>OZ009938.1:28144679-30544679 GCA_963932045.1 Caenorhabditis sinica
TTGAGTGAAAATTTACAGAGACGACTTTCGTCGGGTCTCGACTTGTGATACTTCGGACCTAGAACGAGATCGAGTCGAAAGCCGTCCCGATGTCATTCGACAAGCTAATACATACGTATTAGCAGTTTGAACTAACAACCCTGAACCAGACGTACCGACTGGAGACCCAGTCGGTGCTATGCGTTCGAAATTTCACCACTCTAAGCGTCTGCAATTCGTGGTAAGTAACGCAGCAGGCTGCGTTCTTCATCGATACTCGATGCGACCGATCCATCGCTGAAGCTAGTACTTATTATCGAGATCTCGAGAGAACTCAACTCAAAGATTCTTCACGAGGAAGAACTTTTGAAACTAATCCAATCAAAAAAAGTTGTGCTTAGTTTGGCGCCGTCATCTCGGTGAGGAGACAACAATCATTAAGACTATCATCAACGATGACTAGTAAGTCATCTTGATGCGTAAAGCCACCAAAATAAGAATAAACCAGACAAATCACTCCACCAACTAAGAACGGCCATGCACCACCAACCACCAAATCGAGAAAGAGCTTTCAATCTGTCAGTCCTAATGGTGTCCGGACCGGGTGAGTTTTCCCGTGTTGAGTCAAATTAGGCCGCAAGCTCCACGCCTTGTAATGCCCTTCCGTCAATTTCTTTAAGTTTCAGCTTTGCAACCATACTACCCCCGGAACCGAAAGAATTTCGATTCCGGATAGCTTCTCGGCAAGGATGTAGTCGATAAACCGTTTGGCAGTAGAGATACACGAAAATTAAGTGCAAATTCGGATTTCTCACAGAATTTTGGCCTAGAAAGACCTTTTGCGCATTCAAAATGGTCCACTTTGGTTTGTGCCACACAGCTACCTTGTGCCACACAACTGCCATCCACAGCCGTTTTCCTCTCTACATATACTATTCTTCTTGTGTGTGTAGAATTTCGGCGACCGCATGCTGCCTCTCTACGCGGGTCTGTGTGTGTCGGCAGCGGGCAGCGAGCATTTTAGAAATTTTTGAAAATGTTTGTTTTTTGAAGTGTTCTAGGTTAAAAAATCACGGAGAATCCGAATTTTGTATTTTTAAAGACTTCAGATGACGTTGGGGATCCAGAAGACGTCACGTCTTCTGGAAATTTTTGAAAATTTTTGAAAATTTTCGAATTTTTAAGTAATCTAGGGTGAAAAAACACGAGGAATCTGAATATTCTAGTTTAGAATACGTCAGATGACGTTGCGGCTTCAGAAGACGTGACGTCTTCTGGAAATTTTTGAAAATTTTTGAAAATTTTCGAATTTTTAAGTTATCTAGGGTAAAAAAACACGAGGAATCTGAATATTTTATTTTAGAATACGTCAGATGACGTTGCGGCTTCAGAAGACGTGACGTCTTCTGGAAATTTTTTAAAATTTTTGAAAATTTTCGAATTTTTAAGCTATCTAGGGTGAAAAAACACGAGAAATCTGAATATTCCATTTTAGAATACGTCAGATGACGTTGCGGCTTCAGAAGACGTGACGTCTTCTGGAAATTTTTAAAAATTTTTGAAAATTTTCGAATTTTTAAGCTATCTAGGGTGAAAAAACACGAGAAATCTGAATATTCCATTTTAGAATACGTCAGATGACGTTGCGGCTTCAGAAGACGTGACGTCTTCTGGAAATTTTTGAAAAATTTTGAAAATTTTCGAATTTTTAAGTTATCTAGGGTGAAAAAACACGAGGAATCTGAGTATTCTATTTTAAAATACGTCAGATAACGTTGCGGTTTTAGAAGACGTGACGTCTTCTGAAAATTTATGGAAATTTTTGAAAAATTTTTAATTTTAAACTTATCTAGAGTAAAAAAACAAGGGGAATCCGAATTTTTCATTTTTGAAGACGTCAGATAAAGTTGTGGCTTCAGAAGACGTGACGTCTTCTGAAAATTTTTTTAAAATTTTTCGAATAATGAAGTGATCTAGGGTTAAAAAACACGGGAAATACTGGGAAATAAGGAATAGAATGCTCCCTGTTTGTTTTTTTCAAGAATCGAACGCCTCCGATTCGTCATTATTAAGAATAGAATGCTCCCGATTTGTCTTTTTTAAGAATCGAACGCCTCCGATTCGTCATTCTTAAGAGTAGAATGCTCCCGATTTGTCTTTTTTAAGAATCAAGCGCCTCCGATTCGTCATTCTTAAGAGTAGAATGGTGGCTTCCTGGTGGCATAAAACTTCCGAATGGCATAACACGTCCTGGTGGCATAACACTTCCGAGTGGCATAACACTTCCGAGTGGCATAACACTTTCTGGTGGCATAACACTTCCTGGCGGCATAACACTTCCGAGTGGCATAACACTTCCCGGTGGCATAACACTTCCGAGTGGCATAACACTTCCTGGTGGCATAACACTTCCTGGTGGCATAACACTTCCTGGTGGCATAACACTTCCTGGTGGCATAACACTTCCTGGTGGCATAACACTTCCTGGTGGCATAACACTTCCGAGTGGCATAACACTTCCTGGTGGCATAACACTTCCTGGTGGCATAACACTTCCTGGTGGCATAACACTTCCTGGTGGCATAACACTTCCGAGTGGCATAACACTTCCTGGTGGCATAACACTTCTTACTGACATGTATTAGCTCCAGTATTTCCGCAGTTCCGAGTGAGGTGATATCTGCTTTATATGACGACACGCCAATTTATTGATGAATCCAAGTATGCATGGCTTAATCTTCAACTTGAGCATATCGCGTTGACAGAAACAATCAGGTATTACGCAGACTAGAAGTCTAGCGAAAAGTCTGTGATAATTGCACTCCGCCTTCTCTGCATAGTGAACAGAGTAAAGGCTTGAACAATTTTGTTCTATAATAGGAGCCATCAGTAATTTGATAAGGATGACAAAAACGAAGAGGTGCAATTTGTTTTAGTACCCTTTCCACACAATACTAGCACTGTGGAGGAGGTTGAATGCTCCTAACAATTGTAAGTACTCGTTGATCACGGGACGTCTTCTGAGTCTCCAACGTCATCTGACGTCTTCATAAATAGAATATCCGAATTTCCCGTGTTTTTTCACCCTAGACCACTTCATTATTTGAAAAATTTTAACAACTTTTCAGAAGACGTCACGTCTTCTGAATCCTATCATTTTTGAAAAATCACAGGAACAGTCTCAAAAAGCATTTATGTTGAATATCTCCCAGCTCCAATTTCATATTCAACGTATGAACGTTTTGAAAAAACGGAAAAAAGAGACTTCACTCAAAGGATAGTCTCAACAGATCGCAGTCAGAAGACCGCATTACTAAATACTGTAACTTGGGCAAGATACCAAGATTTGTAACTATCGGCAAGATAACTTAAAAGGCTCGTGTCTTTATGATTAAATGAAACGAATAAAAAACAAAGAAAGAGATCATTAAAAAAAGAGATCATAAAAAAGAATGAAAGATCACGGCAAAACATAAATATTACAGATCATTGTATCTGAGCCTATTGCTCATCCTCCTCCGGCTCTTCGGCATACGGCTCGTGCTCTGGTGGAACGAGGTCGGCCGATCCATTCGGATCGTATTGAGGGATGTAGAGGGGAGGGAATCCGTAGGTGATGCTGAAAATGAATATGTTATTTTAGGAACCTAACATGAGTCATGAGTCGATATAAACTTACAAGAATCGGTTTGCGTACTCCATCTCGAACTGGAGCACGTGGTATTGGTGCCAGCGGTGGTTCCAAAGACGCACCTGTCTGCGCTGTTCTGCACCGCCGTCGTGAACCGCTTCATCACGAACTTCATCTTTAATATAAGACTTTGATTATCAGAACTTAGATGCCTATCACTTCGAACTTACCCTCTCCCTCTCCATCATCGTTGTCGTCGGGATGCTCGACAATGGGTCCATCTTCATCATCGTCATCAGTCTCCGGCACCATCTCCATTCCTCTACCGTCTCCTCCATCGCTTTCGCCATCATCATCATCCCGATTCTCCTCCTCCACCTCTTCATCGTCAACGTCTTCATCTTCATGCTCACTCTCATCAGATTCCTCTCCCGAATCTTCCTTTTTCTCATCCACCATCAACTGTCCTTTTTCACGAGCACGTTTCGACATCTTCTCCGATCCAGAAGAGCTACCGGATGACGAATCGCGCGCTCTTTTCGAAGTTGATGGTTTGGCATCGGAATCAGAAGACGATTCTTCCGAATCAGAACACGAATCAGATTCCGCATCAGCTTTGGCACCGCTGGCTTTTCGATTCCCACGTGCTGTTCTGACACGAGTGGCCTTCTTTGGCTTCTCCAACAACTTCAGATAGTCGAGAACGACGCCTTCGGAATTCTGAAATTACAAGTTCACAATATGAGAATGTTATCCAGAAGTCTTACTTTGAGTCCAGCACGAGTGAGCTCCGAATTCCAGATTGGATTCTCAAATCCAGCCCACTGTACCAGAAACAATGTTTTTCCGCTGACTTTGCGGTGGTTCAGAATCTTCTCGACGACATACACGCCGTTAGCAGAGAGATTCTGCGGATCCACACTCTGCTTATACGCATCCAGAAGATTCTGGGATTCCTGAAAACCAACTATATAGTAAGTAACTATAGTCTATGCTTTCAATATACCGGGATATCCAATTCCAGTTTGACGTCTTCTGCGCCGTTTTCATATCGGATATTGTACAGAGCATAGTGCTCGTGAACTCCATGTCCAATGATCGCCGAGACTTTCGGCTTGGTGACAGTCTTTGGGACCATTTTACCTGCAAATCAAACATTTGTGATTTGGGTATTCTGGTTTGATACAGCAATGAAAGTCAAGCACAACACCATTCACAAAGAAACTTGAAAAATTGGAAAGCGGGGGCTCTTCCTATCATTTTGGAAAAATCACAGGAACAGCTAAAACTTTGCAATCCAAAAAACTCAAAACTAGCACATGTCACAATAATAAATATAAAGAGAAACAAGCCTGGCACCTCGTCTCTCTCATAAAAGTAACAGTGTACTTATCCAAATCAAGAAAAGTTTTGGCGCCGAGTATAGTGCAATCTCTTGAAAGTATAAAGCTGCTCTCTCGAGAATACCCGATCATTAAGACTATCATCAACGAGGACTAGCAAGTCCTCTTGATGCATAAAGCCACCAAAAAAATATCTTCCGTCAATTTCTTTCAGTTTCTGCTTTGCAACAATACTGGTTCCGGAAGGCTTTCACTTCTGAATAGCTTCACCGCAAAGAAATGAGTGATAACTCGCTTCAGAGTGAAAATACAGTGAAACCAAGGTCAAATTCGGATTCCTCACGAAATTTTGGCCTAGACCGAACTTTTGAGCATTGAAAACGGTCAACTTTGACTTAGACCAGTCAACACCCACAACCACTCTCCTCCCTATATACTAGTCTTCTTGTGTGTGTAGAAGTTCGGGGACCAACTGCTGCATTACTACGCGGGTCTGTTGGTGTCTGCAGTGGGCAGCAAGTACTTAAATTTGTTAGGGACAGAAGGAATCTCAATTCTCTCGATATGAGTTTTGCTGCCAGAAAACATCGACCCTGGGGTAAAAAATCACGGAGAATCCGAATTTTTTATTCTTGAAGGCGTCAGATGACGTTGGAGATTCAGAAGACGTGACGTCTTCTGAAAAAATTTTGAAAATATTCGAATTTTGAAGTGATCTAGGGTAAAAAACCACGGGGAATCTGAATTTTTTGTTCTTGAAGACGTCTGATGACGTTGGGGATTCAGAAGACGTGACGACTTCTGAAAATGTTCTTCAAATGTTTCAAGTAATGAAGTCGTCTAGGGTGAAAAAACACGGGAACTCCGAATATTCTATTTTTGAAGACGTCGGATGACGTTGGAGACATCTCTAAGTATTCCTTTACTCTTTTTTAAACTTCGATACATCACTAAGTCCTACTTCACACATTTTTTAATAATGATACATCTCTAAATATTCCTTCACCCATTTTTAAACTTTGATACATCTCCAAGTATTCCTTCACCCATTCCTAAAGATCGCCTTTGACCCTTGACTTTCGTTCTTGATTGATGAAGACATTCTTGGCATAGCTCTCGCTGTTGGGTGTCTCACTACGGTCCACGAATTTCATTTCTCGCGTAATGATACGAATGCTCCCGGTTTGTCCCTCTTAACCATTAAATCAGTTTTAGAACCAACAAAAAGAACTGAAGTCCTGTTTTATTATTCCACTATGAGCTATTCAAGCAAGCGCTTGTAATGAGCACTCTGATTAATACTGTAGCAGTTCTTTGTTTCAGTGATGAACAGGAGATATATTATCAATACTGTAGCAGTTCTTTGTTTCAGTTATGAACAGGAGATGAATTATTAATCCCTGCATTCATTCTCCTACTTCGAAACATCTCTAAGTGTCCCTGTGTTTACTTCGATACATCTACTTCGATGACCACCATTGAATCTCTAAAGTTATACTTGATAGGCCTGGATTCTTGAAAGTTCAGGACGCTCTGAGATCTTGACCACCATTGAATCTCTAGATTTATACCTGTTAGGACTGGATTCTTGAATGTTCAAGACGCTCTAAGATCTTGACCACCATTGAATCTCTAGATTTATACCTGTTAGGACTGGATTCTTGAATGTTTAAGACGCTCTAAGATCTTGACCACCATTGAATCTCTAGATTTATACCTGTTAGGACTGGATTCTTGAATGTTCAAGACGCTCTAAGATCCTGACCACCATTGAGTCTCTAGATAGTGCTGCGGTCATTATACTGCGATCTGTTGAGACTATCCTTTGATTGAAGTCTTTTTTTTGTCCTATTTTTTTCACGAAAAGTTCGCGTTTGGGTCTCGCAGCTGACAGAATCAATCAGGTATTACGCAGACTACAAGTATGGCGAGAAGCTTTTGCCAGCACTAGTATTCCATTTTGCACCTATATAAATACAGATGCGAGATACCCTGACTAGTGTTCGACAAGTCCTTTCCTCGTAAACCGCTCCCACACAACAACGATCGATAATGCAACAACATTAAAGTAATGCAGTAGAGATCCACAAAATATCCTTAACATTACAGTGATCCCAAATGATCCCACAAAATATCCTTAACATTGCAATGATTCCACCCCACAACCAAAGTAGTAGATTGTTGCAAGAGTGTACGTGAAGGAGGTTAAATTTCCCTAATAATTGTGAGTACTCGTTGACCTCGGGACGTCTTCTAAGTCTCCAACGTTATCTGACGTCTTCAAAAATGGAATATCCGGATTTCCCGTGTTTTTTCACCCTAGACCACTTCATTATTTGAAAATTTCAGAAATTTTTCAGAAGACGTCACGTCTTCTGAAGCCGCAACGTCATCTGACGTTATCAAAAATAAAATTTTCAGATTCCTCGTGTTTTTTTACCCTAGATAACTTCAAAATTCGAACATTTTCAAAAATTTTCGAAAATTTTCAGAAGACGTCACGTCTTTTGAATCCCCAACGTCATCTGACGTCTTCAAAAACACAAAATTCGGATTCTCCGTAATTTTTTACCCTAGAACACTTCAAAAAACAAACATTTTCAAAAATTTCTAAAATGCTCGCTGCCCGCTGCCGACACCAACAGACCCGCGTAGTTGTGCAGCACCCGGTCGCCGCAATTCTACACACACAAGAAGACTAGGATATGTAAGGAAGAGAGCAGCTGTGTGGCACAAATCAAAGTGGAGCATTTTGAATACCCAAAAGGTCTTTCTAGGCCAAAATTTTGCGTAGAATCCGAATTTACATTTGGTTTTTGCGTATCTCTACTGTGAAACGGTTTATCGACTACATCCTTGCCGAGAAGCTATCTTGAAACGAAAGTCTTTCGGTTCCAGGGGTAGTATGATTGCAAAGCTGAAACTTAAAGAAATTGACGGAAGGGCACCACAAGGCGTGGAGCTTGCGGCTTAATTTGATTCAACACGGGAAAACTCACCCCGTCCGGACACCATTAGGACTGACAGATTTAAAGCTCTTTCTCGATTTGGTGGTTGGTGGTGCATGGGCGTTCTTAGTTGGTGGGACCCCCGTTTGTTTGGTGGCTTTATGCATCAAGACGACTTCACGGTCGTCGTTGGTGATAGTCTTAATGATTGTTGTCTCCTCACCAAGATGACGGCGCCAAACTAAGCACAACTTTTTCTGATTGGATTAGTTCCAAAAGTTCTTCCTCGTGA
Source organism: Caenorhabditis sinica (assembly GCA_963932045.1). Classification (NCBI taxonomy): domain Eukaryota; kingdom Metazoa; phylum Nematoda; class Chromadorea; order Rhabditida; family Rhabditidae; genus Caenorhabditis; species Caenorhabditis sinica. The sequence goes on from OZ009938.1 coordinate 28,152,873, forward strand.
AGAATCTTTGAGTTGAGTTCTTTCGAGATCTCGATAAAACGTACTAGCTTCAGTATTCAGGAATGAACTGCCAAATGACGTTTCAATGATACTCGTCGTTTATTTTTGAATACTTACACTTTTCAACCCGATTTGTCGCCAATAGCAAATCAGATAAAAGAGTGTTGGCCGTTCCTATGATTTTTTCAAAAATGATAGGAAGAGCCCCCATTTTCAATCGCTTCTCTTCCAATTATGTCCTTATCTGCCCAAGTAGTTCATGAACAAGTCTGTTTTACAGACAACGTCCGCGATGAAAGAGAATCAACTCATTGGCGGCCACTATCGTGTTATCGATGTTCTCGGAAGCGGCACGTATGGCGAGGTGTACAAGGTGCAGGATATCACAGATGGTGGAAGAATGAAAGCGGTGAAGACGGTGAAGTTGGATGGAGGAAATGAGGAAGAAGTGATGACGGAGGTCAATATCCTGCACAAGTTGGATCCCGTCGACGGAGTCGTCAAAGTGCTGGATCTCTTCTATTTGAACGAGAAGCTTGCCATTGGTAAGATTGTGCTATTGTTGCATATATTACAACAAACATGTTTCAGTCCAGGAGATTCTCCTGTCGGATTTGCACGACCTGGCTGATGCTTCAATGTTCTCTCCAGCACTGACTGCGAAAACAGGGATGAAGTTGATGCAGATCATCAAAGCAGTTCATGGATTCGGGATTCTCCACCGTGACATCAAGATGGCGAACATCATGGTGTCCGGAGACTTCTCGGTATGAAAGTGTATTCATGGCTCAGTCTTGAAAATGATAATTTCAGAATCCGCAACTCAAACTCATCGATTTCGGGATGTCTTTCGAATTCATTAAAGACGGCGTTCGCAAGGAAACTCCGAAGAACGACTATGAGTACGCAGCTGTCGACTACACCTCCGTCCGACTCGCCAACAAGAAGAATGCTCATGAGATCGACGACGTGTACATGATTGGTTATGCTGTCATGGCGATGCGTTATCTCCAAATCTTCACTGGAAAGACGGCCGACCAAAAGACGGAGAAGAAAGAAGACTTCGTAAGACACATTAGGCTAAAATTGAAAATGACTAATCAAAATGTTTCTAGCACAAGGAACCATGGAAGTATTTGACTGGAAAGAATCGTTTCTTGGTGGGACCATGGAAAGTGATCGCAAGACAGAAGGACACCAAAGCGCCAGCCTACGGTAGCATCATCGCCGCATTCAAGAATGCTGCCAAGTTCGACCCGAAGTCGCCGCTCAAGTTGGTCTACAATGTCGACGGCAAGCTCTGCCTCTCAGTCTGATTCTGTGTCACGTTCATTATTTTCATGTCAATCGCATTATTCTCAAGTAGATCTTCTTAAGAATGACGAGTATCCGTTTTCTATTATGTCACATTCAATAAACCGGTCAATTTTAGACAGCGAGCTTATTAACTTTATATATATAATTCTTGGTTTCTTATCCAAGGTACTTATCTAGTGCTGCGGTCATTGTACTGCGATCTGTTGAGACTATCCTTTGATTGAAGTCTTTTTTTGTCCTTTTTTTGTCCTTTTTTTCACGAAAAGTTCGCGCTTGGGTCTCGCAGCTGATAGGATCAATCAGGTATTACGCAAACTAGAATTATGGCGAGAAGCTTTTGCCAGCACTAGTATTCCATTTTGCACCTATATAAATACAGATGCGAGACTCCCTGACTAGTGTTCGACAAGTCCTATCCTCGTAAACCGCTCTCACACAACAGCGATCAATAATGCAACAACATTAAAGTAATGCAGTAGAGATCCACAAAATATCCTTAATATTACAGTGATTCCAAATGATCCCACAAAATATCCTTAACATTGCAGTGATTCCACCCCACAATCAAAGTAGTAGATTGTTGCAAGAGTGTACGTGGAGGAAGTTAAATTTCCCTAACAATTGTGAGTACTCGTAGACCTCGGGACGTCTTCTGAGTCTCCAACGTTATCTGACGTCTTCAAAAATGGAATATCCGGATTTCCCGTGTTTTTTCACCCTAGACTACTTCATTATTTGAGAATTTCAGAAATTTTTCAGAAGACGTCACGTCTTCTGAAACCGCAACATCATCTGACGTTATCAAAAATAATGATTTTCAGATTCCTCGTGTTTTTTTACCCTAGATAACTTCAAAAATCGAACATTTTCAAAAATTTCCAGAAGACGTCACGTCTTCTGGATTCCCAACGTCATCTGAAGTTTTCAAAAATACAAAATTTAAATTCGCCGTGATTTTTACCCCAGGGAGGATGTTTTTTTTCCTTCTGTCCCAGGACTGACTTTATGAATACTCTTGCTTGATATGGTGGTTGGTGGTGCATGGCCGTAATTTGTTTTTGGAATGGGTTGTCTGGTTAGCTCCGATTTTGGTAGCTGCATTTTTATTGATGAATCAAAACGTGCATGTTTTAATCTGTTACTTAAGAATATCGCGCTGATAGAATCAATGAGGTATTACGCAGACTAGAAGTCTAGCAATATATTTGCGTTTCAATTCAAGCATTGAACTCAACAGGATAAGCTTTGCGCTTGCTACCTTCCTTAATATCACTTGAAATGACTCTCAAGTGCCCGCCTTGTGATGTTCCGAATGTAGTATCAGTTGAAAGAGCATAAAAAAAAAGCTGAAACTAAAAGAAATTGACGGAAGGGCACCACAAGGCGTGAAGCTTGCGGCTTAATTTGATTCAATACGGGAAAACTCACCCCGTCCGGACACCATTAGGACTGACAGATTGAAAGCTCTTTCTCGATTTGGTGGTTGGTGGTGCATGGCCGTAATTGGTTGTTGGAGTGATTTGTCTGGTTTACTCTAATTTTGGTGGCTTTATGCATCAAGACAACTTACTAGTCGTCGTTGGTGATAGTCTTAATGATCGGATATTCTCGAGAGATTAGCTATATAGTCTCAAGAGAGTGCGTTTTATATTCGGCGCCAAAAGTGTTCTTGATTTGGATAAGTACAGTGCTACTTTGATGAGAAACAAGGTGACTGGGCTGAATTTCTCTATATTATGGTAACATGTGCTAGCTGTGTGCAAATTTTCACATTTTCAAGCCGTACTTGCACTTTAAAACCCGACATTGTCGCCAGTGGCAAATCGGATTGTGAAGTTTTGGCCGTTCCTATGATTTTTCGAAAATGATAGGAAGAGCCCCATCTTTCATAACTTTTGAATTCTTCCAGTTTCATTTTGAATGGTGTTGATACGGGCAAAAATTTTTCTGTTTCAGAAACATGGCACCATTGACCAACCATCCCGTCCAACTCAAACTCGTCTCGTTCAACCCAGAGAACTACGTGAGTTTCCAACAAACTTGGTTGAACCCAAAACAAATTCTTTTAGATCAAGACCGATCCAACTGTTTCGAAGTACTTCATGCTCAAAATCACGAACAACGAGCCAACTGATGTTATTGTGAAGATGTACTTCCCCAAAGTGACGTTGGTGAAGTGCGAGACTCGGATGATGACTGTCGGATCTCGCGAAACTGTGGAAATAATGGAGATCAAGATGAAAGCATTCGACATCTCCATCGGCCCACAGTTCCTGAAGTGAGTTCTTCGATGGTTACAAAATGTAGCTCGTTTATTTTCCAGGTTCAAGATCAGAGTAGTCGGGATTCGCGATCTTGATGACTGTGATCGTCCGACGGTTGAGGAGCTTTGGGATTCGTTTGCTGGGAGAGAGAATAGAGAGATTTTTGACGATTGGACCAACTCATGCATCCACACAAAGCTGATTTATGTGGTGTATAAGGGAATGAATAAGAAGAATTGGTGGAAGAAGGACGGAAAGAATCCGGTGGTAAGTTGAAGTTTCTTTTTCATATAAACATTCAATATTTGCAGACTTGGGGGATCGCAAAGGAGCATCTCCCAGAAGCCGCCGGAGAGGGAGTCGCTCAATAGACGTTCGATGCTTATGATCTGTACAATTTCGTTTTTGCCGTGTTCTTTGCTTTTCTTTTATAATCATTGGCTTTCTTTATTATTATGATCTATTTATTTCTTCTTTATCACTTATTCTAGTTTTCATAAAGACACGAGCTTATTAGTTTTAGTCATCCACAAATCTTGGTTTCTTATCTGAGGTACAGTATCTGATACTGCGGTCATATGACTGCGATCTGTTGAGACTATCCTTTGATTGAAGTCTTTTTTTCCTTTTTTCCTGAAAGTTTATGTATTGTTGAATGAGGTTGACACTATTTTTTATAACAGATCAAGTTTCAGAATACCTCGAAATTTAGCAGATCGTGTAAAAATCTCAGCCAACTAACGCCTTCTTATTTGTGTAGACTCCAAAACGGGTTTTATATTTAATTAGGTCTAGTTTATCACAGTTTCAATCAGAATGTCCGCTTTTGTACTTCCATAGAGTAAGTTGAAGGATTTGGCCTCACAACGACTCACACCCTGACTAGGAAACAACTTGACGTTCCAGTTTTGGAATTTTCCAAGAATTTGGATTTAGGTGATATCAACCCTGTAGGTCGCAATTCTGAAATAAAACCCGGCTAAACGTTTAACAAAAACGAGTTATGAGTCCTCAAAGTTGCTCCAAGAACCCTTCAGTGCTAACTTTAACGTCAATTATCTCAGCTTCTAGACACTTCTAGAGGGTCTTTTTTGCAGTGAAAAACTTCAAATTAAATGTAGAATCATATTCTATCACTAACTCTAAAACAATTTCCGGACTTAAAATTTTGAAATTTTGCCACCATTTGGGTGCAGATTTTTTCGCCCAGTTTAGCTTGGGAAAACAAACTCTGAGTTTGGCCCTGATTTTAACTGGAAACGTATTACTTAGGCTTTAATATAGTTTTTTACATATTTTGAGAAAGATCTCACTCAAAAATATCTTGTTTCCAGCTCAAATAGAGCCCAAACATTGTCCCATAATTTTATGGTCAAAAACATTCCAGAAAAAGCAGAAAACTCATCAAACCATAATAGGATTAACCAAAAATGATGACAAAACTCATGTAAATCGTTTCTAGTTCAAATCAGCACCAAACTCAAAATATTTTTTCCTAAGCCAAATCGGTCGAAAAAATCTGCACCCAAATGGTGGCAAAATTTCAAAGTTTTGGGTCAGGAAAAATTTTTGAGTTAGTGATAGAATATGATCCTACAGTCAATTTGAAATGTTTCGGTGTAACTAAGACCTTCTAGAAGTGCCTAGAAGCTGAGATAATCGTCGTCAAAGTTACCACTGGAGGGCTCTTGGAGCAACTTCGATGGCTCATAACTCTTTTTTGAAGAACATTTAGCCGGTTTTTATTTTGGAATTGAGATTTAGAAGGTCGATATTACCTAGATCCAAATTCTTGGAAAATTCCAAAACTGCAATGCAAAATACTTGCCTTGTAACTCTACGTAAGAATCCAGCAGAAATGTACCATTAAAAAGGCGTTAAAAAGACTCAGAAGCGAGGACTAGCCGCGATGCATTATTCCAGCTTCTCTCACATTTTCGACTTATGAACTTTTTGAAAAAAAAGGAAAAAAAAGACTTCAATCAAAGGATAGTCTCAACAGATCGCAGTCAGAAGACCGCAGTATAAGGTACTGTAACTTGGATTAGATACCAAGATTTTTAACTATGGAAAGATTACTTAATTGGCTCGTGTCTTTATGATTGAGTAAAATGAATAACAAACAAAAAAGATCATAAAAAAATGAATGAATGAAAGAATTAAAGAACACGGCGGAAACAACAAAGTATAAATGTAACAGATCATTAAACCCTAAGCCTACTCCTCGTCGTCCTCCGGCTCTTGGACAATCGGCTCATCCTCTGGCGCAACGAGATCGGCTGGCCCATGCTCGGGATCATAAGGCGGGATGAAGGCCGGCGGGAATCCGAAGACCAACCTGAAAATGAATATGTTATTTCAAGAACCTATAACATAAGTTACGAGAAACGTGAAAGAAAAACTTACAAGTAGCGACGAGCGTACACCATCTCATGCTGAATCACGCGGTACCGTTGCCAGCGGTGATTCCAGAGACGGTCATGAGCCACGTCCACATCACCATCTCCTGAAATATAAGACTATGATAATCAGAACTTCAACTCCTTTGAACTTACCCTCGTCGTCTCCAATATCGTCGGCATGCTCCACGATCGGCCCCTCTCCATCCACCTCTCCCTGGACATCGTCGTCATCATGATTCAACATCACATCCAATGCATCAAAGTACTCTCCATCGCTTGCGTCTTCATCATCGTTCTCCTTTTGCTCATCCTCCACCATCACATCCATTCCATCATAGTCCTCACCATCGCCTCTGTCTTCATCATCGTTCTCCTCTTGCTCATCCTCCAACATCACATCGTCCACTTCTCCTGCTGCTTCTCCCATTCCTTCTTCATCCTCTTCTCCAGACTCACTCTGCTCACTGTTCCCAGATTCAGTCTCGTTGTCATCCGAATCGCGAGCTCTCGTGGGAGTTGTTGGCTTGGTGGCTCCGTTCTTGTCACCTCCGTCGTCAGAACCAGAAAGCGTACTTTCAGAATCAGAGGAAGACGTGGAGTCCGAATCTGAAGAAGACGTGGAATCAGAATCCGAAGATGGGCTCGAAGCCGAGGAAGATTGAGCTCCTGTGGCTCTCTTCTGGTTGGTGCCACGTCTGACACGAGTCGTCTTCCTCGGCTTCGGCAAACTTCCAAGATAGTCCTTGATGACCTGCTTCGAATTCTGAAATATAATTGTCACTATTTGAGAATTCTAGTCATGATACTTGCCTTGAGCTCGGCACGTTTCAACTCGGTGTGCCAAACCGCATTCTCAAATCCGCGCCATTTCACCAGAAACAGAAAAAAGGCTCCGACTTTTCTGTGATTGAGAATACGCTCCACCTCATAGACGTCGGTGTTGGAGAGCGTGTGTGGATCAACTCTCTGTTTGTAACGATCCAGCAACTTTTTGGCTCCCTGGAAAGCAGTTACGTTAATGATCAATTAACGTTATATTCTCAACAAACCGAGATGTCGTGTTCGAGGAGAACACTTTCCGTTCCATCCCAATGTTTCACATTATAGAGGACGTAATGGTCATCGACCGCGTGGCCCAGAATTTCGACGATTTTCTTCGGCTTTCTAACCAGTTGTTGTGCCATTTTTATTACCTGCAAATCAAACTTTTGTGATTTTTGTACTGGTCTGATAGAGCAATAAAAGTGAGGTACAACACGGATTAAAAAGGACCTTGAAAATGCGAAAAAATGCCGAAACCCTTGAGAACAGATTAGTCTTTCGCCCCTATACCCAAGTCTATCGATCGATTTGCACGTCAGAACCGATACGGACTTCCACCAGAGTTTCCTCTGGTTTCATCCTGCTCAGGCATAGTTCACCATCTTTCGGGTCGTTTGCCAACTGCTCAACCTCTGCACAGTCACAAATGACACGCACAGGGCCGTGGTGCGCAGCACTCCGTAGAGCACAGATCCCACGTCGGCCAGTTCGAGACTGACCTTCACTTTCATTTCGCCGCAAGGTTTTACACCCTTTGACTCGCAGTAGACAAGCACTCCGCAATCCGTGTTTCAAGACGGGTCGGAAACGTCGTTGACTTTCAAACCGACGTCACACACACTAGCGTAACTAAACGCTAGCCACCACGGACCAACGACCGACAACAAGACACCGACTCTTGCGAGCTGGGCAACACTGTCGGGTCAGAACGAGCGACCAACGCCGTCGGCTTTGCATAGGAAACGACACCCGGCAACGATCACAACTAAGCGACCAAGTCACCAATCTTGTCTCCAAGCAACATCAACTGTCTCCGGTTCCACTCCAGCGATTTCACGTTCTCTTGAACTCTCTCTTCAAAGTCCTTTGCAACTTTCCCTCACGGTACTTGTTCGCTATCGCAATCGAGTCGATATTTAGCCTTAGATGAAGTTTATCACCCACTTTAGGCTGCACTTTCAAGCAACCCGACTCCAAGGAGCAATCGAACCAACAGTGCCGCAATCCAGGACGGGGCTCGCACCCTCTCTGGCTTATGGCCTCAATCGTAAGGACTTCGGACTCACGACACTGCTGGAAGACTACACCTATACGCCACATTTCGAAGCAGCCAAAGACTGAACGATTCGGCGCTGGGCTCTTCCCGTTTCACTCGCCGTTACTAAGGGAATCCTGTTTAGTTTCTTTTCCTCCGCTAAATGATATGCTTAAGTTCAGCGGGTAATCACGACTGAGTTCAGGTTGAGAATAGCAAGACACGCACCGCTTTAAGCATATGCACGCTCGTGAAAACGGTACATTAGGCATAAAACGAATCCCAGTATTCAGATGACAAGAAAGAGCGACGAGCCGGTCTGACGCATGAGCTTTGCACATCAGAAGACACGTTGTGATACACGTCTTGATGGTAAAACCCAGCAAGTCAAGTTGGACGCCATTTGGCAGCTCTCACTATCTCTCTGATATAAGAGTAGCGCGTCACATTACGAGTCGACTTTCGTCGGGTCTCGACTTGTGATGCTTCGGAACTAGAACGAGATCGAGTCGACTTGAAAGCCGTCTCAATGTCATTCGACAAGCCAATAAAATTAGCAGTTTGAATTAAACAACCCTGAAGCAGACGTACCGACTGGAGACCCAGTCGGTGCTATGCGTTCGAAATTTCACCACTCTAAGCGTCTGCAATTCGTGGTAAGAAACGCAGCAGGCTGCGTTCTTCATCGATACTCGACCGATCCATCGCTGAAGCTAGTACTTATTATCGAGATCTCGAAAGAACTCAACTCAAAGATTCTTCACGAGGAAGAACTTTTGAAACTAATCCAATCAAAAAAAGTTATGCTTAGTTTGGCGCCGTCATCTCGGTGAGGAGACAACAATCATTAAGACTATCATCAACGACGACTAGTAAGTCATCTTGATGCATAAAGCCACCAAAATAAGAATAAACCAGACAAATCACTCCACCAATTAAGAACGGCCATGCACCACCAACCACCAAATCGAGAAAGAGCTTTCAATCTGTCAGTCCTAATGGTGTCCGGACCGGGTGAGTTTTCCCGTGTTGAGTCAAATCAAGCCGCAAGCTCCACGCCTTGTGGTGCCCTTCCGTCAATTTCTTTAAGTTTCAGCTTTGCAACCATACTACCCTCGGTACCAGTAGGTTTTCTTTTCCGGACAGTTTTATGGCAGACAATCAGTCGATAAGTCGTTTCAAAGTAGAGATACGCAAAAACCAAGTGTAAATTCGGATTCCTCACAGAATTTTGGCCTAGAAAGACCTTTTGGGCATTCAAAACGCTCCACTTTGGTTTGTGCCACAAAGCTACCTTGTGCCACACAGCTGCGATCCACAGCCGTTCTCCTCCCTACATATACTACTCTGCCTGTGTGTGTAGAATTGCGGCGACCGCCTGCTGCCTCTCTACGCGGGTCTGTGTGTGTCGGCAGCGGGCAGCGAGCATTTTAGAAATTTTTGAAAATGTTTGTTTTTTGAAGTGTTCTTGGGTAAAAAATCACGGAGAATCCGAATTTTGTATTTTTGAAGACTTCAGATGACGTTGAGGATCCAGAAGACGTGACGTCTTCTGGAAATTTTTGAAAATTTTTGAAAATTTTCGAATTTTTAAGTTATCTAGGGTGAAAAACCACGAGGAATCTGAATATTCTATTTTAGAATACGTCAGATGACGTTGCGGCTTCAGAAGACGTGACGTCTTCTGAAAATTTATGGAAATTTTTGAAAAATTTTGAATTTTAAACTTATCTAGAGTAAAAAAACAAGGGGAATCCGAATTTTTTATTCTTGACGACGTCAGATAAAGTTGCAGCTTCAGAAGACGTGACGTCTTCTGAAAATTTTTTAAAATTTTTCAAATAATGTAGTGATCTAGGGTGAAAAAACACGGGAAATACTGGGGAATAAGGAATAGAATGCTCCCTGTTCGTCTTTTTCAAGAATCGAACGCCTCCGGTTTGTCTCTCTCAAGAATAGTATACTCACAATTTGTGATTTTTAGGAATCGAACGCCTCCGATTCGTCATGCTTAAGAATAGAATGCTCCCGATTTGTCCTCACATGTTTTCTGTATATTCTGCAATGTTACTAATCACATATCTTCTGTATATTTTTTTGGTATAGTGCGTTCACATAATAAATGATAATTGCACCCCGCCTTGCGTTCACATGATAAATGATAATTGCACAGATGATCCGACCAAACATTCGTAACCTTGCAGTGATCTCATATGGTCGGGCCAGACATTCGTAACCTTGCAGGGATTTTAGATGATCCGACCAGACATTGTTAACTTTGCATACTTGTTGTGCGTGCATACTTGTTCTTCGTGCATACTTGTTCTTCGTGCATACTTGTTCTTCGTGCATACTTGTTCTTCGTGCATACTTTTTCTTCGTGCATACTTGTTCTTCGTGCATACTTTTTCTTCGTGCATACTTGTTCTTCGTGCATACTTGTTCTTCGTGCATACTTGTTGTGCGTGCATACTTGTTGTGCGTGATACTTGTTCTTCGTGCATACTTGTTCTTCGTGCATTCTTGTTCTTCGTGCATACTTGTTCTTCGTGCATACTTGTTGTGCGTGCATACTTGTTCTTCGTGCATACTTGTTCTTCGTGCATACTTGTTCTTCGTGCATACTTGTTCTTCGTGCATACTTTTTCTTCGTGCATACTTGTTCTTCGTGCATACTTTTTCTTCGTGCATACTTGTTCTTCGTGCATACTTGTTCTTCGTGCATACTTGTTGTGCGTGCATACTTGTTGTGCGTGATACTTGTTCTTCGTGCATACTTGTTCTTCGTGCATTCTTGTTCTTCGTGCATACTTGTTCTTCGTGCATACTTGTTCTTCGTGCATACTTGTTCTTCGTGCATACTTGTTGTGCGTGCATACTTGTTCTTCGTGCATACTTGTTCTTCGTGCATACTTGTTCTTCGTGCATACTTGTTGTGCGTGCATACTTGTTCTTCGTGCATACTTGTTCTTCGTGCATACTTGTTGTGCGTGCATACTTGTTCTTCGTGCATACTTGTTGTGCGTGCATACTTGTTCTTCGTGCATACTTGTTCTTCGTGCATACTTGTTCTTCGTGCATACTTGTTCTTCGTGCATACTTGTTGTGCGTGCATACTTGTTCTTCGTGCATACTTGTTCTTCGTGCATACTTGTTCTTCGTGCATACTTGTTGTGCGTGCATACTTGTTCTTCGTGCATACTTGTTCTTCGTGCATACTTGTTGTGCGTGCATACTTTTTCTTCGTGCATACTTGTTCTTCGTGCATACTTGTTCTTCGTGCATACTTGTTCTTCGTGCATACTTGTTCTTCGTGCATACTTGTTCTTCGTGCATACTTGTTCTTCGTGCATACTTGTTCTTCGTGCATACTTGTTCTTCGTGCATTCTTGTTCTTCGTGCATACTTGTTCTTCGTGCATACTTGTTGTGCGTGCATACTTTTTCTTCGTGCATACTTGTTCTTCGTGCATACTTGTTCTTCGTGCATACTTGTTCTTCGTGCATACTTGTTCTTCGTGCATACTTGTTCTGCTGCAGTTCGCAATTTGCGTCAACTGTAGTCGTGATTTCTAAGTTGCTGGTTTGAGGTTGGGTGTACCTTTCAACTGAAAGCAGGTTTACCTTGAACAAATCAGAGTGCTTGATACAAGCGCTTGCTTGAATAGCTCATCATGGAATAATGAAACAAGACTTCGGTTCTTTTTGTTGGTTCTAACATCCTCCCTGGGGTAAAAAATCACGCAGAATCCGAATTTTTTATTATTGAAAACGTCAGATGACGTTGGGGATTCAGAAGAAGTGATCTAGGGTGACAAAACACGGGAAATCCGGATATTCTGTTTTTGAAGACGCCAAATGACGTTGGAGACTCAGAAGACGTCCCGTGGTCAACGAGTATTTTGTATGCCATCCACGAAACTAAGCCAATCTATGCCATCGCTAACACTGCAGTATTCTCAAATGATCACAGTGCAGATTTTGATGATACTCCACCAGTTAAACACTCCAACAATCTACTGTTTGAGTTTTGATGATACTCCACCAGTTGAGCATACATCTTCCAGATAGGCTAAGTTTCGTGGATGGCACACGATTGCATGAGTTTCGTCGATGGCACATCCTCCAGATTGCATAAGTTCGTGGATGGCACATTACTTGGATTACTTGGATTCATAAATAAAACGGCGTGTCGTCATATAAAGCAGATATCACCTCACTCGGAACTGCGGAAATACTGGAGCTAATACATGTCAGTAAACCCTAACGCAAGGCGGTGTTATGCCACTCGGAAGTGTTATGCCACCAGGAAGTGTTATGCCACTCGGAAATGTTATGCCACCAGGAAGTGTTATGCCACTCGGAAGTGTTATGCCACCAGGAAGTGTTATGCCACCTTTCTAAATTTTCTGTTTTTGGAAGTGTCCTAGGGTAAAAATACACGGGGAATCTGAATTTTTTATTCTTGAAGACGTCAGATGACGATGAGGATTCAGAAGACGTGACGTCTTCTGAAAATTTTTGAAATTTTTCGAATTTCGAAGTGTTCTAGGGTAAATAAATACGGGGAGTCCGAAAATACTATTTTTAAACACGTCAGATGATTTAAATTGACACAGAAGACGTTGCTTCTAGAATTCAGAAGACGTCAGGAATTCAGCAGAAGTCACGTAGTCAGCGCGCGTAGTTACAATTGTTCGGGACAAAAAGAATCTCAATATCTTGAGATGAGTTTTGCTGTCAGAAAACATGCCCCTGGGGTAAAAAATCACGGAGAATTCAATTATTCTATTACTTAAAACTTTTGACAAGGTGCTGCCCGCCTACGCGGGACGGTATGTGTCAGCAGCGGGCAGCGAGTCTCTAGAAATTTTTGAAATGTTTCGTTTCTTCAAGAGTCTCGGATAAAAATTCACAGGGAATCCGAATATTTCCTTTTGAGTAACTCAGAAGACGTCCTAACGTCAGCAGACGTGACGTCTCCTATAAATTGTTGAAATTTTTGGTTTTTTTCAGGGTTCTAGGGTTGAAAAATACATGTCACTTTCCAGTTGAAACAAGCTGGAGATTCCGAGAAGGGAGCCTTATCAACGAGATGGAGATTCCGAGAAGGGAGCCTCATCAACAAGATCCTCAACACTGAAATAGTTCTATGCTCCAAAGAGGAACTGGAGGCATCCTCAACACTGAAATAGTTCTATGCTCCAAAGATGAACTGGAGGCATCCTTAACATTGAAATAGTTTTATGTTTCAAAGATAAACTGGAGGCATCCTCAACACTGAAATAGTTTTATGTTCCAAAGATAAACTGGAGGCGTCCTCAACACTGAAATAGTTTTATGTTCCAAAAATGATCTGGAGGCATCCTCAACACTGAAATAGTTCTATGCTCGAAAGATAAACTGGAGGCATCCTCAACACTGAAATAGTTCTATGTTCCAAAGAGGAACTGGAGGCATCCTCAACACTGAAATAGTTTTATGTTCCAAAGATAAACTGGAGGCGTCCTCAACACTGAAATAGTTCTATGCTCGAAAGATAAACTGGAGGCATCCTCAACACTGAAATAGTTCTATGCTCGAAAGATAAACTGGAGGCATCCTCAACACTGAAATAGTTCTATGTTCCAAAGAGGAACTGGAGGCATCCTTAACATTGAAATAGTTTTATGTTCCAAAAATGATCTGGAGGCATCCTCAACACTGAAATAGTTTTATGTTCCAAAGATAAACTGGAGGCATCCTCAACACTGAAATAGTTTCATGTTCCAAAGATAAACTGGAGGCATCCTCAACACTGAAATAGTTTTATGTTCCAAAGATAAACTGGAGGCGTCCTCAACACTGAAATAGTTCTATGCTCGAAAGATAAACTGGAGGCATCCTCAACACTGAAATAGTTCTATGTTCCAAAGATAAACTGGAGGCATCCTCAACACTGAAATAGTTCTATGCTCCAAAGATGAACTGGAGGCATCCTCAACACTGAAATAGTTCTATGTTCCAAAGATAAACTGGAGGCATCCTCAACACTGAAATAGTTCTATGTTCCAAAGATAAACTGGAGGCATCCTCAACACTGAAATAGTTTTATGTTCCAAAGATAAACTGGAGGCGTCCTCAACACTGAAATAGTTCTATGCTCGAAAGATAAACTGGAGGCATCCTCAACACTGAAATAGTTTTATGTTCCAAAGATAAACTGGAGGCATCCTCAACACTGAAATAGTTCTATGCTCCAAAGATAGACTGGAGGCATCCTCAACACTGAAATAGTTTTATGTTCCAAAGATAAACTGGAGGCGTCCTCAACACTGAAATAGTTCTATGCTCGAAAGATAAACTGGAGGCATCCTCAACACTGAAATAGTTCTATGCTCGAAAGATAAACTGGAGGCATCCTCAACACTGAAATAGTTTTATGTTCCAAAGATAAACTGGAGGCGTCCTCAACACTGAAATAGTTCTATGCTCGAAAGATAAACTGGAGGCATCCTCAACACTGAAATAGTTCTATGTTCCAAAGATAAACTGGAGGCATCCTCAACACTGAAATAGTTCTATGCTCCAAAGATGAACTGGAGGCATCCTCAACACTGAAATAGTTCTATGTTCCAAAGATAAACTGGAGGCATCCTCAACACTGAAATAGTTCTATGTTCCAAAGATAAACTGGAGGCATCCTCAACACTGAAATAGTTTTATGTTCCAAAGATAAACTGGAGGCGTCCTCAACACTGAAATAGTTCTATGCTCGAAAGATAAACTGGAGGCATCCTCAACACTGAAATAGTTTTATGTTCCAAAGATAAACTGGAGGCATCCTCAACACTGAAATAGTTCTATGCTCCAAAGATAGACTGGAGGCATCCTCAACACTGAAATAGTTTTATGTTCCAAAGATAAACTGGAGGCATCCTCAACACTGAAATAGTTCTATGTTCCAAAGAGGAACTGGAGGCATCCTCAACACTGAAATAGTTCCATGCTCCAAAGATAAACTGGAGGCATCCTCAACACTGAAATAGTTTTATGTTCCAAAGATAAACTGGAGGCATCCTCAACACTGAAATAGTTCTATGTTCCAAAGAGGAACTGGAGGCATCCTCAACACTGAAATAGTTCTATGTTCCAAAGAGGAACTGGAGGCATCCTCAACACTGAAATAGTTCTATGTTCCAAAGAGGAACTGGAGGCATCCTCAACACTGAAATAGTTCTATGTTCCAAAGAGGAACTGGAGGCATCCTCAACACTGAAATAGTTTTATGTTCCAAAGATAAACTGGAGGCATCCTCAACACTGAAATAGTTTTATGTTCCAAAGATAAACTGGAGGCGTCCTCAACACTGAAATAGTTCTATGCTCCAAAGATAAACTGGAGGCATCCTCAACACTGAAATAGTTCTATGTTCCAAAGAGGAACTGGAGGCATCCTCAACACTGAAATAGTTTTATGTTCCAAAGATAAACTGGAGGCATCCTCAACACTGAAATAGTTCTATGTTCCAAAGAGGAACTGGAGGCATCCTCAACACTGAAATAGTTTTATGTTCCAAAGATAAACTGGAGGCATCCTCAACACTGAAATAGTTCTATGTTCCAAAGAGGAACTGGAGGCATCCTCAACACTGAAATAGTTCTATGTTCCAAAGAGGAACTGGAGGCATCCTCAACACTGAAATAGTTCTATGTTCCAAAGAGGAACTGGAGGCATCCTCAACACTGAAATAGTTTTATGTTCCAAAGATAAACTGGAGGCATCCTCAACACTGAAATAGTTCTATGTTCCAAAGAGGAACTGGAGGCATCCTCAACACTGAAATAGTTTTATGTTCCAAAGATAAACTGGAGGCATCCTCAACACTGAAATAGTTCTATGCTCCAAAAATGATCTGGAGGCATCCTCAACACTGAAATAGTTCTATGTTCCAAAGAGGAACTGGAGGCATCCTCAACACTGAAATAGTTCTATGCTCCAAAAATGAACTGGAGGCATCCTTAACATTGAAATAGTTTTATGTTCCAAAGATAAACTGGAGGCATCCTCAACACTGAAATAGTTTTATGTTCCAAAGATAAACTGGAGGCATCCTCAACACTGAAATAGTTTTATGTTCCAAAGATAAACTGGAGGCATCCTCAACACTGAAATAGTTCTATGCTCCAAAGATAAACTGGAGGCATCCTCAACACTGAAATAGTTCTATGTTCCAAAGAGGAACTGGAGGCATCCTCAACACTGAAATAGTTCTATGTTCCAAAGAGGAACTGGAGGCATCCTCAACACTGAAATAATTTTATGTTCCAAAGATAAACTGGAGGCATCCTCAACACTGAAATAGTTCTATGCTCCAAAAATGATCTGGAGGCATCCTCAACACTGAAATAGTTTTATGTTCCAAAGATGAACTGGAGGCATCCTCAACACTGAAATAGTTCTATGTTCCAAAGAGGAACTGGAGGCATCCTCAACACTGAAATAGTTTTATGTTCCAAAGATAAACTGGAGGCATCCTCAACACTGAAATAGTTTTATGCTCGAAAGATAAACTGAAGGCATCCTCAACACTGAAATAGTTCTATGTTCCAAAGATAAACTGAAGGCATCCTCAACACTGAAATAGTTCTATGTTCCAAAGATGAACTGGAGGCATCCTCAACACTGAAATAGTTCTATGTTCCAAAGAGGAACTGGAGGCATCCTCAACACTGAAATAGTTTTATGTTCCAAAGATAAACTGGAGGCATCCTCAACACTGAAATAGTTTTATGCTCGAAAGATAAACTGAAGGCATCCTCAACACTGAAATAGTTTTATGTTCCAAAGATAAACTGAAGGCATCCTCAACACTGAAATAGTTTTATGTTCCAAAGAGGAACTGGAGGCATCCTCAACACTGAAATAGTTCTATGTTCCAAAGAGGAACTGGAGGCATCCTCAACACTGAAATAGTTCTATGTTCCAAAGAGGAACTGGAGGCATCCTCAACACTGAAATAGTTTTATGTTCCAAAGATAAACTGGAGGCATCCTCAACACTGAAATAGTTCTATGTTCCAAAGAGGAACTGGAGGCATCCTCAACACTGAAATAGTTTTATGTTCCAAAGATAAACTGGAGGCGTCCTCAACACTGAAATAGTTTTATGTTCCAAAGATAAACTGGAGGCATCCTCAACACTGAAATAGTTCTATGCTCCAAAAATGATCTGGAGGCATCCTCAACACTGAAATAGTTCTATGCTCCAAAGATAAACTGGAGGCATCCTCAACACTGAAATAGTTCTATGCTTCAAAAATGATCTGGAGGCATCCTCAACACTGAAATAGTTCTATGTTCCAAAGATGATCTGGAGGCATCCTCAACACTGAAATAGTTCTATGCTCCAAAAATGATCTGGAGGCATCCTCAACACTGAAATAGTTCTATGCGCCAAAAATGATCTGGAGGCATCCTCAACACTGAAATAGTTCTATGCTCCAAAGATAAACTGGAGGCATCCTCAACACTGAAATAGTTTTATGCTCCAAAGATAAACTGGAGGCATCCTCAACACTGAAATAGTTTTATGCTCGAAAGATAAACTGAAGGCATCCTCAACACTGAAATAGTTCTATGTTCCAAAGATGAACTGGACGCATCCTCAACACTGAAATAGTTCTATGTTCCAAAGATGATCTGGAGGCATCCTCAACACTGAAATAGTTTTATGTTCCAAAGATAAACTGGAGGCATCCTCAACACTGAAATAGTTCTATGCTCCAAAGATAAACTGGAGGCATCCTCAACACTGAAATAGTTTTATGCTCCAAAAATGATCTGGAGGCATCCTCAACACTGAAATAGTTTTATGTTCCAAAGATAAACTGGAGGCATCCTCAACACTGAAATAGTTCTATGCTCCAAAAATGATCTGGAGGCATCCTCAACACTGAAATAGTTCTATGCTCCAAAGATAAACTGGAGGCATCCTCAACACTGAAATAGTTCTATGCTCCAAAAATGATCTGGAGGCATCCTCAACACTGAAATAGTTCTATGCTCCAAAGATAAACTGGAGGCATCCTCAACACTGAAATAGTTCTATGCTCCAAAAATGATCTGGAGGCATCCTCAACACTGAAATAGTTCTATGCGCCAAAAATGATCTGGAGGCATCCTCAACACTGAAATAGTTCTATGCTCCAAAGATAAACTGGAGGCATCCTCAACACTGAAATAGTTCTATGCTCCAAAGATAAACTGGAGGCATCCTCAACACTGAAATAGTTCTATGTTCCAAAGATGATCTGGAGGCATCCTCAACACTGAAATAGTTTTATGCTCCAAAGATAAACTGGAGGCATCCTCAACACTGAAATAGTTCTATGCTCCAAAGATAAACTGGAGGCATCCTCAACACTGAAATAGTTTTATGCTCCAAAGATAAACTGGAGGCATCCTCAACACTGAAATAGTTCTATGTTCCAAAGATGATCTGGAGGCATCCTCAACACTGAAATAGTTTTATGTTCCAAAGATAAACTGGAGGCATCCTCAACACTGAAATAGTTCTATGCTCCAAAGATAAACTGGAGGCATCCTCAACACTGAAATAGTTTTATGCTCCAAAAATGATCTGGAGGCATCCTCAACACTGAAATAGTTCTATGCTCCAAAGATAAACTGGAGGCATCCTCAACACTGAAATAGTTCTATGCTCCAAAAATGATCTGGAGGCATCCTCAACACTGAAATAGTTCTATGCTCCAAAGATAAACTGGAGGCATCCTCAACACTGAAATAGTTCTATGCTCCAAAAATGATCTGGAGGCATCCTCAACACTGAAATAGTTCTATGCGCCAAAAATGATCTGGAGGCATCCTCAACACTGAAATAGTTCTATGCTCCAAAGATAAACTGGAGGCATCCTCAACACTGAAATAGTTCTATGCTCCAAAGATAAACTGGAGGCATCCTCAACACTGAAATAGTTCTATGCTCCAAAAATGATCTGGAGGCATCCTCAACACTGAAATAGTTCTATGCTCCAAAAATGATCTGGAGGCATCCTCAACACTGAAATAGTTCTATGCGCCAAAAATGATCTGGAGGCATCCTCAACACTGAAATAGTTTTATGTTCCAAAGATAAACTGGAGGCATCCTCAACACTGAAATAGTTCTATGCTCCAAAAATGATCTGGAGGCATCCTCAACACTGAAATAGTTCTATGCTCCAAAGATAAACTGGAGGCATCCTCAACACTGAAATAGTTCTATGCTCCAAAAATGATCTGGAGGCATCCTCAACACTGAAATAGTTCTATGCTCCAAAGATAAACTGGAGGCATCCTCAACACTGAAATAGTTCTATGCTCCAAAAATGATCTGGAGGCATCCTCAACACTGAAATAGTTCTATGCTCCAAAGATAAACTGGAGGCATCCTCAACACTGAAATAGTTCTATGCTCCAAAAATGATCTGGAGGCATCCTCAACACTGAAATAGTTCTATGCTCCAAAGATAAACTGGAGGCATCCTCAACACTGAAATAGTTCTATGCTCCAAAAATGATCTGGAGGCATCCTCAACACTGAAATAGTTCTATGCTCCAAAGATAAACTGGAGGCATCCTCAACACTGAAATAGTTCTATGCTCCAAAAATGATCTGGAGGCATCCTCAACACTGAAATAGTTCTATGCGCCAAAAATGATCTGGAGGCATCCTCAACACTGAAATAGTTCTATGCTCCAAAGATAAACTGGAGGCATCCTCAACACTGAAATAGTTCTATGCTCCAAAAATGATCTGGAGGCATCCTCAACACTGAAATAGTTCTATGCTCCAAAGATAAACTGGAGGCATCCTCAACACTGAAATAGTTCTATGCTCCAAAAATGATCTGGAGGCATCCTCAACACTGAAATAGTTCTATGCTCCAAAAATGATCTGGAGGCATCCTCAACACTGAAATAGTTCTATGCGCCAAAAATGATCTGGAGGCATCCTCAACACTGAAATAGTTCTATGCTCCAAAGATAAACTGGAGGCATCCTCAACACTGAAATAGTTTTATGCTCCAAAAATGATCTGGAGGCATCCTCAACACTGAAATAGTTCTATGCTCCAAAGATAAACTGGAGGCATCCTCAACACTGAAATAGTTCTATGCTCCAAAAATGATCTGGAGGCATCCTCAACACTGAAATAGTTCTATGCTCCAAAGATAAACTGGAGGCATCCTCAACACTGAAATAGTTCTATGCTCCAAAAATGATCTGGAGGCATCCTCAACACTGAAATAGTTCTATGCTCCAAAGATAAACTGGAGGCATCCTCAACACTGAAATAGTTCTATGCTCCAAAAATGATCTGGAGGCATCCTCAACACTGAAATAGTTCTATGCGCCAAAAATGATCTGGAGGCATCCTCAACACTGAAATAGTTCTATGCTCCAAAGATAAACTGGAGGCATCCTCAGCACTGAAATAGTTCTATGCTCCAAAGATAAACTGGAGGCATCCTCAACACTGAAATAGTTTTATGCTCCAAAGATAAACTGGAGGCATCCTCAACACTGAAATAGTTCTATGTTCCAAAGATGATCTGGAGGCATCCTCAACACTGAAATAGTTCTATGCTCCAAAGATAAACTGGAGGCATCCTCAACACTGAAATAGTTCTATGCTCCAAAAATGATCTGGAGGCATCCTCAACACTGAAATAGTTCTACGCGCCAAAAATGATCTGGAGGCATCCTCAACACTGAAATAGTTCTATGCTCCAAAGATAAACTGGAGGCATCCTCAACACTGAAATAGTTCTATGCTCCAAAGATAAACTGGAGGCATCCTCAACACTGAAATAGTTTTATGCTCCAAAAATGATCTGGAGGCATCCTCAACACTGAAATAGTTTTATGTTCCAAAGATAAACTGGAGGCATCCTCAACACTGAAATAGTTCTATGCTCCAAAAATGATCTGGAGGCATCCTCAACACTGAAATAGTTCTATGCTCGAAAGATAAACTGGAGGCATCCTCAACACTGAAATAGTTCTATGCTCCAAAAATGATCTGGAGGCATCCTCAACACTGAAATAGTTCTATGCTCCAAAGATAAACTGGAGGCATCCTCAACACTGAAATAGTTCTATGCTCCAAAAATGATCTGGAGGCATCCTCAACACTGAAATAGTTCTATGCTCCAAAAATGATCTGGAGGCATCCTCAACACTGAAATAGTTCTATGCTCGAAAGATAAACTGGAGGCATCCTCAACACTGAAATAGTTCTATGAGTAAAGTTCCTAAAAATCTAAATGAATAGAAAATTAGTAACTTTAACAGACTAGAATACCCAGAAAACCCAAGAAACACTAAAAACCTGAAAATAACAAAAACCAGAAGACGATTTTGTATTAAACTACTAGTTTATTTAATCATAAACTAAAAAATCTCTTCAAGGAGACAAGAATTCACAGGCCACCACTCGGTGACGCTGCTAAAAACCAGACTGACGAGAAAAAGCCAAGGAAATCCCTTTAAAGTTGCGATTTCGCGCCAGTGCGCCAGAGCGCATTTGCATGTGCGGATATTGGCGGTAATTCAAAAATGAATTATGCGGCTTTCGATTAATCTCAGAAGATTAATACTGGAATTTTACCGAGAAAATCGGATCAGAATCCGACATCCGGGTTCCTTTCGAGCCCCGCCACCCACACAGCAAAAGTGGACACTAATCACCAGACAATTAGCGCATAGAAATGGCTTAAAGGGGAATTTGACAGGATGATGGTACTAAGACCAGAGGGAGCAATGATGACCTATAATTGGGGTTTCTAGACTAAAAAAACAATTTTCCTAACTCATAATGGTGGGGGTACAAAACCTATGTTGAAACTGATGGGGGCTAAAAAAGCTTAAGAAATGTTTCTACTAACTTAAAAGGATTGACAAGGGTAATTAAGCAATGACAAGGGTAATTAAGCAATGATAAGGGTAACAATTTGGAATTTTGACTTTACGAATTCAATTATGGGGAAGGGATACGAGAAACATTACAAAAATAACTGTAATGGTGAAGGAAACAAGATGGAATATTGTAAGGATACAAATGTAATAACAATTGTGCTCATAAGGGTGCAATTACTAGAAAATGATAAGTAAAACAACAACGAATTTGCAAATTACAACAAACATGGTGGAAACAACAGAATCTAATAAATCAGAACAAGATTTGAATGATGAGAATGGTTCAAAGAACTTTTACTTCCGGAAATTCGACCGATGGTGATACGGAGCTGAATATTGGCCATGATGTTTTTGATGGCGCATAACTCCTCCTGGTGATCCATGTGTTCCGGCATATCCTCTCGGTTTCTGTGGTCGTCGAGCCAGAGGTCCGTCCGATGTTCCTTCCATGGAATCATTGTTGCTCTTCTTGGTAATCTCCGATGGCGTCTCCGTTTCCGTATCGGGCATTGTGAATGTTGGCCATTCCGCGTCTTTCTCCTTCAA
The DNA here is from genome assembly GCA_963932045.1 of Caenorhabditis sinica. Classification (NCBI taxonomy): domain Eukaryota; kingdom Metazoa; phylum Nematoda; class Chromadorea; order Rhabditida; family Rhabditidae; genus Caenorhabditis; species Caenorhabditis sinica. Next base: position 28,175,438 of record OZ009938.1, read on the forward strand.
GATCGTGTGGACAGCATGCCAATACTGGTTGCAAGAAACATTGTACGACCAGGCAAAGAGGAACAAATTTCCACAAGAAGACACAGGCGCATTAGGATGCACTACTATCATCACACCAGACTCTCTCTTCAAGTTCTGCATGAGCTGAATGAACTTTTGTACTTCCGACATCTCGTACTTGTTCATATGCTTCGGCACAATCCATAAGTCAATCTCTTCGGGGATGCAACCAATTATCCCGTTCCAATGATCTACTTCTGTTTCTTCAGTAGTAATGGGAACCACCATCATGACAACTGTGGTGTCTTTTCCATTAAGCAGATCTGCCATCTCCACACCAACGTCTCCTCCTTTCATCTGATGGATGTTTTGGTTCAACACTGGAACATCACTGGGCTGAACTCCACTGACAAGGACCATTTGTAGTCTTGGCACTTGAAACAATTTGTCCTTGTAGAACTTCTGGACCAATTCTGCATGGTGCAGATCATACGCTGATTTCCAGCCATAGATGTCTTCAGCTACTAACGCCATGGTGGGACATTTTGACAGTCGACAGAAACATTCCAAATCCGGAATTTCCTTTACTTTTGGATTTGGCTTCATAGACAACATCATTAATTCATGGTCCCACTGGTCTTCTGTTCCTTTTTCACTCTGGAATTGTTTACACAGTTGCCAAATCCGATTGAACTGCGTTGGAGAGCTAGTCTTCAAATTGAATCTTTTCGGTACGGAGAATGTGCAGGGCGATGGGCAACGGCAGCAGTACATGTCTCTGAAAGATATATCATTGATTTAATGGACTTGTATTGATTCAATTCGATTTTTAATTTCATCAATTTTTACACCGCGCGCTTTTGCTCGACCCTTCACCGTTACAATTGGAATATCTTTCATCTCAGGAGGCACTTTACGAAGATTTTCAAAGGGAATGACTAGAATTTCCTTACGATTCCCTAGCGTTGGAGTGACCCAAGCTGAATTTTGGCTACATGACAGAACCCTATATGGACCTTTCCAGTTATTCACCAATTTAGGACATTGGGCACCTAGCTTTTCTGCTGGAACCTGCACCAGAACTCTACTGCCTGGCTTGGGATAATTTCTAGCATCTGTGTTGTACTTCTGATGGAATAATTTCTTATTACGATCCCATTCAATTTCAGCATGCTCTTTTGCCATTTTGTGAGCCTTTAATAATTCTTGTGTCAACAAATGCTTGTATTCGTCTGTATCCACATACGAAATGCCAACGGCATCCTCTCCCTTCATTTTAAGCGGGCCCATAGAATCTCTTCCCGTCATTAAAAACAATGGTGATTCTCCCGTAGTACTATGTGCGATGGTATTGTATGAATACACCGCAAACGGCACTTGTGCATCCCACTCCATAGGAACAGCAGCTTTTTTCGCAATGATGTGCATGAGAGTTTTATTAAACCGCTTCACAGCACCATTAGCTCGACTGTTGTAACCTTTTGTCATGATATGTTCAATACCCAACATTTCAGTGAAGTTCTTGAAGAGCTCGTTGTCAAATTCTTTTCCTTGATCGCTTAGTAGCTTCTCCGGAATTCGGCATTCTCCCATTACCCATCGTTCAACAAATGCTTTGAGCACAGTCTCAGCACTCTTGTCCGGGATAGGAACTGCTTGTCCGAATTTTGTGAACAAGTCAACAATTGATAGAATGTACTTATTACCCATAGTGGAATTGCCAACAACAATCAAATCGACAGCAACTATTTCTAATGGGGCAGAAGTTTTGTACGGACTCAACGGAGCAACCATTTTTGGATGATCATTTACACAAAGACATTTAGGACAAGCTCGGATGACTTTTTCAATGCATGCTCGCATTTTTGGCCAATAGAATTTTTGCTTCAACTGTCTAAAAACCTTGTCAGTACTGAAATGTCCTGCTAACGGACCTCCATGAGCTTCTGTTACTAGCCACAATCGAGCACATTCAGGTACAACAAGCCTGTTAGATTCCTCTGTCTCAATGTTTCGGAGAGCCTTCCCAATAATCATGTAATTCTCCAACAGGATTTCATGTTTGACTCCTGGCAGCTTAACTCTTCCTTTTGTTTCTCCTTTTTCCAACTTTTCAATCACTTCCGACCACCCTTCTTCACTTTTCAGCCATTCTAGCCAATTTTTTGTCTCACGAAGCATTTCAGTAGACATGTTCTCATCTCTGATTTCTCCAATGATATTTGGTAATTCAACCGATTCACAGTCGATGTTGTTCAACTTTGGACACGCGCCTCTACTGAGAGCGTCAGCAACAACATTAGCTTTCCCGGCCACATACAGAATCTTGACATTATATTCCTGCAGTTCAATGGACCATCTTAACAATCGATCTGCTAACTGTGATCCTTTTAACAAGTACACTAGTGGCTTATGATCAGTGAAAACTAAGACCTTAGTACCATAGATGATTGTCTTAAATCTTTTCAACGCATGCATCATTGCTAACGCTTCAAGATCAGTGACATGATACCTTGTTTCCGCCGGAGTGAGAGATTTCGACATGAAAGCGATCGGATGTTGTTGTCCATCCAATGCTGTTTGTGCTAGCACTGCACCGACTCCCTTTTTGGAAGCATCAGTGTAGATACAAAATGGTCTAGTACCTTCAATTGCTGCCTCTATGTCTGGCTGGGCCAAGACTGGAGAAGAACAAACAGCTTCGATGAGTTGCTGGAAGGCAGTTTCTTGCTCTTCACCCCAACACCAAGCGTTTTTCTTTGAAGTTAACCCTGTTAACGGAGCTGCCAACTTAGCGAAATTCAGCACGAATTTGCGATAATATCCCACTAACCCTAAGAACGACTGAAGTTCCTTCGCATCTTTTGGTCTCGAGAATTGTCGCATCTTTTCCACTTTCAGTTCATGAGTTTTGACGCCCATTGGATTGACTTTGTGGCCAAGATACTCTACTTCTTTTTTACCAATGTGACACTTTTTAGCACGAAGTTTCATTCCACTATTACGAATTCTCGTCAAGATCATCTTCATGTCTTCTATGTGTTGTTCAAGAGTTTCACTGGCAATCAATAAGTCATCGACATACACGTATGCACTCTTGCCCAACAAGTCACCGACAATGGCTTCCATTGTAGCTTGGAACACAGCCGGAGAAGTAACCAGTCCAAATGGCAGAACATTCCACTCAAATAGCTCACTTCCGATAGCAAAAGCAGTAATCTGTTTAGATTTCTCCTCTAGTGGCAACTGCCAGTACCCTGCGATCATGTCCAGAGTTGAGAAGTATCTTTTTCCGGATAGCGATTGGAGAGTTGACTCAATATTAGGAAGTGGGTGTGCATTATTAACGACCACCTTATTCACTTTCCTGTAGTCTACACACATGCGCACACTACCATCCTTCTTTTTCACCAACACGACAGGTGATGACCATGGTGATCTACTCTCACGAATGACACCTTGATTCAGCATCTTCTGTAGCATTGCTTTGATTTCTGGACGAATAGCGAACGGAATAGGTCTAGGCTTTTGGCGAATGGGCTCTGCCCCGTCAATTAGCTCAATTTGGCATTGTACAGCTTCAGTTCGACCTAGATCATCATCGCTGATGGAAAACACTTGCTGAAAATCCTCAATGACTCTCCACAATTTCTGTTCCTCATCATTACACTGTTCTGGTTTATGAAGATGTTCACTTACTGTAGTCCAGTGTTCTGAGGAGCCATCTTGACCAATGTTATTGACTTCTGCATTGCCTTCTCGTGAAAACCCCAACGCATTCACATACTCATTGATGACCTTTTCCTGTTCTGTTTTCTCTTTCACTACCTCAAAACCTTCCAATTCTCCGAAGCCAATCTTATCACCCTTCTTTAAGAACACCTGTTCTTTTCCGAAGTTAGACAACGTGACGAAAGATCGTCCTCCCTTATCTACCTGACAGACCGCTGACGATAAACATTCAATGAGAGGCGAGATGAGACAATGATTATCATTATGCACGACACCTTCAACTTGTATTTGCACAATTTTTGTTGAGTTCGGAGGAATTGTCGTATCTTGACAAATCGTTATATCTCTTGGTTTCTCATCGAAAATCATTTCTATGCCCATTTTCTTGAACTGATCAATGCCAAGAATAATAGTGTCTCTGTCAATATTAGCCAAATGGAAAGAAATTTCTTTTGTTCTTGACTGAATCGAAGTTTCCACTGTAATCAACGATAGCATTTTCATCAAACCGTTATTAGCAGCATAAACTTCTGAGAGTATCGGCGGACCAACTTTTACTTTTTTCTCCCACTCCGTACCATTGATTTTGAGAATCTGTTCCCATATTTTCACTGGCATGAGCGAAATGCAAGCTCCCGAGTCTAACATAATGGAAATGCCAGCTGCTCCAATTCTTCCAGACTCAATTTTGATGTCTGATTTGAAGTCGGAATTATCTGGCGTGCGTCTATTTGGAATCGACAACACTTGTCTCTCACTGATAGAACCTATTGGTTTTGTTTCAGAAGTTGCATTGTTTGCTTCTCTCGGCACATATCCATTCGGACACTGATTTTGAAAATGATCCGGCTGTTTGCATTTGAAGCACACATTACTTTGCTGAGCATTATTCTTCATGTTTTTCGGAGCTTTCGAGCAATTCGGAGAATGACAACCTACAGCTTGACATTCACTACTCGTGTGAAACCCCAACGAATTCTGATTTTGGGAAACTCGCTGTTGATTACTCGCATTATTTTGCTGGAGACTTGGCTGACCATACTTTTGAGCTGACTGATTATTCATAGATGACCATGTATTCTGTTGATTTTGAACACCCGTCGATCTAGAATTCTGATTTCCAAACCCCGAAAACTTTTGTTCAACTGAAGGATTCTGACTTTGCGAATTGAAATATTTTTTCTTTTCGCCATTTGAGTTCTTCAAGCTCGATTTTCTCTGAGCAACCCCCCATTCTTGGCGAATCAGCATTTGCCTACAAGTCTCATATTGATCAATTTCCGGAGTAGTTTGGAGGACCTGATCAACTAGGAATGCATGCATATCATTTTCGAGAGTAGCATCAACAAGTTTTGACACTTTTATAGCCGAGAATTCAACTGGAGAACTTCTTTTGTGTGCTTCTTTAGCGATTTCATCAATCGATAAACAGAAATCTTCGTATGACTGATCGGGTCTCTTCTTCAGCTGTTCCCAACGACTCTTAGCCCTTCTTGTTTCATCTTCAGGCGAGATACGCAATCTATTAGCCAGAACGTTCAAAACCTCTTTTGCAGAATGTTTTTCGTTATCCTGAATTCCCCGGAAGATTCTGAGTGCTTTTCCAGTGAGAAACTTTGTTTCCAACAATGTGATTTGATGTCTGTCTGAATAATGACCGAATTTCAAGTCAAAAGATTTCCGAAAAGTACCCAATTTTTGCTTGGAATCTTCTGCCGAAAACGGAACAGGTTCAGGCAAATTCTGTCTTTCGAAAATGTTTTGCATGATTTCGTATTGTGACACTACTTGCTTTCTTCCCGTATCCCATCTCTGGTGATAGAAACCTCCTGGTTTTCTTTCCGAATCTGAGTCATCTTCATGTTCGAACTCATTTCTTATCAGAAAGCTTTCTTCGTTTCTTCCCACGCGCGGTATCTCTCTTTTCATGGTTTCAGTTTGCAATTTTTCAATTGGCTCACCTGGTGAGACGATTGACCGAGTGGAGAGAATTTTTCGAAAGTTCCCAGGTGCCTTTGCATCTGCCGACATCTGCAAATCATCATGATCTTCATTTTGTTCAATTCTCATCGTACTATTACCTAGACGCGAGTAAGAGTTCGAAGCTTCATTGGCCTGAAGGAATGTGCACTGAGCCTCCATTTTCTCAATTTTCTCCAAAAGCGATGCAATCTTTGCTTCGGCGAGAAGATGTTGAGCATTTAATTCCACGATTTGTGACTTCAAATCGAACTTCTCATTCTGGAATCTCTGTAATAATTCAGTTTTTACAACAATCTCTTCCTGAGTTGCAGTGATGTTCTTGAAGAGTTTTTCCAGTTCCTCTTCCGACTTTATGCCCACATTCTCTAACCAACTCACCAATTGAAGTTGTTTCAGTGATGGAGTAGAGAGAGTCGAATGGTTGTTGGTCGACGAGCTCGGTTTCCTCTCTTTGGCCTTTTCCTGCAATTTGAAGACTTCATTTTTGAGGAAATCATTTTTGTACATGAGCTCTGTCAACTGCATTTCTCTATACTTGATGGTCTTTTCTTTCTCTTTCATTTTGTCTTCAAGAGGTTTCAGCAGATTCCCATTCGTACTCAAATTTGCTTTTGAGTACTTATTCAAATTATTGATGACCTCATTCATGACTCTCTCATCGTCCATTTTTCTGCTCTTCTCTTCCAATTCAAAGCTCACCTGGTTCATTTTCTTCATCTGTTGATTGCTGGATTCAGGCACTTTTACTTCAGAAGTTCCCTTTCCAGAATGATCCATAGTCTCCGTGTTCATCGCATCGTCGTCATCCAAATTAATCAATGACTCATTGATCTCTTTTCCTTCTGTGCCATCACTTGTGGGTTCAATGCTCATTTTTCTCTTCTTTTGATATTCCTCTTATTGAGAATTTACGATTTGACGAATCTGAAACACAATTCCACTTTATTACTGGTATTTTTCAGCCAATGAAAGAGAAATTATGCGGATTGAGCGAAGGAAATCACAATACTAGTTGATGAGAGCACTGCAAAAATCGTCAGTATCACTTTTCCAGCAAAATCGATATTTTTACTGAAAATTTATTACAAAGTGTGACTCAAAACAGTTGTTCACCTGTATTTATCCCTTTTCGTTGTGTATCTTTGTTGAAAATCGTCGGAAACTTCGAAAATCTGTTAAAAATCGAAGAAAATCGCAACGAAATGCAATGCGAATTTGGCGGGAAAAATCAGCAAATTCCTTTGAAAAATTCGAATTTTCCAATTGAAAACCACTTTGTAGCACTCAGCGATGATTTTTCAGCAGAAAGATTCATTTTTTCACCACAATTACACAACTTTTCACCTGAAAACCTGTCAAAAAACCTGTACAAGTCTCAGAAAATCCACTGGAAATTGAAAAATCGTCGGCAATCGATGCACGATTCACCACTGACTTCCGGCGATCGGCGATTCGAATTTCTCCAGTTTTTTCACTTCAATAACACTCTGTTTAGTGAAAAAGACAATATTTATCCAGAAAACTACCTGAAAATTAGCCAAAAACAGGGACTAACTTCTCAGAATTCACCGGCGAACAACCTTTTTCAATGAAAAATCGGCGAGCGATTAACCACTATTTTTCGATTTTTCACTGGGAAATTTCGCGAATTTTGGCCAAATACCGGGACCAATTTCACTATTTACTGACTAAATTTATCAGATTTTTCGAAAACTGCGTGAAAAATAGCCAAATTCAGGGACTATATTCACAACTAAACCAGCCAAATACGGGGACTGCGTTTAGCAAGAATTCCGAAAGCTAGAGACGAAAAACACAAGGAAAACGAGAGGTACACAAAGAACAAAAACCGTTCGGCCCCCAAGTAAAGTTCCTAAAAATCTAAATGAATAGAAAATTAGTAACTTTAACAGACTAGAATACCCAGAAAACCCAAGAAACACTAAAAACCTGAAAATAACAAAAACCAGAAGACGATTTTGTATTAAACTACTAGTTTATTTAATCATAAACTAAAAAATCTCTTCAAGGAGACAAGAATTCACAGGCCACCACTCGGTGACGCTGCTAAAAACCAGACTGACGAGAAAAAGCCAAGGAAATCCCTTTAAAGTTGCGATTTCGCGCCAGTGCGCCAGAGCGCATTTGCATGTGCGGATATTGGCGGTAATTCAAAAATGAATTATGCGGCTTTCGATTAATCTCAGAAGATTAATACTGGAATTTTACCGAGAAAATCGGATCAGAATCCGACATATGCTCCAAAAATGATCTGGAGGCATCCTCAACACTGAAATAGTTTTATGTTCCAAAGATAAACTGGAGGCATCCTCAACACTGAAATAGTTCTATGCTCCAAAAATGATCTGGAGGCATCCTCAACACTGAAATAGTTCTATGCTCCAAAAATGATCTGGAGGCATCCTCAACACTGAAATAGTTCTATGCTCCAAAAATGATCTGGAGGCATCCTCAACACTGAAATAGTTCTAGCGCTCCAAAAATGATCTGGAGGCATCCTCAACACTGAAATAGTTCTATGCTCCAAAGATAAACTGGAGGCATCCTCAACACTGAAATAGTTTTATGTTCCAAAGATGAACTGGAGGCATCCTCAACACTGAAATAGTTCTATGCTCCAAAGATAAACTGGAGGCATCCTCAACACTGAAATAGTTTTATGTTCCAAAGATGAACTGGAGGCATCCTCAACACTGAAATAGTTCTATGCTCCAAAGATAAACTGGAGGCATCCTCAACACTGAAATAGTTCTATGTTCCAAAGATGAACTGGAGGCATCCTCAACACTGAAATAGTTTTATGTTCCAAAGATGAACTGGAGGCATCCTCAACACTGAAATAGTTCTATGCTCCAAAGATAAACTGGAGGCATCCTCAACACTGAAATAGTTCTATGCTCCAAAAATGATCTGGAGGCATCCTCAACACTGAAATAGTTCTATGCTCCAAAAATGATCTGGAGGCATCCTCAACACTGAAATAGTTCTATGCTCCAAAAATGATCTGGAGGCATCCTCAACACTGAAATAGTTCTATGCTCCAAAGATAAACTGGAGGCATCCTCAACACTGAAATAGTTCTATGCTCCAAAGATAAACTGGAGGCATCCTCAACACTGAAATAGTTTTATGTTCCAAAGATAAACTGGAGGCATCCTCAACACTGAAATATTTCTATGCTCCAAAGATGAACTGGAGGCATCCTCAACACTGAAATAGTTCTATGCTCCAAAGATAAACTGGAGGCATCCTCAACACTGAAATAGTTCTATGTTCCAAAGATAAACTGGAGGCATCCTCAACACTGAAATAGTTTTATGTTCCAAAGATGAACTGGAGGCATCCTCAACACTGAAATAGTTCTATGCTCCAAAGATAAACTGGAGGCATCCTCAACACTGAAATAGTTCTATGCTCCAAAGATGAACTGGAGGCATCCTCAACACTGAAATAGTTCTATGTTCCAAAGATGAACTGGAGGCATCCTCAACACTGAAATAGTTCTATGTTCCAAAGATGAACTGGAGGCATCCTCAACACTGAAATATTTCTATGCTCCAAAGATAAACTGGAGGCACGAGCTTATTAGTTTTAGTCATCCACAAATCTTGGTTTCTTATCCGAGGTACAGTATCTGATACTGCGGTCATATGACTGCGATCTGTTGAGACTATCCTTTGATTGAAGTCTTTTTTTTCTGAAAGTTTATGTATTGTTGAATATATAAGAAAAAATGAGGTTGACACTATTTTGCCGCGAGGATAGGGAAGATATCAGCAACAGATCACGTTTCAGAATACCTCGAAATTTAGCAGATCGTGTAAAAATCTCAGCCAACTAACGTCTGCCTATTTGTGTGGACCCCAAAACGGGTTTTTTATTTAATTAGGTCTGGTTTACCATGGTTCTGATAAAAATGTTCGCTTTTTACTTTCACAAAGAAAGTTGAACAATTTGGCCGCATAACAACTCACACCCTGACTAGGAAACAACTTGACATTCCAGTTTTTGATTTTTCCAATGATTTGGATCTAATATCAGCTCTGTAGATATCAATTCTGGAATAAAACCCGGCTAAACGTTTCTCACAAACGAGTTATGAGTCCTCAAAGTTGCTCCAAGTGCCCTTCAGTGCTAACTTTGACGTCGATTATCTCAACTTCTAGACACTTCTAGAGGGTCTTGTTTGCAGTGAAAAACTTCAAATTAAATGTAGAATCATAATCTATCACTAACTCTAAAAAAATTCCGGACTCAAAATTTTGAAATTTTGCCACCATTTGGGTGCAGATTTTTTTGCCCAGTTTAGCTTGGGAAAACAAACTCTGAGTTTGGCCCTGATTTTAACTGGAAACGTATTACTTAGGCTTTAATATAGTTTTTTACATATGTTGAGAAAGATCTCACTCACATGTATTGATCGCCAACTGATTCCCCTGAATTTTTTTGAAGTACCCATAATTTGAACCTACCCATAGATGTAAGAAACCCTGTGAAACGATTTTTTTTGAGGAGCCCCCCTTCCCGAGATATGCCGCCTCCTAGATTTTTGCGTGAGATGGGCGCCCGCAGACTTTGACAAATCATATCTCGGGTCAAATAGATCCAATCAAGATGTTTAAAAAACCAAAATGTGTGAAATCTTCTTGTCTTTCAAATGATAACAAAACAAAAAGTTGAAAAAATGTCTTGAATGCTGAAAATTGTAAAAATGTGAAAGATGTCAATCCCAAACATTTTTTCCAACCCAATAAACTTCATGGGACTATGACCAGAAGAAAGAGCATCTTTGATTTAGTGTATAGTCAAAAAATCAGGATAGGTTTATCGGTCATTTTTAGAGAAAAATTAATTTTTTTCGAAAAAAAAAATTTTTTCGAGAAATTTTTTTTCAAAAACGTTTCAAAATTATCTTTTCTTTTGTTGTTTTGTTGATTCTAAGTATAAATAATATTAAAGTGCATCAGGATTCATCAAACACCTGGATTTCCAAAACTCGTAGAACATAAATTCTCCTATGTGTTCTTCTTTGATATCAGGTCTTTGATGAATCCTGATGCACTTTAATATTATTTATACTTAGAATCAACAAAACAACAAAAGAAAAGATAATTTTGAAACGTTTTTGAAAAAAAATTTCTCGAAAAAAATTTTTTTTTCGAAAAAAATTAATTTTTCTCAAAAAATGACCGATAAACCTATCCTGATTTTTTGACTATACACTAAATCAAAGATGCTCTTTCTTCTGGTCATAGTTCCATAAAGTTTATTGGGTTGGAAAAATATTTGGGATTGACATCTTTCACACTTTTACAATTTTCAGCATTCAAGACATTTTTTCAACTTTTTGTTCTGTTATTATTTGAAAGACAAGAAGATTTCACACATTTTGGTTTTTTAAACATTTTGATTGGATAATTTTGACCAGAGTTATGACTCGTCAAAGTCTGCGGAGGCTCATCTCACGCAAAAATCTAGGAGGCGGCATATCTCGGGATGGGGGGCTCTTCAAAAAAAAATCGTCGCACAGGGTTTTTTACATCTATGGGTAGGTTCAATTTATGGGTACTTCAAAAAAATTCAGGGGTATCAGTTGGCGATCAATACATGTCAAAAATATCTTGTTTCCTGCTCAAATAGAGCCCAAACATTGTCCCATAATTTTATGGTCAAAAACATTCCAGAAAAAGCAGAAAACTCATCAAACCATAATAGGATTAACCAAAAATGATGACAAAACTCATATAAATCGTTTCTAGTTCAAATCAGCACCAAACTCAAAATATTTTTTCCTAAGCCAAATCGGTCGAAAAAATCTGCACCCAAATGGTGGCAAAATTTCGAAGTTTTGGGTCAGGAAAATTTTTTTGAGTTAGTGATAGCATATGATCCTACAGTCAATTTTTACATATTTTGAGAAAGGTCTTACTCAAAAATATCTTGTTTCCAGCTCAAATAGAGCCCAAACATTGTCCCATAATTTTATGGTCAAAAACATTCCAGAAAAAGCAGAAAACTCATCAAACCATAATAGGATTAACCAAAAATGATGACAAAACTCATATAAATCGTTTCTAGTTCAAATCAGCACCAAACTCAAAATATTTTTTCCTAAGCCAAATCGGTCGAAAAAATCTGCACCCAAATGGTGGCAAAATTTCGAAGTTTTGGGTCAGGAAAATTTTTTTGAGTTAGTGATAGCATATGATCCTACAGTCAATTTGAAATGTTTCGGTGTAACTAAAACCTTCTAGAAGTGCCTAGAAGCTGAGATAATCGTCGTCAAATTTACCACTGGAGGGCTCTTGGAGCAACTTCGATGGCTCATAACTCTTTTTTGAAGAATATTCAGCCAGTTTTTATTTCGGAATTGAGATCTACAAGGTTGATATTACCTAGATCCGAATTTTTGGAAAATTCCAAAACTGCAATGCAAAATACTTGCCTTGTAACTCTACGCACGGATCCAGCAGAAATGTATCATTAAAAATGCGTTAAAAAGATTCAGAAGCGAGGACTAGCCTGCATTATTCCAGCTTCTCTCACATATTCGACTCATGAACTTTTTGAAAAAAAAGGAAAAAAAAAAGACTTCAATCAAAGGATAGTCTCAACAGATCGCAGTAATATAACTGCAGTATCAGATACTGTACCTTGGATAAGAAACCAAGACTTGTAAATATGGAAAAGATTACTTAATATGCTCGTGTCTTTATGATTGATTAAAATGAACACCTGGTTTCAACTACGAGTTTTTTAACCACAACAATCAACAGTAGATAAGTTTCGCGCCAGCAGCCTTCCTTGGACGTGGATGCCGTTTCTAAGGCTCCCTCTCCGGAGTCGAACCCTTATTCAGATACAGATTGAAAGTCCATTTTCAGAGTAACCAGAGAAGCCACTACAGAAACAAATTACGGCCATGCACTACCAATCACCATATCAAGAAAGAGTTTTCAATCTGTCCGTCCCAATGGTGTCCGGACCGGGTGTTTTTTCCCGTGTTGAGTCAAAAGTACGCAATTCCATTGATGAATCAAATCATGAATTTTCCAATCTTTTACTTGAGCATATCGCGCTGAATGAATCAATCAGGTATCACGCAGACTAGAAGTCTAGCAACAATTTTGTTTACATTTCAGAGAAAGTCGATTTCCTCGAGAACGAAATATAAAAAAATCTTTCCACTTATTTGCATAATTTTTTATGCTCTTTCGACTGATACATAGTAGTCATTTACGAGTTTGCCTCGTTCCGGGAGCTCTTTCGTGTGTCTTTTGACTCCGTCTCGTTGAGGAATCCTCGTTCGTAGTCTCCAAGACATGGGTATTTGGGAAGACCCCATCCTCCAACTGCATCTGGAAAGAACAATGTGTACGCCATCTGCTCGGGGAGATCGGTGTAGATCGAAATAGGTTTGAGATCGGGATCATCTTTCTTCTTATTTGGGTTTTTTGGATTTGAGTCCGGATTTGTCGGGTACACATTCAATCCTCTTGGTAACATGGTTATATCGGCATCATACAAATATGCGACCGAGATATAACCATCACCCATCAGCGAGCGTGTTCTCCTGGGTGGCTCACCAAGGCTCGAATAGGATCTTCGTTCAATTCTCCAGGAGGGGCAATCCGGAAAGCAATCTGGTTGTTGACCAGATACCTATCTCTATCATCCAACAGCGCCTCTCGACTTTCTCTCGACCTTCTCGACTTTCTTTATGTTCTTGTATGTCTCATAGAGACGGTTGTTTTCTCTCCAAATATTCTTAAAACTCTTCAAATATAACCGAATGGACGGAAACAGATCTTGTCCTGGGATGTGGCAGTGGGCGGTTGACGGGACATACTAAAACACAACATCAACACCAAAGTGGTCCATCTTTCTGGTGATGTATATATCTCTTGTGCATGCTTTCGCATCATTCGTATCAAAGTTGACCTTCCAGAAATCCTCCTCATCGGATAGGTACTTTTCGAAACGGAGATTAGCATCCGTCTTGTTCAGACCTTGATCGAAACTTATGGGCTAATAAGTTTTGAGGATTGTGTCGTTTCCAACGGACTCTGCAACGAGGGAAAAGTTCATTTCGCAGAAATCCTTGAAAAACTCCTTCTTCTCTTCCAACACGTCTTCCACCGAATCGGACCACTTCTTGATGTAAGTCTCTGCATACTCATCAAGTTTCTTGTTCTCGATAGCTGATGAGGGCTTTTGGAGCACCTAAAAATTAATTGAAATGAAAAAGAGGGCACTCGATTCTGCCGTAGTATCTTGAGCAATTGTTCACTTTGGTGCAGTTGCATTTGGATCGGCATGGCTTGAAGACGTTGAAGGTGGAGCAGGTGGCAGCAGTGGTTCTGGTATTTCCCGTATTTCGTTGCGTCGTTGGTGAGTAAGATTAATTGTCTAAGATATAGGGGTCACTATCTTATACTCAACAATGAATAAGTGTCGCGTCTGCTGCCTTCCATGGAAATGGTAGCCGTTTCCCTCCTTTAGTCACTATCTCAAACTCAACAATGAATAAGTATCGCGTCTGCTGCTTTTTTGGAAATGGTAGACGTTTACCGCATTCAATCACTATCTCAAACTCAACAATGAATAAATGTCGCGTCTGCTGCCTTCCTTGGAAATGGTAGCCGTTTCCCTCCTTTAGTCACTATCTCAAAATCAACAACGTATAAGTGTTGCGTCTGCTGCTTTCCTTGGAAATGGTAGCCGTTTCCCTCCTTTAGTCACTATCTCAAACTCAACAATGAATAAGTGTCGCGTCTGCTGCCTTCCTTGGGAGTGGTAGCCGTTTCCCGCATTCAGTCACTATCTCAAACTCAACAATGTATAAGTGTCGCGTCTGCAGCCTTCCTTGGAAATGATAGCCGTTTCCCTCCTTTAGTCACTATCTCAAACTCAACAATGAATAAGTGTCGCGTCTGCTGCTTTCTTCGGAAATGGTAGCCGTTTCCCTCCTTTAGTCACTATCTCAAACTCAACAATGTATAAGTGTCGCGTCTGCTGCCTTCCTTGGAAATGATAGCCGTTTCCCTCCTTTAGTCACTATCTCAAACTCAACAATGTATAAGTGTCGCGTCTGCTGCCTTCCTTGGAAATGATAGCCGTTTCCCTCCTTTAGTCACTCTCTCAAACTCAACTCAACAGGTCCGGATACCATTAGGACTGACTGATTGAAAACACTGTCTTTGGTGATCGGTGGTGCATGGCCGTAATTTTGTTTTTGGAGTGGTTTGTTTGATAACTCCGATTTTGGTGGTTTTATGCATTCGTGAAGCTGAAACTAAAAGAAATGGACGGCACTTTCCATAGGACCATTGTTTTTACGATTGAGAGTTAGAATACTATTCATGTACATTCATATTTATCGCGATGAAGAATACCGAAAAAATGCACTTCTTTCATATCTCGACCAACTTGATTCTTGTTTATAAAGCAAGAGAAAAGATGCGAGAATCTCCGAAATCATCAAGATCCACAAGAAAAAGATTTTGCACTGAAAGAAATCAACTTGTATATACCGCTCGCAGAATCAATCAAACATTACGCAGATTAGAAGTCTGGCGAGAAGTTTTCGCCAGTACTAGTATTCTCCATAATATATGGCACCTATGAATATAAATACAGATGCGAAACTTCCTGACTTGTGCTCGAAAAGTCTAATTCTCGTAAACCGCTCCCACACAACAACGATCAATAATGGAACAACATTAAAGTAATGCAGTAGAGATGCATTTAGAAAAAACGAAACCCTCTATGAGCGATCACGACGCCTCGACGCCGCGACCTACGTAGACTTAGGAATTGCCGCTTTGATGTATCACCAACGACGATTAGCATGTCGTTTTAATGCAAAAAGTCACAAAAAGTCATTATCAGAGTAAACCAGAAAAAGCCACTCCGAAATAATTACGTCCATGCACCACCAACCATCCTATCGCGATAGAGTTTTCAATCTGTCAGTGCTAAGAGTGCTATGTGCCTTATGGGGACTTCCGTCAATTTCTTTAATTCTCAGCTTTGCAATTACACTACCCCCAGAACCAAGAGGTTTTCGTGTTAGGACAGCTTCACAACAAGAAACTGGACAATAAATTCACACACCACACCGACAGTCTGGTGTGAGGGAAGTGTCTGGCGTGAGGGAAGTGTCTGACGTGAGGGAAATGTCTGGCGTGAGGGAAGTATATGCTGGTGGAGGTAGTGTATGCTGGTGGAGGAAGTGTATGCTGGTACATTTCCCTCACGCCAGACATTTCCCTCACGCCAGACACTTCCCTCACGCCAGACATTTCCCTCACGCCAGACATTTTCCTCACGCCAGACACTTCCCTCATGCCAGACATTTCCCTCACGCCAGACATTTCCCTCACGCCAGACACTTCCCTCACGCCAGACATTTCCCTCACGCCAGACATTTCCCTCACGCCAGACACTTCCCTCACGCCAGACATTTCCCTCACGCCAGACATTTGCCTCACGCCAGACATTTCCCTCACGCCAGACATTTCCCTCACGCCAGACATTTCCCTCACGCCAGACATTTGCCTCACGCCAGACATTTCCCTCACGCCAGACACTTCCCTCACGCCAGACATTTCCCTCACGCCAGACATTTCCCTCACGCCAGACACTTCCCTCACGCCAGACATTTCCCTCACGCCAGACATTTCCCTCACGCCAGACACTTCCCTCACGCCAGACATTTCCCTCACGCCAGACATTTGCCTCACGCCAGACATTTCCCTCACGCCAGACATTTCCCTCACGCCAGACATTTCCCTCACGCCAGACATTTCCCCCACGCCAGACATTTCCCTCACGCCAGACACTTCCCTCACGCCAGACATTTCCCTCACGGCAGACATTTCCCTCACGCCAGACATTTCCCTCACGCCAGACACTTCCCTCACGCCAGACATTTCCCTCACGCCAGACATTTCCCTCACGCCAGACATTTCCCTCACGCCAGACATTTCCCTCACGCCAGACACTTCCCTCACGCCAGACATTTCCCTCACGCCAGACACTTAAATGCCACTCGGAAGTGTTATGCCACCAGGAAGTGTTATGCCACCAGGAAGTGTTATGCCACCAGGAAGTGTTATGCCACTCGGAAGTGTTATGCCACCAGGAAGTGTTATGCCACCAGGAAGTGTTATGCCACTCGGAATTGTTATGCCACCAGGAAGTGTTATGCCACCAGGAAGTGTTATGCCACTCGGAAGTGTTATGCCACCAGGAAGTGTTATGCCACCAGGAAGTGTTATGCCATTCGGAAGTGTTATGCCACCAGGAAGTGTTATGCCACTCGGAAGTGTTATGCCACCAGGAAGTGTTATGCCACCAGGAAGTGTTATGCCACTCGGAAGTGTTATGCCACCAGGAAGTGTTATGCCATAGAGAAACTCCCTGACTAGCGTTCGACAAGTCCTATCCTCGTAAATCGCTCCCACACAACAACGACCGATAATGCAACAACATTGAAGTAATGCAGTAGAGATTCACAAAATATCCTTAACATTACAGTGATCCCAAATGATCCCACAAAATATCCTTAACATTGCAGTGTGTCCACCCCACAACCAAAGTAGTAGACAGTAGATTGTTGGAGTGTTTAACTGGTGGAGTATCATCAAAATCTGCACTGTGATCATTTGAGAATACTGCAGTGTTAGGGATGGCATAGATCTTCCAAATTGGCTTAGTTTCGTGGATGGCATACAAAATACTCGTTGACCACGGGACGTCTTCTGAGTCTCCAACGTCATTTGGCGTCTTCAAAAACAGAATATTCGGATTTCCCGTGTTTTGTCACCCTAGATCACTCCATTATTTGAAAAAAGTTCAAAATTTTTTCAAAAGACGTCACGTCTTCTGAATCCCCAACGTCATCTGACGTCTTCAAGAATAAAAAATTCGGATTCTCCGTAATTTTTTACCCCAGGGAGGATGTTAGAACCAACAAAAAGAACCGAAGTCTTGTTTCATTATTCCATGATGAGCTATTCAAGCAAGCGCTTGTATCAAGCACTCTGATTTGTTCAAGGTAAACCTGCTTTCAGTTGAAAGGTACACCCAACCTCAAACCAGCAACTTAGAAATCACGACTACAGTTGACGCAAATTGCGAACTGCAGCAGAACAAGTATGCACGAAGAACAAGTATGCACGAAGAACAAGTATGCACGAAGAATAAGTATGCACGAAAAACAAGTATGCAAAGTTAACAATGTCTGGTCGGATCATCTGAAATCCCTGCAAGGTTACGAATGTCTGGCCCGACCATATGAGATCACTGCAAGGTTACGAATGTTTGGTCGGATCATCTGTGCAATTATCATTTATCATGTGAACGCAAGGCGGGGTGCAATTATCATTTATTATGTGCACGCACTACTCCAAAAAAATATACAGAAGATATGTGATTAGTAACATTGCAGAAAATACAGAAGATATGTGATTAGTAACATTGCAGAATATACAGAAGACATGTGAGGACAAATCGGGAGCATTCTATTCTTAAGAATGACGAGAGGCGTTCGATTCCTAAAAATCACAAATTGTGAGTATACTATTCTTGAGAGAGACAAACCGGAGCCGTTCGATTCTTGAAAAAGACGAACAGGGAGCATTCTATTCCTTATTCCCCAGTATTTCCCGTGTTTTTTCACCCTAGATCACTTCATTATTTGAAAAATTTTAAAAAATTTTCAGAAGACGTCACGTCTTCTGAAGCTGCAACTTTATCTGACGTCGTCAAGAATAAAAAATTCGGATTCCCCTTGTTTTTTTACTCTAGATAAGTTTAAAATTCAAAATTTTTCAAAAATTTCCATAAATTTTCAGAAGACGTCACGTCTTCTGAAGCCGCAACGTCATCTGACGTCTTCAAAAATGAGAAATTCGGATTCTTCGTGATTTTTTACCCTAGATAACTTCAAAATTCGAACATTTTCAAAAATTTTCGAAAATTTTCAGAAGACGTCACGTCTTCTGAAGCCCCAACGTCATCTGACGTTTTTAAAAATAAAAAATTCGAATTCTCCGTGATTTTTTACCCTAGGACACTTCAAAAATCAAACATTTTCAAAAATTTCTAAAATGCTCGCTGCCCGCTGCCGACACACACAGACCCGCGTAGAGAGGCAGCAGGCGGTCGCCGCAATTCTACACACACAGGCAGAGTAGTATATGTAGGGAGGAGAACGGCTGTGAATCGCAGCTGTGTGGCACAAGGTAGCTTTGTGGCACAAACCAAAGTGGAGCGTTTTGAATGCCCAAAAGGTCTTTCTAGGCCAAAATTCTGTGAGGAATCCGAATTTACACTTGGTTTTTGCGTATCTCTACTTTGAAACGACTTATCGACTGATTGTCTGCCATAAAACTGTCCGGAAAAGAAAACCTACTGGTACCGAGGGTAGTATGGTTGCAAAGCTGAAACTTAAAGAAATTGACGGAAGGGCACCACAAGGCGTGGAGCTTGCGGCTTGATTTGACTCAACACGGGAAAACTCACCCGGTCCGGACACCATTAGGACTGACAGATTGAAAGCTCTTTCTCGATTTGGTGGTTGGTGGTGCATGGCCGTTCTTAGTTGGTGGAGTGATTTGTCTGGTTTATTCTTATTTTGGTGGCTTTATGCATCAAGATGACTTACTAGTCGTCGTTGATGATAGTCTTAATGATTGTTGTCTCCTCACCGAGATGACGGCGCCAAACTAAGCATAACTTTTTTTGATTGGATTAGTTTCAAAAGTTCTTCCTCGTGAAGAATCTTTGAGTTGAGTTCTTTCGAGATCTCGATAATAAGTACTAGCTTCAGCGATGGATCGGTCGCATCGAGTATCGATGAAGAACGCAGCCTGCTGCGTTTCTTACCACGAATTGCAGACGCTTAGAGTGGTGAAATTTCGAACGCATAGCACCGACTGGGTCTCCAGTCGGTACGTCTGCTTCAGGGTTGTTTAATTCAAACTGCTAATTTTATTGGCTTGTCGAATGACATTGAGACGGCTTTCAAGTCGACTCGATCTCGTTCTAGTTCCGAAGCATCACAAGTCGAGACCCGACGAAAGTCGACTCGTAATGTGACGCGCTACTCTTATATCAGAGAGATAGTGAGAGCTGCCAAATGGCGTCCAACTTGACTTGCTGGGTTTTACCATCAAGACGTGTATCACAACGTGTCTTCTGATGTGCAAAGCTCATGCGTCAGACCGGCTCGTCGCTCTTTTTTGTCATCTGAATACTGGGATTCGTTTTATGCCTAATGTACCGTTTTCACGAGCGTGCATATGCTTAAAGCGGTGCGTGTCTTGCTATTCTCAACCTGAACTCAGTCGTGATTACCCGCTGAACTTAAGCATATCATTTAGCGGAGGAAAAGAAACTAAACAGGATTCCCTTAGTAACGGCGAGTGAAACGGGAAGAGCCCAGCGCCGAATCGTTCAGTCTTTGGCTGCTTCGAAATGTGGCGTATAGGTGTAGTCTTCCAGCAGTGTCGTGAGTCCGGAGTCCTTACGATTGAGGCCATAAGCCAGAGAGGGTGCGAGCCTCGTCCTGGATTGTGGCACTGTTGGTTCGTTTGCTCCTTGGAGTCGGGTTGCTTGAAAGTGCAGCCTAAAGTGGGTGATAAACTTCATCTAAGGCTAAATATCGACTCGATTGCGATAGCGAACAAGTACCGTGAGGGAAAGTTGCAAAGGACTTTGAAGAGAGAGTTCAAGAGAACGTGAAATCGCTGGAGTGGAACCGGAGACAGTTGATGTTGCTTGGAGACAAGTTTGGTGACTTGGTCGCTTAGTTGTGATCGTTGCCGGGTGTCGTTTCCCATGCAAAGCCGACGGCGTTGGTCGCTCGTTCTGACCCGACAGTGTTGCCCAGCTCGCAAGAGTCGGTGTCTTGTTGTCGGTCGTTGGTCCGTGGTGGCTAGCGTTTAGTTACGCTAGTGTGTGTGACGTCGGTTTGAAAGTCAACGACGTTTCCGACCCGTCTTGAAACACGGATTGCGGAGTGTTTGTCTACTGCGAGTCAAAGGGTGTAAAACCTTGCGGCGAAATGAAAGTGAAGGTCAGTCTCGAACTGGCCGACGTGGGATCTGTGCTCTACGGAGTGCTGCGCACCACGGCCCTGTGCGTGTCACTTGTGACTGTGCAGAGGTTGAGCAGTTGGCAAACGACCCGAAAGATGGTGAACTATGCCTGAGCAGGATGAAACCAGAGGAAACTCTGGTGGAAGTCCGTATCGGTTCTGACGTGCAAATCGATCGATAGACTTGGGTATAGGGGCGAAAGACTAATCTGTTCTCAAGGGTTTCGGCATTTTTTCGCATTTTCAAGGTCCTTTTTAATCCGTGTTGTACCTCACTTTTATTGCTCTATCAGACCAGTACAAAAATCACAAAAGTTTGATTTGCAGGTAATAAAAATGGCACAACAACTGGTTAGAAAGCCGAAGAAAATCGTCGAAATTCTGGGCCACGCGGTCGATGACCATTACGTCCTCTTCAACGTCAAACATTGGGATGGAACGGAAAGTGTTCTTCTCGAACACGACATCTCGGTTTGTTGAGAATATAACGTTAATTGATCATTAACGTAACTGCTTTCCAGGGTGCCAAAAAGTTGCTGGATCGTTACAAGCAGAGAGTTGATCCACACCCGCGCTCCAACACCGACGTCTATGAGGTGGAGCGTATTCTCAATCACAGAAAAGTCGGAGCCTTTTTTCTGTTTCTGGTGAAATGGCGCGGATTTGAGAATGCGGTTTGGCACACCGAGTTGAAACGTGCCGATCTCAAAGCAAGTATCATGACTAGAATTCTCAAATAGTGACAATTTTATTTCAGAATTCGAAGCAGGTCATCAAGGACTATCTTGCAAGTTTGCCGAAGCCGAGGAAGACGACTCGTGTCAGACGTGGCACCAACCAGAAGAGAGCCACAGGAGCTCAATCTTCCTCGTCTTCGAGCTCATCTTCGGATTCTGATTCCACGTCTTCTTCTGATTCGGACTCCACGTCTTCTTCTGATTCTGAAAGTACGCTTTCTGATTCTGATGACGGAGGTGCCAAGAACGGAGCTCGAGACGCTGCCAAGGCGACCATTTCCACAAAAGATCGCGATTCGGATGACAACGAGAGTGATTCTGGAGAAGAGGATGAAGAAGGAATGGAAGAAGCAGCAGGAGAAGAGGATGAGCAAGAGGAGAACGATGATGAAGACAGAGGCGATGGTGAGGACTATGATGGAATGGATGTGATGTTGGAGGATGAGCAAGAGGGGAACGATGATGAAGACGGAAGCAGTGGAGAGTACTTTGATGCAATGGATGTGATGCTGAATGGAGATGTTGATAGAGAGGGGCCGATCGTGGAGCATGCCGACGATATTGGAGACGACGAGGGTAAGTTCAAAGGAGTTGAAGTTCTGATTATCATAGTCTTATATTTCAGGAGATGGTGATGTGGACGTGGCTCATGACCGTCTCTGGAATCATCGCTGGCAACAGTACCGCGTGATTCAGCATGAGATGTTGTACGCTCGTCGCTACTTGTAAGTTTTTCTTTCACGTTTCTCGTAACTTATGTTATAGGTTCTTGAAATAACATATTCATTTTCAGGTTGGTCTTCGGATTCCCGCCGGCCTTCATCCCGCCTTATGATCCCGAGCATGGGCCAGCCGATCTCGTTGCGCCAGAGGATGAGCCGATTGTCCAAGAGCCGGAGGACGACGAGGAGTAGGCTTAGGGTTTAATGATATGTTACATTTATATTTTGTTGTTTCCGCCGTGTTCTTTAATTCTTTCATTCATTCATTTTTTATGATCTTTTTTGTTTGTTATTCATTTTACTCAATCATAAAGACACGAGCCAATTAAGTAATCTTTCCATAGTTAAAAATCTTGGTATCTAATCCAAGTTACAGTATCTTATACTGCGGTCTTCTGACTGCGATCTGTTGAGACTATCCTTTGATTGAAGTCTTTTTTTTCCTTTTTTTTCAAAAAGTTCATAAGTCGAAAATGTGAGAGAAGCTGGAATAATGCATCGCGGCTAGTCCTCGCTTCTGAGTCTTTTTAACGCCTTTTTAATGGTACATTTCTGCTGGATTCGTACGTAGAGTTACAAGGCAAGTATTTTGCATTGCAGTTTTGGAATTTTCCAAGAATTTGGATCTAGGTAATATCGACCTTGTAGATCTCAATTCCGAAATAAAAACCGGCTAAATGTTCTTCGAAAAAGAGTTATGAGCCATCGAAGTTGCTCCAAGAGCCCTCCAGTGGTAACTTTGACGACGATTATCTCAGCTTCTAGGCACTTCTAGAAGGTCTTAGTTACACCGAAACATTTCAAATTGACTGTAAGATCATATTCTATCACTAACTCAAAAAATTTTTCCTGACCCAAAACTTTGAAATTTTGCCACCATTTGGGTGCAGATTTTTTCGACCGATTTGGCTTAGGAAAAAATATTTTGAGTTTGGTGCTGATTTGAACTAGAAACGATTTACATGAGTTTTGTCATCATTTTTGGTTAATCCTATTATGGTTTGATGAGTTTTCTGCTTTTTCTGGAATGTTTTTGACCATAAAATTATGGGACAATGTTTGGGCTCTATTTGAGCTGGAAACAACGTGTTTTTGAACGAAAGGTTTCTTAAAATATGTAAAAACCTTATTAGAACACATATAAATCATCTCCAGTTGAAACCAGCACCAAACTCAAAATATTTTGTTCCCAAGCCAAACCGGTCGAAAAATCTGCACCCAAATGGTGGCAAAATTTCAAAATTTTGAGTCCGGAATTTTTTTTAGAGTTAGTGATAGAATATGATTCTACATTTAATTTGAAGTTTTTCACTGCAAACAAGACCCTCTAGAAGTGTCTAGAAGTTGAGATAATCGACGTCAAAGTTAGCACTGAAGGGCTCTTGGAGCAACTTTGAGGACTCATAACTCGTTTGTGGGAAACGTTTAGCCGGGTTTTATTCCAGAATTGATATCTACAGAGCTGATATTAGATCCAAATCATTGGAAAAATCAAAAACTGGACTGTCAAGTTGTTTCCTAGTCAGGGTGTGAGTTGTTATGCGGCCAAATTGTTCAACTTTCTTTGTGAAAGTAAAAAGCGAACATTTTTATCAGAACCATGGTAAACCAGACCTAATTAAATAAAAAACCCGTTTTGGGGTACACACAAATAGGCAGACGTTAGTTGGCTGAGATCTTTACAATCTGTCAATCTTAGTTCTTCTTATAGGCTCTTCCTATCATTTTGGAAAAATCAT
The DNA here is from genome assembly GCA_963932045.1 of Caenorhabditis sinica. NCBI lineage: Eukaryota > Metazoa > Nematoda > Chromadorea > Rhabditida > Rhabditidae > Caenorhabditis > Caenorhabditis sinica. The sequence goes on from OZ009938.1 coordinate 28,199,478, forward strand.
AGGAACGGCCAAAACTTTACAATCCGATTTGCCACTGGCGACAATGTCGGGTTTTAAAGTGCAAGTATGGCTTGAAAATGTGAAAATGTGCCGAAACCCTTGAAAACCAAAAAGCCACAGCTAGCAAATGTCACCATAATATAGAGAAATTCAGCCCAGTCACCTTGTTTCTCATCAAAGTAACACTGTACTTATCCAAATCAAGAAAACTTTTGGCGCCGAATATAAAACGCACTCTCTTGAGACTATATAGCTAATATCTCGAGAATATTCGATCATTAAGACTATCACCAACGACGACTATCACCAACGACGAGTTGTCTTGATGCATAAAGCCACCGTAATCGGAGTGAACCAGACAAATCACTCCACCAACTAAAAACGGCCATGCACCACCAACCACCTAATCGAGAAAGAGTTTTCAATCTGTCGGTCCTAATGGTGTCCGGACCGGGTGAGTTTTCCCGTGTTGAATCAAATTAAGCCGCAAGCTCCACGCCTTGTGGTGCCCTTCCGTCAATTTCTTTGAGTTTCAGCTTTGCATGAAAACATTCTTGGCGAATGCTTTCGCTGTTGGGCGTCTCACTACGGTCCACGAATTTCACCTCTCGCGTAATGATACAATAAGCCCCCGGTTTGTCCCTCTTAGCCATTAAATCAGTTTTAGAACCAACAAAAAGAACCGAAGTCCTGTTTCATTATTCCATGATGAGCTATTCAAGCAAGCGCTTGTAATGGGCACTCTGATTTATTCAAGGTAAACCGGCTGGCAGTTGATGGCTTGCTTGAGCATATCGCGTTAACAGAATCAATCAGGTATTCCGCAGACTAGAAGTCCAGCGAGAAATTTTTGCCAGAACTAGTATTCCATTTCGCACCGATATAAATTCAAATGCAAGACTTCTTGACTAGTGTTCGACAAGTCTTATTCTCGTAAACCGCTCCCACACAACAACGACTGATCATGCAACAACATTAAAGTAATGCAGTGGAAATGTATTTTGAGAAAACGATGCCCTACACTAGCGATCAAGACGCCTCGACGCCGTGACCTACATAGATTCAGGAATCGCCGCTGTGATGATCAGAACCCGGCACCCGAGCACGCCACCACAAGCAAGTATCATTTGGGAAGACTAAGCCTTAGACTAACCGACCGACTCGATAGTACACATGTAACTACTCGCCACACACACATACCACCGCTCAGACAACTGCCGACCGCCAGTACTCACGCACTCAGCACGACTGCTTCCCTCCTGACATATATCGGGAGCATCAGTCGTTGTTGTGTGGGAGCATCAGTCGTTGTTGTGTGGGAGCATCAGTCGTTGTTGTGTGGGAGCATCAGTCGTTGTTGTGTGAATCGAGTGCCCGCCCACCAGCAAGGTATGTAAGAACCAACCCTTCCAAACCGCCCATGCCAATGTCGAAGTCCAGAATTCTAAAGCCAAGGGAAAGGAGTCTACGCTAAGGAAATCACTATCCAGTTTGACATGGACCTCTTTTGCATCTCAAATGCTGTTCTAAGGAAACTTTGTCTGATATCCTATTTCTACAGTACCACTGTTTCACCAAAGAAATATGTATTTGGAGAAGGGAACAAAGAAGAACAATCGGAAGAGGATTTTTAAGCAACAGAAATAGACCCATCATCACGTTGTGTAATGTGGAGAGATACTTTAAAAGGTAAGACTTGATTTTTTTCAAAGAAACTTTTTCATTTCAATTAATTTTTAGGTGCTCCAAAAGCCCTCATCAGCTATCGAAAACAGGAAACTTGATGAGTATACAGAGACTTGCAACAAGAAGTGGTCAGATTTGGTGGTAGACGTGTTGGAAGAGCAGAAGGAGTTTTTTAAGGATTTCTGCAAATCGAACATTGCCTTCGTTGCTGAGTCCGCTGGACACGTCACAATCCTCAAAACTTATAATCCAGTAAGTTTCGATCAAGGACTGGACAAGACGGATGCTAACCTCTATTTCGAAAAGCACTTATCCAATGATCTGGAAGTAGAAAGGTGCTTCAGAAACCGGTTTTTTTCCGATTTTACATTCCGGACAATTTCAAGAGCACCTATGAACGAGTCCAGGTAAAAAATGCCGAGGAAGTATTGGAGGATATTCCGGATTTGGATGAAGAGGGTTTCTGGAAGCTCAACTTTATGAGATTCTGAGGTTTTGTTGATGTTCCTGAAAATTGAAAACAAAAAAGACAAGCTGTATAAAAATTCTTCATTTCTCTCCAAGAAATCAATCAGAAAAGTATATGACATGAATGAAGTAATGCTCGCAAATCCTCTTTCTCTCACTGGTGGTCCTCTTCATCGTTTGATTCGAGTTTGTCGGCAAATCCATGTCATTCGGAGCAAACACTTTCTAGGATTTTAAAGCAGCCAACGCTTCATGGAGAGTCTCACACTCGTCGGAAAACCTGAAAACTTCAATGTTGACAATTCGCGTAATCAGGTATTTTTTACCTTTTTGTGTCCCAATCCCATCAGTAGCTCTTTTCGGAGATCGTTCCGGGTCCGATTTGCTTCGAATGTTTGTCAGTACTCTTGATCGCCCAAATGACAGCAGAGTCCCTAAAAACTTCAGTGTTGAAAATTCGGTCAATCAAGGAGTTTTACCTCTCTCTGGGCTCATTCCGTTGAATCTCGACTAGACCCTTCGTTGACGATCGCATCGTCCGAGACCATTTTGGAAATCCGGGCTCTCGTTGACTTCCATTTGACGATAACATCGTCGTCTTCGTCGTTTCGAATTTCGACTGGACCTTCCGTTGATGATCGCATCGTCCGAGTCCATTCTGAAAATCCGGGCTCTTGTTGACCTCAATTTGACGATCACATCCTCGTCTTTGTCGTTTCGAATCTCGATCGGATCCTTTTGTTTCCGTGGTTCCACCATGAAGCTCCATGCTGAAAATTTGAAATCCATAGATATCCAAAAAAAAAATCCCCATCAAAACTCACTTTTTATAGTGAAAAAACGAAGAGAAGAGAAAAGTCACCAACTCCGACGGAGAGAAACTATGGGAATGAATTTTTCTGAGCGATTCTTATCACATCAACTTATTTTTTAATTCCACATATTAGCACCACGTCAGAGGTTAAATCGGGATATTTACTTTTATATCTTTGTTCAGATGATAGTTGGATAGCTGGGATTACTGTAGAGGATGGTTGGTGGCTTTATAATTTTTTTTTGTTTTTCTGATACCTGTGATGGCTGAATATGGGATGTTGACCTAGATATTTAGATAGGTCCAATATTTGCAGATATGTAGACTACTCGATGGGGATTCAGAATTTCGAGTCATCTGTGTTTTGTCATGGCTGAAGAAAATGAGGTCATGACCTCAATTTTCAAGTAACAAGGAAACTTTGTCAATGTGTTGAGGACATGGTGGGAATTCAGAATTTTGAGTCATCCTTGACTTTTGATGGCTGGAAAAATAGAGTCATGACCTAATTTCTCAAAAATCAGAAAAAATCAAAGATAGGGCAGGGACTATACGGGGATTCAGAGTCTCCAACTCTTGGTATCCAGTTTTGGCCTCCAGCCTTCAATTTCAAAATAAAAGAGATAAAAGGATCTGATTTTCATATGAATAGGGGGCTGGTCATCAATTTTGAGAAGAAGTAGGGAATAGTACAGTTGCACTTTGAAAATGAGACAGAGATGGCAGGATTGGATTTCCACAGAATTCGAGTATTTATCATACTGTACCTGGAGACTGAGAAAAAGAGTTCGAAGGATCCAAGAAGGCAGAGGCGTCATGAAAGTTATAGTTTCAGATTGGGAGGGAGATGGCAGTTTTAGGAGGAAATTTATGCTTGAAATGAAGAAAAATCGGTAATAATTCATCTTATATTGGGGCTAATCTGTTATGAAAAATCACTATGATTGAGTCGGTAGAAGTTTTTTTTTATAAAATCATATGAACATAGCATAAGAATCCTTGATCCCTTCTTTCAAGCCGCATTCCAAGCATATGTGGGTGCTGCAAGCAAGCAACATATTAGACTCATCAAAAAGCCCAAAATTCAAAATCTTGCTCTCCTATGGGTATCTGGCACATTACACTTGAGTTTCATTGTTATCTTCTTTTGGTCTTTGATCATTCTGTTCGAAGAAATGACTACTGTAGAGTAGGGCGAGTAGAATCCCCGCCACAATCAATAAATCAAAACCCGCCAGAATTTTTCTGAGACCTTCAGATTCATTCAGTAGCCGTCGGGCTTTTTCAAAAACCCCCATTCGTCTCTAGGTATCTCCAGAATCATCATTTTTTAGAATTCATAGGGTTGGAGGGAATACGAAAAGTTGGAAGTTTTCACAAAAAGTTGAGGTTTTAGTAGTTCTAGATAGTTCAATTTAGACCCAAACCGGCGGAAACACATCACCTGGACACACTCGACCACTTGAGAACCAGGGCAGTTTACCGAGTGTGCTATTCATAGGGTTGGAGGGAATACGAGAGTTGGGGATTTTAGGAAATAGTTGGAGTACTAGAAACTTGCTTAGTGTACTAGAAACAGGTGACTAATGCTAGAAAATGAAGCGCTACAATGTCCAGGGAGTAGGTTACAAAATGTGCCATGTTTTGTCTTCATTATTTATTCTCACAGTGCAATATAGCTGATAAGGTGCGCTCTAAACAAGAGCTGGGCACGTGTGATTCCTCCTTCGAACTCGAAAATTTCTTGTCGATGCCTCTCCAATTCGATCCTCCAGCTCCACTTCATCCCGATCGATCCTTCTTCGCCGAATCCACCATTGAAGACGTCGCGATGATCCTGAAAAATTGTGAAGTTTAGCATATCTTCCTTCAAAAATTTCTTGATCTCCCAAAACTTTAGAATCCGGAAAACACTCTAATTTTCAACGGATTCTGATTTTTGAGGGCCCAAAAAAGTTTTGAATAGCGTACCTTCCTCGATCCGTGTTGTCCCGCTGCGGCTCAATATGTCCTTGCACTCAATCGATCCACTGCCTGGAGATTTGAAAATTAAAATCAAAATTTTGAAAACTTGCAAAACAATTTCTATGAGGAACAGAAAATTCACCCAAACGGGGGTCCTCTTTGAAATGGTTGAGCCATTTGGTTCCGCAAGTTGAAAGGTCAGGGGTCTGAAAAAAAGGCAAAATTGAAATTTGTCAAAAACTGCGAATTTTCAGAAATAGTGGAATCAAGAAAACAAGAGCTAGAACATTGAGAAGCTGAAAAAATGGAAAAATCTCGCTAATCTGAATCAATTGAAGAGATTATTGAAAAAACACGAAGAGGTAAAAATGGTATGGTAGACTGATAGGAAATGAGGATGTATAATTAAAAGGGGGAGGGGTATTGATTCTGATTTCTCAACAATAAAAGGACACCTGGACGATTGGCGCGGCGGTAGATCAAAAGAGATCAAAACACTAGTGTCTGCGTCTTTCAATCTGTCACCAGATTACACACTACCTGGTCGCCTTTGTGTCAATATGGCGGGTTTGCGAAGCCCGCGGAAAACTTTTCGACAAAAAGAGTCTGGCTTCAAAAATAGTAGAGAATGAAGATCAGGAAATTGACTAGAATGTAGGATCTTACAAAAATCTTCATAATCGTTCTAGAATTCAAAAAAATGCATCAGAACCCTTCTGTGCTTTTTTGCATCTTCATTTTGATGGCCACCATTCTTTTTTGTCTGAATTCATGAAGGATTCTGAATCATCGTCGGTTTTTTTTTTATCATTGAGTTGCTCTAATTTCAGAGGCATCATTTTTGTCCTGATTCAATAGTTATACTGTGTTTGCCTTTTGCGCCCGCGTTGTTAGAATTCCAAATCCTTCATCTTTACTCATTTCCGAATTTCGAGATCTCCTTTTTCCCAGAAGCAAAATGCTGATAATTCTAAATTCTCTTCACTTGATAGTCTACGATTGCGTATTTTACAACTTTATATAAAAGTGCGACTGTATGGGAAGGAGACCTAAACAATGGGATCGCCCCTTTATACAGTGTGAATATTGTGTGGGAAGGGATACCAGAACAAAGGGAACCATTCACATTCAGCTCTTGTCATCCTTATCGATTACTGGTTACCCCTATTATAGATCACGCCGCCTTAGAGGGGGTATATAAGGACAAGGATTCCCAGATGTCCTCAGCTTTCCAGCTTTTTCTATAACTGCGTCATTATCGTTTATCGATACCCCCATTTCCTACGCACACGTCCTCAGGCCTCAAACTCAAGTTCCATAAGTCGGTCTATACTAATTGCTCCACCGTCAACATCTTCAAGCCAAGCCGCTCCAATTGCAACTGCACCACGGAACTTCTAAGCAGAAGATCGACAACTACTTCATTGGGTCTGTAGTGTACACCAACGACGCAACAAATTACGGGAATGATTCCAAGTACCTGAACCACTCCTGCCACCTGCTCCACCGTCAACATCTTCCAAACCGTGCTGGTCCTATTGCAACGGGACCAAGGAGGACAACTGCTCAAGGTTCTACGAAAGACATGCCGATGTAAAAGTCAAGGATTCCGGTCCAAGGGTGTCTACGCTAAAGAGTTCATTCCAGCTGATAGCTTTATGTTCATGGCCAAGGTGATCAGCAAGGACGAGGAGCAAATCGGTAGAGTCAAATATGCCAACGCTAATACTGAAAAAGTAAATTAAAATGGGAAATTAACGAAATGTAAACACGTTTTTCAGCATTAATATCTTCATGGAATCGGTTCAAAGTCAACAATGCACAAGATGCCACAGTCGGGACACATGCTGCTGCAAGTGCCCCATGACACTTCCGTCAAGATTGGGGATAGGATCTTCCACTGACGTCAACCACTACTTCTATGGCTCTGAATCCTACACAAACGACACCACAAAGTACGAGAATGATGCCAAGTACCTGAACCACTCCTGCGCCCCCAACATGGACGCACTGACATGGAGTCTACACGGAACGCCTTCCGACTATAAGGCCCTCGGATTCGTGGCCGACCGGGATTTCCAGAAGGAGTTGATATTCAACTATGGACATGAGTATTCAGCGGATATGGTCTGCCATTGTGGAGCTCCGACCTGGGTCGATATCGTTGGCCAAAAGCCAGTTTTGTCTGCCAACATCTTCAATCCATGCCGATCCAACTGCAACTGCGGCGCGGATTTTTTTGGGTTCATCGATACTTTGGACGCTGAGATCGCTGCCATCGCCATCCCATAGTATGACGAACTAATGTAAGTTTGCAAGATGGGTCGATGCACCAAAGAATTACGTACCAATACAGAAACTCGCATCCTGAAATGGTTGCTGATTCCAATGAATGGCAGGATGAGCTGAACAACTATGGTGTTCAAGCGTATGATTGGGAGATTTGCTCGGACACTGGAACTTATCGAAAGACAATCCATGTCAAACCACCTCAAATGAAGCCTCATCAGCTGACGCTTGTCACTGAGACTCATCTCAGAGCATCGTATCTCGTATGCTTGTTCCAAGCTGAATAATCCCAATGCCAGAGTGTCGCCATTTTGCTTTTGGGATATGGCATTTCAGCCAAAAGATCTGCAGCAATTGGAATCCAAACTGTATTTGTATACATGCAAGCAGTTAAGGACTCAGACCTGCAACGCCCAAAAGAAAAGAGGTGAGTTCTTATAATATTCCGAACTAAATTTCAATTTATTTTTTTTCAGAAAAGTTCATGGTGCTATGCAGAACCAAACTGGTCTGATTTCCTACTTCTACATGTACCGTACCACTGTTTTCATCAAAGAAATATCTGGAGAAGGAAGAATAGAAGAACAATTGGAAGAGGATGTTTAAGCAACAGAAATGAACTCATCAACACGTCGTCAAAATGTGGAGAGATACTTTAAAAGGTAAGACTTGTCTTTTTTTCGAAGAAACTTTTTGATTTCAATCAATTTTTAGGTGCTCCCCACAAGTGCAAGTGTCAGAAGGTTGATGAGACTCATGAGGATTTGATGGTACTTCTTACAACAATGAGTCATCATGACAAGCTCATTGAGGAATGGAGGATGCATAACAAACCGTTCATCTTCACTATGGACAAAGCGGAAGAAGTGCACGAAAGGATTTCCTCATAAGCTCACAGACCATACCACTGTCTCGGACAATCGCTACCCACAATACGGAAGAACTTCTAATAACTTCTTCGTATTTCAAAGCGGTGCCGAAACGCTGACAGCTGGCTGCGAATACGTGGTGGCACATAACAGGGAACTTCATAAGCCAACTACTACTATGGCAATCAAGTTCCACAAGTCGATCAAGACTGTCGCCTCCACCCTCAACACCTTCAAACCCTGCTCTCCGGACTGCAACTGCAACAAGGATGACGGATGTTTTCGAGTCTACGATCGGATCGTATGTCCTAAAAACTGCATGGACTGCCACAACCAACTTTTCCGGGACACCACCAAACACGCCAAGGTCACAGTCAAAGCGAATACGTTGTGGTACATAACAAGGAACTTCTTATGAAGTATGAGTGCCATATCAACGACGGGAGTGTGAACTCAATCAAGACCATGAAGTACATGTTTAAATAAATTCATAAGTGGTCTGATCGTGTATTGCTGGAAGGAAAAGAAAAAATCGTTCAAGGGACAGAACCCTCCAGTGCAATGCTGTTGGACCGAAATGTCTTTTTGACCGGTAACTTGAACCAAAGTGATTCTACTGCAAAAAGAGGCTGAAAGACTGATGAGAGCAGCTGGCATCCCATTGACAAATGCAAGCATGCGGCTTTCAACGACTGTTGGATTCGTCAGCAATGACGGCATGTGAGAATAGCTAGAGAATAGCTTCTTTCCCAATGCACGGCTCTTCTCCCACTGTCACTCGGGCATACATCCACAAGAAAGGAAAGAAAGTGTACAAGACGACTCGTGGAGTGGATGGTCCAACCGGTGAACGTTTGCTGCTACAGGAGAAACTCGGAGGAATGATGGAATCCTGATTAGCTGCTAACCGTAAACCGGATACGTTGTCTGACAACAAAGGAACAACAAAGACATGGCAGTGGTTGAGATGTTAAAGTACTACATTTTCGACAACACAACTCAGAAGTTCCGTTTGCAAAAGTTGTGGAGTTCCGACTTGTTCGTTGGCAAAATGCCAAAAAAGCCAACAAATAAGACAGTACGCCCTACTTGAAACCCTTCTACTCCACCGCCACAAACCATCGTCACCATGTCACCAAAAAGATCAAAAGGACCAAAAAGCTCCAGTTCGTTTGCTGATCAATTTGTAGATAATAACCTTAAACCTATCTATTAGGATGGAAAGAAAGTTTTTGACCATAATTGAAATCATTGGTTCTCTCAAACATGATTGTCACGAAGTCTAATTTTTAGTATAACTTGTTCATCAAGGGACGGTAGTGTGGTTTTACCTTAAACTGTTCCGGAAAGTTTAACGCGAAGATATCTAGTTTTCTTGGAGTTAAAACGAATTTCCGATTTTTCAAATATTTTATCTGATAAACTTACATTTTCAAGTATTGCCATTTATAAAAAGTATGCATATTGTTTGAGAATAGTTGACTAACAACATATCAAAAAACTATGAAACATTCTTTCCTCTGCAGTGAGCTATGAATGACAGAACGAGCGTGAATTTTTTACAAAAATCCACCCTGTTTTTCTCTGAATCAGAACTTCTCGAATACGATGTCAACGAAGCTGAAATTTTTAAAACCACACTACTGTTCCTTGATGAACAAGTTATACTAAAAATTAGTCTCCGTGACAATCATGTTTGAGAGAACCAATGATTTCAATTATGGTCAAAAACTTTCTTTCCATCCTAATACAATAAAAACTAGAAAGACTGATCACGAATTAAAATTATAAGATGCTTCAGAATCATCTAAATACCTCCAGAAGCCTTCAGAATTTTTAAAAATCCTCTATTATCAAATAGGACTATCAAACCTTCTCTAGGTCCTCCTCGGTCCTTTTGAGGCAGTCCAGAACTTCCGATCTCCGATTTTTTGTGGTTTTGGTTCTCAAAATTTTCTTTTGTGCTTCTCCTGAGAATTGCATTGTTTTCAGTATGCCTCGACGTCATCTAAATCACCAAAACCGTCCTAGAGCATAACAAGGAAACTTATATTCCAGGATACTAGCCGTTGTTGTATTCATTTGAAACGTCTTTTTAACACAACCTAACACGTTATTTTCCAACTGAAAAACTTGTTCCTCTCCCCTTCTTTCAACAGAGCTTTCACTGATATTTCGAATTATTTGGAAACCAATACCACGAATACCGTTAATATTCTCATTTAAATGCAATTTAAAACCAAGAGCGTTTGAATAGTTCAACTTTTGAATCTTGAAGGTCGGCACATTTACGTTAATTGTTGGTCGTTAGTATTAATCAGAGCAATATAATTTTGCTTCAAAAAATTGCTCTCATGAATATAAATGACCGACCATTAACGGTAATATGCCGAACTTTGCGATTTCAACATTTGAACTTTAGAAACGCTCTCAGTTTAATTGCAATTTGATGGCCATATTAATGGCTTTCTTGGTTGGGGCCACAAAAAAAAATTGCTGTAGAAGAGAAGAAATCTATAAGTTTTTGAGTGAACAAAAAACGTGTTGAGTTTTGCTAAACTGAAATTTCGGAAGAAGTACAAGTTTTCGATTGCTCCTTTTCCAAAAAATTTCATGGTGCAGTAGATTGTATTTGCAAGGCTCTTTCTGACTAGGGAGTGGTTTGAGTGAAACGTGGAGATACGCATTGTGACATATATCATTTCTTCGTTTTTGCAATTGGCAACTTTTTTCTAGGTATGACGGATCTAAAGATATGATCACCACGATTAGAGACGCAGAAAAACAAGAGTGCCGACATTTTTTCCCCTCCCTCATAAAGTGTTTTGACTTTGAAATACTGTATCTCAAAAACCAAGTAAACTAAAGAGAATTTGTGATCTGAAAAACTGTGTATAAAGTTATGTTCTGTGACTTTGAGAACAATTTACTGATTCAGAATAGATACATATAACTGCTCTTCGGCCTGTGTGCCAAGAAATGTTGGTCCAAAGTTTAGCACTAAAACACAGCGTTTCTCAGCGTTTGTAGAGTATTGAGAAATGTGGAAACGTGGCCAAGGGGTTGAGAGTTGCAAAAATTAAATTTTTCCTAACTCTTCTAAAAGTCGTAAATGTGTCTTGAACTTGTTTTCGACGCTTTCGAGCTATATTTTAGGCATATTTTGGGTCTTGCAAAAATTTCAGACAAGTTTGGAGAAAATCAAATTTTTGAAGTTTTTCAAAACCCAAACCAAAAGTTTTTCAAATTTTCTCTCTTGAATGATATAGGTCACAAAACGTATTTTCACGTTCTGCCTAATCCACTCCCCAGTTAGCATAAAATGGGCGTGTCCGTCCATCTTGCCACGTTCCCGGTTGCGTGTAAGCGGAGGACGGCCAAAACCATACTTGAATCGAGTCGTCTCTAAGACTGCTTACTGAATGCGGTCGATATTATTTTATACCTTGATTTTTTCTAAAAATATTTCGAAGTGTTGAAAACTTCCTTCAAAGGTTAGTTGGTTTTACTCTTCATACTAACAAAGTAACACTATTTTTTTAGCTCCAATGCCCTATCCAGTTGACTATCCAGGCAAGTTGACCCCCTTCTCTGTTGCATACGACACTGCATCCTTCAAATGACTTCTGGAGAGGCAAAATCAAGAACAAACTGCATTCGAACCCAACATCCAAAGACGGTGAAATGTGAAAACATGGTTCGTGTTGAGACATGTTGCGGAAATTTTCACCGAATTCCGATGAATCATCAATGTAAGGCAAAATTTTGCCAAAACTTTTCAACGTGAATTTACTTCAGTGAAACAGCTATTGTCATCTCGACAGTCTACAGATGTGATAACAATCCCAGGATTCCACAAATCGTCAAAGAAAGTACCGGAGCATAATAAACCATATTCTTGTCTCCTATTATTAATTTTGGATATTTTTTTTCTGAAATAAAGTATTAGTTAAATACAGATTGTCTTCTGGTTTTCTGGTTTTCAGGTTTCTAGTGTCTTTGGAACTTTTTGGTATTCTACCAGAATTCTGATTAAGGTTAACCGGATTCAAACAGAATTTCTGAATTATCCTCTTCGAGACGTTTCGAATGAGTATAATATCGGCTAGTAACTAATTATATGAATTCTAGCGTTCTGATCCACGGTGGTTCTGATGATTCAGATGATGTCGGGGGGGGGGGGGGGGCTACACTGAAAGTGGTGCGATTCTTGGCAAAGACACAATACGAGAGAGTGTGTAAATAGAAGAAAAATAGGCGGCTACACGGCGAGGAGGAGGGGGGAGGGGCACTCATCCAAAAACTGTGCGTTAGATAGAGTTTGAGAGAGTAGGTAGGGGAGAAGAGACGCAGAGAGAAATTGAGAATTTAGAAAAAGCGGGACCTCCTTCTGAATTTCATTGCAGATTTTGGTCGAGCTTCCAAATTCAAAACCTGAAAATGTGGCATAAGGCAGACGAAGAATAGACTTAAACAAAACTATTTCTATGCACAAATAGTGCCATATAGATTTTTTCCAGCACCTGGTCTGCCTGAAAAAAACTCCGGGAGCTAGGACCAAAGTATTTGACAACCAAGAAAAGGGATGTCGAGAATTTTTATCGATATTTTTGATGTCATACCGCACTCCATGCGTCATATGCATCAAAATTTGAACTTTGAGTCTTGCCGAATTTTCTCATGGACATTTCAAATGATTTTCGAGTGCAGAGTTCTATGAAAAGTTCACCGGTAGCTCAACATTCACTTTTCTGACTATTTTCTCCATAAGGACGCGGTTCGACATCAAAAACAACGGTTAGAGTCCCAGTATGCTTCTGCTGCTTCATAATCTCTTATTTTCTCCCTTAATCGTGTTCTCCTGTCAACGATCTTCAATAAATTTTCAATATTTTCCCATGTTTTCACTCTATTTCACTTTCAATTTTTCCCAGATTTTCTTCTCATACATTTTTAGTGCATTCCACCTTGCTTGAAGCCAAGTTTTCTGTTTTTGTTTTGAAAAATTCGATAATTTTGACCCTCGGTTTCCTGCTCGGTGCTGTTTTCGTTCATCTTTCGGTCTTCTTTTCCTTATAAATGCAATATTTTTCATTCCCTTCTGGTTTTCTAGTGTCTTTGGATCTTTTTGGAATTCTAGACGAATTCTGATTAAGGTGAGCCGGATTCAAACTGAATTTCTGAGTTTGCCTTGTAAAGACGCTTCGAATGAGTATAATATCGGCTAGTAACTAATTATATGAATTTTATCGCTATGCTCCACGGTGGTTCTGATGATTCACATGACGTCGGGGGCACAGTGGAACTAGCGCGGTTCAGAGACATCATGGGAGAGAGTGTGTTTAAAGAAGAGAATTAGACGACGAGGGGGGGGGGGGGGGCGCACTCACGCAAAAACAGTGCGTTCGATAGAGAGTGAGAGAATATGTAGAAGAGAAGAGACGCAGAGAGAAATTGAGAATTTAGAAAAAGCGGGACCTCCTTCTGAATTTCATTGCAGATTTTGGTCGAGCTTCCAAATTCAAAACCTGAAAATGTGGGATAAGGCAGACGAACCAACATATATATTTTTCGATATTTTTGATGACATACCGCTCTCAATGCGTCATATGCATCAAAATTGGAATGTTGAGTCTTGCCGATTCTTCTCATGGATATTTCGAATGATTTTCGGGTGCAGAGTTCTATGACAAGTTCACCGGTAGCTCAAAATTCATATTTCTGATTATATTTTCCGTAAAGACGCAGTTCGACATAAAAAACATTGGTGATACCCGCTCCATTCTTTCCTCATTTTGTTCTATTTTATTTTTTCCTGTTATCAATTTCCGATAAATTCTCAATATTTTCCCATGTTTCCAAACTATTTCACCCTCAATTTCTCCCAAATTTTCTTCTCATACAATTTCGGTGCATTCCACCTTGCTTGAAGCCAAGTTTTCACAATTTTTTGAAAAATTCGATAATTTTGATCTTTGTTTTCCAGCTCGGTGCTGTTTTCGTTCATCTTTCAGTTTTCTTCTCCCAATAAATTCCATATTTTTCATTTTCAGTGTTGCTTCCGCTCTCATCTGTAAAAATCCAGTCCACTTCTCTTGCTTTCTCGTTTTTTCTTGTCCCTCCAAATACTGATTTCCAATATTTTTCTATGTTTCCCATCATCATGTTTTCCCTTTTTGATTTTCCTTGTGTTGATTTTATCAATTTTTCTTCCTTTTGCCCTCAACATTCCAATTATGCTCCGTTTATAATATAGTAAAATTTCGACTGCAAGTCTTATTGATTTCATCATGAACGTTTCCAGCAATTTTTTTTAGTAGTAATTCGAAAAATGAGCACAACAAAAGCTCGAAATCGAAATTTTTACACTATTTTCTCGATGGAGCGCATTGAAAGAAAAAATTGGATAGATTTTGCGTCATTTTTTCTCATTTTCAGGTTTCTAAAGACAAAATTTCAGCTTTTTTTTCAGATTTTTTTCTTAAATTTTCTTCCTGATTTCCTTTCTCCCATATCCCATTTGTTGTTGGTGTTCATTTCCTTCTCCTTCTTTCGATTTTCCCCATTTTCGATAATTTTGGACCCTTTTTTGTCCATTTCGTCAATTAGTGATTCTTTCCGGCGTCGATTTTGCTCTTCTTTCTTCTGTGTTCCTTTAGAAGTTGATTTTTTCCCTTTTCAACAAAAAACTCACGTCTTTTGATTTTCCATTGATTTCCGCGTTTCCATCGTCCGAACATGCAAGGTTTTAGTCATTCCGACATATTTTTAAGATTTTCGACACGTTTTTCTACTTAAAAAGCTTGAATTCTCTCTAAAAAAGACAAAAATCCTATCTGAAATCGGCGCAAAAGGAAATAATTGTGATACTAAACACCGCGCAGGGTGTAACGGTCGGAGTGTCGTTACCATTTTTTTACCACACCGGTCTTACGGCTCCTGGGAAGAAGAGCCACAGAACTCATACAAACTGTTATGACGAATACATTAGAAGTTCAAAATCAACTTCTTCTAACCATCATTTCAAATTTTTAGATATCGGAAATATTTTCATAATTTTTCATTCAATTTCTCTCTTTTTTCTGGGTTCCTATAGTGAAAATTTTAGATTTTTCTCCCGTGTTTTCCATAATTTCCCCCTTCAGTTCCTTTCTCCCATATCCGATCCATTGAGAAGCTCATTTCCTTCTTCTTCTTTCAATTTCCCCCATTTTCGATACTTTTGGACATTTTTTCTTGTACTTCAACAATAAGTGCTTCTTTCTGGAGGTGATTTTGCTCTTCGTCCTTCTGCGTTGCTTTCGAATTCAAAGCTCTTCATTTTCTAAATCGTTTCTGCTGCAATCTGTAAACATTCGACGATTTTTCTGAATGAAAACACAAAAAAAAACTCACTTCACTTGTTTTCCCATCAATTTCCGCGCTTCTATCGTCCAAACATGCATAAAAATAGCAGGTTTTTTTATAATTTCCTCATTCATTTCTCGTCTCCCATATCCGATCCGTTGTTGGTGCTCATTTCCTTCTCCTTCTTTCGATTTCCTCAATTTTAGATAATTTTGGCTCATTTTTCCTCAATTTCGACAATTATTGCTTCTTTCCGGCGTTGATTTGGCTCTTCTTCCTTCTGTGTTCCTCTCGAATTCGAAATTCTTCA
The DNA here is from genome assembly GCA_963932045.1 of Caenorhabditis sinica. Classification (NCBI taxonomy): domain Eukaryota; kingdom Metazoa; phylum Nematoda; class Chromadorea; order Rhabditida; family Rhabditidae; genus Caenorhabditis; species Caenorhabditis sinica. The sequence goes on from OZ009938.1 coordinate 28,215,226, forward strand.
TTTTTCGTTTCCCATATGCTGCAATCTGTGAAAAGTCGACAATTTTTCTGGATAAAAACACGAAAAACTCACTTCACTTGGTTTCCCATCGATTTCCGCGTTTCTATCGTCCAAACATGCATCATTCTGATCATTTCTAGTGGTTTTTCAGATTTTCAACACGTTTTTCAACTCAAAAAGCTCGCATTCTCTCTAAAAACTACAGAAAATCCATCTGAAATTTGCGCAAAAAGAGAAAATGACTAAACATTTTACGCTAAACAGCGCGCAGGGTGTAACGGGCGGAGCGTCGTTGCCTCTATTTTACCACACCAGTCTAATTGCACCCGGGAAAAGGGGAAAGTGCGTTCACAGCCACCAAAGTTCATTGTTACTTTCTCTGCCATCGATTGTTTTGAACTTTGAGGGCGGACAAAAGAATAAAAAATTCTAGCCTTTGAAAATATTGGTTCTCAAAAAAAAAGTGAGAGAGTGTGGGAATAGATGAGAAATAGACTACGCGGGAGAGCGGACGACGCAACAATTTAGCGTTAGATGGGAAATGAGAGAGGTTATGGGGAGAAGAGACGCAGAAAGGCAGCAAAAACTCAAAAAACATTTTTTTGTGATTTTGGATAATTTCTTATGATTTTGAACTATTCTTGGCGGTTTTTTGTTTTTTCTCATGAATTGTCATCCATTTTTAGTGAGATATGAGTTATATTTCCTCGTGCCAGCGTCTCTATCTTGACTCTGATTAATTCAATTTCGATGAAAATACCCCATATTGATAAGAAACTTTGGCTCTGTTTCAGTTCCTATGAGTCCAAGGAATTGGAACAGAGCAGAAATTTTTAGAAACTGGTATGTGTGCATTTCATTTTTGGAAATTTTTGGAAAATCACAAGTTTCAAGTTCTCAATTTCATGTAACTGCGGCAAAGCAATATTAGATTAACTATATTTAGCGCACTACCCATGGTCTAATCATTGTTTGTCTTCCGCCTCTTCCATTTGAATGTTCACCTTTCCCCCTTTCTTACCACTTCGATCCCTTTTGCCCGATTTAGAAGTCTTGGCTCTGTGCCAAGAAACCCGATCTAATTAGAGATTATCACAAAAAATTTCCATGTTTCCTAGATTTTCATCTCTCTTGAGTTTCTCGCTGGTCTCATAATGAGTTTATACACACCTATATGTGTGTCTCTACTTTTCTTCTTCTTCTTATCGGTGACCCCCCTCTCCCCTTTCCTTCTCCCCTTTCCTCCTTCTTCTTCTCTTCTTGCCTCCTCCCCCTTTCCTTCCGACAGTTTCTTGGCACGTTGCCAATAAATTTTGATTCGCAGGCACTGCCAGCCGCCTCATATCGCCTGCGTCTCTTCTCGCTTTGTGTGTGCCCCCACTGTCTCTCTCTCTCTCCTAACAGTTCATTGTATGTCTGTGTGTTGGCCGGTGTCCTGGTTTTTTGCCAACACACATACACATACCTTTATGCATAAATTTCCGATAGCCTCAAAAAGTATCTGCTATGCGACGTGGACAAAGCAAAACCCCTTTATTTTCGGTTTTTCGAGAGTTTTCTTTCTTTGGCATCGTGCCAAGTCCTAATTTGAATTTGCTGGCACTGTGCCAAGTTTTAAATAAGGAGGAAAATCGGTTTGGAAATGAGGGAATCATTTAAAAATTCGACTTTTTGGTATGAAATTTGAATTTTCGAAGTGCTAATTACAGTTAGTGTTCAGTTTTGCTCCGAAATTATCAATATCCTTTTTATGGAGGCTTATAATTTGCTCAATAAACTTTGAAATCTTATTTTCAAAATCCTCAGTACCCTGATAGCATTAAAAAGTATCTGCTAGGGTGACGTGGACAGAGTTAAACCCCTTTACTATCAGTTTTTGCGAATTTTCCTTTTTTGGCACCGTGCCAAGTCCTTATTTTTATTTGCTGGCACTGTGCCAAGTTCTAAATAGGGCGGAAAATCAGATCAGAAACGAGGAAATCATTTCCAAATTGGGATTTCCGGTATGAAATTTGAATTTTCGAAATGTTACTTCCAGTTAGTGTTCAGTTTTGGCCTAAAATTATCAATATCCTCTTCATGAAGGATTATGATTTCCCCAACATACTTCAAATTCTAATTTTCCAAGTTCTCAGTACCCTCTACTTCTATCTTCCATAAAAAAAACCCTTTACCATCAGTTTTATGCGATTTTTCTTACATTGGCACCGTGCCAAGTCCTCATTGCTATTTTTGGCACCGTGCCAAGTTTTCAAAAAAGGAGAGATTTTGGTCTGGAAATGAACGAATCATTTCAAAATCGAATTTTTTGGTATGAAATTTGAATTTTCGATGTGTAGCTTTCAGTTAGTATTCAGTTTTGGCCTAAAATTATCAATACTTTGTTTAAGAAGGCTCACAATTTTCCTAACTAACTTCGAAATTTTGTTTTTCAAGTCCTCAGTAGCCCATTTTCCTCTTCTACCTACATCTACTTCTTAGCTTTTCCTAATTTTTCCGGTCCCATTCTTTGGCACCATGCCAAGTCCTAATTTGAATTTGCTGGCACTGTGCCAAGTTTTCAAAAATGGAGAGAATTTGGTCTGGAAATGAGGAAATCGTCTCAAAATCAGACTTTTTGGTATCAAATTTGAATTTTCGAAGTTTTACTTTCAGTCAGTGTTCAGTTTAGGCCCAAAATTATCAATATCCTCTTCATAAAGGCTTATAATTTTCTCAAAACAAACTTTGAAATCTTATTTGCGAAGTCCTCAGTACCCCAGTTTCCTCTTCTAACGACATCTAGTTCTTAGCTTTTCCTAATTTTCCCGGTCGCTTTCTTTGGCACCATGCCTAATCCTTACTGGTTTTTGTTGGCACTGTGCCAAGTTTTCAAAAAAGGAGAGATTTTGGTCTGGAAATGAACGGGTCATTTCAAAATTTGACTTTTAGGTGTGAAATTTGAATTTTCGGAGTGTTACTTTCAGTCAGTGTTCAGTTTAGCCCGAAAATCATCAATATCCTCTTCCTGGAGAATTATAATTTTCTCAACAAACTTCGAAATCTCATTTTCAAAGTCTTCAGTACCCCGATCGCATGAAAAAGTATCTGCTAGGGTGACGTGGACAAAGCGAAACCCCTTTACTATCAGTTTTTTTTGCGAATTTTCCTTTTTTGGCACCGTGCCAAGTCCTTATTTCTAGTTACTGACACTGTTCCAAGTTTTCAAAAACAGAGAGAATTCGGTCTGGAAATGTACGATGCCTTTTAAAGTTTCACTTTTTGGTATGAAATTCAAATTTTCGAAGTGTTGATTCCAGTTAGTGTTCAGTTTAGGCTTAAAATTATCTATATCCTCTTCATGAAGAATTATGATTTCCCCAACATACTTCAAATTCTAATCTTCAAAGTTCTCAGTACTCTCCACTTCCATATTCTATAAAAAACCCATTACGATCAGTTTTTTTTTGCAATTTTTCTTTCTTTGGCACCGTGCCAAGTTCTTATTGGTATTTTTGGCACTGTGCCAAGTTTTCAAAAAACGAGAGATTTTGGAGTGGAAATGAGGAAATCATTTCAAAATTGGACTTTTCGGTGTGAAATTTGAATTTTCGAAGTGCTACTTCCAGACAGTGTTCTGATTTGGCCTAAAATTATCAATATCCTCCTCCTGAAGTCTTATAATTTTCTCAACAAACTTCGAAATCTGATTTTCAATGTACTCAGTACCCCGATTGCATCGAAAAGTATTTTCTAGGGTGACGTGGACAAGACCAGAACCTTTTACTATCGGTTTTTCCCGATTTTTTTCTCTTTGGCACCATGCCAAGTCCTTATTTCTATTTTTGGCACTGTGCCAAGTTTTCAAAAGAGGAGATAATTTGGTCTGGAAATGAACGAATCATTTCAAAATCAAATTTTTTGGTATGAAATTTGAATTTTCGAAGTGTTACTTCCGGTTAGTGTAAATTTTTGGCCTAAAATTATCAATATCTCCTTCATGATTAGGGCTTATACTTTCTCCTAACTAACTTCGAAATCTTATTTTCAATGTCTTCACCTACCACTTCTGTTTTCTATCTTCTTCTTCTTCCTTGCTTCTCCTAATTTTCCCAGTCACTTACAAATTCAAATACAGTCCCTACTCTCCCCCTCTTCCCTACCGTCCCCTTTTCTCTCATTCCCGTACCAGCTGCTCGTTTCTGTGAGAGATTGTGAGGGGGACCCCCCTCTCAGCAGTCGCCCCGTGTGGCATTTATACCTAATTATCTTGGTGTCCTAGTTCAGACACCTATATATCAGACCACGATTAGTATTCGTAATACTTTGCTGCTCAACACCTGCCTTTCTCTTCTCTTTCAATATTGTTAGGGCTAGCCCTGAATTTCATTTCCAAAAAAAGGAGGGGGGGGGGGGGTGTGCTAAGGATTGAAAATTTGAGGAAAACATAGTAAAAACTCATATCACAACTCATTTTTACATTCAGATATAATCCGCCAAAGGCCCCTATTTTAGATCATTTACTTTTTTAAATTTGGTTTCTGAGTTATTTTTCAATACGACCACACTTTCTGAAATAGAAACTAACTTTGAATCAGCCATAAACGAACCTTTTGAGATTTCCTAAATGCTATCTAATCCAAGTTTTCCAAACCACTTTTGCAAGCCATTCTAGAACTTATGCTCTTCACTTAATTTCTTCCCAGAGACCGCCTGAAACCTGTGACACAATCCTTTCTTCCTATTCAGTGCTAAGCCCATTCCCACTTTGTTGTCCGCCTACCTTCCATCTGGCATATTATAGCTGTTCATGACAGTAGGTCCCCTTCTCCTCGTATTATCGCTCTTACCGGGCCATTAACACCTGTCCCTGGCCAACGCAACAACAGTCCTTTTGCACATTCCCCCTTTCTTCTGCTCTCTATCTCTGGGTTTCTTGATTTTGCATAGTGTCTGCCAGCTGTCCCGATTGCGCGTGCGTAGGGGTCAAATGTCCTCTGTCGTCGTCTCCTCCCCCTTCTTGTTCGTCTCCTCATAAACCTCAAATGCTGCGTTTGGCGGGGGGTTTCCTCGTTATGTGCTCTTCTCTTATCAGTTATCACAATCAGTTTCTCAATTCGGGAAGTTCCTTCTGGTACATTTCATCTTTTTGTAAGCAGTGGTCAAATTGCAACAAGATACTAGAGATGAAGAAAGGGATTAGAAAGAGCCGAACTGGCCTCTGGATGTCCACTTTCAGAGTTTAGTCTAGTTATCTATTTGGATGTTGCGAAGAGGGCCTTGATCAGAATTAGACTTTTATGAATTCCTAATTCACTGCTTTTTTTTTGACCTACGTCATCACTTTTTGATACCTGATTATGAGCATCCTGGCATCGCAAAACTTCGTCTCTCTTTGCCCTCATAGGTTCCTATTTGTTGCCTCCAAACTAGCTACAACCAGTCAACATTGTATGTAGAGAGTTGGCGGATCCTACAGTCCTTGTAAGAAATCGAAAGCCAAGAATTCAAGATTTCCCCAATTCAAACATCAGATCCCATGTGAAAAAACGTTATTGGAAACTATCTGCTCGCCCTTTTCTACTCATTTCGCCCCTTTGAAGGGAAAATGCACAGAAATCTTCAAAAAATTCGGAAAATTTCCGGAACAGCTCCGAAAATAAAAAAAACGTCCCTGTCCCCGCTTAAGCGTAATCCATAAAATTAGAAATGTTTTTTTCAATCGGATTTTTGGGAAGTACCCCACTTATCATTCTAATTTTCCATCCAATCTTGCCTTTTACTCCATCTCTTCCCAGAGACCGCCTGAAACTTGTGACATAACCCTTTGTTCTTATACAGTGCTAATCCCATACCCACCTTGTTGTCCACCTACCATCCATCTGCCATATTATGGTTGCTTCACGACAACACGTCCTCCTAGCCGCTCTTCCCTCTCTCTCTCATTATAGTCCCTACCGGGCCTACTCCTCGCCACCTTCGTACCGAAGCAACAGTCCTTTTGCACATTCCCCCTTTTCTTCTTTTTCTTCTTCTCTCTATGTCTGGGTCTCGTGATTCTGTATATTGTCTAGCATCTGCCCGATTTTCCGCGCGCGGTTGGCAGATGCCCTCCTTCGCGTTCGTCGTCTTCTTCTTCTTATTTTCCTCCTCACAAACCTTATAAGCCGTGTTTCACGGGGGGGGGGGGGGGGGGGTTTCCTCGGTTTTTGACAAGCTTTTTAGATGAAAAGCAGGCGAGCGTGTTTAGTTCATGCTCTCTTATCAGCAAAAAGCACGCAACTGTAGTCAGTGCGCTTCTCTTATCAGCTTTCACTATCAGTTTTTCGATTCGGGCAGTTCCTTCTGGTACAGAACATCTATTTGTAATCAGTGGTCAAATTGAGATTACATAATTGAGATGAAGAAGAAGATTAGAGAGAGCTCAGCTACTGGCCTCTGGATGTTCACTTTTCATAATTTAGTGTAGTTATCTATTTGAATGTTGAGAAGAGGGCCTTTATCAGCATTGGATTTCTACGAATTCCTGAATCTGGTCCTTTTTGACCTACTGTATCACTTTTGGATACCTGATTTGGAGCACCCTGGTATTGCAAAACTTCGTCTCTCTTCGACCTCATAGGTTTCCATTAATAGCGTCCACTCTAGCCATGACCATTCAGCACTCTAGAAAGTAGGCGGATTCTACAGTACTTGTTTTGAATCAAAGGCCACCGTAGTTTTTTCTCTTGTCCCTTCCGCGGCGTCCACTCATCATTCGCCCTCTTCTCTCCATTTTCTCAATATTTTCGCTTTGCCAAGAAAAATACTACCTTTTCTCGTGGAAATTTTTGGACAGTAAGCAATTTGTAATTTTCCGGCTTCTTTTTTCTTTGAATTTTTCAACCAATGGTTCGTGACATATGGAAATGTGACATCACACCGATTGAGAGAAAGGAGTTGTCTTCGGGGAACGGATTGCGAGGAAAAGTGGGCGGAGCTTCAGCTCAAACTGCGCGCGCACGTTGCGAAATTGCAGATCTGCAGACTCCGCCCACTTTTCCTTGCAATACGTTCCTCGAAGACAACCCTTCCTAGCAATCGGTGTGGTGTCGAAAATTTCCATTCCAGTGAACTATCGTTCGAATAGTATCAATGAAACAATCGTCCCCCTCCCCTCCCCGCTCAAGCGTAATCTTCCTCTTCTTATCGTCTCCGAAGGATTGGCACCATTCAAAACTCGGAACAATTAGAAATGTTTTTGGAGGTTCTTACCCCCACTTATCATTTTAATTTCCCCGCCCCCACCCTAGTTTTGTCTTTTACTCCATCTCTTCCCAGAGACCGCCTGAAACCTGTGACATAATCCTTTGTTCCTATCCAGTGCTAAGCCCATACCCACTTTGTTATCCACCTACCATCCATCTGGCATATTATAGCTGTTTCACGACAATACGTCCCCCTACTCCTCTTATTACCCTAGTCCCCCCTCCCCTCTCTCTCTCTCATATCGTCCCTACCGACCACCTTCGTACCGAAGCAACAGTCCTTTTGCACATTCCCCCTTTCTTCTGCCATATCTCTATATCTCTGGGTCTCTTGATTTTGTACAGTGTCTGTCAGCTGCCCCGGTCGCGCGTGCGTAGGTGCAAATGCACTCCTGCGCGTTCGTCTTCTTCTTCTTTTCCTCCTCACAAACCTTTCGCGCTGTGTTTGGCGGGGGGTTTCCTCGGTTTTTGACCAAGTTGCTAGATGAAAGAGCAGTAATCTGTGCTCTTCTCTTATCAGTTATCACTATCAGTTTTTTTGACTCCGGCAATTCCGTATGGTATATACCGTCTCTGTTCAATCAGTGGTCAAATTAAAACTAGATAATAGAGATGAAGAATGGGATTAGAAAGAGCGAAGCTACTGGCTTCTGGACGTTCAATTTTCAGAATTTACGTTTAGTGTAATTATCTATTTTGATGTTGAGAAAAGGGCCTTAATCAGCATTGGACTTCCATTATTCCTAATTCACTGGTCCTTTTTGACCTACTGTATCCCATTTTGATACCTGATTTTGAGTACCCTGAAATTGCAAAACTTATCCTCTCTTTGCTCTCATAGGTTTCCATAAGTTCTCCTCAAACTGCTAGCGACCATTCAGCACTCTTGAGAGTAGGCGGACCCTACAGTATTTGTTTGAAATCGACTGTTACCGTAGTTTCTTCTCTTGTCCCCTTCCGCGGCGCCCACTCATCGTTCGCCTTTTCTTTCTCCTTTCCTCTCGGAACTGTTGCGTGTCTAAAAAACTCCCTTTTTCTTGTGGCGGTTGTCTTCAAAACTGCTACTTAGCGGTTGGAAATGGATCTAGAATCCTGATCTAGATTCAAAATCCGTTCAAAATTATCAGAACATTTCCTTCTTCTTGACCAAATAATCCACTCCTATGAAAACTTCGGAGCCCCCGGATCAGTCTCTAACTACTACCTTTTGCTATCAGTCCTTCTATTTTTTAAGTTCCCGCGACCCCCCCCCCCCTCCCCCATCTTCCAAAAAACTTCTAGAGAGTCAATAGATACTCCTAGTATTGCGCATCAATCAGCCATGTGTCGCACTGTTTGCCTATGTGTACCAGTTAGTGTGCGTCTGTGAGGCCAGTGTATGCAAATGCGCTCCCCTCATCTCCCCTTTCCTTTCCGGCCCCTCCAGCCACCACACCACCCTCTTCGCCTTCTTCCTCCCAATCGTTTTTTATGACATCTGCTCTCTATGTACGTCTGCGTCTCTCGCACACACCGTTGTGTTTCTTTCTGATTGCGTGCGCGGGGTCACCTCCAACCCCTCCCTCACCGTTCTTTTTCTGCTCACCACCTCACAACAGATTGTGTATGAGAGGGGAGGGGTTCATTGCCTCGTGACAAGTTGAAAGAGCGCTTCCCCTTTATTTAGATTCTATGTAAGATGCTTTAAAGATTTGAATTTTCGATGACACCTTAGTACCTGAACTTCGAAATGGTCATTTTTCTTCGAAACTTCGCCAAGACACACCTTTTGATGTTGTTTTTGGAAATAAAACACCACACAGTTCACACAGATCGCAAGGAGAACTGATAAGAATAGGGATTCTCATGTTATGAACTATTTCTAAATGATAAGTAGTGCAAGTCATGTTTTTTCAATACAGTAGTCATTCCACTGATCAAGCCTGGCCCTTACAAACTCTACTGAAACTTTTTGTTGACTATCAGTAGTCTTTTTAAAGCTCCTAGATGCTTTCAGGCCTCAGAAAACCTAAGAAAAGAACTTTGCTCAACTTAATCCACGTTGATACGACACAATAGAATTGAGTATAACAAATCTATTCTAGTGTATTTCTTTTTTCTAATCGCCCTTGCCGCCTTATCAAGACCATGATAATTTTGAAGACAACCGGTGCCCTGATCATAGAAAAATCTAGTTAACTGCTCCCTTTTCAACTCTCCTATTTTAAATTCCTATCAATTATAATCTCGTTCTTCCTCATTCCAAATTTTGCTCTTTCTCTGTAAACTAATTTTGGAATTTTTCAGAATGTCTGTTCGCCAGTCTTCCCGCACCATCCAACCGAAGGCGCTCCCTGGAGAGGACCGCCCGCAGCCGATCATCCGTGCTGCTTCGGCTGCTCCGGCTGCTCCAGCTCGCGCTGCCACCGCGCCAGCTCGTGCAGCTCCGCCAGCTCGTCAGGCTCCGCCAGGCAGACCGGCTGCTACTGCTGCTCCAGCTGCTCCAGCTACTGGACATGGAGTTCAGAACGCTCGGGGATCCAGAGCTCAAGCTCCATCCACGGTATGTTTTTCCTATAAAATTAGCATTAAAAAACTCTTTTAAAGCATAGTCCCAATATGCCTATTTTTCTAAATGTAACGAAGCTGGAAAACTTTTACTTAAAATCAACTAGAAAAAGAAACAGAAAACCACTCAAAAAGCTCTCTTTAACGTGAGTTGTGAACCCCCAAAGTTTACGTTTTTGAGCAGTTTTTGGCTTTCAGTTTGAAAAATAAGCTTTCAAAGACTGGGGGTTGAAGAGAAATTGTTTCCCGAGCACAAATTCTGCATCAAATCTAAAATCTCAAAAATTTAGTGAACTCCCCCTTTGAAAAGGGATGGAACCATTCAAATGGCTAGTGACTAATCTCTAGCATATAATCCAGCACCAAATCCGTTTTGACCCGTATCCTAAAATCGGTTAAGAGATTTTCAGAAAAAAAAAAAACATAACAAATTTCTAGCTAATAGTGGGTCCTTCATAAAAAATCTTGCTCTCGTGATACTAAAAATTGAAAAATCAACTGAAATTGGGCTCTGTGCTTTGAAAATTTCTCTTTTCGAACCAATTTTTGTGCAAGACTCTTGATTCTTCATCCAAGGATACCAAAAAGTCGCTACTGATTCAAATGATTCTGTCCATTTTTGAAATCCAATTTCAAATCAATAAACCTACAGTATTTTCAGAGCAGCTCGGTCCCGACTGTGGCCGCTCAGAGAGCCCAAGCTGCCGCCAAGGCTTCGGCCAAGGCCAAGGCTGTCGTGGCTAAGCCGAAGGCATCGGCCAAGCCGAAGGCTGCGGCCAAGCCAAAGGCAGCCGCCAAGCCGAAGACCAGCCGTGCGGCTCCGGCAATCGTTGCTGCTCCGCTTGGGCCACGGAACGCGGCGAAGAAGATCTTCGACCCGTCTCCGATGGTAAGTGAGACAATGATATAAACTCTACTAATTGTAAGGATTTTCAGCCGAGGGTCGTCACTGCGAAGCCAGCTGCCACCACCAAGAAAGCTGCTCCGACCAAGAAGGCCGAGACGACCAAGAAGGCCAGTGCCGCCAAGAAGCCCGCCAACGATAAGAAGGCCGCCACTGCTGCCAAGAAGGCCACCACCATCAAGAAGGCCACTGGCGTCAAGAAGACCAATGCTGCCAAGAAGGCCGCCACTGCCGCCAAGAAACCGGCCGCTGTCATGAAGGTCAAAAAGGTAAGCCTAAATGTTTCCCCCAATATTCGCTAACTTTCTGAGTCTTCAGGCCTAGACCATCGCCAAGAAGGGCTCCGCCATCCCGAAGAAGGCCACCCCAGGACCGAAGAAGGCCAAGGTCGTCGTCATCAAGAAGGCCGCCAAAAAGTAGTTAAAGTTCCCCCCCCCCCCCTCCCTGTTTTTATTCATTTTGCAAATTCCAAATACCTCCCCCTACTTGTTTTTCCGGCGTAAAACGCTCATTTGCCTTTATGAAAAGAATCTCGTTCCTCACCTCTCACCCCTCGTGTCTTTTTTTTATGTGGTACATTTTCAAGTTCTCAAAAATATATAATAAATTGTTGTAAGGTAGCACCTCTGTTATTGTCTTGTTTTTCCAAAATGTAATCCTTCTGAGTGGATTTGATATTTCCTATTCGTCTTCGTCGTCATCTTCTCTCTACATCAACATGAGTCGGTCTGCAGTCTCTAGCTGGGACTATGGAATCATTGTGCGTAGTGGTTAGATGGTCATGCTTGGAATAAGATATGCAGTACCAAAGAAGTTGTGACTTTTCTACCTTTTTAGTTGGCAAATGTCCACTTTGGTTGTCTGAAAAAGGGAATCAAACTTGTCTGAAATTGAGAGGGTGGGTGTAAAAATGGACTTTAGAATTTCATTTGGCTCTGTTCCAGTTCCTTGGACCCAACGATGGGTCCCGGGACCCATGAGGTGGGTGACGGGACCCATCAATGGGTCCTGGGACCCATGGTCTGAACCGCGGGACCCAAGCATGGGTCCCAGGACCCATGAGAAAATGTAAGAAAAGAATGAAGCAGAGAATTTGTTTTTTCACTGCGGTTTCACTGCGTTGAGTTACTTTGAAACAGCTACAAGGACTATTTTTCAGTCGAGCCCGTGTAGAAGCTAGTCCTTAGCAAAAGAGAAGAAACCATTATTTTTACAAAAGTCAGACATCAGAAGCAGAGCAGCTTCTGAGTTTATTATTAGTCTCATTCAAGGCACACGAGTCTTTTTCGTCTTCATAAATGTTTTCTCATCGTTCGTTTTTTGTTTCAAACCAAAAACAAGAAATAGGTGATCATTCATTCCTCCTATGAAAGACTTTTGATTCATATTTTTCCTCATGTCTTGAGATGGGTCCCGGGACCCAAGCATGGGTCCCGTCACCTAGACCATGGGTCCTGGGACCCATCGATGGGTCCCATCACCCACCCCATGGGTCCCGTGACCCATCGTTGGGTCCAAGAAACTGGAACAGAGCCTTTCATTTTTCTAGTTGTCAACATTTTCGTACGATCCCTTTTAAAAAATTGTGTCCAATGAAAGCTAGAAGACCTAACATGCCTTGAAATTTTTGCAAAATTTTGAGAAATTCCACTCCGTCTTTTTTACTGGGTATGCCCTCTTTAGAAAAGGTAGCACACAAAATTCTTGAACTGCATTAATTGAGTTCTACAGCTGATGTATACACCCAGAAAGTTTCAAACCCAACGGGCAAACTAAAGCCTTTTTCTAGACTCTAAAAATCTCGGAATCTTAGAACTTCACTTTAGAACCATAGACTTGCAGAATCCTGAAATCACCCAATCCCTAAATCTCATGAAATTTCAAATCTCAATATCTCCTCGAAAACTAATTCACATTTGTTTCGGAAAAAATGGAGTTTTCACATGCCAATACTGCCAGAAAGAGTACAAATCCTCGTCGAATCTCGAGCAACACATCCGGATGATCCATATTGCCTCAACAACAAGAACTATGCGAAATCGCTCTCAACACGTTCAGGTAATTTTTTGTTTCCAAGAATTCCAAATAAAAAATAAACTTTTTACAGATTCCGGATGGCAAAAAGTATGCCTGCGTCAAGTGCCCCAAAACATACCAATCCCAATCGGCTCTCTGGAATCATAGAAGGAATGTGCATAGCCATATCCGGTACACTTGCGAGCATTGCCGGAAGAATTTTTCGTAAGTTAGACTTTTTGCAAAAATTTTCAAGATTATCTGCAATTTTTCATAGAAGCAAAGACAATCTTCATCGGCACAGCGTTACGTGTGCAGAGTTACATCACAAAAAGGTTAACCTGAAGGGTTCCCGCAATATCCGCTAATTTTCTGCGTTTTCAGGGCAAGACCACCACCACCGCTGCCACCAAGAAGGGCTCCGCCATCCCGAAGAAGGCCACCCCAGCAACCAAGAGAGCCAAGACCGTCGCCATGAAAACGAACTCCAAGAAGTAGTTCTAAATATCCCCCTTCTGTTTTTATTCATTTTTTCTATCCAAACACCCCCGTAAGATTTTGACGTCAAAAGCCTATTTGCCTTATTTAAAAAGAATCTATTTCCTCCCTCTCACCCCTTGTGTCTTTTTCTATGTGTAAATTTTAAAGATATCAAGAATGGAAAATAAAGTATTGTACTGTAAATCCTTATTATTGTCTTGTTTTTTCAAAATGTAATCCTTCTAATTGGATCTGATATTTGCTGGTTGTCTTCTTTGTCTTCTTTTGTCTCACAAGTGTGTAATACGTACACATTGCCGATTTTTATCTGGCATGTTGTCCCCATTCTCCTCCCTTTTATTCGCTCCTACACGTAACCCATTATCGATCCATAAAACACCTTACATTTCCAGAGCAACCGAGAGATCTTGCCTTGAGCACTACAAGTAACGATTGAGTCCTTCGCAATGGCGGATTCCAAGTTTCCTCTTCCAAAACTTCCGTCGGTGGCGCTTGAGGAGACGTTTACCCACAATCATCCTGTTCAACTGTGAGTTTACTATTACTATTTTGATGAAAAAAAACTTCACTTTTTTTTAAGGATTTTGGCCGAAAATTTGTGTTGTTTCAAATTACGTAAAATGTGCGTAGATTTCTAAAATCATAACAAAAGTTGACTCCAAAAATCATAATCAGAAAAATAAATATTTAAAACGCTGAAAATGAGCAAAAAACTGAAAAGTTGCTCGTGGCGACCGTGACCGAGTTCACCAAAGAATGTCTCCGTCTTATATGGGAAACTCGGCCACGGCCGCCATGAACAACTTCTGCGTTTTTCTTCTTTTCAGAGCTCATTTCCAGCGTTTTAGAGCAATGTTTCTAGCACTTTTGTAATAATTTTGAAATCTACGTACACTTTTACGTATTTCAAAACAATAAAAACTTTTGACCGGAATCCTCCGTTAACCATTTTCTAGAAGTTCAGCCGTCAGATAATCAGGATTTTGTTTAAAATCTTGATTTTTTGAAGCCATTTTCTTATAGTCTCTGGCATTGAACTATTTAAACTCCGTTTTTAGGTTCAACTTGTCCAAATGCTCAAGAAAAATGCATGCAAACGTCAAAATGCTGAGCAGATTCGTTGGACGCCAGTACTCCATGCAGGTGAACTTCTCAATGGACAGCGAAGTGTCTTTTGTGGCAAATGATAACACAGAGGATTGTGTTGGGATTGGAATAGAGGCCACTTCCAGAACAAGAGCCGAAACTGTTGGCGTCGCCGAAGCACAAAACGCCGTTCAACACCTATGGGATTTGTTTCATTCCCCACCGACTGAAGCTCGTATTAACCTCAATATGGAGAAAAGTAGCAGCGACGCGGCTTTTAACTGGATTGCAGCACACCAGGAAAAACTTTCCGGTGTCATGTGTTACAGTGATTCGACGATCAATGATGACAAATATGAAAAATGTCTGACCGCCTTTAGGAAAAGTAAAGTCGTCATTTTTGCGATAGCCACCGATGGCTTCCAACTCACACAGCAAGTTGAAGCTTGTGCGATGTCAATACACAACGCCTCGTGGTGGACCCCCAACCATCTAGTCTATTTCACATGTCACGATCTTACAATTCGTGATCACGCAATCACAAATGAGATGATGAACACCTTCTTGAAAGAGTGGCAGACCGGGATGAGAGACTTCCCGAAAATTGGAAAGATTGTGCTGGAAAAGCGGGATCTTAACATTCAAGATCTTCTCAAAGATATCAACGAGGATCATGTCAGTGTTGAGAAAGTTTTAGGGTAAGATTCATTTCGATCAGCTTCTTCTCAATTGTTTTTTTTTTTTGCAGGAATGATGGACAAGTCGATCGATTCAGTATACAGAGGGATGATGTATGGTACAGAAAACTATGGCTTCATGAACAGAGGGGGTGTATCGTGGTCTCAAATCTGCAGTACTATTACACGCCTCGTGAGTGATGGAATCACTGAAAATTGAACGATAATCCATTTTTTAAATTTGGTCTCAATTCTTCTTCTGCTTTTATAATGGCACATCGCCACGCCTTTCCCTCTCCTCTTGTTCTATTTGATACCTACTGAATCATGGGACTACATTCTATTTTTTTTGGTCAATATCTTGTCCTCCTCATATGTTTTCCTTCATTTTTTCCCACCTTAAGTCTCAATTTCTGTTCAACCCTTCCCCCCCCCCCCTTTCACATATTTTCAAGTTTGCTGTTCCATATATGTATGTACCTTTCTGCAAAATCCGAAATGTGCTGACCGTAAGAAATTATGACCTTTTCGAATGCCAAATAAATTGAGTTTCTTATAAAAACTTTTTTATTTATTAAAAAATAGAGGATTCCTTTTCAGGTGCAAATTTCAAATGATTAAGAACTTTTTATTTCAATGCTAGATTTCTGCCTGCGGTTTATAACATCAGCTCATTAAGGCAAGTTAAAAACTGAACTTGGATGAGTTGTAATGGAAAACAATGAAATAATAAAGTACTGATGAATCTATTACATTATTATCAATTATGTCTAATTGCGTTCTTTGTCATTTTTAAGTGCGCTATATGTACATAGTGACAATTACGTATCTGTCATGCCATCTGAGTCCTCCTCCAGTCTATTCGCTCCTACACGTAACTCGTTATCGATTCATAGGACACCTTACATCTCCAGAAAAAACAAGAGAGGTCTTGTCTGCTGTACTCCAAGAAATTATCGAGTTTTTCGCAATGACGAATTTCCCTCTTCTGAAACTTCCATTGGTCGCGCTCCAGGAGACGTACACCCACATGCATCCTGTTCAACTGTGAGTTTGCTTTTTCTAATTTGAAAAGTGTTCGCTAGACATTTACTAGGATTATAGTCTTGAGAACATTTGGTGGTTTTTGCGCCTGCCTATCTTTGAATTTTCGGGTACTTTTGCTATTCTAGCTCATTTTTTTTGGTAAGAGGGAGACGGGAATAGTATTGCCATCTTCCAAAACAAAACCAGCTAGTTCATGGGGATGTTCACAGAATTCCACGTTGAACAGACTATTTCTAGCTATGTTTTTGAAAGCCAAAATTTTGATTTTGTTCACTGAAAATGTCGAGAATTTCAATATTTCGAGTGGAATCACATATCCTAATGGTTTTTTTTTTATATTGACTTTTAAATCATCAAAATTAGTGTCTTGCGATATTTAAAAAGAAGGCGGGTTCACTAATGCCAAAATTTCAAAGAGTTAGCACACGGGAAATGAACCTTCTTAGAGGCTAGTCTCAGAAAGCCTATTCTTTGAGGTATAGGCTAACGACTGCTCAAAAAGTCAAAGTGGAGAGTGCAAAACTCACGTTTTAAGGGGCGGAAAAGTGGTTTTCTTAAGCAGATTTTGGCAGCCGAACTATGTAAACTTTGTTTTCAGAATCAACTTGTCCAAGTGCTCAAGAAAGATGCATGCAAACGTGAAAATGCTGAGTAGATTTGTTGGAAGACAGTACTATATGCGGGTGACCTTCTCAAAGAACAGCGAAGTGGTTTTTGTGCCAAATGATGAGACGGCGGTAGGTGTTGGGATCGGATTAGAAGCAACTTCCGAAACAAGAGCCGAAATTGTTGGTGTCGTCGAA
Organism: Caenorhabditis sinica; assembly: GCA_963932045.1. Taxonomy (NCBI): domain Eukaryota; kingdom Metazoa; phylum Nematoda; class Chromadorea; order Rhabditida; family Rhabditidae; genus Caenorhabditis; species Caenorhabditis sinica. Next base: position 28,232,033 of record OZ009938.1, read on the forward strand.
GCACAGAACGTCGTTCATCACCTATGGGATTTGTTTCATTACCCAGTTACTAGAGCTAAGATGAATTTAAATATCGAGGCAAGTAGCAGCGATGCAATTTTCAACTGGATTGCGATCCACCAACCAAAGCTTGACATAATCACATGCTACAATGATGGAGCCAGCAATGATGAAAAATATGAACGATGTTTGACCACCTTCAGTAGAAATAGAGTCCACATGTTGGCGGAAGCGACCGATGGCTTCAGACTCACCCGTCGGGTTAAAGCATATTTTGTGTTTCTGATTAAACCAAAGTGGTTGACCATCGATCAGCTTCACAACATCGAATGCAAAGCTCTTATGATCCGTTTTCACCCAACTGCAAAAGAGATGATGAACACTTTTTTGAAAGAGTTGCAAGCGGGGATGAGAGTCATCCCAAAAATCGAATTTCTAATTGTGGATGGACCATGTCGTTGTTGAGAATATTTTAGAGTAAGATTCATTTCTATCAGATTCCACTCAATTGTTTTTTTTTCAGGGATGATAGACAATTCGATCGATTCTGGATACAGAAGGAAAATGAAGAAAGAATGGTATGCCTTCATGAACAGAAAGGGTGTATTGTGCTCTCAAATCCCCAGTACCAATACACGCCTGATGAGTGATGGAATCACTGAAAATTGTACGATATTCAATTTTTACTGTTTAGTCTCGATTTTTCTTTTGCCCACACCATTACCCACATTTCCCCATTTTCCTTTAAAATTTCTTTTCATCACCCCCACACCCTCCCTTTCCCATTTCTAACTTTTTTGTCGCTTTTTTTCTTCAATAAACAAGTTGGTACCAAACCTATGTGTTGCAAGTGACTTTATTCAGGGAGATTGAAAGAACTCGAAACAGAAGTTTCAGATGACGATGTTTGTAGCAATGGATGACTGTGATGACCTTAGGAAAAAAAGATAGAGTCGAAAGATTTTGGGAACAATTGGAACATCAGAAATCGAGAAACACACAAATTGGGTGCAGGGGGGGGGGGGGGGGGGGAGGGGGGTCGGTGACAGTAAAACAGATGGGTCATCAAAAAGAGAAACAAAATTGGTTGGATGGAGCCAAGAAATTTTATGTTAAAAAAAAAGATTTGAGGTGAACCGACAAGAATTGTCACAGAGAGAGTCATCGATTGGAGAATAGCCGGTCGGTTTCATTAACAGGTGATGAAATGATACGTAGCTGACGATCTCAATTTCCAACTAATATACAGTACAATCGATAACATAAAGGATTGCGTGGACATTGAAATAGATATCACTTCCGAAGCATGAGCCAAAACTGTTGATGTCGCCGAAGCACAGAACGTCTTTCAACCCCTATGAGATTTATTCAGTTCTCCACAGACTAAATCTGATATGAATCTCAATATGGAGAAAAGTGGCAGTGATACGGCTTTCAACTGGATTACAGCACACCAACAAAAACTTTCCGCGTTGCAGTGATGGGACGAACAATGATGAGAAATATGAAACATTTTTGATCACGTTCAGGAAAAGTAATGTCTACATTTTGGCGAATAATCCCTCATTTTGTGTGTGCATTCACCTGTTTCTTGATCTCGGATATTCCGCTTGTTAGCACAATCATTCGACTTTATCTTTTTTCCTAAAGTCATCACCGTTTTCCATTGCTTCAAACATCGCTATCTGAATCTTTTGTTTCGAATCCTTTCAGTTCCCCTAAATAAAGTAACATTCAATATATAGGCTCGGCACTAACTTGTTTATTAAAGAACTAAAAAAACCGATAAGAAAAATCGAAAGTTAAAAATGGAAATGGGAGGAAGTGAGGTATGATCAGAATAAAAAAATGAAGATGGGAAAATGGGGATGGGGTGTGGGATATTGTGATCAGAAGAAAAATCGAGACCAAATAAGAGGGGGGGGGGGGGGGGGTGGAGTGGCGATGTGTCATAATAAGAGCAAAAGAACAATTGGGACCAAAAAATGAAAAAAATGAATATCGTACGATTTTCAGTGATTCTATCACTCGTCAGGCGTGTATTGGTACTGAGAATTTGTGACCATGATACACCCCATCTGTTCATGAAGCCATACTATTCCTTCTTTATTTTCAGTCTGTATCCAGAATGGAACGACTTGATCATCCTGCCTGAAAAAAAACAATAGCGGGGAAGCTGAAGGAAATGAATCTTACGCTAAAATATTCTCGACTCGGACATGATACCAGTTGATATTCTTGAGAATATCTTGAAGGTTAAGATCACGTTTTTCCATCATCATCACTCCAATTTTCGGGAAGTCTCTCATCCCAGTCTGCCACTCTCTCAAAAAGGTGTTCATCATCACATTCGTAATTGCGTGATCACGGATGTGAAGTGTGCCACATTTGAAATAGTAGAGATTGTTAATGGTCAACCACGTTGCGTTGTTTATTGACATCGAACGAGCTTCAACTTGCTGGGTGAGTTGGAAGCCTTCGGTGGCTCTAGCCAAAATGTAGACTCTACTTTTCCTGAACGTGGTCAAACATTTTTCATATTTCTCATCACTGTTCGCCCCGTCGCTGTAACACGTAACATCGGGGAGCTTTTCCTGGTTTCTGCAATCCAGTTGAAAGCCGCATCGCTGCTATTTTCCTCCATATTGAGGTTTATGTGAACTTCAGTCTGTGGAGAATGAAACAAATCCCGTAGATGTTGAACGGAATTCTGTGCTTCAATGACACCAACAGTTTCGGAAGTGGCTTCAATCCCGATCCCAACACAATCCGCAATATTACCGTTTGCCACAAAAGACACTTCGCTGTCTTTTGAGAAGGTAACCAGTATGTAGTACCGGCGTCCAATGAATCTGCTCAGCATTTTGACGTTTGCATGCATCTTTCTTGAGCACTTGGACAAGTTGAACCTGAATACGGAGTATACATAGTTCGATGCCTGAGACTACTAGAAAATGACATCTAAAAAACCGAGATTTTAGACAAGACCTTTGTTATCTGACAGCTGAACTTTGCTGATTACAAAGTTGTCATGATTTTTTGCCCATCGTCTTCAAAGGGGGAATCCACTGTTTCTAAACTTTTGAGATTTTGGTACCATTTAATGCAGAATCAGCGCGTGTGAAATAAACTCTTCTAAGGCCTAGTCTCAAAACGTCTATTTCTCGAAGTAGAGGCCGAAAACTGCTAAGGAAAACCACTTTTCCGTCCCGTAAAACGTGAGTTTTGCCCTCTCCACTTTGACTTTCTGAGCAGCCGCTTGCCAAATTCTCGGAAAATAGGCATTTTGAAAAGTTTATATCTCCTGTGCTAATTCTCAAAAGTTTTGAGAAATTAGTGGACCCCCCCCCTCTTCAAACATTGGAAGAAACTACGTTCAAAAGTTAACATTTTCCATATCATTGACATGAGAAAAAATGAAAAATATTGATATAGATTTTAGATTGTCAACTTTCATAGGATATGTGATTTCAGTCAAAATATTGGAACTCTATAGACCAAATTCGATATTTTGGTTTTCAAAAACATAGCCTAGTAATTGTCTAGTGAATACTCATGTCAGTAAAAAAAGTTAACTTACAATTCAACAGGGTGAGTGTGGTGATACGTTGCCTGAAGCGCGACAAATGGAAGATCCAGAAGAGGAAAGTTTGAATTGGTCATTACGAAAAACTCAATAAATTCATGGAGTACAGCAGACAAGACCTCTCTCGGTTGCTCTGAAAACGTAAGGTGTCTATGAATCGATGATTAGAATTCGATAACAAGACGTGTGGGAGAGCATAGAAGACAGGAGGACACAGGTTGCATGACAGATAGTAATTGTCACTATGCACATATAGCCCACTTTAGAACGACAAACAGGGCGGATAATCCTCATAAATACGCGGGAAGACTTATTTTGGGGCTTAAGAATCCACCTCCACAGTCTCCGAAGAGTCTGGACATCCATACGGAAGAGTCTCAAGGCATAATCTCAAATCTACAGTGGTGCTCTATAAAGTGTAATTGTGTGTGTGTGTTTGGGTTCTCTTTCTACTACCGTATTTCTGAGAATTCACCTCCACAGTCTCCGAAGAGACTGGACATCCATACGGAAGAGTCTCAAAGCAAAATCTCAAATCTACAGTAGTGCTTTATAAAGTGTGTTTGTGTGTGTTTGGGTTCTCTTTCTGCTACCGCATCTCTAAGAATTCACCTCCACAGTCTCCGAAGAGACTGGACATCCATACGGAAGAGTCTCAAGGCAAAATCTCAAATCTACAGTAGTGCTCTAGACAATGCATGTGATTGTGTGTGTTTGGGTTCTCTTTCTGCTACCGCATCTCTAAGAATTCACCTCCACAGTCTCCGAAGAGACTGGACATCCATACGGAAGAGTCTCGAGGCAAAATCTCAAATCTACAGTAGTGCTCTATGAAGTGTGTTTGTGTGTGTGTGTGTTTGGGTTCTCTTTCCGCTACCGTATTTCTAAGAATTCACCTCCACAGTCTCCGAAGAGACTGGACATCCATACGGAAGAGTCTCGAGGCAAAATCTCAAATCTACAGTAGTGCTCTATAAAGTGTGTTTGTGTGTGTGTGTGTGTGTTTGGGTTCTCTTTCTGCTACCGTATCTCTAAGAATTCACCTCCACAGTCTCCGAAGAGACTGGACATCCATACGGAAGAGTCTCGAGGCAAAATCTCAAATCTACAGTAGTGCTCTATAAAGTGTGTTTGTGTGTGTGTGTGTGTGTTTGGGTTTTCTTTCTGCTACCGTATCTCTAAGAATTCACCTCCACAGTCTCCAAAGAGACTGGACATCCATACGGAAGAGTCTCAAGGCAAAATCTCAAATCTACAGTAGTGCTCTATAAAGTGTGTTTGTGTGTGTTTGGGTTCTTTTTCTGCTACCGTATCTCTAAGAATTCACCTCCACAGTCTCCGAAGAGACTGGACATCCATACGGAAGAGTCTCAAGGCAAAATCTCAAATCTACAGTAGTGCTCTATAAAGTGTGTTTGTGTGTGTGTGTGTGTGTTTGGGTTCTCTTTCTGCTACCGTATCTCTAAGAATTCACCTCCACAGTCTCCAAAGAGACTGGACATCCATACGGAAGAGTCTCAAGGCAAAATCTCAAATCTACAGTAGTGCTCTATAAAGTGTGTTTGTGTGTGTTTGGGTTCTCTTTCTGCTACCGTATCTCTAAGAATTCATCTCCACAGTCTCAGAAGAGACTGGACATCCATACGGAAGAGTCTCGAGGCAAAATCTCAAATCTACAGTAGTGCTCTATTAAGTGTATTTGTGTGTGTGTGTTTAGGTTCTCTTTCTGCTACCGTATATCTAAGAATTCACCTTCACAGTCTCCGAAGAGACTGGACATCCATACGGAAGAGTCTCGAGGCAAAATCTCAAATCTACAGTAGTGCTCTATAAAGTGTGTTTGTGTGTGTTTGTGTGTGTTTGGGTTCTCTTTCTGCTACCGTATCTCTAAGAATTCACCTCCACAGTCTCCAAAGAGACTGGACATCCATACGGAAGAGTCTCAAGGCAAAATCTCAAATCTACAGTAGTGCTCTATAAAGTGTGTTTGTGTGTGTTTGGGTTCTCTTTCTGCTACCGTATCTCTAAGAATTCATCTCCACAGTCTCCGAAGAGACTGGACATCCATACGGAAGAGTCTCGAGGCAAAATCTCAAATCTACAGTAGTGCTCTATAAAGTGTGTTTGTGTGTGTGTGTGTGTTTGGGTTCTCTTTATGCTACCGTATATCTAAGAATTCACCTTCACAGTCTCCGAAGAGACTGGACATCCATACGGAAGAGTCTCGAGGCAAAATCTCAAATCTACAGTAGTGCTCTATAAAGTGTGTTTGTGTGTGTGTGTGTGTTTGGGTTCTCTTTCTGCTACCGTATCTCTAAGAATTCACCTCCACAGTCTCCGAAGAGACTGGACATCCATACGGAAGAGTCTCGAGGCAAAATCTCAAATCTACAGTAGTGCTCTATAAAGTGTATTTGTGTGTGTGTGTGTGTTTGGGTTCTCTTTCTGCTACCGTATCTCTAAGAATTCACCTCCACAGTCTCCGAAGAGACTGGACATCCATACGGAAGAGTCTCGAGGCAAAATCTCAAATCTACAGTAGTGCTCTATAAAGTGTATTTGTGTGTGTGTGTGTGTTTGGGTTCTCTTTCTGCTACCGTATCTCTAAGAATTCACCTCTACAGTCTCCAAAGAGACTGGACATCCATACGGAAGAGTCTCGAGGCAAAATCTCAAATCTACAGTAGTGCTCTATAAAGTGTGTTTGTGTGTGTGTGTGTGTTTGGGTTCTCTTTCTGCTACCGTATCTCTAAGAATTCACCTCCACAGTCTCCGAAGAGACTGGACATCCATACGGAAGAGTCTCGAGGCAAAATCTCAAATCTACAGTAGTGCTCTATAAAGTGTGTTTGTGTGTGTGTGTGTGTTTGGGTTCTCTTTCTGCTACCGTATTTCTAAGAATTCACCTCTACAGTCTCCGAAGAGACTGGACATCCATACGGAAGAGTCTCGAGGCAAAATCTCAAATCTACAGTAGTGCTCTATAAAGTGTGTTTGTGTGTGTGTGTTTGGGTTCTCTTTCTGCTACCGTATCTCTAAGAATTCACCTCCGCAGTCTCCGAAGAGACTGGACATCCATACGGAAGAGTCTCGAGGCAAAATCTCAAATCTACAGTAGTGCTTTATAAAGTGTATTTGTGTGTGTGTGTGTGTGTGTGTGTTTGGGTTCTCTTTCTGCTACCGTATCTCTAAGAATTCACCTCCACAGTCTCCGAAGAGACTGGACATCCATACGGAAGAGTCTCGAGGCAAAATCTCAAATCTACAGTAGTGCTCTATAAAGTGTGTTTGTGTGTGTGTGTGTGTTTGGGTTCTCTTTCTGCTACCGTATTTCTAAGAATTCACCTCTACAGTCTCCGAAGAGACTGGACATCCATACGGAAGAGTCTCGAGGCAAAATCTCAAATCTACAGTAGTGCTCTATAAAGTGTGTTTGTGTGTGTGTGTTTGGGTTCTCTTTCTGCTACCGTATCTCTAAGAATTCACCTCCGCAGTCTCCGAAGAGACTGGACATCCATACGGAAGAGTCTCGAGGCAAAATCTCAAATCTACAGTAGTGCTTTATAAAGTGTATTTGTGTGTGTGTGTGTGTGTGTGTGTTTGGGTTCTCTTTCTGCTACCGTATCTCTAAGAATTCACCTCCACAGTCTCCGAAGAGACTGGACATCCATACGGAAGAGTCTCGAGGCAAAATCTCAAATCTACAGTAGTGCTCTATAAAGTGTGTTTGTGTGTGTGTGTGTGTGTTTGGGTTTTCTTTCTGCTACCGTATATCTAAGAATTCACCTCCACAGTCTCCGAAGAGACTGGACATCCATACGGAAGAGTCTCGAGGCAAAATCTCAAATCTACAGTAGTGCTCTATTAAGTGTGTTTGTGTGTGTGTGTGTGTTTGGGTTTTCTTTCTGCTACCGTATATCTAAGAATTCACCTCCACAGTCTCCGAAGAGACTGGACATCCATACGGAAGAGTCTCGAGGCAAAATCTCAAATCTACAGTAGTGCTCTATTAAGTGTATTTGTGTGTGTGTGTGTGTGTGTGTTTGGGTTTTCTTTCTGCTACCGTATATCTAAGAATTCACCTCCACAGTCTCCGAAGAGACTGGACATCCATACGGAAGAGTCTCGAGGCAAAATCTCAAATCTACAGTAGTGCTCTATAAAGTGTGTTTGTGTGTGTGTGTGTGTTTGGGTTCTCTTTCTGCTACCGTATATCTAAGAATTCACCTCCACAGTCTCCGAAGAGACTGGACATCCATACGGAAGAGTCTCGAGGCAAAATCTCAAATCTACAGTAGTGCTCTATTAAGTGTGTTTGTGTGTGTGTGTGTGTTTGGGTTTTCTTTCTGCTACCGTATATCTAAGAATTCACCTCCACAGTCTCCGAAGAGACTGGACATCCATACGGAAGAGTCTCGAGGCAAAATCTCAAATCTACAGTAGTGCTCTATAAAGTGTGTTTGTGTGTGTGTGTGTGTTTGGGTTTTCTTTCTGCTACCGTATATCTAAGAATTCACCTCCACAGTCTCCGAAGAGACTGGACATCCATACGGAAGAGTCTCGAGGCAAAATCTCAAATCTACAGTAGTGCTCTATTAAGTGTGTTTGTGTGTGTGTGTGTGTTTGGGTTTTCTTTCTGCTACCGTATATCTAAGAATTCACCTCCACAGTCTCCGAAGAGACTGGACATCCATACGGAAGAGTCTCGAGGCAAAATCTCAAATCTACAGTAGTGCTCTATAAAGTGTGTTTGTGTGTGTGTGTGTGTGTTTGGGTTTTCTTTCTGCTACCGTATATCTAAGAATTCACCTCCACAGTCTCCGAAGAGACTGGACATCCATACGGAAGAGTCTCGAGGCAAAATCTCAAATCTACAGTAGTGCTCTATAAAGTGTATTTGTGTGTGTGTGTGTGTGTGTGTTTGGGTTCTCTTTCTGCTACCGTATATCTAAGAATTCACCTCCACAGTCTCCGAAGAGACTGGACATCCATACGGAAGAGTCTCGAGGCAAAATCTCAAATCTACAGTAGTGCTCTATAAAGTGTGTTTGTGTGTGTGTGTGTGTTTGGGTTTTCTTTCTGCTACCGTACATCTAAGAATTCACCTCCACAGTCTCCGAAGAGACTGGACATCCATACGGAAGAGTCTCGAGGCAAAATCTCAAATCTACAGTTGTGCTCTGTAAAGTGTGTTTGTGTGTGTGTGTGTTTGGGTTCTCTTTCTGCTACCGTATCTCTAAGAATTCACCTCCACAGTCTCCGAAGAGACTGGACATCCATACGGAAGAGTCTCGAGGCAAAATCTCAAATCTACAGTAGTGCTCTATTAAGTGTATTTGTGTGTGTGTGTTCAGGTTCTCTTTCTGCTACCGTATTTCTAAGAATTCACCTCTACAGTCTCCGAAGAGACTGGACATCCATACGGAAGAGTCTCGAGGCAAAATCTCAAATCTACAGTAGTGCTCTATTAAGTGTATTTGTGTGTGTGTGTTTGGGTTTTCTTTCTGCTACCGTATCTCTAAGAATTCACCTCCACAGTCTCCGAAGAGACTGGACATCCATACGGAAGAGTCTCGAGGCAAAATCTCAAATCTACAGTAGTGCTCTATAAAGTGTATTTGTGTGTGTGTGTGTGTGTGTTTGGGTTCTCTTTCTGCTACCGTATCTCTAAGAATTCACCTCCACAGTCTCCGAAGAGACTGGACATCCATACGGAAGAGTCTCGAGGCAAAATCTCAAATCTACAGTAGTGCTCTAGACAATGCATGTGATTGTGTGTGTTTGGGTTCTCTTTCTGCTACCGTATCTCTAAGAATTCACCTCCACAGTCTCCGAAGAGACTGGACATCCATACGGAAGAGTCTCGAGGCAAAATCTCAAATCTACAGTAGTGCTCTATAAAGTGTGTTTGTGTGTGTGTGTGTTTGGGTTCTCTTTCTGCTACCGTATATCTAAGAATTCACCTCCACAGTCTCCGAAGAGACTGGACATCCATACGGAAGAGTCTCGAGGCAAAATCTCAAATCTACAGTAGTGCTCTATAAAGTGTGTTTTTTTCTCTAAACAAAAGCCCTAAGAGTCTCCGAAGAGACAGGACATCCACAACAGCGCAATCCGTCGGTTCCAATCCGTCGACTCCGATCCATTGCTGGTTTCGATCCATCTTCTGGCCACCATTCCAACTCGTCGACCCGGTCTCGTCTCGAATCTGAAATGAGATGTTTTTAATTTTGGAACGTGGGAAGTTTGAAAGACGGCTATGGACAACGAACAGGAGCCGAGAATGCGATATTCAAAAGTCTACTCAAGTTCTCGAGTACCTCGGCTAGTGTACTAGCGTTCCGAAAATGTTGGCGACGCAGTCATTCTCATTTTCAGTGTGCGCACTATATCGAGCGCTGGTAGATCAAATTTTATCAAAAAACACACTTTAGAAGTTTTTGATCGTCCCGTTTTAGAAAAAAGAGCGCTTCGAGATTGGAATGAACCGCGTCGCTCACATCTTTGGAATTTTAGTAGTGTCCTCTAACCATAGAACTGTGAAAAATGTACCTTTCCTTATCCACATTTTGCTGGTCCACGGTCCACTGGTGCAGACGGCCGAGTGGGGTGTGTTACCTGAAAAAAATAATTATCATAATTTGAGTATCAAGACTATTAACAATGAGCAGCTCTGAGAAAGATAAAATGGTACTATGAAAAAAATAGAGTAATAGAGAAAGCCAACAAACGGCGACAAAGAGGGTCCCTTGAGGCATTTTGAAAGAAAACTCAAAAATGGTTGAAAATTCGATAATGGTTAGTTCGCCCAAACAATGAAAATCCTCGTAAAATGCTCAAAATCCGATAGAAAAGAAGGACTACAAAGAAGGGCAATACGAAGGAAAAATCGATAAAAAATGCCATTGAAAAACTGAAAAACCAAAAGAAATGAGGGTCCCCAATCCAACCAATCAATAGAGGGCAGATCTTCGCGCCAAAAAACTTTCCAGTAGATCAATAAAGAGAAAGTGGGTCTACTATGTTTTTACACACAGGGCACCCCTCTCCTCTCCCTCTTTTCCCCCAAACGGTCTCTTTGTTGAGGGTCCCAATTTTTCACCTATCCGATAGGCGCCCTCCACGCTCAGAGACAAGGAGAGAAAGAGTGTAGGTGCGAGAGACGCAGAGTGGCAGAGAAAAAATTCAGAGGAGTCGTTCCAAGGGCGTTCTAGAAGGGGTGTCCCTTTCATTGGCCGCCTTTTTGCATGATTTTTTTTCGAGATAGTTCTAGAACTATGAGTAGAAGGCTAATTAAATAGACCTGAGGCCGTATTCATGAACGTTTCCTCTAGGGGAAACACAGTGCAAATTCATTTCCCCGTGGAAAACGGTTTCCCCTGGGGAAATAAAATCAACTGGAATTTCACATTTCCCAAGTAAATTATTTCCATTTCCTTTTATTTCATTTCCCAAGGGAAACCATTTCCTCAGGGGAAACGATTTTCCAGAGAGTCTCCAACAAAATTAGAGCACGTTGAATTTTCGAATTTTAATCTTCTGGAGCTTTTTTAAAGGAAGAAGTGATGTTTTCGGAGATACTATCTTTTGCTAATACTACTGTCTTATTTGAATTCTCAACTTGTCGGTTTGAAAAAGTACTAAATCTTCTTTACTATGGCTCACCAAATGATTATAACATGATTTATTACTGGCACAATGATTGCATTTTGTTGTAGATACTTTTTTAAGCAAAGAATAGCTCTATAAGTTTGAACATAATTGAGAATGTTTAGTTAAGACAAAGCTGCAGTGAAGGAAAGGCGGGAAACTTGCATCTTTTGGAACAAGTGGTCAACTACAAAGCTTGTTTTAGGGGAAAATAACCAACTTTGGAAGTCTGAAAATGTAGTTTAGGGTAGTTTCGAGATTTTTATGGATCTTAGGGTTTTCTAGCTTCCAAATAAGTTTACAACTACAAAAATAAAGTTTTCAAGTTGGTCTATACATTCTCAAAAAATTAGACAAAAGGAACAACTTTGAACTCCTTTCTCATACCCTCAAATTTGACATTTTTCAACTGAGAACACATAAACATAATACCTTTTACTCCGGTACTGTGTTTTAACAGAAATGGAAAAAAACTCTACGTCCAAGTTTGGATACCATTTGATGAATTGTTTTAGCCTTTGAGTCAAAGGTTGTGAAGTAAACATAGTAATGTATGGCAAGTTCCATAATGAAATTCAATAAGCAATTTCAAAACTGAAAATGACAAGTGATCCTACCCCTTCTAATTTAGGTCAATTCGGATTGTTACCAAAATTGTTACCCATAAGACAATTATTCACAATTGCATTGATTTTGAATCAAAATCAGAACAATGTAGCTTTAGATGGTATTCATTAAGTCAATTTGCTTCTTATTACAAAAACCTGTCGTCTTAACATTTCGAAAAAACAAAATTCAAGTCCAAATTATGAGAGGAAATACTGTTTCCCCAACCCTACCCAGGGGAAATGGTTTTGTGAAGAAAAATATTTCCCTCACGGAAACCATTTCCTTTTCCTCTAGAGGAAATAAATTTTCAGTTCATTTTTGCCTCGATCCACGTAAAAGGAAATGATTTCCTCAAGGGAAATGATTTCCTAAGGAAACGTTCATGAATACGGCCTCTGATGATACAGGATCTAAGGGATACTGATATCCCTTACACTTGCAATACAGACCATTTTTGAGTTGTCTTACCCTTGAAAATATAGCCATATCGTCAATTCGTATAGCCATATAGCCATATCGTCAATTCCAATTCGGTTTTTACAAGACGCTACCGTGTCCGATAAAAAGGGGAAGTCAACAAATTTCTGACATTTCCAGATTTTTATATCAATCGACATGAAATTTCTATGAGAACAGCCCTTCGAATCTCTGTTTCTCAGCACATTGAAACTAACTGGAATCAAATTATTAATTGTTTATAACCACAATAAAGAAAAGAAGAAAATTAGTAGAAAGAGTACAAAAACATCAAATGAGTGTAGACAAGCGAAACGCTTCTCATGGAATTATCGAGTAGTGGCTTGCCTGGTATCACAGTAGAAATGATCGATGTCAGTACTGTAGGCATCGCGGCGTCTGAAGAACCGAGGACACAAAAGATTGACGAATCTGAAAAACATGGAATTGAAATTTAAATTTTTTGAGTTTTCTCTTTCCTCGGCCGATAGAGGAAACACATTTTCAGACGCACATACAGTACCGATCAAAAGGTTGTCAACTTTGCCCATTTTTAATGCATAATGGTCAACTTGGGATCTGAAAAATAGATTTACCACAGTTCAAATTTGTTAAAGTTTTGAGAGTATAGAGAGTATAGAGATTTCTTTCGAATTCAATCTTAATTTCGTGAAAATCGAGACAGATTTTTTCTACGCAACATATTTGTTTAGAACGATGGTGCAGAAAAAAGTTGTCGACTGTAAAAATGGAGTACTAGAGTTGGTCTGTATACCCTCACATTTCTTACACAATTGAACGGCTGGGAACGAATTTTTCAGACTCCCAAAGTTGACCGTCTTGCACTGAAAACGTGCAAAGTTTACAACCTTCTGGCAGGTACTGTTCATGGAACTTTATGAGACACCAAGTCAACAAAACGAAAGTTAAGAACGTGGTGATTACAACTTCTGTGAAATTCTTAAGCTAAGCGCAAATCAGAGTCATACAAAGAAACCGAGACTACGAAGATTCTCTGAGGCCACGGTTCATCAAAATCATACACTTACCGCGTTTTGAAAGAAATAGACGCCGTACTGTTTGATGAACTGGAACATTGATGAAAGTGCATGGAGAAGCAGGTAGGAATAGGAAGCGTACAATGGGTGGAGGATTCTGAAAGCTGTCACTATACTCAAAAAATCAAGCTCGCATTTCAAATAAGATAGAGTTCTAGCTTTCAACCTACCTCACAAGGAGCTGACAAAGACAAGACATGAGAAGGAACTGGAAAAGGAGGTGCTTGTTTGTGATTGGTAGAACAAGGAAGGTTGAAGTAATCTGAAATTTGAGAATGTACTACAAAACAAAACTGTAGCACAGACATTTGCTTTCTTTAGGCATTCTTTGCATAACCATCGAATTTAATCTAGAGTTCTTACAGCAATCTTCCAGAAATATCAAAAAAGACTTACTTTGAATGTTGATACAAGAAGACAAGAGGCAGTGCGGGAAGAAAATATGACAAGAAGGGGACATATGGGTCCAATCTGAAAACTGTTTTTGTCATATTTCAATCTTAATACGATATCACGAAAAACTTACAGAAAGAGAGTGGAACAGGATTTGGAAGTTGGACGGGGGAGTGGATGTAGGCAACCGGAAGGCAGATTTCGAGATAGAAAGAGAACTTGGTTGCCTGTAAAAGATATTATAGCAAAACCCTTTATAATTGTGTACCATAAACGTACAGCTTTCAGGAACAATGAAAGTTTCTTTGAGGTTGAAAGAGCAGAGACTGGAGAGAAAAGGAGCAAGCGGAGGGAAGCAGTCTGAAAACGGGTCCAATTCAGACTACAGTCAAATGAACTAGCTGGTTTAAAAAAAGAGTCTAAAAGAGTCTAAGAAAGTTTTTGCGACCGCACTGGATGACTTTGTGAGCACAATATTTTGTAATTTCCTGAAAATTTGGGTCAAGCTATTGCAAAGTTTGACTCTGCTGTCAAAATCTGCAAAACGCCCACGTGAACCGAGTTAAGGATCGTCCAATTTTCAAACAGTACTAATTGTGTTGAAGCGCAAATTTAAGCTTCTAGACATTTTTAGAAAGTCTAGTTTTCAAATCTTATGCACAAAGAAGCACTCTATCAGAATAATGTATGTATAATAGCTGTCAATTTTTAATGCCAACCAAAGCCTGTTAAAGTGACGACTTATAAAATGACAGTCAAGAAAACGTTTGTGAGTTACATATTCTCTTAAATCAGTTCTTTGTGCACACAACCCAAAATAACTAGACTTCATGAAAAGTATTAGAAGTAGAGACATGGGCTTTCAAAAAATTGTAAAAATTAGTTTTGGCTAGAACTTTGATGATCCATAACAAGGATCGTTATACAGATTTTGACTACAGAATGAAACTTTGTGTCACCTTGACAGGAAAATACAGAAAAATCCAACAAGCTGTGGTCACAAAGTCTCCTTATTAAATTTGACTATCGATACGAATACATGAAAAACTTACAAAAGCCGTAGAACATGATGTTTGGGAGATGAACGGGAAGTGAATGTGGAAAACCGGAAGACAGACGTTGAGAGAATTCGATTGATCTGTGACCGATTTTTTGTCAAATCGAACTCTAAATGCTGATTCACCCACCAGGTAGCGATTTACCATTCTTCACGTCCTCGGCGCAGAAAATGGAGCACCAAAGCGTCCATCGCAGCATATTGGATTTGATCCCTTCTGAGAGTGTTCGCGCACCAGTTACTCATGGTTTCGGTTTTGAGCAAATGGAAACCGGCCGCATTCCAGACAGCTGTTTGGAGAGACATGCTCTTGTCGATTTGAAGGTTATCAACCTGGATCACGCCTTTGAGAAACTTTTCGTTTCCATAGGAAGCAAAGCGGCGCGTCCTCCTGAGCCTTCTCAAAAGATAATGAACATCTTGAATTTCAGCCTCCGATGCTCTGTCGAGTCTCCACAAGTGGATCCGTCGGGAGCGTGTGTCACAGAGAGTCAGAAGGGCTACGTTGTCATTACGACGAACGTTGCCGTATGCGTTCTCCGTGTCCACGTAGATGGGGTCTCGGTGGGCTTCAGAGAACATCTCCACCATTCTCTCTCCCTCTCTATAGTCGAAGTCCTCGACCCTCAATATGTAGCTGTAGGGGCCATTTCCGAAGGCTCGGTAGTTGTAGACACTCTCTGGACTATAATTTTCCAGCATATCTAGCGCTTCCTGCCATATTCCTCCATTTCCAACTAGTGCATTCTTGATCCAGTTGAACAATTAGTCCCTCATCCAGACATGCCCCATATTGAGGAGAACATTGATGGATCTCAATATGTTCTCCCGATGGAATTCAGGGATCTCTCCTCTATTCGAAAACGCAAAAAGGACGAGGTCTTTGATCACTCCAGGAGACAGGTCCTTGCCATCTTCTCTCTGCACATTTCTCCATTGATTCCACGCCTTCCGCTCTCCAGACTGCGTGTACAGCATTCCCGCTACTTTCACGTGAGGTGGTTTCTCTTCATTGTTTCTTGGTCTTTGATTGCGGCGATTACGGGGCATTTTCTAGAAAACAGAACGAAAACATAACAGAAATTATATAAGGCTTGTTTCAAAATTGAGAGTGGTACTGGGAAAGCACTTGGTTAGAAAAATTAGTAGGGGCGCTGGATTACGGTAAGAAGCAAGGTACGCCCCTATATGTCAAGTACCATTCAGAGAAAGAAATAACGCGATCTGAAAACTTCGGTCTGTTGGAGAGTTTAGACCCAGCTGTTTGCGAAGTCCTTCTTATAGAGCAAAACCTTCTCAAAACCCCAGTCAAACGCAGCTGGTCTATTTTGCACTAATGGTGCATTTTTGCAAAGGGACATAATGCTATAGGGGTTTGGTTCGAAGTGATGGTGATGACAGATTTAGGTAATATAACAATTAATATAACAATGTAATTGTAATGCAGAAAATGGAAACTGATAAAATTTTCGGTGCCCACGTAAAACTTTGTTGGCTGAGTAAAATGGTGAAAAATTCGAAAATAGTATTGATGAAGAGCATCCAAAATTGGAAATTGATTTTGTTAAACAGGAGCTACCAAAGAAGTTATTACTATAGAAAAAATAGCTTGTGAAGAATGCATATACTCTAAAAAACTAGATCCAGAATAGTCAAGCTATTATCAGCATAATCCATAGCACAGTCTATAAGCGTCCACCAAGAGAAATCTGTAAATTTTGATTTAACGAGAGTGATGTCATGGTAGGTTTATATACTAGAAATCGATTCAGAAAAGGACGTTTCTATATCAGATAGTACCATGGAAATGTTCACATTATCTGGTGACGGCAGAAAAATGTGGTAATAGTAAAATGAAATTCGATCTTTTGGTACAGTGTAGGCTAAGTATTGGGTGTGCGCTAATTATTGGGTGTGCGGGAGGAAGGAGAAAAAAGATGAAAATGAAACAGAATATCTGAGCGGTGCCTGAGATTAGAGACATTACTGTAAAATAAGTGAGGATTTGTAGACCACATAAAGTACATAGAAGTGGGCTCACTATTAGAATTTAATTTTGATTCAAAGTGATCAAAATGACTTTGTCTGAGCCCTCAGGCACCAAAACCTTAAAAAAATTTGAAACAAAGGCATATGCATTCCAACAACAAGAAGAACTGAACATTAACTCATTTTTTGCACTTTGGCAGCTGCTCGGATGCGGTACTAGTCCAACCCCAGCTGCGTCCGTAACCTTTTGGTTAGGTCAAAACTTTCTGAAAAACCCGGCCGAATGCAGCTGGCCTATGATGTACTTTTGGTGCATTTTTTACATAGGTTATGGTTTTTTTGATGGGTCTAGAAAATTGACATTTTGGAAATGGTAGCACAGGAAGATAGGAAAGCTGAAGCCCAACAGATTCGTAAAAACAGACCATGAAAAAAATGGGAAAACAAAGTGACTGCTCAAAAGAACACATTTTGAGAACATGACTAAGCTAACATTGCTCAGCAGATTTCATCATAATAGTAGTGTTTGATAAACCAACTCATAGGGAGAGAAAAAAAGGACTACTAGAAAATGACTCATGATTCGAAGGGGAAAAGATGAAAGCTTCCCCAAGGAGAAATTTAAAAAAAGCACATGAAAACAGTATTTGGTGTGAGATAGCAGAGCTATAGTTAACTGGCCATACAAATTAGGCGGCTCTGATAAAGCCCCTCATGAATTGGCAATGAACCATCTCACAAAAGAAAGCCGCTGACCTTTTCTGTACATTGGAAACGGTGTATGAGATGGTGTGATGGTATTGTGCAAACATGAGATGGGTAGAAAAACAAGGACCAATGATGAAAAAGATATGGTAATATCCAGAAGAGAGGAAAAACTATTAACATAAAGAGACAGTTGTCACCATTAAATACTGATAGTCAGTAAGTGAGAGATATCTCGGAGTCTTCCTATTAAAAAAAAAAACTAGATCCCGATTTGGCTATGTAATGACAGTTCAATCCATGTCACAATCTACAGGCGCCTTCTATGAGAAATTTCAAAAAGTTACGTTTTTACGGCATCCTAATAGCTGTCTTTTTCTCTAAGAACATATGTGTATTTCGAAACAGATTACATCTAATGACTCACAAAATGGTTTTCTTTGTCACGATACCATATATTCGAAATTTCGTTTTTGGGGATCAGGAAGACGCAATCATAGTGTCAACGTCATTTTTCAAGAATTGAAGCTAATCTGAGAAAACCCTAAAAAGAAGGAGAAGAAGAAGAAACTCCAACAGAGACATCGGAAAGGAAGATTCCTCAATATCCTTGATAGAACTCAAGTATGGGCTTGAAAATCGAAAAACAATGAACATTACTAGTGGCAAAATTAAAGCCAGAATATTCGAGAGAACAACACTGTGTGCACTTTTACATTGAGATGACAAGAATCAAAAATAGACAATGAGGTTTCGTGAACTAAGGTGTAGCAGAAGCACCCCCTCCCTGTGTACGGAGTCCCCGCGAGGTCGCAAGGATTTCGTAAACCTGGGAAAGGGGGGGGGTGGCATTGAAGAGAAAAAGTTAAAGATAGGTAGGGCCACGGTGCCACAGAACAAAGTGTAGACATTATCAGGTGACAAAGAAGAATAACGGCTCTTTTTATCTGGAGAGATGAAAAATTCGCACTTCAACAATAAAAAGATTTAAACATCTGTACCGACCTTTACTTTTCCCTCCGACAGCTGGTAGGAAAGGGGGCCAGTTCAGACCCAGCTGTGTCCGTAACCTTTCTTTTAGAGCAAAACCTTCTGAAAACCCCAGTCGAATGCAGCTGGCCTATGTTGTACTTTTGGTGAATGTTTTTGTTCGCATAGGTTTAAGTTGGCCAATAAAAACTAAAGAAAGAAATTTGAAAATTTTTCTAGATAGTACTGACGGTGTTCGGAAATCATGCTAAAATCGGGGTAGTGTTTGATCCACGATTTCATAAAGAGGGAAGAGTAAGACCACTAAAAAAGCCTTATGATTAACAGTGGAAAAAATACGCTTTCAGAAAACGAGTAAAAGAAAGACATATAATAGAAAACAGTATTTGAAATGAGATGAGAGGGGTAGGGGTAGGGGCGGTTCTGATAAAATCGAGCCATAAGAACACACTGCCCTTTTTGGTACATCATTCGAAGATGCGATAATGTCAACTACTCGTACAAAGAAAGCGGCTCTGATAAAGCCCCTTTTAAATCGACAATGAGCTATATCATGAAAGAACGCCGCTGCCCTTTTTTGTACAATAAAAATAATGGGAGAAATGGTGCGAGTGGAGTGTTCAAACTTCAAGAGACATCGGAAAAAAAGACTGAGAGGGAGAGAAGAGACAAGGTTACAATGTGGTGGGGTCACGGCGCCACAAAACTAAGCATTAACATTATTTGGAGATAAAGAAGAATAACGGCTCATTTATCAAAAATGATGAAGGATACGCATTTCATCAATGAGAAGATTTGAGCAACTGCATAGAAAATTACTTTTCTCTTCGACAGCTGGTGAGAAAGGGGACCAGTTCAGACACAGCTGTGTCTGTAATCTTCCTTTTAAAGCAAAACATTCTGGAAGCCCAATCAAATGCAGCTGGCCTATGTTGTACTCTTGGTGCATTTTTTCCATAGGTTAAGGTTGGCCAAGAAAAACTAGATGAACAAATTTGAAGTGCAGATTATCTAGTTAGTAATGACGGTGTTCGAAGATCGGGCTAAAATCGGTGTCAGTTTTCAATCCATGATTCCGTAAAGAGAGAGAGAGGAGTAAGACCTCGAGAGAAATGCCTAATGATTAAAGAAAAAATATGAGAAATCCCACAGAAAGAAAGTGGAAGATAGAATGAACATATAATAGGGGACAGTTTGTAAAATGAGACCAGTTTCCTGTATGGCCAGCAATCATCTGAACAAGGTTTCGACCTGATCCTTCCTGAATACCTCAAACTTATTTGAAACCAGATTACTTGGATTGATGCCAAGTTTCGCAGGTGGTACTTTGACGCAATAAACTTTGACGCAATAATCAAAACATCCTTTCATTCAAAACGAGGCTGCACCCCCAACGAATACTTTGTTGGGCCTCCGCCTGAATCCCATTGGGAAAATGTTTTGATTGTTGCGTTGCTGTGTGACGCAAGACCATTTGCAAAACTTGGCAAAGAGCCAATAAAATGAAGGGGGCGTTTCATTTCCTCTCTCAATGTGTTCTCACATTTGGCGCTGTTCCAAGAAATATCTAGAAGACATAGTCGTATACCAGACAATTTTCGCCCTAGGGGTGAACGAAAATACATAGGGTAAAATTTCAAAAATTTCAAAGTTAATATTTTCGAAAAAAGAAAAATACAGGAATCATCTCGGACACACTTCCAGTCGATCTATATGAGTTTCATCCGAATCGGTCCACTGGCAGTCGAGGTATGACGTTTAGCAGACAGACGGACAGACAGAATTCAGCGAATGTTATTAGTTAAGATGGGAAGGCTATAAGCGGTTCTGATAAAACGGCTCAAAAGCCGACAATTAATAGAGTCTCAAAAAAAGACACACTACTCTACTCTGTACATCATTCGGATAGGCGATAATGTCAACTACTCATACAGAGAAAGCGGCTCTGATAAAGCCCTTCATGAATCGACAATGAGCTATATCATTAAAAGAACGCCGCTGCCCATAGCCCTATCCAAGAGAAAAGACACATGCATTAGCAGATAGAGATATCTCCATTAGGGGTCTGTAAGCTGGATGTCTTTTTTAAATGTGTACTTTCAAATACGCTAGGTTCAGAAAAATTGGAAGGTAATATCAGCCACATCCATTCACAACCAACCACTATGAGAAATCTCAAAAAGTTGAGTTGACGACATTTCAATAGCTGCCGTACTTGTATTTCCAAAATCACGAGCATTTCGAAATAGATCGCATCTGGCCAATGCCCAAGTCATTTTCTGTCAAGAGTATATATGTCCAAACATATGTTCAGGGTTTGAAAAATCAAAATCATAGCTTCCACGTCAAAGTGAAACTCCAACTCTACCTCTAGAAAAAAAAGAAGAAGAGGAAACACAAGCAGACCCATCAGAAAAGACCAAACCTGAGCGGGAGAGGAAGATGCATACCGTTTTATAGGCATACGTGCGTTTCTATTATTTAATTTAGAGAGGTTACTAGCAGTTTTTTCGGGAGGTGATTCATTCAATATGTAGAAAAATTCTCAAAAATGAACTCGACCGTCGGTGAGAAGGAAATAACTAGAAATGTGGTGAGATCTAAGCCACCGTAATAGAAAAAATCAGTATAATTGAGAAGAAAAAAACGAACGTTGATAATGAGGGCCAAGACTGTCATACGGCCGGCCGCGGCTTTACGAATTATGAAGGGTTCAGTTAAAAAATTGAATTTTCGAAATTTCGAAGTTTTGAGTAGAAATTTTCATTTCTGAAAAGCAGCGGCCGGCGGCCAAAAGTGACAGCCTTGATGAGGTCCAACAACAAAAAATTGACCAAAGCCACTGCCCATTCGATAACACCACGAGGGCGCCAAGGCTATGTAAACATGGTGATATTGAAGAGGCAAGGTCATAGAGAGGGTTGAGCCACGGCGCCATGGTGTGAACTGTGTACACATGAGTTGATGATGAGGGAGGATTACAATTTGCATATCTTAAAAGACTTGAGAAGTCAAATGTCGTCTGATAATTCCATACGGTTCAAAAAAATTGGATACCATTCGTTAACGAGTTCAAATAGTACAAATGAACCCTTTGGCGTAGAGCGTGTGACTTTAGAAAGTAAGAAGAAGTCTACCGGTGCAGATGTTTAATTTCAAAGACAGACATTCCTTTTTCTTGCTGTCACGAGAACAAATTTCGAAAGGTTCTTTTGAATACATGTGTAATTGTGACAAATGGATTTGCGACATATATTTTGTCAAAATGATCAAATATGGTATTAGGGATCTTGAACTGATGATCCGAACATTACATTTTTTTGCTAACGTACCGTACTTGCTCAAGTACGGTAATGGTACGGTACTTGGTCTGATAGTGTCACAATTTTCTGTATTGAGTTGCCGATTAGAATCTAGATTCTGGAAAGTGTTTTCCACGCATTAAAATTAATAAAATTTAGGGGAGTACTGTGAATCAATCCAGTTGTAACGTCTGTGAAGAATCCTGACAAATATGAATGTAGATTTCTCCATTCAGATTCTTAACAATGAGATGTTACCAAAAAACCAAAAACTGCATAGCATAGACTGTTTTCTCACGCATTGTCTGGCATATGAATGGAACGTAGAGAATACTTTGGAAATCTTTATTGAAAAACAAGATTTTCAAGAAAAGCTGGCAAACATGATTCTTGTTAGACAGAAAGAAGTAACATGACGAATCAGTATATCAACGGCAGATTTTTCGATACCAAAAATACAGAAAAGGTTATAAAAACAGTTTTTTCAGAGTGCATCCTAAAATCAGCTAGTTGAACAGAGAAGTGACAAATCTGGAACTCGCAGCCGATTCCAAGAAAATTATCAATTTCCGTGGTTTATTCAAAAAATCTTCAGGACGTGTCTAGTGTCTCCTCTTTGAAGCTTAGGCTTTGGATGGTATTGAAAATGTAGCCATAAGTCCAGCATCATTGATAATTGTTTCTGCCAATTTTTTTGTCAACTCATGATAGTGGATCAGATCTAAGAGGAAATTGTGACAAAGATTCACGGTTAATTTTTAAAACAAAAAGAGAGATTGGCAATCCCTTAAGGTTTCTTTTCTGAATGTCAGGGATATTGAATCAGATCTGAAAGAGGGATAAGACAAAGTTTTTGAAAAGCGTTGTGAATTTATTCATTTTACGAAACAATCGAAATTTTCAAAATGAGCAGTTTCCGGGGTTTTGAGATAGAAAAAATAGATTAAAATTAAATTTGAAAATTAAATTTAAAGGGAACAAATGAGGGGTTAAAAAGAAGTCATTTGACCGGGAACATCTGAATGTGAGGAACTAGCAGATAATGAATAGTTTTCAAAAAAAATGGATGGGAAGTGAGGTTTGAAGATCTGGAAGAGAAGAGAAAAAAGTCGGATTACAGAAAATTACGGGTTGGCAGATGGGCGGAAAACCGAAAAAAGTAACCAAGATTTTCAGAAAAATATGAACAGAAAAAAGAAGTGTAACAGAAAAGAAATTAACATTTTCAGACACTGTAACAGAAAAGAATCAACATTTTCAGGTTCAATGGATTCAGGGAGGAATAGGGAAAACTGCAAACAAAAAATTGGAAATTTCAGGAAAATGGATTGTGAGAGGGATAGGAGGATCTGACGTTGAATACAGAAAAAAGTTGAAATTTTCTAGGTTTTTTTGAACTGAGATGGGAGAACTTGGTAGAACAAAAAAAGTCGCCGTTTTGAACATGATCCTTTGGGAGTGGACTTGGAGGATCTGGTACAAAAAGGTCGAAGTGTGTAGGACAATTGGTTCAGAACGTTTTGGAAGGAGCTGGAACAGAAATGTCAAACTATTCAAAAATTTGGATTAGAGGAAGAGTGGGTGGTACTGGAGCAGAAGAATGATACAGTTGTCAAGAGGAATCAGAACAGGAAATAGCTGAATGCTGCAAAAAAGCGGATTGGGAAAGAATAAAAATCAAAGTTCTTATGGTGCTGGATCGAATCTTCACTGAGAATTTTTGAACTTTTCCTTCTCCCGAATCAGTTCCATCTCATTTCTGTACATTTCTTCCAAGAACTGCAATAGATCCCCATTGTAGTAATCCAATCTTCCATCCTCTAAAGCAGCGATAATCTTGTTGAACATTGTTTTCACATAGAACTCCTTGCCAGGATCCCCTCTAACAATCCCTTCAATTCTCTCTGTCACTTCTTGTCTGAACAGATCGTACTCGGTAAGCTCACTTGGTGGTTGTGGCTGAAAATTTAAAAGTTGAATAGTTTGAATGTTAAAACTTTTCCTCACCGTTGGTGGATAAGCCATGCTAGCGGACGATTCTGGTCTCGGAGAGAAGCTGGAAGACGTTCCTGGTCGATTGCTCCCAATGTAGTCCAAACTCCCAGCTCTCTCAAAATTTCCAACAAGATGGTTGTCCGCTTCCTGATATCTATGATCCTCTCCTTCATTGTAATGCTGAAGGACTGGAGGTTGGGCAGGGAATATTTGAAGTGGTTTTCCTTTTTGATCGAGATCTTCTAAATCACGGTCAAGCTCATATTCCGGGTAGTGTTCCTCATCCTCCTCCTCGTCTTCAAGAATCCCCGGCGGGTCTGGTCTTGGTTCCACTCTGAAAATTGGAAAATACTTTGGATGGGCATTTATTTCATGTACAGTACTTATAGAAGCGCAGAACCTATAGTACCTACAGTACCAACAGTACCTACAGTACCTTCAGTACCAACAGTACCTACAAAATTGTTCCAAGAGTCAATGAACAAAATTATTGCTTCAGATTCTAATACCCCTCCCCCCCCCTCATCTTCAAATTCAAAATTCTCACCTCACAGTCTTCACGTATTGCAGCTCATCATCAGTTGCAGCTCGCTTCTGCCATATCCATTCACGGAATCGCATCTCCTCTTCTCTGAGAGTCTCCCGATACCACAGAATGTGACCGTAGTACGGGAGTGTCCACATATGCGATTCCGTCTCTACCTGGTTGAAATTCTTTTTCCGAATCGTGTCCTTGAGCTTCTGAGTCACAGTTTTTTTGCTTTGACGGAGAATGTGGCGCAGGGATTTGACTGAAAGAATGAAATAAATAGAGTGAAGAGAATTATCCAGAGCCCCTACGATTTGCCATAAATTGAAAACTAGTTGGTGCTGTAGTTACAATAGATACTGTAGTTACTGTAGATACTCTAGATAATCTAGATACTGTAGTTACTGTAGATAGTGTAGTTACTGTAGATACTACAGACACTCTAGATACTGTAGAGACTCTAGATACTGTAGTTATTGTAGATACTGTAGTTAATGTAGATACTGTAGACACTCTAGTTACTGTAGATACTCTAGATACTGTAGATACTCTAGATAATGTAAATATTGTAGAGCCTATAGTTACTGTAATTACTGTATGCTCTAGATACTGTAGCTATTTCTATTTAGACTCTACTTAGATCATCATGACACAAAAACTCACCATCCACAACCTGGCCAGTGCGCTGGTAGACCTCCATTCCTGCCTTCTCCCAATCGACATGCTTGCTGTGCTTCGAATCCCTCCAAATCTCCGGCTTAGCTCCAATGACGTCAAGGACAACTTTCTTCAATGGTATGTGCTTGTTTGGGTCCACTACCGGAGACTGCTCAGCCATCTTCCTATACATCTCCAGATCCATCTCGTATTGCTTCTCCGGCAGTGGAGTGATGGCACGGTCTCCGGGGATGTTGTGGCGCTCCTGTTTGACTTTGACGTTCTTCATTTTTCTCCTGGAAATTGAAATAATTTAGAAAAGAATGGTGAGAAAAGAGAGAAAAGAGACGAAAAAACGAAATCTGAAAATTTTCGGAACAAGTCAAGAGATTCAGAAGAAACATTGTGTAATTTTTTGTCACTTTCCTAAAACCATAATTTGAAGAAACAGATAAATTTGCCGTCACATTGGGCCAGGAGGAGGATTCCCGCCCAAAACCAATATGAATACACTGCAAATGACGCAATAATGCACAGAAAGGTGTACATTATAATAGTGTCCTAGTCGAACGAGAAGACAGATGACTGGTCAGAAGAAAAGGGCAAGACTACGGAGTTTGAGGGGGGGGGGGGGGCTGCTGTTGGAATTAGGTTTTTTTTTCGATTATCTCAAACCTGAAATACCTACCGTATCTACATTAACTACAGTACCAATAGTACCTTCAGTACCAATAGTACCTACTGTACCTAAAGTACCTAGAGTACATACAGTTTCTATAGTGCATGTATCTATGTTCAAGAGCTTCCATAATTTCCTAACCCCTCAACAGAAACACATCTATCTTCTCACGCTCTTCTCTTATGTCCGTCCTCCCCCCTCTCCCTCTTCTTCTTCTTCTCTCCGTTCTCTTTTTCTGAGAATCATAGAAGAGTTCAATGATCCAATTACATATGTATAGCCTTTTCCCCTCCATCATTTGAGAGCGGTGACAGATAATGAATATTATGTTCTATGTTTGTGGGTAGAAGGAAGAACAAAAATTTGATTTTTAATGAGAGGTTTATGGGGTGTTGGGAGAGAAAGGGTAATGAAGGAGAGAAAGGGAATAATGGAGGGAATAGAGTGTTGGAAATATGAAAGAAAGCGGAAAACCAATAAGAAAGATGTCGACTCCCTTATTTTATTGAGTCCTTAACCAATTCATTCATCTTTCCATCTTTTTCTACTCTTGCGCTTGCCCTTTTCGCTTCTTCTTCTTTTTCTCTTTTTTCTTTCCTTTGCTCCTAATGAAAAATGGAGAGCTCAATGAGAAAATTTTCTTGGGGCGTACCTCTTTTCTCTCTCTCTCAAAAAAGGGGTGGTGCGTGTCTTGGGAAGAGACCAAAATTTGGGAAGTCAAAAATAAAAACAACAAAATTTTGGTTTTTTGTTGTTTTTTTTTTCAAACATTTCATGGAAGAAAAAACAGGGGAGTTGAAAAGTAAAGGAATGGGCAAAGAGAAAATGTAGATACCGGTGGGTCCGAGATTTTTGGAGTAAACTTCGTTTTTTTAGAAAAGTTGTTTTAGTATGAATGTTTTGAAAATTTTTGCTGAAATTTTCGGGATTATATCGAAATTTTTCTGGCTCACTTTCCTTCTTCCAGACCGGCCGGACTGGGCCAATTCTGAACAAGTCTGGTAGATATTTAAAAATATTTTGAACAGGGAGCCAAGTTGAAAACAGAACACAGAATTTTTTTTAAAAGAAAAAATGACTAAAATAAAGAGGTGGTGTATTTGCCAAACGTGGTCTGGAGTAGTCGAAAAACAGAGTTACCTAAGACAATAAAAGAGCAAACTCAAGAATTAGGCTATGAACACCTGAGACAACTTCTGACAAAAAAAGGCCTATACAAAGTTGATTTTCGGGGATTTCAAAGCAATTTTCAGGTTTTCACATTATTATATTAGGGTGTTCAATAAGTTTCTGTCCATTTTCGAAAAAATTTTATTTTTTTCTTATTTCGATGAAATGCAACTGGGGGACTTCAATATTCATGTCATTATTATTGCCAAATGTCTGGTCAGAATTGGACGCGTTGCGGTCTTCCTACTCTCAAAACTGAATTTGCTAGGGATCAGAGTCTGTGACTACTATATTTTTGATGCCTCTTGGAAAATGTTGATTATATCCCTCTTTGGCTGTGTGGTACTAAACAATCTATTGTGAATGAAAAGTACTAGACTTGCACTTCAAAATGGTCATACCAGTTAACTATCTCGGGATCACGCACGCTCAACGGCAATCATTAAAAAAAGTTGCTGGCTGAACATTATGTCTTCTTTCAAAACATGAACCCTTTTTAGAGCCACATGATAGTTGACGATTCCTGGTTTTTTCTCACTTACTGAGAAAACATTCAGCAATATATAAAATCATTTTTCAATGTTTTTCTATCTCCCACATCAGTTCCTGAATCAAAAGTTAAGGATCGGTCCATTTTCAGTATATAATCATTTTTGAAAGAAATATTGAGTTTTCCAGTGTCTCGATAACTATGAGAATAGGCGCAATATTATCACAAAAGGCTACTTGATACTCACAAAAACCAGGCGGTTTTCGCCCCCTTCGGGGGCTCCAACCTCCTGGCCTTCGCTTACTTCTGGAATGCTATATGTTTCGTTTCCTCTTTGAGTCTACGTCTTTTTCAACCGTATATTAGAAAAAAGCCAACTACTGTGACACTTTCCTCAATCATAGTGAAGCAAACTTTTTCTATTGTCGTGTTTCCCTCGGAAAAATCGGCTGCCTGTTACCATTAGGCCTGACAGATTGATCTCAGAATCTTCGACCCCCCCCCAAACTGGGAGTTCAATCTTTACTAAAAATCAAACAGGATTTTGTTTAGTTATTAAAAATGCACTCTGTCCCCAATTTCAATACTGATTGAAGAATGTTCAGCAAATGTATTGCTAAAGAGAAAACGTACTGCTTTTTGTGCTCCGAGACACAAACCTCTGAAGCCGACTTACCTACTCAAAGTATAAAAAACTATCATCAAGTTTGAAAAAGTTAGGTTTTCGATTTTTGAAGAACGCTTACATCTAACAGGATTTTGGAGTAAAGAGTGAATTCTAATTTCAAAAAACTAAGCATTCGTTTTTGAAACAATTAGTGTCACACGTGCAAAGTTGATCGAGCCAATGACATCTAAGTTATGCTTGCCACTGTATTCGAATTTCAATGATTGCAGAATTCGATTGATAGTATTTATGGGTGACAGCTGAATTCTTGATAAATCTCCTGAAAGAAGCATTTGGAATTTCTACATTGTGCCTACTCTCACCCAAAAATCATGCGTTCTCTTCCGGTGCTACGCAATAAAAAAAGGAAAAGCTTACTGCTGTTTTTTCTGAAAACTTTTTCTCAATTAACGTGCCCATCTAAATCAATCATGTTGATTAAAAAAATGCTTTCTCTGTCCTGCGCAACCTCAAAAGAATGATATTCAACTGTAGAAAGCTTTCGCTAACATGATTCTTTCATACAAAAGAAAGCAAAAAACTTTGGCTCTCTAAGGGATTGAACCCGCGAACCCTCTAACCCGGATCATCTGCGCTCACCACTACACCACAACTGCATCGAACACCTTTCCTCTGCTCCAAGTAGACAACACTGCGCTCTCTCGCTCGCCTCTCCCGTTCTTTCCTCCCACACACTCCAACGGGCGCCACAGTGGAAATGGGGGGTGAAATTTCGAAATTTTCAAACTTAATATTTTCGAGAAAAGAAAAACACGGGCATCATCTCGGACAAATTTCCAGTCGATCTATATAAGTTTCATCAAAATCGGCCTACTGGAAGCCGAGTTATGACGTACGCCGGACAGACACACATACAGAAATTGGTGATTGTTATTAGTAAAGATTATTGGGGCTGCTGCCTGACCGAGTCGTTAGAGAAACAACCAAACACAGCGCCTGTTATACGCAAAAATTTTGTCCACTCAAAATATTCATAAAATTTTTCAACTATTTTTTCTATCAATTTCTATTGCTTTGGGATCTGTTAATAGTAAGGTAAATGATGCCATGATGACATAAGAGGGGATGGTAAAAATGTCGCTCATCCCATCTTTTGTTGCTCTTCGCAACAACACCAGTTTTGAAATTGGTGACTTTCGACTTTGAGAGGCAGTAAGTCTGCTATTTACATGAATGATGCTGAATCTTTGTATAGAAAACTTATAAATTCACTGTCAATGATAGTGGCAAAAAATCAAAACAGGCCATTCACTTTCCGCTGAAATATCAAAAAACTTAGACACGTACCCAAAATCATTTTTTGACAGAGGTTGTACTTCAAAGCTTTTCTAGGTCGGGAAAGGCAACAGAAACTCAGAAATTTCAGTAGCATGCAAAGCAACAACCTCCTTTATAATGACAAAGTTAAAGCATTCTAGCTGTTATGACAACCGTACAGAAGTGGGTTAAAGTTGGCACTTGAAAATGGACAGGGACTTATTGAACACCCTAATATTTAGGATGAGCCCGCACTTTTTCATATTTTGAAACTATCAAAATTCATGGTCGGAACCAGCTTTAAACAATGGGAAAATTCCCTCACTGTTTCTTTTTGAATTTTCAAAATCTTGGACATCTTTGTAAGTTGGAAGGAATCTTCACTCGAGGGAAAAAACGTAAAAAAAAAAGAGAAGAAGAAGTCGAAAAAATAATGTTTGGAAAAATGCCCATTGTTCGGTTTGGTTGGGAGACGGAGGCAGTTGGACACATGCGTATTGCATACTTGTGTGTTGTTGGAAAGGGACGACTAAGAGATGACAGCAAAGAAAAGGGAGAAGAAGAACAAGAAGAAGAGAAAAAGGGGGAAGACACATTCTGCACTGGAGAAAGAAGAAGAAAAAGCCCCCCCCCCCCTCTCTCTCTCTTCCTTGTGCCTCCCGGAGGGGGTCCCAGGAGAGAGACCCATGGAATAGAAAGACAGCTGCGGCCGGCGGGTCAAAGTGAGAAGGAGGGAGCAAACCGCGGATATGAGGCGACGGGTTTTTTATTCTGTTGAGAATTGATTTGAAAACTTAGGAACTTCTTAATTCAGAAAATTTTGAATATTTTGGAAATGTTGAAAATTCTGAAAATCCTGAAAACACGCGTATTGGGAAAATTTTGTAATTAGACGATTTTCAAGAATTATCATACAATTGTCTTGAAAAATCGCAGTTTTTTAAATTTATTTTGAATCTTCACAATCCAAAAAAATGGTGATCATTTTCCATGTTCCTTATTCTCTATTTTTGTGCATACCCTGATAAATTGTGAAATTTCGAGAAGGAGAAAGAAATATGGCATGTCTAGAAAAACGAGTAGAATTGACCCCTTGCCCTCAGTTAAAAGGCAATTGGATAGAGAGAACGAAAAGTCTTAAGTAAAGTGAGAGACGCAAAGTGCCCGCTGAGAGAATGGGAGAAGAGAAGAGGAATGGCAGGCAAACGAGGAAGGGGGAAGAAGGGCATCATAAAAGAGAAATGTGGTCAGGAGAAGGGGGAATGGAAAAATAAGAAGAAAAAGAAGAATCAGAACACGTCCTCTTTTTCTATGACGTGACAATTTGGACCACTTTGCTTCAAAGTGGTCCAATTTTGACAATCTTTTTTTTGTTCTTCTCGAAATTTTTTGACCATTAAGATTCTGTTATAAAAAAGAAAGTTGTTGAAAAAATATACCAAATAACATTATATTGAAACTTTGTGATTTTTTGAGTTGGAAAATCGACATTTCTTATCCCAATTTTCCTGTTTTTTTTTATTGACAATTTTCCGAAAATCGGAAAAAACCTATGAAAAATTGCCGAGAAATACCAATTTTGATATAAAATCGCAAGATTTGGGTTTGAGAAAGAGAGTCGAGAAACTTTACCGAAAACGGAAAAATTCCAAAAAATTAATTTTCAGAAAAAAATTCAGGTTCAGCTTGACCGATCTTTCAAATCATAGAAATTTTCAAAATTTGGATTGAGTAACCGCTCCCCGGCTCCTTGGCTCCTTTTGAGTGCCGAAGGAGCCAATTCAAAAAAAAATTTTCATTGAAATATGGAAATTTTGAGGGTTCGGAACTATTCAGCCTATAAAGTGTCTAACTAAATGTGAAAAACTTTGAAAATTCTATATCCATTTTACGCAAATTATTAGAAAATAAATTAAAGCAGCTATGTTATTCCATAATCCCCCCCCCCCCCCCCTACTACTCCTTTTTCCGTCTAGCCCATCTTTTTCTCTTTCTTTCCTCCGCCTCAGTTCTTCTTCTTTATGGGAGTGTGTGTGTTCTGCGAAGCTTTCTATTGCCTCACTATTTCGTCCATCCTCAACCGCGCGGCTTTTTATTGATAGTGAGAGAGTGTGTGTCAACGCAGTTATCACAAGAGAAAACAGACGGAGAAAGCATACGTGTCCAGTTGAGGTGAGGTGTGTATTTCCCGTTTTCCTTCTTTTTCATAGTTGTTTTTTGCAGTTTCGGGTAGTTTTTTTTTCGGTTTTTTGTTCAATTTCAATCGAATTGTACTCTAGAAGTGATTTTTCTTTGCTTTTCTAGTGTTTTTTTTTTGTTTGAGTAGAAAAATATGTTCTAATATCTTTTGAAAACTAATTGGAATGCCACTTTTTTTCTCAAAAATAGCACAATTTTCTGAACTTTTATTGCTCACATTTTTCGATATTTAATCTAACACAAAATAATTTTTTATTCAATTTTCGAATTTTTTCTATACTTTTCGTTAATCGTCTTATCAGACTTTTCATTGCAGTGTACTTCATTCTAAAATCCAACCATGGTCTACTATGGCATCCTGTTGAACTTTACTGAACATCAAGTAAAGGTAGGACAAACAAACATAGATGAAATATGAACAAATAATTTTTTTTGCAGTATTGGAATGTCAAACATCAGCAGGTGGAGTTCCTGGCTAGACCTTTTGGCTCCGATTTCTTGACCAATGGAGAATGGTACGAGTTCCATCACAAGGTACGTTTTCATTGTTTTAATATCCACTGAATTATGCATCAAACTAAAGTTTAATGTCCTCCAAAAACCAGCAACACTTTTCATGAAGTATGGTTTGATTTATGACGGGAAATATTATTTTGGCAGCATTTTTGAAAAATTCTCAATTTCGAGGTAGACCACTTTTTTGAGAATATGGCAAAATTAAGCCTTTCTCTGTTCAATATCCAAAATAGTTCAGACGTAGACTGTCAAAAGCTACGTCCGCCACAAAAAACTAGCCGAAAATTCTCCTAAAAAACCAAGGAACCATATTTTTGATCTTCTGAAAACCTGAAACACAGTGCCATTGAAAATTTTCATACAAAATAATCTGAAAGCATCCCATTTTCCGACAGTACCTAACATCCCAATTTTCTTTCAGAATATAATTCCAATGGAAAACCAATGGACGACCGAGGTCTTGGAAAATGAATCTCAACCAACTATAATAGTGGATTTCCATGAAAGAGTATATGCCAAGACTCTGGTATTCCCATGCCCAATGGACGGTACCATCTCGCAAGAAATCGCTGTGAAATATCGAGGAATGGTGTGGTCCCCCTTCATTGGACTTATCAGAGATCCAGTGAATGTTTGGGAAAAGGGAAAGTGTGAGGTCTGTTGTGTTTTTTTTATGAATACCATACATGAACAGTGGTTTTTTCAGGTATGCGCAAAACTTGTCAATGGTTCTTTCGAAGTAATCGAGTACATGAGAAGGCAAAGTCCTCAACTTTTGGATGATGCTCGTTTCGACCCGGTAAGTTTTGATCTTTCCAAATTTTTTTCTTGATTTTTCCGAAAAAATGAAGATGCATTTTCAGCCTTGGAAGAAGGAGATGGGTGGCTTGGTAGTCCCTGGGAAAGAAGAAACTTTGGAGTACTTGGTTAGTGTTTTCGGCTTTATTGCCCAATTTGAAACTCAATTTTTTCATTTTTGTTACTAAAGGTTTGACCACATTCTCTGTCAATTCAATCTCCCCATTTTCAATTTTTCTGACCTTTCGTTACAGGCGAGCAAGTACATAACCAAAACCGTTGATCCTCGCTTCATCTTCAACCATTCTGTGTGTTTGGCGACTCGAGAAGTTATTCATCCTGTCACGGAATGCAAGTCCATCCGTCATTTCCTTTTCAACCAACATTTTGGTGTCATCCAATGCCATGCAGAAAACCTCGAGGTAAAATCTCAACCATTCAAATTGAAGTTAGATTCCGGTTGATTCAAAGTGCCTAAAAATGTGTTTAGATTCGACAAATCATAATGAAAATTCTT
This sequence comes from Caenorhabditis sinica, assembly GCA_963932045.1. Classification (NCBI taxonomy): domain Eukaryota; kingdom Metazoa; phylum Nematoda; class Chromadorea; order Rhabditida; family Rhabditidae; genus Caenorhabditis; species Caenorhabditis sinica. Next base: position 28,265,323 of record OZ009938.1, read on the forward strand.
GAAAATTGCTCTATTACCCCAAAAAGAGCTCCGAAATCAGCAAAAATCAAAAAATAAAGGAGCAGTTTGCGGCCGAGTTTCCCTAAAAAAGGGGACGGAGTCTATCTACAGGACGGAGTCTATCTACGCACAAATGGTTGCATTTTCAGTGGAAAAAAAGCCAATACTGGAAGTTTGGGAAAGGGGTTCAAAATCGTTCATTTAATTTGAAATTTTGAAGGTCTATGCATCAATTCAAGAGCTCTAATTTTGTAGTTGACAACTTTTTTGAACGATGTCTTCTGAAGATGGTGTGTCCCAAGGAAAATGGCATACCTGAAAAACCATGAAAATTGCACTGAAAATGAGGACACTTAGTACCATTCCACTTTCACAAGACTCACATATCTTTAGAAGACGTCGCACAAAAAATGGGGTAATTACAAAATAGAAGCTCTACAATTGATGCATAGACCCACAAAATTTCAGATCAAATTAACAAATTTGAGCACTTTCCCAGACCCCGAAAGTTGGCGTTTTTCTACTGAAAATGTCGAAAATTTACAACATTTTGAGCGGTGGTTATAAAGCAATTTTTGGGCACTTCAATTATAATTTTCGATATCTACACACTTTTCTACAAGCATTAAAGCAATACTAATTATTGTTCAATCTCCTCCTTTGAATCAACTTTCCATTTATACAGATTGGATGCTGGTACCAGCACCGAATGTGGGATGTGCGCAATATAGAAAACCATATCTCGTGGGAAACACTTTCCATTTTTGAACGATGCAAAGCAATCGACTCTATCTGGGTTGACTCCCCATTGGAAGAAACGGAAGAAACTGAGATTCGACAAAATAAAGTCAGAGAGAATCAAGTGCAGCTGAATGTGAGCTGGTTTTCCAAATATACATATATTTTTTATTTTCAATAATTTTGTAGTATGTCATCCAATTCCCATTTGTTCACAAAACACTAGAAGACGCGGAAAATCGAGTTATTGAAAACTGGAATGTGAGGAAGAAGGGTTTTAAAAAAGACGCTCACACTTGGAATAAGTACTTGGGGAAGGTGGAGATCTACGGGAAAGAAGGAGCGCTAATTGTGAAGGTAAGTCGATTTTCTGGAACTGTCAAAAATTACTGTATCATCACAGTTATCTTCAAATTCAAATGTATCTTCAAATTCATCACAGCTTCCCAGACACTTTTCAATTTTTCAGTTGGTCGTATCACTGCCTGAGGATCATCAGAAAAAACCAATTATGGTGGTGGCAGTTGCATCACTTCATCTCAATTACGAGCGTAATTTCCAGAACTATCCAGAGATGGGGCTTTTTTTGGTGACGAAAATTGTCGAGCTTCAGAATCCAAGTGGAGACTTCATTGCTAGTCTCTAGAAGTTGTTTCTCGTATATATCTTTTTTTCTACTCATTTCCTAATCATTCATCTTCATTTTTCAAAACTGATAACATGTATAATAATATGGGCTCAAATGAAAAATGTGTATTCTCCTATTTCTGTGGAACCTGAATGAAAACAGTGTTCAAAATACATGTAAATTTCCGTATTTTATGTTGACCCAACTCTACGAGCTTTTCAATCATTTCGAGCTACAGTGAATTTCATGGAAATCATTCTTCAAAAAAATACCGACAGAAAAGTGCAAATGAAATCCGCAAAAATGCTACATTGAACTTGGATTTCTTGGCATCTATGAGTTTCTATAAGGTAGTTTGAAAACGGATAGTTAATTCTATGCAAAAAAAATCATAAACGAATAATCACATTCGAAGGAACAATAGAGACAATAAATCAAATTGTTAGAAGAACTTAGAGAAATCTTGAAGACGTTGAGAAGTTTCAAGTGAGAGGTGTCGGTTTTCCTCAAGCGAATCTGCGGTTGCCCTGACGAATTTTCTGAAAAATTTAAATTTTTAAACTTGAAAGTTTTTTATATGTAGAAACAAGTTTTCTCTAACCTCCTTAATCTTCGGAAGGACACACTGTGGTATGATGAAAGTCGGTTTCTTCATCGGCATATTGAATATCGTCCTTGCTCTTTGAGCACCCCACAATTGCTCTTGACCACAAATGATCACCATCAATTTCCTCCAAACCCATGATGGAATGCATTGTTGATCGCGCTCAGCTGGGGATCGGGGAATCTGGATCATTGACCGATTTTTCACCGAATTTCTGAAGATTTACCATATTCGCAAACTTCACAAAGCAGAAGAATTTGGTCGTCTTTTGATTTTATGCCTTCCTGGACAGCTTTCTCCTCGGATTCCGATTCTATTCCGGTCTCGAAATACTTTCCATGTTCATTGTGGATACTTGAGATTTGAATTTTTCAGTCATGGACTCCAGTTCTTTCTTTGATCCAAATCTCTCAATTCCAGTTTCATCTGGATCTCGTCTTGTGACTAGGCCAATCTATGACAAGTTTTCTGTAAACTTGTAATTTAGATTTTTTTTATAGAAATGCGTTTTATCTAACCTCTTTCCCAGCTTTCTGATCTTTTGAAGGGCAAGCAATGATAAGGAGGTAGTCGGACGAGGCGTCTGTTTTCCATGAGCCGATCGCTGGCTGTGACGAGATTTCTGAAAATTTGTAATTTAGATTTTTATGGAAACGGGTTCTATCTAACCTCTTTCTCAGCTTTCTGATCTTTGAAGGGACAAACGATGGGATGATGGAAGTTTGTATTCTCACCGGCATTTTGAATAATATTGGCATTTTGAAAATACACTATTTTTATCTTCTAATTTGTCTCTTCGAGCTTTATCTTGTCATCTCATGTGACATTTGAGATTCCAAGAACTCCGTTAATGTTTATGGTATGGGGCATTCTGAAAATTTTTTTAAATTTGTCCTTTTCGCATCAGAAAATCTCATCGGAGATTTTGAAAATGAAGTATTTGGGTTCCCCTTTATTTTTACTCTAGAAACCTTGAAAAAAACGAAAATTATCAAAAATTATCAGAAGACGTCACGTCTTCTGAATCCCCAACGTCATCTGAGGTCTTCAAAAATATAAATTTCGAATTCTCAGTGTATTTTTACCGTATGACTCTTCAAAAAACGAAAATTGTCAAAAATTATCAGAAGACGTCACGTCGTCTGAATCCCCAACGTCATCTAAGGTCTTCAAAAATAGATTATCTGGATTCCCCGTGTGTTTTTACACTAGGAGTCTTCAAAAAACAAAAATTTTCAAAAATTATCAGAAGACGGCACGTCTTCTGAATCCCCAACGTCAGAAGACATTGATCGTCAGAAGACATTGATAATTTATGCCCATACCACGAACTTCTGGGGTGTTAGAACTTACCTGATTTCTCCTTTTTTTTCATTTGAACATGGGCAAAGTGGGATGTTTTTGAGAATGCCGTTGGTTGAGTATCTTTGAGAAACTGAAATGAAGTCTTATTTTTTTAGCGAACAAAGAGGTGAAAATTGAATCATCATGAAAAGATCCAAATATAGTGTGTTCCAAATATAGTGTGATAGGATCAATTTCATTTCATACAAGCTCTACTAAGTTGGAAAGAAAAATGTTGACCATTATTGAATACATTAACTTTCCGAGAAGTGATTATCACGAAATCTAATTTTTGCTAAAACTTGTTCATCAAGGGACGGTAGTATGGTAGTCCAAATTGTCGCTTTGTTGGCATGATACAAGGCACTGAACAAGAAAAGTGATCCGATAATCAAAAACAAAAATTGGAGTGGAAAAAAACGAAATAGACAATAACCTTCAGAATCTTTCTGAAGGTGAGAAGGCATTCATAAGTTTTCGGATGTCTTATAATGTCTGATAATCTGAGATTGTATGTTTCTAAAAATTAGAGAACAATTGAAAGAGTGAAGTGATTGAAAAAATTTCCGATTATGAAAGGCAAACGTTCTTGAAATGTTGAACAATCAAAAAAGTTCTTAAGACAATTTGATTTTTTTTCATTTTCAGTTTCCTTGAAATACAATGAAAGGAGGATGCTGTATTGGCGAATCACGTCTGATCTAAGTACGCGCAGCTTAATTCTGAAAAGAATGGTCTGAAAATCATGAAAACTATCAACAATTTTGGTATTCACCATAAATGTAGAATAACTTTTTTCTGAATATGGAGCGTATTACAATGAAGAAGAGAAGGTTGTCAATCGTGTGGACCATAAGGTCGCAGAAGAGCTCAGGTTACGGAAACGGCGTAAAAATAAGAAGTAAAGAGTTTCTAAAATTTTTATATATGTTCATCACAATTTCGTTTTCTTTCTACTCTTTCTGGTAGATAAAATAATGTCTTCTGTTTCATTGTTATACTTGGAGAAAAAAAGGGAGGGGACGAGCAGCAAAATTTTTTTCAAGAATGTAGTGACAATGTGAATCATCAGGTGGCTACGGACACTTTCAAAGCCTAGGTAAAAAGGGGCGTGACAATTAGTTCTGCTGAAAAGTTGTGCATTCTGAGTTGAGACCATTCTTTGCGTTCGTTACCATTCAATTCTGAAATTCGTGTCACCGAAAATTTTGAGACCATGATTTGCGTTTTGAACCATTCTCTGCGGATGGGACCATTCAATTCCCTGGAACCATTTTTATTTTATTTCTTAGGATCCTTTTCGAGAAGCAGCATGAAGAATAGAATGGCATGCTCTTCTATTAGAGATTATTACGGTATTTACGGTATTTAGAGATTTTTATGGTATTTCTTTGTGGGGTGCCGCTTGTTTGAGATACTTAAAAATATTTTCGAAATTTTTAAAACTAACATGATAAAATATTATTTTTTTCTTGCCGGGAAAAATTTTTTCGCAGGGATTTTTTTTCGAAAATTTCTAAAGTAGCCAGTAAAAAGTAAAAAAGTGTGATTTTTCTCATTCTGGTGCTATTCTTATTTTGGGCTCAAGTCAAAAATTGAGCAAGTTGCGACTTGTTGAACTGTGGTGCGCGCTCTCTCCTCCTCACTGAAATCCTAAAATTATTTTCCAAAATTTCAAAAGTTAGCCAGTAAAATAATGTGATTTTTCTCATTCTGGTGCTATACTTACTTTATGCTCAAGTCGAAAACTGAGCAAGTTGCGGCTTGCTGAACTGTGGTGCGCGCTCTCTCTCTCACCTTGCGTCGCGAACATTCTTTGCGCAAAGGTCACTTGTTCAGCTTCGCGATTCTCATTCATTTTCAGTCGCAACGCTTCGAGGTGGCACCACAAGGTATGAAAAAAAAAAATTTTTGAAAAAAAAATTTTTTTTCGGAAAAAAATATTTTTGAAAAGATAATATTTTAGTTGAAAAAAAATTTTTTTTTGAAAAATTTTCAGGAGTCTTCTATGCGGTTCCACAAGGAGAATGAGCGTCTCCAAACAAAAGGATCTACACGGCTTTTCTGGAAAGGAGCTCAAGGAGATTCTTCAGAAGAACAAGAGGTCTGCCGACTTCAAAATTCAACAGCCCAATTCGAGGAGTTCTTCTTCTTCAAATGAAGATTCAAAACATGGAGAACCATCAGAAACGAGATGAAAAATTTAATCTAGATGGTCCGGATGGATGACGTTGAGAAGCGAGAAGACGAACAAATTCTTCTTCTTCAAATGAAGATTCAAAACATGGAGAACCATCAGAAACGAGATGAAAAATTTAATCTAGATGGTCCGGATGGATGACGTTGAGAAGCGAGAAAACGAACAAATTCTTCTTCTTCAAATGAAGATTCAAAACATGGAGAACCATCAGAAACGAGATGAAAAATTTAATCTAGATGGTCCGGATGGATGACGTTGAGAAGCGAGAAGACGAACAAATTCTTCTTCTTCAAATGAAGATTCAAAACATGGAGAACCATCAGAAACGAGATGAAAAATTTAATCTAGATGGTCCGGATGGATGACGTTGAGAAGCGAGAAAACGAACAAATTCTTCTTCTTCAAATGAAGATTCAAAACATGGAGAACCATCAGAAACGAGATGAAAAATTTAATCTAGATGGTCCGGATGGATGACGTTGAGAAGCGAGAAGACGAACAAATTCTTCTTCTTCAAATGAAGATTCAAAACATGGAGAACCATCAGAAACGAGATGAAAAATTTAATCTAGATGGTCCGGATGGATGACATTGAGAAGCGAGAAGACGAACAAATTCTTCTTCTTCAAATGAAGATTCAACATATGGAGAACCATCAGAAACGAGATGAAAAATTTAATCTAGATGGTCCGGATGATGATCAAACACAAGGTATGAATGAAAAAATAATTTTCAAAAAAAAATAATTTTCAAAAGAAAATATTTCTAAAAAAAAAATTGACAATTTTTCAGGAGTCTTCGATACGGCTCCAAAAGGACAATGAGCGACTCCTTTGCAAACGTTAATGTCAAACAAGAACTTTCCTCCGATGATAATGATCCGCAGTCTCCAAACAAGAGAATCAACACAGCTCTTCTGGAAAGGAGCTCAAGGAAAATCTTCAGAAGAACAAGAGGTCTGCCGACTTCAGAATTCAACAGCCCAATTCGAAGAGTTTTTCTTCTTCAAATGAAGATTCAAAACATGGAGAATCATCAGAAACGTGATGGAAAATTGAATCTAGATGGTCCAGATGACGTTGAGAAGCGAGACGGCGCCGAGATGTGGACATGGAGGCGATTCTGGAGAAATCAGATGACTTTGAGAAGCGAGACGACGGCGAGAAGGTTAGAGAAAAGCCTGTCTATCAGAAATCTAAATTGCAAATTTTCAGAGAACTCGTCAGAGATTGGTCAAAATCGACAAAGCGATTCACCAACTGTTTGGAGGAAATCGACAGTTCTGATTGTCGACAATGCCCATTTGAGCAAATGTCATGTGCTCAAATTGCAAGACGGATGTTCAAAATGCCGATGAGAATACCGACTTCCACCGTAGCATTGTTTGCCATTCCAAAGAGCAGAAAGACGGGAAAGAGGTTAGAGAAAAAAAGCCTGTCTATAGAAATCTACATTACAAATTTTCAGAAAGCTCGTCAAAGATTGGTCAAGATCGACAAAGCTTTTCATCAAGTGTTTGAAGCAAGTCGATGGTGATCATATGTGCCCAAGAGCAAACGTGGGGGTGCTCAAACTGAAAGACGGATATTCAAAATTCCAATGAAAATACAGACTTCCATCATATCACTGTTGGCTCTTCCGACGATTAAAAAGCCAAGGAGGTTAGAGAAAACTCATTTCTATAAAAATCTAAATTACAAATTTTCAGAAAACTCGTCAAAGCAAGCGCAGATCCGCTCAAGGAAAACCGACACGCCCTACTCAAAACTTCTCAACGTCTTCAAGATTCGTCTCAATTCTTCTAAAAACTTGAATTAGTGTCTCTATTGTTCCTTTGAATCTGATTCATTCGTTCATGATTTTTTGTTTTGCTGAGAATCAATATCTCTTTTTAAACTGTTTACTAGAAAGTTAAAGATGACCAGAAATTCAAATGTAATGTAGCATTTTTTTATCTTTTGCTCTTTTTTGTATGCTTTTCGAAAAATGATTTCAATGAATTCATCCATTTGAATGTGGGTTTGTTGGCTTAAAATGATCTCAAGTTTACGACGCGTTTTTCGAGAAACTCAATAATCACGTTGCACAATAAACCAAGTTTGCCAAAAGAGCCGGGTACTTAGTCCTTAGATGTTGTCTCGCTGCCTTAAAAAAAACATAAAATTGAAAAGAAACTAAAAGATAACTGTAGATAAAGCGAGACTGATTTCTCTGTCCCGAGGTGGAGCAAGAGGAGAGATCTTGGGCCTCCGCCTACTTCAATCTTTTTTCCTCTCCTCTTCCCTCACAATATGATTTACTGTCTTCGTTTTTTTTCTTGCGCACCGAATGGAACTTGAGTTTGATCACTTGCTCGGAACTTACGAAAGAACCTGAAAAACATTCGACGGAGAAGTATTTACTGTTGCAAAACGACTAACCGCATGTTTTCCTCGATTTCAATACTAGTTCGCTTTTGCCTATCCTCGGAAAGCCCAATCACTCGTAATCAAATCAAATTGGCATTGTTGTGCTCCAGTTACAGACTCTGAAATTGAACACATTTAAGGCGGCGAAGAATAATTCTGTTTTTTTATACTAACCGCAACTATTGACTATTGATGAATTCGGTTCATGGGCAGAAGCAACTGCAATTTTCAAAAACAATCACATTGTTGATGATATCACAGCAACGAATAATCCATATTCCTGTATTGTCAGAATGCGGTCTCGTACACGGCGAACATCACGAATCTGTCCATAGTGGTCATCGCTTTGGCAATCATGGAATCCGTGGCAATGTTCCAATCCGGGTTTGGCAATACTCGATCTTTCAAGAAGCTCAGCAACTTTTGAAGAAACTCGGCACGTTTATCGTGAGCTCGAGGAAACTTAAAATCTCAGTAGAATTGACAAACTGTGACAACTTCTAGAGCGAAAAACTGTGGCAAATTCTGGAGCCAGCCGAATGTTTGTTGTTGGCCTAGAATTCCCTCTCGAAGAATTTTTGCATCAGCATGTCGACAAGATTTTCTTCGGTCAGGCGACGATTTCTGAAAGAAAGTCACTGTTTGAAAACGTGAAAATACAAGTGGAAGTTCTTATTATGCAGATCTGAATAATAGAGAGTGCGCGCCAAAGATTTGACGAATTGGAGATCACAATATTTAGTCACAGTATCTTTAAAGGAGCATGGCTGATTTTCAAACTGATTTTTCCGATTTTCTTAGTTTTAAAGCCATTTTTCTTCGAAATTTTGTCAAAGTTACGAAGCGATCATCTAAGCCATATATTATCAGAGAAAATAGATGAAACTCGATCAAAATTGAGAAAAATGGAAAATCAGTTTGGAAATGAGTTATGCTCTTTTAAAGTTTTCGTGGCGAAATATCGTGGTCTACAAATTGTAAAATCTTTGGCGCGCACTCTCTTTCATTCAGATCTGCACGATACATTTTTGATATTATAATATGAATCGACTCAAAATTTAATTAGAAACAAAAACGTCTTTTGGAGCATAGTCTGAAAATTAATGGGTACATAGTTACAGATCTTCAAAATTTTCAAATTTTCATAGTATTGAAGGGACATGTAACTCTGCTCAAAGTTATTTTCAGACTATGAATCAAGAGAATTTTCTGTTTGTCATCAAATTCTTGGTCGATTCATGTCAAAATATCACTATTTCAGGAATAGCTTTTTAGCCTCTTATACTGTAACTTTAAGACTCACAATAATACTCGCTGCTCCAGTGAAGACATGTCATTGGACTTTCTCATTAGTGCTGCTCGCTCCTCTCGCGTTTTGCTCACACCAGTCTCTTGCTCCTTCGCGTTCGGCACGGGACGCTTAATGAGTGTCTCGACACCATCGTTTTCAAAGAGCTCAATGCATCTTTTGACTTCACGGAGTTGAGGGGCTTGCTCATAATGTCTCTGGTGCTCCGTTCCCACCAGAACTATATCGAGAAATTGATCCAGCATCATCTTCTGGCCAAGAATCTTTGAATCCTTTCACTCGCTTCTGCATCCGATTCTGGGGAAGTAGGAGGCGTTTCCCAGTACACTAACCATCTTGCGAAGAGTGTCTTTGAACGCTCTACATGATGTGAGACTCTCCGGCGTTGCCTCCTGTCTGCCTCAAGAATTTGCGATCAGCAAGTTCAGCTTTTTCCGGCTTGATGGATGCAATAGAGGCGTATTTCGCAAGAATCGAGTATTTTCTCTTGATATATGGCAGATTTTGAGCACTTGTACTCGTCACCATTCCGTTGGCTGGCTTCGCAGAGAAATTGCTTCGACGAAGATATCATCGGATGTCGAAGAGCGTGTTGGACTGAGTGATTTCTTTCTTCATTCGATCACCGAGGGTTTTCAACGATGCGAATCCTCCTCTTGTCTCTTTGAGTTGTGGTGGCTTCTCTGCAGAGTGCTCCTCTCGTCACTTCTATAGTGTCATCTTCTACTGCATCTGTCGCATCTTCTATCGATGAGTCTGCCGATTGTTCCGTTGACGGTTCGGTTGGGTGCTCATGTGGCAGCTCACTTTTCGGCTCGCTGAAAAATTATTCACTATGTTGAGCCTCAAATCAAAATGATCACTCACTCTACAATATAAAGTGTTGTAAGGTTGATGAGCTCATCGTTGGAATTGCTGGATCGAGAAGTAGAATTAACGTCTGTGTGAAATGTTTGGAGCGGCTGTTGGTGGTGAATCCCGGATGGTCTTGATCTGAAAATTGAAATCTTAGGTTGGGGTTGTTACTTTTTGCTGGATCCTTTTGGTCCTACTGATAACTTAAGGTTGGATAACATGTCAGATCCAGTAATGAAGTTCCATTTTCGTCCATCGAAATTCGACCACCCGTCAACCTAAGAACCTCCCGACCGACCACCAATCGATCGACCGATCAACTGCCAACTGAATCAATTCATTTTTGCGTGAAAAGGCCAAAAATCCAGGTCAAAAAGACATAACACCTTGTGCACGTTAAGAGGCATTCCGTGTAACACTCGAGCACCAATCCGGACAGTTTTTTCAAAGTGGTCCGATCGGGTTGATATTTTGCATGAATGTTACACTCATCTATATTAGTACGAAAAAATATTTTCATTAGGCTCCGCCCACTTTTCGGCAAGCCACGCCCATTTTAAGTCAAAAAATGAAAATTTTTCCTGAGCGAGATATTGATGAAATCTCAACGGAAATGAACTTTAGGCATGCCATTGAGTGTTTTGAGCACTATAGACACATTTTTGAAAAATGTTATTCCGTGAAATTTTTGGATGATTTTTCAAGTTTTTGAAATTTTTTGAAATTTTCACATACTTTTCGCCGTCCTGAAAATTTTTTTCGTTACGTTCTTTGAGAGTCCTGTTTTAATAGATAGCCTCACTCTTTCTCTTCCGGATGATATCAAATTTAGCCAAAAATAGTTTCTCCTCAAACGGGTTGCAGACGGAAGTATGAACCCGACTCTTCTGATTTCAACGTATCCCTACACATGGTGACATGGCTCAAATTTTCAAATTTCAGAGATATTGTGGTTATAATGTTTAGTCATCAACAGTAGCATTATCCCAAATTTTCAGAGAGTTTGAATCCAGTTCGTCCGAGTTATAGAGCAAAGAAATTTTCACTCCTCGTATTGGAGTATGAGTTTTGAAAATGCTCCAGTTTGCTCAGATCTTGTTTTTTTCAGCTGAAACTTCTAGAAAACATTGAAATAAAGATTCTTCGCATAAAAATCGCAATTTCTTTTGCGTTTGATGAAGAATTTGGTTTCTCGACAATACCAAACTTTGTCGAAAATTGGGATGGTAAGAAACACAAATTTGACAGAGGTTTTTATCACAAGCACAATTTTTATGCGAAGAATCTCTATTTCAATGTTTTCTAAAAGTTTCAGCTGAAAAAAACAAGATCTGAGCAAACTGGAGCATTTTCAAAACTCATACTCCAATACGAGGAGTGAAAATTTCTTTGCTCTATAACTCGGACGAACTGGATTCAAACTCTCTGAAAATTTGGGATAATGCTACTGTTGATGACTAAACATTATAACCACAATATCTCTGAAATTTGAAAATTTGAGCCATGTCACCATGTGTAGGGGTACGTTGAAATCAGAAGAGTCGGGTTCATACTTCCGTCTGCAACCCGTTTGAGGAGAAACTATTTTTGGCTAAATTTGATATCATCCGGAAGAGAAAGAGTGAGGCTATCTATTAAAACAGGACTCTCAAAGAACGTAACGAAAAAAATTTTCAGGAAGGCGAAAAGTATGTGAAAATTTCAAGAACTTGAAAAATCATCCAAAAATTTCACGGAATAACATTTTCCAAAAATGTGTCTATTGTGCTCAAAACACTCAATGGCATGCCTAAAGTTCATTTCCGTTGAGATTTCATCAATATCTCGCTCAGGAAAAATTTTCGTTTTTTGACTTAAAATGGGCGTGGCTTGCCGAAAAGTGGGCGGAGCCTAATGAAAATATTTTTTCGTACTAATATAGATGAGGGTAACATTCATGCAAAATATCAACCCGATCGGACCACTTTGAAAAAACTGTCCGGGTGTCTACTTGGTGGTGCTCCACTATTATGTGGAATGCCTCTTAACTCGTAAATGCAATTTTTAGTCTGGCCAAAAAATCGGCTGGCACAGTCTGCTCTTAGTCAGTGGTCAATCGGAGGCCGATCGGTCGGCTGGACAACTCGACAAAATGGAACTTTTTTCTCTGCATCCATACATACCCAGAACATTGTTTACTGGGAATCGTTCTATTCCCTCCTTCCGTAATCTCACTCACCAAGATATTAACATCCTCCACGGATCCAACGAAACTTGTTTTCGTCTCCAAATCGGACTCGGCTTGTCCGTTGGCTATCAGCGATGTAATTTCGACATCCGGAGCCATGTTTTCCATGAACAGCGCATCCATCATTTCGGAGATCAGGTGGGTGTTCTGAAAACCAAAGTTTAGAATTTGAACCTTTCAAAATAGTAATAGCTCACCCTACACTGGTTTAAGAACTCTCTGTACTCTTCTGGTGGGGTCTCGAACTCTCTTAGTAAGATCATTTGGATTATCATTGCGATCTGGGCAAGTTGACTATTGTTCCAATCCGGATATCATTGTCCACCACTCCAATTTCTGTGGGCTAATGATCGCTGGGCAGAGAAGATTGGAGACTATCATGTCCTTGTAGGCGTGGCTCAGTTCGATGGCGGACATGTTGTCGACTATCTCGTAGAGAGAACAAAACATGTCTCTTACAATCCAGTTTGGGAGGGAGCATTGGGAGAGCGACGTAGATATCTGAAAAGGAAACAACTCATTTTTGAATCAAAGAGTGTGAAACTCACTCTCCAGAAAGGTGTCCACAAAGTACACCAATTTTGAGACCACCAATGCTCGATACTCCGGAAATCTTTCTTTATCCTGTTTCATGTCTAATAGTAATCAATCCGTTGATGCTTTCACGTCCACATCCAACCAGAAAGCACCGAGTTGGATACCATCAAATACATTTTTTTGCAAAGCTTCCGTCAAGTACACCATTGTTGGATGCATCTGCTCAACAAAGTGTTTGTAGAATCTTGTGGACATCGATGTCTCCTTTCTCAGCATCGTTCTCATGTGGGATACTGTTTTGACCAGCTTGAGAAGGTAGCAGACAACCTAAAAGTGGAAAATTTGATTAAACATTTTTGGAGTTCCGAAAACATACCTGAGCAATTTTGAGCTCGTCATCGGCGGACAGTCCACATGACTAGACAAGTTGGAAGAAGACTTCGATGAGGATGTCGTTGGCGGTCACCTGAAATGAAAAAATGTTGAAATTTGTTCCCAACTACTGTTTTCTTTGGATTATCTAGCTAGCTAACAGAATTTGCTCTCATTGCTTGCCATCATCAGAGCCAGCGTACGCCTCTATTTTATAAAAGTGAACGACTACTCTCCAAACTCACGTCATTCCGGTCGTATCTGTTCAGCAACTCGGCGACTGATGCTGGCTCCTTGTATAGTATTGTCAAAAGTTAATCCAGTGTCGAGTAGTGATGACCAAAGTGCTTGTGAGCTGGAAGCGCTTCAGTGTCTCCTATATCCTTCAGAAGTCGGCAGGCGATGGTTGGATCCAGCAATTAATTTTTGAGTTGACGAGCGACGTTCTGTAATTAAATTTTGAAGAATATTATCAAAATTTGTTCAAGAAACTCACCGTCCAATACGAACTCCTCCACGCCTCTGTCAACAGCTTGATTCCCAGATCGGCGACTTCTTGTGTATGACGGTTGAGGGAGACTGACTGGAAAATGGATTTTGATGAATATTCTTGTTAATGAACATTTTACCTCTGCATCGGTGAGCAGTTTCTGGTTGCGGGTTTTGGTGGCCGGTATAATCCGTTCGATCGAGTCGGTCATGCTACTGAAAGAAAATAAACGTTTTCTGGAGCAATATTCGAAAAAATCTGAGGAAAAAATGTGGAAAAAAATGAGGAAAAACAAGTAAAAACAAGCAAAAAGAAACATTCAAGGGAACAAAAAAAGCTAGCGAGAGAGTGTGGGCAGAGGAGGAGACGCGGTCCGCAATTGCGCGTCGAGTGTGGTGTGTGTGCAGACATTGCGCACACAGTGTCTGGCGGTTGCGGTGGCAAACGAGGAAGAGGAGGCAATGTAATAGGGCTTTGTGTTATCGGAAAAAGGGATGATCATTTTCACTTTTCAATTTTTGTCTCACTTTTTTTCTTCTTCTACAACTTTCTTGTTTTGGAGATTTTAGAATTTCAATAATTATCGGTCTATTGATTTTGAGGTTCTTCAGTCTAGTGGATTATCTGATATCCATTTTCTTCGAATTTCGAAGCTAAACTCTGATTTTTATCGCAAAGTTTTTCGCGGGCTTTGCAAACGCGCCCCATTGACACGAGGGGGGTGACTGGGTAGTGTGTAATGTGGGGACAGATTGAGAGACGCAGACACTAGTGTTTTGATCTACTTTGATCTACCGCGGCGCCAATAGACCGGGTGTTCTTTCATTGTTGAAAAATCAATACCTCCTTTTTTTGGTACATTCTCATTTTCTATCAGTCTACCATACCATTTTTACCTCTTCGTTTTTTTCAATAATCTCTCCTATCGATTCATTCTTCCATTATTACAGTTTTTGAGTGTTCTAGCTCTTGTTTTCTTGCTTCTTCTAGTTCTGAAATTCCGCAGTTTGTGACTAATTTCAACCTTGTTTTTTTCAGATCTCCTAACCTCTAAACTTGGGGTACCCAATGGCTCAACCATCTCGAAAAAGACCCCCGTTTTGGTGAGTTTTTTTTTTTTCAAAGACATTTCGCAAGTTTTCATAACTTCGATTTCAATTTTCAAATTTCCAGGTAGAGGATCGATCGAGTGGGACGACGAGTAGAGCCACAGCGGGACAACAAGGATTGAAGGAGGTACGGTATTCAAAACTTTTTGAGCCCTCAATAGTCAGAATCCGGCAAAAGTTGGAGTGCTTTTCTGGATTTTAAGGTTTTGAGTGATCAAGAAATTTTTGAATGAAGATACGCTAAACATTACATTTTTTCAGGATCATCGGTCGTCTCCGAAGTGGGATTCGAGAGGCATCAAATGGATCGATTTGAATGGTTACGAATCGAAGGATCGGATCGGAGTATCATGAAAAAGAAGACGTCGAGAGCGAAGAAGGTTATGGGGTCTAAGACTAGCGACTTCAGTTCCAACACTGAGTCTAGTGGGGCGTTCGGTGAGATGATAGGTTTTGTGGCATCACATTGCTAGTGAAATGAGCGAAGTGTTTTATAAGTAAATTGCCAGCTGAATCGAGAATTTACTACAGCGAGTTTTCGCTTTCCTAACGTCTTCAGATGACATTATTTTCAATAAAATATTTTATTATTTCGTTTTACTTTTTTCTTGTGACTTTCAAAATTGACGTCCATAAAACGATCGAAAGGATTGGAACGACGGAAAAAAAGGTAACACAGAAAACAACCAAAAAAAAAACAACAAGAAAACACTCGAAAAGAGACGAGCAGAGGAAAGATGAAAAAGTAAAAAACCAGGTGAACTGGAAAGCAAAACAAAGCTTACGGAAGAGTCAGGGTCTATCCTAGATGATGTGCTGACAAGAGAAGATGTCAGGTTCCATCCGTGATGAAGTGCTGACAAGAAGATATTCAGGAACCATCCGAGATGATGTGCTGGCAAGAGAAGATGTCAGGTTCCATCCGTGATGAAGGGCTGACAAGAAGATATTCAGGAACCATCCGAGATGATGTGCTGGCAAGAGAAGATGTCAGGTTCCATCCGTGATGAAGTGCTGACGAATAGAGATTCAGGAACCATCCGAGATGATGTGCTGGCAAGAGAAGATGTCAGGTTCCATCCGTGGTGAAGGGCTGACGAATAGAGATTCAGGAACCATCCGAGATGATGTGCTGGCAAGAGAAGATGTCAGGTTCCATCCGTGATGAAGGGCTGACAAGAAGACATTCAGGAACCATCCGAGATGATGTGCTGGCAAGAGAAGATGTCAGGTTCCATCCGTGATGAAGTGCTGACGAATAGAGATTCAGGAACCATCCGAGATGATGTGCTGGCAAGAGAAGATGTCAGGTTCCATCCGTGATGAAGTGCTGACAAGAAGATATTCAGGAACCATCCGAGATGATGTGCTGGCAAGAGAAGATGTCAGGTTCCATCCGTGATGAAGGGCTGACAAGAAGATATTCAGGAACCATCCGAGATGATGTGCTGGCAAGAGAAGATGTCAGGTTCCATCCGTGATGAAGTGCTGACGAATAGAGATTCAGGAACCATCCGAGATGATGTGCTGGCAAGAGAAGATGTCAGGTTCCATCCGTGATGAAGGGCTGACAAGAAGATATTCAGGAACCATCCGAGATGATGTGCTGGCAAGAGAAGATGTCAGGTTCCATCCGTGATGAAGTGCTGACGAATAGAGATTCAGGAACCATCCGAGATGATGTGCTGGCAAGAGAAGATGTCAGGTTCCATCCGTGATGAAGGGCTGACAAGAAGATATTCAGGAACCATCCGAGATGATGTGCTGGCAAGAGAAGATGTCAGGTTCCATCCGTGATGAAGGGCTGACAAGAAGATATTCAGGAACCATCCGAGATGATGTGCTGGCAAGAGAAGATGTCAGGTTCCATCCTTGATGAAGTGCTGACAAGAAGATATTCAGGAACCATCCGAGATGATGTGCTGGCAAGAAAAGATGTCAGGTTCCATCCGTGATGAAGTGCTGACGAATAGAGATTCAGGAACCATCCGAGATGATGTGCTGGCAAGAGAAGATGTCAGGTTCCATCCGTGATGAAGGGCTGACAAGAAGATATTCAGGAACCATCCGAGATGATGTGCTGGCAAGAGAAGATGTCAGGTTCCATCCGTGATGAAGTGCTGACGAATAGAGATTCAGGAACCATCCGAGATGATGTGCTGGCAAGAGAAGATGTCAGGTTCCATCCGTGATGAAGTGCTGACAAGAAGATATTCAGGAACCATCCGAGATGATGTGCTGGCAAGAGAAGATGTCAGGTTCCATCCGTGATGAAGGGCTGACAAGAAGATATTCAGGAACCATCCGAGATGATGTGCTGGCAAGAGAAGATGTCAGGTTCCATCCGTGATGAAGTGCTGACAAGAAGATATTCAGGAACCATCCGAGATGATGTGCTGGCAAGAGAAGATGTCAGGTTCCATCCGTGATGAAGTGCTGACGAATAGAGATTCAGGAACCATCCGAGATGATGTGCTGGCAAGAGAAGATGTCAGGTTCCATCCGTGATGAAGGGCTGACAAGAAGATATTCAGGAACCATCCGAGATGATGTGCTGGCAAGAGAAGATGTCAGGTTCCATCCGTGATGAAGTGCTGACGAATAGAGATTCAGGAACCATCCGAGATGATGTGCTGGCAAGAGAAGATGTCAGGTTCCATCCGTGATGAAGGGCTGACAAGAAGATATTCAGGAACCATCCGAGATGATGTGCTGGCAAGAGAAGATGTCAGGTTCCATCCGTGATGAAGTGCTGACGAATAGAGATTCAGGAACCATCCGAGATGATGTGCTGGCAAGAGAAGATGTCAGGTTCCATCCGTGATGAAGGGCTGACAAGAAGAGATTCAGGAACCATCCGAGATGATGTGCTGGCAAGAGAAGATGTCAGGTTCCATCCGTGGTGAAGGGCTGACGAATAGAGATTCAGGAACCATCCGAGATGATGTGCTGGCAAGAGAAGATGTCAGGTTCCATCCGTGATGAAGGGCTGACAAGAAGAGATTCAGGAACCATCCGAGATGATGTGCTGGCAAGAGAAGATGTCAGGTTCCATCCGTGATGAAGGGCTGACAAGAAGAGATTCAGGAACCATCCGAGATGATGTGCTGGCAAGAGAAGATGTCAGGTTCCATCCGTGATGAAGTGCTGACGAATAGAGATTCAGGAACCATCCGAGATGATGTGCTGGCAAGAGAAGATGTCAGGTTCCATCCGTGATGAAGTGCTGACGAATAGAGATGCAGGAACCATCCGAGATGATGTGCTGGCAAGAGAAGATGTCAGGTTCCATCCGTGATGAAGTGCTGACAAGAAGATATTCAGGAACCATCCGAGATGATGTGCTGGCAAGAGAAGATGTCAGGTTCCATCCGTGATGAAGTGCTGACGCATAGAGATTCAGGAACCATCCGAGATGATGTGCTGGCAAGAGAAGATGTCAGGTTCCATCCGTGATGAAGTGCTGACGAATAGAGATTCAGGAACCATCCGAGATGATGTGCTGGCAAGAGAAGATGTCAGGTTCCATCCGTGATGAAGTGCTGACAAGAAGATATTCAGGAACCATCCGAGATGATGTGCTGGCAAGAGAAGATGTCAGGTTCCATCCGTGATGAAGTGCTGACGCATAGAGATTCAGGAACCATCCGAGATGATGTGCTGGCAAGAGAAGATGTCAGGTTCCATCCGTGATGAAGTGCTGACGAATAGAGATTCAGGAACCATCCGAGATGATGTGCTGGCAAGAGAAGATGTCAGGTTCCATCCGTGGTGAAGGGCTGACGAATAGAGATTCAGGAACCATCCGAGATGATGTGCTGGCAAGAGAAGATGTCAGGTTCCATCCGTGATGAAGGGCTGACAAGAAGAGATTCAGGAACCATCCGAGATGATGTGCTGGCAAGAGAAGATGTCAGGTTCCATCCGTGGTGAAGGGCTGACGAATAGAGATTCAGGAACCATCCGAGATGATGTGCTGGCAAGAGAAGATGTCAGGTTCCATCCGTGTTGAAGGGCTGACAAGAAGATATTCAGGAACCATCCGAGATGATGTGCTGGCAAGAGAAGATGTCAGGTTCCATCCGTGATGAAGGGCTGACAAGAAGATATTCAGGAACCATCCGAGATGATGTGCTGACAAGAGAAGATGTCAGGTTCCATCCGTGATGAAGGGCTGACAAGAAGATATTCAGGAACCATCCGAGATGATGTGCTGGCAAGAGAAGATGTCAGGTTCCATCCGTGGTGAAGGGCTGACAAGAAGATATTCAGGAACCATCCGAGATGATGTGCTGGCAAGAGAAGATGTCAGGTTCCATCCGTGATGAAGGGCTGACAAGAAGATATTCAGGAACCATCCGAGATGATGTGCTGACAAGAGAAGATGTCAGGTTCCATCCGTGATGAAGGGCTGACAAGAAGATATTCAGGAACCATCCGAGATGATGTGCTGGCAAGAGAAGATGTCAGGTTCCATCCGTGGTGAAGGGCTGACAAGAAGATATTCAGGAACCATCCGAGATGATGTGCTGACAAGAGAAGATGTCAGGTTCCATCCGTGGTGAAGGGCTGACGAATAGAGATTCAGGAACCATCCGAGATGATGTGCTGGCAAGAGAAGATGTCAGGTTCCATCCGTGTTGAAGGGCTGACAAGAAGATATTCAGGAACCATCCGAGATGATGTGCTGGCAAGAGAAGATGTCAGGTTCCATCCGTGTTGAAGGGCTGACAAGAAGATATTCAGGAACCATCCGAGATGATGTGCTGGCAAGAGAAGATGTCAGGTTCCATCCGTGATGAAGGGCTGACAAGAAGATATTCAGGAACCATCCGAGATGATGTGCTGGCAAGAGAAGATGTCAGGTTCCATCCGTGATGAAGGGCTGACAAGAAGATATTCAGGAACCATCCGAGATGATGTGCTGGCAAGAGAAGATGTCAGGTTCCATCCGTGATGAAGGGCTGACAAGAAGATATTCAGGAACCATCCGAGATGATGTGCTGGCAAGAGAAGATGTCAGGTTCCATCCGTGATGAAGTGCTGACAAGAAGATATTCAGGAACCATCCGAGATGATGTGCTGGCAAGAGAAGATGTCAGGTTCCATCCGTGATGAAGGGCTGACAAGAAGATATTCAGGAACCATCCGAGATGATGTGCTGGCAAGAGAAGATGTCAGGTTCCATCCGTGGTGAAGGGCTGACGAATAGAGATTCAGGAACCATCCGAGATGATGTGCTGGCAAGAGAAGATGTCAGGTTCCATCCGTGATGAAGGGCTGACAAGAAGATATTCAGGAACCATCCGAGATGATGTGCTGGCAAGAGAAGATGTCAGGTTCCATCCGTGGTGAAGGGCTGACGAATAGAGATTCAGGAACCATCCGAGATG
Source organism: Caenorhabditis sinica (assembly GCA_963932045.1). Classification (NCBI taxonomy): domain Eukaryota; kingdom Metazoa; phylum Nematoda; class Chromadorea; order Rhabditida; family Rhabditidae; genus Caenorhabditis; species Caenorhabditis sinica. Next base: position 28,285,537 of record OZ009938.1, read on the forward strand.
ATGTGCTGGCAAGAGAAGATGTCAGGTTCCATCCGTGATGAAGGGCTGACAAGAAGATATTCAGGAACCATCCGAGATGATGTGCTGGCAAGAGAAGATGTCAGGTTCCATCCGTGGTGAAGGGCTGACGAATAGAGATTCAGGAACCATCCGAGATGATGTGCTGGCAAGAGAAGATGTCAGGTTCCATCCGTGATGAAGTGCTGACGAATAGAGATTCAGGAACCATCCGAGATGATGTGCTGGCAAGAGAAGATGTCAGGTTCCATCCGTGATGAAGTGCTGACGAATAGAGATTCAGGAACCATCCGAGATGATGTGCTGGCAAGAGAAGATGTCAGGTTCCATCCGTGATGAAGGGCTGACAAGAAGAGATTCAGGAACCATCCGAGATGATGTGCTGGCAAGAGAAGATGTCAGGTTCCATCCGTGATGAAGGGCTGACAAGAAGATATTCAGGAACCATCCGAGATGATGTGCTGGCAAGAGAAGATGTCAGGTTCCATCCGTGATGAAGTGCTGACGAATAGAGATTCAGGAACCATCCGAGATGATGTGCTGGCAAGAGAAGATGTCAGGTTCCATCCGTGATGAAGGGCTGACAAGAAGAGATTCAGGAACCATCCGAGATGATGTGCTGGCAAGAGAAGATGTCAGGTTCCATCCGTGATGAAGGGCTGACAAGAAGAGATTCAGGAACCATCCGAGATGATGTGCTGGCAAGAGAAGATGTCAGGTTCCATCCGTGGTGAAGGGCTGACGAATAGAGATTCAGGAACCATCCGAGATGATGTGCTGGCAAGAGAAGATGTCAGGTTCCATCCGTGATGAAGGGCTGACAAGAAGAGATTCAGGAACCATCCGAGATGATGTGCTGGCAAGAGAAGATGTCAGGTTCCATCCGTGATGAAGGGCTGACGAATAGAGATTCAGGAACCATCCGAGATGATGTGCTGGCAAGAGAAGATGTCAGGTTCCATCCGTGGTGAAGGGCTGACGAATAGAGATTCAGGAACCATCCGAGATGATGTGCTGGCAAGAGAAGATGTCAGGTTCCATCCGTGATGAAGTGCTGACGAATAGAGATTCAGGAACCATCCGAGATGATGTGCTGGCAAGAGAAGATGTCAGGTTCCATCCGTGATGAAGGGCTGACAAGAAGAGATTCAGGAACCATCCGAGATGATGTGCTGGCAAGAGAAGATGTCAGGTTCCATCCGTGATGAAGGGCTGACAAGAAGATATTCAGGAACCATCCGAGATGATGTGCTGGCAAGAGAAGATGTCAGGTTCCATCCGTGATGAAGTGCTGACGAATAGAGATTCAGGAACCATCCGAGATGATGTGCTGGCAAGAGAAGATGTCAGGTTCCATCCGTGATGAAGGGCTGACAAGAAGAGATTCAGGAACCATCCGAGATGATGTGCTGGCAAGAGAAGATGTCAGGTTCCATCCGTGATGAAGGGCTGACAAGAAGAGATTCAGGAACCATCCGAGATGATGTGCTGGCAAGAGAAGATGTCAGGTTCCATCCGTGGTGAAGGGCTGACGAATAGAGATTCAGGAACCATCCGAGATGATGTGCTGGCAAGAGAAGATGTCAGGTTCCATCCGTGATGAAGTGCTGACGAATAGAGATTCAGGAACCATCCGAGATGATGTGCTGGCAAGAGAAGATGTCAGGTTCCATCCGTGATGTAGGGCTGACAAGAAGAGATTCAGGAACCATCCGAGATGATGTGCTGGCAAGAGAAGATGTCAGGTTCCATCCGTGATGAAGTGCTGACGAATAGAGATTCAGGAACCATCCGAGATGATGTGCTGGCAAGAGAAGATGTCAGGTTCCATCCGTGATGAAGGGCTGACAAGAAGATATTCAGGAACCATCCGAGATGATGTGCTGGCAAGAGAAGATGTCAGGTTCCATCCGTGATGAAGGGCTGACAAGAAGATATTCAGGAACCATCCGAGATGATGTGCTGGCAAGAGAAGATGTCAGGTTCCATCCGTGATGAAGTGCTGACAAGAAGATATTCAGGAACCATCCGAGATGATGTGCTGGCAAGAGAAGATGTCAGGTTCCATCCGTGGTGAAGGGCTGACGAATAGAGATTCAGGAACCATCCGAGATGATGTGCTGGCAAGAGAAGATGTCAGGTTCCATCCGTGATGAAGTGCTGACGAATAGAGATTCAGGAACCATCCGAGATGATGTGCTGGCAAGAGAAGATGTCAGGTTCCATCCGTGATGAAGGGCTGACAAGAAGAGATTCAGGAACCATCCGAGATGATGTGCTGGCAAGAGAAGATGTCAGGTTCCATCCGTGATGAAGGGCTGACAAGAAGATATTCAGGAACCATCCGAGATGATGTGCTGGCAAGAGAAGATGTCAGGTTCCATCCGTGGTGAAGGGCTGACGAATAGAGATTCAGGAACCATCCGAGATGATGTGCTGGCAAGAGAAGATGTCAGGTTCCATCCGTGATGAAGTGCTGACGAATAGAGATTCAGGAACCATCCGAGATGATGTGCTGGCAAGAGAAGATGTCAGGTTCCATCCGTGATGAAGGGCTGACAAGAAGAGATTCAGGAACCATCCGAGATGATGTGCTGGCAAGAGAAGATGTCAGGTTCCATCCGTGATGAAGGGCTGACAAGAAGATATTCAGGAACCATCCGAGATGATGTGCTGGCAAGAGAAGATGTCAGGTTCCATCCGTGATGAAGGGCTGACAAGAAGATATTCAGGAACCATCCGAGATGATGTGCTGGCAAGAGAAGATGTCAGGTTCCATCCGTGATGAAGGGCTGACAAGAAGATATTCAGGAACCATCCGAGATGATGTGCTGGCAAGAGAAGATGTCAGGTTCCATCCGTGGTGAAGGGCTGACGAATAGAGATTCAGGAACCATCCGAGATGATGTGCTGGCAAGAGAAGATGTCAGGTTCCATCCGTGATGAAGTGCTGACGAATAGAGATTCAGGAACCATCCGAGATGATGTGCTGGCAAGAGAAGATGTCAGGTTCCATCCGTGATGAAGGGCTGACAAGAAGATATTCAGGAACCATCCGAGATGATGTGCTGGCAAGAGAAGATGTCAGGTTCCATCCGTGATGAAGTGCTGACGAATAGAGATTCAGGAACCATCCGAGATGATGTGCTGGCAAGAGAAGATGTCAGGTTCCATCCGTGATGAAGGGCTGACAAGAAGAGATTCAGGAACCATCCGAGATGATGTGCTGGCAAGAGAAGATGTCAGGTTCCATCCGTGGTGAAGGGCTGACGAATAGAGATTCAGGAACCATCCGAGATGATGTGCTGGCAAGAGAAGATGTCAGGTTCCATCCGTGATGAAGGGCTGACAAGAAGATATTCAGGAACCATCCGAGATGATGTGCTGGCAAGAGAAGATGTCAGGTTCCATCCGTGATGAAGTGCTGACGAATAGAGATTCAGGAACCATCCGAGATGATGTGCTGGCAAGAGAAGATGTCAGGTTCCATCCGTGATGAAGGGCTGACAAGAAGAGATTCAGGAACCATCCGAGATGATGTGCTGGCAAGAGAAGATGTCAGGTTCCATCCGTGATGAAGTGCTGACGAATAGAGATTCAGGAACCATCCGAGATGATGTGCTGGCAAGAGAAGATGTCAGGTTCCATCCGTGATGAAGGGCTGACAAGAAGATATTCAGGAACCATCCGAGATGATGTGCTGGCAAGAGAAGATGTCAGGTTCCATCCGTGGTGAAGGGCTGACAAGAAGATATTCAGGAACCATCCGAGATGATGTGCTGGCAAGAGAAGATGTCAGGTTCCATCCGTGATGAAGGGCTGACAAGAAGATATTCAGGAACCATCCGAGATGATGTGCTGGCAAGAGAAGATGTCAGGTTCCATCCGTGGTGAAGGGCTGACAAGAAGATATTCAGGAACCATCCGAGATGATGTGCTGGCAAGAGAAGATGTCAGGTTCCATCCGTGATGAAGGGCTGACAAGAAGAGATTCAGGAACCATCCGAGATGATGTGCTGGCAAGAGAAGATGTCAGGTTCCATCCGTGGTGAAGGGCTGACAAGAAGATATTCAGGAACCATCCGAGATGATGTGCTGGCAAGAGAAGATGTCAGGTTCCATCCGTGATGAAGGGCTGACAAGAAGATATTCAGGAACCATCCGAGATGATGTGCTGGCAAGAGAGGATGTCAGGTTCCATCCGTGATGAAGTGCTGACGAATAGAGATTCAGGAACCATCCGAGATGATGTGCTGGCAAGAGAAGATGTCAGGTTCCATCCGTGATGAAGGGCTGACAAGAAGAGATTCAGGAACCATCCGAGATGATGTGCTGGCAAGAGAAGATGTCAGGTTCCATCCGTGATGAAGGGCTGACAAGAAGATATTCAGGAACCATCCGAGATGATGTGCTGGCAAGAGAAGATGTCAGGTTCCATCCGTGGTGAAGGGCTGACAAGAAGATATTCAGGAACCATCCGAGATGATGTGCTGGCAAGAGAAGATGTCAGGTTCCATCCGTGGTGAAGGGCTGACAAGAAGATATTCAGGAACCATCCGAGATGATGTGCTGGCAAGAGAAGATGTCAGGTTCCATCCGTGATGAAGGGCTGACAAGAAGAGATTCAGGAACCATCCGAGATGATGTGCTGGCAAGAGAAGATGTCAGGTTCCATCCGTGATGAAGTGCTGACGAATAGAGATTCAGAAACCATCCGAGATGATGTGCTGGCAAGAGAAGATGTCAGGTTCCATCCGTGATGAAGTGCTGACGAATAGAGATTCAGGAACCATCCGAGATGATGTGCTGGCAAGAGAAGATGTCAGGTTCCATCCGTGATGAAGGGCTGACAAGAAGATATTCAGGAACCATCCGAGATGATGTGCTGGCAAGAGAAGATGTCAGGTTCCATCCGTGATGAAGGGCTGACAAGAAGAGATTCAGGAACCATCCGAGATGATGTGCTGGCAAGAGAAGATGTCAGGTTCCATCCGTGATGAAGGGCTGACAAGAAGATATTCAGGAACCATCCGAGATGATGTGCTGGCAAGAGAGGATGTCAGGTTCCATCCGTGATGAAGTGCTGACGAATAGAGATTCAGGAACCATCCGAGATGATGTGCTGGCAAGAGAAGATGTCAGGTTCCATCCGTGATGAAGTGCTGACGAATAGAGATTCAGGAACCATCCGAGATGATGTGCTGGCAAGAGAAGATGTCAGGTTCCATCCGTGATGAAGGGCTGACAAGAAGATATTCAGGAACCATCCGAGATGATGTGCTGGCAAGAGAAGATGTCAGGTTCCATCCGTGATGAAGGGCTGACAAGAAGAGATTCAGGAACCATCCGAGATGATGTGCTGGCAAGAGAAGATGTCAGGTTCCATCCGTGATGAAGTGCTGACGAATAGAGATTCAGGAACCATCCGAGATGATGTGCTGGCAAGAGAAGATGTCAGGTTCCATCCGTGATGAAGGGCTGACAAGAAGATATTCAGGAACCATCCGAGATGATGTGCTGGCAAGAGAAGATGTCAGGTTCCATCCGTGATGAAGTGCTGACGAATAGAGATTCAGGAACCATCCGAGATGATGTGCTGGCAAGAGAAGATGTCAGGTTCCATCCGTGATGAAGGGCTGACAAGAAGATATTCAGGAACCATCCGAGATGATGTGCTGGCAAGAGAAGATGTCAGGTTCCATCCGTGATGAAGTGCTGACGAATAGAGATTCAGGAACCATCCGAGATGATGTGCTGGCAAGAGAAGATGTCAGGTTCCATCCGTGATGAAGGGCTGACAAGAAGATATTCAGGAACCATCCGAGATGATGTGCTGGCAAGAGAAGATGTCAGGTTCCATCCGTGATGAAGTGCTGACAAGAAGATATTCAGGAACCATCCGAGATGATGTGCTGGCAAGAGAAGATGTCAGGTTCCATCCGTGATGAAGTGCTGACAAGAAGATATTCAGGAACCATCCGAGATGATGTGCTGGCAAGAGAAGATGTCAGGTTCCATCCGTGATGAAGTGCTGACAAGAAGATATTCAGGAACCATCCGAGATGATGTGCTGGCAAGAGAAGATGTCAGGTTCCATCCGTGATGAAGGGCTGACAAGAAGATATTCAGGAACCATCCGAGATGATGTGCTGGCAAGAGAAGATGTCAGGTTCCATCCGTGATGAAGGGCTGACAAGAAGATATTCAGGAACCATCCGAGATGATGTGCTGGCAAGAGAAGATGTCAGGTTCCATCCGTGATGAAGGGCTGACAAGAAGATATTCAGGAACCATCCGAGATGATGTGCTGGCAAGAGAAGATGTCAGGTTCCATCCGTGATGAAGGGCTGACAAGAAGATATTCAGGAACCATCCGAGATGATGTGCTGGCAAGAGAAGATGTCAGGTTCCATCCGTGATGAAGTGCTGACAAGAAGATATTCAGGAACCATCCGAGATGATGTGCTGGCAAGAGAAGATGTCAGGTTCCATCCGTGATGAAGGGCTGACAAGAAGATATTCAGGAACCATCCGAGATGATGTGCTGGCAAGAGAAGATGTCAGGTTCCATCCGTGATGAAGGGCTGACAAGAAGATATTCAGGAACCATCCGAGATGATGTGCTGGCAAGAGAAGATGTCAGGTTCCATCCGTGATGAAGTGCTGACGAATAGAGATTCAGGAACCATCCGAGATGATGTGCTGGCAAGAGAAGATGTCAGGTTCCATCCGTGATGAAGTGCTGACGAATAGAGATTCAGGAACCATCCGAGATGATGTGCTGGCAAGAGAAGATGTCAGGTTCCATCCGTGATGAAGGGCTGACAAGAAGATATTCAGGAACCATCCGAGATGATGTGCTGGCAAGAGAAGATGTCAGGTTCCATCCGTGATGAAGTGCTGACGAATAGAGATTCAGGAACCATCCGAAATGATGTGCTGGCAAGAGAAGATGTCAGGTTCCATCCGTGATGAAGGGCTGACAAGAAGATATTCAGGAACCATCCGAGATGATGTGCTGGCAAGAGAAGATGTCAGGTTCCATCCGTGATGAAGGGCTGACAAGAAGATATTCAGGAACCATCCGAGATGATGTGCTGGCAAGAGAAGATGTCAGGTTCCATCCGTGATGAAGGGCTGACAAGAAGATATTCAGGAACCATCCGAGATGATGTGCTGGCAAGAGAAGATGTCAGGTTCCATCCGTGATGAAGTGCTGACGAATAGAGATTCAGGAACCATCCGAGATGATGTGCTGGCAAGAGAAGATGTCAGGTTCCATCCGTGATGAAGTGCTGACGAATAGAGATTCAGGAACCATCCGAGATGATGTGCTGGCAAGAGAAGATGTCAGGTTCCATCCGTGATGAAGGGCTGACAAGAAGATATTCAGGAACCATCCGAGATGATGTGCTGGCAAGAGAAGATGTCAGGTTCCATCCGTGATGAAGTGCTGACGAATAGAGATTCAGGAACCATCCGAAATGATGTGCTGGCAAGAGAAGATGTCAGGTTCCATCCGTGATGAAGGGCTGACAAGAAGATATTCAGGAACCATCCGAGATGATGTGCTGGCAAGAGAAGATGTCAGGTTCCATCCGTCATGAAGGGCTGACAAGAAGATATTCAGGAACCATCCGAGATGATGTGCTGGCAAGAGAAGATGTCAGGTTCCATCCGTGATGAAGTGCTGACGAATAGAGATTCAGGAACCATCCGAGATGATGTGCTGGCAAGAGAAGATGTCAGGTTCCATCCGTGATGAAGGGCTGACAAGAATAGATTCAGGAACCATCCGAGATGATGTGCTGGCAAGAGAAGATGTCAGGTTCCATCCGTGATGAAGGGCTGACAAGAAGATATTCAGGAACCATCCGAGATGATGTGCTGGCAAGAGAAGATGTCAGGTTCCATCCGTGGTGAAGGGCTGACAAGAAGATATTCAGGAACCATCCGAGATGATGTGCTGGCAAGAGAAGATGTCAGGTTCCATCCGTGGTGAAGGGCTGACAAGAAGATATTCAGGAACCATCCGAGATGATGTGCTGGCAAGAGAAGATGTCAGGTTCCATCCGTGATGAAGGGCTGACAAGAAGAGATTCAGGAACCATCCGAGATGATGTGCTGGCAAGAGAAGATGTCAGGTTCCATCCGTCATGAAGGGCTGACAAGAAGATATTCAGGAACCATCCGAGATGATGTGCTGGCAAGAGAGGATGTCAGGTTCCATCCGTGATGAAGTGCTGACGAATAGAGATTCAGGAACCATCCGAAATGATGTGCTGGCAAGAGAAGATGTCAGGTTCCATCCGTGATGAAGGGCTGACAAGAAGATATTCAGGAACCATCCGAGATGATGTGCTGGCAAGAGAAGATGTCAGGTTCCATCCGTCATGAAGGGCTGACAAGAAGATATTCAGGAACCATCCGAGATGATGTGCTGGCAAGAGAGGATGTCAGGTTCCATCCGTGATGAAGTGCTGACGAATAGAGATTCAGGAACCATCCGAGATGATGTGCTGGCAAGAGAAGATGTCAGGTTCCATCCGTGATGAAGGGCTGACAAGAAGAGATTCAGGAACCATCCGAGATGATGTGCTGGCAAGAGAAGATGTCAGGTTCCATCCGTGATGAAGGGCTGACAAGAAGATATTCAGGAACCATCCGAGATGATGTGCTGGCAAGAGAAGATGTCAGGTTCCATCCGTGGTGAAGGGCTGACAAGAAGATATTCAGGAACCATCCGAGATGATGTGCTGGCAAGAGAAGATGTCAGGTTCCATCCGTGGTGAAGGGCTGACAAGAAGATATTCAGGAACCATCCGAGATGATGTGCTGGCAAGAGAAGATGTCAGGTTCCATCCGTGATGAAGGGCTGACAAGAAGAGATTCAGGAACCATCCGAGATGATGTGCTGGCAAGAGAAGATGTCAGGTTCCATCCGTGATGAAGGGCTGACAAGAAGAGATTCAGGAACCATCCGAGATGATGTGCTGGCAAGAGAAGATGTCAGGTTCCATCCGTGGTGAAGGGCTGACAAGAAGATATTCAGGAACCATCCGAGATGATGTGCTGGCAAGAGAAGATGTCAGGTTCCATCCGTGATGAAGGGCTGACAAGAAGAGATTCAGGAACCATCCGAGATGATGTGCTGGCAAGAGAAGATGTCAGGTTCCATCCGTGATGAAGGGCTGACAAGAAGATATTCAGGAACCATCCGAGATGATGTGCTGGCAAGAGAAGATGTCAGGTTCCATCCGTGATGAAGGGCTGACAAGAAGATATTCAGGAACCATCCGAGATGATGTGCTGGCAAGAGAAGATGTCAGGTTCCATCCGTGATGAAGTGCTGACGAATAGAGATTCAGGAACCATCCGAGATGATGTGCTGGCAAGAGAAGATGTCAGGTTCCATCCGTGATGAAGGGCTGACAAGAAGAGATTCAGGAACCATCCGAGATGATGTGCTGGCAAGAGAAGATGTCAGGTTCCATCCGTGATGAAGGGCTGACAAGAAGATATTCAGGAACCATCCGAGATGATGTGCTGGCAAGAGAAGATGTCAGGTTCCATCCGTGATGAAGTGCTGACGAATAGAGATTCAGGAACCATCCGAGATGATGTGCTGGCAAGAGAAGATGTCAGGTTCCATCCGTGATGAAGGGCTGACAAGAAGAGATTCAGGAACCATCCGAGATGATGTGCTGGCAAGAGAAGATGTCAGGTTCCATCCGTGATGAAGGGCTGACAAGAAGATATTCAGGAACCATCCGAGATGATGTGCTGGCAAGAGAGGATGTCAGGTTCCATCCGTGATGAAGTGCTGACGAATAGAGATTCAGGAACCATCCGAGATGATGTGCTGGCAAGAGAAGATGTCAGGTTCCATCCGTGATGAAGGGCTGACAAGAAGATATTCAGGAACCATCCGAGATGATGTGCTGGCAAGAGAAGATGTCAGGTTCCATCCGTGATGAAGTGCTGACGAATAGAGATTCAGAAACCATCCGAGATGATGTGCTGGCAAGAGAAGATGTCAGGTTCCATCCGTGATGAAGTGCTGACGAATAGAGATTCAGGAACCATCCGAGATGATGTGCTGGCAAGAGAAGATGTCAGGTTCCATCCGTGATGAAGGGCTGACAAGAAGATATTCAGGAACCATCCGAGATGATGTGCTGGCAAGAGAAGATGTCAGGTTCCATCCGTGATGAAGTGCTGACAAGAAGATATTCAGGAACCATCCGAGATGATGTGCTGGCAAGAGAAGATGTCAGGTTCCATCCGTGATGAAGTGCTGACTAGTAGATATTCAGGAACCATCCGAGATGATGTGCTGGCAAGAGAAGATGTCAGGTTCCATCCGTGATGAAGGGCTGACAAGAAGATATTCAGGAACCATCCGAGATGATGTGCTGGCAAGAGAAGATGTCAGGTTCCATCCGTGATGAAGGGCTGACAAGAAGATATTCAGGAACCATCCGAGATGATGTGCTGGCAAGAGAAGATGTCAGGTTCCATCCGTGATGAAGTGCTGACGAATAGAGATTCAGGAACCATCCGAGATGATGTGCTGGCAAGAGAAGATGTCAGGTTCCATCCGTGATGAAGGGCTGACAAGAAGAGATTCAGGAACCATCCGAGATGATGTGCTGGCAAGAGAAGATGTCAGGTTCCATCCGTGATGAAGGGCTGACAAGAAGAGATTCAGGAACCATCCGAGATGATGTGCTGGCAAGAGAAGATGTCAGGTTCCATCCGTGATGAAGGGCTGACAAGAAGATATTCAGGAACCATCCGAGATGATGTGCTGGCAAGAGAAGATGTCAGGTTCCATCCGTGATGAAGGGCTGACAAGAAGAGATTCAGGAACCATCCGAGATGATGTGCTGGCAAGAGAAGATGTCAGGTTCCATCCGTGATGAAGGGCTGACAAGAAGATATTCAGGAACCATCCGAGATGATGTGCTGGCAAGAGAAGATGTCAGGTTCCATCCGTGGTGAAGGGCTGACGAATAGAGATTCAGGAACCATCCGAGATGATGTGCTGGCAAGAGAAGATGTCAGGTTCCATCCGTGATGAAGGGCTGACAAGAAGAGATTCAGGAACCATCCGAGATGATGTGCTGGCAAGAGAAGATGTCAGGTTCCATCCGTGATGAAGGGCTGACAAGAAGAGATTCAGGAACCATCCGAGATGATGTGCTGGCAAGAGAAGATGTCAGGTTCCATCCGTGATGAAGGGCTGACAAGAAGAGATTCAGGAACCATCCGAGATGATGTGCTGGCAAGAGAAGATGTCAGGTTCCATCCGTGATGAAGGGCTGACAAGAAGATATTCAGGAACCATCCGAGATGATGTGCTGGCAAGAGAAGATGTCAGGTTCCATCCGTGATGAAGGGCTGACAAGAAGATATTCAGGAACCATCCGAGATGATGTGCTGGCAAGAGAAGATGTCAGGTTCCATCCGTGATGAAGGGCTGACAAGAAGATATTCAGGAACCATCCGAGATGATGTGCTGGCAAGAGAAGATGTCAGGTTCCATCCGTGATGAAGGGCTGACAAGAAGAGATTCAGGAACCATCCGAGATGATGTGCTGGCAAGAGAAGATGTCAGGTTCCATCCGTGATGAAGGGCTGACAAGAAGATATTCAGGAACCATCCGAGATGATGTGCTGGCAAGAGAGGATGTCAGGTTCCATCCGTGATGAAGGGCTGACAAGAAGATATTCAGGAACCATCCGAGATGATGTGCTGGCAAGAGAAGATGTCAGGTTCCATCCGTGATGAAGGGCTGACAAGAAGATATTCAGGAACCATCCGAGATGATGTGCTGGCAAGAGAAGATGTCAGGTTCCATCCGTGATGAAGTGCTGACGAATAGAGATTCAGGAACCATCCGAGATGATGTGCTGGCAAGAGAAGATGTCAGGTTCCATCCGTGATGAAGGGCTGACAAGAAGAGATTCAGGAACCATCCGAGATGATGTGCTGGCAAGAGAAGATGTCAGGTTCCATCCGTGATGAAGGGCTGACAAGAAGATATTCAGGAACCATCCGAGATGATGTGCTGGCAAGAGAGGATGTCAGGTTCCATCCGTGATGAAGTGCTGACGAATAGAGATTCAGGAACCATCCGAGATGATGTGCTGGCAAGAGAAGATGTCAGGTTCCATCCGTGATGAAGTGCTGACGAATAGAGATTCAGAAACCATCCGAGATGATGTGCTGGCAAGAGAAGATGTCAGGTTCCATCCGTGATGAAGTGCTGACGAATAGAGATTCAGGAACCATCCGAGATGATGTGCTGGCAAGAGAAGATGTCAGGTTCCATCCGTGATGAAGGGCTGACAAGAAGATATTCAGGAACCATCCGAGATGATGTGCTGGCAAGAGAAGATGTCAGGTTCCATCCGTGATGAAGTGCTGACAAGAAGATATTCAGGAACCATCCGAGATGATGTGCTGGCAAGAGAAGATGTCAGGTTCCATCCGTGATGAAGTGCTGACTAGTAGATATTCAGGAACCATCCGAGATGATGTGCTGGCAAGAGAAGATGTCAGGTTCCATCCGTGATGAAGGGCTGACAAGAAGATATTCAGGAACCATCCGAGATGATGTGCTGGCAAGAGAAGATGTCAGGTTCCATCCGTGATGAAGGGCTGACAAGAAGATATTCAGGAACCATCCGAGATGATGTGCTGGCAAGAGAAGATGTCAGGTTCCATCCGTGATGAAGTGCTGACGAATAGAGATTCAGGAACCATCCGAGATGATGTGCTGGCAAGAGAAGATGTCAGGTTCCATCCGTGATGAAGTGCTGACGAATAGAGATTCAGGAACCATCCGAGATGATGTGCTGGCAAGAGAAGATGTCAGGTTCCATCCGTGATGAAGGGCTGACAAGAAGATATTCAGGAACCATCCGAGATGATGTGCTGGCAAGAGAAGATGTCAGGTTCCATCCGTGATGAAGGGCTGACAAGAAGATATTCAGGAACCATCCGAGATGATGTGCTGGCAAGAGAAGATGTCAGGTTCCATCCGTGATGGAGTGCTGACGCATAGAGATTCAGGAACCATCCGAGATGATGTGCTGGCAAGAGAAGATGTCAGGTTCCATCCGTGATGAAGTGCTGACGAATAGAGATTCAGGAACCATCCGAGATGATGTGCTGGCAAGAGAAGATGTCAGGTTCCATCCGTGATGAAGGGCTGACAAGAAGATATTCAGGAACCATCCGAGATGATGTGCTGGCAAGAGAAGATGTCAGGTTCCATCCGTGATGAAGGGCTGACAAGAAGATATTCAGGAACCATCCGAGATGATGTGCTGGCAAGAGAAGATGTCAGGTTCCATCCGTGATGAAGTGCTGACGAATAGAGATTCAGGAACCATCCGAGATGATGTGCTGGCAAGAGAAGATGTCAGGTTCCATCCGTGATGAAGGGCTGACAAGAAGATATTCAGGAACCATCCGAGATGATGTGCTGGCAAGAGAAGATGTCAGGTTCCATCCGTGATGAAGTGCTGACGCATAGAGATTCAGGAACCATCCGAGATGATGTGCTGGCAAGAGAAGATGTCAGGTTCCATCCGTGATGAAGGGCTGACAAGAAGATATTCAGGAACCATCCGAGATGATGTGCTGGCAAGAGAAGATGTCAGGTTCCATCCGTGATGAAGTGCTGACGCATAGAGATTCAGGAACCATCCGAGATGATGTGCTGGCAAGAGAAGATGTCAGGTTCCATCCGTGATGAAGTGCTGACGCATAGAGATTCAGGAACCATCCGAGATGATGTGCTGGCAAGAGAAGATGTCAGGTTCCATCCGTGATGAAGGGCTGACAAGAAGATATTCAGGAACCATCCGAGATGATGTGCTGGCAAGAGAAGATGTCAGGTTCCATCCGTGATGAAGTGCTGACGCATAGAGATTCAGGAACCATCCGAGATGATGTGCTGGCAAGAGAAGATGTCAGGTTCCATCCGTGATGAAGTGCTGACAACGAGAGATTCAGGAACCATCCGAGATGATGTGCTGGCAAGAGAAGATGTCAGGTTCCATCCGTGATGAAGTGCTGACAACGAGAGATTCAGGAACCATCCGAGATGATGTGCTGGCAAGAGAAGATGTCAGGTTCCATCCGTGATGAAGGGCTGACAAGAAGATATTCAGGAACCATCCGAGATGATGTGCTGGCAAGAGAAGATGTCAGGTTCCATCCGTGATGAAGTGCTGACGCATAGAGATTCAGGAACCATCCGAGATGATGTGCTGGCAAGAGAAGATGTCAGGTTCCATCCGTGGTGAAGGGCTGACAAGAAGATATTCAGGAACCATCCGAGATGATGTGCTGGCAAGAGAAGATGTCAGGTTCCATCCGTGATGAAGGGCTGACAAGAAGATATTCAGGAACCATCCGAGATGATGTGCTGGCAAGAGAAGATGTCAGGTTCCATCCGTGATGAAGTGCTGACGCATAGAGATTCAGGAACCATCCGAGATGATGTGCTGGCAAGAGAAGATGTCAGGTTCCATCCGTGATGAAGGGCTGACAAGAAGATATTCAGGAACCATCCGAGATGATGTGCTGGCAAGAGAAGATGTCAGGTTCCATCCGTGATGAAGTGCTGACGCATAGAGATTCAGGAACCATCCGAGATGATGTGCTGGCAAGAGAAGATGTCAGGTTCCATCCGTGATGAAGTGCTGACGCATAGAGATTCAGGAACCATCCGAGATGATGTGCTGGCAAGAGAAGATGTCAGGTTCCATCCGTGGTGAAGGGCTGACAAGAAGATATTCAGGAACCATCCGAGATGATGTGCTGGCAAGAGAAGATGTCAGGTTCCATCCGTGATGAAGTGCTGACGAATAGATATTCAGGAACCATCCGAGATGATGTGCTGGCAAGAGAAGATGTCAGGTTCCATCCGTGATGAAGTGCTGACGAATAGAGATTCAGGAACCATCCGAAATGATGTGCTGGCAAGAGAAGATGTCAGGTTCCATCCGTGATGAAGGGCTGACAAGAAGATATTCAGGAACCATCCGAGATGATGTGCTGGCAAGAGAAGATGTCAGGTTCCATCCGTGATGAAGTGCTGACGAATAGATATTCAGGAACCATCCGAGATGATGTGCTGGCAAGAGAAGATGTCAGGTTCCATCCGTGATGAAGGGCTGACAAGAAGATATTCAGGAACCATCCGAGATGATGTGCTGGCAAGAGAAGATGTCAGGTTCCATCCGTGATGAAGGGCTGACAAGAAGATATTCAGGAACCATCCGAGATGATGTGCTGGCAAGAGAAGATGTCAGGTTCCATCCGTGGTGAAGGGCTGACAAGAAGAGATTCAGGAACCATCCGAGATGATGTGCTGGCAAGAGAAGATGTCAGGTTCCATCCGTGATGAAGGGCTGACGAATAGAGATTCAGGAACCATCCGAGATGATGTGCTGGCAAGAGAAGATGTCAGGTTCCATCCGTGATGAAGTGCTGACAAGAAGATATTCAGGAACCATCCGAGATGATGTGCTGGCAAGAGAAGATGTCAGGTTCCATCCGTGGTGAAGGGCTGACGAATAGATATTCAGGAACCATCCGAGATGATGTGCTGGCAAGAGAAGATGTCAGGTTCCATCCGTGATGAAGTGCTGACGCATAGAGATTCAGGAACCATCCGAGATGATGTGCTGGCAAGAGAAGATGTCAGGTTCCATCCGTGATGAAGTGCTGACAACGAGAGATTCAGGAACCATCCGAGATGATGTGCTGGCAAGAGAAGATGTCAGGTTCCATCCGTGATGAAGGGCTGACGAATAGAAATTCAGGAACCATCCGAGATGATGTGCTGGCAAGAGAAGATGTCAGGTTCCATCCGTGATGAAGGGCTGACAAGAAGATATTCAGGAACCATCCGAGATGATGTGCTGGCAAGAGAAGATGTCAGGTTCCATCCGTGATGAAGGGCTGACAAGAAGAGATTCAGGAACCATCCGAGATGATGTGCTGGCAAGAGAAGATGTCAGGTTCCATCCGTGATGAAGGGCTGACAAGAAGATATTCAGGAACCATCCGAGATGATGTGCTGGCAAGAGAAGATGTCAGGTTCCATCCGTGATGAAGGGCTGACAAGAAGATATTCAGGAACCATCCGAGATGATGTGCTGGCAAGAGAAGATGTCAGGTTCCATCCGTGATGAAGGGCTGACGAATAGAGATTCAGGAACCATCCGAGATGATGTGCTGGCGATGGTAGCCATCAAAATTTTGAACGTGAGTTTCATTTTCTACAGTAATCCAGCTCCGACTTTCCAAAAAATCGTCTCAACATTTTAGGTTTCGTTTTCTACAGTTTGATGGTAGAGTAGCCGACGGCCGTTGGCCGACCGCCGATATTTTAAGGATTTCCTTACAGTCGAATATTCTCCGAATTTTCAATCTATACTTGCGAGCAGCTCTTAAAGGATTTCAATGTATAACTTCTTCTCGACCGCCAAACGTTACTATGTTCAAACATCTCATTGGATCCAGTTTGGATTGCTTGGGAGACTGTATTTGTCTGATTTTTTCCCCGTACAGTTCTTCTCATTCTGACGTTGAGTTTCCCATTCACCAGCCCATTTCTCTATTCCTTCATGTTTACTTTTCATGTGTCACCGGGGGATACTGTAAAAACATATCAATGTTTCTATGTTGCTCAATTGGTGTGTACATTGTAAAGTACCGTATATACTGTAATTGAAGCGCATGCGGCTCCTATTTTTCAAACCCTCTGTCGTGGTGCGCTTCTATTGAAGGTGTGCTTCAATTAGAGCGTGCGCTTTTATTTTTCAAAGACATTTTTGAAAAAATATATTTTTGTTGGCCAGATTTTCACATCGTTTTAACTTCAAAATTGATGATTTTCAATAAAATTATGTATGAAATCTTGTCGAAACCTCAAATCTTACCTTTTAAGATTGTTTTTTGACAAGATTTTTCTGCAACGAGGTCGTTAGATTTTTTCTGGGCGTGCTTCTAATACAGGGTGCGCTTCTACTAGAGGGCGCGCCTCTATTTTTTAAACCTAGTGCCAGCATGCGCTTCTATTTGAGGTGCGCTTCAAATACTGGTGCGCCTCAATTACAGTAAATACGGTATACGGTGCTCAAAATGTTCCAAAAATATAACTTCCGTGCTGTGCCTGGTACTTCAAGATTCTCAACATCTTTCGCCGAAATTTCGGAGTTTACACACCCTCCACATTGATGAATTTTCATAAACCTGATTTCAAGCATCAACCATTTGATCGAAAGTCTTATCCTCGGATTGCTCACAACTTTTATTCAAATAATAGTTATTGTGATTTTCGAAAATTGATTTTTCAAATGACAAATTACTCAGTGTAAATAAAAAAGTGTTTCATTCAAAGACACAGATTGTGTATCAGGAATGGTTTATCATGTTTTTGTGTGTGTGCACACACGCACACACACACACACACAAATCCAAAACTAATTGTACTGTAGAGAACTGAGGAAATTCTCTTTCACTACAATACTTGTCCTCCTTATTCAAGGAACAAACGAGGCATTGAGACGTTTTACCTTTGTGGGTTAGTCAACCGCGTGTACCGACACTCCGCGGGTTCCGCGCACCACTATGTTATGTGTGTCTGCTGACTCCGCCCACCATTCCCCCGCATAGTAGGTTGAGTATAATTTGTTCAATTTTCGATTGAAAAAGTTTGTTTTTTCACAGAATATGATTATAGAAGTGTAGATTACAATCAAGTCATGCAATTTCTGTATAGAAAAACCTAGTACCAAGAAATTCCGAGACCAGGATTAGAAATGAATAGACAAAAAGAGAGAAGGGAAGAAAAAAGGAAAAAAAGATCTTTGTGTTTTTAGGGACAATAGAAGTTTTTGATTTTGGCAACGTTTGTCAGTTTTACTGCTCTTTTTCAGTTTTCTGATCAATTTTCTCTTCTGTGCTCACAGACTCTGAATCCAATTCAAGTTCAGATACCCTGTCAATTTGAAATCTGCTGTATAATCTTTCCGACTGAGATGGAACCAGCACACTTTTCAAAGCTGCACCAAAAAAAGAAAACGTTCCCTTGTCCCTGAAGACGGAGACACAGAAAGCGGGGAAAACCACCCGTCCTGTGTATTTGATGTGGAATTCCTCATTTTAAATTGATTCCTACATGTTGTTTTTTGATTAGGAAAAAAGTTGAAAACGCATGACTTGATTCTACGCCCATATCATCACTGAACCCAGTTTCCATCGCTTTTATTTTTTACAGACTGGACGGTGTCTGGACAAGGCTCGGGTGGGCGGCGGACAGCCAAAGGACAAACTACGGAAGACGGACTGCGAATGGTGGACGGACGGTAGACGGAAGGCGAAAAGACGAATTTCTTTCAAATCTTTTTGGTCTCATTAGGCCAGTAGTTTGTTCAGATGGCAACATAACAACACTAAGTCGTTCCACGGTCGCTCAATCTGTGCTCGGTCGATCATTTCTAATTCGAAAACGGTTTGTTTTCGGGTTCGACAGATTCATCAGAATTAGTACTGAAAACTGGTAATTGCAGAACTACATCTTTCAATTTTGAACTCATCTAGAAGCCAAGATAATTTCCTTCTTTTTTGTCCTTCTAGTAAATTATTATCTCCTTTCGCTCATATCCATATTTCTGATAACACAGCGTATTCTATTAAAAATATGGTAGGTCAAGTCTTGATGTTTCTTTCTTCATTTCCGATATTCCGAATCCCACATTTTGTACTCCGCTGAATAATCTTTTCTCAATCTTTTTTAGTATTGCTAAATTTTTTTCCATTTTTCACCATTTTCTTAATCTTACTGCTCTTATGTTATCTAATCGTGGAAACCTGTCTTCTTATTCAAATAAGAAACTTCAGTTATCAGTGCTTGTCATAACTAGAATTTGAATACTTGTCATTTCATTCAATTGCTCCTATTGTATTCTACTCTTTAAGATTAGTTTGTTTGATTGTATTGCTAGTTCACCTGAAATTTTGAAAAAAAAAACAAAAACACGAGCTTTTTTTGGAAAATTTTTATTCTTTCACAGAAGAATCAAGACCAAGTAGTAATCTATATACATGAAATCAAGTAATCTCTCTATTCCTCTTCGTCCCATTGAAACTTCTCGCTCGGATCAAAGTTCGACTGGGACTCGATCAAGTCGATGATGTCTTCGGTGGATGTACGGTGATCTTCATCGTAAGCACGACGGCATTCCGCCAAGAGGAAGTGCTTGTAAGAGACCAGACCAGCAATCATCAGAATATTCGAAACGTCCCGACGACGAGAGGTGGCAGTGAGGTCTCCAGAGTTGCCGTAGTCAACAAGAATCAATCGTCCTTTCTGAAAAAAAGAACTTTTAGACTATTTTATAAATTCCTCAAATCTAACTCACCTCTGGACTGCTTGGGACACACACATTTAAGAGAGTGACGTCGGAGTGGGAGACGCCGAGGTCATGAATCGCCTGGATGGCCAGAAGAAGATGGTAAAGAATCAAAGTCACCGTCTTCTCATTGAATCCGGTAGTGAAGTTTTGTGCCAGCTCGCCAAGACTCTTCCCCTCAACAGACATAACTGAAAAACAAGAATTTCTTGTTTCTCATGTTTCGAGTTCCCCTGACTCTCTATCCCAAACTAACCATAAAACTCGGTCTCTGCCGTACGTCCATAATCCAGTGGAGTTGGCGAAAAGGTGAATGGATCGAGGCGGCGGAGCAAGTGAAACTCCCGCTCCAAGTCAGTCTCTCCGAAGAACTTGGGTTTCTTGATAGCAACCAAGCTATTCGTACGAAGGTCTTGGCCAGAGTAGATTGCGCAGAAGTGCCCTTCGTTGATCATTCGATCGACCTGATAGCGCTCGAGGAGGACTTCGTTTTGACGGAACATTCTGAAAGAAAATTTTTCCGTTGACATTTAACCTCCGCAAAACTTACCTTTTACAGTAGTCAAAAGTGGAGAAAACGAAGGAAAGCGGCGATCCCGGAGGGAAAAACTGAAGGAATGAATTTTTTCTAAGAGATTTCCCCTCAAATCAACGTGTTTTTTGCCACATATTGGCATGACCTCGGGGGTCAGGCCGGAGTTTCACTTTTGTTTTTGAGTTCCTAGGATAGCTGGATGGGTCGAATTTCTGTAGAGGATGGTTGGTGACTAGAAGAGTTTTTTTAATGCTGTCTAATACCTGTGACAGCTGAATTCGGGGTGTTGACCTAGATATTCCGATGGGTCCAACATTTGCAGATATGTAGGCCATTTTTTGGAGATTCAGAATCTGCAGTCATCTGTGACTTCTGATGACTGAATATGGGATGTTGACCTATATATTCAGTCTGGTCCAATATTTGCAGATATGCATGCCACTTGACGAGGATTCAGAATTGTTTTCCATCTGGAACTTCGGCTGACTGAAAAATGGGACCATGACCTAATTTTTAGATAACATTGAAAACCTATGAGTGAGTAGTAAATTTTATGAGGATTCAAAAGCAACAGCAAATTGGGATTTGTGACAACTGAATAAAGGAGTTTTGACCTCATTTCTCAAATAACCATGGAACATGATGAAAGGGCCTGTTCTGGATTCAGAATTTCCAAACATCTGGAGTTAGCGTTTCTTCATCCATAATCTAATTTTTCAAATTGCAACATCATATTTCTAAAACTAGATGGAAAACTTTATCATGGACTTCTGATTGCCGCTGAGGTTTCATGACTTCTCAGATTTTTAGACATGACAATTTACAGTTTTACGATAACTTACTCTCTTTTTTCACACCCAGCTTTTCATATAGTTGATGATTGTTAGATTTGTCTCTAAAACTTTGTGCAAAACCAGATCCTCGGTTAGGTCTGAAAGGAGCTGGTAACAGAATTTTTAACCCAATGAATCTTCCCTCTCCATCAATCTCGAACTTCTATTCTGTTAGGACGTTTTCTGATTCCATGACGATTAGTGTAACCCAATTAATCTCTTCTTCTATTATTTCTATTGGAAAAAAGTCCCTCACAGAGTGCTAAAGCTGTTTTTCGGGCCATGAGACGATTGAGAAGACTAACGACATTATTTAGTGATTTTTTCGATTCGTTTTGCTTCGTTTAATGACAAGATTTTAAAAAAAATTGTCACTGTTTTTTGATGAATAAAATATTCAAATATAAATTAAACCACTTCATCAGAGTTGATTGATTCCAGGTTCTCCCAAAAACTAATCTCACAGTATCTTGATTTGCTGGGGGGAGAGGCCTTCTTGAGTTGTCACAACATTCGCGAAGCTCTGGTTTGTTCGGCATTCTTTTCTCTCTTTATTGTATTTTCTCCGCTTTGGAGTAGAACGTTAGCTCTTTACCAGAAAACTTATGAGTTCTCCAGGTAAGCATTGTGCTTATCATAGTTTTAGTAATTTGTTTTTTTTTAATCGTGAACCATTGAATAAAGTTGGACACTTATTTCAAAGCAGAAATTGACTTCATTATAATACACTTCACGAAAAAATTAAAAAATACTGGTACCATCATCGGTACCATTTGGCTATGCTGCTACTAAGACCCTTACCTGAGATCCTTTCGTCAGTCATAGCCTTACACCACATTCACAACCAGAATGACTTACCGCTAGGCGGCCCAGTTGAGAATGCGATGCACCCCTTGCCTGCGCAAGGGGACAACCCGTCTGAAACTGGCTGCCCTTATATACCCACCCATTTGAGAGCGGCCGACATCTCGCGACTTCGCGCAGGCCACTATGTTTTGTGTGTGGAAAGGGGGGAAAGAGGGGGGAGAGGGTAGAGAGGGCGGTTTTCGCCGGTTCAATTACCCAAGTTTGAGGTAAGCCCGTAGTTTGAACAATAGAAATTTTGAGGTCTAAGTGTATTATAAAAGAACTTTTTATGGGAATTCAGATGAACCCAAAATCACAAAATTAGGACATTTGTGAGCCGAGTTATCCATTCCCAAAGTTTGAGTCAGAATGCCCTCAAACTAGTTTCCCATATAGCCATTTCAGTTGTTTTTTAATGTGAGTTCTGCTTGCCAGACTCCCAGTTTCTCCAAATTTCTTCTATTCTATTCTTGAATGTGTCAAAATGCTTTTAAGGCATTTTGTTCGACTCTATTCTTATTTTTCATCTGAAAGATTAGAAACCAAAAAAACGAGCTATTCAAGAATATTCATGTATTCTTACTGTAGAAATAAGACCAAGTAGTAATGAAAACAATTATATACATTAATAAAGTGTACTCTCTAAAAATCTTTCCATAAGAAGTTCTCATTCGTGTCGAAATCTGGCTCATCCTCAATCATCCCGATAAGATCCTTGATGTTGGTATGGTGGTCTTCGTCCTGGTCGCGAAAGAAGTGCTCATGTAAAAACCACCCGACCATCATCAGGATGCTCAAAACGTACCGACGACGAAAAAAAATTGACTTAATTCCCATAATCCACAAGAATCAGGCGTCCTTTCTGTAAAAAATAAACTCTTATACTTTCACATCCTTGAAAGGACGGCTTCATTCAAAAAAACTAAAACTGGCCACATGACTCTCACTGGGTCAGCTACGTCGTTTGAGAAGTCCATCAACAGACTCCTGGCAAAACTTTTCTCCATATCCGTACAGTTTCCGATCTTCGTATCGACAATAAAATTTCTTTCGTAATTGTAATAGAAATGAATGTTGAATGACTTTTTCTTGTGCTTGACAACAATATCCGTAATCATTTAGTATGATTGGAGAGATCGATCCTTGGAAGATTAAACTTTCTAGTTACCCACCTCCAATTGAAAATCCCTACTACCCACTTTCCCTTTTAACATTTTCCAACTGGCTAGTGGTATTACAAATTTTGACGCCACGTCAGTGATTGTACAATTCCCTAAGTTTTGAATCCACCACCCCTGTTTGGTCTATAGATAACAAACAACACAAAACCCTTTTCTCTATTGTTCTCAGACGTGGACAACACTCGACCTGAGAAGACGTTACCACTAAATCAATAAGTCACAGGGAGGACCTCATATGCGTTGTGTTGTCATCTCATCGACCCAATATTCTTCGTTGTGCTAGGTCGACGTATTTTCCTTTTCGATCGTTTGCAACTACAAATTTCGAAATGTCCTCCTCCCTCACTATTACTCCTAATCCTGATCCGCCGTTCAAAAAGTTTCCCCTCCTCAAACTTCCCATTCTTGCTCAAGTCAACATACTCTCTACAATGGCACCATCAGCAGTTTACTTTCTGACTGCACTTTCTCAATGTCGAAAAGTGGCTCGAGTGGTGAAATGGAATGATTATCAATCATCTCTGGTCATTTTGAGAGGTTATATCGGTTTGTTTTTATGGAATAAGTCTGATGAATTGGATGCAGCTTCTTGCGTCACAGTTACAAAAATCGTGGAGAGAATCAGGAATGCACAAAGCTACAATCTTGACGGAAAGAAAAAATTACTTTTTCGGTGAGTATCAATTGAGTTGGCCGTTCCAGGAATGTGTGCAACGCGCACCATCTCAATCTCATTGTGCGTGCTCTTGTAGCTGTGGGCGATCTAACTCTTCAGAAATGTCTTTGATCTACCAGTGCTAGAACCGCGTCATCCACATTTTAAGACCCTATTAATCATTTTTCATTTCCAGCATTGCAAAGCATGATGAATTGGATATACCGACAATAAGCTACGTCCGTAGAGACACCGACATGGCATGTAATACCATCATCAACCACTTCCAGTCTACATTCCGAGTGTCTACATTTTCACAATGTACTGTTGGACTACAAGACTTGCATCGGATACCAAAAGATTTGCTCCTCAATCAACTGCTGGTACAAGAAGATAAACGTCGCGGAAACTATATACTGAAAAAAGAAGAAGTTGATCATTTCTTTGATACCCATCCAGTCCCAGAAATAGTTCACATTGTACCGGAACAAGATGGAGATATCAGCTCAAACAAGAAGTTGATGTCTGTGAAGAATCTCACCATTCACAATGCGACATGGGCAAGTCAGGATAATATTTCAAAATTGACGGGACAAGATATTCTTCTAACCGAGACAAGTTTAACCACTCAAGATGTAATCGCTTTTGTGAAACATTGGCTAAATGGAGGATATGAGAATTTGGATACGATGTGGTGGATGGCAAATGCTAATAATTTCGATATCGATGAAATTATCAATGAGTTTGAATTGGACGTGTGGGATAAGAAGAGAAGAGCAAAGACCTACACAAAAGTCGTGGAGTAAGTCATTATTTATTCTTAGTCATGCCAGTTTCGAAATGTTGTTTTTTTTAGAAATCGCAAGCTACGCTTCGACCTTTACGATTGCACTCAGTGCTTTGATATAGAAAGAGAATCGGATGGACGTTTAGCTTCGATCGACGTCTTTGGCAACTACTTCATGTTCTACGTTTGGAGAGAGCGGTTCCCAAAAAATTGTTGATTTATTATTCTTTAGTAATTTGGAATAAAATATGAATTTTTTCTTGTCATGCTATTGCTTGGTGCAACTGAAGAATATAAAGGGACAGAGCCTAATCGAAATATAATTTTTGTGACAAGCCAACATCCGAGCACAAAATACCAGCCTCCCCTGACGAGTTTGGTTTTTCGTAAAACGTGATGATTGAGTTTCTCAGAGAACGTATCTTATGCTCTTCATTTTTGCAGTTGACAACGTTTTTCTAGTTTCGACGGATCTTGATAGGAACAACACAACTTCAGAGACGCAGAGAAACAAGAGTTACGACGTCTTCCTCCGCCCTCATGAAATGCTCTGACTATGAAGTACTGTATTTCAAAAACCAACTTAACTGAAAAAACGTTGTAAATCAAGAAATATGTAAAAAGTTATGTTCTTCATTTTTGCAGTTGACAACTTTCTTCTATCTTCGACGGATTTTGAGATACAAACACCACAATTTCAGACGCAGAGAAACAAGAGTGACGACGTCTTCCCTGAAATTCTCTCACTTTCACTATAAACTACTAGCTTCGACGGCTTATTATCCTAATGATCTTAAGTTGAGATCATAATGCCCCTAAAATCCTAAAATCTGTGGATTCTCTCAGAAATTTACTATGCAACCCATTTTCCCCATCATTCCACTGATCCAAAGTTATAATTATTTGAAGATTTCCGCTTTTTCTGAAAACACACTTCGCAAAAATGTATAGAGGACAAGATATTTTTTGACAAAAAAAACCAGTTTGAGTTTTTGATAAACACAAAACATAACAAACTTTTGATAAACTCTTTATGTACACAGAAATGAAAGAAAAATGATTATTAATGATTTGTGTTCTTGGCCTGGACTTCATTGAAGTGGTCAATGACTTGCTGACGGAAATCAATCAAAACACGACAGGTCATGAAATTGATGCAGCATTGAAAATAGGCAAATTCTTAAATGGTCTGAAATAAAAATTCGCTGTTTTTTTTCTTGACTAATTTTTGAACTGATCTTGTCAAAAGACTCCAGAATCGCAGTTCCGACCACGGTCTTGTCAAGTTTGACATGTTTACTGAAAACAGAGACATGAGTATTAAAGGAAACTTCTGAAATAGTGAACTCACATCGGCTTGCTCATGCCTCCTGGAAGAGCTGGAGCAGCTCTTTTCCGGTCTTGTTGGGGAGC
The DNA here is from genome assembly GCA_963932045.1 of Caenorhabditis sinica. Classification (NCBI taxonomy): domain Eukaryota; kingdom Metazoa; phylum Nematoda; class Chromadorea; order Rhabditida; family Rhabditidae; genus Caenorhabditis; species Caenorhabditis sinica. The sequence continues at coordinate 28,311,248 of OZ009938.1, forward strand.
AGCAGCATCGGTAGTTTAAGTGGATCCCGATGCTTGAGCTTGACCAGATGCAGTGATTGAAGTGAAGGCTGTTCACCACGGTGCTTAGTCTTGTGGTAGTTTTCTCTCAGCATCTCTGCAGCATCTTTGTGATGTTGGTTGTTCTGAGTAATAGTTTGGTTGTTTTATAAAAGTTACACGTACTTATTACCATTTCGGTACTCTTTACGAAACATTCGCACATCCGGTAAAACATTTGTACCGCTTCTGTCGCCGCAATAGTGTTCTGAAACTTTGAAGTGAGGGTTTTTTGAGTGCTTTATACTTGCGTTATGACACACCACAGAAGTTGCCAAGGATGCCGAATCTTGATTCGCTTGACATGAAATCGAATTGTCCTGTGGTTTTGCGGTATTTGAAAAATGTCTGAAAATATTATCAATTTCAGTGGCTGTTAAGATCACAAATACCCAAATCCATGTCCCAACTTACCCCACTTATTTGCCCTATTGCTCTTGAGGTAACTGAACTTTGAAAACTTCACTTACCTCAAAATCAAAAAAAAATTTCAGAAAATTAATATAAGCGAGACGGAAAAGACCCCAATACAGTGCAGGGTCAACAGAAACCGTTCGGATATAAATATACATTAAAAATTGAAAATTAGAGAAAGGCTACTGCATTCGATTTGATGATTTGTTCAAAACCAACCAACCATTGTAAGCGTAGAACCACTCAAGACTTTGAGAAAAAAACAAAAAGATCCGCAACCAATCCAAAACGACACCACGACGCCGACGACCTGGAAATATTCGAATAAAATTGTCACTTCTAGTTCTGGTTCAAGCATAAATGTGTAAAACTCACCATAAACTGAATTCCTTGTTGCTATTCGTACCAAGTTCAAGACAGAAGGAAGCTTGAGGAGCTGAAAATATATTCGAATTTAAGATCAAATAGTAGAGGAGAGGAAAAATGGAAAATAAAGAGAGAAACAAGCGGAAGAATGAATGGAAACTATTAGGGTGGGGAGAAAGTTTCTTTCTTTTTTGAAGGTGCAATTTTGAGCTTGTATATCTAGCTTGGTGAAGGCTGTATCAAAGCAGTTTTTTGTGCATTTGGTAGAGACACTCAATAACTCATCACAGTAATAAAATATCATTGCTAGCTGTATCTGTTCAAAAGCAGCACACTTTTCCCTGGCCTTGGTCATTTGTGATTTCATCATATAGTTTTGCGTCATTAGATTTTTCATCTTGGTTTGCTTAGAAACGACTGATTTATTATTGATATATCCCCAACAAGAGTTTTTCTGAACGATGCAAAGAAAATTTTCTCAAAAAACTTCACTTACAAAAAATTTGAAGCAGTTATGTACGAGCTCTTTTTTCTACATACATGTCTCTTTAATGGAGCGGTGTGAATCACTGGGTAAACCAATTACCATGGAACCACTTACAGTGTGTGAAGTATAACAGTAGGTACGAATATAGAAGTTTTTAGAAATCTAATAGCGCCGACACAGTTAGAAAGTTGGGGCTAAAGGTTTATCCCTGTTTCAGCATAGGTCGCAATAATTTCCGTTCTGACTTGGAACATTTTTCACATATTTTTCCCAAGATTTCTGAGGTTCACTATTAAATAATTGTCATCAACAGACACCTGAAACTATGCTTAATCATTGTGAAAAGGGAAAACCAGGCAGTCCTATTTGAAGGATTGGGAAATGCAAAAAGACAACCATTTTAAATGAAAAATAGGTTGGTGGCAAGATATCGCTTGTTTGATGTGACACTATGAGCGAGTTTTCCCATATTTTGCGTTCAAGAAGTATTACAGTATGCACTTATTTTCCAATAAAACTGATTTATTTGCCAGCTCATTCTCGTGAGATAGGACAATTTGAAGATACAGAAGAAGTTGCGCTAGTGGAGAGTGAAATGACTGCTGAATGCTAAGCCCAATTTCGGAATTAGAAAGGTTTCTAAGTGTTTTTTGGTGAATTCAACCTCGATCTTTCAAAAAATTAACATGAAAACCCTCTGCGGTTACATCGCTTACAAAAATTTGGCGGTCCAAAACAGGTCCTTAAAAGGATCATACTCAGTGTTTTGTTCTGCCGAATCACTAACTTCTGAAGGATTGACTCAGGGAACTGTCGGTTAACTACTAAGGAGATGTTCATTCTATGTCACAATAATTTAGGTTTCTTGAATGAACTCTTCGCAAAAAAAAATAGAGAAGAAAAATCAGGCAAAAAAGAAAGAAACTTTCTCCCCAGCCTAATAATTGAACCTAACTGAAGATTGAAACTAACTCACTGTCAAACTAGACAAGATTTTGTTAAACTAGACAAGATCTTCCAAAAAAGATTCAGCTGAATGAAAATCAATATAGCATGCCATTGAAATATTTATTTTCTGAACAGAGGAATCTGAGAAACCAAGAGAGAAAGGGGAAAAATCAGAATAAATGAGAAATTAAATGAGAAACCTAGAGTGTCAGTAAACACAAAGAGGTCATGTATTGATTTGTGACACCTGAGCCAATTTTCGCGTTTAGATAGATCAAAACAACAGTGTCCGCGCCTCTCGAAAATCAATTCTTTCGATCTACTTTTTTCTCACACAGTGCACACCTCTCCCGTTTTTAGACAGAGAAAGGGAATGAAAAAATCTTAAGGTTCTAGAATAAGTTGATTCAAGAAGGTCTATGATTTCCCGAAACTTTTACGCTAACCGATGACTGAGAAAAAATTAGACACCCAAAAAGATATCGATCACTGACAAAATAAGGGTTTTGATTTTATAGAACAATACGAAATCAAACACATTTGTTTTTATCTGATTTGTGTCTTCGAAAATTTCTGAATCAACCTCAAAAATAAAATAAACAGCGAAATGGGAATAAAAATTTGTCGAGAAAATGCTCTAGAAGAACTGTGCAATACAAAAAAACCATGAAACAGGTACACCTCTCGAGAAATCAAAACAATGAGAGAAGAATTCGATCTACTCTTGTCCGTAATGTGAAAGGGTCTTGATGTGCATCATGTACACTATCACTTCTCTAAATATCTAAGAACGGGAGGGGTTCATGAAAACTTTGTCCTCAAAAGATTGAAATATTAGTGAGAAGGGTTTTGACAATGAGAGGTTCAGCAGATTAGAAGAAGTACTGCTAAAAACGAGTGACTTTTTGAAAAAAGAAGACCAATGATGTATTATACCGAAACTTTTGAGATAACCAATAATGAGGGAAGGGTTGTTCTCCTCTACAGTTTTACAGTGATGAACTCTTAATTTCAAGCGAGAAGTTTCTGCCAACACTAGTGTTCTATTCAGCACGAATATAAATACAGGTGCAAGATTTCTTGACTAGTGTTCGACAAGTATTATTCTTGTAAACCGTTCCCACACAGCAACGACTGATAATGCAAAAACATTACAGTAGAGATCCATTTAGAAAAAAAAAACAATACCTTCCACCAGCGATCAAGATGCCTCGACGCCATGCCTTCATCAATTAAGAAATCGCCGCTTTGATGAACAGAACCCGAGACCCGAGCACGCCACCACAAGCATGTATCATATGGGAAAAATAAGATTGTCCAAAAATCCATTTTCAGATGGAAAAAGGTAAAAAGGTATTCTGACTTGAAGTGGCAAGAAGACATGGCGACAGATTGGTGAGCTCCACGCAATTGATTAGTTCGGGGAACAAGATCGGAAGAGAATGATGCTCCATTATTTCCTTGAATCGATTCTTGAGGCAACTCTTGTCCATTTCGAAGCTTCTTTGCAGATGGCCTGGACGTTGTCGCCGGAGGGAGTTCTATTTGCCTCTTATCAGTTTTATGATGTTTCAGCCTATCAGTTGAACAATTGGAGACGACTTCAAAGCAAACAAAACAGAAGGTTTCGTCTTGGTCAGCGTCAAATTTTTTTATCTCCCGGTCAATGTGCTCATTGACATCTTTGAACTCGAATGAAATGGTAATTTGTTCGGAGGTGGCCATGTTAACCAAAGAGTTGCTGAAAAATAACATAAAAAATTTGTTCTTGCTTTTAACATACTAATTTTTTCGATTACCCTTAGTAGCATTATCTAGTTTGACATTGTCAAAACGTTCGGGAACATAACGCCGCTCGAGATTGAGAAAGTGCAAAAAATCAGATTGGTTTCTTTTTTCTTTCCAATGCTCTACTCATAGTAGAATAATCATCAATTTCCCACTTTTGAAGAACCATCTCTTCAAATAATTGCTTGTTTGGGAATCCAATGAGAATCTGGATGACCGCTTCTGAATTTCGAAAAGCTCTTCTGAGTCCTCTCACGTCATCTGACGTTTTCAAAAACAAAGTATTTGGATTACCCGTGTTTTTTCAACCCTAAAACCAACTCAAAATTCGAAAATTTTCAAAATTTTTCAGAAGGCGTCATGTCTTCTGAATCCCCAACAACATCTGAGGTCTTGAAAAATAGAATATTCGGATTCTCCGTGATTTTTTACCCCAGGGATGATGTTTCCTGACAGCAAAGCTCACCTCGAGAGAATTGAGATTCCTTCTGTCCCTAACAATTGTAAGTACTTGCTGACTACGAGACGTCTTCTGAACTCTGCAAGTGAAGTTTTCTGAGTCCTCCATGTCATCTGATGTATTCAAAAATAGATAATTCAGATTCCTCGTGTTTTTTTACCTTAGATAACTTCAAAACTCAAAAATTTTCAAAAATGTTTAGAAGACGTCACGTCTTCTGAATCCACAACGTCATCTGAGGTTTTCCAGAACGGAAGATTCGGATTCTCCGTGATTATTCACCCCAGGAAAGATGTTTTCTGACAACAGAACTCATCTCGAGAGAATTGAGATTCCTTCTGTCCCTAACAATTGTAAGTACTTGCTGACTACGAGACGTCTTCTGAATTCTGCAAGTGAAGTTTTCTGAGTCCTCCATGTCATCTGACGTATTCGAAAATAAAATATTCAGATTCCTCGTGTTTTTTTACCCTAGATAACTTCAAAACTCAAAAATTTTCAAAAATTTTCAGAAGACGTCACGTCTTCTGAATCCTCATCGTCATCTGACGTCTTCAAGAATAGAAAATTCAGATTCCCCGTGTCTTTTTACCCTAGGACACTTCCAAAAACGGAAATTTTCAAAAATTTCTAGAATGCTCGCTTTCCGCTGCCGACACATACCGAGCCGCGTAGTTTTGCAGCACCCTCTTGCAGAACTTCTACACACACTGAAAGACTAGTATATATGGGAGAGATTGGCAGTGATATGTGCAGAACGAGAGAGGTGTAACATGACTCAAATTGGAGCTTTTTTCCTATTTCAAAGAGCATTTCGGAGTGAAATTTCCAGCCGATTCCGAATTTGGCATCGGAAAAGGCGTATCTTTACATAAAAACGAGATATAAGGTACTTGTAAGAGACTTAGAAGCTTGAAAGGTCCCCAAATGCCTCCTGACAGACAAAAGATATTCCTACTGTCTTAACAGCTGGATCAGTAATGATTACATCTGTTGCTTCTTTATAATGAGATGTATCTCTATCTTGTGGCAACACAAGAGCTTATGCCCTATTCCTAGCCTTGGCGTCGTAGTGTATTCTATGACGTTTGCTAACGCCAGATAACTCTGGTTTAATTTTTGGTGGCTATATGCGGTGAGATTCGTCGTTACCGATAGTCTTAATGACCGAATATTCTCGAGAGATTAGCTATATAATCTCAAGAGAGTGCATTTTATATTCGGCGCCAAAACTTTTCTTGATTTGGATAAGTACAACATTGCCGAGAGTAGCATTCGAGGTGATAGTCTAGAATGTCTTCTCTAGATTTCTATGACATGTACTAGCCATTTTGAAAATTTCTTTTCTTTACTATAAGTAGCTCACAAAATAAACTGCCAAATGGCGATTCAATCAAACTCGTCGTTTATTTTTGAATACTTGCACTCTATAATCCCGCACTGTTGCCTATGACAGACTGGTTTTTAAAGTTTTGGCTCTTCCTATCATTTTTCAAAAATGATAGTAAAAGCCCTTACTCCTATCATTTTGTTTGTTCGCACTTATAGTCTCTCAAATGTGCTTTCCAACACAAATACATTCCTGAGTTTCAGGTAATAATTTACGATACATCAGTATGGATATTCTCGAGCAACTGCATCTTTCGTCTCCATTTGGCAATGGGAAGAGCTTGACCTGGGATCCGAGCGATCAAAATTTCGGCTCAGAAGTGATCAAGTTTGTGACGAGGTATGCATTTGTGTACTCTGAAAAAAAACATTCTGTTACTACTTACAGCCAAATGGGAGAACTCGATGACCTTGGTCTCACCATCCCAGACGCTTGGCAAGACAAGGACAATGTCCTTTCACACAGGCAGATTGATGACTTCTCTGCGGACTTCAACAGAATTGTCCTTGCATTCCGCAATGGAGTAATATATCCCCTATGAAATTTTTGAATTAATCATTGAGTTTCAGCACTTCCAAAACCAGACCCCTGGAGATCGTTATGCTTTGAATTGGCAAATGGGAAGATCTTTCAGTGATGAAAGTATCAAGGAGGTCATGGCACTGACCAGACGACTCACTGTTCAACGTGACCGAGAGTTAGAAGGAGTCTCGATCGGCACTGGAGTAAGTTTTATGGTCACTGAAAATTGCAAGTAACAAGTGGATGGTGATCTTAACTTTGTATTTCCAGAAATACGGAGAGATGAGTGCCGAACAAATGTTGTCCATTGTCGACGAGCTCCACCTCGGTCGCAACGACGTCTTCATGGATCTCGGATCGGGCATCGGCCATCTCGTCGCATGCGCCGCCATTTCGTCTACTGTGAGAACCTCGGTTGGAATCGAGTTCATTACCACCAGAGCCAAGAAAGCTCTCGAATATCGTCAGGCTCTACGCAGGTACAGATTTTGAGTAACTTCAGCCTAATAATTTATCCAAATTTTCAGCGTACTGGAATGGTTCGGACGCGGAGACTCGATTGGAGAAATCGTGCTCCACGAAGGGAGTTTTCTCGAGAATCGCCACAAGGATTTCATCAAGACCCAGGCGACCGTCATCTTTGTGAATAACTACGCTTTTCGTGCCGAGACCACCAACGAGCTGAAGACGGTGTTTGCTGAGTGCCAACCGGGAACCCGGATCGTGTCCACTGCCCCATTCGTGACAAAGAAAGACCAAGAGCGAATGTCGCGACAGTTGAGAGGTATTGTTATTATATATTTGATTCTAATTGTAAGCATCATAATTTCAGACCCGCTTCCGGCAAAGGTTCGTCTGAGCCAGCTCCGAACCACCCAGAACAACAACGGATTTCGCTCGAGCAGTTGTGAGATCCACATGATGACTGTCCACTAATCCACAAGTTGGATTAGAGATGAGGCTGATGTCCCCTTTTTTCTTTATTATTTCCCCTCTTTCATAACCTTCTGATCCCGCTCTGATCTCAGAAGGTTTCAGTCCCCAGCCGCTGGTTATTTATTACTATTATCATTATTATTATCCCCTTTTATATCATTACTATTTTCCCCTTTTCATGTTTCTGTTTTTTGAATACCCTTTAGGTGTTCCTTCCCCTTCTAGTATGACTTCCTATGATCTTTCGCTTTTTATGATCTCTATGATCTCTGATTCATTGTCTTGCCTTCCCCATTCTCTCCCGTTTGTTGTCCGGGTCCATTGTTTGTTGTTCGGTTACATCCTTCTTTCAAATGTTTCTTTTTTTAAGTTATGCTTTGTTCATTAAATAAATCACAAAATCTCTAATTGTTGGTTTTGTTTTGAAGTTCATTCATATAGACGTCTAAGGAAGTGATCATAGTGGAACAGTTGAACTGTTGCTGATCCTGAGATTGTCTAAAGCAGTTTTGGTACACTGCGATCTGTTGAGACTATTCCTTGACTGATTTATTTTTTGTCCCTTTTTTCGAAAGACCTCTTTTGGAAGACCCAACAGTTTGATTTCTGTCAGATGATGTGAGATAATAAACTCTGCACTATTTTGAAACTTTCACATATTTCACTTGGATTTGTTCTGGGAGAAAAATGATAGCTCTGAAACAAGCAATTATCACTGTTCAGAGGTCATCGACACGTCTGAGGAGTTTTCAGCAGAGAATGGAATAGACTCATACAAAACCATAGATTTTTACGTTGACTGTGACAAAGCGACAGGGAAAGTCAAATGCTAGTCTGTTTTCTCATTTTGTTGAATACCATCTGATTCCCCTCGCAACGGAAGTATTTCATTATGCTGTTTTGGAATACTCCAATAATTTGGATCTGGGTAATATCGACCCTCTAGATCTCAATTCTGTTTTCGCTTTTCTATCTTGTGGCAACACAAGAGCTTATGCCCTATTTATGGCCTCGGCGTCGTAGTTTATTCTATGACGCTTGCTAACGCCAGATAACTGGTTCAATGTCAGGGCACTTTTCTTTGGTGGCTATATGCGGTAAGATTCGTCGTTACCGATAGTCTTAATGACCGAATATTCTCGAGAGATTAGCTTTATAGTCTCAAGAGAGTGCGCTTTATATTCGGCGCCAAAACTTTTCTTGATTTGGATAAGTGCCGTGTTACTGTAATGAGAAATAAGATGACTGGACTGAATTTCTCTGAATTATGGTAACACGTACTAGCTGTGAGTTTTTGGTTTCCGAGGGTTTTAGCATATTTTCGCATTTTCAAAGTCCTTTTTGATCCGTGTTGTACCTCATTTTTATTGCTCTTTCAAACCTGAGTACAAAAATCACAAACGTTTGATTTCCAGGTAATAAAAGTGGCACAACAACAGGCTAAAATGCCAAAAATCGTCGGAATCCTGGGTCACGCCGTCGTTGAGGAGTACGCCATGTACAACGTTAAGCACGCGGATGGCTCGGAAAGTGTTCTTTTGGAGTACGATATCGTGGTATGTTGATGATATAAACAGTATTGTCTTCAAAGATATCTATTTTCCAGGGAGCCAAGAAACTTCTCGACCGCTATAAGCAGGATGTCGACCCCCAGAATCTCTCGAAAACCGACGTGTACGTGGTCGAGGGTATTCTCAATCACCGAAAAGTCGGAGCCAAAACTCCGTTTCTCGTCAAGTGGCAGGGATATGAGAATGCGGTTTGGCACACCGAAATGTCTCGTGCTGATCTGAAGGCAAGTGTCATGACAGAAATTCCCAAATAGTGAAACTTTTCTTTCAGGATTCAAAACAGGCGATTCGTGACTATCTTGGAGGTTTGGAGAAACCGAAGAAGAAGACGCGTGTCACGAGAGGTCGTAAGAATCAAAAAGTCAGAGGAGCCAAAGCTGAAGAATCGGATTCTAATTCTGAATCGACGTCTTCGAATTCTGATTCTGAATCGACGTCTTCTGCTGCCAAGAACGGATCTCGTGATGCCGCCGAGCCGACCACTTCCAAGAGAGCTCGTGATTCGGATGAGAAAGAGGATGAATCTGGAGATAGTGTTCAGGTGGAGTCTGGAGGAGAGGAGGAAGAAAGAAAGGAAGAGTCGGCTGAAGGAGAAAACGAGGAGATGATGGAGGATGAGCAAGAGGAAAGTGATGATGAAGACGGAAGTGATGAAGACGGAAGTGATGAAGACGTAAGCGATGTAGATGACGATGGTGGAATGGAGATGGCGCCGGGGCAGGATGACGATGATGACGAGGGAGAGGAGCCAATCGTGGAACATCCCGACGATAGTGGAGACGACGAGGGTAAGTTCAAAGTAGTTGAAGTTCTGCTAATCATAGTCTTATTTTTTAGAAGAGGTTGATGCAAATGTGGCTCATGCTCAGGGAGAAGAGCGCAGAAGAGTTCGTCTTTGGAACCACCGTTGGCATCAGTACCACGTACTCCAGCATGAAATGGAGTACGCTACGCGCTTCTTGTAAGTTTTTCTTTCACGTTTCTCGTGACTTGTATTATAGGTTCTACAAATAACTTATCTATTTCAGCGTCGCCTTCGGATTCCCGCCTCTCTACATCCCCGCCTACGACCCCAACGGACCGGTGGCTCTAGTTCCACCAGAGTATGAGCCGTATGTGGAAGAGCCAGAGGATGATGAGCAGTAGACTCATTCATAATTGATCTGTATTATTATTTGTTGTTTCTCTTATGTTCTCTTCTATTAATTATTATCTCTTTTTCTCTATGATCTTTCTTTATCGTTTGGTCTTTAATAAAAAACACGAGCTTATTGTCTATTGTAGTTACGAATCTTGGTTTTTTATCCAGGGTACTATATCTTGTGCTGCGGTCATATGACTGCGATCTGTTGAGACTATCCTTTGATTGAAGTTTCTTTTTTCCCTTTTTTTTCAAAAAGTTCACAATTTTATTGTGTAAAAGGAACTGGGATCGAGTCCATTCAACGCCATTGCTAGGTTCATTTTTGTTGGATCTGTACGTAGAGTAAACCCGAGTCCGGGTGCCGTTTTGATGATAAATAATAAATCATATTCATTCGATCTACATTGCACGTTTTCCTTTACTCCCTAATTAATATTGTTTTCTCATCCTCACATTCTTATCCCCCGACATTCCTGTCTTCCACAACACTTGTTGCTTTCTTATATTAAAACTGCTCCTCCTTTTTTTATGTGTAAAAGCCTCTGACTAGGAAACAACTTGACGTTCCAGATTTGGATATTTCCATGACTTTGGATCTAGGTAATATCAACTAGACCTCAATTCTAAACTGAAACCCGACTAAATGTTTCCAAAAAACGAGTTATGAGCCCTCATAGTTGCTCCAAGAGCTTTTTAGTGGCAACAACGACGTCGAATATCTCAGCTTCTAGGCACTTCTAGAAAGTCTTAGATAGAGTGAAATGCTTCAAATTGATTGTACAATCATATCCTATCACAAACTCAAAAAAAAATTTCCGGACCGAAATCTTCAAAATTTCGCCACCATTTGGGTTGTCCTTTTCTATCCCACCCTTGGCGTCGTGGGTTTAGATGTCTTTTTTTGCTGATTTTTACTAAAAGCATATACTCCCTTTCCTATTATCCCTCTTTCTTCCTTGACGTCCCGTGTTCTACATGTCTTGTTTTTAATTTTGATTTTGTATAAAAACTGTTCCCCCCCCCCTCCTTCCTTTGTCCACCCCTTGGCGTCCCGTGTTTTAGATGTCTCTTGTTTTTGGTTTTGATTTTATGTATATAAAAACTGTTCCCCCTCATTTGGCGTTGTGTTTCCAGATGTATTATTTTCTGCTGATTTTTACTGAAAGCTTATATTTCCTTCCTTATCCCCCCTCTCTTCCTTGACGTCCCGTATTCTAGATGTCTCTTTTTTCTTGATTTTCTTCAAATTCTTCTCCCTCCCCCCTCTCCTTGGCGTAGTGTATCCAGACGTCTTCTTCCTCCTGATTTTCATACAAACTGACAATTGAATTCTTCGAAAAGATTAATAAAAAGGTAAGTTGACTATTTTGTCACCATTCAAGCATAGCATTTTTTCAATTCTTAAAAATAGCCCCTTGAATAACTTAGTAAATTCAGAAACTATGCAATTCATCAATTGCGGTATGAGAGGATCTTCCGTCCACCCGAACGCCTCTGCAAACAATGACGGTGGCAACCAGGTATGTTTCAAAGTGCAAACTATAAAATTGTTTCAAGTATAAAATAATTCAGGATCTCGAGATGGTAGCAAGACCAGCCGGCAACAACGGCCATTTCCAGGGACCTGTTGTTCAGCAACCGGTGAGTATTTTTCTATTATGATGAGCAATGGTCTTTTTTGATAATACAAGGTCGTTGAGTATAGTTGAACTTTCAGGATTGGACGCCACTGATGGTCAGCGTCATGTCACCAACTAGGCTTCTGCTCAAGGTGCGAATGCTCACGAGGTAATTTTGGATTTCAGAGTAGTGATAAGGCATTAGGAAAATATAAAGCTCCAATCGGATTCCCGGCGGTTCTCGGATCACGTCAACGAAGATGACTTCGATTCCGTCGAAGCGGGCGTCGAGGCTTTTGTTTGCCGTCTGTAAGCACATACAATTATTCAAAAATGTTAACTTCAAAAGCGATATTCTAACAGTGAGCGAAGCCATGGCGCTGCCCGACAACGCCAGACAACCGAACGAGCTTCAATGCCAGGAGACCATAGCATTGAGCCCAAGGGCCACACCAAATACGGGGATTTAGTGCTAGAGGTGAGCTCTATTTCTTAGCAACTTTTCAGATTTTGAGAATTCGAACCGATGGTTTTCTGAATACCTAACACTAAGACTAGAAACACAGTTTTAACCGTCAAATATAATGAAACCTTACTTGCAGATAGCCAACCATGTACTCGACGGACCGCTAAGGGTCAATTCTAAGGATCACTGTCATTTAATCATTACTGTACTCCTGTCACTACTGTACTCTAGTGTCTACTGTGTCCTATTGACTACTGTGTCCTATTGACCTATCCCGACTGTTCCTGTTGCTCTGACATTCCAATGCCAAATTGCATCAAATTGAAATTTTCTTGCAGACCGCCCATTCGGCCCATTATTTCTTGGAGACATCGATGAAACTGCAGGCGCGTGGAGTCTGAGCTGAAAGAAAATTTGGAAACTAGCCTGAATCTTACAAGATACATACCTTCCTCTCTTAATGTTGTCTCATTTTTGATTCCTCGAGTTTTGCTGTATACTGATCGACATCTTTGCAGTCATTGTTGTCGTTGCTGATGCAAACTCCTGAAACTATTCAGGAGAATAGACGTAAAAGTTTCGGTGATATACGGCATACAACTAACAAAGGAGATCCCACGAAGGGAACTCGCTTTCTAAACTCCGAAATTTAGAAAAAACTAACGACTCATTAATGAGAAGGAGATCCCACGAAGAGAACTCGCTTTCTAAACTCCGAAATTTAGAAAAAACTAACGACTCATCAATGAGAAGGAGATCCCACGAAGAGAACTCGCTTTCTAAACTCCGAAATTTAGAAAAAACTAACGACTCATTAATGAGAAGGAGATCCCACGAAGAGAACTCGCTTTCTAAACTCCGAAATTTAGAAAAAACTAACGACTCATTAATGAGAAGGAGATCCCACGAAGAGAACTCGCTTTCTAAACTCCGAAATTTAGAAAAAACTAACGACTCATCAATGAGAAGGAGATCCCACGAAGAGAACTCGCTTTCTAAACTCCGAAATTTAGAAAAAACTAACGACTCATCAATGAGAAGGAGATCCCACGAAGAGAACTCGCTTTCTAAACTCCGAAATTTAGAAAAAACTAACGACTCATCAATGAGAAGGAGATCCCACGAAGAGAACTCGCTTTCTAAACTCCGAAATTTAGAAAAAACTAACGACTCATTAATGAGAAGGAGATCCCACGAAGAGAACTCGCTTTCTGAACTCCGAAATTTAGAAAAAACTAACGACTCATCAATGAGAAGGAGATCCCACGAAGAGAACTCGCTTTCTAAACTCCGAAATTTAGAAAAAACTAACGACTCATTAATGAGAAGGAGATCCCGCGAAGAGAACTCGCTTTCTAAACTCCGAAATTTAGAAAAAACTAACGACTCATTAATGAGAAGGAGATCCCACGAAGAGAACTCGCTTTCTAAACTCCGAAATTTAGAAAAAACTAACGACTCATCAATGAGAAGGAGATCCCACGAAGAGAACTCGCTTTCTAAACTCCGAAATTTAGAAAAAACTAACGACTCATTAATGAGAAGGAGATCCCACGAAGAGAACTCGCTTTCTAAACTCCGAAATTTAGAAAAAACTAACGACTCATTAATGAGAAGGAGATCCCGCGAAGAGAACTCGCTTTCTAAACTCCGAAATTTAGAAAAAACTAACGACTCATCAATGAGAAGGAGATCCCACGAAGAGAACTCGCTTTCTAAACTCCGAAATTTAGAAAAAACTAACGACTCATCAATGAGAAGGAGATCCCACGAAGAGAACTCGCTTTCTAAACTCCGAAATTTAGAAAAAACTAACGACTCATTAATGAGAAGGAGATCCCGCGAAGAGAACTCGCTTTCTAAACTCCGAAATTTAGCAAAAACTAACGACTCATTAATGAGAAGGAGATCCCGCGAAGAGAACTCGCTTTCTAAACTCCGAAATTTAGAAAAAACTAACGACTCATCAATGAGAAGGAGATCCCACGAAGAGAACTCGCTTTCTAAACTCCGAAATTTAGAAAAAACTAACGACTCATTAATGAGAAGGAGATCCCACGAAGAGAACTCGCTTTCTAAACTCCGAAATTTAGAAAAAACTAACGACTCATTAATGAGAAGGAGATCCCGCGAAGAGAACTCGCTTTCTAAACTCCGAAATTTAGAAAAAACTAACGACTCATTAATGAGAAGGAGATCCCGCGAAGAGAACTCGCTTTCTAAACTCCGAAATTTAGAAAAAACTAACGACTCATTAATGAGAAGGAGATCCCGCGAAGAGAACTCGCTTTCTAAACTCCGAAATTTAGAAAAAACTAACGACTCATCAATGAGAAGGAGATCCCACGAAGAGAACTCGCTTTCACATTTTGACACAGAAGCGGGACAACGACAAATGTGCTACTCTACGTAACACATTTTGACACAGAAGCGGGACAACGACAAATGTGTTACTCTACGTAACACATTTTGACACAGAAGCGGGACAACGACAAATGTGCTACTCTACGTAACACATTTTGACACAGAAGCGGGACAACGACAAATGTGTTACTCTACGTAACACATTTTGACACAAAAGCGGGACAACGACAGTTAAGGACATAAGAGCATAAAGAAAAAAGAATAAACAGACCTAATGTGTTGCTCCTCTTGCTTTGGTTCTCGCTGTCGGCCCTCTGACCAACTGCTCCCACCATCATCCAATCCTTGCTGCCTGGTCCCTTTGTTTTGTTCAACCACTTCCTGTAAATTAACATTGTGAGAAATGAATTTTTCAAACATTTCCGTACCTCTTGTGGATCCTTCGCTCCTGGTCATTCGTCTTGAGATCATTTGTGAAGATGATAGAGGTTTCCTGGAAAACAATAATTTTCGAGACTACGCCAAGATGGAAGGAGGAAAAAAACAAATAGTAGTTTAAAAGGCACTAAACAAAAGAACTAATAAGTTTTGAAGGAAAATGAGGAATCAGCAAAATGAAGAAATTTTTGGATGGAATTGACCAACTACTGAAAGGAGTAGAGTCTACACTGTACGTGGTCGTAAAACAGAACTGTATCGATCTTTGTGTTTAAGAAAATGATGACAAATAGGGGTTCCTAGAAGTAGGTGGCGGCAAGATCAAAGGTGGGCGGGGAAATGATGACAAATAGATAGGAACTAGATGTGCTAGGATTAAAGTGGGATGTTCTCTGAAAAAAACCAATAATTTTGAAAAGGAAGAACCAAAATCGAGAGAACAAAGCGGAAAAAACAACAAATGACGAGGACCTTCCCTTCTCGTCAATCAATTGATCTACCTCCACTGCGCGTGGCACCATGCCGACCACCTTTATCTCAGTCTGTCTGCGTCTCTCTATTGACTACACTCTCTCGCACACATAGATACATTGGCCCCGCGCCTTCATATTTGTCTCCTGGAAAAATAACTGTGTAGGGTTGTTTTTGGGGTCGACAGCCTAGGAACCGAAAAAATTCTCAAGTCGACATAAAAAAGTTGGCTGCTCAAGGCTGCTGGTTGTGCGCGGAGATTCGTTACAGTAGTTACACTAAATTCTAACATGAGAACAATGCACATCCAGTCAAATGCAAAAAGTGTGACAGTGCTTACAGAATCCATCTGAAGGTGAGTTGGGTTACTGTGGATTAAAAAAAAACAGTTATTACATGTAAGATCACTTTGACTGTTTCGAAACAATATTGTTGTGAAACGTCATAGTTGCGGCATGTCATAGTTGCGAAACGTCATAGTTGCAAAATGAGACATGTCGCAAACCCGAGGCGTTTTGCAAACCGGTCATTTCGGAACTTAGACATTTGAAAAGTGGAAATTTTGCAACCAGTCATCTTGCAACTTTATAAAGCCGTTCAGTTTACGTTCATATAGATTTCATGTAAATGGAGGAGTTTTAAACCAATCCAGGTTATCATCTACATTTGGAAGATTCTGATTTAAATGTAAACCTTTTACAAAAAAATCTAGGGTTTTGTGGTTTTGAAATAACCTAGTTGCGGATTGCGGTGGTGGCAAAATGACTGGTTGCGAAACGTCGTAGTTTGCGAAAGCGACGTATTTTGCGAAATGTTGCAGTTGCAAAATGACAGATGAAATGACCCGGAGCCACTTCATCGTAATATCATATTATCATAATCTATGTTTTTCCAGAGACATTGTGGGCTGGCGCGATATGCTCCACGAAGAGAGACCAAACCAAGATGTCGTCGATGCCGTGGCACGCTCCTCCGCTGCAGAAGCAGAGAAAAACTTGTGGCAGACAGTTCGTCGGGTCTTCAACAGCAGAAACTAATTCCTTGATTGTGCTGATTGCACCCCCCCCCCCCCGCTTCTCTATTCTCTAAAAATATGCTTCATGGAAAAATTTGGCTAATAAAACAGGAAAGCTATGATCATGAGAAAGTTTAATTTTTTCAAAAAATGACCCAGATTTGACCAGGGCGGCCCACACACATGTCCTTCTGATAATAATAGCAAAATGGGATCATTGGGACAGGAAGGGGAGCAATATAGAAAAAAATAGAACTACATCAAACACTTCGCAGGCTCCTTGGGTTCCACAATCCAAGATATCAACTCGGAACAGATGCTCCTATTCCCGGTTCGAGCAACTCAAAAAAATGGATAGGGGGAATTCGAAAATCATAGAGAAACATAAAACTGTACTTTGTTGGAAGAATTGAAAAAGCGGCGAAGCGATCTTGTTTGGTTGCGGAATCGGTGGGACCACTGGAATGCTTAACATAGCTTTTCGTTTCCGAAATTCCACCTGGAGTGGATGATATTCATGTATTAGAACTTCAGAGGAGGATAATCCTTTTTTGATAATTTGGCAAATGATGGGAAATTTCTAAGAAATGCTCCAATGGATAAATGACTAAATGTGAGCGTAACACTCCACATATTTTGTAGTTATCATCATCATTCTAGCTTTGACCATTCATGAAATATCCGCCTTTGAAGTCATCAACCCGTCCCTCGCGTCCGCGTCTCTCGGTATCTTCTTCCTTCCTTCTTCGTCTCTTTCGCAGTTTGCGTTACTTTCAAAAGTGAAGACAGTGCCACTGTTGCTGACCATTTCGCCATTTGTTTTGTATTGTTCTCATGTAAAGATTCGGATGTCTACAGTAGAGGTAATTGATATTTTCTTAAGATTGGTATACGTCTAGTTTCACAACCTGCATAGATAAGTTATGATGAAAAGCTAGAATTAGGTATATCTCTATGCCTTAGTATTGAATAGTTCCAATCAGCAACTGGCATCATTGGTGGCAAGGCTCCAAGTTCGATTGAAATACCATCAGTTACTCCACCATCAAATCATTTCAATTTTTTTGAGTGATCTTTATGAGTGGAAACATTGAATGAAAGATATGAGCCTTCCAGCACGTTTTTGAATTTCATTATATACAACAAATACAAATTGCCGAATTACAAGTTGACAGGATATTTGTGTACTGAAAGTGAAACAAACAAGAAAAATGATACTGAGAGCGCCAATCACATAGTTTGGGTTGAATGGACTACTGTACTTGCAACCACAAACTAATAGACAGGCGCTCGTTGGCTATAGTCCAATCAGGAAAACCCTCTGACGTCTCTTGCAAACATTTTGGATGTCCGGGGTAAGTGGTCCTTGAGGGGTCTGAAACCTCGTCGGCGGGATCCTGATGTTCCGCGGCACCTTCTGTATTGAATTCTATAACTACGATGATGATCATGGCTGGATTCTTCCCCGCAGTACTATCCACGTTCTTCGATCATTGTTGTGGTCCTATTTTTTGCTGCAAGAATGGAAAACTTAGGGATTTTAGCTGAATGAATTTCCATTTTATGCCAAAGAAGCTAATTCCGGTTCGAAAATTTCAAAATACATATTTTGACCAAAAAACTAGTCATTTTCTGCAATTTTCGCACATGTTTCAAATGTGCTTCTGTACTAAAAACTCACTGAAAAAGGTCAAAATTTGCTCTGCATCCTCAACAATAGGCTCCAAAATGGTCTAGAAGCTGGGGTTGGCCAAGATTCTCAGAAAAAGGGGCGGAGCTAACGTTGGGGGTGGCTGACTCCGCCCACTTTTGAGAATCGTGGTAACGGCCAGCTTCTGAACCATTTCGAAGCCAATGTTCAAATTTTTAGAGCTTTTTTTAAAACTTTTTCACAGAGTTTTTGGATGTTACACACATTTGTTAACTTTTTCACTCTTCAAAACGTCATTTCGAGTCCCAAATTGAGCCATTTAGAAGAATAACTGTTTTTTTTTTCAAAAATTTTGGGTTTCTACACTCAAATTTTAGGCTATAGCTCAAACATGGGAAGTTTTCAGCTTTTCAGAACTCCAAATACCTTACCTTATTTCCCGGTGTACCGCCTCCACCGCCGCTTTCCGACGTCGACGGAAATGTTTTGATTCCAACTGGTGCTCCCATTTCGCTTTGGACTTGTTCTCATGACGCTGATGTTCTGATTCTGATCCAGAAGATCTCCAGAAGCACCGACACCTTCACCACGTTTGTGACCACGACCTCCGATGATGACTCGAAATTCTTCATAGCTACAACGTTCGATTCGTAGCCCTCTCCGAGGTGAAGCGGAGGATGATGAGTTGATGGTGGTGGTTCGATAGCACAGCTTTTAGAATCTTTTAGAAGTCCTCGAGGTCTTAGAGATTTCTGCGGGCGATGGCAGCATTGTTCGCGTTGTGTTGACCGTATTCCTGAAAAAATAGAAGTGTTAAAAATGCTCTATTGATCTTAAGAAATTTGAGCCTGAAAATCGGGATTTTCAAGCTGAAATGACGGTTTTCTCTTGAAAAATGTCATGCTTTGCTTCAAAAACTTGAATTTCTTCTCTGCAGTAACAAATTTCGAAGACCTTTTCGTTGGAACAACTTTAAAATGCTTTATCTATAATAATACTGAAAGTGCCGTAATATTGGCTTGGCTACGCGGATTTTCTGTCTAAAATGAGTTGTTTTGGCTCAAAACTCTCTGCACCTTTCTGTGATAGGTCACTCTTGGTCACACCTGTTTGCTTTTCTTTTGCTTTTGCTCAACAATCCCAGATTGTTCACTAAATTAACACATTCGTGTCCAAAATATCGAATTTGGCCGTATACACCTACATTCGTGGGAATCTGGTACTAAAATGCTCTGCCTAAGCTCTAGGAAGTTGAGCATGAAACATTATCTACTTTTATTCGAAATAGCAAGTTGGCAAATATTCGAAAAATGTAAAGTTCCAGTGAAAATCTGTCTAGAACTCTCGAATTTCTGTCAGAAGTAGCTTAACATTCTACATTTTTTGTCGTTTTTCAGCCAAAATTTCACTATTTGACGCGCCCTGGACGCATTTTGTTTGATTTTTTGAGAAATTTATCAGAGTTTACCTTAAAAACCTCCTCGACACTTCCTCTTCCAGACTCTCGTTTTGCTGTACCACACCAAAGAATCAACCGAGCAAATTGTCCCTCAATCCTTCCTTTCCGGTAGACTTCAAAAGTTTTCATCCCTTTCCAATCCGCTGTGGGACTTCGCCATCATCTCGAGAGCCGAGAATAACCAAACCCCTGTACAACCAATCTCTTCGAGGGCCATGGATCCCTGGAGATTCAGAATCTCTGGACTTCCAATCTCTCTAAGGCTCATGGGTGACTGGGGATGGCTAATTCTCGGGCTGTGCTTCACTTCCTCCAATAATCTTTAAAAGTTGACACGCGCAGGTGAGAGACGTTCTGCAAACAAAAATCAATAAAATTGGTCATATTTTGCTCAAAACACTCACCTTGCATCACGAATTTCTGGGCTTCTGTTACAAATTCTATGTCCAACTCATCGATGTGCGACTCTTTCGGAGAATTGACAGAGGGAAACCAACTGAAAATGAATTTCGATAATTTTCACAAACTTCAGTTAACAAGAAACTCACTTTGCTGAATGGACGGAATTTGTGGTGAGATTCGATGTCCCCGACGAAGTTGTTCATTTTGCTGAAAAAATTCAAATTTCTTGAACGCAAATTTTGGAAGAAGCCAGTTAATGGAAGACCAGCTACGGAAGCGAAACAAAAATTAAGGACTGCGGTGACACGTGAGCAAGGAAGCGTAGTCCGCAATTGCGCGTAAAACGTGGTGTGTACGGAGAGAAAGGGCGCAAAGTTTGAACATTCAAAGGAAATATTGGATCGTTTGGTAGGAATTCTCCGAGCAAATTGCTCCAAAATTACTCTAAAACTCTGAAAATTGGCTCGAAATCGACCAAAACTGCAATAGCTCCGCCCACCACAAAAAGGGGCGTAGCTTAGTCGTTTTCGACTGAATTTGAGACAATTTTCATGATTTTTGAGTAATTTTGCATGATTTTTTAGTCATTCATCACGAAATTCGGCTGAAAATCTTACCTTCTTCTCAGCAGCAGCCTTCACCCTTTTCTTCTTCGCCGCAACTCGTTTCTCCTCAGCCTGACGACGACGTTCCGCGGTCTTCTTCTCTTTGGCTGCTTTTTCGGAGCGAATCTGGAAAATTTCAAGCTCAAAATTAGCTAAAATCGCTCTAAAATTGCTCCAAAACTCATAAAATTGGCTCTAGATCAACCAAAACTGCTATCGCTCAGCCCACCACAAAAAGGGGTGGAGCTAAGTCGTTTTCGACGAAATTAGAAGCAATTTTCAGGGTTTTGAGTAATTTTTCATGATTTTTGAGTCATTTTTTACAAATTTTGGCTGAAAATCTAACCTTCTTCTCAGCAGCAGCCTCCTCCCTCTTCTTCGCCGCCCCAACTCGCTTCTCCTCAGCCTGACGACGACGTTCCGCGGTCTTCTTCTCTTTGGCTACTTTTTCTTTGACAGCTTTTTCGGAGCGAATCTGGAAAATCGCAAGCTCAAAATTAGCTAAAATTTCTCTAAAATTGCTGTAAAACTCTTAAAATCAGCTCAAAATCGACAAAAACTGTTATTGCTCAGTCCACCACAAAAAGGGGCGGAGCTTAGTCGTTTTCGACTAAATTTGAGGCAATTTTCGTGATTTTTCATGATTTTCAGGTCACTTATAATGATTTTGGAGTCATTTTTCACGAATTTCGGCTGAAAATCTAACCTTCTACTCAGCAACTGTTTCCTCCTTTTCTTCTTCACCGCAACTCGGTTCTCCTCAGGCTGACGACGACGTTCCGCGGGCTTCTTCTCTTTGGCTGCTTTTTCCTGGGCAGCTTTTCCGAAGCGAATCTGAAAATTTTAAGCTTACAATTGGCTAAAATTGCTCAAAAATACCTCTATAATTCTTAAAATTGGTTCAAAATCGATCAATACAGCTATAGCTCCGCCCACCACAAAAAGGGGCGGAGCTTAGTCGTTTTAGACAGAATTTGAGGCAATTTTCAGGTCTTGCGATGTGAAATCAATACAGAATACAAAAATCATGAAAAAAAAAGCTTAAAAATTGCTTTGAAATCTCAAAAATTGACCCAAAAACGAGAAAATCGCGAGATTTTCGAAAACGGTGGGTCCGCCAATTTTCAGGAATCTCGTTTTTGCTCATTTTGAAGCCAATTTTCAGGGTTTTAAAGTTGAAGAAACGCGCTAAAACACTGAAAATTTGCTCTAAATGCTCCCAAATGCCTAAGCTCCGCTTCTTTTTGGAGATGCTCCAACACTAAATGTGGGCCGAGCTTAGTCATTTTGTTGGATTTTGGCTCAATTTTCGGGACCTTAAAGCAATTTTTGAGTGTTTTCATAAAGATTCCCGGGGTTTTAAGACAATTTTCAGTCAGATATATTGAATTTTATGCTAAAAATGTTGATTTTTGGCAAATTTCCTAAATTTTCGTACCTTAGCCATCTTCGCACGGCGTTTCTCCGCTTGTCGTTGCCTCTTGGTGACTGGCTTTGCTGGGCGACCACGTGGACGCTGAAAAACGTCTTGATTCTCGATTTTTTGAGATTTTGAGCTATTTTAGAACAAATTTTCTGTATTTTCACCTTCTCCGGCTTGTTCTCTCGTTCTTTTGCCATTTTCTTTGCCCTTCCAGGCTCTTGCTTGTCTCCAGATGCCCTATTCTTTCCTCTCGCCTTTGGTGGTGCTTCTTCGTCGTAGGCTTTGCTGGGCGACGACGGGAGTCGTTCTGCAGACAAAAATCAATAAAATGAGTTACATTTCGATTATAACACTCACCGTACAAATTTCTGTAAGCATCAGTCAGGAATTCGATGTCCTACAAAAGTCGATATTCGATGTTCGTCCTACTGTCCAACTTTTGAAATCGGAAATGACCTTCTGCATCTTAAAACCGATAAATTGATATGCTTTTTTTTCTCGAAATTCTCACCTTCCATTACAAATATCTTTTGGCTTCTGTGAACAACTCATTCTCCAAATCATCGAAATACGACTTCTTGTTTGAATCAGCCGTTGGGAATCGACTGAAAATGAATTTCGATGATTTCAACATAATCTTTGTAAATAAATAACTCACATCGTAGAACTGATAGAATTTGTTGTAAGATTCGATGCGTACAATTGTGTAGGTCATGTTTCTCAAAAAACGTTGAGTTTCTACGAAGGAAAGCTTGAAAGATAAACCGGTTAGTGAGAGATACGGAACGAATGCGAAACAGAAAACCAATAACTCCGCATTTGCGCGTCGGTGTGTTTGCAGAATGGTGAGCAAAGTGGAGGAGAGGAAAAATGAGAGGAAGAAGACAGCGGCGAGCGAGGTGGATTAGTAGACAATGGGGAAAAGGGTAGCAAATGGGATGGTTGTGAAAATTTCAAACGAGCAGGTTTTCAGATAATTGCGACAAAATTGGGGTTCTGCAGAAGTGGTTGCCACAAAAAGCTTCATAATTTGCCGAGAGAGCCGATATATTTACTGTTGACTTGAAGAAATTAGATCCACACCGGGAACAGATACTCGACTATCTCATTGCAAGGAAGTTCAAAGTTTGAGACGGTGGTGAATCAACAAATAAATGTACATCTGAAAATTTCATTTATCGGTAGTCATGAAATCTAAAGCCTCAATAGTAGAAAACCGTCCAGAAGGATGACAAGATGGGAAGTCAATTGGATTCAAGAGTGTGAAAATGATGTTGCCGATAAGCAACTTGCTCAGAAATAAAAAATCTGAAAACTATGGATTGTAGTTGAACAGTGCGTCTAAATATTGTCTGATTGTGATTCGATGAATTCAGATACTCAAAAACTTCTATACCGTCATGGTCCTCAATTCGAAAACTTCTTGGTCTTTGAAAACTGTCTGGATCCTCCTTCAATCAGTGATAATGAATTTGATTTCTTTCGAACCTCTGTTGATTCTTTTGTCATTTCCAGGTTTGGATACATTTCAACTTTCGCTCAAGTCTTCGAATCCCACGGTTTTGAAATCCCCTTATTTCATAACTTTCTCTCAGTCGTCCTTAAATGAAATTTCCGTTCCTTTGGATTGTCGGATCCTATTTGCATTGGCTGGGAGTCTGTATTTGTCTAATTCTCTTCTCCCTAATGTTCTCCTTTCTGTAGGTTCTTCAGTCCAATCACAGTTCTCTTTCTATATACCTCCATGTTTTATTTATATACCGCCAAGGTTAGAAGAGGAGAATCACTGTCTGATTCTCTCCTCCGAACAGTTCTCTATTTTTCTATATATACCCTCTTTCACTTATCTAATCCAATCAGGTTTCTTTCAGTAAGATTTCTGTCTCCCTAATAGTTTTTCCCTTGCTGAATTTGAACATCAACATCAAAATATTTCTTTCCTTCCCAAGGGTGATCCCCCTCCATACTTTTTTATGATTCACATGATTTCCATATTTTTTATCTATTTCTCTTTTCCGAGAAAACATCATCCCGTCTTGTTCGCTCGGTTCTCATGCGTGGGCAGCATCCTGCCCCCAGTTCCCATCGTTTTCTCAACTTCTCTTCCCTCTCGCAACTTTGCAAAAAGCATCTAAACCACTCAAACAGTCAGTTGAAGAATCGACTATGTGGCGTGTTCTCTTTGTCTTTTCTCTATTCTTCTCTATCGGAGTCTATGGTCTTCTCAATAAAACTGATAAGAAGGCGCAGCTCACTGAAATCGGAAACAAGTTCGCCCTCAACTTCACCAATGCAATCCAAACCAAAAACATGGCGAAATTGGATCAACTGACTTCTCGAGTGTTTGTCTACCGTGGGTGCTATGGTTTGTATGAGAAGGAAAAGTTTTTGGGACTGCTGAAAAGCCAATTGCTCGGATCAAAATTGTCATTCAATCTGAAAGGTCATCGGTCTTCAAAAGTGACTCTTGTCTTCAATGCCACCATAAGTAAACCAGGCAAATTCTCAATCCAAGCTCAACTCTCTATCAACTATCAAACCAATCAGCTGGAAGGGTTGAAAGCGATGAATTGTGAGGAGGTCACTAAAGTTTTCAGTGAGAAGAGCGTAAAGTCCTTTGTGGTGGATGAACTGAACACCGATGAAATGATGCAAAATGTCATTGATGAGTATTTCAAAAAACTTAATTTGGATGTCGTCAGCGACTCGTGGTTCGTTAACTTCTGTTATATGGGTCTCTATGAACCTGGATTTGGCTTCCTTGGAAAGAGTAGGTTTTTCTTATTATTTTAGTGGGCCCTGATCCAAGTCCAGCATCATTAGTGCTTTGTAGACCATTGACTTCATGTATTTTCAGACGAATGGAAGCCCAAGTCGCCTTATAACACGGAAGTGACTGACACAGTAAACTCAACTCATATCAGTCACAACTTCACAATTGCCGCGGTTGTTGAGACAAAATCTTCGAACGGCAGTTGGTGGGGAGTGCATAAATATTCCCAATGTGAGAAAACATTGATGTCGATGGTCGAAGTTTGCTAATTGGATTGTGTATTCCATTTTGAAAAATAAAGTAATTGAGCATCCAGTTATATTTGTTTCTGTTTACTACCAAGGCATTCTCAGTAATAGTGAGATGATTGTTTCTGTTAAGAAATGAAAGCTTCATAAAATTTTCCAACTCTGTGACTCTTGATTACAATATTTACATTATAAATCAAGAGGAAAAAGTCTCGAAGTGGTACTGAAGTGTTTCAAAAAAGTGTAACATTTTTATATGAATCTATTGGATCGGTGCGGAAAAGAAAAGTCCACTAGGGGATACGTTTAAAAATTGACCTAAATCGACTCTCAAAGTGACAGAGAATCAAAAGTAAAATATGTTTGAAAATTGTGTGGTCCTACGTGAGAATTTCACCGAAAAAAGGACAACATAATCTTCTCTTGATCATTGAAAGCCTATTCAGGTCAGTTTTTGAACATATTGCAGAAAGGATTTTTGTTTACAACTTAAAAATTGATCCAGATAAAATATTCACACTATTTGAAACTCTTCCGTACCCTTCAATTCTACTCTCCTATTTAACATTTTGAGATTCGCAAATACTTGCAAACAAAATTAAATTAGAGTGCTGTTCTCTTGAACTTTTCATCTGATAACGTCATACAAGTCTTTGTTGCCTCGCTTTACGAAAAATTTCGTCATCCCATATTGCTCGCTTGTTTCTCATGCGTGGGCATCATCCTGCCCCCAATTCCCATCGTTTTCTTATTTCCTCTTATCTCTCGCTTCTCTACACAAAAAGGCATTGGAAACCGGCAAAAAGTCAGTTGGAGATTTTACCATGCGGTTCGCTCTCCTTTTCTCGTTTCTACTCTTCCCTCAAGAACTATTCTGTTGGTCAGCTGAGTATTGCAATCAGGAAAAGTACTCGGATTGTAATCAACAAATATACGACGAGTACAACGTGTCTCTGATGAGGTTAAAAAAAGCATTATTTGAAAATGACGTCAGGGTAATGACCGATAATTTGCACCCACACTTCCTTCTCCGTGGCTGTTATGGAATCTACGATCGCGAGAAGTTTATTCAATTTATGGGAAGAACAATTGCAAAATTACCAATGGTCATCAATTTGAAAAAGTTCGAAGTCTACAACGGTCGTTTCTGGACGAATTCTGTTGTCGAGTTAACGGGAAAGTCATTCAACATCTCTTCCCATTACGACTACGAAAGACATCTGATCGTCGATATGAAGATTGAAACCTGTACCGATATGGAGAGAACTTTTCTCCAGAGTGAGTTGAAGGACCTCTGAGACGACAAAGCAGACCCCGTGAAAGTCATGGAGCCAACTCTCGATTCTTTGAATGGAGCCGTCACGTCTACAAAATTGAACGAAGTTAAGAAAGTATTCCACGAAGACTTCTACTTTCAAACATGCAACTTGAGAGTTCTCTATTTGGGTAAGTTTTCATTTCCCATTTCCAAAATGCTTCAATTTCATAAAGTACTTTTTAGATAATTTCGCCAAATCCGTGTTGACGACTAATTCCACCATAAAGATCGAAAGGCAGTACATTTACACCAATAAGAAGCTGAAGATTTCCGCACTGGTCAGAGTCTCCGCTTCACAACCGAAGAGTTTCTTCGAACGCTGGAGAATGGTCTATTGTCCATGTCAGAAGTTGTGGCTTTCAGCCATCGAAATTTGTCCGGATGATAAGTATTGAAATTTGATTTGTGATTTTGTTTATGAAGATTTGAACATGCAGACACTGAAGACAATTTGCACTCTAAAAGCTCGAGAAAAAGCGAAAGTAAAAGAGATTTTGATTTTATGGGCGCATTGGAAAATTGCGGTCCCTTGACTTTAGTTTGATTATGACGAGTTGAATTCTCAGTAAACTGCTGTCTGCTTCATCTTAGTTGACGTTGGTTTGGTGACAACTTCACAATCTCAGAATCTCAAATTTTCACTATAAAACGCTTTTCAGAATAGTCAGAACTTACTTACAGAATTTTCAGAACCTCCAGCATCTTCAGATTCTTAGAATTTTTAAATTGTGGGCGATGGAGAAATGCAAAAAAGCATGACCACTAATTCTCAAAACACATTCTCATATTGTTTCTTTCAAAAAAGTGGACTTCATTAGGCTTCTCTTCCTTTCCATGTTCCACATTCATTTTCATCAGAACCAATTTTATAAACTTCTAGAGTCTTCCAGAATGTACAGTATGACCAGAAATTCTCAAATTGCATTTATCATATCGGCTTCTTAAGAAAGCAAAACTTCATTAGTCTTTTCTTTCTTTCCCATATATCGAGGAATCATGTTCCCCATTCATTTTCATCAGAACCGAGTTTAGTGAAGTTATAGAATCTTCTAGAATCTACAGTAAGACCAGCAATTCTCAATTCGAATTTCTCATGTTGTTATCTTATGAGAACAAGACTTCATTAGACTTCTCTTTTTTACCCATTATTCGAGGAACCATGTTCCCCATTCATTTTTATCAAAACCAAATTTAGCAAACTTCTAGAGTCTTCTTGAATCTACAGTATGCTCACTAATTCTCAACTTGCATTTTTCATATTGGTTTCGTAAGAGAGTGAAACTTTATTAGTCTTCTCTTCCTTTCCCATATTTTGAGGAACCATGTTCCACATTCATTTTTATCAGAACCAACGTCTTCAAATTCTATACTATCCTAGAATTTACAGAAAGACTCGAAATTCTCAATTCGCTTTGTTCATATTGTTGCCTTATGAAAACAAGACATAATTAGAGATCTCTTTTCCTTCCATACTACGAGGAACCATGTTCCTTATTCATTTTCTTCAGAATCAAACTTAGTAAACTTCTAGAGTCTCCCAGAATCTACAGTATGCTCACTAATACTCAAAACGCGTTTTTCATATCGTTTTCTTGAGAGAATCAAACTTCATTAGACCTCTCTTTCTTTCCCATTTTTTGAGGAATCATGTTTCACATTCATTTTCATCAGAACCAACTTTATAAACTTCTAGAGTCTTCCAGAATCTACATTATGCTCTCCAATTATAAAATCGCATTTTTCATATCGGCTTCTTAAGAGAGTGAAACTTTATTAGTCTTCTCTTCCTTTCCCATATTTTGAGGAACCATGTTCCACATTCATTTTTATCAGAACAAAATTTAGTACACTTCTAAAGTCTTTTTCATTGTCCGCATCACTGTTCTCTCACACTTTCCTCTTTTTTCATTCATTTTAATAGAGTTGCTGGAAAACTTGTTCTTCATTGTCCGTGATACTGTTCTCTCACACCTTCCTCCTTTTCGTTCTACATAACACAACATGTGACAGAGGCCTATTGAGAGAGTGGAAACGTAGACAGCAAAAGAAAGCGCAGAAGTTTTCGCAATCGCTAAACAATGTATTGTATTTCGTTTTCTTGTTTTTTTTTGTTTTCCATCCTTATAGTCATTGAAAATTCACAGTTTTTCTTCAGAGAAAAATGGGACGGAATGTTGGAAAACCAAAGGAGTATATTGCAAGAGGACCAAAGCGTGAGTATAATCTGTTTACTGACTGATCTCAAAAGAACCGGTTTGGAACAATGAATTTGCAGCCCAAAGAAAAGAAGACAAAGCGAGAGCTCGTGCAAAGCGTTCTAAAAAATTTCAAGAAGAATCAAAAGGCTGTAAGTTTTTGTTCTGAATTTGATAATTAGAAACAAAACTTGTTCAGTGTCCGTGTGGGGGAAAAGACTCTATCGTCAAGCTCAATTAGACCGACAGAAAAAAATTGACGGCAAAAAGGAAACGACAAGACAGAAGAATGCAGCTGCGAACTTGAAAAATAAGGTGAGATTGTTTCAATCTCTGAATTCACTTGAAATTCCTGAGTTTTTGCAGCTTTTGAATTCCAAGAACGTCTTGAATGCTGCCAAAACCCGTTCATCGAGCTCGTTCTGTCAATCAACCACGTTCAAAACGTAAGTTTTTAAAATTGTTCACAACTTGACCAACCATGAGTCCCGAAAATCATGGTTAAGACACAAATACTCTCTTGGACCCCGAGACTGAATGTAAAGAATTGTAGAGATTCGCAATTTTTCCATTTTTGCAGGTGGTGCCCCTGTGGTAAGTAGAGCAACGTCCCCAATGTCACCGCCAAGATCACCAACGCCACCGGCACGGGATTTGTCAACACCTCCAAGATCACCGTCGCCACCAAAAGCCGACAATTCGAGAAATGGTACCCCGGAAAGATTATTGCCAGTCTCGGAGTACGGAACTCCAATGGGATCACCATTGCACTCTGAATCTGATTGATAATTGTTTTGATGTTATTCTGCGCACCATGAGAACAAGGTGTAAATGAAATTATAAGTTTTGATGGTGTCAATTTTGAGTTTAGATGGTGTTACAGAAAAATCAAATACTTTATTTTAGTAGTCTCACAAAGTCTCATTTCCAAAGAAAGTTTCAGGGAGTTAAGAAAATCGTCTTCGATGAGAACGGAACTTCTTTTCATTTTGTACGATATTAAGAAAAACTATGATTCACTTTTTACTCCATCTAAACTAATCTATTCAAATAATAGAATCTTCTGGAATCAACAGTATGACGGCTAACTCTCAAAAGGTTTTTCAAGTTGTCTACTTTTTGAGCAGAACCTTGTCGAATTCTAGAGTTTCCTAGAATTAACAGTATGACCCTTAATTCTCAAATTGCATTGTTTATGTTGTTATCTTATGATTGCAAGACTTTATTAGACTTCTCTTTTTTCCCCATTTTTGGAGGAATCACGTTCCACAATCATTTTTATCGGGAACAAATGAAGTAAACTTCTAGAGTCTTCTAGAATCTACAGTATGCTCACTAATTCTCAAATTGCATTTTTCATATCGTTTTCTTGAGAGAGCCAAATTTCATTAGACTTCTCTTTATTTCCCATTTTTTGAGGAATCATGTTCCTCAGTCATTGTTATCAGAACCAACTTTATAAACTTCTAGAGTCTTCTAGAATCCACAGTATGCTCACTATTACTCTAAACGCGTTTTTCATATCGTTTTCTTGAGAGAGCCAAACTTCATTAATCTTCTCTTCCTCTCCCAATTTTTGAAGAATCATGTTTCACATTTATTTTTATCAGAACCAACTTTATATACTTCTAGAGTCTTCTAGAATCTACAGTATGCTCATTAATTCTCAAATTGCATTTTTCATATCGTTTTCTTGAGAGAGCCCAACTTCAATAGTCTTCTCTTTTTTTTCTCATGTTTCGAGGAACCATGTTTCACATTCATTTTCATCAAAACCTACTTTATACACTTCTAGAGTCTTCTAGAATCTACAGTTTCCTAGCAAATACTCAAAACGCGTTTTTCGTATCGTTTTCTTGAAAGAGAGCCAACTTTAATTAGACTTTTCTTTCTTTCACATTTTTTGAGGAACCATGTTCCACATTAAATTTCATCAGAAACAGATGAAGTGAACTTCTAGAGTCTTCCAGAATCTACAGTATGCTCACTAATACTCAAAACGCGTTTTTCCCATCGTTTTCTTGAGAGAGCCAAACTTCATTAGACTTCTCTTTTTTCCCATTTTTTGAGGAATCATGTTCCACATTCGTTTTCATCAGAACCGACCTCATCGAATTCGAAAACCCGCCCATTTTTCAAAGTTTGAAGCATTAGATTCCATTATCTTATAAATGCCCCTCATGCATTTTGTCGGTCGGTACAGTACTTAATTCTCATTTTGATCTTAACGTTAGCTTCAAAATACCAATAGTCGAATGTCATCTCATCTGCTCTCTGAAGACAGTTCTTCGATTTCACATTCACGCCTCCACGAAAAACAAACAAAACGTTTTTCTCTGTTCCCAGTTCTAAAAACGGTCTATTGCGCTTTACTCCGGCGCCTGCGTCTCCACTGATCCCCGCAGCTCTCATATAGCTCCGCCGTAAATCGACACATTTGCGACCGTAGTAGTGACCGTGGCGACAGTTAGATGTGCAGGGTCAGAAACTGATTTGGAACCGGTTCTTCCTAAAAAACAGTTTTGTATTGTTTCGAAAAAACTTGTTTTCCGGTTTTTTAGCGAATTTCTTTAAAAAAAACTTCAGAATTTTCGGCGGCATAATTTTTCTTTTTCTTAAATCTCTTGAGTCCGCATTGTTCTACATTTTTCTACCTTTTTCACAAGTATTTTTTGAAATTAATATAAACAATTTCATTTTAGACTAGCGACGCTTATTTAGCATGTTTTGATCTCACTATTTCTCTAAACCTCCTTCACTTTCAGTAGGTCATAGCATTGTTTTTGTGAGTTTGCCCTACCCCGACATTCGCTTGCATATCAGTTTTCGGTCTACTACCTGCTTCTCTTTTTCGAAACTCTTTTTATGTTCTCGTATTCTCAGTTTCAAATCGTGATTGTGGAGGTTAGTTTTGAAATAAAACTGACGTTTTCAGAGCTCGTCTTCAATAGCAAAGCTCTCGGACTTCTCCTTCACCCTCAGCTGATCTTCCAGTAAGTTTTAACAATGTTCTACCTGGAAATCCCATCTAGAGGTTATAGTGAGACAAATTTTGTTTTCAGGATCAACCAACACCAATCCCAAGCCATCCTCTCCAAAAGCTGGACATCCGCTGACCGTCGTTCAGTAAGTTTTTACTTTAAATAACAGGAGCTAACTGGAACGTGCAAAAATATTGCTCCAGTAGGCAGCGCAACAATTTCACATTAACAATTTCCTTTATACCCTCGTCGTTCAAACGATTTGCAGCGAGACATTTCGCAGCCAGACTTTTCGCAGCTGGACGTTTCGCAACCGCGACATTTCACGGCCATTTTAGAGTCGTTTTCTGCTTAAAATACCTTAAAATGACCGGTAAAGTGTGAAAAATGTTACTAAACAGCTTTTAAAAAGTAAAGAAGCATTGAAACCCCCGCCTAAACCAAATAAAAAGGTATAGGAGTAAATTTTTCGACAGCAAAGCCGAAATTTGTCGCATAAGGTTAAAAAAAAATTTTCCTCTGTTTAGGCTTGGTTTTATTGTTTATTTACCTTTTAAAAGCTGTTTAGAAACATTTTTCACACTTTACCTGTCATTTTGAAATAATTAAGCAGAAAACGGCCGAAAATGGCTGCGGAACGTCACTCTGCGAAATGTCTCGCTGCAAATTGTTCCGGAGCGGTCTCACCATAGCAAATGATGATTACATAACTAGACAAAATGAGATTGCAATGTGACGGGCCGGCCCATTCAGCCCGGCCCGCGCTAGTGTTGTGAAAACTATCAAATCAAAAAAAACGTTCGCAAGTTTCCAAAAATTTTGAATTTTTGACTCGTGTTAGTTAATATCTTCAAGTTTATTGTTTTTAGTTACATTAGAACGTGAAGTTAACAATTAGAACTGAAACTAGGCTCTCATTTTCAAAAAATTTCTAGTTAAATTTCGGTTGGTTTTTTCTAAAAAAGCCCGGCCCGGCCAAATTCGATTTTCGTGGTTAGGAGACCCAAAAGAACCAGGTAGCCACAACTTTAAGCACGCAAACTGTGCGCACTTTCTGAGCTTAGAAGAGAACCTTTTTCATTTAAAGTCATAGAATTTTTTTCTCAATTTGCTTTTTTTCTAAAATAAGTATGGTGCATTTTTGGCTATCTCCCCCCGCTCCCCTCCTCCGTTTTCCCTCACGCTCCTCACTGCCCTGTTGGCTATAGGAAAAGCAAGCAGGAGTGGCCGAGTGGCGAGGAGGGATGGCATCTGGGCGTGGGTCCGTGATTCGACTCCTTGCCTTATTTTCTTTTTTTACTTTTTTATGTTGTTTCTGTGAAGTTTGGAAAATATGGAAGCTGAATTGGAAAAAAAATGCACGAATACAGAATACAGAAAATTAACAGCATCTGTGGTCGACCAACACAAAGTGCTGGAAGTAAAAGTGCTCTTCACAGTAGATGCATTCGATGAAGGTCGTTTTGTCGCATCCATTGTGGTGACATTCTCTTGCTACATCTTTAGGAAACAACAACTGTGCTGACGTTTGAAAACGTTTGAGAGGCTAGGGGACTCAATGCCCACATGCGTGTCAAGCGTACCTAACCCATACCTTCCAACTTCGGAGAGCAGAGTTACCACCAGGCGAGCGATGGAAGCTGAACAGAAAAATTAAAAAACTTCATATCGTTCTGAAGCAGTTTTACCTTCAATGTTTCGTCTCAAGCGTCGACAGCTATTTGAATCCATCAAAAATGCCCACGTCACATGGCTGCACAAGTCAAGTGTATCCTGGAGAGATTTTGTAAATTTCCACACTGTTGGTTGATGAGGTGACGCTGTCTATTGCATCTTTATCCTTCCAGAGGCTCCAAGAGTCAAAAACGAGGAGAGCATCCTTTGGCATGAAGGGATCAAAAACTATATCCTCAAATAATTTCTTCATACGGTTCCCGGTCATTATGTGAGATGTGGAACATGTCACAACGAGATTCGTTTCTTTGTAGTGACCTCTCTTCGGGAACTTCCCATTTCTCTCTAGCGTGACGAACAATTTATTGTGGAGTTTTCCATTTGCAGCGACTAGTCTGATGACTCAATGGGTTTCGATGTCGTCTGAAAATTTTGTGTCTCTTGATTTGTGACATTCTAGAACATACTAGTTTTTTTAAATTTTCGAAGTTTATTGAAGTGGTTCTCGTCCTTGATGAATCAAAACATGGTCTCCATCGATTGAAGTGAAGGACACATCCGAGCTCCAAACTGGTTGACACAAGTTTTTGAACAGCAACTGTCTCCTTCACACTTTAGAGTTCCACGAAGTCTCCCCGGCAGAATTTAATCGTATTGGATTTTCCAGAGAGGTTCTCGACATCATCATAATTTTATGTATTATAACACCTCATCCTCTGAGGTCCCGTCTGCAGAATTGCGGTTGGAAGCATGCTCCTCATTCTATGGAAGCTTGCTTGAATCTTTCGAGTCATCATCAAAACCGGCAAACAACTCCTTCTTGAAACTTTCAAAAGTTCCATTAGCAGCAGCCTCAAAAGCTTTTATCAGGAAATCAGCAAATTTGATATCCTTCCCTTCAAGGTGTAGATGTTCCGGCAGTCCTTTCCAATACGAGTGGAAATAATCGAAGACTTTATCAACGTTGATCATGACGACAAGGAAGAGAGAAGAGAATAAATAAAAGAACACAAACTAAATAAAATAAAAATGGAATAAAATAAAATAAAAAGCGCCAAGCGGAATCTCGAAATCTTGAAAAGAAAACCAAAAAATTTGAATACTGTAAAAACTTTCCGAAAAGGAAAAAAAAGAAAATAATCGCGGCAAGGAGTCAAACCACGGACGCATGCCCAGTTGCAGCTTCCTGATCGTCGCCTAAAATTGGAGGCGTTTGCAAACACCGAGAGTCATTTTTCATAACCTGAGTTTATTTTAGTTCTAAGATCGGTTCTCGTTTACTTTCAATACAATCAAATGTTAGTTTCAGGCATGGAGACTTCCCCAGTGATCCCGACGGAAGTTCGTCCACCACCACTTCATCCACCATCTTGTCGACCGGAGCCTTTCGTCCCACCAGGAATGTTGGTACTTCCTGGTTACCCCGAGCAACACGCCAGGAAGTGCCAGGCTCTCATCTCGAAGACTGAAACACCAGCCAATCAAGTTCGTCGGAACTCGGAAAGGTTCTCGGAGCTCGTCCAGTGCCCGTGTCCTTATTTTCCGGAGACCAAGATTGTCGGTGTCTTCGTTGAGAAGGGACAGCGATATCTTAAGCTGGAGTTTGATCCCCAGCTCAAGTCTTTCCAAATCCACGCATGCCCCTGCCAAACTCCCACCCTGGAATCCGATCTGCTCCCGAAGTATGCATCCCCTCATCCTGGGACCGGGAAGGAGGTGTTGTTCTGTTTCAACAAACTTCACCACCAACTACAGCAGTTCCAATTCGGGGAGACCATCGATGAATATGTTCAAGTTCACTACCCAGAACTTGAATACGATCCCACTAGGGACATTGATGAGTCCGACGTATATAATCCGCGAGTAGGGATCGTGGCCAAGAAGGGTCCTTTTTTGCAAACTTGGAAGAAGCAACAGTACAAGTTTGCTCAGATGGCAAATGTGCCGGTGAAGATGCTCGAGACATCAGTCGTCATGTTTAACTTCAACTACGAAGTCAACCCGGTTGACTCTGAAGATAAGAACATCCTCGACTTCATCAACACTCTTCCACCTCTCAAAGCTCACTACTGCCCTTGCCGTGAGGTCATGGGTGTAGCAGTGAAGGATCCATGTACCGGGAAGTACTTGATCTTTGCGTACCGGGAAGGACGTTTCAATCCAGTACCAGAATGCGAAAACTGCAACGATTCTGTAACACTGGATTGTCTCATCCCATCGTATGCTGAGTACTCGGAAGAATTGAATGCTTATCTGGTCCATGCCTTCAATACTAAAACTTTGGTCTTGGAGCAGTACGTGTTCAACTCAAGGGACTCTGAGTTTAAGCAAGTCTATGTTCCAACACTGACGCATGATGAGTCTAGAAGATCCAACACCGAGAACTTCTTTTTCCACCCATCACCAGGCATCACCGTTTACAATACAGCCGGGCAAGGCCTGGGTGTTGCAAAGATCTGTGAAGAAACAAAAACTTCCCAGTCGGTCGTGGTACCAGTCAACACCTTGGTGATGCAAAAGGAGAAACGAGACCAAGAACGTCAAAGAAGACGTGAAGCTGAGGCAGAAGAGGCAGCGAGGAATGTCCAATTCCACGAACAGCTGGTCCAGAAGCAAAGTGTTGTTATGGAGCATGTTGAGAATACGATTCCTGATGAAGTATTGGAAGGCATTTTGGAAAGAAGGAGAGCTGCACGAGTAGCTGCCCAGTTAGCTGCAGCTGCTCCGCAAACTCAAGCTCAACCTTCAAACAACGACATGCTTTCTGTTCCACCAGCCTCTACGGGACTTCCAGAAGTCCCATCCAACGGTCAACCAATCGCTGCTTCATCAAGCAAAGGGGTCCGAAAAAACTCGCCGCTGATGAAACCTGGCACAGTTGCTGATGTTGTGGACCTCACAGTATCTGATGATGAGCACGGAAACGGAAATGCTGACACGCAGTTGGTTGAGGCAGCAGGCAAAACACCTGCATCAATGGCACCAGCAGATCAAGAGATCAATCACGGACCTGATCGAGGAAACGCTGGACTTGAATCACCTGCTGGGGAATCAGAAGCAGCAGAAGACACTGCAACAACTCCAGAAGCGTCTGCTCCTTCACCATCCGCTCCAGAGGTTCCAGCAGGAATCCCAGCTGTTGAAGAAGCTGCAAAAGCTGCAATTGCTACACCAATTGCTCCAAAAGATTCAGCACTTGCTCAGACAGATCCAGAAACTCCAGCGGATTCCACTGAAGCAGCAGGCAAAACACCTGCATCAATGGCACCAACAGATCAAGAGATCAATCACGGACCTGATCGAGGAAACGCTGGACTTGAATCACCCGCTGGAGATCTAAAAGCTTCAAAAACTTCAGAGGAGTCTGCTCTTCCACCACCCGCTCCAGAGGTTCCAGCAGCCGACCCAGTTATTCCAGAAGCTCCAGAAGCTCCAATTGCTGCACCAGTTTCTCCAGAAGACAATGAACAAGTATCAATGGAACCGGAAGATCAAGAGATCCATCACAAACTGTATCGAGAAAACTCTGGACGTGAATCACCTGCTGGGGAACCAGAAGCAGTAGAAAAAACTGCAACAACTCTGAAAGCGTCTGCTCTTCCACCACCCGTTTCTGAGGTTGCAGCAGCAACCCCAATTGTTCCAGAAGCTCTAGAAGCTGCAACTGCTACACCTGTTGCTCCAGAAGACAATGAACAAGCTTCAATGGCACGGAAAGATCAAGAGATCCATCAGGAACTTGATCGAGAAGATGCTGGACGTAAATTACCTGCTGGGGAACCAGAAGCAGCAGAAAAAACTGCAACAACTCTAGAAACGTCAGCTCCTCCACCATCCACTCCAGAAGTTCCAGCAGCAAAGCCAGTTGTTCCAGAAGCTCTAGAAGCTCTAATTGCTACAACTGTTGCTCCAGAAGACAATGAACAAGTAATAATGGAACCGGAAGATCAAGAGATCCATCACGAACGTGATCAAGAAAACTCTGGACGTGAAGCACCCGCTGGGAATCCAGAAGCAGCAGAAGGCACTGCAACAACTCCAGAAACGTCTGCTCTTCCACCACCCGTTACAGAGGGTCCAGCAGCAACCTCAGTTGTTCCAGAAGCTGCGGAAGCTCTAACTGCTACACCAGTTGTTCCAGAAGCTTTGGCACTTGCTCAGACTGATCCAGAAACTCCAGAGGATTCCAATGCTCCACCACCAGTTTTTGAGGCTCCCATTGCAACGTCAACTGGTACAGTGGCTCCAACAATTCCGCTGATCACTCCAAAAATAGAGATACCAGACGTTGTCGTTGAGCCAGTGGATGGTCAGCAGGTAGATCCATCAGCAGAAGAGCAATTCATTCATACTGAGAACCACCAAACTGCTTCAGCATCTACAACGGAGACAACGGAAGACCGTCAACAAGACCCGGCTGCTCCTGTTACACAGAAGTCTCCGGAAGCTCCACCAAGTGATACACTTATCACGATAACGGAAGAGATTGAGCAAGATCCAGAAGCAGAACAGGAAAGTGCTGTGAACACTGGCCATAATACGGAGGATCAGAGGATTGATCCGGAGTCAGTAGCTCAAACAACTGAAGAAAATCAACAAGAAGCCCCTCTTGCTCCTGATGCTCAGAACTCTCTAGAATCTCGGCTTCCAACAACGACGAAGGCTGTTTTTCAGGATTCTCCAGAAGCTCCAGAACCCTCTGCAACGTTCTCGACAGCTAATCCATCATATTCTCCAGGACCCTCATCTACACTTGCGAAAAAGGAAAAAAAGAAGCCGAGTAAAGCTCAAAAGATCACAGAACCGCCATCAACAAATGACGGAGGGCAATCATCTGCGGCTCCTAAAAAGAAAAAACCAACAAAGCGTAGTCAAGAAATGACGGCTTCCGAGGACCCAGCAAATCTCTCAGTTGCTCCAGAATTTGAGCCATTAGGATCTGGTCAAGAAGAGGGAGCTGCACCACCAGCCCCGAAGAAGAATCGAGGACAAAAGTCTGCTGCCAATCGTCCAGCTGAAGAAGTTGCTTCCTCCGGTGGTTCCAAAGCTCCAAAGAAAACTCAGTCAAGATCCACAACGACAACCGGAGCAAAGAGAAGACGTGGTCGAGAGGTTACACCAGATGAGCAACTTTTGGACGACCTATGGGAGAATCCAGAAATCTCTTCATCTGAATTTGATCCCCCAGACGCTTCTCAAGATGGGGCAGGGTCATCTCAAGCTGTTGATGCTCAACTGTCCTCACGAAAAGATACAGCTGCTCCTCCTGTTCCAAAGAAAACTAGAAGAAAGACTACTCGTCTCTCTCCCTCGCCACAACCAGCAAAAACAAGAAAGAGACCACCACCATCTGCTCAACGCAAGTCGGAAAACGAGGCCAGTTCTCAAGATGATCCTCCAAAAAAGTCTAGATCAAGATCAACCAAGAAGGCCAAAGCTTCTGATCCTGCTGCTGAAGATTCACAAGTGAACGCGAATCCTTCTGAACTTCCGTCTACACAGGAAGTACCAGCTTCGGATATGCGCGAGGAGAATCCGGAGGTCATTCCACCAAGCGCTATTTCGGGAGCTGAATCATCTGGAGAAACATTAGTCGGCAACGATGGAAGCCTTTCCGATACATCATCTGATTTTGAGCCCCAACCCCAAAGTTCGGTAGCTTCATCATCAACACCAGCGAAGCAGAAGAGACCAAGATCGAAACCTGCTAAAGATTCTTCTACGGATGCGTCACTACCAACTGAGAAGGGAACTTCACGGAAGCCGTCGTCGGGAAAAGACAATCGTCAACGTGATCCAAAAAAGAGGGCTCCGCCAAAAGAATCAAAAACTAGAAAGACTTGCACTACCGATGCAGGTGCTCCACAGGTTCTGAACCATGTTGGAATCCCTGCTTTGGAGCCTGCGAGGTCGGAATCTACATCACCACCACCCCTAATAGATCCAACGGCTCAAGAATTCGATTCAAGTGATGGCATCGCTCCACCATTGCCTATTCAGCAAGCTCAAAGGCAAGATTCGAGATCTGATGAAAGCACTCCGATGAATCAAGAAACTATAACTTTCCGGCCGCTAGCTTCCCAATCGCCGGAACATTTGGTGAATCCAAGTTCCGCAGATGCATCTAATCCAGGATCACCGCAACATGACCTGAATCATCATGAGATGCTAGAGCACGCTTCAGATGCAGAGCTGGAAACCCACCGAACTTATGATCAGGTTTTTCCGATCATCCAAACCTTCCCAAATGGTGTCCAGAGTTCAAACTCGTCTTCTGGATGTCCCCAAAGCCAATCTTCCGGAATGCAGCTAAATGTTGACCAGCAACATGGATTACAGGAGAACTTTGGACATCATCTCCACCAACAGTTCGATCCAGCTTTTTTTCCTCAACCCGGGATTCAACCTCAAGAAATGACCAATGTGTTCTCAAATCAAGTTTATCAGATGGTTGAAAATATAGTCGATGAAATGGGAAACGGAAGTCATCTCAATGGTATCCCGCCAAATGGATATGCTGATGGCAACTACAACCAGCACCAATTAGAAGATCCTCACTCTGGGTACACTCAGTATGGTCAAGGTCAGTCTCCACGAGGTTCTGGCTCTTCTGGGTCAATCCAAACTTCACCAGTTAATAGTCCCGGGCCATCTGGACCACCTGGAGCTCCACGTTCACCAGGTTCTGGGACTCCTGCTCCAATTGATGTCCGTTATCTACAAACTCACGGTATCAATCCAATTGATGTCATGGCATTGAATGATGCCTTACTTTCGAGTTCGTCCGAAATCGGCTCCGAATCGGGTCAAAATTCCGATGATCCTCTAAGCACCACGACCGACGCCGTGATCCACGGAACTTCGAGCACTCAAAAACGGCGACAACAGTGTTACTCAACGTTTGGCAGAAGAAAGAAGAAGAGGTCCGCCAAGCCTAAGATAGTCGATCCCAACAAGCCACCGGCGGAAAAGAGACAACGAAAAAAGTTTGAGCCATCCACAAAACCAAATGAGCACAAAATGTCAACGCGTGCTAAGACAGATGAAGAAAAAAGGCTTGCAGAGGATTCGCAACAGAATCAAGAAATATTGACGGCATCTGAGATGGCTTATGGAGGGGAAGAATCTCGAGGGGATTCTACGTTAGCTGCTCAAGGTCCAGATTTTCCACAGGAGGCTCCAGAGGTTCCACAAGGAGAACCATCTAGAGAGTCGGAAGTTCCAGCAGCTCCTCAAGGAGATGCATCTAAAGAGGCTTCTGCTATACCTGCAGATGCCCCACAGGATCCAGATGTACAAAAAGAAGAAGAAGTACTTGAAGAGGATTCATCGTCGTCGTCTCCTGCACCAGAAACTGAAGCTTCTGGAACAACTTCTGAAGGTCCATCGTTGACAAAAATGACTGCATCTGGAACAGGATCTTTGTCATCTACGTCAGCCCCAGTGGCTCCAAGAGACGCTGCTGCTTTTAGAGATCCATCGTTGGCGCACGGAGATGAATCTGGAGAACGTTCATTGTCATCAACTCCGACTCCAGAAGGTAGAGTTCCTGGATCAAGTTTTGCGGATCTAGTATCAGAAAATCATTTTTCAGCATTGCCTGTTCCAGTGTCCCCACAACTCGCTGCACCAGAGCACACATCATCGTCAATTTCTTCCGGAAATCCATCATTGGTTCGAAATTCCCCATCACCATCAAATACCGATGGATCGTTTGATGAATATGGTATGAATTTTGGAAACTCCGAGTTGTCTGGAAATCCATCATCACCATCAACAGAAGTCAATGGACCGCCGTCTTCGTCAAGTAATATTGGATTGTTGGCTCCCCAAAGGTCCTTATCTTCCCATCCTTCTCTACCTGACCCTTTTGATTATAGATCTATCGGCGAACAATCATCTTATGGACCTACTGGCACTTCACCATCGTCCCCAGCGACTTCTGGAATCACTGCAGCAGCCGAAATGTCAACTGCTGCAGCTGCTCATGTTCCCGGGCCTCAGCCACAAATGCGTCAATCTCATGGTCCAGGTGAGTTCAAAGTCCATAGGCACTGGGTTGCAGCAGAGTTCATCGATCTGAGTTTGCGTGTTTTTTAGACGCGTCGCGTGCTGCGTAGTGTGATGTGACTTACATTACAGTTTTTCATTACAAAAAAAAACTGTTTTGATGCCAAAGTGAGAGTATGACGAATCGCATTTTCCCGATATTTCGTTGTGCAACATTGCTTGAAACCGTGATGATGTTTTATGCAAATACCGCGCAAATGCAGACAGCTTACATTATAACGTATTATATTTTCCAGGCTCGCCATCTTCTCGAATTGATTCTCTGAGACTGTCCAACCTCAACTACTGGGGAAAAGAAAAATAAAATCATCAACATGGAGGAAAAAAGGCTTGTGAGTTTTTTTCTGTACCTGGACAAAAATGTATATTAATTTGGGTGTTTAGTGGTAAACGGTCAACTTTGGGTGCTTGAAAAAGTAGTTTCGAGTAATTGGATTATCTAGAGAATTGGTAGACATATTGATCAAATCTATGTAGATCTTTATTTTTGTAAAAATTTTCCTTAAAACGTTATGTGTACAAATGCTGAAAAACCGATTTTTTTGAAATTAACATATAACATTTGCGCGGATAACTTTTCACGGAAAGAATGTTCAAAAAAGTTGTCCACTGTAAAAGTGAAGATTTATTCTTGCTTTATAATCCCATGAATTTTCTAGATAATCGAACTCTTCTAAACTACTTTTTTATTCACCCAAAGTTAGCCTTTTTCCACCTAAAAAACCCCAAATATGTATGACATCTTTTCGTCCAATACTGTAGCTATGTGTCCAAAACCCTTAAATTAAAAAAAATTTTCAGAGCGTCCAGTAAACGTCCCAACCAAATCAACTTCAACTACCACTACTTCCTCGTTCCTTTGCTAAGGTTTGTAGTCACTCAATTACCTTTATTCAAACTTCACAAACTAGTATTACAGGTTTCTCTTCGTCCCATTTCATTGCTTCGATTCTTCCAATGGAGCGCATTTGCAACTCTTCTTCTGGATTTTATAGAAGGAGTCGACTAATTTAAATTATTGAGATTTTCATACCAATCGATGTAGAATTTCTGAGAGATCAACTATTTCTCTTGGACTCCAGTCGGAAAATTGCTCCTTCAAAAAACATAGGACAAAAACAGGCCAAAAATTAATATTGAGAGTATGCAGATTTTCACGTTTGTCACTATCAGTTTTGTAGAGTCTACGTCGATTGGTATAAAAAACTCAAAATTTTGAATTAATAGACTCCCCCTGACCCAAACTATTGGCAATTGCTCTTTGACTACATCACTCTTCGACTACAC
This sequence comes from Caenorhabditis sinica, assembly GCA_963932045.1. NCBI lineage: Eukaryota > Metazoa > Nematoda > Chromadorea > Rhabditida > Rhabditidae > Caenorhabditis > Caenorhabditis sinica. Next base: position 28,353,790 of record OZ009938.1, read on the forward strand.
ATTTTCTTTTACTACACATTTTCAGTTTTCAATTCTCAAATTTTTAAAAAATAAGCTCAGGCGGATGTAGGAGTAGTCCATTACGTATGTCGTAAACTAATCAGGCCTTTCCTACACCTGATTTTAGGTATAGTACTCAAAATAAGCAAAGTGTAATCAAAGAGTGGTGTAGTCAAGGAGCAATTGCCAAACTACCTGTATACCCGAAAAATAATCCCCCATCCACTCCAAATCTCTCCCTTCTCGCTCTTTTTTAAGCTCCGCCTTTTTGCTTGGTTTCTCTCTCACTCTCTCTCTTTTTTTCCTCTCTCTCTCTCTTTTGAAATCTTCTCACATGTTTCCGTTTCCCACGTCTCCAACTGTCAGATAGTTTCAGTTGTCGCCCTTCCTCCTACCATCATGATTTGGCCCACTCTCTCCTTCTATTCCTTTCTTCATTCAGGCACCTCTCTTCTGTCTTTGTTTTTTTATCCTTCGCCCCCCCCCCTCTTCAATTTCCTCTACTCTCGATTCTGTTGGCGTTTCCAGGAATCAATCAAAATTGTGTTTTGATTCTTTCTGTTTCATTTGAATGTTTTGCTTTTTGGAAGAATAAAATTCAATATGAGCCAAGCTTACTTCTAAGGTTTCATTCAATCTTATCAGAATCTCAAGTTTCCAGAATATGAGAACTTTCAGAATTTTCAGAATAGCCAGGACTTCCTGAATGTCCAGAACATTCAGAATCTTCAGAACCACCAATTTCTCCAGAATTTTCAGATTTTTCAGGATGATCAGGTTCTTCAGAATCTCAGAATCTCAAAATCGTGTGTGATGGAAAGATGTTATTTTCCGTACTTCGCCTATTCTTGTGATATGCGCCTTTAAAATCCAGGAATCGTACCATCTTTCTGCACCTCTCGGTATTTTCTTCTCTCCTCCCTCCTCTCCATTGAAACTCGCGTTACCTTCAAGGAGCATAACTAAAACACGGCTGGGGGATATAATAAAGTTGTAAACAACAAAACTTTTGGGCATAACATTTCACATGCTTTTGTTGTCATCAACTTTGCTCCAGATATACCATTTCTTGAGATATGCGCCTTTAAAGTTCATGAACCGTCTACCGCGTCCGCGTCTCCCAGTATCTCCGTCTTTCCTTCCTCGTCTCTTTCTTGGTTCCCTTGATATAAGACAGCCTTTTTGGCTCTATTTTCAAGCTTCGCCCACTTTTCTCGTCCCAATTTTCATCCTATTTTCCCTTATCTCTTCAAGCTTCCTTTCAACCTGTTTACCACTCCGATCCACAATTCTCATATTTTTCCATTCCAGCAATAAATACTTTCATTTTGTTCAAAACTTTGAGAAAAAAAGCCATTTTTATTTACAAACAAGAAAAAGATAGTAATCACTTTTGAATAAAAATGTACAGAATATTAACTCGAACTATTTGAACAAAAGAAAACTCAAGTGAAATAATTAAACAAATTGAAAAGCGTGGTGGAAAATGAAAAAATACAGAACATTGAGTATCGTTTTTTCAAAAGTAATGTGGGATATGAGATGTAAATGAACTGAAAAGAGAAGTCGAAAACGCAAAATCATTCGTTGTCTTTCTCATCAGCAGCCTCACTGATTTGACGTTCGACCAGAGCAGCCATCTCTTCGAATTCGTCGTCATCGTCTGATTCCTGAACCTCTTCGTCCTCATTATCTTCGAAGTCATCGTCATCCATGTTTGTTGGTGCAACATGACCCTTCTGAAAAAGTAGTAGCATGATGATTCCGTGATTATTCTATTTCCCTCGCCCCATCGTCTACATCATAAACCGCATCTTCGGCATGCTCTGAAACATTTCTTCCTTCCCTGCGCAATCTAGATAAAAGAGCTTTGTACGACATTGGAGCAGAGTCCGATTCCTGAAGCAGACATTATATAGTGCAATTGAGAAAACACAATACTTACTTCTTCCCCGTTATCCATTTCTTGCTTCCTCTTCAGTCCTCTATTCTGTGCATCCTTATTCTTCTGCTTCTCCGTACTGCCTTTCACATTCGCTTTTTCAGAATCTCCTTTGACATAGTTCGATCCAAGTGGTCGTCCAACTGGTGGAGTGCTTTCTTTAGTTAATTCGAACTGCTTCTCGTCCGCTTGCATCCATTTTTCAACGCAAGCATATACCCATTGTACAGTGACAATGAACTTTCTGAGACGGTGAGCTTGATGAACTTTTCTGCAACCAACCAACGCATTTTTTGTATAGTTTAGATAACATACTGTGTTCCATATCTGGCACCAACAACATGAGTGATTCCTTCTACAACGTCTGGAACGATAGTGGCTCCAAATTGCACACAGACACGATAAATGTCAGTTCTCTCCAACTTTTCGCCAGTTGCAACAATTCCAGAAAAGACAATCACACAACCATCTAAAACCTTGTGTCGTTCGTCCTTGATAACGTCCTGAAAATGCATTCCATGAAGAACATAACTGTATTCTTTCATACCTTAACATCGAGCAATGGTTGCTCAGATTTTCTCAAGTCTTGTTTCTCGTAGTATTTGTCATGAATATTGGTCAGAACTTTTTCAATGTCTTCCAAAACTCGATCTTCATGAGCGCCGTCTTCTATTTGAGCTGGAATTTGCTCCTCAGAATCGTTGGGAGCATTGATATCGCCAATTTCTTTGAAGAAACGGTAGGGCTTGATTTGGATTAGAGCTTCAGAATACTGCCAAACATCAGCTCTATCATCGATAATGACGACGAGGTTGTCTCCACAAGGGAAAAGAGCCTGATGCGATAACGAGGTGAAAAAAGTTGAAGGAGGATTACGGTCAATTTTTTTTTGCTTTAAAATATGTTGATTTCGAATATGACAACGAAAAATCCCAAAAATCATTCTAACCGCAGAATCAGCTTTGAAAACGTAATTTCTGGCCAAAATTGTATTGGCTGGCCGTGGCCGAACTCAGTGTATTTTCTCGGCCACCTGTTTTTGGCCACTGCTTTTTTTTCGCCATGTTGAGTGATTTTTTTTCAGGTTTTTTCGGCTGAAACTGGATTGAAAGTTGATAATTCCACCAAAATTCATGAATAATAAAATTTTAATCCAGTTTCAGCCGGAAAAAATTGAAAAAATCACTCAAATAGGCGAAAAAAGCGGTGGCCGAGAACAGGTGGCCGAGAAAACTCTGGAGTTCGGCCACGGCCATGCCAATACGATTTTTGCCAAAAATGAGGTTTTCAAAGCGGATTTTTGGGGTGTTAGAACGATTTTTTAAATTTTCGTTATGATATTCGGAATCAGCACAAAGTTTTACATATTTTGAAGCAAAAAAAGTTTTGACCGGATTCCTCCTTTAAACGGAAAATCACATACTTTCAAGTTTTTCGTCTTATGTTGAGCAGAGCAAAGCTCATTTCTCGATAGGATTCGTTGTCCAAATAGACGCTCATCCGGATCCAAAATTTGAGCAATTTTGTGAGCATACTCACGTTGTCCATATGTCACAATATGCATCTCATATATCGCTGCCATTTCGTTCAAAAACTCCGTCGTGTGGGGACGAAGTTTTGTGGTATACACACCACTGTGAAGGTTGTATTTGGTGATGTCTTTGTGCTGAAAACAGTTAGAATTTTAATGGACACTAAGAAATTGTCTGGTTACCTTCTCTGCATCAAGCGGTAGTGGTTTATCCGAAGTGTGAATGACTGTCTGATCAAGATCGACGAGCAGAACAAGTTTTCTGGTTTTGATGAGATTGGTTTCATCCGCAGAGCCAATTTCTTTTGCGAGCTGGAAGAAAAACAACAGGTGTTTTCATAATTCATTTTTTACTTACAGTACCGGTCAATAGTATACGAACTTTTGGTGTTTTCAGTTGAAAAACGTCAACTTTAGGGGTCTGGAAAAGGATGTTAGACATGGCCTTTGATTTGAAACTTTTTGGGTGTATACATCTAGAACTCTATTTTTGTAGTCGGCAACTTTTTTGTACAACCTCTTCTTAAAATGGTGTGTCCCTTTAAAGTGGGTTGATGCTAAATTTCCGTTTTCTCAGTGAAGGTTTCACCGGTTTTAGGGTCGTCTGCATTTCACGAGCCATATCAATTCAAGAAGAGGTCGTTCAAAAAAGTTGTCAACTACAAAAATAGAGATCAATAGTTGATGTATACACCCAGAAATTTTCAAATCAAAGGTCATGTCTAACATCCTTTCCTAGACCCCAAAGCTGACATTTTTCAACTGAAACCACCCAAAGTTCATATACTATTGACCGGTACTGTATACTTCAGTCACAGATGCAAAATTAATATTCTTCCTTACTGAATCAGACACAACAAGCTCTGGAACATGATGAATCATAGAAACATTGGCAGTCGCCTGCTCCTTCCGTTGTCCAGCTCTTCCACCTTCCTCACGTAAATCTTTTCCACAGTCTGCACACATATCCTTGATCACGATATCATGACGACATTCAGACATTGTCGCAATTACTTGTCCCTGCAACATGACATACCGTAAATACTGTATTAGAGCGACACCTTTAATAGAACGACACCTCTAATAGAACGACAGTGAAATTGAGCTTCGAAAAATAGAGCGACACCCTCTAATAGAACGACAGCCTCTAATACACCGACAGCCTCTAATAGAACGACACCCTTTTCAAAACTACTGTAGTTCCGCAGACAGAAGCGGCCGTGGTGTGTATTTTCAAATGTTTTTTTTTTTGAAAAGACACAACTTATCGTTAAGACGTCCAACAACAGTCTGCCAAACCCCCCGAAATGTTGACTCAGAAAATGATTGATTTCATTTTGTACCTGGAGAAAGCTCGACTCAAATATGATTATTCATCGATTCTCTCTTGTGATGAGACTGCAGTCTACTTGGATTGGTCCAAAAGTTTGACAGTTGAAACGACGGGAGCCCAACAAGTAAGAGGAAATTTCAAAACAAAAATCATGACTGTGATGACTTCAGGTATCTGTCCGAACAACAGGGCATGAGAAACTTCATGTTACGGTTATGCTTTGTGCTCGAAGCGATGGATCGAAGTGTAGACCATTTGTACTTATGCCAAACAAACGTCCAATCAAAGCTATTGTTGAGAAATTTCGAAGAGACCTAGTACTTCACTGGTCCGGAAGAACGTTTTTTAACGATGCTGCAACTAAGGATTTTCTGAATACAGTTGTTGGCACTTCTCTTTTCGGAAAACGTATGCTCGTTTGGGATTCGTTCCGGTGTCATATCAGTGAGGACACGAAAAGGGAATTGAAGAAGTTGGGTGTCGATTATGCTGTTATTCCTGGAGGCACGACTAAGTTTTTACAGGTATTGAAAAGAAAAAATCTCGAACGAGACTTCAATTTTTAGGCAGCGGACGCATTCTGGAATGCCCCATTCAAAGCTAAAATCCGGCAATACTACGAAGAGTGGATGGTCTATGGATTGAAAACATATACAAATGGTGGAAACATGAGAGCACCGGCAATGGATACTTATTTGACATGGATTGTCGATGCCTGGAAAAGCTTGCCTACGGAGCTCATTTTGAAGTCTTTCAAAGGGTGTGCTCTTACCACTCTTCTGAATGGAGAAGAAGATCATCTTCTTCATTGCTTTAAGCCTAAGGGAGAAGTTCCAGACGGACTCGAAGAACTGAAGCAGACGCGTGAAGAGCGTGCGATGGATGAGCTGGAGAATCTAGTCGAGGAAGTGGACCTCGCTCAAGACGAGTATGGTGATGAGGATAGCGACGACTCTCTAATATCTAATTGATTTCTTTCATTTTTTACAATATTTTTTCCCTGTTGATCTTTTTTTTCTGTTATGTTTTGTTTTTTGACAATAAAGTTAATGAAAGTTTTTGAAAACTTCGTTCGAAAAATAAAACGACAGCCTCTAGTAGAACGACAGCCTCTAATAGAACGGCAACAAAAACCTGTTCGAGAAATACAGCGACATGTCGCTCTAATACAGTATTTACGGTAGTTTGATATTAGTGATCCATATAGTGAACTTTCGCAAAAACAAACGAGACTTTTTTTTTGGAAATTTCAAGATGTACAGTAACGCTCAAAAGGTTGTAAGCTTTCGACATTCTTTTGGAAAATTGTCAACTTTAGGGGTTTGGGAAGGGATTCAAGTCTATCCGTTTGAACTGAAATTTGGTATGTTTATGCATCAATTCTAGAGCATCAATTTTGTAGTTGACAACTTTTTCCTACAACGTTTTCTAAAGAAGGTGTGTCTCGTGGAAAATGCAATACCCTAAGAATCAGGAAAATTGCACTAAAAACGAGGACATTTGGCATCGTTTCGCATTCACAAGAAATATCATCTTTAGAAGACATTGAACAAAAAAGTTGTCAACTACAAAATAGAAGCTCTAAAATTGATGCACAACCTCACAAAATTTCAGATAACGTGGACAAATTTTAACCCTTTCCCAGACCCTCAAAGTTGGCGTTGTTCTACTAAAATGTCGAAGGTTTACAGCCTTTTGAGCGGTTCTGTACCTTGCTCAAAAAAACTCCAGATTTGGAATTCTACTAGAAGAGTGCCAACGAATCTCGACTTTGTGTTGGAAGCAACTCGAAATTTTATTTTTGGCCATTTTTCCACCGATATTTTCAATTTTTAGGAGCCTTTGGCGCATTTTTATTTTGAGAAATTTGTCAGAGTTTACCTTCATAAGTCGAGACTCGATGATTCAATCAAAAACCGATAAAATTGGTCATATTTTGCTCAAAACACTCACTGTTCAAAGCGAACTTCTTCGGCTCCTGCTATCAACTTGATCTTCAATTATCAAACGACGACCTCTTGTTTGAATCTGTGGTTGAAAATTGACTGAAAATGAGTTTCGACATAATCTTCGTGAATAAAAAAAACTCACATCGTGAAATTTATCGAATTTGTTGTAATATTCGATGTTTATAGTTGAGTAGACCCAGACCTTGTTTCTGAAAAAAGTTGAGTTTTCTTGAAGCAAAGGTTGAAAGATGAACCGATCAGTGGGAGATGAGAAACGAATGCGAAACAGAAAACCAATAACTTACTTCCAAATTTTGCGCGTCGGCGTGTTTGCAGACAGCAGACAGTGGTGAGCAAGGAAGAGGGGAAGAATAATGAAAAGAAGAAGACAGCGGCGAGCGAGGTGGATGCACTCATGTCACTTACCCACCTCATCTGCATAAAGGAAAAACAAATAGTGTAACAGAGAGAAAACTTGGAGGTGATTTTTCATGGTGTGTGTAAGGCAATGTGAACGGCAATAAGACTCAAGATACGTAGAGTAACAGTAGAACAACACGAAAGACTAGCCGCAAAAATTATTGTGAAGTCCAAAAGGATGACACAATAGGACGTCAATCGGATTCAAGAGTGTGAAAATGATGTTGCCGATAGGCAACTTGCTCAGAAAATCTGAAAATTTTGGATTGTAGTGGAAAACTGCGTTGAAATACTGACTGATTGTAATCGGATGAATTTCGGTTTTTTTTTCCATTGGTTCTCTTCTCTAAGCAGTTCTCTATTACTAGCCATCTCCTGCAGTACTTAACAATTCTAATCATGGCAATGTTGGCTTGGTTGGAAGGATTCTGTAAAAATTCCAAGGGCCCTCCTTGTCTTCAGTCATCCATTTGGCGGTACACATGTGCATGATATACAAACCACTGATATATCATGACAGGTGGACCTTCGAATGGGTGATAATGAAGACTTTTCACATTTCGATCTGGTATCTGATTTCAGACGTTCGCCCCGAGATATTTCGCAACCAGTTGTTTTGCAACTACGACAATTCGCTACCGCTCATTTTGCCACCACGACAAATTTACAACCACGTCATTGCGAAACCACGAAATCCAGAATTTTTGTAGAAATTTCACGTTACGTTCACAACTTTTCAAATGTAGACTAATACCTGGAATAGTTTACGATAGCTTCGATCTCATATAACCTTAATAAACATAAAGTGGACTTGTTTATAGAGTTGCGAAACGCCTGATTGCAAAACATCCAGTTTCGAAATGTCTTGGTTACGAATTGTTGCAGTTGCGAAACGTCTTACATGGAATGATCGCGAAGTGTTACCCTTGGATTTGAACGGAAGTGATATGAATCGATAGAGCTCAAAAAGTTATGTTAGGATCCGCTGACACTTTTTTGTGTGTGTCCCCCCTCCTCCAGAAAAATCGCATTATCTAAAATTTGCCCGAAATGTGAGTGGGGCGCCTTAGAACTACTGTAACTTTGTTGAATGTAGTCCGAATTTGACAAACTAAAATGTAAAATGGAGCCAAACACATTGTGCTCCAGTTTAAAATTAAATTCAAATAAAATCTAATTGGTGACATTTTAAAAATTTGACTTAAACACAAAAGTTGAACACCAACTTTATCATAAAAATTTTTTCAACCGTACGATTTTGATCAAACCTTATTTTTATGAAACCGCAGACCGTGATTACTCCAGAAAAAATGATTTTGTAGCTGTCATGACCTGTATATAGGATTTCAAGCACTTCAAAACTTCAATTTTATGCAACATGTCTAGAAAATTGGCGAAAGCCAATTTTTTCTCCATTGAAACTTGTTTTAGTATGCTTTATTATTATCAATCAAGTCTTTTCCTATTCAAATATCTTTAAATTTCATGATTTGGTCAAGTTTGAGCCAAGTTATGAGCGCTCAAACAACCAATTCCAGATTTCACCTCACCGAGGTAGACTGAAACTTTTGAATTTTAGTTTTTAAAATTTTTTGCAGAATATTGTTTCGAAATGAGTAATTTGAATGTTTAAAACAATAAAAGTTCATTGGGAGGCTTACAAAATGTATTACAGCCAATAAATCGCGAAAAAATCAAATATCTCTGAAATGACCAGAGAATGGTTAGGTTTTGGACATTCTGGAAATAATTATTGCATGAAAACAACTTTGAATACACCTTTCAGCAATTATTTACTCATTTCGAAACAATATTCTGCAAAAAATTTAAAAAACTAAAATTCAAAAGTTTCAGTCTACCTCGGTGAGGTGAAATCTGGAATTGGTTGTTTGAGCGCTCATAACTTGGCTCAAACTTGACCAAATCATGAAATTTAAAGTTATTTAAATAGGAAAAGGCTTGATTGATAATAATAAAGCATACTAAAACAAGTTTCAATGGAGAAAAAATTGGCTTTCGCCAATTTTCTAGACATGTTGCATAAAATTGAAGTTTTGAAGTGCTTGAAATCCTATATACAGGTCATGACAGCTACAAAATCATTTTTTCTGGAGTAATCACGGTCTGCGGTTTCATAAAAATAAGGTTTGATCAAAATCGTACGGTTGAAAAAATTTTTATGATAAAGTTGGTGTTCAACTTTTGTGTTTAAGTCAAATTTTTAAAATGTCACCAATTAGATTTTATTTGAATTTAATTTTAAACTGAAGCACAATGTGTTTGGCTTCATTTTACATTTTAGTTTGTCAAATTCGGACTACATTCAACAAAGTTACAGTAGTTCTAAGGCGCCCCACTCACATTTCGGGAGAATTTTAGATAATGCGATTTTTCTGGAGGAGGGGGGACACACACAAAAAAGTGTCAGCGGATCCTAACATAACTTTTTAAGCTCTATCGATTCATAGTACTTTCGTTCAAATCCAAGGGTAACACTTCGCGATCATTCCATGTTAGTTGCGAACTGACTAGTCGCAATATGTCCAGGAGCCCAGACTTTGCAGTATGACAGGTAAACAATAGAAGAATCTACAGTAAACCCACTAGGTCTCAAAAAGTGTTGCTCATATTGTTATCTTATGAGAACGAAAATTCATTAAATTTCTTCGATTTCTCATATTTCGAGAAACCATGTTCCACATTCATTTTTATCGGAACTAACGTCGCTCACTTCTAGAATCTTCTATGATCTACAGTAATTCCACTAATTCTCTAAATGCGTTAGTTATATTGTTATCTTATGCTTGCTGTTCCTGTTGCTAGCACATCTCAAGAAATGGTATATCTAGAACAAAGTTGATATCTACAAAACCATGTGAAATGTTATTCTCAGGATTTTTGTAGTTTACAACTTTTCAATATTTTCAACCGTTTTTGAGTAAGGTTCCTACAAAAGTAACGCAATCCTTTAAGGAGACACGAAACTGTGCCAGCAGCAGGAGCAGCAAGCAGCTCAGAAGAAGCAGCAGCTGCAGAGAAATCAGCTATGGTACTGACCAAGAAGATGAAGTAGGTCTATCCACAAACCGTGGAGAAACTGATGTTGGGTAAGTGTTTGAGCAAATCAGTTTATTTATAATGTGTTTTTTTCAGAGACTCAAGCCCACATCGTCAACATGCAAACGTCCACTGCTGAGATAAAAGGTGATATCAATAAATCAAGTGTTTGAAAGACCATTGATATTTTAGATCAGCACAAGCAGTGGGAAAACGCCAAACTAGAATGGGAAGTGACGAAAGCTCAAATAGAATACGAGCGAGCTCAGAGGGAGTTGGAGAAAAAGGAGAGAAATCTGAAAGAAAGTGAAAGAAGATTGGAAGAGGCGATGTTCAACATTTCTGATATATAATTCTTTGAGCACCTGTTTCTTTAAATTTTGATTTCAATTTTTTTCAAATGTTTTATTATAATTTGTCCCCTTCCCACGTCTCCATCTGTCAGATTGTTTCAGTTGTCACTTCTTCCTCCTACCATCTTTACCCTCCCCCCTCTTTTCTAAACCTTCTAAACAGTAACGCTCTCACTGAACTCCACATCGTCTCCCACCCCGAATTCTCAGAATCACTTCATCCCTTTTCTCCCAAAACCTTCCCCATCTCTCCAGTCTGTTTCATTCGAATGTTTTGCTTTTTGGAAGAATAAAATTCAATACATATGAGCCCTGCTTACTTCTGAGGTTTCATTCAATTTTAGCATATCAGAATCTCAAGTTTCCGGAATATGAGAACTTTCAGAATTTTCAGCATAGCCAGAACTTCCAGAATCTCCAGAACCTTCAGAATAATCAAGATCTCCAGAGACTCCTAAAAATTCAAAATGTTCAGGATAATCAGATTCTTCAAACTCTAAGAACTTCAAAATTGTGTGTGTGATGGAGAAATATTGTTTTCCGGGCATTGCCTACTCCTGAGATATGCGCCTTCAAAGTCCAGGAATAGTACCATCTGTCCGCGTCTCGCAGTATCTTAATCTTTCCTACCTGCTTTAAAAGGAGAATAACTTACAAACGGTTGGAAATATAATAAAGTTGTGAACAACAAAAATAATGAACATAACATTTCACATGCTTTTGTAGTTATCAACTTTTTTCTAGCTCTACCATTTCTTGAGATATGCGCCTCTATAATCCAGGAATAATACCATCTGTTCGCGTCTCCGAGTTTCTCAATCTTTCCTCCCTCATCTCCTTTGAAGTTTGCGTTACCTTCAAGGAGCATAACTCAAACACGGTTGGAAATATCGAAAAATTGTCAAGTACTCTAATGCTCATCAGAACATTTCACATGATTTTGTAGTTATCAACTTTTTCCGAGCTTCGCCTATTCTTGAGATATGCGCTTTTAAAGTCCAGGAATAGTACCTGTGTTACTGTAGATGATCCAAAGATGGTAGACAGACAACGGTACCAAAACCAAAACAACAGCCTGATAGGGAGGGCTGTCCATCCTGAAAAACGATAAGAGAACATTCTAGAAACATCGAGTTCCCTTAACAACGACGCTCTCCGATACCACAAGTTCGAGACATCTGATAGCAAAACATAGTCATGAAGACGAGTGGAAAAAAGTGAACATGTGCTTACTCCCAGCCTCTTTACTAGCTCTTTTTGGTACGGTGGAGTGAAAGTTGGACACAGACTTATTGAATCGACCAGATAATAGCTGTCTCATCATAAGGAGTCCAAAAATGTACGACAGTGACCACTTTCTCTCTACTGATCGTGAGTTTCATTGGATTCTCAATTTTGACGTCTTCTGAAGGCGTGACGTCTTCTGAATTATTCCAAACCAGAATCAACTCAAAGCTTGAGCTTCGTCATATCATAAGGAGTTCAAAAATGTACGACAGTGACCACTTTCTCCCTACTGATCGTGAGTTTCATTGGATTCTCAATTTTGACGTCTTCTGAAGCCGTGACGTCTTCTGAATTATTCCAAACCGGAATCAACTCAAAGCTGGAGCTTTGTCATATCATAAGGAATCCAAAAATGTACGACAGTGACCACTTTCTCCCTACTGATCGTGAGTTTCATTGGATTCTATTTTTCAACACTATTCTGACGTCTTCAGAAGACGTGGAAGCTTCTGACACCTTTGAAACTAAAAAATTCGGATTTCCCGTGCTTTTTTACCCTAGAATACATTCAAATTGGCCAGACTACAAACTACAAACAAGGTTCTAGAAGCCGTAAACAAGAAAGTAGGGCACCAACGTGGCACCACTTGGCGCCACGTGGCACCGCCTGCCTGGTGAGTTGGAGCTTTCAGTCGGAAAAATTTTCAGTCTGCTCTCAGTTTTTGCTCCGGAATCGTCTCAAAAATGGTCCGATTGTTGTCAAATTTTTTTTCAACGGCATCTACTCTTCAAGACAGATCGATTGATGTAAAAATTAAGGTATGTTTACAGGCGAAAAAATTGAGTTACACGACTTTTTTGTTCGAAAACTTAAAAAATTCGAAAAGTGCTCAATTTTCCAGATTTTTGTCTGAATTTTTTTCGAAGATGTAAAACAGAACCCGGTTGAATTTTTAAAAAACTTTTCACAAAAATGCCACATCATGCCGGTCTTTTACAACGATTTATTCAAGTAGGGTCAAAAATCGACAAAAAAAGTTCGAAAAAAGTTCAAATTTCTTGGAAATTGTTGGAAAAAGTTATGAAATCGGGAAGAGCCTAAGGTTTCTCAACAGATTTAGTAAGAAAAAGTTTAAAAAAATAGCATTTTTCGGGAAATTTCTCGATTTTTTGGAAAAAATTTTGAATAAAAAATTGCCTTCCAAAATTTCAAGGAAATTATCAAAAATTCTTTTAGAAAGAAGTCATTGGCGGCTATTCGACAACAACGGCGGTCTTCATTGATGATTTACAATCAACTCCAGAGTGAAATCCGCTACACAACGATGGAAATTCGGATGGAGAATGGCCCAAAACCGAGATATGGAAATCCAGACGGATTCAGATGAGGACAATCGATTCGAAGGAGTGAAAGTCAGTTTATCTTTTATTTTATCTCTTAAGGACGCTTAGATTTTGAGAATTAGGTTTCAGAAGGTGAGTTAAAAGTGCGCTCGGGATGTTAGCTGGGAATTACTGTACTTAGTTTTATGGGTTTTGGGGGGACAAGGGTAAAAACAGGGTTAGGTATGGTTAGTTAGTTGGGTCATAGATTGCTTAGGGTACTGTTCAATGACTTGGCTCTATTGTAGTATCAAACTTGCGAAATATCGGCGCTTTTGTGATCACGGCAGTTTCTGTGATTTTGAGCATTCGGGCCTCGTAAAAAGTCGAACCATTTTGAGTTTTTTTTTTTTGGTACTTCGCAGAGTAGAATATAAAATGGTTCCACTTTTCGCACGGCACTAATGTTCAGTTTCACAGAAAAGGTACCAACCAACATATATTATTTTCCAATTTTTCGTTTTCTTATTCTTTTCTTTTCATTTTTCCTCACTTTTTTTCCTCACTTTTTTCATTGAAAGAAGCTACAATAGAGCCAAGCATTGTAAGATAATTGGGTTGAGAATTAAGATAATGAGTTAAAGGGGTACCTCAAAATAAGAGACATTCTGACCTATAGCTGCATTATAGCTTGGCTTCAGAATCTTTTTTCCAACATAATTTCAATTTTTATTTTGTTTTTCTTTGTAATCCGCTGGTCTTCACAATGGTCTTCACACAAAAAAGGTAAAGTAAAAGATAAACCACATTGTTATTACCGCACAAATTCTACATGATCAGCAAGGAATCGACCGATGGAAGGTAAACGAAAAATAGTTTCATTTCAGGTTCTAGGTGTATGTTTTTTGTGTTTTTTTTTATAAAGGCCGACCGAAAAGGATAAGAAGAATAAGAGGAAATGCAACCGATGGATATTCATTTCTACAGTAGTAGAAACTGCAATCAAATAAGGATGTTTAGTCCTGGTGGTTTGATTGCACTAGTCTTCGAGACTAGAGCTAGAGTTTTCATTAGATCTTAGAAAGATCTTTTGAAGTGTGTTGAACACACAGGTCAATTTGACCACTTGGACTTTTTCATATACTTTTTGTGTTGTCTGGACTCTTTGTGTTTTTCAGATCTTTAATCATCAATGTCTCCTGTATGAACGATCACTTCGACAACCACATATTCACTAAGTAATACATTTTTCAGCTTATCCATTCTGAACAATCATTCACTTGTCGATAAAGAAAAACCATCAATGAAAGAAATGCCTTTTCTCCATCAACAACAACTTCAACAAGTATAGCTCTGTTCCGGATTCACGTTTTTATTTCTGCTAGACTCCAATTCGTATCAGGTCACCATCATATCAGAATCTTAAATTTTTCAGCACTTTCAGAAACATCCAGTGAGAAACCAATGCAGCAGGAACAGGGCAGTTTCTTTTTCCTTCCATCACCATTTTTCTCTTCTTTTTCTGAATAGAAATGTTTTAAAAAACTAGTAAGCTTATCCATTTCTTACATTCTCCAGTTCATCCTCTAAACTGTTCATCTTCCATTATTTTGCGAAATGTTACTGTAGTCTAGCTCTGCAGTAACGGTTTATGAAAAAAATTATAGAATAAGAAAATCAGTGATAACCTAATTTCCGCCAATTTTTGATCACCCCGATATCACATCTAACTTTTGTTGAAATCTAGGACTTTACTCAGTGACTTCTTTTGATTTCTCTTCTGGTATTTTTCTCTTTTTTAATCTCTTTTGTGTTGGGGTATTCCGGTGGCCTACTCTCAGGCATCCAGGCTTCGGCTGAAAAAGTAATACCTTCACACTTCTTCTCTTTTACTTTCTCATACTAGTGGTGCTTTGCTTTGTTGAGATTATTTCTTAGATTTGTTACTTTTCTAGATTTTATCTTTTTTCTGTGTTGGTATTGTGGTAGCCGATTTGTAGGCATCCAGGCTTCGGCTGATAATAATACCTACACACGCTTAAAATTCGAACTTCCTTCTTTTTTTCTCATCAGTGATACAAAGGACAAAAACTGATGGAATGAGAACTTCTAAGAAGTTCCTGTTCCATTAGTTTTTATCCTTTGTATCAAACCAATACCACAATTCAAATCAATAGTTTGTATTTTCAGCCAACTATCGTTTCCGTGAGTTGTTCGCTCTTCCGCCACTGACAACTTTGTAAAGGTTGGTGCTTTTTGTGTTTCATTTTGAAAACTTTGAACCGGAAAACTTTTATGTTTTCCAAGTGAAATTTTTTGAAGTTCAAATCAAAAATCTGTTTAAAGGTCATGATAACTCTGAATCTTATTTTTCAGATGAGCAATGAACTACCACTCTTGAAACATTTCAAGCAATATTTTTTTCAGCGATGTCTTCCGAAGAGATGAGTGATGTTGTTGTCGTCGGTGCCAAAGTGGGAAGCTTCGTGATTACAAGAATCTTGGGTCAAGGCGGGTTTGGTCTCGTTGCCGGAGCAGTGGACAAACAAAACAATTCGATTGCTATCAAATTTTCCGAACAATACTGTGAGGCCATGGCCAATGAGATCGAAATTCTCACGAAACTCATCGACAGTGGTATTGTTCCGGAGATTTATGGAAGTGGAAGCTACAAAAACTATGACTTTTTCAGTAAGATATAAGAGCAATTGTACAGACCGTAATAAATTTTTTCAGCGATGGAATGGATGGCGGGGAGTCTGGCAGACATTCTGGGAATGACCGACTCGAAAACGTTTACCACCGTGGTAATTCAAAAGATCATGTACCAGGGAATTCTGGCATTGAAAGGACTTCATGCATTCGGTCTCATCCACCAAGACATCAAAGCCGGCAACTTGCTGCTGAAATCGCCAAAAGGTCCACGCAATACCACGCGGCTTGTTATCGGAGACTTGGGACTCTGCGCTCCGCATGCTCAAGGGAAACGAATCCCAGGCTCGATTATTCCCTCCGGACGCGTTCCATACGCTTCACCTGCGCAACAAAAGGGGGAGCAGATGACCACCTGGGATGATATCATCCAGTTCTCGTACACTCCGTGGACCTTCCAGCATATGAGCATGTCGAGATTTCTCATTTTCTCTCCGCTGGAATACAAATGTGGATTGGTGAGTTTGAAAATGGGGATCACATAACAAAGTAAAAGCACTGATAGGATTTATGGGTCTAGACAGTTTTTATTCAATGACAATCCCAGGAAAATCATATCCCAGATAGTTCAGGTGAACTCTGGGCATAGCACTAGCAAGATGTTTGTTTGCTGAAACAAAATCACATTTTATAACACTAAAAATGTTTTGATTGCACAGGCTTTCTAATGTTCAACTTGTTAGAGACCCATATACAGTACCGGAGCTTTCAAGCTTTGAACTTTTGGTATTTTCAGTTGGAAATCGTCAATTTTGGGGGTCTGGGACAGGATGTTAAACTTGATCGTTTAATTTGAAACTTTTTGAGTGTATATATCAACTCTAGAACTCTTTTAGAGTTGATGTATGCACTCAAAAAGTTTCAAATCAAACAATCAAGTTTAACATCCTTTCCCAGACCCCCAAAGTTGACAATTTTCAACTGAAAACACCAAAAGTTCATCGCTTTTTGTCCGGTACTGTATCCTAACAGAGACAAAAGAAAAGCATGTGAAACTTGACAGCAATTGTAATTTGATTCTTTTTGCAGTTGGAGAACCCGCAGACACATTTGCCTCAGGCACTGCAATGGATGCTGTGCTTCTATGTCTCCATTCAGGAATCTCTTCTTGAGACCGGTGTTGACTACAACATCTTGACCGAAGCCGTTCAGGACATGCTTCGGGATTCCGATGGATCAGAAGACTTGTGCATGATTGGAGGAAACGAGATTCTTGCCTAATTGATCACTTCCGTCCCCAGTATTCGATACATTCCATCCAATTCTTTATAATCCTTTGATTTTCCTATTCTCTGTGTTCTTGATACATTCCATTCAATTTTTTGTAATCCTCTGATTTTCCCATTATCTGTGTTCCCGACCTCATTCGAATTATCAAACACGTGTTCCCGAAATTTCCGTTCCCAGCCACGATTTTACAACGATATGCATTCTAAATTAATTTCTTATATCCGGTCCCTTCTACTGTAGTATCTTTGTCTTCCAATTTTCCTCTGATTCTTATTATCATCATCAAATGTATTTGTATATTATGTCGTCTGAACCCATTTACTTGTACTATTTTCTCTTGACATTTATGCATATGACACATAATTATCATTTTACTTGGTATGTGCATTTTCTCTTGCCTTTCTTACTCACTTTCCATTCAATCATCTATTCCTTGTATTACTTACCTCTCGATCGACTAGGATAAAAAAATTAAAAAAAGTCTTTGTTTATTAGTTAAGAATTCAGTTCATTGCTGAACAAAATTATATCTCACATTAAAATTTTTATTTATTTTTCGACACACTCAGTGTCATAGGTTTCTAATTTAAATTTCAGCTCGACCAATGTCACCGGCGTTGCCTGAAATTGGTCGAGTTTTCCGAGGATATACGATCCAGCAAGAGTTGCAACAAGTTGAGCTGTTGTAATTTTCGAAAGATGCAAATGAAGCTTGGATTAGTGGAAAGGATATCTTGACAAAGTTTTTTCTTGAAGCACAGTTCATTGGTTATCCTTGGTAAGTTCAAAAATTTAGGTTTCATATAACAAACAACAGTGTTAGGAATTGCACGAGTCGTTGAAAACATATAGATTTTTCTTAGGTATTTGTGAAATACAAACCAAAAAAAATATAAGAAATTTTATGACTTGTCTCATTTTTGAAAAAATGTGGAGAATTGGTGAAATAGTCTTTTTTAGCTTGTTCTACACTACATCTGATCATTCACTCTTTTTCAGGATAGTCTAGAAAAAAACTAGGATAGTTAAAAGTAGCTCAATAGAAGATTTTAAATCCCGCTCTTTTCACACCTCTTTTAGCTAGTAAAAACAAGTTTTCGACCCATTCTCGATCAAAAATCTTTTCCAGGGACCGACATCTGTGGACCATTCCACTCTATGTTTCTTCTCTCTCATCACCTTCCCCATCGCCTTCGTCAAGTCGGTCATTTGCTTGGTCCAAGTCTACACCGCTTCCGACATGATTGTTGCTCCCGATGGATTTTTTGAAAAAAGGATTTTTGTAAAATAATAGAACCTAATTTTTGAAGTAAAGAAAAATTTTGAACTTTTGTAAATGGATGAAAGCATTCTTCAAATATCTAATTGAAGTATCTCTTGGAGTATCTGAATTGGAGTATCTCTTATTTTCACGGTGTTCACAATTATAAACAACGAAAACGTGAATAATCACTAACTAAAAAAAATGAAATTTCTGAAAAATTTGAACAAAATAGCAGCCTGATCACAGATTCGAGAACCTCATGAATTCGCCGTTTAGGAAAGTAGATAAAATGTTGTCCCTTTTTTCTCCCTTTTCGTGTAGACCTACCTCTTCATTTCTTTCTCATAATTTTTTCTCATCCCCCCCCCCCCTCCTCTCTAACTTTTGATCTACTCTATTGATTTTTGGCGCGAAACTCCCCCCACTCTCTTTGTTCCTCTGCCACTCTCATTCTTTTCCAATTTCTGGGTGCTGAGTTGCCGGTCCACATTTTATTGATTTTTCAGTTTTTTTTCAATTTTCCGAACAGTTGGAATTTCTGATTTTACTCGTTCCGTATATGTTTCTATTTTATGTTCGCATCGATCTAAGAAATTTATAACATATTTTCCAGCCACGCCACAAGGACCGTCTGCACCGGTGGATCGTGGGAGAGGCACAAGCGGATAAGGCTGAGGTACGTTTTTTTTTAATATTTGGTTAAGGGGTTTCTGTCGGAGGGGGAATCCAGACCGGAATCCTACAAGTGCGCCAGATTTCACGCATAAATACACGGATACGGTAGGTCGATGGTCCCTCTGGTCGACAGTTCATCTGTTTAAAAAAATTATAAAAGTTTTTTTTTTCCAGACATCGAAAATCGTCGAACTGGCTTGGATGGCTTTCGAATGAAGGATCGAGGATCGAGAGAGTTGGTGGACAATCGGCAACAAGCGGAGAGAGATGGAGGGCGGCGGATTTTGTGGATCAACGAAAAACTGGTACGTAGGTTTATTAGGTTGACATGAGCAACAGAAGACGGAAAGTATCACAAACAAACTCACATCATACACATCTCTAGGGAATTCATCAGCGAGCCTCCTTCGTGGATCTCTTGTCCTATATGGTGATTGAAGTGTGAACGCACTCGAGCCTCCTTCGTGGATCTCTCGCCGGACGATTTGATGTCTTATGCATAATACATAGAACTAGAATGGAAAACACACATTGTATACATCTCTAGGGAATTCATCAGCGAGCCTCCTTCGTGGATCTCTCGTCCATTATGGTGATTGAAGTGTGAACGCACTCGAGCCTCCTTCGTGGATCTCTCACCGGACGATTCGATGTCTTATACATAATACATAGAATGGTATACGTTCCTCTCTTGCCATGTCTTTTACTCTAACATACCACCACATTTGTCGTTGTCCCGCATCTGTGTCACAATGTGTTACGTAGAGTACCACATTTGTCGTTGTCCCGCTTCTGTGTCACAATGTGTTACGTAGAGTACCACATTTGTCTTTGTCCCGCTTTTGTGTCACTATGTGTTACGTAGAGTACCACATTTGTCGTTGTCCCGCTTTTGTGTCACAATGTGTTACGTAGAGTACCACATTTGTCGTTGTCCCGCTTTTGTGTCACTATGTGTTACGTAGAGTACCACATTTGTCGTTGTCCCGCTTTTGTGTCACTATGTGTTACGTAGAGTACCACATTTGTCGTTGTCCCGCTTCTCTTTTACTCCCACATCCCACCCCTCCTTGCAGATTCCAATAATCAAATATGTTTTTTTTCAGGTTTTTTTTGGATCGGTTTCTTCGCTCACCGACAGTTCTGCTCTTCTGGGAGTTGTGGTGCAGGGCGTGCTCCACGCGTGCTTTTTGTAGTGGCAGCCGGCTCTTGCAGTGTTTTTAAGTTAGGAGCATGGGTAAAGAATAGTACCGGAATAGATGAAAAAGCCGATTCCGAAAAAACTGCTCTTCATGATTGGACAGAAAAGGGAATTCTTCGATTTTCAGCCTTAAAAGCGCTTGGAAATTCGATAGAATACTCTCTAGGATTTAGTTGAGTTGTTGAGTCTGGTGTCGTGGCTTCTGCTTCATTAGTTCTGTCTCAGATTCTCGTCGTCTATGAGAGCCAAGGCGACAGTATATGAGCTCCTGGGAGTTCTATCGTTGAAGTCGTCCCTTTTCCATTCAAAAAAGCGCTTCGAAATTTAGAGAATCCCTGCTGGCGTAGCTGGTCGTTCCGTATAAGTGATTGCGCAGATTCTGAAAGCCTAGCAGAACCGAGGAGAGTGTTCATGAGCTCCTGCAGTTTCTTTATGTAGAAGAGATTTCGGAAATTCTTAGAATGTCAGCCATAAAAGCGCTTGAAAATTTGAAAAATTACCGTAATCGTTGGCTTTTCCGTTTCAGATTTTGGTGTTCTAGAAGCGTCGTCTAGTGATGGTCATACAGAATGACCAGTGACTTCTTAGAGATTTCTTGGCTTCCAGCCATAAAAAAGCTTGGGAATTTGTGGCCACTGTTGAGACTAGTTGGCTTCTCTGAATTCTTTCCTGCCGAAGATTCTAGAAGATTAGAAAAATTCTATCTATCATTTGCGTTTTTGACTCTTAAAAGTCAACTAATTCTCAGCCATAAAAGCGCTCGATAATTGTAGTGATGACTCTAGGAAAGACGGCTTCTAGGTTTCTAAGATGCCCACAGTCAGCTTCCACAGAAGTGACCTTTCTCCTCTGGGCTTCCAATAGACCAATAGGCTTTTTCCTAGACACCGTTCTATCTCTCTCTCTCCTCTAGTCGCATCCTTTAGTCAGACAGTCATTCTGGTGTTGGAGCAACGTTTCTAATATACAGACCAGTGATTGAAGAGAAATGAAAATGGAGATGATGAATTTTTGATTTGCAAACACATCTTTTCCACCGCATCCATATATCATGATCAACCAAATGCACATTGTTTTTACACATCATCTGATTCCATGGGCATCTATTGGCATCACATCCATATAATCCATTTTTCCGTTCGATATCAACTTTCTACCCGATCAGGACATATCCAAGATGATTCCACTTCCTTCTTTGATCATTTTCAGCCAAAACTCATCATTTGTTACATTCATCGCGTTCTAATTTTCCACTAGCGCGGGGTTCTGAAAACCTTTTGACATATATGCATGATTATACCATTTCTTGAGATATGTGTTTTCGAAGACCATTAACCGTCCACCGCGTCCACGTCTCTCAGTATCGCCTTCTTTCTTTCCTTGACTTCTTTGAGGTTGTGTGACGTTTGAAGGAATATATCTCGAGAACTGACAAAGCTAGGATAAAGTTGTGAACTACCAAAATGCTCAGCATGACATTTTACACGTTTTTGTGCCGTACAACTTTTGTCTAGCTATACCACTTCTTGAGATATGCGCCTTCAAAAACAACGAACCGTCCACCGCGTCCGCGTCTCTTAGTATCCCCTTCTTTATTTCCTCGTCTTCTTCGTGGTTGTGTGACGCTTAATGGAATATATCTCGAGAACTGACAAAGCTAGGAAAAAGTTGTATACAACAAAAATGCTCAGCATAACATTTCACATGTTTTTGTAGTAAACCACTTCTGTCTAACTATGGCGATTCCGGAGATATGCGCTTTTATAGTCCAAAACCCATCCACCGCGTCCCATCATCTCCTTCTCCCTCTCCTTTGAGGCTTGTGTGGCATTCGATGGACCATATCTCGAAAACGGTTAATACTATCAAAAAGTTGCAAACAACAAAAATGCTCAACAAAACATTTCACATGCTTTTGTAGTTATCAACTTTCTTTCAGCTATACGATTTTTTGAGGTATGCGCCTACAGATACAACGAACCGTCCACCTCTGTACATCTTTCTTTCCTTCCTCGTCTCTGTGTGCCACGAAAACAAGGTGAAAATGAAATGAGTTTTGATGGTGCCTTTGTCACAGAAAAACCTTATAATTTCTTATTTTATTTTCTCTCTCTCTTTTTGCCTATTTTCTAGTGTCTGATGACTATCGGGGCATTACGTTCCGAAAAGTCAGTCTGAAAAAACAAGACATTGATTTTTGAATTTATCCAACACTATAGAAATAAACCAATAACAAGTAAAGGAAAACGGAACCAAACATTGTTGGTTGAAAAACACAGAGAAAAACACAAATCAGTATCAGTGAATAAGAAACGAGAAGATAAAAAAGAACAGGATTGAAAAAAAAGGCACAAGATCGAATACCAGGAGAAGAAAAAACTCAACATTGAGAAGAACTTAAAAAAATGCATAGAGAGACAAAAAACATTAGAATAATCACCGGGAAGAAGATCAGGGCGTGGTTTGGAGTGTTGGTAGCATAGAAATTGAAGATTTGTAGTGTCCTAGACTAAGCTAAGTTTCCTTTTGTGTCACAGGTTTTTGAATGTTTAGTTCACTGCTCAACTTTCAAGAAAGTTGAGATATCTTCAGTGTGAACTTATAGTACCGAAGTGAGGAGGTGCTATGAAAACTAAGTAGTGTTGGATAGAGAGGTTTCAAAAAATAGAGTTAGGTCAGAATTAGTTTTCTATGGACTTTTAGCTATATTAACCCCTGTTGGGGTTACGGTTCAAAGTAAATGAAAGGACTTTATAGAATAAAGTTTCTAGAAGAATAATGAAGCCTATTTTGGAAATAGAGGAAAATTTAAAATTTTTGAAAACTGATGAAATCATATCACCGTGATGACTAAACTATAATAGTCTGAAACCTTTTGGAGCGAAGTGTTCAAAATATGATGAGGTTTGTCATGATATAGTTACTATAGCTGTAAAAAAGGGTGAAAAAATATAGCTGTAAAAAAGGGTGTTAAATTGAGAAGGAAAGAAAATATCTAGGAAAGCATGAAATTTAGATCGAGATTTCAAGTTCTGGAAGTTTTTAAAACTTGCTTGTATGATTAGAATAATAGGAACAGTTGATGCAACACTATCTCAAACATGAAACCGTCATTGAAGACCATGTAGTTTCTCCCTTCTATTTTTGCAATTTAGAGAAACTGTAAACCAATAGTAATAAGTTCAGATGTTTCTGCAGAGAACCAAGTAGAAACTCAGATTTTTTGTGTCCTTGTGATGAAAACTGTCCCAACTTTTCAGAGTTGGATCCCATACTGAAACTCAACCCTAAGAACAATTCAAAAACCAATGTAGCAAGTGTTGTAGTCTACAGTACTCCCTGGAACACAATTGTGCCCCCCGAAAACCTTTGCTTTGTTCAAACCACCACAATTCCATAGTTCCCTAATGTTGAAATGTCTTTTCAAAGAAAAAAGAAGCAAGGTGCTCTTTCAAAGTCCCGGAATTAGAAATTATTCCATGATTCCGCAATCGTCTTGTAGCGTGAACATGAAAAGAAAGCAAAAAGAGAATGACGGAAAGAGAAAAGTGCGAATGTTAGATTGAATCCGTGGATCGGAAAATCTAGTGAGTTTGTGGGTAAACGAAAATATGAAAAATTTATTAAAAAAATACAAATTAACAATTATAATTATTGAAAAATTGGCTGCACTCGATCCATTGAAATATGTTCTGAAATGGGTCTAATTATCTAGATGAAAACTTCACTTTTTCCTTGGTGCTCCATTGTGAATTTCTGCATCTGATGACCAAAAAATCGTGACTTTGTTCATCTGATGACCTGAAAATTGTGTAGTTGAGCATCTGACGACCTAAAAATCTGAAATAAGCTCTTCTTCTTTATTCCGGTTCTCTGAAATTGAAAAGTCCAAAATTAGTCTTTCAGCTTAACTTACCATGAGAAATATAACACATCACAGAAATAAAATAAAGAAACCAAAACTTGAAACAAAATTAAAATAATGCGCTGCGCAGCGAAGTCCTGCTGTCCCCCCCCCTCGATCCACGAATCCAATCAAACAAACGCACTTTTCTCCCCGCCATTCACTTTTTGCTAACCTCCCATCCCCACGGTCCAAGAGGACGCTAAAACCATGGAATATTTTCGAACCCCTCACACTAAGAAAGAGCAATTCTTGATCTCCGTTCCTCAAAAAGTCAATTCAACATTTTGAAACCACGAAAAAGTGTTGGATCAAACTCCACAAAGTTTTTCAAAAAACACAATCATGTTCCCAGGGTTACTGTACACTACAAAACTTGTTACATTGATTTTGAAAAGCACTCCAGGTCAAATCCCAGTATGGGATCCTGCTCTGAAAAGCTGGGATGGTTTCCAGCACGATGTCACGAAAACCCAAATTTGAACTTACCTCTCAACAGAAAAATCAAAACTTAAAGACTACTTGCTTACAGTTTCAATGCAAAAATAGAAAGGAGGACTCTGCCGTGAGATAGTGTTGCTTACTGTACCTGAAGTCTCTTATGGAGACATAAAAAATAAAAATATATGTGTTACTACTTTACCTGAAGTCTCTTATGGAGACCTAAAAATTAACAATATATGTGTTACTACCGTACCTGAAGTCTCATATGGAGACTTAAAAAATAACTATTTATGTGTTACTACTGTACCTCAAGTCTCTTAGGGAAATCTAAAAATATCAACCTAAAATTCTTCTGCTAAAATATTGCCTCATTACTACTAATTCCAGATAATGTTGTCATAACACCTATCCTTTCTCACGGTACAAAATCATCAGTCGCCAAACCAGGACACAAAAAGAACTGTGATCTCAAGAAAGTTAAGTTAAGCTTAAGAATCTTACTAATCTATGCCGCCTTACTCTCAAACCATTCCCCGACCTTTGCAAAAAAATGAATTCGGAAATAAGAGATACAATTGGAAATACTGACCTAATAGGGGGCAAAACGACGTGGAGGAGATCGGCGGCGGAGTTTAACCAAGTCGCCGATGGAGACCTTGAACTCCATATCCTGCTGGAGAAGGGCATCAAGGGGGTTCGGGAGGTTGATGGGGACGTTGGGGACGTCAAAGTCGTCCAGATCCATAGCGGTGACGTCTTGAAGAGGTGGAGCGGCAATCGGCTGTGGTGGTGGTGCTGGCATTGTCTCTTTCTTGGATCTTTGGGGAGCTCCAACTTTCTTCGATTCCTTCTTCTTCTTCTCTTGCTTCTTGATTTCTCTCTTCTGAAAAAATTACTTGTGTATATTTCTTGACAAATCAGAACTAAGTTCTTCCTAGTTCTACATTACTTGAAACCTTACTCACCTTATTTTGGCCACGATTCGCCACCTTCTTCACTCCCGATTTGGCCGTTGTTGATTTTGGCACACGGGGGAGCGTTCCTTGGGCGACTTGAACGGGTTTTGCAGAGACTGGAGCCAGGGATTTCGCCTTCCGTGTAGCCTGTCTTTCTCTTGACTTTGTAGCAGGCGAGGTGGAGGTCTTCTTCTGAAAAAGAAGATGGATTAATCAATTGACACTAGATTATTAGTATAACAGTTGAACAAACGTTACACCAATGAATCAGTATTAACACTCACCTTTTGACCTTGAGCCTCAGCTACTGGACTCACATCGGATAAAGCTGGCACATGAGACGAGGGAGATGCGAATCCGGAGAAGGGAACTGGCGACGGTGCTCGGGAAACAGGTGACGGATCACGAAGAGCTTGGAAGGACGCATTGGTAGATGAAAATGGAGATTGAGCGCGGGACACTGGAGATAATGGCGGGGAAATTGGAGATGGGCATGAAGCGGAGGACGATGAAGCTTGAGACAGTGAGTGTGGAGCAACAGACGATGACGATGGCAATGGAGACGGAGGACGGGAGATTGGAGATAGTCCACGAGAAGCTGATGATGAAACAGTCGTCTGGCTCTTTCCAGTGGATGCAGATTTCCTTGGTGCAGTCTTCTTCACACTGGACTTTGCCTTCTAAAATAAATAGATCAGTAAGGTTTTTTGAATCTGAATTTCAACATTTCTGAGGCCGTATTCATAAAAATTTTCCTATAATTTTTCTCAAATACTCAAGCGATTCTCAAGTTTAATTAGGCCATAGTTTCCCTTTTAAAAAACTGGATTCCTTTCAATTAGTTTTGAACCTAATTTCCATTTACCAAGAAAAATGTTCATAAATATGGTCTCTAGTCTAAATGAACGATATTCAGTGCTAACACTCACCTTTTGAACTCCTCCATTGGCCACTTTCGAGATCTTTGTTTTGGTCTCCTTGGTCTTCGGGCTCATCTCGGATGAAGGATCGGAGGGCTTCAAACATTTCTTGCACAGACAATTGAGCATCATCGGATGATCTTTGCCGTATCCGTAGTTGACGGTAATTTCCTCTCCATCCTCGATGAGCTTGATCCCTTTCACAATCGTGTGAAAAACGTCTCCTTTTGTCCGAGGAACTTTGATCCTTGCGAACGTGGTGTTCGGATCACAACTATGGTTTATGAAACGCATGTTGTTCCCGAGAAGCGTTGCATCCACGTAGAACAACTCTCGCGGATCCGTCGTCGTCGTCTCCATCATATAGTTAGACGTGCGTCCTTCTTCTTTATACCTCCTCCGTCTTGTCTCTGCTTGCTCTTCATTGTGCACTTCTCCGGTGTACTCTCCAATAATCTCTCCTGGCTGGATAACTTCTGATGCTTTGCATCCAAATCCTCTTGAGCCCGTATCGAAAATCTCGGTCTTTTTGAAGATTTTTTTGGAGATCTTCTGGTTTTGGCAGTTATTGGCCTTGCAGTCTTTAGGACACTCGGTCTCTGTGGCCACATTCAAGCAGTTGAAGTCGGAGCAGTCTCCTCCGGATTCGTCGCAGAAGCAACTGAAATAATGATAATTTGATTTTGAAAAAAGTGCTTCTTAAAGTATTAATTTACTGGTTCTTCCTGCAAGACATGTACCTTTTCTTCAAACTTTTCCATTTCTTTCCCAAAATACAGTAACTAAACTAACTATCATGTCGATTTGAATGAAAGAGAGTTTGCGCCAAAAATTCGACAAATCGGAGATCATGATATCTCGCCATAAAAACTTTAAAGGAGCATAACACATTTTCAAACTGATTTTCCTTTTTTTTCTCAATTTTTATCGAGTTTCAGCCATTTTTTTCTGATAAAATATGACTTTGATGCATGATTGTTTCGTAACTTTTAAAAATTTTTCGAGAAAAATTTTTAGAAAAACAGAAAAATTGGCTTGAAAATTAGTTATGTTTTTTTAAGTTACCGTGGCAAAATATCGTGATCGCAAACGCCGAATCTTTGGCGCGGACTCTTTTTCATTAAGATCAGTATTATAGCTTTTAATTTTTAGAAAAAAAAACAGATACTACATATATCATAGAAAGGGTTGGTTTTCAGTGTTTTACGGGAAGTTCGGCTATGTTCTCGTTTACTTAGTTGGCTCCATTTTTAAGATGCTTTTGATATACCTAAAATTTTTCAGAAAAATGGAACCACTCTTTGAGCACTCTTTAGAATCTCAAATATAGGCTTACAGTAGCATTACATGAATAAAAAAGTTGTTTAACTCACTGATCGGAACCGGATCTTTTGGTGGAGTTGATCCTGTACACATTTTTGTCAATGTGGCGATATTTGGCTTGGCCTTTCATTTTGAGTCCCTTCTGTGGTGGTCTCGTTCCAATTGTTCTTGGCCTTTCGATTACTTCTTCTTTAGCCGGCATTGTCCGCTTAGCAGGATTTTGGTCCTCCTCCTCGATTGGATCGGTTCTCTGCCTCTTGTTACGTAGATTGTATCGCTTGTTGGCAGGCGCAATCTAAAATAAAATTTCATATTTATTTCCCTCATTACTATGCATACCTCCGAATTGGCATTTGCATCCAAAGGGGCTCCGGCCAGATTTCCGTCTGGCATCGGAGCAGCATTCTCATTGGGTTCGTAGTTCGGCAACATGTTTTGGGTGAGCTTGAAGTTGTTCTGCAAAGACACTATTTCAATTAGAAAGCAAGAATATGCGAAAAATTAAGAAACGCTTGAAAAACATCGTACCTGTTCTGAATGTGACTAATATGTGTCAAAAGAAAAGAAAATAAGGAATCATGTTTCCTATTAAAACTACAATTCGATATGTCTAAGGAATCAGTGGAATACCCATGAAACGGTGAATAGAGCCAAAATGTACTGATTCAAGTGCTTGCGCAGTTTTATGACCGTAAAACTACGTGTCAATTTTATCACTCTGCCCTCGTATTCTACCAAATAAGTCAAGAAGAGCTGGAAAATGAAGGAAGAAATTAAAAAGTATCAAAGCCTAACATAATGATGAGAAAGGGGAAAATTATAAAAACAAATGATTAGGAAATGGAAAAAAGAGACTGCATCTCTTTTTGTCAATTCTGCTTCGATAGTAACAGGGACAAAGAACAAGAAACAAATATGATAAAGAGAGAAATAATATGAAGCTTTGGAAGAATAACGCAAAGAAGAAAATGGAGACCTTGGAAAACCGAAAGTGACGATAAAGTTTAATAGGATTGGAGCACATTCTAGGAAGGTTTGAGAATTCTAGCGAGATATACATTTGTTTTCTTCGTAATAATAGAAAGAAGACGAAAGAACATAACTTAGTGAGAGTGTGGACCAAAAATACTGGGCAATCGGCCTGCGGCAGAAAGTTTTTCTTCGCGTTAGAAGAATCAATGCAATGCCTCAACACAAGATGACAAGAAACGGAGAGGAGGAGGAAGGGGGCTTCTGAAGAAGGAGGGGGAGCCTTGGAAGAGGGAGACTCGGAACACTGAGAACTTGGCACAGTGCCCACTTTTCACAGTACAAGACCTTTTCACAAGCGATGATAAGAGGAAATCAGATAGAAGAGATGAAAAAACACAGAAAACTTCCATCCTCTCATCAGAAGAAAAATGAAAAGATATGTAATTGAACCTAGCTAATAATGAAAGGGAAGAAACTAAGAAATTTGGACACTTTGGAAAAGGGTTCAAATTTGTCTGTTTGCGCTGAAAAATACAAGCTCAATCATCTGGCCGGGCATTTCTAAGCTTGATTAGAGTTAAAAAAGCGCAAATTTAAAACATTGGAATTCAGAAAATCATTGTCAAACAGAAAAGTAAAGTCAAAGAGAACATGTAGTCAAATGGAAAAGTTTAGTCGAAGGGAAAAGAGTAGAGTCTTTGGAGTCAAAGGAAAGATAGAGTCAAAAAGAATATCTAATTGGAGGTACTCAGTATAACAGAAAAAGGATGATAAAAAGTAACAAAGGAAAGAAGCAAGTAGAGGAGGCAAGAAGGGGTCACCATCGCTCATGAGCCGATCCGAGGAGACTGAGAAGAGAGGAAAGGGACTGTCCAAGAGGGCGGAGCTAACGAGAGATGTGTTAGTCGCAGACAGTCAGAGACAGCAGACCACGAAGGACAAAGAGGGGGGGGGGGGGACGGTTCTGATGAGCGCAACAGCAATAAGTGAAAGTAAAAATTTATATCCAACAGAATTAACATAAACAGCTGATGTATCTAGAGATCAAGATTTGTTATCTTAAACTAAAAATTTAGATAATCATAGAAAAAGAAAGTTGAGAGTGATTGTGCTCTCAGATGGGACGGGAAAACTTTGAAGATACTTCAAGAAGCAGAAAGAAGGGATATAGACTGATAACTAATTCAATTTTGAGTGAGGGATCGAGAAAACATTAAAAAAAAACTGAAATAGGCATAAGAATAGGTCAAATAATATGACATAATAGAAAATAATTGAGGGAAGGGGTGTAGAAATGTTTGACCGTCTCTCAACCTCCACCAATCTAACGAAACAATGAGAATAAAATGATGGCACCAGAAGTTTAGAGAGTGAGAAGCACCTTCAGTACAGAGAGGAGATGATTTTGGCACAACACATCGAATAGAAACAAAATAGAAAATTCCAAAATTGTTGAATAAGAATAATTAGAATGAAAATGAAGAAAAAACCCGAGTAGTACGGCCAAGGATGGTAGAAATGAAACAATGTTCAAATTAGGACTGAGGTAACGATGTTATGACCTTCTCATCCAACGCAAAAAAAAAACAAAGTTGATGTGTCTAGACATTGAAAACAAACAATATTCAAATATGTTCAAGGTCAACTTTACATGCTAAGAAAGTGCAGAGACGTTAGTCTTGGCGGGAAGATTTTGAATTTGTCACGCACAGAACGGAGAGATATTTAGAAATCTTTGAATGAGAAACGGATACAGATGAGGAATACGATACGCACAGATATTCAAAAAATCCTCAAAAATAATGTTTCGCTACTGATAATATTTAGAACCTGTCAGTTAAACAAGGAAGGAAGCCTAGAGAGAAAAATTATCATCAAAATATATACAAGATTCGAGGAGAAAAGGTTCATTTATGGTAGAAAACTTTCCGGACAACATAATATGGCTAATTTATCAAAGTATCGGAACTATACCTAACTGACCTATTTTCAGAGAAACATCCAATACAATTATCATTCCGTGTTGGGCCAATAGACAGTTTTTCATTGGCCTGACACGGCCCGGCCCATAAATGTTGGAGACGTCCGTCAATTTTTGAAAGTTTTTAACAGAAAAAGTTAGATTGATTGTTGTCGAAACAATTAGAAGGACCTATCCAAACGCTGTATACTGTCGATATGAAGAGAAAATGACCCCCCTGCTGTGTAGGCGGAGTCATCTAAACTCACACACACACACAGGGGATCTGGTGTTATAGATGGATGGAATCCCCCTTCTGCATAGACTTCTTTTCATTCTAGAAGACACAGATAGACCGCCTATGTCTCAGCAGGCACTGTATCCAACCGGTACCAATAAAGACAGTAGTGGGGTAGGCCATATGTGTTTGTTTGCATAGGAGGGAGAGAGGAACAAAAAATAGAGACGCAGCAGTCATTAAAAACACCAATGACTCTGGATTAGGGCTGAATGAAGGCCCAGGGAGGATTCCTTTGATGCCTTTCGAAAATGGCCAGTGTATTGGATGGGGAAACCGCACAGAAGACTATCGACAGAGAGAAAAGTAGTCAGGCCACAAGGAGGAAAATATGTCTTGATAATCTTAAAAGCGGAACGTACAAATTTGAACAAGATACCGGATTGTGGGAAACTAGAAAAATGTAAAAATCAAAACGTGAAATTCTAGGAATCTGCAAAACTGGCTATTCGATTTCTAAAAAGTTCTGATGAATGAAATGTAAATATCGTTGTGATTGCAAAAGTCAGGCCTAAAAGATTACTTGAAAAGTAGCCGAGAGCAAATACCAATCATACTGTCATTATGATGGAAAATCAGAGTTTCCCGAACTTCCAAGATTCAAGTTTGGAAGTTGTTGTTTCAAAAGAACGATAACAGTCTTGGTTTCCAAAAATAAAACAATTAGAAGGGCCTATCCAAGCGGTGTATACTGTCGATATGGAGAGAAAATTCCCCCCTGGTGTGTAGGCGGAGTCATCTAAGCTCACACACACAGGCGATCTGGTGTTAGAGATGGATACTAACCCCCCCCCCCCTCTCTCTGTATTTCCTTCTTTTCATTCTAGAAGACACAGATATACCACCTATGTCTTAGCGAACACCGTAGTCGGTACGAAAAAGACAGTAGTCCGATAGGCCATCTGTGTTTGTTTACATAGGAGGGAGGGGAGACCAAAAAATAGAGACGGAGCAGTCATTAAAAACACCAATGACTCTGGATTGGTGTTGTGTGAAGGCCTAGAGAGGATTCCTTTGATGTCGAGAATGGCCAGTGTATTGGATTGGGAAACCGCACAGAAAACTATCGGCATAAGGAAAAAGGTCCGGCCACAAGGCGGAGAATAAGGAGTAATCTTAGACTTAGTGATCTTTAAAACAAACGGAATGCTTGAATTCAAGAATTCAAGCATAATAAGAGACGAGAGACATGTTTTTGAAATCTGTTTTCATTGATAAAAAGTATTGGAAAACTCAGGAACAACAATGCTAACTGGGAAAAAATCCCTTTTTGTGCATTACTTCATGTGCCCACTCTCTTTCTTTCTGAGTAAAACTTCCAGTTGATTTTCTCATCGTTTTTACAGATTTTGATTTTCTGGGTTTCTCATGTTCAATCCTTCAGCCCTGCTGTCTTGTTTCTCAATGTTAACCAATCTTGCAAAAGAAAGAGCCATCGAATGAAACTGTTATATTTTTTTCATTTTATTCATTCATGTCGTTCTCTGACCTGTCGAAGTCTTGACACTAATAGTAGTATATAGAGCGAGGAGAAGAAATTTGAAATTGCCGCCAAAAATCATGGCTCTCGGTGGAGCGCACTTGCATTATCGCCAGTTTTTTCGTCAATTTTTCATAAATCCCGTTTTTCGTGTAGAAGCCATTATTTTTTCTCAGCCAAAGTACATTTTATCGAATTTAGAATTTTTTCTAGACCATATACGAAAAAATCCCATCTAAAATCGGCCATTTTCTCGTAAAAATCGTTTACTTTCTCCGTCGAGAGATCGGCCGTCGGTGGCCTTTGCACCATCACCACCTCAAGGAAAATGGAATACGTTCTGATCACGAGCTCAAGGTAAGATTTTTTGGCTCTGTTCCAGTTCCTTGGACCCACCGATGGGTCCCGGGACCCATGGGGTGGGTGACGGGACCCATCGATGGGTCCTGGGACCCATGGTCTAGGTGACGGGACCCATGCTTGGGTCCCGGGACCCATGACAAGATATGAGGACAAATATGGACCAGAAGTATTTCATAGGAGGAATGAATGATCACCTACTCCTTGTTTTTGGTTTGAAACAAAAAACGAACAATGAGAAAACATTTATGAAGACGAAAAAGACTCGTGCGCCTCGAATGAGACTAATAATAAACTCAGAAGCTGATCTGCTTCTGATTTCTGACTTTTGTAAAAAATAATGGTTTCTTCTCTTTTGCTAAGGACTAGCTTCGACACGGGCTCGACTGAGAAATAGTCCTTGTAGCTGTTTCACAGTAATTCAACGCATTGGAACCATAATGTCAAACAATAAACCATTTCTCTGCTTCATTCTTTTCTCACATTTTCTCATGGGTCCTGGGACCCAAGCTTGGGTCCCGCGGTTCAAACCATGGGTCCCAGGACCCATCGATGGGTCCCGTCACCCACCCCATGGGTCCCGGGACCCATCGGTGGGTCCAAGGAACTGGAACAGAGCCGATTTTTTTTCTAAAATTCCAAAATTTTCATCCAAAAATTAGGGGAACCTCTGCCCAAATTTTAATTATTTCCAGAAGCCGAACCAGTATAGCCCTCGCCTCTGGAATCTGATGTTTGAGTTCTCTCGTCGTGTCTCGGCCTGCTGCCGCCCGCCTCCAATCGTCCCAGAGGCTCCAGAAACTGTTCCATAATCTCACACATCAGCCATCGTCGCCGGTATCCCCGTCATCCAACTCATCCGTCCAGTATCAATTGGTAAGCATTTTATTCTTGTTCAAAATTTTATAGAAACGTTTCAGATTCAAGATCTTCGAACCTCATCCTCTCCAAATCCCTCATCCAATGCAGATTACAAAAAATTTATTGGTAAGCATTTTCTTTTTCTTCACAGTCTTATAGAAACTTTTCAGATTTAAGATCTTTGAATCTCACCCTCCATCCAGATTGCATTGGTAAGCATCTTCTTTAAAAAGCTCATTAAAATTTTCAAAAATCTTCCCAGATTCTCCAAGATCTTTGACGTTCAGATTTTCTCAACTTCTCAAATTCATCCAGAAGGCAGATTCTATTGGTAAACATTATTTTCATAAACTTTACAAATTTTCAAAAATAAAAGGTTTCAGATTTTTCTTGTCAATTCCTTCTGATGCTCCAATGATGCCCGAAAGTTCTGGTCTTTTACTGTTGAATGAAATTGTGGTGGAAACTTGCCTTTCATTACTTTCAGATTACTTTCAGAATCCTTCCTACTGGCCTTATAGACAAAATGACCTAGGTTTTAGAAAACCAGGCCCTCTCTGCGGCGGCAATTCAAATTTCCTGACCATGACTGGCCGGTTGGCTAGTGAAGGAGAAATCGTGTAGCCCTTGACCTAACTTTGGAACGAACTGATCGTCCTTTTATTGAGATCTCTGAAACGTTGTACGTGACCATAGTTTTTTTCTCCGGGGAACGCGCTGAAACACTGAAAAGAATGATATTAAGATTTGTTTTTCTGATGAAACAATAGCGTGAAATTGATAGCATAAATAAGACATATGTTGACAGTTTTTCGAATTGTTTCCCAAATATGACTTTGTCTCTGAATTGATAAGTCTACATTTGCATGTAACGATTGCATGTCTTGACCGTTCCTTAACTCCCTTAATTGTTTGGTAGTCACTAATACACTCAGATGATCCCTCACACCTTCCTTCTCATGCCCTTACTCCTCTCTTCCTCTCTACTAAGTCATCCTCACAATCAAAAAAGTGTGGAAGTGCAAGACTACCACCAGACGGGGGAGGGGGGAGTATTACGTAACAGCTCTCGCACCTCTTATTCCCGACCACTATTTCGCATGCTTTTTGGCTATAGAGCGCGTCAAAGTGAGAGATACAGACAGAATTCACAGGTGTCCGGGTGTTCTGGCGATGAATACGTCATGCCGAGGGGGAAGAACAAGAACGAATACGTCATCTTAGTAAGACACACGGTGGAGGTTACCATCAAGTAGTACTACTAATGGTTGGGGAGGAAGAGCAAGGGTGAAAATTTGTGAGAGAGGAAAAAGAAATATCATAAAGATATGATTGCTAATAAAATCATAACTGAAAAGACAACACGAAAAGTTGAAATTTGATAAAAAAAATTAATCTGAAAAATAACTCAAAGCTGCACTTTCGGATCAGTGGTCTGCAGAACGGAATTCGGAATTCCGAAAAGATCCAAAAATGGGCACATTTTAAACGAAATCCGGATCGGTATATGCCAAAAAATATTAGCTCAATTTCACAAACCTTCCTGCCTTCATCGGATCAGTTATAAACTGTAATGGCAATCTCTATCAAATTTTTCCACAGGAAAATGCTTTTCCAGAAAATCTAAAACTCAAAAAATGCTATGAAAAACTATTCCAAAAATTCCGAAATTCTAAAAATCGGGATTTTCCGAGATTCCGAAAGTCTGAATATTCGAAATTCAGACGACTCCGAAATTCCTGAACTTCGAAATTTCAAATTTGGACCATTCCGGAATTCCGAATTTTTGAAATTCGAAAATTTTTGACCATCCCAAATACCGCAAAATTTTCTGTCCTGCTACCGGAGAGCTGTAATCCTGTTTTACTCTCTTGACATTTTCATTGTAAGACTTAGCCTTGGTGGCATGGTAGCAATAGGAAGAAGTCGTAGTCTGGTAAGCTCCATTTATAAGAACTTGCGGTGACGGGGAGGAGCCAACAACGTCGTCACTCCGGTTTCTCTGCGTCTCTCAAATTGAGGTGTTATTATCTCGAGAACCGTTAAAGCTAGAAGAAAGTTGTCAACTGCAAAAATGAAGAACGTAACTTTCTACATAGCTTTTTAGTTTACAACTTTTCTTCAATTCAGTTGGTTTTTGAGATACAGTAGTTCGTAGTTAGTGCACTTCATGAAGGAGGGAAGTCGTGTGTTTTGTTTCTCTGCGTCTCTTAAATTGAGGTGTTTATATCTCAATAACCGTTGAAACTAGAAGAAAGTTGTCAACTACAAAAATGAAGAGCAGAACTTTTTACATAGTTTTTCAGTATAGAACTTTTCTTCAGTTCAATTGACTTTTGAGATACAGTAGTTCATAGTTAGCATATTTCATGAGGAAGGGGAGAAACGTCATCACTCCGGTTTCTCTGCGTCTCTCAAATTGTGGTGTTTTTGTCTCAAAAACCGTTGAAGCTAGAAGAAAGTTGTCAACTGCAAAAATGAAGAACATAATTTTTCACATATTTTGGAATTTAGAACTTTTTTTCAGTTAAAGTGGTTCTTGAGATACGGTAGTTCATAGTTGGTGCACTCCATGAGGAAGGGGAAAAACATCGTCACTCCGGTTTCTCTGCGTCTCTCAAATTGTGGTGTTTTTATCTCAAAAACCGTTGAAGCTAGAAGAAAGTTGTCAACTGCTAAAATAAAGAACATAACCTTTTAGATAATTTTTCAGTTTACAACTTTCATTCAGATGAAGTAGTTTTTGAGATACAGCAGTTCGTAATTATTGAACTTCATGAGGAAGGGGAAAAACGTCGTCAGGGATGTAGGCGGAAGACGAAAGTGGCTGTCTCCGCCTAATAGTGCCAAAAATATTGGGAACCGTAATGAGTAGGGTTAGGAAAGGTCGAAGAAGAAAATCAGTAAACACTTTTTT
Organism: Caenorhabditis sinica; assembly: GCA_963932045.1. Taxonomy (NCBI): domain Eukaryota; kingdom Metazoa; phylum Nematoda; class Chromadorea; order Rhabditida; family Rhabditidae; genus Caenorhabditis; species Caenorhabditis sinica. Next base: position 28,390,402 of record OZ009938.1, read on the forward strand.
CAACCTGGAAAATCAAAAAAATTTTGAGACTTCAGTGAAATTTTTTTCTTCCAAAATATCTGGTAGACGGAAGTAGGTTGGACGTTGGATGTTGGACGGAACACGGAAGACTGAACTCCGCGCACCTCTGCTCCACATAACGGTGTTGGGGACGGAAAAAAGTGAAGGTACCGGACAATTACTGAGAAACATAGGGACTAGCGGAAACAGAAACCAGAATAAAAACAGTGAGGGAAAATGAATAGAAAACTTCAAACGGATGAACAACCTGAACAAAGCTGGAAAATATTTTTACCCAGAGAATAAAGACTCTATACAGTTCCCTCTCTTTAGGTTTGTAATGCTTAGTGGTCAACATATTTCTCTATTTCTTCATCTTTCTCAAATGTTGTTAGAAATAGCAAAGGGCGGATACATCCGATGAAGTTTTTTTTCTGTTTCCGAAGCTATGTCAAACATTCTCCTTATTTTTCTCTTCAGAGTCTTCTATTTTCCCTCAAAGCCCCAACAGAAACGTTTTCTGCGTTGTCCTTCTCTCTTGCTTCATTTGCTAAGCCAATTATGCAAAAAAGTCGGCCACACAACATCATGATAATGTGTTGGAGGCAAAAGACCAAACTGGCTCCCATGGCACGACGAGGCATCGTTGTGCGAATGAGAGCCAGGTACACTAGACCAGGGGGCTAGTAAAAAACGAATAATTACAAGTAAACAGTGCACGAGTGGGAAGAGGAATAAGGAGAAGGAGAGGAGTTGAGAAAGGGAACTGGAAAATAGTATTAAAGAAGGAGGAGATTGAAATTATATGTCACTTTATCTAATTTGGTAGTGATAAGAGGGTGTCGGACTGGCCATCAAAAGAAGTCTGAAATCTTAATTGTGAATACTGTGTTCTGATTATTTTCAATAAGATGTAATGTTCTCAGATGCCAAATGTGCTCACTCTTTTTATATACTTCTTCATTAATCCCTGATTAGACTTGCTACAGTAATACACCATCATATCACATTCGAGTCATTTGAGACTATTTATTCTAATATTTGATTCCCTCCATCACTCATACTAGTTTCTAATAGTTGGTCCCCCGCGCGAGTTTATGGTTGTGGTCGTCGCTATTTCGCCCATCCCTATCACAGACAGTGTGTTTGTCTGTGGGCACTGGCTGTTGGCGATGCGGCTGGTGGTACCAGGATGGCCCACTCTATCTCTCTTGTCCTTTGCCATTCTACATCACTAGTGGTGGCGCCAGACCGTGCTGCCCTCTGCGTTCCTTTTCGCTTCTTCTTCTCTAGGTATTTATCATATCAAACAGTACTCTCTCCTGTCACTCGGGCACCTCATCTGCATAAAGAAAAGACAAACAGTTTACAAAAGAGTAGGGAAGCAATTTTTCGTGGTATTTGTGGCAATGGGGAAATGGAGAAGATTCAGGATAAAGATGCAAAAAAAACGAGAGACTAGCCTAGAAGGACGATAGGAGCAACAGTCAGTCGGATTCGAGAGTGTGAGAATGAATGATGTTACCGTTGAGCAACATGGTCAGGTATAGAAAATCTGAAAACACGTAGTTGAAAAACGGGTCTTGATATAAGTGCGGAAGATTGGATGGATGCAGATTCTTATACATATGCTTCTAGACCGCTAATGAGCGACATGTTTCTTTTTTCTCAGCTTTCCTGGTTTTTGAAGGATTTCTGAATACTTCATTCAAGTCTTCACGTCAATGTCGATTGTTTCTGATGCACAGTTGACCCCAATTCAAATCGTTTTCAAAACCTTAATTTCAATGATTTCAGAAAAATCAGTTTACTTAAAATCAATTGTTGAGCCCCATTTCCAAATCCCATGTTTTTGATTCCTCCTCTCATTTCAGAATTCGTTGTCTGTCTTCAACGTCAACAAGAAAATTCTCTCCGTTCGGATCTTCGGATCCTATTTTCATTAGCTGTGAGCCTGTATTTATCTGAATGTCTTCCCCATACAGTTTCCATTTTTCTACTCTTCAGTCCAATCACCAGACTCTTTCTCTATTCCTCCATGTTTGTTTTTATATGTCCCCGAGATTACAAAAAAAAATTCTTGTTTGAATCCCTGTTTAAACAGTTTCGGTGGTTGTCTGTTTCTCTATACCTCCATGTTTTCTTTACTATCAAAGGTGAAATTGTGGGCGGTGGAATCATATACGGGGAGAGGAAGGAAAATGGGCGTGGTCTATGTACCAAATGTGGTATAAATAGCATTCGATCGCCCTTCATGGCATCATGTTTTCTCTTCTCTAAACGATTCTCTATCACTCTCCATCTCCAGCATTATTGAACTATTCTAATCATGGCGACTATCCAATCGAGTCGTTTTATAAGTATTGCAACAAAACCTATATAAAGAAATGAGTTGGCTCGATTGGATAAAATCTGTAGAAGTTTCAAGGACCCTCTTATTTTTCAATCATCCTTTTGGCAGTACACATGCGCATGATATACAAACCCAAATAGAATATCATGCCAGGTGGACTTCCGAACGGATGATAGTGAATACTTTTCACATTTCGCTTTGGTTTCTGAACTCTGAACTTGCAGTCTATATACATAGGAACATATGTACTATGTATCATTTCCACTTTCAACATCTTTAAGAAGTCCTCCACCTCCTTGGATCCAGCTTGGATTGGCTGGGTTTCCACCAAAATGCGTTCTACGGACGACATAGACGTAGGAAGCGGGAAAAACCTCCCGTACTGTGTATTTGATTTTGATTTCTTCAGTCTAAATTGATTCCTACTTGTTGTTTTTTTTTGATTATGAAGAAAATTGAAAACGTACGACTCGATTCAACATCACTCAACCCACTTCCCATCGCTTTCTTTTTTACATAGTAAAGACAGCAGACGGAGAGCGAATGGACAAAATTGTTCCGAAACTGATTGATCTCATTAGGAGCCATTGCTTGTGCAGATGAGGGACTTTAGGTCGTTCAGATAATTGAAATTCTTATCCCAAAATTGCTCACAATTTGTATCCAAATACATAATAGTTGCTGTAACTTTCAAAGATTGATTTTCCAATAAACAGTTTTTACTCAGCGTTAATGAAAAGGTGTCTCATTCAAAGATACAAATTGTGCACCACAAATGGTTTATACTGTTTTTTGTGTGTGTGCACACACGCACACACACACACAAATCCAAAATTGTATTGTACCCTTTTGAAGAGTACAGTACTTGTCCTCATTTCTTCAGTGAACAAACGAGGCATTGAGACGTTTCACCTCTGTGGGTTAGTCAACCGTGTGTACCGACACCCCGCGGGTTCCGCGCACCACTATGTTTTGTGTGTCTGCGGACTCCGCCCACTTTCCCCCCACATAGTAGGATGAGTATAAGTCGTTCAATTTTCAATTCAAAGAAATTGTTTTCTCACAGAATATGTTTATAAAAGTGTTGATTACGATTAAGTCACTTATTTTCTGTACAGATTTTTCAGAATGTCAGACTAGCAGTGAAAAAAACCAAGTGACAAGAAATTCCGAGACCAGCATTAAAAGGCAGAAGGGAACGAAAAAGGGGAGGGGCGGAAATTAAAAAATCTTTGTGTTTTGGGAAAATTGGAGTCATTGTTGATTTTGGCAACGTTTTTCAGTTTTGCAAATTTTTTCAAATTTCCTATCAATTTTTTGTTTCTGTGCTCGGAGACTCTAAATCCTCTCCAAATTCAGATTTTCTATCAATTTGTTCATTCTCTATGTACATACCGTTCCAATATGGAAACAAACAACTTTTCAAACCTCTGCCAAAAATAATGGATACTTTCCCTAGTTTTTTCAAAACTTTGCCAAAACAGTTTCACACTGTCTGGGGTTCGAACCAGTGACCCTCCAACTGATCATTGTCCTTTCACCCGCATACACCAGACATCTCGTTGTGTTCTCCAACTCTTTCTGCATAGACAACATTGTTACTTGTTGCCTCCTTCTTCCCTCTTTTTCCATCTACCCCTTTTCCTCTGCCTTTGCCCATCGGCCAGAACAACGGTGCGCAAACAGTCTGACCTCCGCAAACGCGCTCTACCGACGACGGCCGCGCAGGAAGCGGAGAGACCTCCCGTACTGTTTATTGGCTAAGGAAACGCGGCTAACATGGGAACCCTTTTCAAAAACCGTTTTGGAATTTTCTATAAATTGGATCATATATAGATTCGAGTGTAAGAATTCGATTGCGGTATGTGGCTACCTGCGCAAACTTCTAGAACTCGAGATATTTGGCTCCGAAATGTGGTGCATTTTACACCATATCCACCAAGCGAACTGTCCTCTCCTGCCCGCACTCTCCTGTACGCCCTGTGGTCCCCTAGAAAAACAAGCACCGATGGCCGAGTGGTTGCACGGCCGGTCAGGAATCCTGTGGCGGGGGTTCGGATCCACTCCTCACAAATTATGTTTTTGTTTTTTTTAACAAGTTTTACATGTTTTTCCCAAGTTTTTAAAGCATACTGTGTGAAGTTTTCAATTCCTATAACCACTTTTCGATTGATCTGGGACATGGAGAAATCTTCGATTTTCGGAAAAATCGAACTTCGGCGAAATACCAGAATATCTTCTCTGTGGTTATAGGAATTGGAAACTTCACACAATATGCTTGAAAAACTTGGGAAAAACGTGTAAAACTTGTTTAAAAAAAACAAAAACAAAATTTGTGAGGAGTGGATCCGAACCCCCGCCACAGGATTCCTGACCGGCCGTGCAACCCACTCGGTTCCAGAAAAACAAGGCAAGTTGGAAACGTCGGTCAACAAAGGATATTGAGAGCTTACGGTGTGAAGACGGCTACGATTTCAAAAAAACCGAGGTAAGTCTATCATTTCTCAAGAAAACTAAATTCATCAAAGCAATAAAACCAACAAAAAAAATAGAAATTCAAAAAAAAATTTTTGAAAATTCATAAAATTATCGAATTCATATTCAACCAATCTTGACAAGAAATTTCAAAATAATTGTTATTCTAACGTTAAGAATGAAGCTAAGAAATCAAATTCACACTTTGATTTCTCAGTTTTGAATTTTCAGTTTATCAAGGAAATATCACTGAACTCTCGAGATGGAAGGCGACCCGTGTCCATTTTCCTTTGGTGATAAGGCTACTCCGTGTGGTGAACTTGTTCGGTAAGTTTGTGGGTGTACACTGATCTGACTTCTCTGAAAATGGAGAATATTTTTGTTACAAACTATTGACACTTTAAGAATCAACAATAGCTACAAAAAACATCTTCTTCTCCATATGGATCCTGCCTCTCGTGACCTTGCTTGGAAACAGATTGTGCAATCACAAGGACAGAGAAGATCAGCTAGACTCGAGCACAAACGAGCTGGAGCAGGCAGCCTGGAAACAGATAGAAAAGAGAAGGAGCAAGAAGGTCGTACTGAAAAGGATATTTTGGGCACAAACAGTGATGAGGAGGAGAGAGAAGTCCATCGTATTCCGAAAAGAGAAAGACAGTTGTGAGTGAAGTTTGCAGACCTTTTCAAATTGAATTTTTCTAACTCTCCAAAAAGTGTTACTTTCAGACCCCTGACATGGAAGCTAGTTATTTTAGTAAGACGTACAGTACCGGCCATAATGGTATTCGTTTTCGTCATTTTCAGTAGAAAATGGTCAAGTTTGAATAGCTGAAAAAGTGTTTCAAAGTTGTTTTTCCTTGTTGAAAATTTGAGACCGTATTAATCAAACTTTGAACTTTTATTTTGTAGTTGGCAACTTTTCTGTACAAGTCCGCTCTGCCAAAATATAGCCCATCGAAAAAAATCTTTTGAAAAATTCGAGAATTAGCACTGAAACCGAGCAAAATTTTCTGTAGGTTTCTGTGCGTAACTTTGTTGATTGAAGAGATACAAAAAATTTGTCAACTGCAAAATTGAAGTTCATGGTTTGATTCAGATACCCTTAAATTCTCAAACAGAAATAACTACTTTAAATTAGTTTTTCAGCCACTCAAAGTTGGCGTTTTTCAACTGAAAATGACAAATACGAATATCATTATGGCCGGCACAGTACCTTTTCAAATCACCTAATTGCAGTGTGACATCATGGGACATGCGAGAAGACTCTCCAGTGCAGGAAACCGAAAAGAGACAATTGCAGTTTGATGACAGCGATAGTGACTTCGAAATGACTGAGTACTATTTCCGCAAGACGGAAATCCCATCGACTTCTTCAAGACAATCGGAAAGAATCCGTGCACTTGCAGAGGAAAATACCGTCTCTGCAAATGAGAAGTCTAGTCCACAAAAGTCGGTTGCGAAACGCCGGTGAGTTCAAAATTCCGTGTTTTACTAAATTTTCAGAACATTAACTTGAAGGTATGAACTCTTTCACAAAAAACATTTTTCAGATACCAAAAAAAGAAGACATCCAGAAACGGGATAATGAGCGAGAGGGATGAGACTTCGGAAGATGAAATGAGAGAAGATGTTGATGACGATTACGATACCCCAATGATGATTCCAGGTGCAGGATATGAAGATTCTGTTGCAGAGTGAGTTTTCAATCTTAAGGTTTCAAAAATTTGAAGAAAATGGTTTTCTGTGTTTTCTGTGTTTTCTAACAAAAGTCGATACTTGCAGAAAAAATGATGCAAATTCCACTGGCTCCGTTATGGGAATGATCAACATGCATGATGTGATGAAACATCTTGATTGGCGTCAGGTAGACATCGCATGGAGGACTTCCTGGAACATGAAGGAGTACAATGCAGTTGAGAATATGGTATGCTTCTCTTCTTTAGAAAAATTTTCGGAAACTCGTTTGATTACTACAGTTCCGGCCATAATGATATTCTTTTTCGTCATTTTCAGTAGAAAAACGCCGACTTCGAGTGGCTGAAAAACTAATTAAGAGTAGTTATATCTGTTTGAGAATTTGAGGGTATACTAATCAAACCTTGAATTTTAATTTTGTAGTTGACAACTTTTTTGTATCTTTTCAATCAAAAAAGTTACGCTCAGAAACCTACGACGATGCCAAATTTTACTCGATTTCAGTGCTAATTCTCGAAATTTTTCGATCTTTTTTTGGCGGGCCATATCTTGGCAGAGCGGACTTGTACAAAAAAGTTGTCAACTACAAAATAAAAGTTCAAGGTTTGATTAATACACTCTCAAACTGACAAACAGAGTAAGCGATTTTGAGTCACTTATTTAGCTACCAGAAATTGACGACTTTCCACTGAATATGACGAAAACAAATATCATTATGGTCGGTACTGTATGTAAAATCGGATCAACGGCTTTCAAGAAGTTTCACAGTTTTTGAGATTCTTGGAACAAAAATACTCCGGAACCAAACAGTGAAACTTGGGAGGCGTAAGGTGTTGAATTCGAGGACCGGGAATTCAAAAGTTTTGGAGATTTATGTGATCCTAACCAAACTTGTAGAGTAGAGAAAAACATTTTAATAAAAAGTTCTTACCTTTTCAGCAACTGCTCGATCGGCTGACAGGGATATCCGGATTCCAGCACAAGTTAGCTCCTTGCTCCTATTTCTCCAAGTTTTTCTATGACGTGAGCTTCACTTTTCACACGTTTTTGACCCAAAAAATATCTTACAGACTCATCAGTTCGAGAAGAACCAGCTTCTGCACAACATTGCAAAATGTTGTTGGTACGACACCAAGAACTTCACTTGGACTCTGAAACTTGAAAGAAGTGTGGTTCTCGAGGAGCTTCCGACCCATCAAGTTGAAGATGTCCTGAATGTTTGGCCCCTGTTCCGAGTGAGAGGTTCTCCAAACTATCCAGATGTCGGGAGTGAAACGAGTGAGCCGAATCCGTACGCTGGCTGGACTGAGGAGTTCGAAGAGTTCAGATCGGAGGAGGCCGAAATTCGAGCGATAATGAATGATGAATCGTGGAAGTTATATGTGGAAAGCGAGCAGGCATCTTCTGATTGACCAGATTTTCACTGTCTTTGCTTCACAAATAAATTTTTCTTTTTTTTTAAACACTAACCCTCCCCTAATCTATATCGTTCTTCTTGTTTCTCCTGAAATACCGAAAGTATCTCAATTGTACTATAACAATTGATACAATATCTTTTTTCGATTACAATCCTTGAATGTCAATCATTTTTCTTTTTTATTTATTGAATTATGTTGACCCTTAAATTATTTCTCTTTCTAACGTTGTTTTCTGTTTGATTTGTTCTATTTTTCACTTGTTTTCATAAGTTTTTGTTTCTATTCTTGACTTGAGAGATTGAATCTTACGGTAATAAAATATATTGGCACGTTGCATCTAGACACTCTGAAGGACATGCTTTCACTTTTCGTTGTCTCTTAGACATAGCATCAGAAAGACTAAAGAGCGAGAGGGGCGGAGCTTCAAGCTGTACAATAGAATATTTCGTCATTCCCTTTCTTCTGCCTTCTCTCCCACCCTCCTTCGTTTCTTCTCATTTTAGTCATAGGATCTGACCTATTCCTGTCTTACTTCAACACAGCCCCGACTTCTTATCCGTTTCCTATTCTTACGCCTTCTTTGCCACTCTAAATGTTGAGGTATTATTCCTGCCTTACTTCTACCAAATATTCCTTCAACTACAATTATTACCATCATTGTTTACCTACAGAGTTATCTTCTGTCTTAACAACCAACTGTCGGCTGTTAGGGTCAGCGCATAACTCGGTAGGAGGACTTGATGGTTAGTATTTTTCGGGCGTAGTTCTTTTTTTTTTTGCACTAAACCCGGAAAAAATGGGGTTGTGCGAAAAAAGAGGAACTGCGCCAGGTAAAGTACAGTCTTGAAACGGTTTGTTTTTTTTTGTTTCTAGTTAAGGGAATTCAAATCTACTTGGGGAAACAAATCACAAAGCACACAAAGAAATGATATTAAGACAAACAAGTTCAATTTAGGTGGGAGTGTCGATCTTACAGTAAGCCGTATACTGGTATAAAGAAGACCTTCATTTTGATTCAACGCACATATCCTCACTCAACACAGTTTCCATCGCCATTATTTTTTAGAGACTCTCTGGATAGGCGTAGGACAGGCGGACGGGCTGCAAACGGACGGAAGGCGGACCGCCGGAGGAACAAACGGTGGACGGCGACTGGTGGACGGATTGAGGACGGGGAGCGAAATGACGAATTTCTTCAAATCTTCTTGATCTCGTTAAGAAGCTTGCTTATTTAGATGGAGAAAATAGAAAACAGAATTTGAAAAACCTCGCTTAACAATTTTAAGGTACTAAAACCACCTGGAACGAAATCATCTGATGCTTCTTCACACGGCAACTCGGACCGTCCCTTTTCCTCTCTCTCTCCCAACATGGATAGTTTTCTTATTCATTCTTTGCTTTTCCCCGTTGGTGTTGGTTAGTATGTCATCTGTTCCGAAAATCTATAACCTCGAAACGCCGAAAACCATGATCTGTCCTCACTTTCAGTGAAATTCAAGGAGTTCAGAAGCATGTTTAAGAAAACCTGTATCAAACAGATGCTGGAAAACTGTAAGAGAAAAAAAGTTGAATCATTGAGATCAGTAAGCCGGCAGTAAACTTTTGTGTTCTTATCCTCCAATCTGAAATTGCTTGAAGACTATTTGAGATGATTTTCTGCGCTTTTCGTTTCCCATTTCTTCACGCCATCATGTACTGAGGAAGCTGGCAGCGTGCTAAGTCTCTACCTTGGCCCGATGCCAACTCCCTTTCTCTACGCCCTCTTTCCTGGTACAGCTGGCAGAGTGCCAAGTTTTCGTTTGGCCCACAAACATTAAAAGTAGAAACCAGATTTCTTGGATTGATGCCAAGTTTTGCAGGTGGTCCTTTGACGCAATAATCAAAACATCCTCTCATGGAGGTTACACACCCAACGAACACCTGGGTGACCCTGTGTCACACGGCAACGCAATCTTCAAAACATTCTCCCAATGGGATTCAGGAGGAAGCCCAACAAACACTTGGCACGGGGCCAAGGTCGCGTAGTGGATAAAAAAGGGGACCGACACGGAAGAGAGACTGAATAGGGGGCACGGTATCAACTGATTTTTTCAAGGAGTGTATATGTGTGATCCATTGAGATACTTCAAAAGTAGACTATTTTCAGATGAGAGATGCACCTGTATCGAAACATCCCATCGTTGTCTTTGGAGTAGAATCGGAAAAGTTGGTTTATTAAAAAAGTCGAAACGATTCTTGTCTTCCCACACTTTCAGCATTGTTGATCATTCCCCTCAGAGTTACCCTGCTGCTGTGATGACCTTCTTTGCAAACTAGAGTGTTAAAAAAAGAAATTTTCGGATGAACAGTCTCAGGCATGAAACAGTCTCAAAAGTTTTTGCTAGATCCCATATATGTATCTATATGTACATATCTTGAAAGATCATAGGACATATTGCTCCCGTATTTAGATTCTCTTTGGAATCGGTCCTCTTCTTCAGCTACTACGCGAGTTTGGCACCGTGCCAAGCGTTCGTCAGGTCTGGTGCCTGAATCCCATTGGGGGATTTTTTGATTATTGCGTTGCCGTGTGACACAGGGCCACCTGCCAAACTTGGCAAAGCGCCAATAGACTAAAGTGGGCGTTTCCTTTCCTCTCTCAATGTGTTCTCAATTTTGGCTTTGTGCCAAGATTACTTCAACACAGCACCGACTTCTTATCCGTTTCCTATTCTTACGCCTTCTTTGCCACTCCAAGTGTTGAGGTACTCATCTATTCCTGCCTTACTTCTACCAAATATTCCTTCAACTACTGATTTTACCATCTGTGTTCACCTACAGAGTTATCTCCTGGCATAACAATCTATTCTCAGCTGTTATGAGGAGTAGATGACTCAGTAGGAAGCCTTGATGGTTTGTACCATCATTGTCTACCTACAGAGTTATTCTCTGTCATTACAACCTATTGTCGGCTGTCAGGGTCAGCGCATAACTTGGTAGGAATCTTGATGGTTTGTACTTTTCGGGCGTAGTTCACCTTATGCCTTGTATCCTGAAAAACTAGGAAACGAGCCAAAGGTGAGCTTCACCAGGCGGAGTACAGTTCTGAAATGGTTAGTTTTTTCGACTACTATGAAGCGCTTTCAAAGATTCTTGAAAAATCACAAAACCGTATTCCCATTAGAGTGCAGTTTCGGTTTTTGATCCAACACGATATGATCCTTCTCTTTTGTTCGAATTTATTGATCGTATATAAGACAAATCCCCAGAAATTGAATGAGAATCTACTAGATGAACATTCATATGGAAACGCCAGGAGTCACAATTGAAAAAGTTCTGAAAATTGAAGGCTAGAAAACTTCATTTTTCGAGTTGTTTTTAGAGGATTCCCCATGTAGAAATTCTTCCGACCGACCGCAGACCGCCGACCGCCGAACTCTATTATTTTCAAACTTCCCCTTGGATCCAGTTTAGATTGGCTGGGAGGACTGTACTTGTCTGTTTTAGTCCCCAGTTCTCCTATTTTCGAATTCCCCTTGTCCATTCACCAGCCTATTTTTCTATTCGTCCATGTTTACTTTTCATATGTCACTGGGGGATACTGTAGAAACATATTTATATTTCTCTGTTGCTCAAATTATTTGCTCATCGTAAAGTATACGATGCTTAGAAAGTTCCAAACAGCTAACTCCCGCGCTGTGCCTGAAAGTTCAAAGCTATTTTCATTCCGATTGCTTGATTTTTGATCTCAATGAGTCATTGTTCCCTCTATCCCTCAGAATATTTTATTTGATATTAGCAATTTGCACCTAGACACTCTGAAGGACATGCTTTCACTTTCTATATTCTCTTGGACACAGCAACAGAAAGATCAAAGAGCGAAAGGGGCGGGGCTTCAAACTTGCCGACAGAGTATTTCGCAACACCCCTCTCCCGTCTCCTCCTTCTTCTTTTCTTCTCATTTCAATCAAAGATTCTGAACTATTCCTGTCATACTTTTACATAATACTCCTTCCACTATTATTATTACCATCTGTGTCCACCTACAGAGTTATCTTTTGTCAAAACACCCTATTATTGGCTGTTTGGCTAGAAGATAACTCAGTAGGAGGACTTGATGGTTTGCATTTCTCGGGCGTAGTTCACCTTATGCCCTGTGTCCTGGAAAACTAGGACTAAGGGCAAAGGTGCACTCTGCCAGGTGAAATGCATTTTTGAAACGGTTTGTTCTTTATATAATTTCGGCAGTAAACTTTTGTGTTCTTATCCTCCAATCTAAAATTGCTTGAAGACTATTTTAGATGATTTTCTGCGCTTTTCATTTCCCACATCTTCACCCCATCATGTAACTGGCAGCGTGCCAAGTCTCTACCTTGGCCCTGTTCCAACTGCCCTTCTCTCCCCCTCTTTCCTGGCGCAGCTGGCAGAGTGCCAAGTTTTCGTTTGGCCCACACACATTAAAATTAGAAGCCAGATTTTTTTGGATTGATGCCAAGTATCGCAGGTGGCCCTTCGACGCAATAATCAAAACATCCTCTTTTTTGAAATGAGGCTACACACGCAACGAACACTTGGGTGGCCTTGTGTCACACGACAACGCAATACTCAAAACATTCTCCCAATGGGATTCAGGCGGAGGCCCAACAAACACTTGGCACGGGGCCAAGGTTGCGTAGTGGATGAAGATGGGGACCGATTCCGAAAAGAATCTGAATAGCGGGCACGGTATCAACTGATTCTTTCAAGGAGTGTATATGTGGGATCCATCGAGATACTTTCAAAAGTAGAACATGTTCAGATGAGAGATATCCTCAATCAAAAAAACGTATCAGATTCTTTGGGGTACAATCGGAAAAGTTGGTTTAGTAAAAAAGTCGAAACGAATCCACACTTTCAGCATTGTTGATCATTGTCCTCAGAGTTACCCTGCTGCTGTGATGACCTTCTTTGCACACTAGAGTGTTAAAAAAAGAATTTTCGGATGAACAGTCTCAGGCATGAAACAGTCTCAAAAGTTTTTTGCTAGGTCCCATATATGTACATTTACATATCTTGAAAGATCATATGACATATTGCTCCCGTATTTAGATTCTCTTTGGCTAGATGCAAAGTGCCAATAACAAATTTAATATGCAAACGAACAGAGGGACAATGACATATTGAGATCAAAAATCAAGATTTCGGAATGAGAAAAGTCTTGAACTTTTAAGCACAGCAGGGAAATTAGCTGTTTGGAACTTCTTGGGTACCTTATACTTTAGGATAACAAATAATTTGAGCAACAGAGAAATATGAATATGTTTCTACAGTATCCCCTGGTGACATATGAAAAGTAAACATAGAGGAATAGAAAGATATGCTGATGAATGGACATGTAGAAGTTGGAAAGAGGAGAACTGTACAGGGAGAGACCTAGAGAAATACAGTCTCCCAGCCAATCCAAACTGAATCCAAGGAGGTGGAGAACTATCTTTGAGTTGGGCTTACTTTTAAATTTCGAAGCTTTTCTTGATTTCCAAAGGGGTTTGAACGCTGAAATATTAGGGGGAAACCGAGGTAATTTCCGTATGGATAAAAAATGCTGTCATTTTTATGTCTGCTCAAATTGTCATTATCTTGTCTTTTCTCGGAGCCCCTCATTGTTAACTTTTTGGATACGTTTGTTTGATTGTATTGCTAATTTACCTGAAAGTTCAAAAACAAAAAAAACGAGCTTTTTTTGAAAATTTTTATTCTTCCACAAAAGAATACAGACCAAGTAATCAAGACAATTATATACATGAAATCAAGTAACTCTCTATTCCTCTTCCTCCCATTGGAATGCATGACTCGGGTCAAAATTCGACTGGCACTCGATGAGGTCGATGATATCCTCGGTAGTGGTACGGGGGTCCTCGTCGTGAACGCAACGGCATTCGGCAAGAAGAAAGTGTTTACGAGAGACCAAACCGACCATCTTCAAGATATTTGAAGTATCACAACGACGATCGATGGCGGTGGACTCTGCAGAGTTTCCGAAATCCACAAGAATAATGCGTGCCTTCTGAAAAAGTTTATTTTTAGACAACTTTATAAATTCCTCAAATTTAACTAACCTCTGGACTCTCTGGGATGCAAACATTCAGAAGTGTGATGTCGCAATGGCTGATGCCAAGTTGATGGATGGCTTGGATTGCCAGAAGACAATGATACAAGATAAGAGTCGTAGTGGTATCATTGAAGCCAGTCGTGTAGTTCGTCGCCATCTCTCCAAGGCTCTTCCCCTCTCGACTCATCACTGAAAAACAAGAATTTCTTCTTTCTCATATTTCAAGTTCCCCTGACTTTCTATCCCAAACCTACCATAAAACTCGGTCTCTGCAGTACGTCCATAATCTAATGGAGTAGGCGAATAGGTGAATGGGTCAAGGCGACGGAGCAAGTTGTACTCTCGTTGCAGGTCAGTTTCTCCTTGGAACTTCGGCTTTTTGACGACAACCGAAGCGTTGTTATGAAGATCTTGAGCGGAGAAAATCGAGCAAAAGTGTCCTTCGTTTATCATTTGACGGATCTGATACTTCTCGTTGAGAATTTCCAGTGGACGGAACATGCTGAAAGAAATATTTTGTTCCGTTGCCAGGCAACTCCCGCAAAACTCACTTTTTCCTAAACACAAAAGTGGAGAAAACTGGAGAAAAGCGGAGAAAAGCTGATCCCGGAGGGAGAAAACTGAAGGAATAAATTTTTCTGAGGGATTTCCACTCAAGTCAACGTGTTTTTTTGCCACGTTTTGGCATGACCTCAGGGGTCAGGACGGGGTATTCCCTTTTATATTTGAGTTCATAGGATAGCTGGATGGCTGGAATTTTGGTAGATGATGGCTGGTGACTAGACGAGTATTTTTGGTTGTTTGATACCTGTGGCAGCTGAATATGGTGTGTTGACCTATATATTCCAATAGGTCCAGTATTTGCACATATATAGACCACTTTACGGGGATTCAAAATCGTTTGTCATCTGGGACGTCAGCTGACTAAAAAATGGAACCTTGACCTAATTTTTCGGATAACAATGTAACAATATGAGTGTGTAGTTAATTTTATAGGGATTCAGAAACAAAGAAAAATTGAGTGTTGTAATAACTGAAACAGGAGTTTTGACCTTATTTCTCGAATAGTCATAGAAAATGATGCATAGGTGGAGGACCTGATCAGGATGCAAAATCTCCAAACATCATTTTTTTCTTTTCATAATCGAAATGTTTGGACTGCATCAAAATGCTTTAAGAACTGGCTCCGAGACAATTCGCAACCAGTCGTTTCGTAACTAGGACATTTCGCAACCCACGTCAATTTCGCAACCGCGACGTTTCGCAACCGAAACATTTTGATACTGGGCGTTTCGCAAACAGTCGTTTTGCAACTACGACATTTTGCAACTCACGTCAGTTTCGCATACGCGACAATTCACCACCAGAACATTTTAAAACGAGACGTTTCGCAACTACGACATTACGCAACTCACATCGATTTCGCAACCGCGACATTTTGCTACCAAATCATTTAGAAACTGGACGTTTCGCAACCAGTCGTTTCGCAACTCTATAAACTAGTCCACTTTACGTTCATTAAGGTTGTATGGGATCGAGGATGTTGTGAACTATTCCAGGTTATAGTCTACAATTGAAAAGTTGTGATCTTAACGTGGATTTTCTACAATAATCCTGGATTTTGTGGTTTTGAAATGACGTGGTTGCGAATTATCGCGGTGGCGAAATGACCTGTAGCGAAATGTCGTAGTTGCGAAATTGACATGAACTGCGAAATTTCGTAGTTGCGAAATGACGTGTTGGGAAACGTCTCGGATCCTAAAAACTGGATGGAAAACTTGGTCTGGGACTTCTAACTGCCGCTTTTTTCCCATTACAGTCTCCAGAATTTTTTCTTATGTTTGGATCCTCAAATCCTGTTCTTATTGGCTGGGAGATTGTATTTGTCTGATTCTCTTTTGTTGTAAAGTTTTCATTTTTTATTCTTTGATCCAATCCTCAGTTTTTTCTATATACCTCCATTTTTGGTTATTACAGTATCGGTCATAATGATACAATTAGTTTTCCTTGTTTCCAGTTGAGAAACGTCAACTGTGGGAGCCCGAGCCCGGCGTTTTCACCACCGATCGCCGACCGCCGACCGCCGACCGCTAAGGTTTCATATAAATTTTTCGCGACCGACCGAACGCTATTATTTTCAACCATCTTCTTGGATCCAGTTAAGATTGGCTGGGAGACTGTATTTCTCTAATTTTCTCCCCGCACAGTTTTCATTTTTTTAGGTTCCCCATGTCCATTCACCAGCACATTTCTCTATTCCTCCATGTTTACTTGTCGTATGTCACCGGGCGATACTGTGGAAACATATCCATGTTTCTCTGTTGCTCGAATGGTATGCACTGTGCCTGATAATTCAAAGCTATTTTCATTCCGAAAACTTGATTTTTGATCTCAAAATGTCATTTGTTCTCTCTGTTGCGCTGCATATTTTATTTGTTATTGGCAATTTGCATCTAGACACTCTGAAGGACATGCTTTCACTTTCAATAATCTCTTGGACATAGCATCAGAATGACCAAAGATCGAAAGAGGCGGGGCCTCACGCCGTACGATAAAATATTTCGCAATCCCCTTTTTATTCCTTCTCCCCTCTCCCCAACCCTCTCCTGTTTCTTCTTATATACTTCTACACTTCTACCAAATACTCTTTCCACTACTATTATTACCATCTGTGTCCACCTACAGAGTTATCTTCTGCCAGAACACCGTATTATTGGCTGTCCTCGGAAGAAGATAACTCAGTAGGAGGACTCGATAGTCTGTTTTTCTCGGGCGTAGTTCACCTTATGCCTTGTCTCCTAAAAATCTAGGATACAAGCAAAAGGAGATCTGCGCCAGGTGAAATGCAGTTTTTAAACGGTTTGTCATTTTTATTATATTATAGTTAAGGCAACTCTACTTGGGGAAACAAGTCAGAAAGCACACAAAGGAAAAATATTAAGACAAGAGTTATCTTCTGCCATAACAACTAAATGTCGGCTGTTATGAACATCAGATAACTCAGTAGGAGGACTTGATGGTTGGTATTTTCTTGGCGTAGTTCACCTTATGCCTTATATCCTAAACAAATAAGAAACAAGCTGAAGATGAGCTCCGCCAGGTAGAGAACAGATTTGAGAGGAACAGAACTGATTGAAAAATACTTCAAGGAGGGAAATATAAAAAAGTAAAAGAAAACAAGAAGTATTACCAAGGAAGATCTAAAACCTCGAAAAACCGAAAACCATGTTCTGTCATCACTTTCAGGGAAATGCAAGGGGTTGAGAAGCATTGTTGAGCAAACCTGAATCAAACAGGTGTTGGAAAATCTTAAACTCAAAATAAGCATTAATCTGAGAGAATCAAAAAAAATGTTGGCTGATTGTTGTGATACTTCTAGGCAGTCAGTAAACGTATGTGTTTTTCCTCCAATCTAAAATCGCTTGAAGACTATTCGAGATGATTCTCTGCATTTTTCATTTCCCATTTCTGCCTCCCTTCTTCATTCTGTAGAAACTGGCATCGCGCCAAGTCCCTACCATGGCCCAGTGCCAACTCCCTTTCTCTCCCCCCCCCCTCTTTCCTGGCGCAGCTGGCAGAGTTCCAAGTTTTCGTTTGACCCACAAACATTAAAAGTAGAAGGCAGATTTCTTGGATTGATGCAGCTGGTCCTTCGACGCAATAATCAAAACATCCTCTCATTCAAAATGAGGCTACACACGCAACGAACACCTGGGTGACCCTGTGTCAAACGGCAACGCAATACTCAAAACATTCTTCCAATGGGATTCAGGAGAAGGCCCAACCAACACTTGGCACGGGGCCAAGGTCGTGTAGTGGATAAAGATGGGGACCGACACTGAAGAGAGACTGAATAGCGGGCACGGTATCAACTGATTTTTTCCAGGAGTTCATATGTGGGATCCATCGAGATACTTTCAAAAGTAGAACATTTTCAGATGAGAGATGCACCTCAATCAAAGCAACTCATCAGATTCTTTGCGGTAGAATCGGAAAAGTTGGTTTAGTAAAAAAGTGGAAACGATTCTTGTCTTCCCACACATTCAGCATAGTTGATCATTGTCTTCAGAGCTACCCTGCTGCTGTGACGACCTTTTTTGCACACTAGAAAGCTAAAAAAGAAGTTTCGGATAAACAGTCACAGGCATGAAGCAGTCTCAAAAGTGTTTCGCTTGGTCCCATATATGTATATCATCTTGAAAGATCATATTGCCCCCATATTTAGACTCTCTTCGAAATTGGTCCCCCTCTTCAGTCATTACGCGAGTTTGGAAGTGTGCTAAGTGTTTGCCGGGCCTAGTGCCTGAATCCCATAGAGGTGTTTTGATTATTGCGTTGGGGGGGGGGGGGATGTTTTGATTATTGCGTTGTCGTGTGTCACAGGGCCACCTGCAAAACTTGACAAAGCGCCAATAGACTAAAGGGGGCGTTACCTTTCCTCTTTCAATGTGTTCTCCTTTTCTCCTCCTTCAGACCTATTGCAAAGCTCCACCCATCAGGCTCCGCCCTGCCACCGCAGGCTGGTATAAAGGAGGGATTGGCAAGCCAGCTGCGTTACAGTTTTATACTGAGCGATGGGCCGCTATGGAATGCCACCGCCGCCGAAAGGCGTCTACGCAGGAGGAGCTGCACGGAAATACACCTCTCAAACCGACCGATACAAGAAGCCTCATCGATACCGCCCTGGAACCGTTGCCCTCCAGGAAATTCGCCGAGAGCAAAAATTGGTGGATCTCATCTTCCCCAAGGCGCCATTCAGGCGACTGGTTCGTGAAATCGTCCAAGATTTCCAAACCAGTCAATCGGATGGCCCAGGAGACCTGAGAGTAGCGGAGAAGGCCTGCCAGGCCCTCCAAGTGGCAGCCGAGGCTGAACTGATCGAGACGTTCTCCCTCGCTCAGAAGACCGCCATTGATGCGGGAAGAGAGACCATCATGCAAAAGGACATGCAGCTAGTGAAAGCCATTCAGGAAAACAAGACCTCCACCACCAACGCAACCGGCCTTCAATAAGGTCCCCCACCCAAATCCAACCCCACCGAACCCAACAGCCTTCTTTAAGGCTACAAACCAACGAATCCAACCATTTTTATGTTGAATAAAGGCTTGTTGATTACTCTTTGTGAAAAATTGATACTCTCATATGCCATAGTTGGCGAGATAGTGATCTACTCTCAATGTGTGTTGCTCAAACAAAAACTTGGCACTCTTAGATGACCCATTTTCTTCCATTTTCACAATCTCAAAGATAGTTCTCCATCTTCTTGAACCCAGTTTGGATTGGCTGAGATACTGTACTTCTCTGTTTTTTGTCGGGGATAGTGTAAAAAATAGCTATGTTTTTCTGTTGCTCAAATGGTTTGCACATCGTAAAGTATACGGTGCTTTAAAAGTTTTAAGCAGATAATTTCCGATGTAAGCCTGGAAGTTCAAGGCTATTATCATTTCGAAAACTTGATTTTTGATCTCAAAACGTCATTGTCCCCTTTTCTAATGTGTTATTGGCTATTTGCATCTAGACACTCTGAAGGACATGCTTTCACTTCCTATAACCTCTTAGACATAGCAACAGAAAGACCAAAGATTGAAGGAGGCGGGGCTTCAAACTTACTGACAGAGTATTTCGCAACACCCCTCTCCCCGTCTCCTCCTCCTTCTCTTCTACTCATTCCATTTCTACTCCCTTCATCTTGCATTACTTCTACCAAACATTTCTTCATCTATTCTTATTCACATCAGTGTCCACCTACAGAATTTTCTCTTGTTATAACACCGTATAATTGGCTGTCCTGGCGAGTAGAAAACTCAGTAGGAGGACTCGATAGTTTGTATCTCTCGGGCGTAGTTCACCTTATGCCTTGTATCCTAACAATCTAGGAGACAAGCTGAAGATGAACTCCGCCAGGTGAAATACAGTTTTTAAACGGTTTGTTTTTTTTTCAATTATCGTGAAACGGCTTCAAGGATGCTCGGAATGTTTGAAACTCAAATTATCATCAGGTTCTGGTTTTTGGATCACATAAGATTCAAAGTCATATTCATACAGTTCTCCTTAGCTACGCCTCTCTGATGAATTTCAGCTGATTTCTGGTCATTATTCAGATTTCTTATAAGGAGACGACAAAACAATTGGATAAGAGATGCAGCTATCATGATATGATGTTGGAGACAAGAAATCGTCATGACTCTCATGGTACAAGGTTGCACCGGAGAAATATTGAGGAGTCAGTCTTAATAGATATGATGCCCATAAAAAACGGATGAGCACAAGAATACAGTGCACTAATAGGGAAGAGAAATGAGGAGAGGGAAGTGAAAAGGAAAGGGGAGTAAAAAAGGGACCTATTGGGACAAGGTACATATGATGAAGTAGGTTGAAATTAGGTGTTGCTTGATCCAGGAAGTTAGAAAAGAACAAGGATGAATAGAAGAGCAGGTTATCAGTGCTTATCTCTCTGTAAACTCGGTGTCAAATGAAATAGTGAAAATGGAAGGGTACAGGAAGTGATTTGAAGGAGAGAACACAGATTTGAAATCTGACGCACATTAGTTGATGGTGGAAGGAAAGAAAAAACGGTTTCTTACAAATGATTTCTGAGAGGTGGACTCTGGTCGAAAGTTTTGATTTTCCTAAATACATAAAATGTCCATAAATTTCAAAAACCTGAATGAAAGTGCTTAAAAATCGCTTTAAAATACTGAAAATGAGCTCCGAAATGGGAAAAAATCAGAAAATTTCGATCTTCAAATTTCGTCTCAAAATCCATGAGAATGCTAAAAAGTTGATTCAACTGTAGATGAAGTTCCAATTTACTGTCAGGGTCTTATTGAGATTTTAGTACCTATTTTCAAATTTGAAGAATTTTTCGACTAAAAAGCCACTTTTTTGATAAATTATGACATATCCGAAATTGTGAAAAATTTTCAGGATTGGATTCTCGACAACGAAGTTCCAAATAATGTGACATTTACCGTATCAAAACACCTGAAACGTCGTATCTCCAGAATTGACATTTTTTAATTCTCCAACACCAATGCCATATACTTGTATTGGATAAATTTCAATGAAATTTTAGAAGTTTTTGGGATCACAGAAGTCGATTTCACAAAAACTTGAATGATACATTCCACTCGCAAAAAAATTTTTGTGAAAAGTTTGATCTACTCGTCCCATCTTTGTGTTCTCTTCCGTCCTTTGTGTTTTTTTTTCAATTGTTCCCACAGAGAGGGTAACCACTACACAAAGGGGCGCCAACCACCTCAGTAACCGCGCTCCAATGAGAGGGGAGAGTAGAGAGACGCAGAGTTCTCTCTGACCCCTCACAACCGCGCGGACTGCGGATGTAGTGGTTGCCCACCCCATTTGTTCTGTTTTTCCCGATTTTCGTTTTTTTTTGCAGGGTCAATCTCTTTTTACTTACAATTTTCTGTCGCAATATTGAATTTTCAGGTCGAAAAATGCCACCAAAAGCTAAAACCACCAAAAATGGAATTCGCAAGCGAAAATTGAGCAAAAACAACATGGAGAACCCTGGAAATCCAGCCAAGCAAGTACAACAATCCATGGTAGGAATATGCGACGATATTGGTTTTCCAAAAAATCTCAAATTTTTCCAGATTCATCCAGAACTCAAGAACGACCAACATTCCTCGAACTCCCCAACCAAATCTCAAGAATTCGAATCGATGGAAAATTTGGAGAATTTTCAAGGGAACCCTTCAATCAAGACCAAAAGCTGCAAGGACGACGAGGCTCAAGGGACTCCAGTTTCTTCGGTATCGGTGATTCCAGTAAGAAAATTTACATCAAGTTTTTTTGAAAGTTATTGAATTTTTTCAGATCCAACCAGAGCCAAGTTTCAATCAGAACCGAGAAAGCTATTCGAAAAATCCGGATAATTCAGCCAAGCAAAGGTCTTCAGTTTCTATGAGTGCGAATTCGGCGATTACGGTAAGAAAATTTTCAATAATTTTACTCATAAATTTTTTATTTTTCAGATTCAACCAACTCAGAATCCTTTTCAAAGCCTGGACCGAGAATTCATAGATCAACAGTTGAATGTGTTGGCTGCGTTGGTTCCAGAATCATCGACGTCTTCTGAGGTGAGAATTTTAGGAGTTTCGGATTCTAGAAGATTTAGGAAGGCTCTGAAACGCTCTTGAAGGTTCTAAAAAGTTTTAAAAGGTTCTAGAAAGCTCTGAATGCTCAAAATTGTAAAAATTTCAAAATCGTGTATTTCAGAAGCCAGTTGACTCCGCACCAACACCATCTGACCAACCCAAAACTCTTCAACTTCCATCAGATTCTGACGATGACGATTCTATCATTGAAATTCTGAACATTTCGACTCCAGATGGCGCCACTTTGGAATCACATTCTCCACTGAAAATCCAAGAAGTCTCGATTCCTAATGACATAACTTCTGAATCAGAATCTCATCTGGCGATCCAAGCAGTCTCCTTTGCCGAAGACATCGATCTTGATCTGATGACTTCTAAATTCACGACTGGAAATCTGGACAATTCTGCTTCAACCTCTTCCTGGTCTTCAGAAGGTGCGAATCATTCTCAGTGTCAAAAGCCCAAGAATCCACCAGATTTCGAAGATGATGAGAATTCTAGGGAAGCACCGACTTCAGAAGGCATTGCTTCCAAAGCCCAAGGAATAGAAGATTCTGAATTCGACAAAGTTATGTCATACGAATCCCATCTGACTCCCCAGAAAGTCATCAAACTTCTGAACACTCCGATTCCGGAAGGCGTCAAGATAAACCCTAGATGCATTGCCAAATTTTTTGAAAAATGGCGAAGGAATTTGTCTTATTCTCAAGAACAAATTACCACTGAACTTCTCGGATTAAGCGGACCAATTTACGAAAGAATCAATGAAGTCCCGTCAACGTGGAATCAAATTTTGACGGATGAAACAAGACTGGTGTTTGTCAAAATGTACAATTTTATGAAGATGTCCGAAGAGGAGACGGCAAAAATTTTGAAAATGGATTTGTATGGAAAGAAGAAGACGTCGAATGGTAAGAATTCTGGATAACATTCCAACGTTTCCTTAATTTCTCATTTTTAGAAGTCGTCACACCTTCGAAGTCAGTAGTCCAGGAAGTCCCAACAACAGATGACGTCGCCGCTTCAGAACACGAGACAACGAAGACTACTGAATCCCATCTATCGATCGAAGAAGCATTGGAAATTCTGGACTCTCCAATTTCAGAAAACGGCACGACAGATGCGAAGTTTGTCGTGCAAGAGGTTATATACCAGAGGACACTACTTGGTATCCCGATTGATAAATTTATCACCAGGATCACTGGATACCGGCGTATGAGCAACTGGCTCAAGAAACTGAACGTCCATCAAAAGAAACAGATAATGGAACTAGACTTTTCGGTGTAAATTTTTTTCGATGTTTTCACTTTATCTCGATATGTTTAACTATTTATTTATGAAATCTTTTTCCTTTCTTTCGATTCCTTGACCCAAAATCATACTGTAGCCGTACTGTTTCAAGATACCGAGAATGTCGAAAATAGGAAGAATTCTATTTAGGTATCAGCTTTCATCTAAGCCAGTTAGAGAGTTCTCAAAACAGTAGTTTTCCAACACTCTTCTACAACATGTCATACCATAAGTACACAAGTCCAATGGTTCTGTAACTGCGAAATCGAAAGTTTTGCCAACGCGATTTTTCAACTTCATCAGGGATAGAGTAGGAGTATGAAGCGAGGTTTCCTAGAATTTGGCAATCCAACATATTCAGCACTTCTTCGATCGATAGATAGGATTCGGAAGTGTTCGTTTTCTCTGGATTCTGAGGAGATAACGTCATCTAGAGTAAGGTCTTGGACTGAAGATTGTGAAAGTGTGTCATTTTCTAAAAATCAGAAGTTCTGGAAACGTTGGATTTTAGAATTCCAACCATCTCATTGTTTTCTACATACAAGTTTAATTCACATATAGTCATCTTTTCTTCTTTTCCAATCTTGAACATCTCCTGGTTCCCTTTTCTGTGATACTCCCTCCTATGTTCATTTTTTCTCCTCAATTCCCTTAAAATAGTTCTTGTAGAACTGTCAGGGTTCTAATGATGGGTACTGTTAAGATTACCCTACTTTGTCTTCTCTTCATTATCTCACATAAACATTCTCGCTTAGCAACCATGAGCACAAAGGCGCAAAGGTTTATGAGATGCGCGGTTTTTTGGCGGATAACTGTCAAAAGGGGGGGGGGGGGGAGAAGTCGGTGAGCTTGTGAGACATCGTTTACAAGGAGAGTGTGCGGGGACATCATAAAAGCATTGAGATTCATTATTATTACTGTATAGAGTGGTGGGGGGTCACATAAACAATTAGGGACAAGACAGTAGAAACTTTCTACAGTATTTTTCAACTTTGGAAATAGATAAAATCTGCAGAGATTCTTTCTGCATGCATTTGGTCCGCAGATAATCAACAGATATTCGAATCAAAAACATGTTTTTGGCGGCAACCTTAGAGGCACATAGAGTCAAGCCTCACATTGAAAACAAGGAAACCACTTCATTTTCTTTTCCACCTCCCTTTTTGGTCTTTTGCACTCATCTCGTACAATCTGTTTACTATCCGTTTCTCAAAAAACAGAAAGTTCAAAAACACCCATAATGGGATGAGAATGCGAGCCGCACAGACACATTAAAATCAAAAGGTTATGCATCCCCCCTCTTCCTCTTTCTCACCTAACCTCCCTCAGTTTTTGCGGTTTTCGCGCCTTTTTTGACAAGATTTTCAAATTTTTCCATTTGTCATTTTAAAAATCAAAAGGTTATGCATTCCCCCTCTTTTTCTTTCTCATCTAAACTCCTCATTTTTCGCGGTTTTCGCGCCTTTTCTGACAAAATTGCTTTTCAAACTTCCCACTTGTTATTTTGTGTTTCAGATTTTTCAATGCCCTCCCCAAAGGTTGCTGTGACTATTTTGAATGGCGTCAGAGTCGGAGGGTTTGACCATCCGGTGATGCGTCGTCGTCGGGAGGTCTTCCACATGCTCGGGATAAAGGAAGAATCCGGAGAAATTGCCTTCAAGGGAGCCGTGAGAGAGACTGGTCACTTGTACGCCAAAGGTGCAGAAGGTAAGGAGTTTTTTACAGTTTTTTATTGTCTCCTCAAAAAGACGTCGGCAAGATGCGGGGTTTAGAAACCACGCCCCTTCTCACGTTCCTATTCGAAAATTGAAATTTCAGTTATACGTGAGAAAGGGGCGTGTCTGTTTTCTGAAAATCCACGTCATTTCTTCCCGACGTCTTAAATGTTTCACTTCAGTTTTTTTGAAAGGAGGAATCCGACTAAAAAATTTGTATTGCATTAAAACACGTAAAAATGTGTGTAGAATTCGAAAATTATGATAAAAATGCTTCAAAATTTCTGAAACCTCGCAAAATCGCAGATTGTTTCCTGTGGCCGTGGCCGAATTAAAAAAAAAGGCGGAGTCAGTCAATGAGCGTCATCCCAGTCGCGTGGCAGCCAATCATTGCGCTCGGATCCGCCCCTTTTTTGGAAAATTCGGCCACGGCCATCGGAAACAACTTCGCTCATTTCGGAGCCAATTTGCGGGATTTTAGAGCAATTTTTGAGCATTTTCATTAGGATTTTCGAAATCTACACACATTTATACGAACTACACACATTTATACGAACTACACACATTTATACGTAAATAGCAATAAAACTCATTGGTCGAATTCTTCCTTTATTCTCGAATTTGCAGATCTGAAGAAGGAGGCCCAGAATTACATCAAGGACAGACTGGAGGAGTTGGACTTGAGCACGTCTTCACCAATTTTGGAGACCTACAACTACATCCTCTCCTTCGAAGGACCGATCTCCAAGGAAATGTATGTTGACGTCCTCTCCGTCAAGCTCGCGGTCGATGAGGGATCCAAGAAGAGAGTCGAGGACGCGTTGTCCTTCAAGTACGGACACCATCTGGATTCCCTCGCGGAGACTTCACGCAAGGCGTTCGACACTGGCGAGGTCCGTCCGTGGTGTTGGCCGGCTGTCGCGACGCCAAAGGAGGACTTCTTGTTTGAGAGTTTTTATCCGAGGGATAATCACCCTTGGTAAGAAAGTGATGATTTTTGTTTCAATTTTTTTTGTTTCTGATTTCTAGGTTCCGCACTGCCACCGACTCGCCACCACCACCAACTTTGGAGTGCCTTGCTTTGTTTGACGCCATCTTCTGTCGCGAGTGTGGAGGGATCAGTTGCACCGACTAGATCTCAAAAATGTAAATGCGTGTATATATTTTTTGATAACTTCCGATGTGTTGATTTCGCGATAAAAGTTGAACCAATATGAAAAATAGCTGTTTTATGACTTCTTTCATCCGGTTATGATAACCGAATTATGTATCTTTAGAAAATTCTGAATGGTATTCTAGAAAAAACTATCACTTCAAGACCCAATTTTTTTCGCAATTTCCTGACAACCTCCTCATCTTTCTTCCTAACTACCACCTCATTTCCTGCCCTCCTCCTTCCCTTGTCTACTAGTCCACCCCACTCGCTGCTGTCCATTTTTCCTCTCCGCACTCGCCGGCCTAGTTCAGGTCGAATGACCTTTTTTCGTCTGCAAACACCCCCACGCGCAATTGCGGACAATGCCGTCTTGGTCACGTGCCCCAAAAGTATTGGTTTTTTCGTTTCGCATCCGGTGCTTATCTTCCACTGACTGGCTCTTTTTCACTTTTCGCTTTGGAAAAACCTATATTTCTTTCAGTAACGTGGCAAACTTCATTCGGCGAATCAGACCTCAGGACTTATATCGTCAGTTCCACCCAGTAAGTCATTGTTAATAAAAATGATGCAAAAATTATCGAAAATCACTTTCAGTCGATTTCAATCTGCCGACTCAGAAGGAGCCGCATACCAATGATTTGGGTACCAAGCTGTGGACAGAATCCCGAAGGAGTTTGTGATGGGCGGTGAGTTTTTTTTAGCTAAATATGACTAATTTTATCGGTTCTTGGTTGCAGAACGTTGCTTACGATCTCAAAAATCAGTAGTTGGATGCAACTATTGCGTGTCGAGTTCCAACGGCTACGATAGAAAAATCTTCTTGCGAATTGGAGACGGATGAGGAATGTTGAAGTCTCTCGGTCAAGCTGCTCACAGAGAAGCAATTCGGTGAGTGTTTATAGCAAAATTCGACCAATTTTATTGGTTTATAGTTGCAGATTGTCGCTCACGCAACTGCCTGCCGACTTCTGAACAATATTAGCAGCACGGACGCTCAAACAGAATATTAGCCATCCCCAGGAAACCATGACCCTCAAGGATCACGGGTGCTTAGGGATTTGGTCTAGACCAAGAGGAAAGGAATGACGTCCAGGAAACGCCGGACCACCTGCATTCAAGGGAGACGGCGGTCTTGACGGAGTCGGTGGAATTTCAGGACTTCCAGGACAAAAAGGAGAGTCTGTATATCCAGGAAGAAGCGAACCAAAAGGAAACTCTGGACCACCAGGACCACCAGGAGTGAGTTTGATTCAAATTTTCTTCAGACATAACTAATACCTTATAGGAAGGTGTCTTTGATGACAAAGCTTCAGGATCACCAGGATTGTCAGGACATTCAGGAAACCAAAAAACACCAGGAATTGACGGGTTCCCAGGAGGCCCTGGACAAGCCGGACTATTTGGGAACCCAGGAGGACCGGGTCTTCTAGGATACCCAGGAAATGAAGGTCTTCCAGGATCAAAAAGAGATAAGGGAGACGGCGGAGTACCAGGAGCCCCAGGAGTCTCTGGACCACCAGGAATTGCTGGATTTCCAGGTCCAAGGGAGAGCCGGTGTGAGTGAAATTAATTTTTTGCTTTAGTTTCCATAGTTCATGTTTTCAGATACCGCGGAACTCCAGGACAGAGCATCCCAGGACTTCCAAGAAAAGACGGAATGCTAGGACTCGACGGAGCCCCAGGACCCAAGACAGAAAATGGATTGCCAAGAGTCGGAGGACTACACGGATACTCTCTCAACGGCTCCCAGGAGCCCCAGGACAACGTGGTCAACCAGGACCAAATGGATATGACAGACGTGATGAAGTGAACGGACTTCCGGGAGTTTCTGGAAACCCTGGACCAGTCGGACCAATTGGAAACCCAGGAGGAGCGAATCTTGCAGGATACTCGGGAAACGAAGGTTTTTAAGGATCAAAGGGAGATGAAAGAGATCGTGGAAGGCCAGTATCCCCAAGAGTCTCCAAACCACCAGGAATTGTCGAACTGCCAGGATCAAAGGGAGTGCCAGGGTGAGTTAATTCATTTTTTCGTCATAGTAGCCATAGTTTATATTTTCAGACAATGCGGAACTCTAGGACAAAACATTCAAGGACTTCCAAGAAAAGCCAGGACTCGATGGAGCCCCAGGGCGCAAGGGAGAAATGGATTGCCAGAAGTCAGAGGATATTCAGGAGACTCTCTCAACGGACCCCCAGGAGCGACAGGACAACGTGGTCCACCAGGACCAAACGGATATGACGGACGTGATGGGGTGAATGAATTTCCAGATGCTCCAAGATCCAAGGGAGACAGAGGAGGCACCTGTTCAGCTTGCGCTCATGGAACCAAGAGAGAAAAGGGATTGGCTGGATCCTCAGGACAACCAGGCCTACAAGGAGACCGTGGATTTCCAGGAAGGCCAGGACCAGTAAAGATGACGGTCTTTTGGGAAAAGCTGGACGCCCAGGAGCCAGGATATCCAAGAGAGAAGGGAAACGCCGGTCTTCCAAAACTTCCAGGAGCTCCAGGAAGGACAACGCGGATTCTCAGGAACCCCAGGACTCAAGGCAGAGAACAGACTTCCAGATTGTCTGGACACCTAGAATAACCAGGAGAGAAGGGAGACGCTAGACTTCCAGAAGTACCAGTATTCAAGGGTACGTTGTTAGTAATAACTTGGGACAAAATCAAACTGAGTTTTTTTCAGGATACGGTAGCCTCCCAGGACTATCAGGACTCACCGAACCAAAGAGAGAACCAGGAGCTCCAGGAATGCCAGAAATCCCAGGAATGAAGGGAAACAGTGGAATACCAGGAGTGCCAGGATGTGACGGACTCCAAAATACCATTAATGAAGGGAAATCGTGGATTCAGTGGACATCCAGA
This sequence comes from Caenorhabditis sinica, assembly GCA_963932045.1. Lineage (NCBI taxonomy): Eukaryota > Metazoa > Nematoda > Chromadorea > Rhabditida > Rhabditidae > Caenorhabditis > Caenorhabditis sinica. Next base: position 28,419,562 of record OZ009938.1, read on the forward strand.
AGAGAAGGAAGAAGCCGGACCAGCTGCCAGAGATGAACAGACAATAAACGCAGGTCTTCCAGAAAAGCAAGGACTTCGTGGACCAGCCGGACTATCTGGACTCTCATGAATGCCAGGATTCAAGGGAGACGCGGGACTTTCAGGATACGGTACACCAGGAAACAACAGAGAGAAGGGACTTACAGAAATTCCTGGAAAAGCTGGACGTTCAGGACCCCCAAGAGCACCAAGACAAGACGGACTCTCTGGATTTCAAGAAGTGAAGAAAGAAGCTGGATACCCAGGACAAGACGGACTTCTAGGAGTGCCAATAAAATCGTCAATTCCAAGCAGTAAGTGTTTTTTAACAAAGATGAAGGCAAAATTATCAAAAATTACTTCCAGTCAATTTCCGTTCACCGACTCACAAGGAACCGCATATCGATGAATTGGATGTAAAGCTGTGGACAGAATTCCAAAGATAATATGTGATGGAAGGTGAGTGTTTTAAGCTAAAAATGATCAATTTTATTGGTTTTTAGTTCTAGAACGTCGCTCACAACCTCAAAAGTCAGTGGTCGGACCCAACTTTTACGTGTCGACTTCCAACGAAACGGATGAGAAATGTTGAAGTCTCTTGGACAAGGCAAATCTCTCGATGAAATTTTTAATCTATTGGAAACGGTGACGTTTGGATCGTATGGGCAACAGTACAAAGAGACTTTAACAGGTAATCTTTGAGAAATTTTCCGGAAAATCCGACAAAAATTCGTCCAACGCGCGTCAAAATGTGAAATTTTGGTCGAAAATGGCCAAAAATAAGAAATCTTGAACCACTTCCAACAGAAAGTCAAGATTTGTAGACACATTTTCACTGAAATTGCGAATTTTTAAAAATTTACCTACTCATGGTTCAAAATTTACCATTTTTCTAAAAGGTTTTGTATGAAAAACACCCAATTTTGAGCCAAAATTGAGCGATGGGAGGCAATTTCGATGAAAAACCCGTATTTTTTAGCAAAAATTGGTTCGTTTTGAACTTGACACCTCACTATTGCAATTATACATGACCTAAAGCGACAAACTTCTACTCATAAGTGAGCATTCTCGAAGAATTTCTATCAAAAGATCCACTAATTCCTTTGAATATTCAAATTTCCCGCCCAATTTCGCTCATTTTCTGCAAACACTCCGACACTTGACGCGCAATTGCGGAGTGTGCCTCCTTTCTCACGTGACCCCAAAAGTATTGGTTTTTTTTCGCATCCGTGGCTAGTCTTCTACTGACTGGCTATTTCTCCAAATATTGTTTCTAAAAAGGTTTTTTTTTCAGTGACAAGGCAGATTTCATACGGAGCATCGGATTTTCCAACTATTATCGTCAATTCCGCGCAGTAAGTTCTTTGTTCACAAAAATGATGCAAAATGATCGAAAATTCTTTTTAGCCGATTTCACTCCGCAGTTTGTCACTAAGAATCATGTCGATTGGTTGAATAGGCTGGATACCCAAGAAGAAATGAAACAAAGGGCAACTCTGGACCACCAGGACCACCAGGAGTGAGTTTGATTCAAATTTTTCTGATACCTCATAGGGAGGTGTCTTTAATGACGGAGCTCCAGAACCATCAGGATTGCCGGGACGTCTAGGAAACCCAGGACCACCAGGCACGGATGGATTTGTAGAAGGCGCTGGACCAGCCGGACCAATTGGAAACCCAGGAGGACCGGGTTTTGCAAGATACTCAGGAAGAGAAGGTCTTCCAAGATCAAAGGAGATTAGGAAGACGGCGGAGTGCCAGGAGCCCGAGGAGTTATTGGACCACCAGGAATTGCTGGATTGCTAGGACCAGAGGAAGAGCCAGAGTGAGTATATTCATTTTTTTGTCATAGTTGCCATAGATTATGTATTCAGATACCGCGGAACTCCAGGACAAAGCATCCCACGACTTCCAAGAAAAGACGGAATGCCAGGTCTCAAGGGAGAAAATGGATTGCCAGGAGTCAGAATACTACCAGGAGTCTCTCCCAGGACCACAAGGAGACCGTGGACTTTCAGGAATGCCAGGACCTGTCAGAGATGCTGGAGATGATAGTTTTTTGGGGCCAGCTGGACCCCCTGGAGCTCCAGGACAAGACGAATTCCCAGGATTTCCAGGACTAAAGGGAGAGCCAACTCAACTTGTTCTTCGCCCAGGACCACCAGAATAGCCAGGATTAAAAGGAGAGAACGGATAACCAGGACAGCCCGGAAATGATAATCTCCCAGGAGCGCCAGAACCAGTTGGACCATCAGCCAAGATATCCTGGAGAGAAGGAAAACGCCGGTCTTCCAGGACTCTCTGGAAAGCCAGGACAAGATGGACATTCAGGACTCCCAGTAAGTTAATGAAAAGTTTTGATTAATAGAAAAGTTATTTTTTTCAGAGGACCAAGAGAGAATCCGGATATCCAGGAAAACCAGGAGAGAACGGACAGCCAGGGTTCCCAGAATTACCAGGAATGACTGGAGACTCCGGACATTGCGGACCACCAGGACTCACAGGACACCCAGGAGTTCCAGGAGACAAGGGATTCGGAGGAATGGCAGGACTTCCTGGAATACCAGGACCAAAGGGAGAAGACGGAAACCCAGGACTTCCAGGAATCGACGGACAAAAGGGAGAGGCTAGAGTCGCAGTTCTAGGACAACCTGGAGCACCAGGATTCCCAGGACTTAAGGAAGAAGCTGGTCTTCCAAGACTTCCGGGAGCTCCAGGACATGAAGGACAACGCGGATTCTCAGGAGCCCCAGGACTCAACGGAGAAAACAGACTTCCAGGATTGTCTGGACAGCTAGGATACCCAGGAATTGAGGGCAACGCCGGAATTTCAGGAGTACCAGGATTCAAGGGTAAATTGTTAATAATAAATTGGGAAAAAATCAAACTGAACTTTTTTCAGGACACGGTGGACTCCCAGGACTGCAAGGACTTAACGGACCAAATGATGAATCAGGACTTTCAAAAATGCCAGGAATACCAAGAATGAAGGGCAACAGTGACTACCAGGAATGCCAGGACGTGACGGACATTCCGGAGTACCAGGAAGTACCAAGCGAAGTACCAGGCGATCATGGATTCAATGGACTTCAAGGAAAGAAAAGAGAAGCCGGACCAGCTGCCAGTGATGGACAGAAGAGAGATGCTGGACTTCTAGGACAGCCAGGACTTCATGGACCAATGGTGAGTTACAAAAAACCGTCGAAAGTGAACCATAGAAATGGATTTTTATCTAAAAACAAGACTTTTTGTGTAGAAATTAATCTAAAAAATCAACTTTTTGAGCATTTTGAGTTCAAAATCAAAATTTTCGGTGGAAGTCAGACAATGCCAATTTCGCAAATGAAATTTGGGCTTCTGGAACGAAAATTTCGAATCTTGAGTTGTGAGGAATTGCGATGCAAGAACTATTTCGAGTTATAGCTTGAAAAAGCTCGGAAACTATGATTTTTTGAAATCAAGCACCTTAAAATTTCCTAGTCTCATCCTTCAATTTTCCAGATTGACCGACGAACCAACAGCAGAAGAAGCAGTGGAATCTACCTGCGAGCAGAAGAAAAAGGAGAATCGCTTCACCGGCACCGCTGAGAAAGTCATGCTCTCCGTCTCATCTGAATCCACGATGTCGTTCCGTGTGAAGAAGACCTTGACGTCTTCTCCAGCTCCCCCAGATGACCTCTGTTCCTTCAGCTTCGCCATCGCCAGTCAAAAGGATTTCAACTGTTGCCCTACATCAAAATTGATGCAAGTCATAATGAGAATATGGTGAGATGAATGAACATAGCCAACGAGCGCCTGTCTATTAATCTGTGGTTGGAATGACAGTAGTCTATTCAACCCAGACTATGTGATTGGCGCTCTCGGTAGCATTTTCCATGTTTTTTAGGATTAAGACCGTGCACTTATAATCATAAAAGTAGTACTTGTTGTAGGAATTCTCAAAACTTCCATTCGACGTTACAACGGAGCAATCAGAAAAATTGAAATGGTTTGATGATGTAATCGATCCTGGATCCTTGCAGCTGATGATCCGCTCCGCGTCCAATTGCTGATTGGTCTGGTTCTATAGAAGGGCAGAAACATAATCATTTTAACTGGATCTACCGGCTTCCAAAACAAAAAAGACAGAAGACCCCAAGTCCTTGATGTTTGAGGTGCAAGGTTCACCTGAACCCGAAAACCTGGTGCCAACATGGAGAGGAGTTGGATGAGCCAGTCTGAAAATTTGCAAATTGTTGAATAAAGTTCCTTTTTTTATTGTTTTCAGAGTTCTTGGAGTTTTGATAGTGATGGTGAAGGGAATACCTGACTCTATGAAAGTCCGGGATTATTGTAGAAGACGATGAAACGTGAATTTAGGTTCTGGGATCTCGGGAGCTGGTGTTTTATGATTAGTGTAGTTTGAAAATGAGGTTGATCACTTTTGATTTTTCAATTTTCAGATCACGGTAGAAGAAGCCGAAATGTGAACTAAGGCTTTAGGCTTTGGGTAGCTGGTGGCTTCTTGACTACTGTAGTTTGAAAATGAGGATGATAACTTTTGATGTTTCAATTTTCAGATTCCGGGGGTACGGTAGAAAACGATGAAGTGTGAATTTAGGTTCTGAGTTCCGGGGAGTTGGTGGAGTCATGATCTGTGAAGTTTGAGAATGCGGTTGGTCACTTTTGATTTATAATTTTCTGGATTTTTGGATTACTGTAGAAAACTATGAAATGTGATTGTTTTTAATTTTCTGGATTTCAGGATTACTGTAGCAAACGATTAAGTGTGAATTTAGGCGCCGACCGCCGTCCGCCGACTGTCTTGAACAAAAACTACTGCACTTTTCCAACATGTTTTGATGATTTTGAACTAACGAACTCTAAGGCAGAAATAAAATTTGAAGGAAGGTCCGAGCAGAAAATGTACTCTCCAATCAAGCGCACAAAAAAGAGCTGCTGACGGAAAAGTTGGCAAATTGAGTTTTCGAAACATCTAGGGAACACACTCTTTTGAGTCCAATCAGCCGTTATTCAATTTGGCAGAACGTTTCTCGAGAGAAAATTGAATTTGGAATGGGATGCCGGAACTTTGAGAAAATTTAATCAACGCGAACTTTGGGAAGGAAAGCCAAGAAAAAAGGACATCGTTCCTATAGATTATTTTCAGATAACTTCTAGATATTCCTATGACATTCTAGAGCATCCAATGAACAAAAAAGTATAGGGCTTCTTCAATTAGTCCTCCTGCAGCCTCAATCGGATTTTGCGAGACGTTCTGGCAACCTATCAGCAAATTCAATTTTCTCAAAAAATGGCGAATTGTATAGCTGGTATTTGGATTCTGCAAGGATGTGTTCTTTACATGTTTCAGGAAATTCAAATATGTTTCCTTTTACATTCTATCTTCTTTTTCAAGCCTTGATTGGAAAGTGCTATTCCAATTGGGGGCGGAGTCCTTTTTGAAAGTGCATTTTTATTCTTCATTTTCAATAATCTCTTGATTATTTTTTTCTATGAGTTCCGAAAACAAATTTTACAATTCTTGAGTTCCCGAAACATTTGTGGACACCACATCTAAAATTCAATTTTGTGAGCCGACACAATTTTGAACAATTTTAACTCATGTAGAATTCAATTTTGTAAAAAATTTCTGGACCGCTTCAGCTTGTGAGTGTATGCACTGAAGCGTGTTCTCAACATTTTTCAAGGGTTCAATTATGTTCCGTTTTCAAGTGGCACTCGTTTTTTGCATTCCTGATCAAAATGAGCTTTCTAGTGGAAGTGTTCTTGGGTTCTTCATATATTTTGAAGCGTTCTCCAGTACCACATTTCGGCGGATTTTGGTGGAAATTGTAGCACTTGTATAGAAAGTAAATGCTATTTTTAGGAAAAAATCAGTGAGTTAAGTTGTGGTCATAATGGGATACGTGTAAAGAGGGATACATTGAAATTAGCGCTAGAATCCTGACAAAATTGGAAATCAAAAAAAATCAAATGAAATTTGGAAAATAACTAAGAAAAAAGGATAATACTGTATCAGAATGAATGTATTATAATTGGGTATTTTCACTGGAAATCGGCTAACTTTGGGTACCAAAAAAGAAGTGGAGAGTTGTCCGAAAATCCAGACACTTCTGTGTATAGGAATGAAACCTAGATTTTCATTTTTGCAGTCGACAACTTTTCTTTACAACATTTCCGTGAAAAGTTGTCCATGCAAATGTGTTACTACTTCAAATTTCAGTGTTTATGTCTAGAAAAATCCGGGTGTTTACCATTTTTATACGTAAATTTAAAGTAAAAGAAAAGTTGTACAAAAAAGTTATCATCTACAAAAATAAAGATCTAGGTATGTTTTATGACTCCACAAGTTTTTTAGATAATTGGACTACTTTGAACTGCATTTTGACACACCCAAAGTTGAGCTTTTTCCTCTGAAAACACCCAAATATGACACTTTTTTGTCCGTTAACTGTAAATTCATCAAGAACAGGGCTCTGAGTTCTTAATGATTTCTAGCAACACAGAACTGATAGGGCAAGCCTCCCTTGTTAGCTACTTCTAATATCTCAAAAGAAAACATACATTCTTATCATTCGAAATTTCCCCAAACTTCAAACAGAATCATGCTACATTCTTGGTTTTTGGTAGTGGTATCTGAAAAAGTCTATACAAACTATGATCATTCCTTTTTCTGTGCCGAAACTCTCCTTTAATGAATTTGCACAACGTTCAGCCATTCCAGTTGGAATTTAATTTTCTCTCAAAAAAAGTTCTGCTAAATTGAATTGTCGCTGATTGGACTCAAAGGAATGTGTTCCCTAAATGTTTCACAAAATTCAATTTGCCATCTTTTCCGTCCGCAGCTCTTTTTTGTGCGCATGATCGGAGAGTACATTTTCTGTTCGGAGCTTCCTTCAAATTCTATTTTTGCTTTAGAGTTCATTAGTACAACGAAACATGTCAGAAAAGTGCAGAAATTTTTTTGTTCAACCTCAACGCTTAGACCACGCCCATTTTAGGTCCCCTCGGGCCATCAAACCACGCCCATTTTGTATTGTCGCTGGATGAGAAGACTGACAAAGGGCAACTGCTCTTATGGCCCAGATCACAATAAAATTTGCGCTTAGATAGTTTTTTCTCTCTCTCTTTCTTCTTATTATGATGTACTTTCCAATTAGCAAGATCTAAAGTTTTTTTTTTCAATTTTCAGGTAATTCGTATTATTGTGTGCTTGCCCAGCCACTCCATCGCTCAACCCCAAGTTGCCTAAAATCTCTATCAAAAATGAGAACACTTCTCCTGGCCCTCGGGCTTCTGGCGCCCCTTGTTTCGGGATACAGACAGGCCAACAAAGACGCCGAAAAAGTCATCGAACGGCACAAAAAAGTTCAAGAACACTTCGACGATTACGGTGACGTTGTCGGATTCTACGAAGGTTCCTTCACCTGCCCCGGTCGCCGAGACTTTTGTGCCACTTTGACATACGAACGGAAGAAGTGAGTTATTATAGGAAACCACAAAAATATAATGAACATTTTTCAGTGGTAATCAAACAAGCTTCGCTGAGTTAGTACCCCTCCACTGTACTAACACCGGACAACTTTATCACACTATAATGCTGGTGCTGGGTACCAAAGAACAAGTTAGTTACAAAAATTCTGGAGAAGTAATTATACATTTTTTATTCAGGTGGTCGAGGATCCCATCATACGGATCTTGCACAACTGTGGGTCTTTTTATGAACCTCGGGAGCAAGTTTCAACGATCGGATTGCCAAAGAAGTGAGTTTGAGGGTGGGGAGGGTATTACTGTATTACTGGTATTACTGTAGAGAGTGTCACAGAGTTAGTGGAATTAAGAAAACGCCGAAACTCTTAGGATCACGGGCATCCTCTTTCAAAAAAACTTACTTCTTGAAAAGTCAACAAATTTGAATTAGATTGCTCCATTACAAAGTTTAAAGTTTGTAGGAGATCCAGCTATTCTGAAAATGTATCTTTTTTATCTTTTGAGCTGATAGTACATGAAAAAAAAGGTTCATGAAATCTTTTCAGTTGCTAATTTATTTTGGAAAATTGAGAAATAACAAATCTTTTGAAACATTTCTCTAAACCTACGATATGACAAAACAATAACTAATTCTTTTTTTCAGCCACCAAACCTACACGTACACCATCTCCCTGACCGATCGCAACGAAATCACCAAACCTCTTATGATGAAGAAGGCGGGTTTCCCCGATGACGAATATGTTGACTTATTTATCAGAGGAGGCGAGATTTTCGAACCGTTGCGAACTCTCAACCGATTCAAACCGGTCGAAGTTGAGACAATTCTACAGCTTCTCCCACCAGCGCTTGTTCCCAATCGTGGATCATATCAATCATACTATCGCCGCTGCCACCAAACCTCGTTTGACGAAAAAACTGTTCTCTGCTCGAAATCAAATTATCACCACCACAGTTTGGGTTTTCTCGATGAGTGGTTCATGAGGGCAGGACACGATGGAGTGGACTATGGCTCGACCGGAGACAAATTTACCCCATACCCACGTAAATAAGCTTTACTTCCCTTTTTGCTATCTTCCTTCTGCTTTTTCTCGCTTCGCCCCACGTATTTTTCAAATAATGTTCTCTATATGTCCTTCTGCAATTACATTAGCAATTTTTCTTTCTTCGCCTCACATATTTTTTGAATAATATTCGAAATTCTTTCTTCTTTTTCCAAATTTAATACTCTTTAGCGCTCGAGGACTACATTGTTAAAAAAAAATTCTGTTAATGAGGAAAAATATGTTAATGAGGAAAAATATATATATATATATATATATATATATATATATATATATATATATATATATATATATATATATATATATATATATATATATATATATATATAAACAGGAATGTGCGACTCATTCCGTATATCAAAAGCTTAAATTGGAAGTTAATCTTCAACAACTGAAAGTGGGGGGGGGGGGCGTATGTTATACATTCAGAACTAAAGATGAGCAATTGGGACACGTGGACTGCTTATGCTAGAGAAGAAAAAGACGAATGTTTGAGCTTGTAACCATTTTAGGTCACAGAAACATACTATGTATAACAGAAAATCTAGAAAAGACTTGAAATAGCTATGACGAGCAAGTCACAAACCACACGACGTTCTTTCTGAGCCACTATACGACGAACACCCCCACGGAAGTAAAGACTTCCCCCGCTTTGAAAAACCATTTCACTTCCCTATTTTCATGCTATTTCTTTGCCACATGCCCCTCCCCCAGCTTTCGGAGCTCACCCCCAGTTCCCTTATTTGTCAGAATCTCCCACTTTTGCAATGCTCTTCTATGCCGTATGCTCCTCCCACAGAAACTTGGAGCCCACCCTCAGGCACTTAGTGCTCTCTGAACACTCTCCTATTTTCTGTTCTGCTTGTTTTCCCCCTCCAGCAAATGCCATCCAAAATCTTGTTTTGAAATTGTTTTGTCCAACCAGAGAAAGTCTCTTCTTGACATACACTTTCTCGTCCAATCTGCTTGTCTTGGCTTTTTCAACATGTTTTTTTCTTTTTTTCGATGCCAACATCCCTAGTTGTAAATGGAAAAACAGCGAACATTCAGGTTCAGCAAAAGATACTTGAAAATGCAAACTATCTAGAATTTTCAAGAATTGAGAAGTTCTGAAAATTTTGGAGTTTGGCTTCTTCCAATCTATTCATATTCTCCACCAAACATCGCATTTGCTTATCTCAAATGCATTTTTTCTCCTTTCCCCAGCACCCCGTTTCTCATCCTCCCCCACTCACCAATTTGTCGTAGAAGAGGAATGGAAAAGGCCTAATGTGTCCCTGACCCTCGTATTCCCCGGACTCCTCGGATATGTTTTTGGTGGTTGTGTCCTGGGCCAAATTGATGAGAGAGTGTGCATAATGAAGAGACGCAGGTGCAACGAGAGGCCTCTTCTTTTACTTGTTAGCCCTAGCATCGCACTCCCCGCGAGAACAATTGTCGTTCATTGGTTTTGGTTCTTTGATATGCTCACTTTTTTAACCCTATTTCACTTTACAATTGCACATTATACTTGCGCTCAGCCGTATGGCTAACGGTCTCCACTAGACTTTTATGAAAATCTCACTGAAATTTCCTGAGGCCACTTTTATACTTGGGTTTCAGCTTGTTTTTTCAATTTTATCATCAGATTTTATTTCAGTGGCATATATTTATCCTAAATAGTCCGGCCTCAGACATTTTTCAGTAAGAGATGGATGACTGTCTGGTGGGGCGCGGTTGCAACATGCGTGCTAAGCATAATATTACTGAGAGTCAACTTTTCAAACTTTTCTTTTCGAAAAATCCATTCATTTTTTCAGGAAACGATCAAAAAGGATGCTGGAAGATGTGCAGATCGAATCGAGCAACCACTATTGGTAATAAGATCAGAAATATGCAGAACTTGAGTGGATTTGTGTTTGGAATGCAGCAGGTGAGTATTACAAGTTTGAAAAATAATGAAATATCCTTCAAAAACTCAAATTTTACAAAAATCATTAAAAAAAGGATAAATTTCTATTTCTAGATTGGATGAAAATCTAGAAATTACCCTTTTTTCGATAAATTCGATAAAATTCGATTTTCTGATTTCTTCCTGCAAATTTGAAGACTCAATACTATGAAAATTTGAAATATTACGATCTCAGAACCTGATGCCAATAAATATCAACATTTTCTGAAGAAATCATAGAAATATGAGTTCGTAGTCAACAGTTATAAGAGAAAATATTGCGAAAATCCACTTTCTCAATGATTCTCCGCCGTAGTGATCCCGATTAGGCTTGTTAAGCGATCATAGTTCACCGAAATAGTTGTATAAGGACTCAAAGCTTCTTTTGCATCTTAGTTATTCCCAAAAAATGAACTGGAATTTCAGTCATGAAGGGGGTTTTTGACGATATTTCATCAAAATTCGTTAATTCTATTAATGTCGACAAATTCGAGTATCCGATGAATGGAAATGTGGGATATTGCGTTTTAAGAAAATGCTTCTCACTGTACTAACATTTCTAGACAAAATTCAGAGAAATCTGTAGTCGCAGTCAAAAGTTATTGGAGGAATCATCTTGAAATTCCCTTTCTCATTGATTCTCCGTCATAAGGGTCCCGATTTGGTTAGTTGAGCTATCATAGTAGACTGAAATAGTTGGATAAGGTCACAGAGCTCCTTTTGTAATAGAATGTGTTTCGAAAAATAAGTTGAAATCTCTTCCATTCTCGAATTTTTGATGAAATTACAACAAAGTTCAAAATATTTGATATCTATCGCAAATTCGGGTACTCTATTGCATGTAAATGTAAGATATTGCGTTTTCAGGACTTTCCGGAACTTGGCTTCAAAAAAGTTCAGGAGCTGGCCGTGCTCCAGGTTACAAAACGGGGCGGAATCAGCCACCAACAACGCTAGCTCCGCCCACGTTTTTGGGAATCTTAACCACGGACAGCATTTGAACTATTTCGAAGCGGTTTTTGAGGTCTTAGATAATTTCGAATCTCGGGATAATGAATGCACAAAAATTTCTAATCTTCTTGACTCTAAAAATCTGGCAATTTTTTTTCAAATCTCATACTTCAATTTTCCAGAATAGCCGGCAAACACCAACAGCATATATAGCAATGGAATTTACCGGCGAGAAAAAGAAAAAGGTCAATCGCTTCACCGGCACCACTGTGAAAGTCATGTCTTTCGTCTCATCAGAAACCGCGACATCGTTGCTTTTGAAGAAGATCTTGACGTCCTCCACAGCTTACCAGAAGACCCCTATGGCTTCAGTTTTACCAACGCCAGTCAGAAGCATCTCATCTATCGCCCTACATCCACATTGATGCAATTCATAATGAGAGTACGGTGAGATAAATGATTATCGCCAGTCAGAGACATTTGACTGTCACCCTACATTAACATTGATGAAAATCATAATGAGAGAGGTGAGATAAATAAACATAGCCAACGTCTCATATAAATCTGCGACGTCGTTGTGTGAGAAAAAGACCTTGACGTCTTCCACAGCTCCCCAGAAGACCACTGTTCCTTCAGCTCCGCCAACAACAGTCACAGTGATTTCAACTGTTACCCTACATCAATATTGATGAAAGTTATAATGAGAATACAGTGAGATAAATGAACATATCCAACGAGCGCCTGTCTATTTATCTGTGGTTGCCATGACAGTAGTCTTATCAACCCTTATTATGTGATTGGCGCTCTTGGTAACATTCATCTTGGAAATTAGTACTTGTCGTACATTATAAAATACAAAAACGTACTGGAATGCTCATAACTTTTATTCAGCGTTTCAATCAATCAGAAAAATTCTCGACTTCTCGAACCATCTCATGAAGACTGGAATCTTGACCGACAACTCCGAAAAAGCTACTTTTCGGGCACATTGAAGCAGATCCAAACAATAATTGTTGATCCTGTTTGTTCAGAATCCACAGATCATCAAGAGCACCAGCAACACCAATTTTAAATCCATCGAGGGTAAATATGATGTTTTCACCACGATCTCGAATGATTTTCGGGTTGAGGGACACTTTGGTACCACCTGGGATTCCGGAGAGATGAGCAATTACTTCATCTGGAATTTTGATAAATTTGGATGTCAGTAGGTTGTATGAGTTACTCTTGTTCAGCGTCCAAAAGCACCCCTTGAAGACGAATTCCGGTCGGAACAATCCAGCGATGACAGCTCTATCTTTTGACTCGATGGATCTGGCCATCCTTGCCAGAAATTTTCGAAGCATTGGCCCAGCTGAATCAGGAGCAACACTCAATCCAAGCAACCATGGGTCAAAATCGTCCAGATGTCCAACGACAACTCCAATGAGAGCCACGAGAAGAAAGGAGGTTTTGGCTCTCATCGAGATTGGGGAAATTTCAAAATTGTGGTGTTTTCAGGGGGTTGCAATTCTCCTTTTAAACCAGTTCTGGGGTGTTCCTTTTATAGTTACGGGAGCTTCAAAAAAAGAAAAAAATGGGAGGAGTCAACGAATCGGAGGCGACCACGTCGCCCATATTTCTGTTCCCTCTTTCACTTTTCTCACTACTTCTTCTTTTTCAGTTTTTTCCCGGTCGCAGCCAATAAAATTTTACGACTGGGAACGAGTTGCAAAGGAATAGACAGTGCAAAAGGCCTAAGAGGGATTGGAGATATAGGGCATAAACAGAACCGTTTGATTTGGATCAACCGGCTTCCAAAACAAAAAAGACAGTGGACCCTGAGTCCTTGATGGTTGAGGTACGGAGGTTCAACTGAATCCGGAATCCTCATGGCAACATGGAGAAGAGTTGTATGAGCAATTTTAAAACTTGTGAATTCTTAATTAAAGTCAATTTTTTAGTGTTTTCAGATTGGTTGGAATTGTTTTAGTGATGGTATAATACCTGAGTGAGGGAAACTCTGGGAGGACTGTAGAAGACAGTGAAGTGTAAAATTAGGTTCTGGTGTCTGAGGAGCTGGTATATTCACGCCCTGTGCAGTTTGAAAATAAGGATGACAACATAAGATTTTTGGATTTTTAGATTCCGGGAGTACGATTGACGACGATGAAATGTGAATTTAGGCTTCGGGCTTTGGGTAGCTGATGGTATCAAAATTTTCTCAAAATTTTTTCAAATTTTCTCTCGTAACTGTAGTTTCCTTATTGAACTGATGCGGCTGAAGTTTTACATAGACAAGTCTCTTATACCATCCAAAAAAGAACTCATTTCGATTCTTTCTCTACACTTTGAAAATCCGGTCATTTCGCAACTTTTGACTTCTCACTTCTAGTCACTTCGTAACTTTAGTTTCCCGGTATAACAGATGAGGATGAAGTTTTACATGGACAAGTCTGTTATACCACCCGAAGACAAACTGATTTCGACATTCTCTCTCAATTTTGAAAATCAGGACATTTCGCAACTTTCGACTTCTCACTTCTAGTCACTTCGTAACTTTAGTTTCCCGGTATAACAGATGAGGATGAAGTTTTACATGGACAAGTCTGTTATACCACCTGAAAACAAACTGATTTCGACATTCTCTCTCAATTTTGAAAATCAGGACATTTCGCAACTTTCGACTTCTCACTTCTAGTCACTTGGTAACTTTTGTTCTCCGGTATAACAGATGAGGATGAAGTTTTACATCGACAAGTGTGTTATACCACCCGAAAACAAACTTACTCCGACATTCTCTCTCAATTTTGAAGATCAGGACATTTCGCAACTTTCCACTTCTCACTTCTAGTCACTTCGTAACTTTAGTTTCCCGGTATAACAGATGAGGATGAAGTTTTACATGGACAAATCTGTTACACAACCCGAAAACAAACTCATATTGCCACTTCCCCTAAACTTTGAAAATCAGGACATTTCGCAACTTTCGACTTCTCACTTCTACTCACTTCGGAACTTTTGTTCCCCGGTATGACAGATGAGGATGAAGTTTTACATGGACAAGTGTGTTATACCACCCGAAAACAAACTTACTCCGACATTCTCTCTCAATTTTGAAGATCAGGTCATTTCGCAACTTTCCACTTCTCACTTCTAGTCACTTCGTAACTTTAGTTCCCCGGTATAACAGATGAGGATGAAGTTTTACATCGACAAGTCTGTTATACCACCCGAAAACAATCTCATATTGACATTCTCTCTCAATTTTGAAGATCAGGTCATTTCGCAACTTTCCACTTCTCACTTCTAGTCACTTCGTAACTTCAGTTTCCCGGTATAACAGATGAGGATGAAGTTTTACATGGACAAATCTGTTACACAACCCGAAAACAAACTCATATTGCCACTTCCCCTAAACTTTGAAAATCAGGACATTTCGCAACTTTCGACTTCTCACTTCTACTCACTTCGCAACTTTAGTTCCCGGTATAACAGATGAGGATGAAGTTTTACATGGACAAGTCTGTAACATGAACAGGTCTGTTAGTTGAATGCTTTTTCCAAAAGTCGTTCTTAAAAGTTACAATAGGAATTTTTTTTTGTTTTGCCAAGTTCAAGAATGTAATGTGATACTTGTCTTCTTCAGATATCCCGAGCCCCCTCCCTCAACCTTCCTAGGTGCAGTTTCATGTTTTACACAAATGTAATCATCTGTAAATCAAGACAGAAACTTCCAGTGCCTTCAAAATTGTTGGGAATTACTAATCAAGTAAAACTACAATTTTGTAGTTGAACACTTTTCCCGTAGTTGAACACTGGGCGGAGCCCACATGAAAATTTTGGAGAAATAAAAGAGTTCGGACACCCAAAAGTAATAGTGGAGCCTTGTCGTGTCTGGGCTCATTTTGTAGCTCTTTTGTTGATGAATACGATTTGGAACATCCTGAAGACTTCTGAAACACTGAAATTCAAATTTCCTGTGCCAAATGCTTCAAAATGAACTCAAACTTAACTAGGCTTCGCCCACTTTGAAATTTTGGAGGAATACAGGACTACCGGAAATGAAAGTGGGCGGAGCCCAGTCGAGTGTGGGCTTACTTTGAAGGTCTTGAGTAGCTGAATACGATTCAGAACTTCCTGGAGACTTCCCAATTTTCGAATTTCAAACTTCCCGCGCTAAGACCGTCAAAATGAGCCAAACGCGACGAGGCTCTGGCCACTTTGAAATTGTGTGAAAAATATAGTGGACTGGATTTAAAAAAATGATAATGGGCGGAGCCTAGTCGAGTCTAGTCTCATGTCATTTTAAAGCTCTTGAGTTGCTGAAAATAAATTTGAAGGTCCTGGAGGTTTCCGAAACATTGAAATTTAAGTTTCACGACCTTGAAAATTAACCCAACCTTAACTAGGCTCCGACTACTTTGAAATTTTGGAGAAATAAAGGGGTCCGGACCCCAAAAATAAAAGTGGGCGGAGCCTAGTCGAGGTTAGGCTTACTTTAAAGTTTTTCGATTGCTGAATACGATTTTAAAAGTCCTGGGGGATTTCCGGAACATCGCCAGTCTCGATTCAGACGTTCAAAACTTCTTTGGCGTTTGAGAAAACTCTCCACCAAATGGCTCTCTAAGAAAAATACAGTTATACGGAAAATTCCTAAAGACGTCCATGATCAAAATCCGAAATTTCACAAATCTGTCATTTTTTAATTTGATGCTCAAAATATTCATTATCATTCAAATTCAAAATCAGATCAAGTAGTTATCCGATGGGTTGTTCGAAGTGTCGATGAATCCAGATCGGGCACATCGCTCACAGTTGATTGCACGGGCCGCCCATAGCTGTTGGAGATACTTTCCAAGAATGAATTCAGCTCCACAAACGCTCATTTCTTTTCCAAGATTGAGGGCAGTGGCTCGGAAGGTGATGAAATCTTTGGTCCAGTCCACGGTTTTTTGTTCTTCGGCATATTGGAGAGCAAAGGAAATATCCAGTTCCTTGTTCCAGTTGGCGAGTCCAAGAGTTATTTCGTCTGGAAATTGTGATGTTATTTTTAAGTTTAGGTTTTTAAAACACATATTCCGCAACTCAAGAGCTTCAAAATTAGCCTAAACTCAACTAGGCTCCGCCCACTTCTGTTTTCGTGGCCCGTACTCCTATATTTTTTTCACAATTTCAAAGTGGGCGGATCCTAGTCGAGTTTGGGCTCATTTTGAAGGTCTTGGCGCGGAAAATTTGAATTTGAATGTTTCGGAAGTCTCCAAGACCTGTAAAATCGTATTCAGCAACTCAAGAGCTTTAAAAAGAGCCTAATCTCGACTTGGCGCCGCCCACATTCATTTTTGGCGGTCCGGACCCCTTTATTTTTCCCAAAATTTCAAAGTGGGCGGATCCTAGTCGAGATTGTGCCCATTTTCAAGGTCTTGTCGCGGGGAATACGTACATTAATGTTTCAGAAGTTTTCAAGACATTCAAAATCGTATTCAGCAACTCAAGAGCTTCAAAATAAGTCGAAACACAACTAGGCTCCGCCCACTTTCATTTTCGAAGGTCGTCTTACAGTAATAATAGGTCCTCTCGCATCCGATACAGGTAAAATTCCGTTGGAACAACGAGGTGGCCATCGAAAAATCTCTTCCAGAGAGGAACTGTGTAGCCTTGTTAAGGAATTTCCTGGCGAAAACGTCGGGAGCATCCTCGCGTTTTCCGTAGAGCTCTTCGTTGCTTCTTCTGAGGCGACCCCCTTGGATGCAGGTGGTGTGGAGGAGAAGAAGAAGGTGGAGAAAGGGAATGGTGTTTGACCACATTTCAGAAAACTGACAATTTTTGGAAGGTTGGTGGTTTCTTTTATAGTTTTCGGGAGCAATAAAAATCCCATGAAATTTTGCATATTTCGTATGAATCAGAGTTTTCGTGGGAGGGGAATGGAGGAAAATGGGGGGTGGAATGGGAAAAGAAATGGAAGATCAATGCTCAAGTTTGATGATCAAAAATCAAAAAATGTAGAATAATCGAGTTCCGAAATTTTAGGGTTACTGTAGAAAACTATGAAGTGTAAATTTCAGTTCTCGCTCTCAGGAACTGATGTGTTTATCTGCGGACCGGACATCAGAATTGACGCCAGTAACCTCTAAGATAAATTTTGGGCTGCAAAAATAGAAAAATTGTGCAAGATTCAAAATAGAGGAACGATTTCAATATTTTTGAACCAAATTTTTTCAGTAATAATGGTCTCGAGGAATTCGAAATACTGATTTCCGCCTTCGAAGATTTTTGGCGTCAAATCTGATGCCAGGTCTGCAGATAAACCCACCAGTTCCCGAGAGGCTTACATCATAAATTCACATTTTATCGTCTTCTACAGTAACCCTAAAACCCAAAAATTCAAGAATCAAAAGTTTCTATTCTCATTTTCAGACTACAAAAATCTTGATACCACCAGCTACCCAAAGCCCAAAGCCTAAATTCACATTTCATCGTCTTCTACCGTACTCCCGGAATCTCAAAATTGGGAAATCAAAAGATTGAGCTGGTTTCGAGCAAAAATGACCAACATTTCTTCAGAGAAGCATCAACGTCAGATTCTGCAACCCTCGAGGTCCAAGAATTCATGGTGATGGGAGACTGGACCATCTGTCGTGGATCGGGAAGATCGAAACTCCTTACATCTGGAGACTTCGGTTGAAAATTCCATTGAATTTGATGAGTTTTCAAGTGTATTTTTCAATCTGATATTAACCAACTTTCTTCCGAATTTTATACCAGAATCTCAAATTTTGGAATCAGTGTACTCCTCTTTTAACATGAGCGATAGCTCAAATGTGAGGCGCCAACAAATCGGAAGCAACCACGTCATTCATATCTCTGATCCCTCTTAGCCCTTTCTCACTGTTTCTTCCTTTGCAGCTCGTTCCCAGTCGTAAAAATTTTATTGGCTGAGACCGGGAACAAACTGAAAAGAACTGAAAACGATGAAATAGTGTGAAATGTGCAAGAGGGATCAGAGATATGGACGACGTGGTCGCCTCCGATTCGTTGGCTCCTCCCATTTTTCTATTTTTTTTCAAGCTCCCGTAAGTATAAAAGGAACACGCCAGAACTGGTATAAAAGGAGAATCACAGCCCCCCGAAAACACCACAATTTCGACATTTCCCCCAATCTCGATGAGATCGAATACATCCTTTCTTCTCTTGGCTCTCATTGGAGTTGTCGTTGGACATCTGGACGATTTCGACCCATGGCTTCTTGGATTAAGTGTTGCTCCTGATACTGCTGGGCCAATGGCTCAAAAATTCGTCGCGAGAATGACCAGATCTGTCGAGTCAAGAGATTCCGCTGTCATCGCTGGATTGTTCCAACCCGGATTTGTCTTCAAGGGTTGCGATCGGGTATTGGAAAAAGGTAGGTCAAAAAACCTCTTGATATCTTAACATTTACTACATTTCAGATCAAATAACTGCTCATCTCTCCGGAACTCCAGCTGCTATCAAAGTGTCGTTCAAACTGGGACCCATTCGAGACCTTCGTGATGGTGAAAACATCGAGTTTGCTGTCGCTGGTGATGGACTTGATGCTCTTTTTCTTCTGAACAGACACGATCAGCAGCTTGTCTCCGGATATGCTCCAAAGTGCCCAAAAAATCGTTTTGTTGGAATCGTCGGCAGAGACTCCAGTCTTCATGAGATGAATCGAGAATTCTTTTAAAAAGATCAGTTGAAGCTGAATAAAGTTTATGAGCATTCCAGTACGTTTTTGAACTTTATGATATACAACAAGTACTAATTTCCAAGATGAATGGTACCGAGAGCGCCAATCACATAATATGGGTTGATTAGACTACTGTCATTGCAACCACAGATTAATAGACAGGCGCTCGTTGGCTGTGTTCATTTATTTTACCATACATATAACTTGCATCGTTGTTGATGTAGGGTAACAGTTGAGATCCCTTTGACTGGCGATGGCGGAGCTGGAAGAACAGGGACTTCTGGGGTTCTGGCAAATACGTCAAGGTCTTCTCACAGGACGTCGCGAATTCAGAAGAGACGAAGGACACGACTTTCGCAGCGATTGCCTTTTTTCTTCTGTTCGGAGGTAGATCCCATTGCTATTTGTGCTCTTGGTTTCGTTGGTTATTCTGGAGAACGGAAGTATAAGAATTGGCAGAATTGCTAGATTTTTGGAATCAGGACGCTTAGAGATTGGCCGCCTTCTGCGGTAGATACCTTGTAAGGTCTTCTGAAATTCCTTTTGAAGATCCTGGCGGGTAGGGTTGTCCGACGTCTTCTATGAATGCTCCTGGAGTTCGAAGCGAGAGTTCTGAAATCCTGGCGTTTTCTGAGTAATATTCCTCCGGTCCTGGTGCACTGACTTCTTCCACATGAACTTCTGGAGCCTGCCAGTTTTCTCAATAGAACGATTGGAGGGGTCCTTCGGGTACAAACGCTTCTAAATCCGTTTTGAGCAACTCCATGATTGTTTTCTAATAACACAATGTCTTCTTTTTTTCCTATCGCGTCTGGTGCTGGCGAGAAAAGTGAGAGAAGAGCACTGGAAGCCTTGGGATTCGCGTCTGAAAATTTGAAAATCTTTGTAGTTCAAGTTTCTCAGAAGCTTTTGAAGGCTTCAGATTCTTCCAAAATATTCTGAAATTTTGTATAATACTCTGACGTTTCCGAGGACTTCAGAATCGTTAAGATCTTTCAAAACCGTTTGTCATTTTTCAGATTCCCCGTAACCCATTCAGAAGTTTTTTCACGTCTTCAGAATCTTCAAGATCTTTTAGAATCATCAACTTTTTAATGACGCTTTCTAGAACACTTGGAATCCTCTTGAACGTTATGAAAATCTCTCAATAACTTTCAGAAGATCTCCAGCGTCCAGAATCGTCAAGAAGTCTATTGAAGCCTTACAACCTCTTCAGAGTTTTCAGGATCTTCAAAAGTCTTTATATCCTCAAAAATCCTTTTGAAGCCTTCAGAAGCTTCTCGGATAGTCCAGAAAGCTCCGGAATGCTTCAGAACTCTTGACCAGGTTCTGTGTAGCCGGCATTTTGCAACTTTTTGCATGGTAATTAACTGTAGCCTATTTGAAGCCAAAATCTTACATTTTTTTCATTTGTATCGTTGGCCCCTTCGCCCTTCGTGCTGCATGTCCATTTCCTTGAAAAGCTAATCAAGAATCCTTGATGAAGATTCCCCGGCAGTATCCATCTTTTTCTGTTGTGCGGGTTGTTGTTCGGGTTTTTGCTGGGGAGCATTTTGTTGCTGCAAAATTGAGTTGATTGCTTCCAGATATCAAAAAACGTGCGTACGTTCCCAGAATCTTAATGTTGAAGCTCAGAAATCGCTCTGAACCCTTCAAAATTTCTTCGTAACAGTCCAAAAGCTGTCCGTTGTCAAGCGTCTCAAACAATGGGCGGAGCTACCGTTGGTGATGTTTGATTCCGTCCCCTTTTTTGAATTTCGGTCACGACCAGCTCCCTAACAATTTCGAAGCCAAGTTTCCGAAGTTTAGAGCGGTTTTAAGATAATTTATAGCATTTTCTCATTTTCGAAATTTTTGACGCAAATTGAGCCACCTGAAGCAATATTTGCCCATTTTTCCGCAACTTTGGAAGTTCTTGGACTCGCAATTTTCCGATTTTCAAACTTTTCAGCACCCAATTACCTCAAATCACGGCATAGCTCATTGACCGCCACCTCCGGACTTCGACCAATAAGTTCCCATTTACGCAGCTGCACCCATCCCGTGTTGGATTTGTGACAATGACGACGGCGTTCCGCTTCTGACGCAAAAGCCCTCCAGAAGCACCGACACCTCCACCACGCTCAAGATCACGTTGGTCATTGCCGTTCGATCAAGTCCAGCCTCGGGTTGTCGCTGTCGTCGGCAAATTTCTTGTCGATGATGTTGTTGGGGGCGGTGATCAGGGGTCTCTTAAATCCAAACGAGTCTTGAAATCCAAATTGGGACTGGGGTTTCGGTGACTCTTCTTGACGTCTTCTAGAGCTCTAATCTTCAATCTATTGTGTGTTTCGCACCACGGCTTTACCGTATCATCCTGGAATTCTCTTATTCCTCTTTGCCTTATTCATCCTCTTGTAAATCTGCTTTGAGAGATTCTGAAGATGCTCCGAATCTTCGTTGCTGACACCAGCTTGGCTCAACGCTGTTGGAGACGTGTTTTGCAGTGAATCGCCTAATTCGAGCCACGAGTCGTCCTGAAAAAAATAAATATAATCGTTTTTGGTAACTTTTGCCTCGAAACAAGTCATTTTCGCCCCCGAATCCTTTTTTTCGGCTAAAATGAGCTTTTTGTTAAAATTTTTTTGTTGAAAATTTGCCAATTGCAGAAAAAAAATCGGCCCAAGACCACAAAAATGTGTCCAAAACTAGCTAAAACACACAGCAGCTGCGATTTCGAGTCAAAAAAAAGGGGCGGAGTCAGGTCCCCCTTAGGCAAATTCTAGATGATTTTGCTCATTTCGCAGACAATATTCCAGGTTACTCAAACATACTCAATGCCGGTGGTTCTGATAATGGAACTCCCGGTGGCGGCACATATCTCAATCCTGGTGGTGGCGGTCCCCTTTCCATGTGCACTGATTCTGATTCTAACGTCCTCGTTGATTGGCGGATTTTGCGGATTCTGCACGAGCTGGTGAATTCGGCGATCGGACGACGGAGACCGTGTTCATCTGGAAAAATCCAGTTTTTGAAGCGTTTTTGTGGTCATGAAGCTCAATTATAATATTTCATAAATTTTGGCAGAAAACCAGTCATTTCCCTACCGAAATTCATCATTCTGGGCTCAAATGTATAATTTTCGGCTAAAAATTGAGCATTTTTAGCTCTTAGTGGTCATTCTTGACTCAAAAATTAGTCACTTTGAGTCAAGAAAACTTCCAGTGACAATCTGTTTACAAAACTCGAATTTCAATACGAAGTTTGTCATTTTTGGCCAGTTTTCATCCGAAACTTCACATTCTGCGCGCCTCATGGCTACTTTCATACAGTTTTTACAAAAAATTTTCAAAGATTACCTCATAAACTCCGTTGTACTCAACTGCAAAGCATGTCCAACAATCCTTCCTTTCCTCGAGACATCAACTTGTTTGTCGCTTCCCATACGCGCTGAGACTGTTCCCATCAGTTTTTGAAGACCGAATTCCTAGACATCCCAAGTTCCTTGAGGGTCATGAATTCCTGGAGATTCAAAATTTCTGGACTTCCAAGGTCTCTAAGTAAGTTGGACAAGTTTTTGTTAGATCCAGCTGGTCCCGAAAAACATTCATCTCCATCATCTCCGACTGGTCCTGGCATTCCAGGAAGTCCACGATATCCTTGTGGTGCTATTTGTCCTGGGTATCCAGCCAATCCGTTCTCTCCATTGGTTTCTGGAGCAAGCTGAGCAGGTGCCTCCTCTGTCTCTCTTGGATCCAAGAGCTCCTAGAAGTCCGCTCACTCCATCACGTCCCTCATATCCGTTTGGTCCTGGTGGACCACGTTGTCCTTTGGCTCTTGGGAGTCCATTGAGATAGTCTCTTGGTAGTCCTCTACGGGCAATCCATTTTCTACCTGGCTTTCCTTCTTTTCTTGCTTTCCGTCTTTTCAAGTCCTGGGATGCTTTGTTCCGCGGTATCTGAAAACATAAACTATGGCAACAATGACAAAAATGAATCAACTCACTTTGGCTCTCCCTTTGGTCCTGAAAATCCAGCAGTTCCCGGTGGTCCAGAGACTCCTGGGGCTCCTGGCACTCCACCGTCTCCCTCATCCCTATTTGGTTCTGGAAGACTTTCGTTTCTTGGGTATCCTAGAAGACCCGGTTCTCATGGTTTTCCAATTGGTCCGGCTAGTCAAGGGCTTTCTGGGAATTAGTTCCTGGTGGTTCTTGGTTTCCTAGACGCCCTGGCAATCTTGGTGGTCCTGGAGCTCCGTCATCGATGACACCTTTATAAGGTATTAGTTCTGTCTGGAGAAAATTTGAAACAGACTCACCCCTGGGGGGTCCTGGTGGTCCGGATTTTCCTTTTGGTTCATCTTTTCCTGAGTATCCAGTTTCTCCCTTTTGTCCTGAAAGTCCTGGAATTCTACCGAGTCTGTCAAGACCGCGGTCTCCCTTGAATCCAGGTGGTCTGGCGTTTCCTGGACGTCCTTCCTTTCCTCTCATCCAAATTGTTTCAGACTTCTCTCCATTCATTCCGTCGGGTACGATCAGATCCTGAACTATTTCATAGCCGAATTTGCATTGGCAAACAATTTGATGAGCGACATTCTGCAACCAAAAACCAATCAAATTGGCCAAAATTTGCTCAAAACACTCACCGAATTTATTTGGGCTTTGTAAGCAGCTTGATCTCCAAATAATCGAAATGACTCTCAGTGACAATTGGCGTAGTGAAATTGGCTAAAAATTATTTTTGATAATTTTGCCATCATTGTCGTAAGCAAAAAACTCACTACGTTGAATAGACGATATCAGTTACAAGATTTGGTGATATGAAATCGGCCTTGTCCCTGAAAAAATCATAGTCTTTCAGAAGCAAAATTTGGATGAAAAGCCTGTAAGAAGAAGATCAGGCACGGATGCGGAACAAAAAAACAAAAATTTTGGGGTCACGTGAGAAAGGAGGCTTGTCCGCAATTGCGCGTCAAGTGTCGGAGTGTTTGTAGAAAATGAACGAAATTGGGCGCGAAATATGAATATTCAAAGGAAATAGTTAATCTTTTTGTAGAAATTCTCCAAGAATGCTCAATTATGAGTAAAAATTCGTTTCTTTGGTCTTTTATAATCTCAATAGTGAGGTGTGAAATTCAAAATTAACTAACTTTCTGTCAAAAATACAGGTTTTTTCACAAACACTCAATTTCGGCTAAACTTGGGCATTTTTAAAACAAAACCTTTCAGAAAAAGGCAGTACTTCAAGTCAATAGAAGTCAAAATCTGAGAAATTCGCAATTCCAGTGAAAATGTGTAAACGAATTTCGACTTTTTGTCGAAAGTGACTCAAAATTGTTTATTTTTGGCCATTGCATGAATAATTGACTAGATTTCTCTGAATTTTGTTAGGAAATGTTAAGAATAGCGAGTAGCATCTATTAAGATCACAATATCCCTCATTTCCATTCATTGGAGTACTCAATTTTTCGACAGAAATAGAATAAACGAGATTTGATGAAATATTGTCAAAAATTCCATCATGGCTGAAATTCCAGCTCATTTTGGGGAATTACTAGATTTCAATAGCAGCTCTGTTTCCTTGTTCATGCATTTCGGTCAACTATGATCGCTCAACTAACTTAATCAGGACCCCTAAGATGGAGAATCATTGAGAAAGTGCATTTTCGACATGGTTTCTCTGATAACTTTTGACTGCGACCACAGATTTCTCTAATTTTTGTCAGGAAATGTTGATGATATCAGGCATGAGCTCCTCAGATTACAATACTAAACATTTCCATTCTTCGAAACACTCAAGTTTGCAAAAAAGTTCGAAAAATTCGAATTTTAGTGAGATTCCATTGAAAATCCGATCATGGAAGACATTCTAGCTCACTTTTTGGGAGAAATTCTATTGCAAGAGAAGTTCTAGGAGCTTGTTTAACTATTTCAGTCAACTATGTCCACTCCGCTTTACTACCCAAAACCGCAGTAGCGAAAAACCTTTGGGAAATGGGAGAATTTCGAATCCATTTTGCGAATGACTAAGTCTTGACTTTGGAGGGTTTGGCTAGTTTTAAACACATAAGGATAGTTTTCGGCGAGGTAAGTTAGTAGAATTTCAGCTTTTGGAGCATGTTTCATATTTTTCGAAAATGGAAATACTCACTTTTGGTCCTCAAAACACAAATCCACGCGAGTTCTTCATATTTTCAATATCCTCTGGCTTTTTTTAGGAGTTATTAGGATGGTTCATTCTTCAGGATTCTCTTTGATCGTTACCTGGAAAAAATCTTAAAATTTTTGAAATGAAAACTTCGAAATTTGGATGCATACTTCAGTTTCAATTCATGAGATCTTCAACTAGTGATACTAGATTATAATGGACTTCACTTAACTTAATACTAGTCAAAGTAAGTGAGTATAGCCAATCAAAAAACCAATGAACGACGATTGTTGTCGAGGGGAGTGCAATACTAGGACTAACGGGTAGAGAAGAGGCCTCTCTGTTGCACCTGGGTCTCTTCGTTTCGCACACTCTCTTAACCGTCCGGCCCAGCCGCACACATACACCAACAACACATCAAAAGAGTCCAGAATACGGGGGTCCGGGGAGGACACATGTGTCATCTTCCATTCCTCTTCCCCCCCAAATTGATGGGTAAGGTAGGATGAGAAACGGGGTGCTGGGGTGAGAAGAGAAGATGCATCGGGGATAAGCAATTGTGATGAGAAAGAAACAACCGGGATGGAAGAAATGGAAAATCGGAGTGAACACAGAAGGTGGTAATGAGGGTGCAAACTGGAACGATGGAAGCTGGGAGCAGAATGTAATTTGCACTTCCTAATTACACAAAATCTCGAAATTCCACTTATTAGAGTAATCAGATTTGCGAAAGGAATCAGAAAATTCAATTTTGTTGAAAATCCGATTTTGACTGAAATTCCAGCTCATTTTTACTGAGAAATTTTATTGCAAAAGGAGCTCTGGAAACTCATACAACTTTATTATTCAACTATGTTTGCTCTACTGAATTAATAACGAGACCCCTATGGCTGTGAATCATTGAAAGTGGGGATTTTCAACATGATTTCTCTCATAACTATTGACTACGATCTCCGATTTCTCTAATTTTGGTCAGAAAATGTTGAGAACAGTGGGTGTCATGTCCTGGGAACATAATATCCGACGGTTCCATTTATTTGAGTACTCAAATTAGCGGAAGAAACGGAACGTTCGAAGTTTGTTTGAATTTTGTCAAAAATCGGTTAGTGGCAGCAATGTCAGCTTATTTTTTGTGAATAATTTTATCACAAAAATTGCTCTGTAGCCTCAGTCAACTATTCCAGTCAACTATGTTTGCTCAACTAACCAAATCGGAACCCTTTTGATGGAGAATCATTGTGAAAGTGGATTTTCGGGATGGTTTCTCTTATAACTATTGACTACGATTTCAGATTGATCTGATTTTTTGAAAAAATGTTGATATTTATTGGCATCAGGTCCTGAGTTCTTCATATCCTGCATTTTCATAGTGTTAAGTCCTCAAATTTGCAAAAGAAATTATAAAATTCAAATTTCATCGAATTTCGTCAAAAATCCACTATGACTGAAATTCCAGATCAATTTTATGTGGAAATTTTATTGCAAAAAGAGCTTTGAGTCCTTATTCAACTATTTCGGTTATCTATGTTCACTCAACTAACCTAATCAGGACCCCTACGATGGAGAATCATTGAGAAAGTGCATTTTCGACGTAGTTTCTCTAATCACCTTTGACTGTGACCACAGATTTCTCTAAATTTTGTCAGGAAATGTTGATGGTATTTGTTGTCAGGTCCTCAAATGACAATATCCTACATTTCCCATCATCGGAGTTCTCAAATTGGCGGAAGAAGCCGAAAGTACAAATTTTGTTGAAATTTTGCCAAAAATCGGTTGATGGAAGCAATTTCAGATTTTTTTTTCAGAAAAATTCTATCACAAAAGAAGCTGTGGCACCTCATTCAACTACTTCAGTCAACTATGTTTACTCAACTAGTCTAATCGAGACCCCTATGGCTGAGAATTATTGAGAAAGTGGATTTTCGGAATGGTTTCTTTTATAACTATTGACTACGAAGTCATATTTCACTGATTTCTTTAGAAAATGTTGATATTTATTGGCATCAGGTCCTGAGTTCTTCATATCTTGCATTTGTATAGTATATAGTCCTCGAATTTGCAAGAGAAACCAGAAAATTCGGTTTTATCGAATTTCGTCAAAAATCCCATCATGGCTCAAAATCCAGCTTATTTTTTGGAAACAACTGAATTGCAATAGCAGCTCTGAGTCCTTATTCAACTATTTCGGTCATCTATGTTCACTCAACTGACCTAATCGTGACCCTTATGGCGGAGAATCATTGCGAAAGTGGTTTTACAAAATGGTTTATTTTGTAACTATTGTCTGCGATCAGTAATTCTTCCGATTTTTGTCAGGATATGCTAAGAATGGTATGTACCACGTTCTGAGAAGGATGTTTTATTGTTTTTCAAAATAGAAATACTCACCTTCGGCCTTCCAAACACAAATCCATTCAAGTTCTGCACCTTTCTGATTTCCTCTCTCATATTTTCAGTAGTAGTTGCTCGATTTGATCGTCACACCGTTCAGCATCCCCTTCGATCATTTCCTGGAAAATTTAATGGATTTTTTTGAAAAGAAACCTTTGAAATTTTGAATCTCAGTAATACTAAACGCGCATATTACAATCGCGCTCCACCAGACATTTGGCCAAATCTCACTGGACAATGTCCGATGCCAAATTTCACTGAAAATTCTTAGTAAATATATGCTACTGAAATGAAATCTGATGATAAAATTGAAAAAAGACTAAAAACCAAAAGTAAATGTGGTCTCAGAAATTTTCAGTGAGATTCTGATAACTGTCTGGTGGAACGCGATCGCCAGACGGCTGGACGCAAGTCAAATTTTAGAATTGTAAATTGAAATAGGGTTCTAATGAGTAAGCATAGCCAAAAACCAAAACCAATGGACGACAATTGTTCTTGCGGGGAGTGCAATTCTAGGGCTAAAGGGGGAGAGAAGAGGTCTCCCGTTGCACCTGGGTCTCTTTGTTTCGCACACTCTCTCATCATTTTGGCCCAGCACACATCCACCAACAATACATCCGAGGAGTCCAAAAGACGGGGGTCCGGGGGAGGACACATGTGGCATTTTCCATTCCTCTTCTCCGATAAATTGGTGGGTGAGGGAGGATGAGAGACGGAGTGCTGGGGAAAGGAGAGGAAATGCATCGGGGATTAGCAATAGGGGTGAGAATTTGGTGTAGGAAATGAATGAATTGAAGGGATAGCATTCGATTCAGAGTCCTGGTCAGGATCAAACTTCACAAATTTAACGAGAGACCGATGAAGGATAATCTGAAAAAACGTTTGTTGGAAGGATATCATATGAGCTGCACAGAAATACGGGGGTCTGGAGTGGAAACATGTGGCGTTTTTCATTGCTTTTTGTTTCTTCTCCGACTAATTGGTGAGTGAAGTACTTATCATGAGAGAAGGGGTAGTGGGGGAAAAAAGAAGAAGATGCATCGGGAAAACCGCCGACCGCCAAAGTTTTTAGAATTCCTCAATTCCAAAAGTTCTAGAAATTTTGCATCTGTTTTTACATGAATCTTTTGTTGAATATGACTGTTCGCTGATTTTCAATTTTCAGCAAGAATCGTTGGCTCCGAAAAAGAGAAAAAATGTTGAAAAAGCCAAAACAGGCTGATCAGACAAGAAAGTGTATATCAAGAAGAGACTTTCTCTGGTTTGACGAGAGAACTTCAAAATAGGATTCTAAATAGCATGTGCTGAAGGAAAAAACAAGCAGAGCAGAAAATAGGAGAGTGTTCAAAAAGCCGTGCCTGCCTGGGGGTGGGTTCCAAGTTCTGGGGGTCAGCTCCGAATGCTAGGGGAGGAGCGTGTGGCATAGGAAAAACATTGAAAAAATAGGAGATTCTGAAATATAAGGGAACTGGGGGTGAGCTCCGAGAGCTGGGGGAGGCGCATGTGGCAAAGAAACAACATGAAAATAGGGAAGTGAACGGATTTCTCAACGCTGGGGA
The DNA here is from genome assembly GCA_963932045.1 of Caenorhabditis sinica. Lineage (NCBI taxonomy): Eukaryota > Metazoa > Nematoda > Chromadorea > Rhabditida > Rhabditidae > Caenorhabditis > Caenorhabditis sinica. Next base: position 28,448,778 of record OZ009938.1, read on the forward strand.
AGACGTCCTTCTGTGGCTGGTGCCAGTCGTATAGTGGCTCAGAAAGGAAGATTAACTTCCATTTTTAGCTTTCGATATACGGAATGAGGTGCACATCCCTGTTTTCGCTTAATGTAATGTCACTGATACCTATGAATATATTTCCTCCTAGAACCCGTAAAACAGTAGTCGGAGTCGAACAATGACAGCTCAGTGAGTAAGAATAACCATTTTCTCATACCAATTGCCCCATCATCGTCTTCTTCTTCTTTTCTTCCTTGCTCTGCCCAATACATAAAAACGACCACCCGCTTTCAATCATAAATTCTTCTCTCTTTTCTCTCGTGGGGCCAGCCGACCGGACGCACCTTTATCTTCTACTTCTTTTTCTACAGCAGCCAACTCAACACACCAAGTCCGTTTCTCTCTTCTCTCGACTGTTGCCTTCCTGCAAATCCGCTTCCATGCCCTCCTTTTCTCTTATTTTTTCTATTTGTCTAGGGAAGTTCTGATTACAAAAACCCACAAATCAACCAGAGAAGGTCGAATTTTGGAGTGCGGAAATGAGCAATGCCTGTATTTCAAATGAGTAATTAAAAAAGTTTTTAAGAAACAAACATTTATTCAATGCAAATTCAAGCAACAATGTGAACGAAAAAATTATCGTGGACGAGTGAAAGTGTGCTCAGAGAAGGAACGAGACTTATAATGGAGATATTCATCACGAGTACAATAGATCGTGTTGAAGTTTTCAACCGCCCGGCATCTTTCCAATTCCGAAGACTGACCGTAGGGATGGAGCACTGAATACACTGTTGGTTTTTCCATGGGCCATTGAATGGTGCTGAGGTATTCGTAATCAAATTGTTGATTTTTTCCATTCCAAACGTAGTGGGCGTTGCCGGTATTCTCTCTCCATGGTGCACTATAGCTGTAGAATTGACTACGATCACTGGACACAGGAGTGGTAAAATCAAGTTGCACTTGGAAGCTCCGATGACTGAAAAAGAAATTATCTTATTGTTAGGTTCCCAGAATTACAGATTTTAAGAATCTCTGAATAATTTGATACCACTAATCTTAACGTTTTAAGACCCCAAAAATCTCAGAATTTCAAACTTCAGGTTTTTTAGAATTTCAGAATGTTAGATTCCAGAAATTTTAGAATATCCTAGCCTCAATTGCTCAGAATCTCTGACATTTACAAGTGACACCAAAAGTACTCACTTCTGTCTTCCAGGATTCGTTCGGTGAAACTGTCCTTCCCTCTGAGAGTACTTGCTTGCTCCGTCAACGCAGTCATGTACCAATATCCAATGTGGCTCATACTCGACCTGAAAATACAAAACATTTGAAAAACGTTGATATTTTCAAAACCCACATCTCCCTCTCCCGGTTCATTCAAAATAACCATCGCAGAGTGGCTCAAGGTGTCCTCATAGGTGCAGTGTAGAGGCGTGTATTCGAGCAGGCGCTCGGATGAATCGCTGAAAAATTTGAATGTTTTTGACATTTTTCTAACGCAGCAAGTTACTTCTTCTTTCTCAAGTAATGAAACTGGGCACACCACATTGTGTCTTTTGGACATTTCACAGAAATTTCAAACCATTGAACCGTATCTCCTTTTCCTCGAAATCCAGCGGCCAAATAATCCTTCACGTCGTGCTCAGTGAGCAAATGGCCTGGCTTGTGGATGTATCCTTTCCCTGTCAGGAGAGGGTTCGAGATGAGAGCATGGAAGGACTGGGTGTGGACGGCCAGTCCTATGATGAGAAGGAAAACTTCTTTCATAAGGAGGGAGAGGAGGAAGGAAGTAGTAGGCACTGAAAAGTACAAAAAAATTTTCAAAAAGTTTTCAGAATACACAGTAAAAGTACATCGAAAATCGAGATTGAAAACCAGAAAAAAACCACAGAAAATTCTGCTTTTCAAACGTTTGAATTTGAGTTAGTCCATCTTTATACTAAGACTTGTTTTCAAAACCAAGGGCGTGGCTTAAACTGTGCCTCAAAAAAAGAAAACTAAGGTTATTAAAAATCCCATAACTTTCTGTGAGGCCAGATGTGTAAACCTCCGAAATTTTTTTTGTCTTTTACTTCTCCCTTCTACTGTAATAGAAAGCCATAAAAATTATTACAGCATCTGTTGGCGCCGCTCCCTCAAATCTCAGTACTCCCCCATAACTCATAATGGGTTTTTCTCCGCGTCTCTCTCTAAACTCATTATTTCTGAAAGTAAACTGATGACAAGAAAACAACTTCTCGGCAAATAAGAATGGCATCCGTAGGGCAGATGATGCTGGGAATAATGACATCAGCTTCATTTGAAAAAATTCAAAAACTAATAAAAATTATTGGATAAAATTTGGAAAAACAATTTTATTGCCATTCTGCGGAAGGAAATTTTTGATTGTGTTAGGCTATGTTTTTTGTGATCTTTTCGATAATCTTACCAACACAATCATTTGAGTCCATCTGAAAATATTAAAATATGAAGTTGTGGCTAATCGTTAATTATTTTGCCACGTCTTCTTGCTCTCCAGGAATGAAAATCCGATTCAATAGCCGAATTCATCGTCAATTTTAAGTCTGAGGCTGTAAAGAGAGACTTTGGAGTAACATCGTCTTCAATTTTTTTCCGATTTTGAATTTCCGGAAAATTGAGTTTTCAAATTCTTCGTCTAGTTATTTTTACAAAAGTGGTGCTCTTTTGGTGATTTTTTAAGGGTTTAGCAGTGGTGATGGTGGTGAAAAGTGTATGTTAAAGTGAAAAAAGATTAGTTAGTGTTAGAAAATGCAGATGGCATATCATATATCATTGATGACAGAATTCGAGACAATTGAAATTGAATGAAACTGGCTGAAAACTGATCAATGGAGTTCTGGAAGGCTCCTGATAGCAAATGGTGTCATCCGTATTCAATGGGATAGTCGTGGTCGTGGAAATCTGATTAGGAATGTTTAAATTAGATTGTTGCTAATTATTCAAAAAGTCCACACTGTGTTAGAATAAGTAGTTTTTGGTATCTTCGTCCCTTGTTTCTTCTCAATTCTTGGTTTACCTTTTCTGCAAATTCTTCAAGCAGACAGTCATTATTCAAATCTTCACAGAAACTGCAAAATACAGAATTTTTCCGGTATCACGCCTTTGGTTTTCTACAAAAAGAATGAGCGAAGGAGGCCGTCAAATGAAATTTTCGTTTTCAGGAAAGATATTGGAGAGGGGCTCTAATAAAAAAAATAAAGAATACTAGCATTAAATTTAAAACCAATAGTGATACCTGAAGTGAGTTACAAGTGCAAATATTCCTGATTTTGATGGAATGTAAAGGAACACAACTGGAATTACATAAATTAATTTCAAGGAAAAAAATTTTCGAATCCAGAGTGTTTCCTGTTTTCAGCGCTAAAGTTATAAATCTGAATATCAAGGATCACTATTGCAACCTCAGAATTGGAGAAATCGTATATTCACAAAGCTATTTTGAATCTTCTCCGCCTTTATCAAAATTTGCCATCTTCCCCATCATCTCCACATCCCGCGTCTTATCCACAAACAGAAGCAAACCAAAACGCCTGAAACCCATAACACATACGCAGAGAAAGAAAAAAGAGCTAAAACAATCAAGAGATTTAGATAACTAAAGGGAATTTACAGAAAAGCCCGCAGCAGAGAGAATCTGGATAGTTAGAGACCTGCGTCTCTATTTCGGTTGCCAGGTAACGACCGCCCTGCTTTTTTTATTGTGTTTGCGAAAGGGTTTTGTTTTTTTTTGCCGTCTATTTCTCGTTTTCTCTTGTTTTGGTCCAAACTTCTCGGAGTTTTCAATCATTATCACTAGTGAAAAGAAGGACAATTGTGAATTTCTGCAGAGGGCTTTAGATTTAACCTCGAAATAGGCGTCATCAAATCTGAAAATCAAAAATCTGAGACATTAATTTTTCACAAGTTTTGTTGCCTAAAAAGTGACAGTTTCGGCGAAAAATCGACTTCTCAAATTGTTTTTCAAACGGAGATCGTGTTCTTGAAAATGTTCCAAAAAATCTGGGAAATTTAATTTTTGATTTCTATTTTCGAAAAATAATATCCGAGAAAATTGATTGTTGCTTAATTGCGAGAAAAATCCAAGAATATTGCTTTTGCTCATAATTGACGATATTTTCACAATTGTGATACATTTTAGGCAATTTTTCATAGGTTTTGTTCTTGTTTCGCAAAGATTTCCTTTTTATTTTCCCATATAAAATTTCCGACGAGAACATGTTTTGAAAAAAAAACCGGCAAACTTGAGAAGTCAATTTTCCGACTCCAACCAAGCCTAGACACCCTTTTTCTCGTATTTCAAAACAGAAGCCCTAATTATTGAAAGTGTCTCATATTCTTTTCAAGAATATCCGAAAACCTCCAGAATTGATTGTGAGTACTGTGAGTTGACTTGAGCTTGATTTCTTGACAGTTTTGAATGTCTTTGCATCGGCTTTTATCCAATTCTACTTCAACAACTATTCCAATTCTAAATTTTCGTGTTCAGTGTGTCATTGGTGTCATCAGGAGAGACAACTCAACCCACTATGGCCTTGCCACTAGAAAACGCAAGCAAAACTTATAAACTTATCTCAGAAGATGGGACAAGATTCATTTTCACGGAACATGCCATCAAACAGTTCTACCGATACGAATTTCACTTCCGGCCTGTTGAAAAAGGAGGGAACAAGTTTCCATACATGACTTCAACTACTTTACAATTAATCAAAAACTGGTGTGACAATGACTACCAAAACCCTGTCGTGGATCTTCACCGAATTCCAGGAGATTTCTCGGTCTCCATGCAGGCTCAGGGATTTGTGGATTCCCTAGGGGCCAATTTCAGAAATCTCTTGATAGCTGCGTCCCGTCACAACATCATGTCACTTTGGCATTGTTGTTGTCAAGTTACCTTTGATTTCTTGAAAAAGAAAACAAGTGAAGAGCTTGTCTCATTGGTGCCATTCCTTGTCGAAGAAGATTCTGATGACAGCGATATGGAAACAGACAAAAATCCGCCTGGAAGCGAGGTGAGCAATCTAAATTTAGTGTTAAAGGGGGGGGGGGGGGGGGGAGACCAGAGGTAACAGCGGAGTACAGTACCGGCCATAGTGATATTCGTTTTCGTCATTTTCAATTGAAAGTCGTCAGTTTTCGGTAGCTGAAAAAATTATTCAAAGGCACTTTTTCTGTCTCAAATTTAGAGAGTATATCAATCAAACCTTAAAATTTAATTTTCTAATTGACAACTTGTCTCAATGTTACAGACACCTGATACTACATCATTTTCCTCGGCGTTTTTGAATATGGAGCCAAGACATTTCCTCCACATTTTTGCCCGGTTTGTGGAAGAACAACAGTAAGCGTTTTTCTTGTTTTGAAAAATTGCAAAAAATGGAAATTCAGAGACGAATTTGCGCAATGCAGCGAAAAGCACGAAGAGCTCCTGACACGATCTGGTGTTCGATCCTTCCTGAGATCTTCTGCGGAAAATATTTTAAACGAAATGCCTCTACAGGGAATGTGAGTATGATATGACAATAATAATTGAAATATTTCTCACAAATGCTTTTTCAGTCGTAATCGTTTTTGTTGGTTGCTAAAAGCCAATCCGGAGGAGTTCGCGAAACGCTTCCGACACGAGTTATGTTTCGAAAATGGCCGGATTTCGTACAAGATGTTTTATCAATTGGACGGGATGTTTCACCAACAAGACGGCTCAACGTTTGCCATTGAAGTCATTACACGCGATGAGCAAGAGATCGATAGTTGTTCAAGCATGATGAAAAAAGAAACATTTTCTATTGCTAACGCCAAATGTGATTTGATGAAATGTGCTCCACTTGATTCATGCCCATTGGTCTACTACTACTTCTCCAAAGATCCCATTCAACAATTCATAAAAATAATCCTCTTCTCTTGGGATCAATTTCCACTCCATTCGCTATCGGTCCTGTCTATCAAAGATAGTGAACAATTTTCAAAAAATATGACCGTTGCTGCGAATTACATGAACGAAATTGGACAACAAATCAGATGCCTTCATATTGGTGACAGGGTTATACAGTCAAATGGTCTCATAGAACTTCTAAGGAGAGTAGAAGTTCAACAACTGACTGCGATCTATACTCCATTAATAGCACCATCTTTCCCCTTGTTCCATCCAAAGTGCGATATTCTGATCATCAATTCGGCTCATTGGATGTCCGTTCAGCAGCTGAAAGATATCGATGTTCGTGATGTCCATATCTATGGAACCAACTTCTCTTGCGAGGATATGGCAATGTATTTGGAGTGGTTTGTGAGCACGGTCTACAATAAACTGGAGGATTTGAAGTTGGGACTACGGGAAAATCGGGACTGGAGAAGAATTCTCTCACGAATGCATGGGCAAGCTGTCAAAAATAAGTGAGTTGTTGTGGGTGTTTTGAAGATTTGAGCTCCTGAATGGGAGATGAAAATTCAATTAGGTTTTTTTAAACTTTAGAACTTTTCTAAAATTCTAGAAGTTTTCTTTTCAAAACTTGAACGAAGCTTTCAAGGAAGGATCAGTTACACTTCGGCTTCAAAATATGTAAAAAAAGTATGCTGATTCTGAATATCATAGTGGAAATGCTCAAATGCTTTTTGGCTCCAGTAGTCTCCGGGAGGCTTTTTTTGAGCATTTGCACTATAGTATTTGGAATGCGCACAAATTTTGAAATACATATATTTAAGCTAAAAAATTTGAACTGGAATCCTCCTTTAACAGCAAATATTTTGTTTCAGACAAATCCGACGAAATTACGCGTCATTTGAATGCATAGATGGCACAAAAGTGGTTCTGGGACCACTTGAAAATAACTTGGATCCAAAGATGATCCAAATGAAAGTTAGCAGACCGGAGGACTAATATCAATTAACAATGACGTGTTTTTTGAATATCAAACTTTGTCTATGCACTGTTTTTTTCCATCTTCTGTGATCACTTTGTACATATTTTGATAGTCTAATAAACTGGTTTTATTTTTTTGTGCATAGTTTAGAATTCTGGTCCCTAAATCAGTTTATTTGTAAAGAATGCTTATAAAATATGCTTGAAAATTTTCAGATCTTCTCCACTTCTCTCAAATATTGCTGTCTTTTACATCAACTCCACATCACTCCTCTTCTTTACAAACGGAAAAGAATCAAACCAAAACAACCTGAAACCCATAACACATAAGCAGAGAAAGAGAAAAGAGCAAAAACAATCAAGAGATTCAGATTACTGAAGTAAATTGAAAGAAAAGTCGAAGCAGAGAGAATCTGGAGAGTTAGAAACATGCGTCTCTATTTCGGTTGCCAGGTAACGACCGCCCTGCTTTTTTTTTGCATCGTGTTTGCGAAGGATTTTCGTTTTTCTTTTGCCGTCTATTTCTCGTTTTCTCTCGTTTTGATCCAAACTTCGGGCATTCAAACATTATCGTCAGTGAAAAGAAGAACAATTGAACATTTTGGCAGAAAACTTTAGATTTATGTTAACCTCAAAATAGTAGTCTTGAAATTTTAAAATAAGAAATCTGAGAAATAATGAATTTTGCTGCCTAAAAAGTGACAGAGTGTGCAGAAATTCTAGTTTCGGAATTGTTTTACAAACATTTCTTTTCGAAAAAATTTGGAAAATTTAGTTTTTGATTTCTACTTTTGAAAAAAATATCCGAAAAATTGGATATTTCTTTTGCTCATTATTGACGTTTTTTCCCAAAATCAGTTCATTTTAGGTGATTGTTCTTAGATATTTTTCAAAGATCTCGAAATATCTTTTCATTTGAGTCTAATTTCTTATCAGTTTTGAATGTCTTCGCATTGGCTCTTATTCAATTATACCTCAAAACACTATTCCAATTTTAAATTTTCGTGTTCAGTGTGCCATTGGTGTCATCAGGAAAGACAATCTAGGCCACAATGGTTCCGCCACAAGGATACGCAGGGAAAAAATATAAGCTTGTCTCACAAGATGGAACCCGTTTCATCTTCACGGGACGTGCCATCAAGCAGTTCTACCGATACGAGTTCAACTTCTGGTCCGTTGGAAAAGGATTGAACACGTTGCCATACACAACTTCAAACACTTTACAATTGATCAAAGACTGGTGTGACAATGACTACGGAAATCTTGTCGCGGATGTATCCACAATTCCTGCCGGTTTCTCAGTTTCCAGGCAGGCTCGGGGTTTTGTGGAAGCCTTGGTTGCTGCGAATTACATGAACGAAATTGGTCAACAAATCAGATGCCTTCATATTGGTGACAGAGTCATACAGTCAGATGGCCTCCATGTACTTCTACGTAGAGTAAAAGTTCAACAACTGACTGCGATTTATACTCCATTAATAGCACCATCTTTTCCCTTGTTCACTCCAAAATGCGACATTATAATAATCAATTCCGCTCATTGGATGTCCGTTCAGCAGCTGAAAGCTATCGACGTTCGTGATATCCATATTTATGGAACCAACTTTTCATGCGAGGACATGGCAATGTATTTGGAGTGGTTTGTGAGCCATGTCTACAATAAACTAGAGGATTTGAAGTTGGGACTACGGGAAAATCGGGAATGGAGAAGAATTCTCTCACGATTGGATGGACAAGCTGTCAAGAATAAGTGAGTTGTTCTGGGTGTTTTGAAGAACCAAAAATATTTTGTTTCAGACAAGTTCGACAAAGCCATGCGTCATTTGAATGCATGAATGGCACAAAAGTGGTTCTGGGACCACTTGGGAAAAACTTGGATCCAAAGATGATCCAAATGAAAGTTAGCAGACCGAAGGACTAATATAAATTTGCCATGACGTGTTTTTTGAATATCAAGCTTTCCCTAGGCACTGGTTATCTCCATCGTCAGTGATCACTTTGTACATAATGTTGATAATATAATAAACGGGTTTTTTTTGCATATTTAAGAACTCTAGGGTCCCTAAAACAGTTCATTCATAAAGAATGCTCAGATAATATGCTCAAGAATCTCTCAATCAAATTTTTTAGTAAGAAAAATTAATGAAACGTGGAGATCTGGAAGTTAGTCCGTAGCTGACTCGTCATCAGTGTCAGAAGCCATGAAGACGTCATCGGATCCAATTTCTTCATTCTGAAACATGAATCATTCATAGTTTTTGAAACATTTAATTGGGTATAGTTTTCTCTCTTCTTTGGGAATTTTCTGGGTTTTGAAGTTTTCCAAAAAAGAGAGGTTTTTGTAGTGACTATAATAATATGCCTACCTGATTCTGATTCTGAATCTGCGCTGGACGTGGGGCTCTGACAAAATACTCCTCTCCAAAGAAGTACGCACCATTATCACCGATAACCAGGAAAGTATTTCCAGTGTCCAGATGTCCAGGAAGAATTGGTACGGCTGATGGAGACTGAGCTTGAAGGTGACGGAGGTATTCCATAATCACCCGATCTTGTAGGGAGAAAATCTTGAATACGGTGTTGAGTGTGTCCCATCCAGCAGTTGTAAGAAGTTGAGGGTTGGCAAGGATCTTCTGGGCAAGGGAGTTGTCTCCGAGAGCGCTCATCTTCCTGGAAGTGATTTGAAGAAGAGAAGCACTTGGGCGGGTGGCTGGTCGGAATATCTGATATTCAACAAATATAAAGTGGCCATGGAAACATATCCTGACTAACAGTTTGCAATCTACAGTAACCCGAAAAGTGGCCTCCTACTCAACTCTGTTTCGAAACCTCACCTCAAGTCCTTGCTGAAGTTTCTCTCCCAACACTTCCAGCATTGGTTGAATATTTTCGAAAGCCGAAGACAGAAGTATTGCTTGATCCACCGAACATTTTGTTGGTCTTGGGAACTCACTAAAAATCTCAATCTTATGGGCTTGTATGTCAACCTATAACTCACAGATCAACGTTCTCGACAACATCTACCATTTGAGTGATGTTCTGGTGCATATTGGCCACCAGAGTGTCTAGTTCGGCAAAGTCCTCAAAAGAGCGACGACGATTGACTGGAGGATTTTCCTGGAACTTGTAACCTGAATTTATCAGTTTTTGAAAGTTCGGTGTAAAAGGGACCAAAAAGTTCCAAAGCTTTTTGATTCTTTGTTTTCGACCCCGCTTGTGAAATCTCAGTGCAGCGACCTTTAATTCTTTTCAGACTGATTTCCAGACCTTTCTCTAAATCATGTTTTGTTCCTTACAAAAACCTCTATTGAATCAGATTTAAAAATCTACAAGAATCGGAACTCTTTCTTCTCTCTTAGAGTATGACAGTCCCCATTCGTATTACCGGCCATAATGATATGCCGTTTACCCATTTTCAGTGCAAAAACGTCAAATTTGGGTGCCTGAAAAAATGGTTCGGAGTGGTCCTTTCGGTACGAAAATTAGGGAGTATTTTGATTGTGAATAGGTCTTCAATTTTGTAGTTGATATTTTTTCTGTGCAATTCTGTTTTAGACAGATATCCACAAGGGCGCGACTTCGCAATTTCGACGTTTTTCAGTGCAAATTATGAGAAAAATTGGGTACTTTTTTTAATATAAGCGTATCTTTTTAGGAAACGCTGCTGGACAAAAGTTGTCAACTACAAAATTGAAGCCCTATTTATAATCAATATACTCCCAAATTTTCATATTGAAGGGTCCACTCCAAACCACTTTTTCAGACACTCAAAATGATGTTTTTGCACTGAAATTGGGTAAACGGCATATCATTATAGTCGGTATTGTACACCCTTTGCTAACCTGATATTTGTTAACATTATGAATAAAGATCACTATATTCTCAGTAACTCACTACATTTTGCTCCATAACGTTCACAACGATTGATACTCCTCTGGCAGCGACCTCTCAAACAGCTGGATTAGGTGCCGAAACACCTTCCCCTTCTATGTTCTTAGTGTTCTGATGATGAGGGTGGTGAAGAGGAAGGAGATTATGATGGACCAGATGAAGGTGACTGAAGAATATAAAAATTTAAGATTCGTAAAGGAATAAGAAATATCAAGGTCGTGAATACGGAAGGAGAAGAAAAATATCTATAAGAGAAATGGGGATGATTGGAGAGAGATTAAAAGAAATTTGCAAAAGTCACGAGTTGCTCGAAATGGTGTGAGAGTTTGGGATACTACTCTATGAATAGAATGATCTTGTGTCTATTTCTAAAATCTAGCTCTAAGATTGTGGTGCACTTCTAGCCCCCTGACTTTTTGTTCCCACAATTTTCTATGATAATTCTCTCATGAACTATTATGCTTCTAGCAAAACAATCATATACACTCTCACGGGGCTAACTGAAACCTAGCAGACACACATTCATCTATACTATTCTATTTTGGGTTGCCCATACAAACAGTCAAGCATTTCTATGTTGGATTCTAAGTCTTCGCGCATTTTGAACACCTGCTAATTAATTAGTGGTGTATGAGGGGGAGAGGGCATTACATTGAATCTATTCATCAGATTGAGGCTTCCGATTAGAAAGAGAGGCAAGGTGTAAGATTAGGAGAAGGAAGAGGGCACCGGTAATAAACAATCTTAGATCTGAGCATTGAGGAAATTGGATTTTGCACCGAATTGGGAAATGAGGATGTAAGATGATGTTCCATAGGTTTACAGGGATCAAAAGAAACAGGCAATCGAAATTTTATTGAATATGTTTATAAGACATAAATTGAGTGATGTGGTGAAGGGTTGAATCTCTTTTGGCGATCCCATCCAACTGAAAATCCAAACTCGCAAATCCATATTGCAACATTTTCCTCGGTTCACTCGAATTTCTGAAAAAAAATGTGTTTTCATGAGCCCCTGTGGTTATTTTAGAACAGTTTGACGTTGAAATTTGCACAAATTGATCTTGAAACATTGGAAATCGACAATTTATCTCAAAAATTGGCTCCAAATCGCAAATAAAGAACAAATTCGGCGGTAATTTATGTGTTTTCATGGGAAATTATAGAAGTTGTCGATTCGCACAAGGATATAAGCGAAACATTGAAATTTTGGGCAGCGCTTTCCGTAGGTATGACGTTATTTTTTCTGATCTTTATTGTGTCAGATACTTACTGGGAGCAGGACCACACGTAGTGAAGGAGCTATTGTCTTCTCACCATCCGATTCGCAAAACCGTCTTTTTGGAGTTGGGGTTGCATTTTTTCTATCGTTCGGGATTCCTGGAAAAATTATGATCTTATGAGCACCCAAGGTTGTGTTGAAATAATTTTGAGGTTGAAAGTTGAAAAATATGGTTGGCAGCCTTGAAAACCGACTACTCAGTGCAAAAATTGACTAAGTATGACGAATAAACCAGGTGTCCAGTGGGGCGCACTTGCACATTATTCAAACTACCGCCGGGCTGGGAGTTCAGAAGACTGTATACACTGATATCGTGCAAATATTTCAGAAGAAATTTGTCAGATTTTGATATAAACTTGTAAAGGAAAGTCTGTTCGCATCGAAATTTTGGGCAGTGCTTTCCGTGGGAATTGTGTTATTTTCCCGATTTTCTATCGTACCAAATACTTACGAAAGTGGACTACAGCTTGATTGATTTAGTGGAGGACGGATTCTCTTCATACGAGCATAACCATTTTGACGTCTTCATTGTTCTCCTTTGACTGGAAGCTCTGGAATGATTGTGACTTTATAAGCACTCGAAGTTGTTTTGTAAAAGTTTTGAAAAGGAAATTGGGCTTGAAATTTCGGAAATCGATGATTTAGCGCGAAATTTCCCTTTGAAAACATGAAATAGCAAGGAGTTCTGTGGCGCGTACTTGCAAATTGACGGAAACAGTAGCCGCTACGGGGGCTCAGAACGCAGAACACCAGCGGTTGCATTACTACAGTTTTGAAGTTGAAACCCGCTTGAATTGGGCTTGAAATCTTGGAAATCAGCGATGTAGTGGTAAACGTTTGAAATTTCGGGCAGCGCTTCCCGCCGCTGTCACGCTTTTTTCTCAAAATTTTATGGTATGAAATACTTACTAATAGTTGGGCCATTGGCTTGTTCATGTTATTGAGCATCCCCTTTTATCCCAGTTCCCATATTTCCTGCGTAATTGAGGAAACCATTCTTCGTCAACTGTTCGGCTCATGATCCTTTTTCCATATGGAATTCTGTAATAAATGTTGGTTTTATAGGTATTAAAAGCTGAACTGTATCAATTCTGAATTTAAAAGTTGCTGAAATCTGTTTGAAAACTATAAAGAGCAACGATTTAGCAAAAAATGGCTTCGAAATGGCGAAAAAGCGAAAAGTCCAGTGGAGCGCGCTTGCATATCTACGCGAATATTTTTATGAGAACTACTGATTTTGATGTGGAAAATGCTGTTTTCCGGATAGAAATAGTATAAGCCAATAGCCAATTTACAAGATAACCGCTTTTTCATAAGTTTGTGGCCATTTTGAGGTTTTTTAACGATCTTCTATGTTGAAAACCTTGCCTTGATCCTCAAGAATGAACACGACGTCACGGCACATCGGATTCTAACAATGACGTTGATCCGATAATTGGGAAGAGTGGGGATTCTCTGAAAACAGTTGAAATATGAATGTGATATGTCATCGTTGATCTGTAATAATATCTACGGACAATAACCCCGAATAATTTTATGATATGTTGCTAACTGCCTCTAAGCGCCAAATGTCATCTCGTGTGCAACATGCTTTTCAATTTTGACTATTTTGCTGTTTTGCATTATCTTCCATCTTCCCAACATACAATCACCTGCCCGTTTCACCCGTTACCCCTTCAGTAGCCCTTTTCTTCTTCCTATTACTCGCTCTCTATCAACCAGGACGGCGAAGGGTGCTGTGTGCATGTGTGTGTGTGTGTGTATGTGTGTTGCTTATTGCGTGTCGTGGCCCTTTCTATCTTACTCTCTCCTGACCACGTCGTGAACTAACAAGTAAGAAAAGAGGGGGGACCCTTAGTGTCTCTTCTCTTCTCTTCTCATCTGCCGTCGGCTGCTAGACCCGTCTCACAGCGCACTCTGCCCACTCACCACAGCACCGAACGGGGCCGCGCGCGCGGGGACAGACGAAACTGTGCACCAAGGGAAAAGACTACTGCTATTGAAGAGACGCAGAGACATGGTCTCCGGCCGTCGGGCACACCGGCACAACGGCCAAATATCGATCAGGGAACGTGGAGAGAGAGCGTGGAGTAGAGAGAGAGTGGAGAGTGAGACTGAGCCTCGTTGTGTGAAGGCAAAGAAGAAGAGGAAGGCGATGACGGGGCGAATGCGTTGTGGAGGGGGACTTTCTACTGACGAAAGGAGAAAGAAAGATGGGGAAGGCGCTAGACAGCCAACTATAATGAAGACATGAAAAGTTGGGTGAAAGGGGAAGAATAGATTCATCAACGGGCGGGAACCTAGGAGAGGGAAACATGAAAATAGAGAAGATGAAACCCGGATATCTATTTCAGATCAGATTTCAGATTCTGCTTATCAATTCACGTGTTTACTGAATTATTCAAAATCTCACCATCATCGCCAGAAAACAAAACCAAAGTCATCCATCTGCAGCAATTTTTGAGGGAAATTGTGGAATTAGCGGCTTTTCCATCGCGGCTGTTTGCCTGAAAGACTAGAAACTACATAATGTGTAATTGATGATCCTAAACGACTGATTTTAAGTTCAAAACAATGAATTATTAGCAGGAATTAGTGCTCTTCAAGTTGAAAATATCAGCAATTCAGCAAAATTTAACGAATTTCAAAATGAAAACCATTATTTGAAACACACATTCAATCGTTTTTTGGTTCAATGTATGTTAATTTCGTCTTAAAAATCAATTTTTTCAACTCGAAATCAGACGAATTCTACTACAAACCAATATTTTTGGTCCAAAATGTATCTTAATTGACTTGAAGAGCACTTATTCCCACTCGAAATTTGCTAGATTCGGCTCAAAACTAGTCATTTTCAGCTAAAAGTTCCCAGATACTCGACTCTAAAACCACATTTTTGAGTATTTTTGGATCAAAATTCTTGATTTCTGCTCGAAATTCATTAACTTTGCACAAAGATCCATTCTTTTGAGCTCCAAATTCCACTTTTTATGCAAAAGATAAGGTTTCTCATCTCGATATCAGGTTTGGCTTACTAATCGTTTCTTTTAACTCTACATTCGTTCATTTTGGCTCAAAATCAGTGATTTCTAACCCAAATTTTGTAGATATTCAACTCTAAAATTACTATTGTTCAGCATTTTTGAATGTAAATGTATTATCTGCTTAAGATTACACTTTTTTGGCAGAGAATAAGCGTGTTTATCACAAAAATTGTCATGTTTGGCTTACTAATCGTTTCATTTAATTTCAAAATCATTAACTTTGGCTTAGAACTAGTCATTTTCCGCTTCAACTTCATAAAGTTTTTTTCCAAAACTGATCTTTTCCAGTTGAAAATGCGTGAATTCAAAAGTCACTGTTTTCGCTCAAAATTAGTCATTTTTCCACAAA
This sequence comes from Caenorhabditis sinica, assembly GCA_963932045.1. Taxonomy (NCBI): domain Eukaryota; kingdom Metazoa; phylum Nematoda; class Chromadorea; order Rhabditida; family Rhabditidae; genus Caenorhabditis; species Caenorhabditis sinica. The sequence goes on from OZ009938.1 coordinate 28,464,220, forward strand.
AATGGAGTCATTTTCAGCTCGGAAGAGCAAAAGGGTGAGAACTGTTACGACAAAATGATCATGATTCAAATACTTTGCATTTTTGAATCCGATTTTCAGATAGAGTCAAAATTTGTCAAATTTTATGTCTACTATCTCACAATGAGAAACATAGAAGATTTCGTGACATTTCAAAAGAAAACCTTACCAAAAACAAACGATGATTGTCGGTCACATATGGCGGAGTCGATCATATATGCTTGCGGAAACATGACCAAATGTAGTGTCCGTTGGTATTATGTGGGGGGGGGGGGGGGGGGGGTGTCAACTATATTTGCCTTCTTGTCTTGTGGTCCACTGGTCCGATTTTTCGCTGTCAGAATGCCTATACCGCAATCTTGGAAGATGAACATTCTGGAAAAAAACAGATTTCACGCTAAAATAGTGAAATCAAATGGCTAATGTCATTTTTATGAGAAAAGCAACAAAAAGCAGAAAAAAAAAGCGAGAAAAAGCCTGCCGAAAGTGACGCATCTTCATCGAATTGCGTTTGTGCGATAGCGCGCACTTGCGTTGTCTTGGAAAATTGGTGTTATGACGTGGCATTTTCAAACGAGAAACAAGTAATAGACGGGAAGAAACTGAAAATGAAACAAACCTGAGAAATTCAATTGAAAACTGAGACAACATTTATTTTCCAAGCAAGAAGATTTTTGACTGAAATTATCGGAGTCAAAATTTGCCAAGTGGTACGTGAATATCACATCAGAAAGAAATGTCAGATGAAAGATGTCAGATGCATAACTTTTGAGGTTTTTCTTTCAAAAAATTCAGAATAATTGAAAATTGAAAAAGTTGGAATTGGAAAACAGGATAACAACAAAAAGTCAAAACCAAAGAAGTACAGTTGCCGAAAAAAGGATAATGAAATGGTGAGAGTGTCCTGAGGGATTAGGTTCAATTTTCGTAACAAGGAGACAAATTATGAAAATATCGTTATGGTTGATGAGGAAATACTTAAGGCAACTTGGAAAAAGTCGTATCGAATGCTGTCTTGAACATCTTTGCCAACTGGAAGAATGGAGAACGTTTCTTCTGTTTTGATTCTGAAACCTTCTGGACGACTTGCTGAAACAAAGAAAATTATCACATTGAATGGATAAGTTTTTCTCACTTTAGCAGTATTATCCACTTCTAACTCTGCCTGACACTTCTTGCAAACATTGGTGGGGATGACATCCTTCCCAATTGCAGTTCCCATGTCTTTAATTTGATAAACATGAACCAAAATCTTCAAGACAGACAAAATATTGCACAGTTTGTCCTCGGCAGCTATTTGGAATAGTCTCAAAAACTCTCTCAACGAGAGTTCCCCGTTATTGTCTTTGTCGGCCTGGAAGAATTTAACTACAGTAATCAGTTCATTCTCCGTCAGTGGTACCTTTTCGAGGATGTAACACAGAGAAAGTCGATCCAAAGGATGGCCCAACTGCTTCATCAAAAATGCCAATTCATCAATCCGAAATGTTCCACTTTGAGTATTGAGGAAAGTGAAGAAGATCTGCGTGAAGAGTTGAATTTGCTGTTTTGAGAATTTGGGGAACTCGTTGTAGATGGACTGGCGAGGAAGAGGAACTGAAATTATGAATATTGCGTTTTCATGAGTTTCCGGGCGCGAGGGCTGCGATGAGCTGCTCGTGAATTACAACGGCGCTCATTGGCTGATTCCGCCCTTTTTTGGGAAACTCGGCCACGGCCGCCGGAGACTATTCGCATGATTTTCGCTCATTTCGGACTACTTTTTAGGGTTTTGGAGCAAATTTTGAGCGTTGTCATTATGATTTTCGGAATCTACACACATTTTTACGTGTCTTGAAGCAATATACATTTTTGACCGGGATCCTCCTTTAACAACTAACCTTTCTTATTCTTCATGCAAATGGAAATTGTTCTGTGCATTGTTTTCAGATTAGCAGATGAGATGATGATTTCAAAAATGTCAAGACGAGGATAGTGGCCAATAGGTGTTTCCTCAGAAAAATCCTTCTGAAAAGTCAACTTTGTCTCAAAAACGCAGAATAGCATAAAAACGATACCTTCAGTACTTCCGCCAAAGTTTTGATATTGTCTTGGCTCATGGTGTCCATTTTTCAGTCTACGCAAGAGTTTAGGAGATCAGATAATACGGTGGGATAGATTTTTTAACTATTTCCTCAATGTTAGAGACTGCCGGTCATTTTACAGTAACTGAAAGGAGAAACAGAAGAAGGGGGAACCAGAAAGAGAGAGGGAGGTGTCATAAACTTTATGAGGAGCAGTTACTGTCGGCGCAAGAAAGGGGTATCATATTACATTTTTATAAGTTATGCGATTAGATCTTAATCAAAATCTTTGCACTTAAGAGTGAGAATTGTAAATTATTTGTGATAAGCATCTGTACCAGCTTGTGCTACTTGCCGCTGCCCATCTGTATGAGAGCTTTTTGAAAATACACTATGTGACATAAAGGGGGAGGTGGTTTATGATATCCTGGCATAAGGCCTGTGAACGCTGACTTTAGAAACTCGGAATTTCGGAGCGATATGTTTCTCAGTAGCCCATGTCAGTGAAACTTGACGAGGGTGGAAAAAAGAAGAGAAAAAAGGTGATAACTACAAAGGGACACAAGGGACGGTTCGTGATCTTTAAAGGCGCATATCTCAAGAATTGGTATAGCTGGAAAAAGTTGAAAAATAAAAAAACGGCACCCCGACGTTTCGCAACCAATCATTTCGCAACTGCGACATTTCGCAACTCAGCTCGATTTCGCAACCGAGACTTTTCAACCACGTAATTTCACAACCACCAAATCCAAATGCGTAATAATAAGTACACGTTCAAATTTAGTTTCTGGAAAGTAGATGACAACCTGGGTCGGTTCATGATATATGTAATCACGTGTAGCCTATATGAATGAACACTGGACTACTTTACAAAGATGCGAAATGACAAGTTGCTAAATTATTAGTTGCGAAATATCGCAGTTGCGAAATTACTAGTTACGAAACGTCGGCGTGCCAAAAAAAGAGGTGAAATGTTACGCTCAACACAATTTTTTTGGTTCACAACTTTTTGATAATTACAACCGTTTTTGAGATTTGCTTTTTCAAAGGTAACTCAAGGCAAAAAGGAGATGAGACAGAAATGATAAAATTGAGATACAAAACAGTGTCATACTCTTAGCTCTCCACCAGAGGGGGATGTGTAAAAAAGTGTATACAGGACTTCAAACTACCGAGTGTCAGAAAATGAAGCCGCAGCAGATCAGCTGACACAGTTCTGATTATTGCCATGTTTGTCCGTAAGCTGAACGAGTTGAATTTTTGATTTTTCCAGCATGTACGAAAATGGAGTTGAGCACAGACATCGAAATTCAGAGAGATGGACTGTAGTTGAGGGAGTACTGTACAAAATGACGCTTCGGGACATTTCGCATCCAAGACAATTCGCCACTCACGTGAATTTCGAAATATAGGCATTTCACCATTGACCTTTTTGCGACGAAGATGCTTCGAAAACCGAGACAATTCGCAACCGGTCGTTTTGAAACTGAGAAGATTCGCAACCGGTAGTTTTGAAACTGAGACGGTTTGAAACCCATTTTTCTTGTTCCGTAACCATGTGTGTGCCCAATACTCAGTTCTCGGTGGTGTTCTTTGGACCCTACGGTTGCGTTTATATCTCCGAAGATCTCAGTTTTCGCCTAGAGATTATTTCAGAAATTGGGCAACCGCTACTGTTCTGAATGTCTTGTGAACTCTCAATCAGGCCTCCGTTTGGCATCTAAACTAAGCTCTAAGCTAATCTACTGCTCCTCCCTATTTTCCCAGTTGTAAGATAATGCACCCTATTCAAAATACTTTATTCCAACGAAACACAAAAAAGAAAAAGAATTCAGAAATTTTTTGAAATTTTTTTTTGGATTTTTTGAAAATTTTTTTTTTTGGTTTTTTTAATTTTTTTTTGGTTTTTTGTGTTTTTTGTTCCATCCTCCGTGATCGTTCGATTTCCAGTATTTAACAGGCCAGGTATGCTCAGTGTTGTGGAAGGAGGATGTTCAGGATTGCAATGGAGCTATATACGGCTCGGCGGAGACTCGAAAACTCCCAGTTGTTCTCGGCAAGTTTCTTGTTAAAGATGATGCGGTCGCTCATAATAGAGTGGTGCTTCTCCCGATCCATAGTCAAGGTCCTCGCTGGGTTTTTGAAGTCGACGAAATAATTGTCTTTGGAGTGAAGGGTGAACGAGTTTTTCTTCAAATAATCCAGAATACGCCTTTTGATGGCGGGGGTATTCACATATTTTGACAGCTTTTCGACACACTTCTCGAGCTCACCAGCCCAAAGTGAGTGGTAGTAGATGGGCAGATGACGCGGGTCCGTATACTTTTTGATGGCACATTCTTCTTCGAATGTCCTGTACGATTCAATCACTCCTCCTTCCAATCCGGTTTGAAATACATGGCGATACCAGCTCTCAAGTTGGTTTTGCAAGAGGTAAATCTGATCCGTGGGGTGGCAGTGATGAATGAAGCTTTCGTTTTGCCTGGGGGCCTTAGCCCACAAGTGGAGAGATTTGTAGCCGTTGGACTTCGCGTACTTCATGTATTCGAGGAGTGTGGCCTTAATAACAGCTCCTTTGACTTTGTCTGGTTTGGTGAACGGAACGCTATCCAAATAGTCGATCATGATGCTCCTACTGTGAATGTATTCGTGAGCAAAGAAAATGAAAAAGGGAACGTCCACACCGGCTCGTCTCTGAAAGACATAAACAGCTCTCAGGAAGTATTCGATCCTTTCATCTTGCTCCTCGACAGTAAGAATCTGCGGTGGGAAAAGTTCTGATAAAGATACTTCTTTTCTGGTCAAGAACGAGACGACTGAAATGCGATTGCGGCTAATGGACTCTTCTTTTCCAGTGACTTTTGAGAGGACAGCCTTGGCAATTGATTCCATCCGTAGATCAAGAGAAGTCTTCGATTCCGAGTCGACGGTCGTTGTTTGGAAAGTTGGTTGTCCACCACAGTCACGACATGTGAACTGTGGATCATGTTGAGGGAAGAAGTGTGCGCAGATGATGTGCCACTGCTTCTGACACTTGACGCAGGTGACTGACTCCTCCGATGAACTGTTAACGTTGATGGTTTGAAAGTAGTCGTCTCGGCGGAGTCCCTTGTCTTTGTTAAAACAACTCATACAGAATGTTTCTGGTTCGCCGCCATCGATAACCTTTGTCGCCAGTTGTTTCATGTAGTCGCAACCAATTCCAATGTAACAGTCCTCTCCTCCAAAACACTGCAGATTTTCCGTGTTAAACATCAAATCGGGACCGGACAACGAGCAGCAGGAGTGCTGAAAAACAAGAATTATCAATAGGAAAAGTTGAATGGGTGCAAGATTATCTTAACTCACTAAATCTCAAACATGAAGTTTAAAAGAGGAATCTTACCAAAAAGTTTCATTGCCTAAGGATGCGTAAAAACGTGCGTAGATTCCGAGTATGACGACGAAAATTTTCAAAAAATGCTCTAAAACCCCAAAAATCCGCTTTGAAAACGCTATTCTCGCCCAAAAGCTGTTTCAGGCGGCCGTGGCCTAACTGGAGATTTCTCTTCCATCAGACACCCCTAATTCTAATTGTAAGCATAATATGAAAGTCGACCAAATTTCAAACCGAAAAGTTCGAAATCCTACATGTTAGCAAATTTCAAAAAATGGTCTCACTATTGTAAAGTGAGAAATGTGAGCGAAACTTACTATTAGGTTGAGTCATAAGTCTTTTGGCATTTTGGGCTAACAGTTTGCAGCCTAGTATTTCAAAAACAGGAGAACTTGTGTTTTCCATTTTTTCTTATTAGTATTATTAACTCTTGCACTAGCTAACGCCACAGTTTCGATAAAGTCGGATGAAAACCATTGGAGATACAGCTCTCCGAATGTGTTCAACTCAAAATTTTCGTGTATGCTGGAAGAATCGAAAATTTAGCTCGTTCAGCTTATGAACAGATTTGATTTTTTGTGAATTGGTAGCACTATGTTCATCAATCAGTTTAAGAACATAACCATAATGTGAACTGTGTCGGCTGATTTGTTGCGACTTCTCAAGTTTTCGGATACTCGGCAGTTCGAAGTCGTGTGTACGCTTCCTCACACATCTTGCTCAGGCGAAAAGCTAGGAATATGAAAATTGCTGTGAATATACAACTGTTTTAATATTAGATAATGTCAAAGTTTTTTCTAACTACCTACTCGACAACATTTTTATGGAGGTCAACAGGCAAAAATCCATGAAATCGATTTTTTGCGTTTTTTATCAAGTATCCGACTTCCAGCAGGTTCAGTATTTAAGTGTGTTGTGTAGCAGACACTATGCTAACATAAGTTACAAAAACCAAATTAGAGTCATTTCTGAATTTCAAGAAAAAACGGGAGATCTCACAAACTTTTCGCTGGTTCAAAAAATTTGACGAAATTCTGTATGAAATGTTCGACAAAAATTTTCTAAGAGAATCCTGAACCCAAAACTGTCGAATTTTTATGTGTTTGGACCAGCTAGTTAGACATTGTTTTCAAAATAAATACTGAACATTCCCTTCGCTTTGGTGCTTAGAAAAGGATTGACAAAAAATGCTCATTGAAAAACTTAGGGCCACTTATACTGATGAACATCTCAGGAAATCAGCGAAAGTGGCAAAAAAGTTTTGAATTTTTTAAACACCAGTACTTTCAGCATATTATTAATGCATTTTTCAGTTTCCCTCGGTTTCATTTCATTAGTCGAGAAACAAAAGTAGGGCAACTACTCATAAGGCGAAAAAATTGAACTCTGACTTTTGTACCTGTCATCTCGACGATCCACGATAAGAATGTTTCGATTATGGTTTTTTGAAGTAATATATTATGAGTAACAACTAGCGAAAAATCAGAAGGATATCGCATCTCCAAGCTGAGTTATGAGTATTCAAACTTGACCCATCAGAATGCCAAGGGACTTATGACTCAACCTAATAGAAATAGCAATTCTCATATACAATTGCTATGATCCAAGGTGTCCAAAATTAGATTAAGCTATGAGACCTAGACACTCTTAATCTAGAAAAGTCATAATCGAAACCCCTCAAATTTTCAAATTGAAAAAAGAAACTAACCTTTTTCTCTTCCTGGATCTTTCCGGACTTGTCTTGATCATTGTGTACTGCATGCGTCGCTTTTTGTTTTGTGATTCGAGTCGAAAACGGATTGTCACGCTTAGTCGCCAACACTGGTTCCTTCTGTGAAGTCGATGATTGGGGTTGGGAAATGTCGATCGGCGGAATCGTGACGCTTCTTGCGTTTTGGGTTCTGAGTCGAAGAAGTGGGCTGACTGTAGTCAACTTCGTAACTATCGGAATCGCTCGATTTGTCATCATCTAGGCTTCGTTTCTCGCTCTTTGGCATCTGAAAACGTTGTAAATGATACTGATGATTTCGGAACAATGAATTTGAGAGGGAAAAAAACTAACCATTTCAGAAGCGTCAGGGGCACCACGTGGGGTTGGGATGTTTGTGGGTTTTGGATCTGCCTTTGAGAGTGCTTTTCTCTGCGATTGCAACTCGGCACACGGCCCTTTGTGACGGTCAAGGTTGTGTTTGGTTCTTTAAAAATATTGAAAATAATGTTGAAAATTTTTGCAAAAAGTCAAACTTACGATAAATTCTTTCGGCAGTATTCACAAGTATAGCGTATGTGGCTGTGTTTGTTTCTCCTGTGATTCCACAGAGCAGGTTGAGATTCGTATTTTTTGGTACACTCATCGCAGTCGAACGTTTTGTGATTCGTTTTCGGGATCTGCAAGAAGTTTTTTTTTTCATTTGGAATTCTTGGAAACGAAAAATTACCTCAACTGGTACGGTACGTTCACGCAAAGTTCTTGTAGCTGGAGCAATGTGGATCATTCGAATGTGGTGTTGGAGATTTTCCAGTGATTTGTAGTCATTTTGGCAGTGTGGGCAAGGAAAACCTTCCATTTTTGCTGAAAGAAATGTGGATTCATTTTTGAGGAGATATTGAGAATGGGAATTTTGTGAGATTTCGAGAGAGGGCTATTTCACGATTCTGAAATCCTAAAGTTCTACAATAAGGTTCTAAGATTCCGGGACTCAAAGATTTGTAGATTCAGAGGTTCAGAAATTCTGAGCTTGTGAGATTCCTAAGGTTTAGAAGTTCAGAGATTCAAAAATTCTGAGATTTCTAGAAAAAATTCTAAGATTAAAAAGTTCAGAAATTCTAAGATTTGAAGATTCAGAGATGCGGAGATTCAAAGATTCAGAGGCTTAAAGAGTCCAGGCTTCAAAGATTTGGAGACATAGAATTTTGAGAAAGCAGTTATTTTCTGATCCAAAACCTTCCAAAAACAGCTGGAAATAACCAATAAGCTTGAAATGGGTGGGAAAAGTTGGAAAAATGACGAAAATGAGAAATTCCATTATAGGAGAGAGGGATGAAAAATCAATGAACTACAACACTATACAAATGGACGGCAACACTATGAAAAAAACCAATGAAGAATGCCTAGTTTCTTCAAACTGTGAAAATGCCGGTGTACTCACACCTGGCTCTTATTGTCTAGATATAGAATCCTTTTACAACCCGGCTCCTTTTGTCTGAATATAAAATCATTCACAACAACAATCGCCATCTTATTGATCAACACGGAAAGAAGAAAACTGTAACCTCCTACTGTATCAATTTACTTGCCTCTGGGAAAATCGAAATTTTACCCTGATGTACCGGCTATGATATTCGTTTTTGTCATTTTCAGTTGAAAATTGTCAGAGAGTAAGCACTGAAATCAAACAAAATTTGACATCACCGTAGGTTTCCGTGCGTAACTTTTTTGATTGAATACAATACAACAAATTTGTTGAAAATTTGTTAAAGTTCAAGATTTGATTAATACAATGTCAAATTCTCAAACAGAAATAACTACTTTAAATTACTTGTTCAGCTACTCAAAGTTGGTGTTTTTCCCCAAGAAGTTACAAAAACGAATATCAGTATGTCTGGAACTGTAGATATCAGCTAAGTTTTTGCGGAAGGACTATTGCTTTATTGAGTTGACTTCTAAAGTTTTGAGAATCCCAGGTTCTAAGATTTAGAGAATTTGAGAATCTGATTGTGAGGCAAAGAGATAATGAGATTTCAAAATTAGGTAATTCTACAATTTTACAATACTAACGATTCTAATGTCCTCCGCTTCTAATGTCAATTCTAATGTCCTCTGAGAGTTTAAGAGATCCAGAAATTCAGGGAGTAAGAAAAAAACCAACCACATGGCTTGTAGGAAGCGAAAAACAGGATCTGATAAAATGGAGCCTTATGCAATTAAAGCAGTGAAATTCTGAGTCAGAAGTTTCTAAAAACAACTGAGCCAAACAAAAATGCTTCAAGTGGTTGGACAAATTTTGAAAAATGATGAAAATGAGCGATGATAGGAGGGTGAAATGAAAAATCTATAACAAATGGACTACAACACCATAAAAAACCAATAAAAGGTGTCTATGTCCTACAGACTGTGAAAATGCCGGTGTACTCACATCTGGCTCCTATTGATTTGACACGAAAAGAAGAACACTGTAACCTCCTACTGTATCAGTTTACTTGCCCCTGGGAAAATTGAAATTCCCCCCTGATGTACAGTACCGGCCATAATGATATCCGTTTTTGTCATTTTCAATGGAAAATCGTCACGTTTGAATAGCTGATAAATTGATTCAAACTTGCTTTTCCTCTCTGAACATTTGAGAGTGTGTTAATCAAACCTTGAACTGCCATTTTGCAGTTGACAACTTTTCTCTCCAAGTCTGTTCTGCCAAAATATGGCACGTCAAAAAAAAACTTTAAAATTTTTGAGAATTAGCACTGATATCGACCAAAATTTGGCATCTCCGTAGGTTTCCGTGCCTGACTTTTTTGATTGAAGAAATACAAAGAAATACAGTCACACAAAGTTGAAGTTTTTCCACCGGAAATGACAAAAACGAATATCATTATGGCTGGTCGTGTAGATATCAGCTAAGTTTTTTTGGAGGGACTAGTGATTTATTGAATTGTCTCGGAATAAAAAAAGAATCGCAGGAGATAGATTTGAGTTGACTCAAAGCGTTTTATAGAATTTCAAAAGTTCAAGTTCGTAGCTGGATACGGTATTTTCGAGATAGGAAACTACTAAAATTTTAAAGACGTATTGAATAAAGGCTTATCAGAAATTCAGCATTTTCATAATCTGGAATCTTTCTCGATTCCGGTTATTGTATCCCCTAACTGGCACCCTCTAATAGACCTTTTTTTGCTAAAAAATCTGAAGTGAAACTAAGAACAGTCTGATTTATAATAGTTTACACATTTTATTGAATTTTCAAGTAATGACAAAGTTTCAAACCAGATTAAAAAAAAATTTAAAAAAACAGAAATCACTCATATGGGTCCTAAGAAGGGCAATGGATTTTTGGGACGATGAGCAATGTTAAACAGGCTTTTGGTTCTAAAAACATTGTAGCAATGAAGAAGATGAAGTGGACTAGATGAAGTGGGCTAAACGAATTTTAGGAGATCGTAGGTATTGGATAGTAAAAAAAAGGACATGATTGGAGTGTCATAAAAAACTGAGAAAAGCTTTTTTTGGGAGGGGACAGTTTTCGATATTTGATAGGAGAGAAATGAAAGAAGAGGAAGTGAGTCAGAGGGAGTTCGTTTGGAAAGCGGTTGAAATCATTGATCTTGCTTCTGGTTCTGAAACTCGATATTGGTCAATATGCTGATTTTCTGTCATTTTCTCACCTTTCCAGCAAGTCGTTGCTTCTTGGCACTCTTTGATCCAACTTGGCTAGGGCGTCTTGATTGCTGAGCTTGGGTGGATGGCTCCTGAAACAATAAAACTTAAATTTCCAATTAAACCTTCAAAAGTCTTACCTGGACTGTAGAAGGTTCCGTCTGATTCTTCTCGATCTTGGAGATTGCCGAAATCCGTTTCCTCTTGACCACCTTACTCTTTCCTGGTGCAGTCCCACGAGAGTTTCGGTTCTAAAAAATAAATGTCCACATTCAGTTTTGACATCTAAAGCTTACCACTGCATGAGAAGGTACCGGCTTATTCTCATCCTCCTCCTCGAACATTTCAGCTTCCTTCTCAACCTTCTTCCTGAATCCCATGTGGCCCACGCACTTTTTGGAGCCACACTTGCATTCCACCGTAAGTTTGATGCCAGAGGGCATATTGTAGCAGAAGGTGATCCCCTCTCCTGCTGCAATATCCCTAATCGCCTCCAAATATAGCCGCTCATCATGGACCGCATTTCCATCTTTATCGGTTTTGAGGAAAATGAAGACCTTGAAAGATCCCGAGTTGGGATCACAGGAATGGTTGATGCACCGAGTGATGTTTCCACACTGGGTTGCATCAACTGTCCTTTCCTGGTCAAGTGTCATCATATAATGGGCTGCCTGAAATTATTTCCAATATAAATAAACTACATTTTATGTGCTTGTGCTTACCTGGAAATCACGGGCATCACTGATGATGGCCAACCTCTTCTTCTTCTCTTCTTCACCAATAATCTGTCCTGCGTACTCGGCCAGGAACTCGCGCATCTTGACAGCTTCCTTGGCATAGACTCCGTATCCCTTCTCTACAGTCCATCTAACCTCCAGCTTTGGATTGATGAATCCCGTCGACACTTTCCGGTTTTGGCATCCTGTGCACAGGGATGTGCACTCCTTCTTGTCCATCACACAGGGGCATTCGGAGAAACATTGTCCGTTCTCACATTTGCAGTTGCACGCCTCGTGGTCTTTCTGACTTTCTCCTATTTTGTTCTTATCCTTGCCAAAGAAGGACGCCTGGAAGACAAAAACTTTTGATTAGCTGTAAATAATCAAATTACTCACGTTGGTCTTGTAGAAAACTTTTTTGTGGGGGCGTGGCGCGAAGTCGAGTCCAACCTTCTCGAAGGCAACGGACGTGTCCCTCCAAAGCTTCTTCTGTTGTGTATCTGCGGCCAGTTCCGCATACTTCTCGATAAGCGGGACGACGAGATGTGCAGGGACGAAGGAGATGATTGGGCTGCTTTTGCGTGGTACTGGCAACCATTTGACTGCTGCATATCCGACGGTCTTGGCCAACTTGACGTAATCCTTTCCAGAGTTGGCAAGGTCCCAGTGCACAGTTTCTCCGAGGAGGAGTCTGTAATAGGAAGGTGTTTGAATGAGAAATGACCTTATCATCCGTTTAATTCCAATCAATTCAAAGTTTTCAAAGTTTTTTTTGTGTCTTTCGATGAAAGCCAGAAGAATCAGGGAAGTGAAGAATAAAACGCAACATTCTCTAATTGTCTAATTTTTGACAAGAGAAGACATCTTTCTCAGCTTTTAGGCGTTTCTGGAGAGTCTGTTTAACCCGTTTTGTGATCAAAATGCAGTAGGAAAAACCTTCTTCGGAGTCAAAAATTCAAAATTTTCCGAGTTTACAGTGGTTTATAATTAGTGTCTGGTAATTATTTCGCAAAGAGACACTAATAGTTTGAAGTACTAGAGTGTCGAAAATGAGATTTTTTCTTCTTAACAAACTGTTAAACTCACTTTTTCTTTCCCTCGTGCCATGCAAGCACTGGGATCCCAATTGGCGCCGCGGCATCACAAGCACACTGCTCACAAACATCCTGTGCTACTGGTTTTCCATCCAACGTCTCCACCTCCCTGCACTTCTGATGGTAACTGCGAGGGCAAGTCTTACACCGGATCAGTTCTTCTTTGACCGTGCAGATTGCATCATAGCAGCAGTCAATGTGAGCAGGGATGTGGAGAGTAGTGGCGTGAGCAGTGTCCGTGGTCCCAGCGTCTCCTTCCTCATTGTCGGTGGTTTCCTCGGTCCGTGAGCCTCGATCCACTTGCTCCGTCTCTTCCTGAATTTGTTCCAAGCATCCCTGCGAGCAAATGAGGTGCTTGTACTCCTTCTTTGCTTTTCCTTTTCCAGTTGTAGTGTGGGAGTATCGAGCACCTGCAGGCAAGCAGCTCCTGTCGTGGAACCCTCGGAAGCATTGGGCGCAGTTGATTATTCCACCCTCATATGCTGACTGCTTCAGGTGGTTGAGGTTGCAGCGATGGCAGGTATGGGAGGGGCAGAGAATCTTGTTCTGGCACTCCGGACGTGCAGCGTATTGAGCATTGAAACCGCAATCGTTGTACTCCTGAAACAAAATGAATTTTTTGGTGAGCTATGATTGAGAAATGTAGAACTTACAATGAGGCAGCTGTAGTGAAACACGGTGGTGCATGATGGCTGTGTCTTCTTCTTTTTCTTGAGCTCCACGGACTTCTTCTTTTTCTTTTGACTCGTGCCTGCTGCTCCCTCCATCTCCTCATCTTCTGATCCGTCTGACTCCAGCATATCCAGGACTAGCTCGATCTTGCTTTCTGCATCCAACTTGCTTGCTTCCTTCACTTCCCCATTGAGGTCTCCTCCACATTTGATCAGTGGATTCTCCTCACTTCCACCTTCTCTACAAGCAAAACAGCGAGGAATGTGTTCTACTTTTGGCCGTTGGACAAGAATATCCTGTCCGTCTTTTTCCTTCATAACCCAATCGTGACGAGGAAGCTTGGTGTAGGTGACTGAAAAATAGTGTTCTTAGAAACTGAGTAACAGCTCTTGGTCTCATGTTTTTATTCAGATTTTCCAGTTTTCAAAAATTTTCAAAAAATAGTCAAACTAACCCTTTGGATATCCTGTTGGCCGATAAGAGCCATCCAGAATCCTCTTTATGGCTGAATCCAGTCTGATATCAAATATCTTAAAGTTCTTAATTTTCTGCTCCTCGGGTTTCTCTTTTGGGACCTCATCGAAATTCTTCTTTTTGAGTAATCTTTCGCTGCCTGACAACGGGAACTTCTGAAAAGAAAATATCAATACTTCAAATCAACACTTAACTCAATGGTATCGGTACCAATAACAGAAAAATAAAAGATTTTTATCATTAAGTTTTTTTCATTATTCTCAAACTTACTCTCAAATACTCTTCGTCTCGTTCGTTTTTCTTCTTCCTCTTGGTTGGCTTCCCATTGTTGACGGGTGCTGGTACAACATCTTCAGCTGGTGCAACAGCTTCATCCACCTCAACTTGTCCAATATCTGCAACCTCTTCAACCGGTGCATTCCCTCCAGCTAGTGCATCGTTCTCAACGAGAGCAGAATCATCGACTGGAGCATCCACTTCCATCTGTTTGGCCTCCTCGGGAATGTCTGAAACGTATCAGAATAGAATTTGGTACCACAAAATGAACTGAAAGTATGCAACCTTCCTAATCGGAGTCCCAAACGTAACGAACTATATTGAGATTAAAGGTACAGTATTTCACCTGTGGACATACAGTGGCAAAGATGGGTGAGTGTCATTTTATTTTATACGGTATAGCCCTGTTTTTTAAAGCCCGATCGCGCTGAAATTTGACACCGCTAGCATAAATACCTTTAAATCAAAATAACTAGTTTTTTGAAAATCAGAAATTTTCCTGGCCTTCAGAATCTTTTTTCCGATAAATTTCTAAGTTTCGAAAAACTAGATATATAATTTTCAAGGTTTTTGCAATATCTGTTGTCACCGAGACTAATGAATTTCACTATTTATGTATGTACTACTGTGGTATCAGGGCAGCCAATTTTTTATCAGTAAAGACATAGGCATTTAAAAGTGATGTCTCCGAGATGATGATTTCCTGTAGATTGGCCCTCTGGTACTTTAGAAACTCTTGAACAGGAAAACCAATGTTTTCGGTCCGAAATTCAAGCAATTCTCGAATCATCAAAGTCAAACACTTTGATTGTCAAAGGATCATAACTTGAAAACAGCTTGTATCGGGTAACCAAAAAATTAGCTTAAAATTAGCCGTGTTCAGGAGATCCGAAAGTACTACGGTACCAATTTTCAGCAAATTCTTATACAGTCTTTTAAGAGGACCTCCTTCGTTAGTCTACTTCTCAATTCGTTCCCAACTACTCACTCTCCAACAATTCATTCAAATTCTCCGGCTCTCCGACAGCCATAACGACATCATCCTCAATGTTCTCCTTCTCCATTTCAACCGGTGAAATTTGAGCATTCTGAAAAAATAAGACAATTTTCATGGAACTTCGCCCAAGAAAGCAAACCTTCTTTTTCTTGTTCTTTCTTTGAGCAGCTTTCTGAGAAGTTGATCGTCTAGAAGTGGAAGAGGAAGAAGTCTCCACGTTACTTGTTGACAAAGCCTGTCTAGAGTTGGTTAGAGGTGCCGATGATTTGAGAACCTGAAACCCAAAAATAAAATACGAAAGATTTTGGAAATCTCACCGGAGAGTCTTGACTCGAATCCGGTTGTTGAATATCAGGAGCTCGTTTTCTAGCCATTTCGTTAACTTGGGGTGAACTTTAAGATTGAGTTTCTGAAAAAAAGATTCAGTTTCGGAAGCCGTTTGTTTGTTGCGAGAAGGGATAAAAATATTGAAATATATAGAGATCGGATAAAAGACGAGAGAGCATTTGACAGTTTTTTAAATCTGTACGTTCTCAATCCCGAAAAATGGTTTGAACGACTGATCAGGAAGCTTTTGGTTTTCAACAGACACAAGACAATGTTTTCAGATACACACACACACATCTGCCAATACATCATTTGCATTCTCATTTTCTATTCGAATTTTCAATAAAAAGGAGTTACAGTTACAAGAAAGATAATAAGTGGGTGGGTTCGCCTTTTTTGTAAGGAGGTTTGCATACTAACGCCACTTGAAAAGTGAAAAATTTGAGGTCAATAAAGAAAATAAGTAGAAAATTGATGCAGAAATGATGAACTTAGGTGGTGGTGATGAACCCAGAGAGTGTGCCGTGTGTGCGCGCGGGCTATATCTATGGGGATAGGCATGAGGGAGAAGAGTGCACGAGCGGCGCAGTAAGGAAGGGCGGCGGGGAGGTGTGAGAGGTTGTGGGTTTGAACCCACGTGGTGGCAAAAAGGAAAGGGGATTTTTTTTCCATTTTTTGGAGAGGAAAAGTGATTTTTTTGAATGGGGGAGGGGAGGCCAATAAGAAAATTTTTAACGAAATTATGCTCGACACCCGAAAATTTTTGGGTTCTACAGTTTTTCAAAAATTATGTTTCCCTTTTTCATACACGTCTCACAGTGGGAGGAGAGACCAAAAACTGATAAGAAAAATGGGAGACAATCGGGCGCTAAGTGAGCGCACATGGAGTACGTGAAAAGCTATATGTAGTAGTGAAGGTCATAATAAAAACTACTGACTACTGTAATCCAAAGTTTTACGGTTTTGGAGCAACGAAATTTCTGACAGTACTGTAAGTTGAAAAGTAGAAAAATGGGTGCAAAAGCTCAGAAGAGAAAGACAAAGTGGGATCACAGTACATTAACTGATCGGGTGATACAATATTCAGGATTTCAGAAAAATTGTGTTATCAGGAGTACTATATTTTAAGATGAGAAACAGGGTTTTGAAGTAAATTGATTGTTGCTGACTTTGAGAAATTGAGTAACAAAGATTGTTGGTATTCACAGACGAAATTTTGATACAGTAGGAAATACAGTACTTTCTATGGTATAATAGAATTTTAAAGGAAAGGGAGTGGAAGGGAGGGAAGGAGGGGGAGAGGAGGTTTTAGTTAGAAGGTTTTGACTATTTGAGAAAAAGAGAACCACACTTTTCAGGGTTTTCGATGGAAAAAGCAAGAACTCACAGGAGCGAGTGTGATGAGAAATGTTTACCCGATTTGATGAACCATCCCATTAGTGAGGGGGGGGGGGGGGAGGGTAGTTACTACAGAATCATTTTTTACAAAAAAGCTTGAACGTATTTGATGTTTGTTAACAGTCAATGGGACCCATTATTTTTCTCAGACCTTCACTCAAAGGCGCCTCATTGACCACCTCAATAAGTTTGGATTTGGAAGGAAATCAGTCGGAAACTGATAAGAAAAATAAAATACAATGGAGGCGCTGAGTAGACACACGTTGCTAATTTCAAAAAGAGCAAGATAATTGAGGGTCAGAGTAGTTGAAAAAAGGGAAATGAGGAAATGAGGAAATGAGGAAATGAGGAAATCGAAAAATGAGGTGAGGAAATGGGAGAATAGGGATACAGTAGGAATTACTGTACTTTGAGATGATGAAAACGAAGAAGCAGCAGTTTCAGAAAGACGGAGTAAGGAAAGAGTCCCATTATGAGAATGTCCGGTTTTCAGAAAAACGGAGAAAATGAATTACTGTATTTCGAGATGTAATGGAATGGAGGAGCACAGTTTCCCATGAAAATTTTAAGGTTAAAGTATTCTGAAAAGTTGAGAAACAACATGTTAGACTTCCACTAAGAAAAACAGTGAGATGTTATAACTCAGATCTCTACGAGAAAGCGGGGAAAGTAAAAAGTAACTTTAAATTGAGAATATATACAAAAAGTCAGTGGGTTTTCAGAATCGCATGTCTATTGATGCTGCTCAAAAAGTTAAAAAAGAGCTGCTGAGAAAAAAGTGCAGAAGCATTCCGAACTCAAAGCAGACGCTGATCATATTGCAAGATAACTGAATAAATTGACGAAAAAGTGGAAATCATCCAGAAATTTCAAATGGTCAGAACAATCGAGAAAGACAGTTCCCAAATAAGTGCATACCCACACTTTTTCTCATTCTGAAAAAATTGATGGAAAAGTGGAAATTATCTAAAAATTCCAAATCATACAAACTCCCTCAAATATGGAATTTACGTTCTAAAACTATCTAAGTCGCCAACAGGACTAGGCGGTTGACAATCAAGGGCACACTCACACTTTTCTCATTCTAGAAAACGTAGTGGGCCGTGTACTTTGATGCGTCTTAGCAATACTTTGATGTGTCTTAGGAGGCGGTACCAGTAAAGACTGTAGTCGGGTGCCATCTGTGTTTGTTTGCATAGGAGGGAGGGTGGGGATTGAAAAATAGAAACACAGTAGTCATCCTAAACACCAGTGAATCTGGATTAGTGCTGTATGAAGACCTAAAGAGGATTTCTTTGCTGCGCATTAGAAACGGCCAGTGTATTGGATGGGGGAAACTACATACAGAAGACTATGGGCATAGGGGAAAAGGTCGGGTCATAAGGAGGAGAATAAAAAGTATTTTTTGTCTTAATTATCTTTAAAGGAGGATTCCGGTCAAAAATATTGTTGCTTTTAAAAATGTAAAATTTTGTGCTAATTCCAAATATGATAGTGATAACGCTCAAAAATCTCTCTAAAACCCTGAAAAATCGCTTCAAAACGACCCTTTTGAACACCGTTCGGCCAAAACCGATCGGTCGAAAAAGGGTCGTTTCAAAGCGATTTTTCAGAGTTTTAGAGAAATTTTTGAACGTTTTCACTATCATATACGGAATCAGTGAACATTTTACATTTTTTGCGAAAAAATGTTCCGGAATCCTCCTTTAAAACAGAACGTACAAATTCAAACAAGATAAGATACGAGAGACGGAAGACATGAGTTCTGACTGAAATGTAAAAAGTTTTGCAATCATAAAAGTCAACACTGAGCAAAACTTTGGGAAATAAACGGGACCACAAATAAATGAGAGAGTCCATATATAGAAAAAGTGGAATTTAATAAAATTTCAAAATTCGAAATATTGTCAGAATTGAATTTCCAAACATCGCAAAGCGAGAAATTCTTGTTTTGCAAGTGTCCTAAAAAACGAATAGAATAGCCTATCCAAGCGGTGTATACTGTCGATATGGAGGCAAAATGGCACCCCGCTGTGTATATGTTAAGGGCGGAGTCATCACACAGGCGATCAGGTGTTAGAGATGAATGGTGACCCTCCTCAGAAAATTGCACCATGGGTAGTCAGGTGTCTAGGTCATCAGAAGGAAAGTGACTCTAATTACGTAATCAAAAACCGATCCTGGGATGTACAAAGTAGTAGAACAAGACAGAGAAGATGGTTGCATCACAGTAATATGCTCCACCTGACAAAAAACTGGGGAAGAGGAAGGGTAGCGAAAACTGGACTAGGTGGAAAAAACCAATACTTTAATAAAGTCTGAAGGATACTGAAAAAATTCTGAAGGATTTTGAAAAATATAGATGATTCCCAAAGATTCTGAGATTGTGCACAATTTTGAGATTCTGAAAAAAGTTAGAGTAAAAGTTCAAGGAGAGAAGAATACGATTTCCACTGCTTTGATGAATAGAAAGTGAGTTCGGGCTAGAAATGAGGGAATGAGCAAAGTAAGGATTTTAGAAAACTGAGTTACTGTAATTCAAAAATTTCGTTGTACTCCCAAACCGTAGAAGGATGATATTGTTTGGTATACAGAGTTAAAGAGTTTCGAAATGTTACTGAACTTTAGGACATAAAGAAGTATGATTAATAAGGTTCTAGTGAAATGGATGGCTGAAGGGTTACCGTTCTTTGAGGAATAGAGAGTTGAGGGAGTTGCGATTTTAGAAAAATTGAGTTGTTGTTATTTGAAACAGAGCCAAAAAACAGATGATTCCAGAGCAAAGAAATTTCAAAGGGTTACTGTAGATATTTGCGAAGTAGGAAAGGAAGGAAATTAGGATTCTTAGAGATCTTGCCAATGGTTTCAGCATTTAAACCAGGGTATGTATCCGAAATCAAGTGGATACATATAAGTGATTTCGAAAAGCATAAATAGAGTGTTGCGGGTCAAAGTACTTAGAGAAGTAGTTAAATAAAAATATTAAAGTTTCAGAAAGAAATAAAAAATGAGCAATGCACTTCTGCAAGTAAGGAGTTAGGGGCCAAAATGAAGGAATGTCTGGATGCCAAAAAATAAGAAGCAATTATCCCTGTCTCGCACCTTGAAACTACAATACTGGCCCATCCTTCATCTCTATCTGACAGATTTCTTCCTTGGAGCATAGTTTTTGAAGGTGCTAAAACAAAAGAATCACCTGGTGAGGGGATTGACCTTTTCATCCCTCTAACCCTAAACGGTCGAAAAACAGACCCGAAATTTTCGGAAACGTGAAATTGTAATCACTTTGGTATCTCAATTTCAAAGATTGGCATAGAATAGGTGTATCGAAAGCTTGAGTAAAGCGAGAGATCTCAAATGGCAAAAAAATCTCAAAAAAATTGTTTCTGAATGGCTTCCTCCGGTTTCGAAAACTCAACATTTTAGGCAAAAGAAAAAAGGAATATGAACGTAAATTTGTATGAAACAAGTTGACTTGGCAAGATGGGTGAGAAAAAAAAAGTGGCCCACAAAGGCCACGGAGAGAAAAAGAAGTGTAAGAGCGAGGATGAGTGACAACCTACATATACATTGTCCCTCAGAACATTGTAGGATGACCATCTGGGCCAAGAATGTAGGAGGATGAGCGTAGTGCCTGTGGGCTTCCCAGGATGCCTAATAGGTTTTCTCTTGGGATTTTCATACTGTTTCTGGCTAATGAGGGTTTTCTAGGGTGGCTAATAGTAAGTAGAAGAGCCGAAGAGTACAGTGATAAGGGCAGAGAAAGTAACAAGTGATAAGGAGAGACAAAAAGAATGGAAGCACTAGACAAACAAACATAAATCTGGATTCGGAAAGAAAAGAGACTAAACAGTTGATGATTTGATAAGGGTCTGGGTGTTGGAAAAGGCCAAATATACCGGAAGATAACATTTCACTAATCCCATAAATTCGAGTGTCTGTGGCACTGTAGTACAACTGTAGAAGTGTCTATGGTATTGCATACTGTAGTGCTACTGTAGAAGTGTCTGTGGTACTGTAGTACTACTGTAGAAGTGTCCGTGTTACTGTAGTAGTACTGTATGCCATTTACTGTAGTACTAATGTAGAAGTGTTCGTGGTACTGTAGTCTTACTATAGAAGTGCCTGTGGTACTGTAGTACTACTGTAGAAAGAGCTATGCAAAGAAGATTAGGAATGACAAATCTTTGAACCATGTTTCCAAATCTACAATCCTTTATTAACAAATATATCATTTTCTATGGCAAATGAAGATATACAAATTCTTATTTATTTCTGAAATACAAAAAAAAATCAGCGCAAAAGTCAAATTACAAATTCTCAAAAAAAAGATTATCAAACTGTTGCTCTCTCTGCAACATTTTTTCTCTCGAATAACGTTTAGAGTATACAATAAAAATGGAAAAAGAAAAAAATTATAATCACAACCATACTGAAAAGTTAAATTACAATTCCGTTCGAATCCTTGATATCCACAACCTCAGTAACACTGAACACTCCACGTTCAGGATAGATGCGATTGTTGGATAGGTAATTGCAATGGAGGCTTACGATGACCATCACCGTAAGTGGCTCTGACTCGGATGGATCCTGATGTTTCTTACGGTATGTTTCGACTTTCTGGAATCTGAAAAATGCGGTTTTGAACTTCAAAATCTAGAGTTTCAAACAAACCCTGATCATGTAATCGGAAAACTTTGTTGGCACCTCAACTCTTCCCAAATACATGTTCCAAAAGTGAGGAGCATCATTCGTCAAGGTCTCTTGCTCGAATGGGAACTTGACTTTGATCTGGAAGAAAATAACATTTCTTAGAATTGGGAAAATAATCCCTACTTCAACTTTCCCATCAGCAACTTGGGTTTGTAGTGGAGCGTCGATTTTGAACAACTTCCTTGCTGTGATGGCTGCATAATGGGAGAGAGGTGCCTTCTGGGATTTGACTTCTCGTCGGTCTTGAAGTACGTGTTGATACCAAGATCCAAGCTGAAATTTGATCAACTTTTTTGTTGCCAAAAAATAGCCTCATAAACATCGGCAAAATTTCCAAAGACTCAAAAAAAAAACAGGATATTCGATTTTTGAATTTTTCTCGAAAAGCTGTCTTATATTCAAGTTCTTTGAAGATAAAAAGTTGGTTCCGAGACATTTCCTAACTGGCCATTTTGCAACTACGACATTTCGCAACTCGCGTCAGCTGTGTCGCCACGACAATCCGCAACCACGTCATTTCTAATCTACGAAATCCAAGTTTTTGAAATAGACAATTTTATGAAGTTGCGAAGTGACTGATTATATAGTTGCCAAACGATTGAATATATAGTTGTGAAACGACTGGTTACATAGTTGCGAAACGACTGGTTGCGTAACGTCCAGTTGCGAAACGTCCAGTTTCGTCCAGAAACCATGACATTTCGATACTAGACGTTTTGCAACCAGTTATTTCGCAACTTTGTAAACCTGTCTATTTCAAATATTTGGATTTCGCAGTTGTGAAATGACTAGTTGCAAAATGTCTCAGAGCCAACAACTTTCATATTTCAAAAATGCTTACCTCAACTTCTTGCACACACCGATACAATCCTAATCGCATCCCAAACAAGTGTGCACAAGTTGGAGATGAATTCTCGAACTTTGGATTATGAGCCTTATTTTCCACACCAGTCTCGACGCAAATACCGTATCTCACCACTTGGGAACTCCTGCATAATTTCTTGTACTTGTCCGCAACCACGTTATCTGACAAGTGCTTCCTGAGTGCGGCATGCCATAAGACCAAGGCTGAAAAAATGATTCAAAATAATGGACATTTTCGAATAGCCAACTTACAGGTGGCGCCAAGAGCTCGTCGTATTGAACTGTGCAAACGGCAAGGTTCAACTCAAATACCGTATCTCCATCTGGAGCATATTTTGCATGGATCCATGCCAATTCTCCGCCTACGAAAACTTTCGGGTACTTTCTCTGTCTTTGACGAATCCAAGATAGGGAGACCATACTGTTCCCTTATAGGCTTTGAAGACTTCTCTCAAAAGATCTTTCTTTCTCGGACTAATCGCCAAAGTCCTCATATAAATGTCAGATTCATTCCGCAACTCAACATTTATATTCCCATTGTGACCGGTATCGGGGTCTAGTTTTTTGAGTTGCTGTAATTAATTTTGTTTTTTTTTAATAAAGAAATAAAGAAAACGAACCATATGATTGAATGAATAATACTCCCCGAGTACCAATTCTTCCTGTTGGTAGGTGTTGGGAATGACATGAAGCAAGCGCTTCCTTATGTTGAAGATCTGAAAAAATCGGAGTTTAGGAAACATGGGTGCTGTTCTTCAAGCTTACTTTGACATTTTTCTTTTTAGGAAACATGGGTGCTGTTCTTCAAGCTTACTTTGACATTTTTCGCGTCAAATTTACAAAGATAACCAACAATTGGAAATCTTTCATGGCGCGACATTGTGAACTCTGATGTCGAATTTGGAACTGAAAAGTTTGATTATCTTCGAATACTTTATCTCTAGAAGGAGGGAGACAAGGAATTTCAGGTTTCAGACCGGGGGAGTAACGAAGGATTACTGAAATTTATATATCAGAGAAATGAGTAACTCAGAGTTTTATAGAGAATAAGCGACTATTGGAACTATGTCAAAAACAGATTTTTCTGCCGTACCCTCCATGTTTCTCTGTACTGATTGTATCTATTGTTTTGATTTTTCCGCCTCTCAGAACGTGGTTGGGTGTCAATAGAAGGGAAAGTAATTAATGTCAGTGAAGAAAAACGGTTCTCAATAATCAGTAGGGGAGATGATAAGAGTACAGTAAATGACGACTGATAAGGAAGTCACAGGAAAAAACAGAGTGCAAAGCAAGCACATACATTCGCATTCAAAAATAATAAGAGAGGTTTCAATTTGAGAAGGAAACTATGATAGATCGGAAAATTTTTTTCGAAAGATTGAATTTTTGCTGACACCTGAAAACTTTTCTCCTCTGATGATTACAGTAGAAGAAAAAAATAAGGATCACACAAGTAGACCGGCCCTCCCCCTCCCACAGCACCAGTTATATCAAATTATTCTTCTGTCGGTGATCACACTACAATAACCTCCGCAACAAAATTCTGCAAGTCTCAAATCTGGTGTAGAGGTCCATCGCCAGCCGGACCGCCACAAACAGGTGATTAGGTACTTGGGAGGCCCAAAAAATGCCTATGCAGTTGTTTGTCACTGTGCCTCCCCAATGGACAGATTCCTAAATTATGAGAGAAGAAAAAGAAGAAAAGACATCAAACAATGACACCTTAGGAAAGGTGTCAAAATTGAATTTCAAAATAATAAGCTCTAGATAACTAGAAATAATACCATTCCCAATATTGAATGTCACAAGAAAACTAAAGACGTTATCTAAAATCTTCCGATGCCACTTGATTCTTAATACAAATTCCACTGAGTTCCCAAACTTCATGTTTTTAACATTTCAGGACGCATTCAGTTTTGCAAAATCATATTCTGAGTCATGACGTCATAACGCAGAATTTCAATAAAAAAGGGGCCACCGATATCCACTTGGCAAGATTTTGGCTGTTTCACCCAAAACGTTAGTTACTCACCGACCACAGAATCTAAATCAAAATAGGTGTTCGGGTGGTTGCTTTCTCTCTTTTTCCAAGTTTCCCTCTTCTCAATTTGCCTCCCCTCTCGGGTCAAATCCATGATTCGATTTCCCTTCCACCACCCCCCCCCCTTTTTTTTCTCTTGCCCACAACATAGTATGTAGTCTGATCCCTACTGCATCTTTCTTCTTCTTCTTCTGGAGAAAAGAAGGTCCTTCTAGCAACGCGGTTGTTTCCTCATGGCTGTCATCTTCTTCTTCTTTTCCTAGATACAACATGACTCGTGCTGTGTCCTCTCCACTCTCTCCAGTTGATCTCTCTAGTTTGACGATGAAAGAAGTGTCTGCGTCTCCTCAATAGCAGCAGTGTCTTTGCATGGTGCGTGGACTGCTCCGTCCGTCCGCCGCTGTGTC
Source organism: Caenorhabditis sinica (assembly GCA_963932045.1). Classification (NCBI taxonomy): domain Eukaryota; kingdom Metazoa; phylum Nematoda; class Chromadorea; order Rhabditida; family Rhabditidae; genus Caenorhabditis; species Caenorhabditis sinica. Next base: position 28,489,030 of record OZ009938.1, read on the forward strand.
CGGGGCCGCTGTGTTCACCGCTCATTCTTATTCTCTTCTCTAGTTTTTCACCCGAAAAACAAGACGGGTCATGATGTGCGCGCACAGCAGACTCACTCACAGACTCACACACACTCATACGAGCACTCACACGCGAACATACACACTCACACACTCACATACACACTCATATACCCACAGCCCACGAAACTCTTCGCCGACCTGATTGATAGAGAGCGAGTAGTAGAGCGAGAGAAGGGGACAACGGGCAGATGGTGAAATGTTGGTGGGACAAAAGATTATAAGGTGGCACTAGACGGAGGGTTGCGAAATAGGAGTATCCTGACCAACGCATTATGATAACAGTTCGAGGGGCTCTTGTTTTTGAACCAGGCGGTTTTCGCCCCCTTCGGGGGCTAAAACCTCCTGGCATTTGCTTACTTGTCTCTTCACACACATCCGAAGGGCCCACAGTGAATAGAGGGCGAAAATCGAAAATTTCAAAGTTGAAATTTTTGAGAAAAGAAAAGTACGGGCATCATCTCATACAAATTTTCAGTTGATTTAAATAAGTTATATTCAAAACGGCCCACCCGCAGTCGAGTTATGAGGTGGCACAGACAGACGGACACACGGAAATTGGTGATTGTTATTAGTAATGATATCAACCATAACAAACTTATTTCATATACCAACGTGTTTGCAGACACCCTATGGACCTCCCTTCTCCTCAACTCTTGGAGTTTCGACAACAAGGACGCCCAGAGTAGAAAATCGCGATTCACCGAAAGCGAAGTAAGATTTCTCATTAAGAAAACGGTCCGGCGTGAGCCAGCCTTTAGTAAGTGTTGGTACAAAAAAATATCGATAAAAACTGTAATTTCGACTGAAAGCGCTGCCCAAAATTTCAATTTTCCGATTTCTTCTCTGTTCAAATCGACACTTTTTGTTTAGGGAATGACTAACTTTTCTGAAATTCTCGCACATTCTGAGTGAAAAAAATATTCTAATATCCGACCGTGGTGGTGATTTGAATAGGTGTGCAAGTGCGCCCTACTGGAATCCTCGCTAAATCGTGATTCAGAGGAGAATTTCAATACTAAATCGTCGATTTTCAAAATTTCGATTTCAATTTATGCGAATTTCAACCTCGAAATAGTAAAAAAAACCTAACCTAATAGACCTACAAAAAGAAACCAAACCTAATAGACCTACATTTTTTTCAGGAAGTTTGGATAAAGATGGAGACAACCAACGAACATGACGAGATATTTTTTGTTTGATTGCGGTGGCGATTCGAAGGATGAGATGAGAGTGCGGTGGCATATGCATCACAACATGAGTCATCCTCTGGACCAGCTTCTAGTAAGTTTTTGGTACAACAAAATATCGATAAAAATTGTAATTCCGACGGAAAGCGTTGTTGGACATAGCGCTGCCCAAAATTTCCGTTTTTCACATGATTTCTAGTGCAAATCGACACTTTTTCCTCAAAGAATGAATGTCTTTTCTAAAATTCTCGCACAATCAAAAAAATAGTGTTCTGAATTCCTGCCGCGGTGGTGATTCGTATTGGTGAGCAAGTGCGCCCCACTGGACTCCTCGCTAAATCGTGATTTAGAGGAGAACTTCAATACTAAATCATCGATTTCCAAGTTTTCTAGTCCGATTTCGGCAAATTTCAGCTTCAAAATGTCAAATGTGAGACTTCAGAAATGTCGGATGAAAGCGGATGAAAGCGGACGACAATAAAACGATAATTGGCTCGGTTCGTTGCGACGGTTATTTGAACGATGAGAGGAGATCCTGTCCGTCACACCATGAGCAAGCCTGTGGAACAGCTTCTAGTAAGTTTTTGGTACATCAAAATATCGATAAAAATGTGATTTCGACGGAAAGCGATGTTCTATATTTCAATTTTCCCATAACTTCCTAGAGTCGACACGTTTTCCTCAAGGAATGACAATTTTTCTCTAAAATTCACGCACAAATGAGAGTAAAGAGTGTGCTGAATTCCCGCCGCGGCGGTGGTTTGTATAGGTGTGCAAGTGCGCCCCACTGTACTCCCTGCTAACTGGTAATATAGAGAAGAATTTTGGGAATAATGTTCGATTTTCAAGGTTTCTAGTCCGATTTTAGCAAATTTCATCCTCAAAATAGTTGCATTGAGACCCATACAAGATCATAAGATTTACATTTTTTCAGAAACTTTGGATCGAAGCGGAGAGAACCAACGAACAGGACGAGAACTTGTGTTCGGTTGCCATGGCTATTTGGAAGATAAGAAGAGATCCTGTTCTTCAGGGTATGAACCAGCCTGTGGACCATCTTCTTGTAAGTTTTTGCTAAAACAAAATATCGATAAAAATTGTAATTCCGACTGGAAGTGCTGCCCAAAATTTCAATTTTCCTATTCCTTCCTAGAGCGATTAGAAATTTTGTACAATCTTCCATCAAAACTGATTGATTTCTTCTAACATTTCCAAACAATATCAGAAAAACAGTATTCTGGATTCCCGCAGCGGCGGTGGTTTGTATAGGTGTGCAAGTGCGCGCCACTGGACTTCCTGCTAACTCGTGATTCAGAGGAGAATTTCAGTACTAAACCGTCGATTTCCAAGTTTCCTAGTTCAATTTTGGCAAATTTCAACGTTGCAAATGTCGCATAAAACCTCGCTTTGATCATAAAACTAAAATTATTTAAGAAATCCGATCGAAAAGGAGTATGCGTCGTCAAAAATGCACGGGACTCCTTGCTAACCTGTGATTTAGAGAAGAATTTCGGTTTTTTTTAACAAGGTTTCAAGTCGAATTTTCGCGAATATCACTTTTAAAAATGTCATAAAAATTTCGGTTTTTTCATTAAGTCTAAATTCTTATAGAAATCCGGTCAAAAAGAAGGATGCGACGCTAAGAATGGACTCGCCAGTTGTATAAGACAAACTGTCTTCCACTTACATCAGTCAACCTGTGGCTCAGCATCAAGTAAGTATTTCGTTTGAAAAAGTATGAAAATAAACGAAAATCTATCGGGCCGCGCTATCCGAAAGTTTATTTTTCCGGTTCTCAAGTCTTCCGGGAAAGCATTAGCTTTCCTAGAGCAAACCGCAACTTATTCATAGAGGAATGACCAATTTTTCGCAAATTTCCGAATGTTAAGAAAAGAATTTCTAAGTAAATTAGTTTCACAAGGGCCATAGCATACATAAAGTGTGTCAAGCCAAACTTCCAGAGAATTAAAAGTTTAAAATTTCCAGGAAAAGCCACCAATCAATCGTCGTCGCTCTTTTGAAGATTTCGCCGAGCTGGACACAAATTTGCAAGCAAATTCTACATCCACCAATCCACTACATCCACCAACCATTGGTCCCGCTCTTTGTAAGTATTTGGTACTACAGAAAACTAAAAAAAACGTTGATGTGACGAGAAGCGCTGCCCGAATTTTCAACTTTCTGGTTACCTCAGCCATCCAAGAAAGCATTTGCTTTCTTAAGGCAAACTACCACTTTTTCATCGAAAAATTACCATTTTTCTCACACTTCCTATTGATATTAGAGTGAGCAGTTTTCTGAATCCCCGCCGCTGCTATTGTTCGATTGGGTGAGCAAGCGCGCCCCACTGTACTCATCCTTTATTCATTATGTCGAGCAGAATTTCAGCGCTGAATCTTCGATTTACGAAGTTTCATGTTCATTTTTTGTGAATCTCAACTTGAAAACTGGTGTAAAACCAATCACGTGTTTATAATAACCCAACTTTTTTCAGAAATCCTAGTGGAGACCAGAAAAAGCGACGACTATGTGATCAAAATTGACTTTGGTTTGTCGCAAGGATACCGAGAAGGAAATCTCAGAAGGGCCAAACTCCATTTTTGAAAAGGGATGGAATATGGCCGGTTTTTCTCCATTTAAAACTTTTTGGATACTTTGTGAAGTCCTATAAATATATTCAATAAAATTATTCTTGCATGCCTTCTACGATTTCCCTATTTGTGTACTAACATGTGTAACAGAGTAGAGCATCTAACATCTATTGCTTAAAATTGCATGACGGTATTGGCATTATAAACGACTCAAAGATAACAGTCTAGCTACTTGCAAGTATTTCACTCGAGGATCTGGCTAGTTTCTAGTTCAAGAAAGTAGTATTGCTCGATGGGGCACTTGTGGTGGCATGACTTCTGATGCATGATGGTAATTTATTTAGATAGAGCATGCGAATTTTCAGAAGAAACAGATTCAAGTTGATACAGATCGTAAACGACAGGAATATGTCACCTGCTCGGGAGGAAAAGAATCCAAAAAGAGGTGTATCCTTGGCAAATACAAGATATCATCATTCTCGTTTGAGGGATACTCATTCTATTTTCAGACCACCTTTTTCCGCCAAAAACCTGTCCTGATTATCTTCGAATTTTACTTGAATCGACTTGGCAACCCATTCTGTGAGAAAATCGTTCATTTTTTGGTAGCTGATAACAAAGTAATTGTTGAGGTGGTTACTGTAGTAGATATAAAAGACGTTATAACTTATGGTATATAGACGAAGTTCCAGTATTTGACTTTCAGCTAGTATGTTCATAAAATATCTCTAAACAACCATAGATTGATGATAAAAAGATGTTTCTCTAGATTTCGAATACATTCATTTCTGATAGATACTGTGGACTTAAAGAATATCTACTTACCTCTTCGATTCTCAATTTTCGCACTAAATTCATTTCCTTAATGCTCAATTCTAAGATTGTTTATTATCGGTGCCCACTTCCTTCTCTCTTAGTATTTCATCTTGCCTCTCTTTCAAATCGGAAACCTTAATCTAATGAATGGATTCAACGTAGACCCCCCCTCCCCCCAAGCACCACATATTTATTAGCAGGTGTTCAAAATGCGCGAAGACATGGAATCCTTTTTATGAACATAGAAGTGGATAAGTGTTGAAATAGGCATTCCAAAATAGAATGGTATAGATAACAAGGTTAAAGCTAGTCCCGTGAGAGTGTATATGATAGTTTTGCATAAAGTATAATAGTTCATGAGAACATTTTTCATAGAAAATTGTGGGAAGGAAAAGTGAAGTAATTATAGGTACACCACAAGACCTGATCACTTTGGGGAATAGACACAAGACCACTTCAATCTAAAAAAAGATTAACTGGATTTAAAAAAACTGAAAAAGTACCTCAAAAAGTACAAGTTTGCACAATGTCCCTATAAACTTTTTATCATCAAGTCATTCATCATTTTCTCAAATTTTTGATTTTTTATATATTTTTCGAAATTTCTCATTTTGACACTCTTTCCTACTTTCTTTTCGAAGCAGCTATTGCTTTATAACCTAGACTCTCACGTCATTTTGAGCAACCCATGACTCTTGCTAATTACTTTAATCTTATTCCCTTGATACCTGCAAATCTTTCTGTCACTCGTCTCATTCTTTTTCCGTTTTCACCGCCTCAAGACTTTTTATTCCTTTCCAAATCTCTAATTTTGTTATTCTTCAGAGTCACCTACATCCCCTCGTCCATCATAACCTTCTTCTTCTTCTCCTCATCTTCAGAAATCAAGAGGATGGAAGGAGAAGAAGTCTTGGAACATAATCCAGCTGTTCAAGAGGTTGCAGGCGGAGGAGCACCAGCTGTTGTGATGGCTATGGAGCAAAATGTAGTTAGTTACTAGGGACCTAATAACCCTTAAAAAAAGAATTTGCAAGCAAATTAGTTTTTCAAGGGCCATACATAAAGGGTGTCTTGGATATCGTTCTCAATGAAGCACTGAAAAGTTTCAATTCTTGTTTTTCACCTTTAAGCCAACCTTTCAGAAAATGTTAGTTTTATAAAACTTTACAATTTCCAGGAACACCCACCAATCAGTCGTCGTCGCTCTTTTGAAGATTTTGCGGAGCTGGACACGCTGGTGGCCGACATGTACCAGAATATCACTCAGATGGCGGGTGTTGTCGAGAACGTTGTTATGTGAGTTAGAAGTTGACATGCAAGCCCTTAAGATTGGCATTTTCAGTGGGTTCCCAAGACCAACAAAGTGTTCGGTGGAGCAAGCTATACTTCTGTCTTCGGCACTCGAGAACGTCCAACCAATGATGGAAGTGTTGGGACAGAAACTCCAGCAAGGACTTGAGGTGACGTGTCTAAACTTAGCTGGAAAGAAGAGAACAATTTGGGTTACTGTAGCTTACAAACTGTTAGTCTAGTCAAGATATAATGTTATGACTACTTTATATTCGTTGAATTTCAGATATTTCGAGTTATATGAGTTACTGTAGTTTACTACTGGTTCAGTTAGGATATCCTCTTAACTACAGGGTGGGGAATAAGTATGGAGCCGACTTTGAAACGTCGCCAAAAAGGTAATTTGAAAGATATTCTTTTGAAACTTTGTGGTGATAATATACAAACATTAAGCACTTTTGTGCCAAGATTTTTTGGCAAACGATGTACTTTTCTCCAAGTTAGAGACTCAAACATCTGAGTCTAGAGACGCATCTAGACATGGGCCTCTTTTCGGAAACAAGGCTGTCCCGCTCTGAGCAGAATAGCACTAGAAGGCTCAAATTTTTTTTATTCAACTTCATGAAATTATAAGTTTTAATACTGTAGCACTTCATTACAATAGCGAAAAACCTTCCTAATATTAGGTTGAGTCATAAGTCTTTTGGCATTTTGGGTAAAAAGTTTGCAGTTCAGTATTTCAAAAATGAGAGAACTTGTGTTTTCCATTTTTGCTTATTAGTATTGTTAACTATTTCACTAGCTAATGCCAAAGTTTTGGTGAAGTCGGATGTCAACCTTTGGAGATACAGCTCTCCGACTGTGCTCAACTCCAATTTCGTGCATGTTGGAAGAATTGAAAATTCAGTCCGTTCAGGTTGTGGACAGATATGGTTTTTCGTGAATCGGTAGCACTATGTTGATTAATTAATTTAGAAACATAACCACAAACCAAACGGTGTCGGCTGATTTGCAGCGGCTTCTCAAGTTTTCTGATACTCGACAGTAGGAAGTCGTGTATACGCTTTCTCACACATCTCGCTCAGGTGAAGAGTTAAGAGTATGAAAATTGGTGTGAATATAACACTGGCTTTACATTACATAGCGTTATTGTTTCTCATAACCATCTCCTCCACAAAAGTTTTTATAGTTGCTAACCTGCAAAAATCTATTACATTGCTATTTCGCAAATTATCTCAAGAATCCGACTACCAGCTAGTTTGGAATGTGAGCATGTTGTTTAGCAGACACTATACTAACATAATTCACAACAACCAAATCAGTGTCATTCTTGAACTCAAAGAAAAAAACGGGAGATCTCACAAATTTTTCAATGATTTAAAAAATTTAGTGAAATTCTGTGTGAAATTTTTGACTAACATGTATTGTACCCCATTTGAGGTATGGGGTTTTGGCCGAGACTAGGCTCAAAAGAATCAGCAAAAAATTTTAAGGTATACCCCAAAACGATTTTTGCTACCATTCGGTCGTTTTCGAGAAAATCGACTTTAACCAAAATTTTCAAAAATTTTAAAATTCCAAGTTCAAACAGACACAACTTTTTTATTATTGCTCAATTTCAGTAAACTAAAGTGCATATTGTAGCTGAATGTGTGTCTAATATTGTGCAAAAAAGAACAAAACTCAATTCGATTTTTCTAGAAAGTTATGAGTTCATAAGCAAAGTCGCCCTACTGACAACTTTTGCCTAAAAAAAGTTCCAGCCGCTAGAATTATTTGAAACATGTTTTAAACGATTTTTCATGTTTAATTCACTAAGTATACTAGTTTTCGGCCAATTTAAACCGTAAATTTTGATTTTGGACAAGTTTGAAAAAACCGATTTTTGTGAAATTCTTTTTAAAGTAAATTTTTGAGAGCAAGTTTGTACAGGATGTTAAAGATTACTGTATGGCATATTTTTTGCCTTGATTTCAGCTTCAAAATGCACTACTGATCTACAAATAATATCAAATTTGAAGCTAGTTAGGTCTCTGGAAGTCTACACGCTGAATTCAGTAGTGGTTGAGAAAATCGAAAAAATGAAAATCAAGTTAGAGACTCGAAATTTCTTGCATCATGTAGGGTTTTTGATTTAAAACAATGTTCTCAACTGCAACTTTTTCTCATCTCTTCATATTCCTGCTATAAATCAAAATTTTACAATGGCCATCCATAATAAATAGGAATTGAAGAATATCTTAATTTATGATTGGAAGATGAAGAGATGAGAAAAAGTTGCAGTTGAAAACATTGTTTCAAATCAAAAACCTTACATGATGCAAGAAATTTCGAGTCTCTAACTTGATTTTCATTTTTTCGATTTTCTCAACCACTACTGAATGCAGCGTGTAGAATTCCAGAGACCGTAACTAGCTTCAAACTTGATATTATTCGTAGATCAGTAGCGCATTTCAAAGCTGAGATCAAAGCAAAAAATATGCCATACAGTAATCTTTAACATCCTGTACAAACTTGCTCTCAAAAATTTACTTTAAAAAGAATTTCACAAAAATCGGTTTTTTCAAACTTGTCCAAAATCAAAATTTACGGTTAAAATTGGCCGAAAACAAGTATATTTAATGAATTAAACATGAAGAATCGTTTAAAACATGTTTCAAATAATTCTAGCGGCTGGAACTTTTTTTAGGCAAAAGTTGTCAGTAGGGCGACTTTGCTTATGAACTTATAACTTTCTAGAAAAATAGAATTGAGTTTTGTTCTTTTTTGCACAATATTTTACACACATTCAGCTACAATATGCATTTTAGTTTACTGAAATTGAGCAATAATGAACAAAGTTGTATCTGTTTGAACTTGAAATTTAAAAATTTTTGAAAATTTTGGTTAAAGTCGATTTTTTCGAAAACGACACAATGGTAGCAAAAATCGTTTTAGGGTATGCCTTAGAATTTTTTGCTGATTCTTTTGAGCCTAGTCTCGGCCAAAACCCCATACCTCAAATGGGTTACAATACATGTAAGATTCTAAAGATAATCGGGAACCAAAAACTTTTGGTTTTGTATGTGTTCAAACCAGCTGGTCAGATAGCGTAGGCAAAATAAATACTGAACATTCCCGTCGCTTTGGTGCCTAAAACAGGTTTGACAAAAAGTACTCATTGAAAAACTGAGGGTGTTTTATACTTATGGGTATCTCAGGAAATCAGCGGGAGTGGCATAAATTTTTTATATTTTTCAAACACTAGTACTTTCAACATATTATTATTACATTTTTCAGTTTTCCTCGGTTTCATTTCATTATTAGAGAAACAAAAGTAGGAAACCTACTCAAAAGGCAAAAAAGTTGAACTTAGACTTTTGTCCCTGTAATCTTGACTATGCGCGATAAGGGAGTTTCGTTTTTATTTTTTTGAAGTTATATGTTATGACTAACAACTGGCAAAAAATCAGAAAGATATTGCATCTCCAAGCTGAGTTATGAGCATTCAAACTTGACCCATCAGGATGCCAAGGGACTTATGACTCAACCTAATAGAAGTGCGTTATATCGACTTTTTCAGTTTCATTTACCAACTTTTTGAATTTTCGAAAATATTGACTTTTTTCGAAGTCATGGTGGATCAAAACTTATGAATGATATAAAAACAGAAATTTTCTGTTTTTTTGGGCAAAAAATCCACCTGTTACAGTTTGACCTGATTGAGATTTGGGGCAAAATCACACAATTTTGTGTATTTGGCAAAGATCGTTACTACACCTCGGTAGCGAAATATTTTTGAGAAATTCTTTTGTCGCTGAAAAGCCCTAATATACAGTGACACAACATCGTAATTTCATAATCTTGTAGCCACTCAAACGGTAGCAAGATTCGTTCGACTGAATGTAGCACTAGGTTCATGCCAGCCTGCCAAAATAGCAAAAAATCGTAAATTTTTGAACTGCCATAACTTTGCGTAAGATCACCCATTTTGTTTGAAACTTTGTAGTGTACTAAGACATATCTTAAACTATGAGTGTGCCAAATTTTGTATTTCTGCAACGCCTAGAAATGATTTTTCATGCATATGAATTTCACTACAGGCCGGCTCCATACTTATTCCCCACCCTGTATTTGTGTTTTCTTATTTGGCTTTTCTCAGATCTTCCGTCCACCAACCCGCCCAACTGCCTCTCTTCTTCAAATCACTGCCAGAAACATGACAGCTCTTGGAGACAACTCCTTAGCCCAGAAGGTCCTCACCAACCCTGAATTCCTCACAACTGCAGGATGGGGCACGCTCAACACCGTGTTCAGGATCTTTTCCCTTCAAGATCAAGAGATTATGAGATACCTCCGCCACCTTCAAGCTCAGTCTCCATCAGCTGTCCCAATTCTTCCTGGACATCTGGACACTGGAAACACATTCCTGGTTATTGGTGACAACGGTGCTTACTTTTTTGGGGAGGAGTATCTTGCCAGAGCTCCACACCCGGCGCAGCTCCAGGAGAATCAGGTGAGCTTATTGTAATAGATGGTACAGAAAATATTTATCGGAATGAAAATAATGTGAATGTAAAAATTCAAGAACACCAGGCTTCAACTTTATCGAATAATCGTGCAAAGTAGAAGAAAACTAAAATATACATAGATTTTCAAAATGACTAACCGATCTACATTTCAGAATGACGGATCCGATGGCATCATTATGGCTTCTGATACGGACGACGAGTCAACTACCGATTAACTATCAAACTACCAGATCTCTATTTTCTCTGTTTTTTTTTGGAACTATTTGTGTTTGTGATATTTTGAGGACTAAAAATTTTAACCATTGTTTCGCTTTTTCAAACTACATACTTACTCTCATACTTCAGTTATAGAAGTGTTTCATGACATCATGTTTGTTTATCAAATTTGAAAACTCCATCTCAAAATAATTCAGGTCACCTGACAACAACTCGTGCTCATGATAGGGAGCAAGATATGATTACTTAGAAAAGGAAATCGGAGCTCTTTTTCAGCATTCATCCAACATTTAGATTCTTCACCCTCTCGTTTGACCAATTATAAAAGTTTTAAGCATCCTTTGGTTTTACCACTTGCTAAATTCTGCAATATGGCTGCAAAGATCTAATGAGTTTACATAGTTTTATGAACAAGGACTAATCGTACACATACTTGAAATGTTTCCGTTAGTTATCTTCAACAAATTTTCCCGTTTCCATTAGAAATTTGATGCAGCGAATGAGATTTTGAGGGCGTAAACGCACGCTATTCATTGGAAAAAGTCACCAGGCTCCATTTTTCTCCAACTTATGACTATATGTACTTCACCTTCTCTTTGAACTCAATGAAAATCACACAACATTTTTCAAAGATTCTTTTCATTTTTTTGTTGTATTTCTCAATGTTTCATAACTTTTATTTCAGGAGATGAATGATCCCGACAGTGAAACTGAACATCTAATAAAGGATATCAAGGAGACTTCTTCAAGAATGCAGGTAATTAGAAAAAGTAGCTTAACACCCAAACCTTTGGGGACATTTTCTTCTCAGTTTCCTATATGCATATGTTTTGTTCTCGTAACGGTAATGATTGTTTTTTCTCCAGTTTCAAAGACATCATGTTCAGTTTTAGCTCGTCAGTATCATCTCGTCAGCCTTCGCAATCTTGTCCATTCCAACCGTTATGTTGAGCATGCCAATGTTGTTTGAAGTATGTTTGAATTATACCTTCCAATGGTGTTCCTATGTATTCTCAAATGAAGGACACGTGGTTGACCCAGATCTGACGGCAATGCTGCTTTTGGAAATCGTATTCATGGCATCTTTCGTGGGTATGTGTGAGATATATGCAGTTTATTGATAGTTTGCGAAGCTTTGAATATCTGTCACATTTCTAACTTGAAGAAGAAAATAGACAAGTTTCATCTTTCCTATCAGACACTCAAACCAACCCTTGATCATCAAGGAAATTATCAAATGCATATTACTAAAAAAAAACAAACCAATGACAATTTACAGGAGATATGTTTCGATCCTGGTACTTGTCAGATGTCCCATATGCAAACGTGCTTAAAAAGATGTCAACTTCCGAAGTCAAGCCTGATAAAATTAAAGTGTAACAATTTCCATTCTTCTCCTCCTAATCCATTTCACATCTTCTTGCTTTTCCTTTCTCAACAATTCTTATTATATCAGTGTGTATCACTTTCTTTTCTTACTCCAAGCTTTCATATGGTTACTAATGGCGAAATTGTATTCGTGAAATTTTCTGCAACTTGAGAGAAACCTCCCCAAACCAATCTTGATATTATTTCCCGTACTTTTTCTTTCTCTTATTTTTCATAACAAATTTTCATATAGACAGTATGTACTCTTCTCTCACTTGTACAGTAGTCTCTGTACAGTAGTCTCACCTGCGCTTATCATGTTGTGAATGTAGACGTAGACCAAACGTTGACTGGTTTTTCGCCAATTTCCCTGAACACTCAAAACAAAAAAGACGAGCTTTGTCGAAATTCCAAGCTTTTCCATTTACATCCATGATCTCCAGACGATAGTAGGTTCACAAATAATGTGATTTTTTCGACACAATTCCAGCAAACTCCATTCGTCGCTTTTTGATTTCAGGTAAATGTAGCTTCTCGGCTGCCGTACTAGATACTGCTGATGCTTGCGCTCCAGTATCCACAAATGCGATGAGTTTGTCTCCTGCCGGCGTTGTTAGTTGAATGAGCGAAAGTTCAGATTCTTTATCCGTTATCTTTGTGATGAGGACTTGAATTGGTTTGAGCTCTGCCTGCTCGGGTGCTGGGTGATCCCATCCAGCTTCCTGAATTGTCCTTTGCTAGTCTTCATTCACTTGTGCAACAGAAGCAATGCTTTCACTAACCGAAAGGTTTACCAGACAAGCCACAACCTTTGGCAAGTCGTTGGTGAGCCGTGATGCTTCTACCGGGCGAGAACAATGACTAGTTTAATGTTTGGAGTTGGGAAGTAACGATGCCAATGAATTTTGAGTAGTTATGGCAAATTCCTAAAAATGGACTGATTTTGAAAGTTAGTCTCGAAGTTTTATGCAACAACCTTTGTTATCAATATCTCAAAAATTCAAATTTTTGAATAGGTTTCAGGTCTGTAATAGATAATTGAAACAATGTAGTATGCTGGTGAAGTGGGGGTGCTTTGGCTTGATTTCCTCTCCGAATCCTTGCTTCCTGATGACGTGACGTGACTTCCCTTGCGTATTGCTGGTGTGAAGATGTTAGAGAAGTGTCAATCTTTGACTTGACACTTGGATTGGCCCATTTACAGATGAGTTAGTGAGTAGCAGACCTTGTTCGCCGTTCCAAAAACGCCAACACTGGATTTTCCTTCCGGTGGCAAACAGTATATTTGGCTACAACACTCAGTTAACAACGATTGGCTGTAATCTTGGCAAAATGGTCAAGACAGTAACCGGGCAATTTTCAGTTATGCTTTGGCTGGTGCTCCATCGGACGAACCAGGAACGGACGGACAAACGAGAAACAGACACGACATGCAAACCATTGCCCGAATGGAATTCAAAGTCTAAGTTGTTAGCCAGAAATCCTTCCTTCATCCCAAAGTAATACCCAGGGATCTCTCGTTTGAATTTTTGCACCTTCCTTTCTCTACTTTTCAAAGCACAGTACTCCCAGAAACTCGATAGCCCAAACCGTAAAACTTTCATTTTTTCTTCTAAAGGTACAGTAGTCTTTACTATTTATATACCATCACTACTCTAGCTCTGTGCGTACTCAATGTGTACTCACCTAGCGCCACACTGTCTCCCTTTTTTCTTATCAGGTTTTAGTTTCCTCTCCTAGAACTTATGTCTTCCGTCTCAAGTATTTTATCTTGTTCGAATTTGTACGCAAAAAATGTTTTCTTCAACATATGTTAAATTGTGTTGATTCTGAATATGATAGTGAAAACGCTCAAAAATCTTTCTGAAACACTGACTAATCGCTTCAAAACGACCTTTTTTCGGCGGAACGGTTTTGGCCAAACGGTATCAAAAAAGAGTGGTATTGAAGAAGTTTTTCTGGAGAGATTTTTGAGCATTTTCACTATCATATTTAAAATCACCACAAAATGTTATATATTTTGAAGCAAACATTTTTGACCGGAATCCTCCTTTAAAGATAACAAAGACCGAGACTGCTCTTTATTCTCCTCCTTATGACCCGACTTTTTTCCCTATGCCGATAGTCTTCTGTGTGATTTCCCCCATCCAATACACAGGCCGTTCACAATGGACATCGAAGGCATCCTTCCTAGGCCTTCCTACAGCACTAATCCAGAGTCACTGGAGTCCAGTCTTCGCTACCCTTCCTCTTCCCCCAGTTTTTGTCAGGTAGAGCATATTACTGTGATGCAACTATCTTCCGTGTCTTAATCTACTACTTTCTACATCTCATGCTTGGTTTTTGATTACGTAATTATAGTGGTCACTTTCCTTCGGATGACCTACACACCTGACTACCCATGGTGCAATTTTCTGAGGAGGGTCACCATCCACATCTAACACCAGATTGCCTGTGTGTTAGTTTGGATGACTCCGCCCTTAACATTTACGCAGCGGGCGGTCATTTTCTCTCTATATCGACAGTAGACACCGCTTGGATAGGCCATTATATTCGTTTTTTAGCACACTTTGCAAAACAAAAACTTCTCGCTTTACAATGTTTGGAAATTCAATTCTGACAATATTTCGAATTTTGAAATCTTATGAAATTTCACTTTTTCTATATATTGACTCTCTAATTTTTTTTATCTCGTTTATTTCCCAAGGTTTTGCTCAGTGTTGATCTTTGTGATCGCAAAACTTTCTACGTTTCATGCACTAAATTTTTTGAGTATCGAAATGCCAGTTCTCCAAGTTCTTCAAAACTCATGTCTTCCGTCTCTAGTATATTATCTTGTTCGAATTTGTACGTTCCGTTTTAAAGGAGGATTCCGGTCAAAAAGGTTTCTTCTTCAAAATATGTAAAACTTTGTGCTGATTCCAAACATGATAGTAAAAGCGCACAAAAACTTTCTAAAACCCTGACAAATTGCTTCAAAACAACCCTTTTCCGGCCGGACGGTCTCAAAAAGGTTCGTTTTGACGCGATTTTCCAGGATTTTAGAGAGATTTTTGAGCGTTTTCACTATCATATATGGAATCAGCACAAAATGAAGCAAAAAAATTTTCGACCGGAAATCCTCTTTTAAAAATCACAAAGACTGAGACTGCTCTTTATTCTCCTCCTTATGACCCGACCTTTTTCCCTATGCCGATAGTCTTCTGTGTGGTTTCCCCCATCCAATACACTGACCGTTCTAAATGGACAGCAAAGGCATCCTTGCTAGGCCTTCATACAGCACTAATCCAGAGTCGCCGGTGTTTAGGATGACTACTGTTTTTTCTATTTTTCAATCCCCCCTCCCTCCTATGTGCAAACAAACACAGATGGCTCACCCCCGACTACTGTCTTTATTTATACCGCCGGGTTGTGCCTGCTAAGACACACCAAAGTACAAACAGCCTAGTAACTACGCCCCCCCCCCCCCTAAATGAAATGGGTCATCAAATCAGGTACACATTTCTCAACACACCTGGTGCTGCGAGTTTTTTTTTGCTTTCTTAGTCGAATACCCAAAAAACTATACTTCTCTCCTTCTTAGATAGCCGAAACCTTCTGAAATTATATCAATTCACGTTTTGTTTTGAAAATTCATACAGAGTACTGTATTCCCTACAGTATCAAAATTTTGTCTGTGAATACCAACAAACTTTGTTATTCAATTTCTGGAAGTCAAGAACAACCAATTTTCTTGAAATCCCTAGTTCATGTCGCAAATCGCTATATCTCAAAGTACAGTACTCCTGATAACACAATTTTCTGGAAACCCTGATATTTGTATCAATTTATCAACAAAGATTCCCATTGTTTATATTAATTTGTTTACGACCTTCTTCTCAACATCCCCTCCACGTTGCCCGTATATAACAGCGCTCGGGGGTAACTCTTATCTTTGTTTTTCATTGTCGACCATCTCCGCTCCCGTCCCTCCGTTTGTTTTTTACTATATTTTTGCTGTAGTCGCTTTTTTCTTCTTTAGGTTTCTAACTTCAATATTTGGCTTCTCAATACACTAAAACCTTTCAAATCTTATCTATTTTGCATAGTCGTTATTCATTTTATTCTCGGTTACTGTCTTGTCCACCAAGAATTGTTTACAAAAACATGTACCTCAATCCAAAAGTGTTCTCTCTACCAATTAACAACATAGGTTTCTAGTGTACATTGATATTTACGACCATGCACAATGTGACCTCCAAATGTTGCAGCCCTCTTTGTTATGCTTCCTCTCTTTCCCTGCGTCTCTTTTCGATCTCTTATCTCTTGCTTCTCAATGAGATTTCGCAATAACAATATTCGTCTGTCTTGTTCTCCTTTGTTGCGGATTTGTTTATTCTTGTCTTCAAAAGTTAGTGATTCGAACAAATTTTTTCTGCAATTTTTGCCTTTGTCTAACTGGTTCTAGATGCTTTTCGATTCATATTCTTCGTTTATATATTTAAAGTATTGTTGCAGAAATGTCAGTACAGCCAGGAACCACAAATCGAAGAGTGAAGAGAGAAAATGAACAACATCACACTAATCACAGTAAGCATTTTATTATACTTTAAAAGCTAGATCTTATAATTTTATTGATGCGAGTGATCTGGATGAAATCTCAAAAAATTTTCAGCGCACCGGAAGAAGAAGAGAACGGCCACTACCGATTATGATGCGATGCATGCAGAGTGGAATGAGCAGAGAGGAGTAAAGCACCCAATCTCTAAATTGTGTTACCCCCACTGTAAGTTGTATGATATTATTTGAGTTCGAATTTTAAACTAGCACTAAACAGAGAACCTCAACATTTGAAATAACGAAAAACCATATTGTTTCCAGTTCTTCAACAAATGCAACGCATCAGCAATGAGAGTGGATGCGAACTAAATGCGGATTTCGAAGAGAACATCAAAATTGGAAACTTCCATTTGGTCCCCATCATCGGAGACGATCCAGCGAAGCTGTTGAAAGCTCAAGAACTGATTGATGAGCTCGGATTCAGTGTAATGGAGAAGAAACCGTCGGCGGTTTTGGAAGGATTAATCGACATGAGACAGTCTTTCTTCTACCAATTTCCGAGTTGGTTTCGCAAGGACCCCAACTTCTACTCTCATTTGAGCACAATTCAGGTGAGTTTTTGAAGGGGTGAGCAGTAGTAAGGGTACCTATGATCCTTTGACCATAATGTCTTGCTCAATTGTTTCGAATTTTAGCAGAGAAAGTGAGAAATAGCGTCATTAGTATTTTAAAAATTGAATTTCGACTGAACCTTCGGAATCTTGAGAATTGAGGCAGGCATATAATTTTGTGTTCCGTCATGCATACCTCTATGGAACTAACTGTTCAAAGTGGATTAAATTTTTCGCCATTCATTTTTGCAAATGGGGGAGGGGGGCAGTTTTTCGAACAAGTTCATGACCACCGGTGGTCCCTTCTGACTAAATATAAGACTAACTTTGAGAACCCCCTTTAAGAGCAAACGTTCAACTTAGAAAACTTATCATTTTGGATTCACGAGTCCCACCAACATTTCTGAAGATTCTGAAATCTCGGCTGGAATTAAATTTTCAAAAAGACATATGGCGCTATTACCTTATTCTTTAATAACATTCATGCAATAACTCAGAAAGATTGAACGAAATTTCGACAAGTTTCGGGCTTGTTACTGTACATTGTTTTCAAAAATTTCAGTTTTTTTTTTTCAGCTCCTGTCCAACGCGTCAAGCGACGATTTCGTGAGACAATCGAATCTCGACAACCCCCCGATTTGCTGGAAAGGGTCAGAAGCGGACCTGCGTGAAGCCAAGAAGCTCTGTGACGAGCTCATAACCAAAATAGCCCCAAAAGCGAATACGATGACAGACAAAGTTATCAAAAAGTTTTTCGTCGATTTCGATATAGTTGGAAAACTTATTGGCTATGGAGGTCACAATCTTCAGAAGTTGGAAGAAGAGACTGCAACGAAGATCAGAATCGCGAAGGAAATCGCTAATTCTGTGAAACGAGAAGTGCTTATTCGCGGGACGGAGGAGAACATTGCCACTGCTTGGCAAAGGATTCTAAATCCCATTGAAGATTCTGACTACGAGGAAGTCTACGTTCCAAACCAATTTCGCGGACGGGTTATCGGGTCAGGAGGCTCAAACATCAAAAAATTGGAGAGGGAAACTGGAGCAACATTCCGTTTTGAGCTCACGAGAATCGACGAAATCGAAATGATGAGAATTCGAGGGAGTCCGGAAGCAATGCAAAAAGGAAAAGAGCGTCTGCTGAAAATGATTAGCATATTCGAAATGAAGGAAGCTGAAGAACTTCAAAGAAGTATTGAACGACGAGAAAAAAGAAGAAGAGATAACGAGATGGACGATTTTGGAAGGAATGAAGAAAGACACTATCAGGGAGATTTTCAGAGAGAGCATATCAGAGAAGTGATCCAAAACTATGAAAGAAGACTTAAAGAAGAAGAAGAACACTTTGGCAGAGGGCCAGTACACCTTCGAGATGACAGTATCCCGACTCAACGACTTGAAGTCAAGAAGGAAGTTCAGGGAGATGGGGGTCGAAGAGATCGGAAGAGAAGCTACGGCACAGTTTTTGTATCTTACGATTAAGTGAGTTTTTTTGGGAATGTCGTTTTACACTAAATTATAGGCATTTTCCACCACAACCAAAGTATTTTTGAGACATAAAATGCATATTTTTCTAGCCTACAGAAATAGTTTTCATTTTTGAGCACAAACTTTCAAAATTATCTCAACTTAACAGTTTCCCATTTCAGAAAGCACAACACCGACCACTCCACCAACAGCAACAGTACTGTTTGTTATATTTTATCCTTTTTTTGCATCGAAACCTCTTACAAACATTCCATATTACTTTCTTTACCCGCCCCCTTATCATTTGTTTCTGAACTTTTTGAAATCTGTCCTAAAACTGTAAGTGTGTCTGATCTAATGTCATTTTTTTCTGGATCTCTTTGTTGTTCTTCTTCTGACCAATCGTCTCCCAGTTTCTCCTTCTTCTACATTTTTCTTCTCTCGACAGTTCTTATTATTTCACCTCCTGGTCCATCTCATCTCTTATTGTTATTCCTTCTTAACAATCCACATACAATAAGTATTACTTTCATTACTTACTCCCAGTTTTCTATATGGTTGGAATTCATATATAAAACTTTTTACAACTCCTGAAAGACTTCTCCACCTCATCCAGCATTCCACCTCGTCAGGATTCTTATCCTCCGACATTCCTATCCCCCACATATTCGTATATTAAAACTCTTCCCTCATTTTTCTGTATAAGAGCCTCTGAGGCTTTGTTATAATTGTGTGTGATTGTTCTATGCCCAATAAATGATGTAGCCATCGACTTTAGTTTTTTTGGATTCCTTGCCAAGGCACGTGGCTACCCTATGCAGGCTACGGTATTTTTGGATTCCTTCCCAAGGCCTGCGGCAACTCTAGAAACACTACAGTAATTTGGATTCCTTCCCAACGACTGTGGCTACCCTATGAAGACTACTGTACTTTTGGATTACTTCCCAGAAGACTACGGTACTTCTGGATTCCTTGCCAAGACCTGTTGCTACCCTATGAAAACTACGGTACTTTTGGACTACTTCCCAGTTCTTCTGGCAACTTTACGGAGACTACGGTACTTTTGAATTCCTTCAAGAGGCCTGTGGCAACTCTACGAGAACTACGGTAATTTTGGACTACTTCCCAAGACCTACGGCTACCTCATGAAGACTACGGTACTTCTGAATTCCTTGCCAGGGCCTGAGGCCACTCTATGAAGACTATGGTACATTTGGATTATTTCTCAGGTCTTCTGGCAACTCTACAAAAACTACGGTAATTTTGGATCCTTTCCCAGGGCCTGTGGCTACTCTATGAAGACTACGGTACTTTTGGACTCCATCCCAAGGCTTGCGGCTACTGTGCGAAGACTACGGTAATTTTGAATTCCTTGCCAAAGCCTGTGGCAACTTTACAAAGACTACGGTACTTCTGGATTCCTTGCCAAGGCATGTGGCAACACTATGAAGACTACTGTACTTCTAAATTTCTTCACAGGGCCTTCGGCTACCTCATGAAGACTACGGTACTTCTGGATTCCTTGCCAAGGCATGTGGCAACTCAATGAAGACTATGGTACTTCTGGATTTTTTGCCAAGGCCTGTGGCTACTCAATGAAGACTATGGTACTTCTAAATTTCTTCACAGGGCCTGCGGCTACCTCATAAAGACTACGGCACTTCTGGATTCCTTGCCAAGGCCTTCGGCTACCTCATGAAGATTATGGTACTTCTGGATTCCTTGCCAAGGCCTTCGGCTACCTCATGAAGACTACGGTACTTCTGGATTCCTTGCCAAGACCTTCGGCTACTCAATGAAGACTAAGGTACTTCTAAATTTCTTCACAGGGCCTTCGGCTACCTCATGAAGACTACGGTACTTCTGGATTCCTTGCCAAGGCCTGTGGCAACTCTATGAAGACTACGGTACTTCTGGATTCTTTGCCAAGACCTTCGGCTACCTCATGAAGATTATGGTACTTCTGGATTTTTTGCCAAGGCCTGTGGCTACTCAATGAAGACTAAGGTACTTCTAAATTTCTTCACAGGGCCTTCGGCTACCTCATGAAGACTACGGTACTTCTGGATTCCTTGCCAAGGCCTGTGGCAACTCTATGAAGACTACGGTACTTCTGGATTCCTTGCCAAGGCCTTCGGCTACCTCATGAAGACTATGGTACTTCTGGATTTTTTGCCAAGGCCTGTGGCTACTCAATGAAGACTAAGGTACTTCTAAATTTCTTCACAGGGCCTTCGGCTACCTCATGAAGACTACGGTACTTCTGGATTCCTTGCCAAGGCCTGTGGCTACCCTATAGAGACTACTGTCCTTCTGGATTCCTTCCCAAGACCTGCGGCTACTTTATGAAGACAATGGTACTTCTGGATTACTTCTCAGGGCTTGTGGCAACTCTATGAAGACTACGGTACTTCTGGATTCGTTGCCAACACCTGTGGCAACTCTACAAAAACTACGGTAATTTTGGATTCCTTGCCAAGGCCTGTGGCTACCCTATAGAGACTACTGTACTTCTGGATTCCTTCCCAAAACCTGCGGCTACTTTATGAAGACAATGGTACTTCTGGATTACTTCTCAGGGCTTGTGGCAACTCTATGAAGACTACGGTACTTCTGGATTCGTTGCCAACACCTGTGGCAACTCTACAAAAACTACGGTAATTTTGGATTCCTTGCCAAGGCCTGTGGCTACCCTATAGAGACTACTGTACTTCTGGATTCCTTCCCAAAACCTGCGGCTACTTTATGAAGACAATGGTATTTCTGGATTACTTCTCAGGGCTTGTGGCAACTCTATGAAGACTATGGTACTTCTGGATTCCTTGCCAAGACCTTCGGCTACTCAATGAAGACTAAGGTACTTCTAAATTTCTTCACAGGGCCTTCGGCTACCTCATGAAGACTACGGTACTTCTGGATTCCTTGCCAAAGCCTGCGGCTACCTCATGAAGACTACGGTAATTTTGGATCCTTTCCCAGGGCCTGTGGCTACTCTATGAAGACTACGGTACTTTTGGACTCCATCCCAAGGCTTGCGGCTACTGTGCGAAGACTACGGTAATTTTGAATTCCTTGCCAAAGCCTGTGGCAACTTTACAAAGACTACGGTACTTCTGGATTCCTTCCCAAAACCTGCGGCTACTTTATGAAGACAATGGTATTTCTGGATTACTTCTCAGGGCTTGTGGCAACTCTATGAAGACTATGGTACTTCTGGATTCCTTGCCAAGACCTTCGGCTACTCAATGAAGACTAAGGTACTTCTAAATTTCTTCACAGGGCCTTCGGCTACCTCATGAAGACTACGGTACTTCTGGATTCCTTGCCAAAGCCTGCGGCTACCTCATGAAGACTACGGTAATTTTGGATCCATTGCCAACACCTGTGGCAACTCTATGAAAACTACGGTACTTCTGAATTCCTTGCAAAGGCCTGGGGCTACCCTATGAAAACTACGGAGCATTTGGAGTCCTTCCAGTATCGTAGTCTTTATAGAGTTGCCACAAGCCGTGGGAAGTAGTCCAAAAATACCGTTGTCTTCATAGGGTAGCCGCATGCCTTGGGAAGTAATCCGAAATTTTCGTAGTCTATATAGAAAGGCCCGAAGGTCTGAGAAGGACTCCGAAAGCCTCGTAGTCTTTATAGATTTTTACTTTTTATCACTGAGAATGAATCTTATGCTAACGAGGGATCACGAGAGTGCCTAAAGTGTGTAATAGGACCGCACATTTCCAATTTTGTCTCTCATACTAGTGGTACAAACTGGGTAACATTCTAGAAACAAACAAAAAACATTGGAACCAGGAGCTTGATCTTTGTCACATCATAAGAAGTCTAAAAATATACAATATCGACTACTTTAGCCCATCTGTTCGTGAGACTCATTGGATTCTCTATATCGACGTCATCTGGAGCCGTGACGTCTTCTGATGTGCTTCAAAATGAAATCAACTGTATGCTTGAGCTTTGTCACGTCATAAGAAGTCCAAAAATATACGTCATCGACCACTTTTGCCCATCTGTTCGTGAGATTCATTGGTTTCTCTATATCGACGTCATCTGGAGCCGTGACGCCTTCTGATGTGCTTCAAATTGGAATCAACTGTATGCTTGATCTTTTTCACGTCATAAGGAGGCTAAAAATATACGACATCGACCACATTAGCCCATCTGTTCGTGAGAATCATTGGTTTCTCTATATCGACGTCATCTGGAGCCGTGACGTCTTCTGATGTGCTTCAAATTAAAATCAACTGTATGCTCAAGCTTTGTCACGTCATAAAAAGTCTAAAAATATACGTCATCGACCACTTTAGCCCATCTGTTCGTGAGATTCATTGGTTTCTCTATATCGACGTCATCTGGAGCCGTGACGTCTTCTGATGTGCTTCAAATTGAAATCAACTGTATGCTTGAGCTTTGTCACGTCATAAGAAGTCCAAAAATATACGTCATCGACCACTTTAGCCCATCTGTTCGTGAGATTCATTGGTTTCTCTATATCGACGTAATCTGGAGCCGTGACGTCTTCTGATGTGCTTCAAATTGAAATCAACTGTATGCTTGAGCTTTGTCACGTCATAAGAAGTCCAAAAATATACGTCATCGACCACTTTAGCCCATCTGTTCGTGAGATTCATTGGTTTCTCTATATCGACGTCATCTGGAGCCCTGACGTCTTCTGATGTGCTTCAAAATGAAATCAACTGTATGCTTGAGCTTTGTCACGTCATAAGAAGTCCAAAAATATACGTCATCGACCACTTTTGCCCATCTGTTCGTGAGATTCATTGGTTTCTCTATATCGACGTCATCTGGAGCCGTGACGTCTTCTGATGTGCTTCAAATTGAAATCAACTGTATGCTTGAGCTTTGTCACGTCATAAAAAATCTAAAAATATACGTCATCGACCACTTTAGCCCATCTGTTCGTGAGATTCATTGGATTCTTTATATCGACGTTATCTGGAGCCGTGACGTCTTCTGATGTGCTTCAAATTGAAATCAACTGTATGCGTAAACTTTGTCACGTCATAAGAAGTCCAAAAATATACGACATCGACCACTTCAGCCCATATGATCATGAGATTCAATGGATTCTTTATGTCGACGCTATTTGGACGTCTTCAGAAGACGGGGAGCTTCGTACAGCTTCGAAACAAAAAAATTCGAATTCCCCGTGTCTTTTTACCCCAGAATACACTCAAATTGACCAAACTACACTCAACTTGACCAAACTACAAACTACGAAAAAGCTTCTAGAAGCCGTAAACACGAAACTAGGGCGCCACGTGGCATCCACGTTGCACCGCCCATTGGTGAGTTGGAGCTTTCAGTTGGGAAAAAATTGCATTTTGCTCTCAGTTTTTGCTCCAAAAACATCTCAAAAGTGGTCCGAATTTCGTCAACTTTTTTTTAAATGACATCTACTCTTCGAGACAAATCGATTGATGTAAAAATCAAGGTATGTTTACTAGTAAAAAAATTGAGTTTCAAACAATTTTATGTTCAAAAACTTAAAAAATTCGAAAAATGCTCAATTTTCAAGATTTCTGTCTGAATTTTGGTTGAGTTGTAGAACAGAACCCGGTTGAATTTTTGAAAAACTTTTTGCAAAAATGCCACATCATGCCGGTTTTTTACTACGATTTATTCAAGTAGGGTCAAAAATCGACGAAAAAAGTGCGAAAAAAGTTCAAATTTCTTGGAAATTGTTGAAAAAAGTTATGAAATCGGGAAGAGACTAAGGTTTCTCAACAGATTCGATAGTTAAAAGTTGCAAGAAACCACATTTTTCGGGAAATTTCTCGAATTTTTGGCAAAAATTTTTGCCAAAAATTTTTCCCTCACAAATTTCAAGAATAATATCAATAATTCTTCTAGGAAAGAGCCAGTGGTGGCAAATCGACAACAAGACGATTCTTCCAAGATGGTTTATGGTCAAATCCAGTCGAAATCTACAGCAAAATGATGGAAATTCAGATGGAAAATGGTCCAAAATCGGGAGATGGAAATTGAGACGGATTGAGATGAGGACGATCGATTCGAAGGAGTGGAAGTCAGTTTACTTTCATTTTATCCCTTAAGGACGCTTAGATTTTAAGAATTAGGTTTCAGGAGGTAAGTTTCCAGTGCGCTCGGGGTGTTAACTTGAGATTTCTGTAATTAGTTTTCTGGGTTTTTGGGGCTATTCACATAGGTAAAAACAGGATATCCGCAGATGCGCTCTAGTGAGAGGTGAGAGAAAACTTTGGGTCTTTCTACTGTAACGCAACAGAGATCCTATTGCAGTACTGTAGAGACACCCAGAGTTTTGTCTGTTCTCTCACTAGAGCGCAATTGCTTAAATCTTGTTTTTACTCTTGTGGGAATGGGAATTAGGTATGGTTAGTTGGTAGGGGCATAGATTGCTTAGGGTTCTGTTGAATGTCTTGGCTCTATTGTAGTATTAGACTCGCGAAGTTTCAGCGCTTTACTGATTACGGCAATTTTTGTGCTCTTGGACGAATAACATCTATTATTTTCCAATTTTTCGTTTTCTTCTTTTTTTCATTTCATTTTCCCCCACTTTTTCTCTTTTTTTCACTAAACAAAGCTACAATAGAGCCAAGCATTATGAGATGATTGGGTTGAGAATTGAGATAATGAGTCAAAGGGGTACCTCAAAATGAGAGACATTCTGGCCTATAGCTGCATTACAGCTTGGCTTCAGAATCTATTTTCCCACATAATTTCAATTATTTTTTCGTTTTTCTTGTGTAATCCGCTCGTCTTCACAATGGTCTTCACACAAAAAGGTAAAGTAAAAAAAGAAATCACATCGTCATTACCGCACAAATTCTACATGATCAGCAAGGAATCGACCGATGGAAGGTAAATAAAAAATAGTTTTATTTCAGGTTCTAGGTGTATGTTTTTTGTTTTTTTATAAAGGACGACCGAAAAGGATAAGAAGAATTAGAGGAAATGCAACCGATGGATATTCGCAATCAAATAAGGATTTTTAATCCTGGTGATTTGATTGCACTAGTCTTCGAGACTAGAGCTAGAGTTTTCATTAGATCTTCAGAAGATCTTTTGAAGTGTGTTGAACACACAGGTCAATTTGACCACTTGGACTTTTTCATATACTTTTTGTGTTGTCTGGACTCTTTGTGTTTTTCAGATCTTCAATTGTTTTGTATATGCAATCATCTATGTCTCCGGTACTAATGATCACTTCAACAACACTACATTCACTTTGTAATTCATTTTTTTCAGCTCTTCACAATCATTCAATTGTCCACAAAGAAGAGTACCATTGAAAGAATTTCCACTTCTTGATCTAAGAAGACTTCAACAGCTGCTTCTTCTCCGGACTCACTACTTAACACACTTTTTTCAGAGAATTTCCTTCTTTAAGACGATCTCCCTTCCAATTTCACATGACTGCTAATAGACTCCAACTCATACTGTGGTGTTTCCATCATAATCCTAAATTGTTTCAGGATTTTCAGATAAACAAAATCGAAATCAATGCATCAGGAGTTTTTCCAATTTTCCTTTTCACTCATTTTCCCATTTTCTCCTAACTTCTTTTTCACATTCAATGGCTCTGTTCCAGTTTCTTGGACCGATTCCAGGGTCTTATAACCCAAACTATACAAAAATATTAGGGCTCTTTTTTTGAAAGCTAAATGGGATAGCCTGCAGAATTTTCTGAAACTAGCTGGTGGAAACGAAGCCCGCTAAACTTTAGTTTTTTGAAAACGCTAGTGAGAGTACTCATATGAGCATTTTCAGAAACATCTAACTTTTAAAATTCAGCTATAGATCCTTCGGCCTCCTTCACGGTCTTTTGGTTTTGACTATGAGTTTTTGGGCCCAGAATCTCGTCCAAGAAACTGGAACAAACCCACTTTTTCTCTCACTTTTTCTCTTCTCTTTTTCTTTCTGTGTTGATATTCCGGTCGCCTTTTGGCATCCAGGCTTTGGCTGAAATGATAATATCTTCACACCTAATTATTTTTTCCTTGCTCTCTTTTTCTCTCTCTCTCTCTCTCTCTCTCTCTCTCTTATTAGTGGTGCAAAGAATAAGAGTTGGCAAACTGAGAAGTGTGTCAATCTGTAAAATACATCTGCTAACTCTTATTCTTTGTACCACTCTAGTATCAAAACTTCCCATAAAAAACTTCTTTTTTTCAGAGTTGTCACTCTTCGTAGCTGCGCAAGCCACAAACGCTCAATCTATTCTGACTAAGTAAGTTCGATTTTAAGTGTTATAAAGTACAATGATTTAGTTGCCTGATGTTCGGCCAGGACTAATATCACACTTTTTCTCTTTTGCTTTTTCTCGAGAATGGTACAACGGATAAGAACTGGGGAAATGAAAACTATGCAATCTTGTAAAGGTTACTATTAATCCAGTTCTTATTCTTTGTATCTTTATCATATTTCAACTCAAAATAAATTGAGTGGATTCATTTAGTTCAACATTTCTTTTCAGGAATGTCGTCGTCGTCCGCTTCGTCTCGTACCTTCGACTCCATCTACTACGATTCGCAGTTATCGTTTGTCTCCATCCCATCCGAAGTGCCGAACGAATTCAATCTGGACAAATTCCGAAATGTCACTCTTGCTGATCTGGAAAAGTTCAAAAACGTAACCGTTCGAAAGGATCGCGCCGGAGCAGCACTGGCCAGAGCCGTGAGTTTTAATGGGGTTTTCGAGATGGAGCTTGGGCACAAAGATAGAGGAAACTATCCCATCACTATAGCCAAAAAAGGGGCTCACAATTTTTTCTAAGTTGGTTCAACTAACTCGGACAAAAAAGTGTCTATGAATGAGAAAGTTGTTGCAGCCACAAGCGCGAAAGCTCAAAATTTTGAGCCTTCTAAATCTGATTCTTTTCAGATCTCCACTCCTTCTCTGAACGTGATTTCGTCTCCGCCGTTGCTGCTCTCTTCGCCATCGTTCGCATCGTTCGGTCTTCGCACTATCCCATCATTCGGAATGCGCACTGGTCCATCGTTCGGCACCTCTGTCCCATCGATGCCACATCGCTTGCAGCGATCCAACTCGGTTGGGTCGTTCTTCTCGAGCCAGTACATGACCGTTCCGAACGGAAGAGAGTCTGTTGGGTCGTACTTCTCGGGCCCGTACATGAGCGTTCCGACGGAGAAGCATATTCAATTCGATTTCTCGAAATACAACCATGTTACCCAGAGAAAAATGAAGCTCCAACCGAAGGCTGAGCTTCCGGAGCCGAACCGTGTCAATGTCACTCTCCGCCGAAAGAAGGCACCAATGGCCTCAGCACACTCGAGCACTTCCATCTCTGACTCGAGCTCTACCATCTCCGTCAACACTGCCATCTCATCGGTGAGTTTTTTAAAGTGTCTTCAACTAATTTAAAAGTGTAATTCAACTAATTTGCAAATCCAGGAATCCTCTGAGTACTACTACATGGCCGACGACTTCGATGACACCCGTCTGCGAAAGGACTCGGTGATTCGATTCTTCTGCAACTTGTCAGATATGCCTGAGCCAGTCGACACGGAAAGCTACTCTTGTAGCTCAGGCAGTGATTCGGAGGACGGCTTTGTTCCGAGCAACAGTGACGGCGAAGGGAAATCCAATTAGATGGTGTCTTTTGAATTCTGAATTGATTTATTTCTTTGAATCGTGTAATGAGTAGTGTGCTTTGTAATACATGTAACGTTTGTTTTGATTTGTGTGACTTATGATTCATTTCTCTGATTTATGTGCCTTTTTAATTGACTGGATTCCTGTAACGTATTATTTTACTCTTTGAATTCTGTATCGAATTACTTATTGAATTGAGTTATGTGATGAGTAGAGTGTCTTTTGAATCAATTCGTGTTAAGAATTCTCTGCCTGTCGAATTTACTCAATCTTTCTCTATTGTATCGATTCGATTTCTATTTCTGTATAGTATGATTCATTGTATTGATAAGGTTTGTGTGTTCAGCTCGTTTTCAAATATTCTTGCCATTGATATGATGTATTCCTTTCTGTCCCCATCATTTCTAGTCTGGTGAGATTTAAATGCTTCACAAATTCCCTATAGCTTCTGCTTACTTGTCGTTTTCTGTATCCCGATCTGAATTTATTCTTGTAGTTCATGTAGCATTCCATACTCGTACTTCTCTGGTCAAAAGACCTATATGTCTCAGAACTCACCCTATAAAATCTTTTGTAAATTTCTCGACTCTACTAGTGTGAAAAATAAAAAATTTAAAAAAAAATTAAACTTCTCTGATTTCAATTTAAACCTATGGTGCCCTTCACAGGAATCCAATTAAACTTTCTTTTTAAATTCTCCTGGTCTTCTTTAGTTTATTCCAGAATTCACCTTTTCATGATCGAGGACCTCTGGATTCGTCTCAAATTCTCACAGCTTTTATTGTTTATGCAAACTATTATATAAAAAAAGGTGAGGTTTTTTCTGTTGCCCAACCCCCCCATTCCTGAACCAAATTTGCCTTTTCAGGAAAAAGGTGATCTTGACAGGAACTTCCGCGTTTGGAACGATGGGAAATCTAAGACCATCGAGAAGATTGGACCGGGCAACTTTGGAACCTAATTTGCTGCATTTGGCATGGAAACCTCAACGAGAAAATCCTACTTTTTTTTCAAATTCTGTGGCTCTGTTGCAGTTTCTTGGACCAATTCTTTGATACTTTGGCTTTTTCATGGTCTACATGTTTTGAACACAAAACCTCGGACCCATGTGTTTGTCCAAGAAACTGAAACATAGCCACTTTTTCTATTATTGGCTTAGTTTCTCATTTCTTGTGTTGGTATTTCGGTCGCCTATTTATTGGCATCCAGGCTTCGGCTGAGAACAATAATACCATCACATCTTTCTCTCTTTTGCTTTTTCTTGAGAGTGGTACAAAGGATAAGAACTGGGGAAATGAAAACTATCAAATCTTGTAAAGGTTACTATTAATCTTTTTTCAGTTCTTATTCTTTGTATCACTGTCATGTTTCAACTCGAAATAGGTTTTTTGATTCTTTCAGCTCTTCCCGTTTCTTCCCGCCTTTTCTTTACTTTTGTCTCGTTTTGTTTACTGTAGTAGGTTCGTTACGCGGAAGTTATCTGGTAACAAAACAAGATGTTTCTTTCAGCATGTTCCGTCCACAAGAAGTCCTCATGGAGCGCTACCAGGTCCTCCAAATGTTCGCCGAAGGACATTTCTGTGAAGTCTACTCTGCCAAAGATCTTCATACCAATGCATCGGTCGTGGTCAAGAAGCCAAAGCTCCAAGGCAAAACTGACTTGAGACGCGAGTACGACTTGCTCCGTCGTCTTGCTCCGTTTTCCTTCTCTCCAACTCCATTGTCATATGGATCCACTGCAAATACCGAATTTTATGGTAAGTTTGGAATAGAGAGTCAGGGGAACTTGAAACATGAGAAACAAGAAATTTTTGTTTTTCAGTGATGAGTCATGAGGGGAAGAGCCTTGGAGAGTTGGTCAAAAACTACACAACTGGCTTCAATGAGACTACAAACACACTGATCCTCTACCACACTCTTCTGGCCGTCCAGGCCATTCACGAGGTTGGCGTAAGTCACTGTGACATTACGGTCATGAACGTGATTGTCCCCATTAGTGCACAGGTTAGTCAGAATCGAGAAAGTAAAAGGGAAATTTAATAACATTCATAAAATAGTCTGAAAATGAATTTTTTTCAGAAAGGACGCCTTCTTCTTATTGACTATGGTGCTTCTGGAGACATCACTGCTTCCTCCCGTCGACGTGACGTTCTCAGTGTTCTGACAATGATCGGATGGATGGATGATCACCTCTTCTGCGATCCGGATGGAAACCACAATCCCGAAATCGAGGATCTCATCAAGATGATCGAGGATGAGCCAGGCTTCAACCCGAGTGAGAGCTTCCAATGGGAGGAATAGGAGTTTTGTATTCTTTCATTGATCTGATTTGTCTTAAAAATTCTTGGTGTGATTACTTTATAATTGTATGATTTGGTTTGTATTCTGTTCTCCACCTGCATCCCCATATACTTTACCATTTTATTTCTGTCTATTCGGCCTCAAATTGATATGTGTATTCTTTTGATCTGATTTGTCTTGAAAATTCTTAATGTGATTACTTTATAATTGTATGATTTGGTTTGTGTTCTTTTTCCCACCTCCGTCCCCATGTACTTCATTTATGACCATTTTTTGTCTGTCTATTCGGCCTCAATCTTCTCTTTTCCATCGATATCGCGATTAATATGTATAGGTCGATAGTAGTCACTCGACATGGCATTTTTACTCGTCTTTTTCCTGAGCCGATATGGCTGATTTTCTTGTGCTTTACAGCCCCCAACTTGATGTATACCCTCTTTTTTGTATCTACTCGGGAAAAAAAAATAAAAAAAAAAAAAAAAAAAGTAACAAGTCTTTGTTTTAAATTTAAAATTGAGGTGACCTCGACAGGCATCCCACTATACTTTTTTTGTGTTGGTATTCCGGTGGCTTAATCTTAGGGGATCCAGGCTTTGGCTGAAATGGTACTACGAGGAAAAGTGTCTATAATTCAACTAATTTACAAATTCAGGCTTCTTCTGAGTACTACGTCTTGGATGATCTCGACGAGACTCGCCTTCGCAAGTATAGTGTGATCCGCTTCTTCTGCAACTTGTCTGACTTGCCGGATCCGGTTTCGACTGAGAGTTTTTTGTGCAGCTCTGGGAGCGAGGCTGAGACTTACGACAGCCCCAGCAAAGACAATGCCGGCGGAAAATCTATTTGATAACGTGCTTTTGATTTGATTTCACTATACTTGATTTGCTTCTAAAAAACTTGACTTGAATTCTATTCATGTATTTTTCTTATTCTGTATAATTGGTTCTTGAATATGATTGTCTGATTACTACTTGGTCTAATTTCTTTTATGAAAGAATGAAAAATTTTTATGAAGCTCGTGTTTTTGATTTCTGAACTTTCAGGTAAACTAGCAACACAATCAAACAAACGTACCCAAATAGTTGAAGAAGAAAAAAAAATGAATAAAATAACAAGTATTCAAATTTTAGTAATGGCAAGCACTAGTAACTGAAGTGTTTTATTGAAAAAAAAGAGACAGATTCCCACAATTAGATCACATAGGAGTGGTGAGATTGAGAAACGTGAGCTACAGTATGATCCTACAACAAGAGCTACAGTATGATCCTAAAACAAAAACTACAGTATGACCACAGAACGAGAGCTACAGTATGACCCTATGATAAGAGCTACAGAATGACCCTTGCATAAGAGGTACAGTATGATCCTAGAATGAGAGCTACAGTATGACCCTACAATAAGAGCTACAGTATGCTCTTAGAATGAGAGCTACAGTATGATCCTAAAATGAGAGCTACAGTATGATCATAGAATGAGAGCTACAGTATGACCTTTGAAAAAAAGCTACAGTATGCTCCTAGAATGAGAGCTACAGTATGATCCTACAACAAGAGCTACAGTATGATCACAGAACGAGAACTACAGTATGACCCTACGATAAGAGCTACAGTATGCTCCTAGAATGAGAGCTACAGTATGATCCTACAACAAGAGCTACAGTATGATCACAGAACGAGAACTACAGTATGACCCTACGATAAGAGCTACAGAATGATCCTTGCATAAGAGGTACAGTATGATCCTAGAATGAGAACTACAGTATGATCCTACAATAAGAGTTACAGTATGATCCTACAATAAGAGCTACAGTATGACCCTTGAATAAGAGCTGCAGTATGATCCTAGTATGAGAGCTACAGTGTGATCTTACAATAAGAGCCACAGTATGATCTTTGAATATGAGCTACAATATGATCCCAGAATGAGAGCTACGGTATGATCTTTGAGTGAGAGCATGATACGGTATGATCTTTGAGTGAGAGTGTGATATGATCTTACAATAAGAGCTATAGTATGACCCTAGAACAAAAGATACAGTATGACCCTAGAAGAAAAGCTACAGTATGACCCTTGAATAAGAGCTACAGTATGCTCCTAGAATGAGAGCTACAGTATGATCCTAAAATGAGAGCTACAGCATGATCCTAAAATGAGAGCTACAGTATGATCATAGAATGAGAGCTACAGTATGATCTTTGAGTGAGAGCTACAGTATGATCATAGAATGAGAGCTACAGTATGATCCTACAACAAGAGCTACAGTATGATCACAGAACGAGAGCTACAGTATGACCCTATGATAAGAGCTACATTATGACCCTTGCATAAGAGGTACAGTATGATTCTAGAATGAGAGCTACAGTATAATCCTTGCATAAGAGCTACAGTATGGTCAGACGGAGGAACGGTTGTCTGACGGGCAAACGGCGGTCATATACGGACAGGAGGATGAGAGCCAAACGGGCAAAGAACAGACAGGATGAACATCATTTTTGAAAACAGTATTCAAAGTCCAATTGGTTTCGCCAATAATTTTTACTTCATCTACAAAATAATACTTACGATCTGGAAATCCTCATAAATCGCGTGCCATTTTTTTCCAAAAATAAGCAATGCGACCCCTGTGCAAGACTGTGCAAAAAATGCATAAAACTGTGTTTCCCATCTCCCCATCGCTCTATATTCATTCTTCAAAATTTGCATAACCACAGATTCCCATAGTTTATATTTGTTAACGACCTCCTTCCCAGCCACCCCTCCACGTCGCCCGTATATAACACTGCTCGGAGGCCTCTCTCCTCATTCTTTTCCAATTTTGCCCCCTTTCCTCTATTTGTTCTCCTCCTCTTGTTTTTGATAGTTTATTTTCTTTTTTCCAAATTTTCTGTCAATGTAGTTTCATTTTTCAGGTAATCTAGTGATTGGCTTCTGCTAGGAATTCCTGATATTTGCCGAAGTTCTTTTGGAAACTGGATTCGGTGGATCTAAGGTGAGAAGAGGATAAAATTTTACTTTATTTTCTATTTTTTCAAATCTTTTTTTTGAGAAGTGGATGGGTGAAACGGCTGTAGACAGCATAGCAAATTAGTCATAAAGTCATAAAATTTAGGTATATGATATTCTAACTTATTTACTGTACCGCTCCAATTGTTGTAAATTTTCACCAT
Organism: Caenorhabditis sinica; assembly: GCA_963932045.1. Taxonomy (NCBI): domain Eukaryota; kingdom Metazoa; phylum Nematoda; class Chromadorea; order Rhabditida; family Rhabditidae; genus Caenorhabditis; species Caenorhabditis sinica. The sequence goes on from OZ009938.1 coordinate 28,522,781, forward strand.
TTTTTAGGAGAGAAATGTTAATTTTGGGGGTCTTGAAACACGGTTCAAACTTGCCCGTTTTACACACAAAATTTTGGGTCTATACATTTACTTTAGAACTTTACTTTTGCAGTTCGCATTTTTTTAACATCCACCTCTGAAGATGGTGTGCCCCGTAAAACCTGATGGATCGGAAAAGGTATGAAGTTAGCACTAGAGAGGAGGAAATATTGTCACCTACAAAAATAGAGTGGATGCCTCTGCCAAACCCCCAAATTAGACCATTTTCTGAAAACGAAAAACGTTCACAACTGTATTCAAAATCTCTAGAATATGAGAAAATTCGCATTGAATAAACTCTACTTCGAGAGAGATTCCGAATTTAATATTTTCCGATTTCAGATTCTTGACCAGTTGAAACAATGGAAGCTAACCATCAACAAATTCTTGCAAGAATGTCGATTGCGAACGTGCACAGACACATTAATCGGAAAGAAGTAGCTATCCAGGAAGCTCAGCGTATTCTAGATTCATGCAGTGACCTTATCCAATCTGGAGAGGAAGAATGCCGTCGGCTCGATGACCACGTTGCTGACATAAAACGACAAGGTGATGAGATGCGCGAAATTCTTCGAAACGGTGGTGAAGACCCTCAAGAAGTTCGAAGAGAGCTTGAAAAGAACGAGCATCATCAAGCGAATGCCGAGAACTCGGCTAACACAATGCGATTGCTACTCGATCGAGCTCGTAACTCTCAACAATCATATGCGGATGTATTGGGAGTGCTTCAAGGAGAGGTCCAACAATTGCGTGTAAGAGAGGGTGAACTTCTTGCCATGGATAACTAACTCTTTACATTAATTTTGTTTTCCTGTATTGAATTCTTGAAATGAACCTTGTTAATGAATTCGCTTCGTTTTTTTTTTTGGATGTGTCTGTATTCTTTCTCTGGCTGCTATTCTTGAATGTTAATGTTTGACGAAAGTTTTGCGTGTGAATAACCCAAAAACAAACCTATTTCAAAACCTCCCCAATTCTCAAAACATGGACATTTTGCAACTTTAGACTCAAGGCATCTAGTGTCTTAGTAACTATGCTTCCCGGTGAAACAAAAGCAAATGACGTTTCATATGAACAATTCTGTTATACCACCCTAAAACATACCCATTTCAAAACCTCCACTAATTTTCAAAACATGGACATTTTGCAACATTAGCCTCCAGGCATCTAGTGACTTAGTAACTATGCTCCTGTATGAGATATTCTCATACCTTCTCTTCTTCCTGTATGCGTCGCTGTAAACAGTGGCGCTTTTACCCTCACCGACTCTTTGATTCTACCGACAGAGTGAATCATCTTATTGTACCCTAACCATTATAATGAGCTCCGCCCTTCTGTTTCTACTATAAAAGCACAGAGCGAGCTTCTAATTTATCCTTCAATAAACCATCTTAAAACATCCACACATTTACTCTAGATTCCAGGTGAAACAGAAGCGAATGAAGTTTTTCATGGAAAATTCTGTTATACCACCCAAAAACATACCTATTTCGAAACCTCCCCTAATTCTCAAAACATGAAAATTTTGCAACTTTAGACCGGCATCTAATTATGCTCCCCGGAACTTCGAAGAAAAGAAACAACTGACCACCTATTAACAGATGAGAGATCCCGCGAAGGGAACTCGGTTTCTAAACTCCGAAGAAAAGGAACAACTGACCACCTATTAACAGATGAGAGATCCCGCGAAGGGAACTCGGTTTCTAAACTCCGAAGAAAAGGAACAACTGACCACCTATTAACAGATGAGAGATCCCGCGAAGGGAACTCGGTTTCTAAACTCCGAAGAAAAGGAACACTAACCACCCATTAACAGATGAGAGATCCCGCGAAGGGAACTCGGTTTCTAAACTCCGAAGAAAAGGAACAACTGACCACCTATTAACAGATGAGAGATCCCGCGAAGGGAACTCGGTTTCTAAACTCTGAAGAGAAGAAACAACTGACCACCTATTAACAGATGAGAGATCCCGCGAAGGGAACTCGGTTTCTAAACTCCGAAGAAAAGGAACACTAACCACCCATTAACAGATGAGAGATCCCGCGAAGGGAACTCGGTTTCTAAACTCCGAAGAAAAGGAACAACTGACCACCTATTAACAGATGAGAGATCCCGCGAAGGGAACTCGGTTTCTAAACTCCGAAGAAAAGGAACACTAACCACCCATTAACAGATGAGAGATCCCGCGAAGGGAACTCGGTTTCTAAACTCCGAAGAAAAGGAACACTAACCACCCATTAACAGATGAGAGATCCCGCGAAGGGAACTCGGTTTCTAAACTCTGAAGAGAAGAAACAACTGACCACCTATTAACAGATGAGAGATCCCGCGAAGGGAACTCGGTTTCTAAACTCCGAAGAAAAGGAACACTAACCACCCATTAACAGATGAGAGATCCCGCGAAGGGAACTCGGTTTCTAAACTCTGAAGAGAAGAAACAACTGACCACCTATTAACAGATGAGAGATCCCGCGAAGGGAACTCGGTTTCTAAACTCCGAAGAAAAGGAACACTAACCACCCATTAACAGATGAGAGATCCCGCGAAGGGAACTCGGTTTCTAAACTCCGAAGAGAAGAAACAACTGACCACCAATTAACAGATGAGAGATCCCGCGAAGGGAACTCGGTTTCTAAACTCTGAAGAGAAGAAACAACTGACCACCTATTAACAGATGAGAGATCCCGCGAAGGGAACTCGGTTTCTAAACTCCGAAGAAAAGGAACACTAACCACCCATTAACAGATGAGAGATCCCGCGAAGGGAACTCGGTTTCTAAACTCTGAAGAGAAGAAACAACTGACCACCTATTAACAGATGAGAGATCCCGCGAAGGGAACTCGGTTTCTAAACTCCGAAGAAAAGGAACAACTGACCACCTATTAACAGATGAGAGATCCCGCGAAGGGAACTCGGTTTCTAAACTCCGAAGAAAAGGAACAACTGACCACCTATTAACAGATGAGAGATCCCGCGAAGGGAACTCGGTTTCTAAACTCCGAAGAAAAGGAACACTAACCACCCATTAACAGATGAGAGATCCCGCGAAGGGAACTCGGTTTCTAAACTCCGAAGAAAAAAACACTAACCACCTATTAACAGATGAGAGATCCCGCGAAGGGAACTCGGTTTCTAAACTCTGAAGAGAAGAAACAACTGACCACCTATTAACAGATGAGAGATCCCGCGAAGGGAACTCGGTTTCTAAACTCTGAAGAGAAGAAACAACTGACCACCTATTAACAGATGAGAGATCCCGCGAAAGGAACTCGGTTTCTAAACTCCGAAGAAAAGGAACAACTGACCACCTATTAACAGATGAGAGATCCCGCGAAGGGAACTCGGTTTCTAAACTCCGAAGAAAAGGAACACTAACCACCTATTAACAGATGAGAGATCCCGCGAAGGGAACTCGGTTTCTAAACTCTGAAGTAAAAAAAACACTAACCACCTATTAACAGATGAGAGATCCCGCGAAGGGAACTCGGTTTCTAAACTCTGAAGAGAAGAAACAACTGACCACCTATTAACAGATGAGAGATCCCGCGAAGGGAACTCGGTTTCTAAACTCTGAAGAGAAGAAACAACTGACCACCTATTAACAGATGAGAGATCCCGCGAAAGGAACTCGGTTTCTAAACTCCGAAGAAAAGGAACAACTGACCACCTATTAACAGATGAGAGATCCCGCGAAGGGAACTCGGTTTCTAAACTCCGAAGAAAAGGAACAACTGACCACCTATTAACAGATGAGAGATCCCGCGAAGGGAACTCGGTTTCTAAACTCTGAAGAGAAGAAACAACTGACCACCTATTAACAGATGAGAGATCCCGCGAAGGGAACTCGGTTTCTAAACTCTGAAGTAAAAAAACACTAACCACCTATTAACAGATGAGAGATCCCGCGAAGGGAACTCGGTTTCTAAACTCCGAAGAAAAGGAACAACTGACCACCTATTAACAGATGAGAGATCCCGCGAAGGGAACTCGGTTTCTAAACTCCGAAGAAAAGGAACACTAACCACCTATTAACAGATGAGAGATCCCGCGAAGGGAACTCGGTTTCTAAACTCCGAAGTAAAAAAACACTGACCACCTATTAACAGATGAGAGATCCCGCGAAGGGAACTCGGTTTCTAAACTCCGAAGAAAAGGAACAACTGACCACCTATTAACAGATGAGAGATCCCGCGAAGGGAACTCGGTTTCTAAACTCCGAAGAAAAGGAACACTAACCACCTATTAACAGATGAGAGATCCCGCGAAGGGAACTCGGTTTCTAAACTCCGAAGTAAAAAAACACTAACCACCTATTAACAGATGAGAGATCCCGCGAAGGGAACTCGGTTTCTAAACTCCGAAGAAAAGGAACAACTGACCACCTATTAACAGATGAGAGATCCCGCGAAGGGAACTCGGTTTCTAAACTCCGAAGAAAAGGAACAACTGACCACCTATTAACAGATGAGAGATCCCGCGAAGGGAACTCGGTTTCTAAACTCCGAAGAAAAGGAACAACTGACCACCTATTAACAGATGAGAGATCCCGCGAAGGGAACTCGGTTTCTAAACTCTGAAGAGAAGAAACAACTGACCACCTATTAACAGATGAGAGATCCCGCGAAGGGAACTCGGTTTCTAAACTCCGAAGAAAAGGAACAACTGACCACCTATTAACAGATGAGAGATCCCGCGAAGGGAACTCGGTTTCTAAACTCCGAAGAAAAGGAACAACTGACCACCTATTAACAGTTGAGAGATCCCGCGAAGGGAACTCGGTTTCTAAACTCCGAAGAAAAGGAACAACTGACCACCTATTAACAGATGAGAGATCCCGCGAAGGGAACTCGGTTTCTAAACTCCGAAGAAAAGGAACAACTGACCACCTATTAACAGATGAGAGATCCCGCGAAGGGAACTCGGTTTCTAAACTCCGAAGAAAAGGAACAACTGACCACCTATTAACAGATGAGAGATCCCGCGAAGGGAACTCGGTTTCTAAACTCCGAAGTAAAAAAACACTAACCACCTATTAACAGATGAGAGATCCCGCGAAGGGAACTCGGTTTCTAAACTCCGAAGAAAAGGAACAACTGACCACCTATTAACAGATGAGAGATCCCGCGAAGGGAACTCGGTTTCTAAACTCCGAAGAAAAGGAACAACTGACCACCTATTAACAGATGAGAGATCCCGCGAAGGGAACTCGGTTTCTAAACTCCGAAGAAAAGGAACAACTGACCACCTATTAACAGATGAGAGATCCCGCGAAGGGAACTCGGTTTCTAAACTCCGAAGAAAAGGAACAACTGACCACCTATTAACAGATGAGAGATCCCGCGAAGGGAACTCGGTTTCTAAACTCCGAAGAGAAGAAACAACTGACCACCTATTAACAGATGAGAGATCCCGCGAAGGGAACTCGGTTTCTAAACTCCGAAGAAAAGGAACAACTGACCACCTATTAACAGTTGAGAGATCCCGCGAAGGGAACTCGGTTTCTAAACTCTGAAGAGAAGAAACAACTGACCACCTATTAACAGATGAGAGATCCCGCGAAGGGAACTCGGTTTCTAAACTCCGAAGAAAAGGAACAACTGACCACCTATTAACAGATGAGAGATCCCGCGAAGGGAACTCGGTTTCTAAACTCTGAAGAAAAGGAACAACTGACCACCTATTAACAGATGAGAGATCCCGCGAAGGGAACTCGGTTTCTAAACTCTGAAGAGAAGAAACAACTGACCACCTATTAACAGATGAGAGATCCCGCGAAGGGAACTCGGTTTCTAAACTCCGAAGAAAAGGAACAACTGACCACCTATTAACAGATGAGAGATCCCGCGAAGGGAACTCGGTTTCTAAACTCTGAAGAAAAGGAACAACTGACCACCTATTAACAGTTGAGAGATCCCGCGAAGGGAACTCGGTTTCTAAACTCTGAAGAGAAGAAACAACTGACCACCTATTAACAGATGAGAGATCCCGCGAAGGGAACTCGGTTTCTAAACTCCGAAGAAAAAAACACTAACCACCTATTAACAGATGAGAGATCCCGCGAAGGGAACTCGGTTTCTAAACTCTGAAGAGAAGAAACAACTGACCACCTATTAACAGATGAGAGATCCCGCGAAGGGAACTCGGTTTCTAAACTCCGAAGAAAAGGAACAACTGACCACCTATTAACAGATGAGAGATCCCGCGAAGGGAACTCGGTTTCTAAACTCCGAAGAAAAGGAACAACTGACCACCTATTAACAGATGAGAGATCCCGCGAAGGGAACTCGGTTTCTAAACTCTGAAGAGAAGAAACAACTGACCACCTATTAACAGATGAGAGATCCCGCGAAGGGAACTCGGTTTCTAAACTCCGAAGAAAAAAAACACTAACCACCTATTAACAGATGAGAGATCCCGCGAAGGGAACTCGGTTTCTAAACTCCGAAGAAAAAAAAACACTAACCACCTATTAACAGATGAGAGATCCCGCGAAGGGAACTCGGTTTCTAAACTCTGAAGAGAAGAAACACTAACCACCTATTAACAGATGAGAGATCCCGCGAAGGGAACTCGGTTTCTAAACTCCGAAGAAAAGGAACAACTGACCACCTATTAACAGATGAGAGATCCCGCGAAGGGAACTCGGTTTCTAAACTCCGAAGAAAAGGAACAACTGACCACCTATTAACAGTTGAGAGATCCCGCGAAGGGAACTCGGTTTCTAAACTCCGAAGAAAAGGAACAACTGACCACCTATTAACAGATGAGAGATCCCGCGAAGGGAACTCGGTTTCTAAACTCCGAAGAAAAGGAACAACTGACCACCTATTAACAGATGAGAGATCCCGCGAAGGGAACTCGGTTTCTAAACTCCGAAGAAAAGGAACAACTGACCACCTATTAACAGATGAGAGATCCCGCGAAGGGAACTCGGTTTCTAAACTCCGAAGTAAAAAAACACTAACCACCTATTAACAGATGAGAGATCCCGCGAAGGGAACTCGGTTTCTAAACTCCGAAGAAAAGGAACAACTGACCACCTATTAACAGATGAGAGATCCCGCGAAGGGAACTCGGTTTCTAAACTCCGAAGAAAAGGAACAACTGACCACCTATTAACAGATGAGAGATCCCGCGAAGGGAACTCGGTTTCTAAACTCCGAAAAAAAGGAACAACTGACCACCTATTAACAGATGAGAGATCCCGCGAAGGGAACTCGGTTTCTAAACTCTGAAGAAAAGGAACAACTGACCACCTATTAACAGTTGAGAGATCCCGCGAAGGGAACTCGGTTTCTAAACTCTGAAGAGAAGAAACAACTGACCACCTATTAACAGATGAGAGATCCCGCGAAGGGAACTCGGTTTCTAAACTCCGAAGAGAAGAAACAACTGACCACCTATTAACAGATGAGAGATCCCGCGAAGGGAACTCGGTTTCTAAACTCCGAAGAAAAGGAACAACTGACCACCTATTAACAGATGAGAGATCCCGCGAAGGGAACTCGGTTTCTAAACTCCGAAGAGAAGAAACAACTGACCACCTATTAACAGATGAGAGATCCCGCGAAGGGAACTCGGTTTCTAAACTCCGAAGAAAAAAACACTAACCACCTATTAACAGATGAGAGATCCCGCGAAGGGAACTCGGTTTCTAAACTCTGAAGAGAAGAAACAACTGACCACCTATTAACAGATGAGAGATCCCGCGAAGGGAACTCGGTTTCTAAACTCCGAAGAAAAGGAACAACTGACCACCTATTAACAGATGAGAGATCCCGCGAAGGGAACTCGGTTTCTAAACTCCGAAGAAAAAAACACTAACCACCTATTAACAGATGAGAGATCCCGCGAAGGGAACTCGGTTTCTAAACTCTGAAGAGAAGAAACAACTGACCACCTATTAACAGATGAGAGATCCCGCGAAGGGAACTCGGTTTCTAAACTCCGAAGAAAAGGAACAACTGACCACCTATTAACAGTTGAGAGATCCCGCGAAGGGAACTCGGTTTCTAAACTCCGAAGAAAAAAACACTAACCACCTATTAACAGATGAGAGATCCCGCGAAGGGAACTCGGTTTCTAAACTCTGAAGAGAAGAAACAACTGACCACCTATTAACAGATGAGAGATCCCGCGAAGGGAACTCGGTTTCTAAACTCCGAAGAAAAGGAACAACTGACCACCTATTAACAGATGAGAGATCCCGCGAAGGGAACTCGGTTTCTAAACTCCGAAGAAAAGGAACAACTGACCACCTATTAACAGATGAGAGATCCCGCGAAGGGAACTCGGTTTCTAAACTCCGAAGAAAAGGAACAACTGACCACCTATTAACAGATGAGAGATCCCGCGAAGGGAACTCGGTTTCTAAACTCCGAAGAAAAGGAACAACTGACCACCTATTAACAGATGAGAGATCCCGCGAAGGGAACTCGGTTTCTAAACTCCGAAGAAAAGGAACACTAACCACCCATTAACAGATGAGAGATCCCGCGAAGGGAACTCGGTTTCTAAACTCCGAAGAAAAGGAACACTAACCACCTATTAACAGATGAGAGATCCCGCGAAGGGAACTCGGTTTCTAAACTCCGAAGAAAAGGAACACTAACCACCTATTAACAGATGAGAGATCCCGCGAAGGGAACTCGGTTTCTAAACTCCGAAGAAAAGGAACAACTGACCACCTATTAACAGATGAGAGATCCCGCGAAGGGAACTCGGTTTCTAAACTCCGAAGAAAAGGAACACTAACCACCTATTAACAGATGAGAGATCCCGCGAAGGGAACTCGGTTTCTAAACTCCGAAGAAAAGGAACACTAACCACCTACAGTGGCGGCAAATGGTGAGTATCACTTCACTTATCGTTTTGTAACTTTGTTGTTAGGAGTCCAATCGACTTGAAATTTTGCATGTGCAATACCAAAACCTTCAGTAATAAACACCTAGTTTTTTGAAAATCAGGAGTGACCCTTTGCTCCAGAATCCTTCTCGATGTAGGCGTCACTCCGAAATGAAAAAATTAACTTTCTCAAAAATTGTTGGATCTTCATAATTTTTGAGTATTACATTGCTTACTGTTTCAGTAAACACCAAAAAAATTTTGGTAAAGTTTGGAAGGTCGGCAATAGAGATATGTGGCTCGGAGCACAAAATGGGTGATTTTGCTCTTCGGCCATAACTTGGCCGCAATAGCTCGAATCAGGCTAAAAATGCAGCACAATGTGTATCTTTGATTGATAAAACAAAATGTTGTTCTGAAATTTTTGTTTTGAGCAAAAAATTATTTTTCGTTGTATTGACCCTATTGCCTATGAAGAGGCTCTGTACATGGTCCAAAATTTTTTTCGCTTGAAACTATATATTTTCATAATATTTTGTTAAGCATACAGAAATACACATTGTGCTGCATTTAGAGCCTTATTCGACCTACTGCGGCCAAGTTATGGCCGAAGAGCAAAACCACCCGTTTTGTGCTCCGAGCCACATATCTCTATAGCCGACCTTCCAAACTTCACCAAAATTTTTTTGGTGTTTATTGAAACAGTGCGCAATATAATACTCAAAAATTATGAAAATCCAACAATTTTTGAGAAAGTTAATTTTTTCATTTCGGAGTGACGCCTACATCGAAAAGGATTCTGAAGCAAAGGGTCACTCCTGATTCTCAAAAAACTAAGTGTTTATTACTGAAGGTTTTGGTATTGCACATGCAAAATTTCAAGTCGATTGGACTCCTAACAACAAAGTTACAAAACGATAAGTGAAGTGATACTCACCATTTGCCGCCACTGTATTAACAGATGAGAGATCCCGCGAAGGGAACTCGGTTTCTAAACTCCGAAGAAAAGGAACAACTGACCACCTATTAACAGATGAGAGATCCCGCGAAGGGAACTCGGTTTCTAAACTCCGAAGAAAAAAAAACACTAACCACCTATTAACAGTTGAGAGATCCCGCGAAGGGAACTCGGTTTCTAAACTCCGAAGAAAAGGAACAACTGACCACCTATTAACAGATGAGAGATCCCGCGAAGGGAACTCGGTTTCTAAACTCCGAAGAAAAGGAACACTAACCACCTATTAACAGATGAGAGATCCCGCGAAGGGAACTCGGTTTCTAAACTCCGAAGAAAAGGAACAACTGACCACCTATTAACAGATGAGAGATCCCGCGAAGGGAACTCGGTTTCTAAACTCCGAAGAAAAGGAACACTAACCACCTATTAACAGATGAGAGATCCCGCGAAGGGAACTCGGTTTCTAAACTCCGAAGAAAAGGAACAACTGACCACCTATTAACAGATGAGAGATCCCGCGAAGGGAACTCGGTTTCTAAACTCCGAAGAAAAGGAACAACTGACCACCTATTAACAGATGAGAGATCCCGCGAAGGGAACTCGGTTTCTAAACTCCGAAGAAAAGGAACAACTGACCACCTATTAACAGATGAGAGATCCCGCGAAGGGAACTCGGTTTCTAAACTCCGAAGAAAAGAAACAACTGACCACCTATTAACAGATGAGAGATCCCGCGAAGGGAACTCGGTTTCTAAACTCCGAAGAAAAGGAACAACTGACCACCTATTAACAGATGAGAGATCCCGCGAAGGGAACTCGGTTTCTAAACTCCGAAGAAAAAAAAACACTAACCACCTATTAACAGTTGAGAGATCCCGCGAAGGGAACTCGGTTTCTAAACTCCGAAGAAAAGGAACAACTGACCACCTATTAACAGATGAGAGATCCCGCGAAGGGAACTCGGTTTCTAAACTCCGAAGAAAAGGAACACTAACCACCTATTAACAGATGAGAGATCCCGCGAAGGGAACTCGGTTTCTAAACTCCGAAGTAAAAAAACACTAACCACCTATTAACAGATGAGAGATCCCGCGAAGGGAACTCGGTTTCTAAACTCCGAAGTAAAAAAACACTAACCACCTATTAACAGATGAGAGATCCCGCGAAGGGAACTCGGTTTCTAAACTCCGAAGAAAAGGAACAACTGACCACCTATTAACAGATGAGAGATCCCGCGAAGGGAACTCGGTTTCTAAACTCCGAAGAAAAGGAACAACTGACCACCTATTAACAGATGAGAGATCCCGCGAAGGGAACTCGGTTTCTAAACTCCGAAGAAAAGGAACAACTGACCACCTATTAACAGATGAGAGATCCCGCGAAGGGAACTCGGTTTCTAAACTCCGAAGAAAAGAAACAACTGACCACCTATTAACAGATGAGAGATCCCGCGAAGGGAACTCGGTTTCTAAACTCCGAAGAAAAGGAACAACTGACCACCTATTAACAGATGAGAGATCCCGCGAAGGGAACTCGGTTTCTAAACTCCGAAGAAAAGGAACACTAACCACCTATTAACAGATGAGAGATCCCGCGAAGGGAACTCGGTTTCTAAACTCCGAAGTAAAAAAACACTAACCACCTATTAACAGATGAGAGATCCCGCGAAGGGAACTCGGTTTCTAAACTCCGAAGAAAAGGAACAACTGACCACCTATTAACAGATGAGAGATCCCGCGAAGGGAACTCGGTTTCTAAACTCCGAAGAAAAAAAACACTAACCACCTATTAACAGATGAGAGATCCCGCGAAGGGAACTCGGTTTCTAAACTCCGAAGAAAAGGAACAACTGACCACCTATTAACAGATGAGAGATCCCGCGAAGGGAACTCGGTTTCTAAACTCCGAAGAAAAGGAACAACTGACCACCTATTAACAGATGAGAGATCCCGCGAAGGGAACTCGGTTTCTAAACTCCGAAGAAAAGGAACAACTGACCACCTATTAACAGACGAGAGATCCCGCGAAGGGAACTCGGTTTCTAAACTCCGAAGAAAAAAAACACTAACCACCTATTAACAGATGAGAGATCCCGCGAAGGGAACTCGGTTTCTAAACTCCGAAGAAAAGGAACAACTGACCACCTATTAACAGATGAGAGATCCCGCGAAGGGAACTCGGTTTCTAAACTCCGAAGAAAAGGAACAACTGACCACCTATTAACAGATGAGAGATCCCGCGAAGGGAACTCGGTTTCTAAACTCCGAAGAAAAGGAACAACTGACCACCTATTAACAGATGAGAGATCCCGCGAAGGGAACTCGGTTTCTAAACTCCGAAGAAAAGGAACAACTGACCACCTATTAACAGATGAGAGATCCCGCGAAGGGAACTCGGTTTCTAAACTCCGAAGAAAAGGAACAACTGACCACCTATTAACAGATGAGAGATCCCGCGAAGGGAACTCGGTTTCTAAACTCCGAAGAAAAAAAAACACTAACCACCTATTAACAGATGAGAGATCCCGCGAAGGGAACTCGGTTTCTAAACTCCGAAGAAAAGGAACAACTGACCACCTATTAACAGATGAGAGATCCCGCGAAGGGAACTCGGTTTCTAAACTCCGAAGAAAAGGAACAACTGACCACCTATTAACAGATGAGAGATCCCGCGAAGGGAACTCGGTTTCTAAACTCCGAAGAAAAGGAACAACTGACCACCTATTAGTGTGTCCCGAAAGTCATGTGAATTTTGTCGAAAATTTTTTTCCTAATTTTTTCTTTCAATTAAAGAACTTCTGGAAAGAAATCCTATACAATAGTAGTCCTCAAGTGTTCATTACTTCAAAATGCTGGCTTTGGATAGTGCCTGCTCCAAAACAGGGACATCACCGCACATTGTTGTTGCCATGATGTGTTTTTGGGAGATGATTTCTTTTGGACCGATTTTCCCGGAGAGGAACGATATCGATTCAAACGAAAATGAAATGTAGAGCTCCATATTTGATCAACATAATAGCTCACTACAGAAACTGTAACACTGCGGTTGAATTTTTTCTGCTTGCTTGAAGTGGAAGGTGGTATGGTAGAATTGCGCACATAGCAGTTATTCAACTCTCCCAATAGATGGAAAGATACTAGAGCTACAAATCTTTTCAATTTGAACTTTTCTGCTTATTGTGATCATTTGTGTCTAATATTATCACTTTCTCCATCGAGGTTTTCAATTTATATGCATTATAATCAAGGGCATTGAAATTTGTGAAAGTTATCACTTTGACATTAGTTTTTGTCCTGAATACCCATCTACAGGACAGTTCAGTTTTAGTCTGATGAACCGAAAAACAACCTCTTCCGAACACAAAAAATAGTTCTCAAAAATGTATGAAATCACGGTCGGAGAGATAAAAATTTCGGCTCGGGTCAGATTGGAGTTTTACTCAATTTCTGTAGAATTTGTCAAAAAAGTTCAGTTCACTTTTAAGCTGAAAATGTTTTTCAGAACCACTTTCAAATGTTATTATTGTAGTGCTCTATACTTGATAAAACTCTGCAACCAGTTAACCTCCACCCCTCTATCGGAGTTCCTGCTATAGAGCTCTTCAGATGATCAGTCTCCGAAGGGAATCATGGTGTCTACCTTTGCTCGTATTTTGGTTCCTAGCTTTGTTGTCGTTCAGATTGCTATTGATTATGAAACACTTAGTTTAGGAGTATCTTACAGTAGTTAACCAGACCAATGCCCTTGACTGACTATGTTTTTACAACTCCAAACAGATTCCATGTCAAAAGTAGAGGTCAGTTTTCAGCGTCCTACACAAAATTTGGTGATGTTCTCCAGAAATAAAGTGTCAATATGTAATGTAGAAGAAACAATTGTGTAAAAAACAGAAAAAAGATTTTGAAAATCGGCCAAAAAAGAAAGAAAATGGACCGTCTAGAAAATTCACATGACTTTCGGGACACACTAATATTAACAGATGAGAGATCCCGCGAAGGGAACTCGGTTTCTAAACTCCGAAGAAAAGGAACAACTGACCACCTATTAACAGATGAGAGATCCCGCGAAGGGAATTCGGTTTCTAAACTCCGAAGAAAAGGAACAACTGACCACCTATTAACAGATGAGAGATCCCGCGAAGGGAACTCGGTTTCTAAACTCCGAAGAAAAGGAACACTAACCACCTATTAACAGATGAGAGATCCCGCGAAGGGAACTCGGTTTCTAAACTCCGAAGAAAAGGAACAACTGACCACCTATTAACAGATGAGAGATCCCGCGAAGGGAACTCGGTTTCTAAACTCCGAAGAAAAGGAACAACTGACCACCTATTAACAGATGAGAGATCCCGCGAAGGGAACTCGGTTTCTAAACTCCGAAGAAAAGGAACACTAACCACCTATTAACAGATGAGAGATCCCGCGAAGGGAACTCGGTTTCTAAACTCCGAAGAAAAGGAACAACTGACCACCTATTAACAGATGAGAGATCCCGCGAAGGGAATTCGGTTTCTAAACTCCGAAGAAAAGGAACAACTGACCACCTATTAACAGGTGAGAGATCCCGGGGAATTTATAGAACCATGGGAAAATCACAGAACCATGGGGAATTTATAGAACCATGGGGAATTTATAGAACCATGGGGAAATCACAGAACCATGGGGAATTTATAGAACCATCGGGAATTTATAGAACCATGGGGAATTAAAAGAACCATGGGGAATTTATAGAACCATGGGGAATTTATAGAACCATGGGGAATTTATAGAACCATGGGGAAATCACAGAACCATGGGGAATTTATAGAACCATGGGAAAATCACAGAACCATGGGGAATTTATAGAACCATGGGGAATTTATAGAACCATGGGGAATTTATAGAACCATGGGGAAATCACAGAACCATGGGGAATTTATAGAACCATCGGGAATTTATAGAACCATGGGGAATTAAAAGAACCATGGGGAATTTATAGAACCATGGGGAATTTATAGAACCATGGGGAATTTATAGAACCATGGGGAAATCACAGAACCATGGGGAATTTATAGAACCATGGGGAATTTAAAGAACCATGGGGAATTTATAGAACCATGGGGAATTTATAGAACCATGGGGAAATCACAGAACCATGGGGAATTTATAGAACCATGGGGAATTTATAGAACCATGGGGAATTTATAGAACCATCGGGAATTTATAGAACCATGGGGAATTAAAAGAACCATGGGTAATTTATAGAACCATGGGGAATTTATAGAACCATGGGGAAATCACAGAACCATGGGGAATTTATAGAACCATGGGGAAATCACAGAACCATGGGGAATTAAAAGAACCATGGAGAATTTATAGAACCATGGGTAATTTATAGAACCATGGGGAATTTATAGAACCATCGGGAATTTATAGAACCATGGGGAATTAAAAGAACCATGGAGAATTTATAGAACCATGGGGAATTTATAGAACCATGGGGAATTTATAGAACCATGGGGAAATCACAGAACCATGGGGAATTTATAGAACCATGGGGAATTTAAAGAACCATGGGGAATTTATAGAACCATGGGGAATTTATAGAACCATGGGGAAATCACAGAACCATGGGGAATTTATAGAACCATGGGGAAATCACAGAACCATGGGGAATTTATAGAACCATGAGGAAATCACAGAACCATGGGGAATTTATAGAACCATGGGGAAATCACAGAACTATGGGGAATTCATAGAACCATGGGGAATTTATAGAACCATGGGGAATTTATAGAACCATGGGGAAATCACAGAACCATGGGGAATTTATAGAACCATGGGGAATTTATAGAACCATGGGGAATTAATAGAACCATGGGGAATTTATAGAACCATGGGGAATTTATAGAACCATGGGGAAATCACAGAACCATGGGGAATTTAAAGAACCATGGGGAATTTATAGAACCATGAGGAAATCACAGAACCATGGGGAAATCACAGAACCATGGGGAATTTATAGAACCATGGGGAAATCACAGAACCATGGGGAATTTATAGAACCATGGGGAATTTATAGAACCATGGGGAATTTATAGAACCATGGGGAAATCACAGAACCATGGGGAATTTAAAGAACCATGGGGAATTTATAGAACCATGAGGAAATCACAGAACCATGGGGAAATCACAGAACCATGGGGAATTTATAGAACCATGGGGAATTTATAGAACCATGGGGAATTTATAGAACCATGGGGAATTTATAGAACCATGGGGAATTTATAGAACCATGGGGAAATCACAGAACCATGGGGAATTTATAGAACCATGGGGAAATCACAGAACCATGGGGAATTTATAGAACCATGGGGAAATCACAGAACTATGGGGAATTTATAGAACCATGGGGAATTTATAGAACCATGGGGAATTTATAGAACCATGGGGAAATCACAGAACCATGGGGAATTTAAAGAACCATGGGGAATTTATAGAACCATGAGGAAATCACAGAACCATGGGGAAATCACAGAACCATGGGGAATTTATAGAACCATGGGGAAATCACAGAACCATGGGGAATTTATAGAACCATGAGGAAATCACAGAACCATGGGGAATTTATAGAACCATGGGGAAATCACAGAACCATGGGGAATTTAAAGAACCATGGGGAATTTATAGAACCATGGGGAATTTATAGAACCATGGGGAATTTATAGAACCATGGGGAATTTATAGAACCATGGGGAAATCACAGAACCATGGGGAATTTATAGAACCATGGGAAATTTAAAGAACCATGGGGAATTTATAGAACCATGGGGAATTTATAGAACCATGGGGAAATCACAGAACCATGGGGAATTTATAGAACCATGAGGAAATCACAGAACCATGGGGAATTTATAGAACCATGGGGAATTTATAGAACCATGGGGATGTTATAGAACCATCGGGAATTTATAGAACCATGGGGAAATCACAGAACCATGGGGATGTTATAGAACCATCGGGAATTTATAGAACCATGGGGAATTTATAGAATCATGGGGAATTTAAAGAACCATGGGGAATTTATAGAACCATGGGGAATTTATAGAACCATGGGGAAATCACAGAACCATGGGGAATTTATAGAACCATGGGGAATTTATAGAACCATGGGGAATTTATAGAACCATGGGGAAATCACAGAACCATGGGGATGTTATAGAACCATCGGGAATTTATAGAACCATGGGGAATTTATAGAATCATGGGGAATTTAAAGAACCATGGGGAATTTATAGAACCATGGGGAATTTATAGAACCATGGGGAAATCACAGAACCATGGGGAATTTATAGAACCATGGGGAATTTATAGAATCATGGGGAATTTAAAGAACCATGGGGAATTTATAGAACCATTGGGCATTTATAGAACCATGGGGAAATCACAGAACCATGGGGAATTTATAGAACCATGGGGAATTTATAGAACCATGGGGAATTTATAGAACCATGGGGAATTTATAGAACCATGGGGAATTTATAGAACCATGGGGAATTTATAGAACCATGGGGAATTTATAGAACCATGGGGAATTTATAGAACCATGGGGAAATCACAGAACCATGGGGAATTTATAGAACCATGGGGAATTTATAGAACCATGAGGAAATCACAGAACCATGGGGAAATCACAGAACCATAGGGAATTTATAGAACCATGGGGAATTTATAGAACCATGGGGAATTTATAGAACCATGGGGAATTTATAGAACCATGGGGAATTTATAGAACCATGGGGAAATCACAGAACCATGGGGAATTTATAGAACCATGGGGAATTTATAGAACCATGGGGAATTTATAGAACCATGGGGAATTTATAGAACCATGGGGATGTTATAGAACCATCGGGAATTTATAGAACCATGGGGATGTTATAGAACCATGGGGAATTTATAGAACCATGGGGAAATCACAGAACCATGGGGAATTTATAGAACCATGGGGAATTTAAAGAACCATGGGGATGTTATAGAACCATGGGGAATTTATAGAACCATGGGGAATTTATAGAACCATGGGGAATTTATAGAACCATGGGGAATTTATAGAACCATGGGGAAATCACAGAACCATGGGGAATTTATAGAACCATGGGGAATTTATAGAACCATGGGGAATTTATAGAACCATGGGGAATTTATAGAACCATGGGGATGTTATAGAACCATCGGGAATTTATAGAACCATGGGGATGTTATAGAACCATGGGGAATTTATAGAACCATGGGGAAATCACAGAACCATGGGGAATTTATAGAACCATGGGGAATTTAAAGAACCATGGGGATGTTATAGAACCATCGGGAATTTATAGAACCATGGGGAAATCACAGAACCATGGGGATGTTATAGAACCATCGGGAATTTATAGAACCATGGGGAATTTATAGAATCATGGGGAATTTAAAGAACCATGGGGAATTTATAGAACCATGGGGAATTTATAGAACCATGGGGAAATCACAGAACCATGGGGAATTTATAGAACCATGGGGAATTTATAGAACCATGGGGAATTTATAGAACCATGGGGAAATCACAGAACCATGGGGAATTTATAGAACCATGGGGAATTTATAGAACCATGGGGAAATCACAGAACCATGGGGAATTTATAGAACCATGGGGAATTTATAGAACCATGGGGAATTTATAGAACCATGGGGAATTTATAGAACCATGGGGAATTTATAGAACCATGGGGAATTTATAGAACCATGGGGAATTTATAGAACCATGAGGAAATCACAGAACCATGGGGAAATCACAGAACTATGGGGAATTTATAGAACCATGGGGAAATCACAGAACCATGGGGAATTTATAGAACCATGGGGAATTTATAGAACCATGGGGAAATCACAGAACCATGGGGAATTTATAGAACCATGGGGAATTTATAGAACCATGGGGAAATCACAGCACCATGGGGAATTTATAGAACCATGGGGAAATCATCGAACCATGGCGAATTTATAGAACCATGGGGAAATCACAGGACCATGGGGAATTTATAGAACCATGGGGAAATCACAGAACCATGGGGAATTTATAGAACCATGGGGAAATCACAGAACCATGGGGAATTTATAGAACCATGAGGAAATCACAGAACCATGGGGAATTTATAGAACCATGGGGAATTTATAGAACCATGAGGAAATCACAGAACCATGGGGAATTTATAGAACCATGGGGAATTTATAGAACCATGGGGAAATCACAGCACCATGGGGAATTTATAGAACCATGGGGAAATCATCGAACCATGGCGAATTTATAGAACCATGGGGAAATCACAGGACCATGGGGAATTTATAGAACCATGGGGAATTTATAGAACCATGGGGAATTTAAAGAACCATGGGCAACTTTTCATACTGTAGCTCCCATTCAAAGATCATACTGTAGCTCTTATAATAGGATAATACTGCAGCTCTTATTATAGGATAATGCTGCAGCTCTTATTCAAGGGTCATGCTGTAGCTCTTATTCGAGGGTAATACTGTCGCTCTCATTCTATGATCATACTGTAGCTCTCATTCTAGGATCATACTGTAGCTCTCATTCAAAGATCATACTGTAGCTCTCATTCTAGGATCATACTGTAGCTCTCATTCTAGGATCATACTGTAGCTCTCATTCCAGGATCATACTGTAGCTCTTATTCTAGGATCATACTGTAGCTCTAATTCTAGGATCATACTGTAGCTCTCATTCAAAGATCATACTGTAGCTCTTATAATAGGATAATACTGCAGCTCTTATTCTGAGATCATACTGTAGCTTTTAATGTAGGATCATACTGTAGCTTTCATTCTAGAATTATACTGTAGCTCTTATTCTAGGATCATACTGTAGCTCTTATTCTGGGGGTGGGGTCATACTGTAGCTGTTATTCGAGGGTCATATTGTAGCTCATATTCTGGGGTCCTACTGTAGCTCTTATTCTAGGATCATGCTGTAGCTTTCATTCAAAGATCATACTGTAGCTCATACTGTTCTAGGATCATACTGTAGCTCTTTTTCTAAGATCATACTGTAGCTCTTATTTTAAGATCATACTGTAGCTCTTATTCTGGGGTCATACTGTAGCTCTCATTCAAAGATCATACTGTAGTTCTCATTTTAAGATCATACTGTAGCTCTTATTCTGGGGTCATACTGTAGCTCTCATGCTAGGATCATACTGTAGCTATTATTCTAGGATAATGCTGTAGCTCTTATTTTAGGGTCATACTGTAGTTTTTCTTCTAGGGTCATACTGTAGCTCTTATTCGAAGATCATACTGTAGCTCTTATTTTAGGATCATATTGTAGCTCCTTTTCTAGGATCATGCTGTAGCTCTCGTTTGAGGATCCTACTGTATCTCTCATTCGAGGATCATACTGTAGCTTTAGTTTTCGAATTATACTGTAGCTCTTATTGTAGGATCATAATGTAGCTCTTATTCTATAATCATACTGTAGCATCTTATCGTTTCAGTCTTCAAAAGTTAGCACGTGACGGTCTGTGAAACTATATGTCTTTTGATAATTCGAGTTCTTAAGTTCCTCCAATTTTGGTACCAGGGATCACCAGCTTTCAAGAGGATTAAGAGCATATTGGTTTAAAAAAAACATCTATTTTCCTACTAACTAATAGATGTTTTTGTAAGTACTAAGATTTATACTGAATAATGTATCGTTCACAAAAACAAAAAAGGGCAAAATCAGAATCGAAAGAATAATACAAAATTGGTCTCAAAAACAGAGAAAAAAGGGAACAATATTTGGTTTTGTGACTTTAAAAATTGCTGTTGTCAGAGGGTTAGGATGTAAATGAATACTTTGAAAGAGGAGTGAATAAAAGTTACTCTGCAGATTTTCTGATCATCATTGTTTCTTCATTTTTCTCAAAAATAAATCACAACTTCTGATGAAAATTGAGCATTCCTGTCTATTTTGTTTAGGAAAGATTTTGAGTGATGAAATTATCAGAAGAATGACCACTAGGACTACTGGTCATGCCAATAAACAAGCATGTTAAATTTCCATGGGGAATTTATAGAACCATGGGGAATTTATAGAACCATGGGGAAATCACAGAACCATGGGGAATTTATAGAACCATGGGGAATTTATAGAACCATGGGGAATTTATAGAACCATGGGAAAATCACAGAACCATGGGGAATTTATAGAACCATGGGGAATTTATAGAACCATGGGGAATTTATAGAACCATGGGGAAATCACAGAACCATGGGGAATTTATAGAACCATGGGAAAATCACAGAACCATAGGGAATTTATAGAACCATGGGGAATTTATAGAACCCTGGGGAAATCACAGAACCATGGGGAATTCATAGAACAATGGGGAAATCACAGAACCATGGGGAATTTATAGAACCATGGGGAATTTATAGAACCATGGGGAATTTATAGAATTATGGGGAATTTATAGAACCATGGGGAAATCACAGAACCATGGGAAAATCACAGAACCATCGGGAATTTATAGAACCATGGGGAAATCACAGAACCATAGGGAATTTATAGAACCATGGGGAATTTATAGAACCATGGGGAATTTATAGAACCATCGGGAATTTATAGAACCATGGGGAAATCACAGAACCATGGGGAATTTATAGAACCATGGGGAATTTATAGAACCATGGGGAATTTATAGAACCATGGGGAAGTCACAGAACCATGGGGAATTTATAGAACTATGGGGAAATCACAGAACCATGGGGAATTTATAGAACCATGGGGAAATCACAGAACTATGGGGAATTTATAGAACCATGGGGAAATCACAGAACCATGGGGAATTTATAGAACCATGGGGAAATCACAGAACCATGGGGAATTTATAGAACCATGGGGAAGTCACAGAACCATGGGGAATTTATAGAACTATGAGGAAATCACAGAACCATGGGGAATTTATAGAACCATGGGGAAATCACAGAACTATGGGGAATTTATAGAACCATGGGGAAATCACAGAACCATGGGGAATTTATAGAACCATGGGGAATTTATAGAACCATGGGGAATTTAAAGAACCATGGGGAATTTATAGAACCATGGGGAATTTATAGAACCATGGGGAATTTATAGAACCATGGGGAATTTATAGAACCATGGGGAATTTATAGAACCATGGGGAAATCACAGAACCATGGGGAATTTATAGAACCATGGGGAATTTAAAGAACCATGGGGATGTTATAGAACCATCGGGAATTTATAGAACCATGGGGAAATCACAGAACCATGGGGAATTTATAGAACCATGGGGAATTTATAGAACCATGGGGAATTTATAGAACCATGGGGAAATCACAGAACCATGGGGAATTTATAGAACCATGGGGAAATCACAGAACCATGGGTAATTTATAGAACCATCGGGAATTTATAGAACCATGGGGAAGTCACAGAACCATGGGGAATTTATAGAACCATGGGGAAATCACAGAACCATGGGGAATTTATAGAACCATGAGGAAATCACAGAACCATGGGGAATTTATAGAACCATGGGGAAATCACAGAACTATGGGGAATTTATAGAACCATGGGGAAATCACAGAACCATGGGGAATTTATAGAACCATGGGGAATTTATAGAACCATGGGGAATTTAAAGAACCATGGGGAATTTATAGAACCATGGGGAATTTATAGAACCATGGGGAATTTATAGAACCATGGGGAATTTATAGAACCATGGGGAATTTATAGAACCATGGGGAAATCACAGAACCATGGGGAATTTATAGAACCATGGGGAATTTAAAGAACCATGGGGATGTTATAGAACCATCGGGAATTTATAGAACCATGGGGAAATCACAGAACCATGGGGATGTTATAGAACCATCGGGAATTTATAGAACCATGGGGAATTTATAGAATCATGGGGAATTTAAAGAACCATGGGGAATTTATAGAACCATTGGGAATTTATAGAACCATGGGGAAATCACAGAACCATGGGGAATTTATAGAACCATGGGGAATTTATAGAACCATGGGGAATTTATAGAACCATGGGGAATTTATAGAACCATGGGGAATTTATAGAACCATGGGGAATTTATAGAACCATGGGGAATTTATAGAACCATGGGGAATTTATAGAACCATGGGGAAATCACAGAACCATGGGGAATTTATAGAACCATGGGGAATTTTTAGAACCATGAGGAAATCACAGAACCATGGGGAAATCACAGAACCATGGGGATGTTATAGAACCATGGGGAATTTATAGAACCATGGGGAATTTATAGAACCATGGGGAATTTATAGAACCATGGGGAATTTATAGAACCATGGGGAATTTATAGAACCATGGGGAAATCACAGAACCATGGGGAATTTATAGAACCATGGGGAATTTATAGAACCATGGGGAATTTATAGAACCATGGGGAATTTATAGAACCATGGGGAATTTATAGAACCATGAGGAAATCACAGAACCATGGGGAATTTATAGAACCATGGGGAATTTATAGAACCATGGGGAATTTATAGAACCATGGGGAATTTATAGAACCATGGGGAATTTATAGAACCATGGGGAATTTATAGAACCATGGGGAATTTATAGAACCATGGGGAAATCACAGAACCATGGGGAATTTATAGAACCATGGGGAATTTATAGAACCATGAGGAAATCACAGAACCATGGGGAAATCACAGAACCATGGGGATGTTATAGAACCATCGGGAATTTATAGAACCATGGGGAATTTATAGAATCATGGGGAATTTAAAGAACCATGGGAAATTTATAGAACCATTGGGAATTTATAGAACCATGGGGAAATCACAGAACCATGGGGAATTTATAGAACCATGGGGAATTTATAGAACCATGGGGAATTTATAGAACCATGGGGAATTTATAGAACCATGGGGAATTTATAGAACCATGGGGAATTTATAGAACCATGGGGAATTTATAGAACCATGGGGAATTTATAGAACCATGGGGAAATCACAGAACCATGGGGAATTTATAGAACCATGGGGAATTTATAGAACCATGAGGAAATCACAGAACCATGGGGAATTTATAGAACCATGGGGAATTTATAGAACCATGGGGAATTTATAGAACCATGGGGAATTTATAGAACCATGGGGAATTTATAGAACCATGGGGAAATCACAGAACCATGGGGAATTTATAGAACCATGGGGAATTTATAGAACCATGGGGAATTTATAGAACCATGGGGAATTTATAGAACCATGGGGAATTTATAGAACCATGGGGAATTTATAGAACCATGGGGAATTTATAGAACCATGGGGAATTTATAGAACCATGGGGAATTTATAGAACCATGGGGAATTTATAGAACCATGAGGAAATCACAGAACCATGGGGAATTTATAGAACCATGGGGAATTTATAGAACCATGGGGAATTTATAGAACCATGGGGAATTTATAGAACCATGGGGAATTTATAGAACCATGGGGAATTTATAGAACCATGGGGAATTTATAGAACCATGGGGAATTTATAGAACCATGAGGAAATCACAGAACCATGGGGAATTTATAGAACCATGGGGAATTTATAGAACCATGGGGAATTTATAGAACCATGGGGAATTTATAGAACCATGGGGAATTTATAGAACCATGGGGAATTTATAGAACCATGGGGAATTTATAGAACCATGGGGAATTTATAGAACCATGAGGAAATCACAGAACCATGGGGAATTTATAGAACCATGGGGAATTTATAGAACCATGGGGAATTTATAGAACCATGGGGAATTTATAGAACCATGGGGAATTTATAGAACCATGGGGAATTTATAGAACCATGGGGAATTTATAGAACCATGGGGAATTTATAGAACCATGGGGAATTTATAGAACCATGGGGAAATCACAGAACCATGGGGAATTTATAGAACCATGGGGAATTTATAGAACCATGGGGAATTTATAGAACCATGGGGAATTTATAGAACCATGAGGAAATCACAGAACCATGGGGAAATCACAGAACCATGGGGAATTTATAGAACCATGGGGAATTTATAGAACCATGGGGAATTTATAGAACCATGGGGAATTTATAGAACCATGAGGAAATCACAGAACCATGGGGAATTTATAGAACCATGGGGAATTTATAGAACCATGGGGAATTTATAGAACCATGGGGAATTTATAGAACCATGGGGAATTTATAGAACCATGGGGAATTTATAGAACCATGGGGAATTTATAGAACCATGGGGAAATCACAGAACCATGGGGAATTTATAGAACCATGGGGAATTTATAGAACCATGAGGAAATCACAGAACCATGGGGAAATCACAGAACCATGGGGATGTTATAGAACCATGGGGAATTTATAGAACCATGGGGAATTTATAGAACCATGGGGAATTTATAGAACCATGGGGAATTTATAGAACCATGGGGAATTTATAGAACCATGGGGAATTTATAGAACCATGGGGAAATCACAGAACCATGGGGAATTTATAGAACCATGGGGAATTTATAGAACCATGGGGAATTTATAGAACCATGGGGAATTTATAGAACCATGGGGAATTTATAGAACCATGGGGAATTTATAGAACCATGGGGAATTTATAGAACCATGGGGAATTTATAGAACCATGGGGAAATCACAGAACCATGGGGAATTTATAGAACCATGGGGAATTTATAGAACCATGAGGAAATCACAGAACCATGGGGAAATCACAGAACCATGGGGATGTTATAGAACCATGGGGAATTTATAGAACCATGGGGAATTTATAGAACCATGGGGAATTTATAGAACCATGGGGAATTTATAGAACCATGGGGAATTTATAGAACCATGGGGAATTTATAGAACCATGGGGAAATCACAGAACCATGGGGAATTTATAGAACCATGGGGAATTTATAGAACCATGGGGAATTTATAGAACCATGGGGAATTTATAGAACCATGAGGAAATCACAGAACCATGGGGAAATCACAGAACCATGGGGAATTTATAGAACCATGGGGAATTTATAGAACCATGGGGAATTTATAGAACCATGGGGAATTTATAGAACCATGGGGAAATCACAGAACCATGGGGAATTTATAGAACCATGGGGAATTTATAGAACCATGGGGAATTTATAGAACCATGGGGAATTTATAGAACCATGAGGAAATCACAGAACCATGGGGAAATCACAGAACCATGGGGAATTTATAGAACCATGGGGAATTTATAGAACCATGGGGAATTTATAGAACCATGGGGAATTTATAGAACCATGGGGAATTTATAGAACCATTGGGAATTTATAGAACCATGGGGAAATCACAGAACCATGGGGAATTTATAGAACCATGGGGAATTTATAGAACCATGGGGAATTTATAGAACCATGGGGAATTTATAGAACCATGGGGAATTTATAGAACCATGGGGAATTTATAGAACCATGGGGAATTTATAGAACCATGGGGAAATCACAGAACCATGGGGAATTTATAGAACCATGGGGAATTTATAGAACCATGAGGAAATCACAGAACCATGGGGAAATCACAGAACCATGGGGAATTTATAGAACCATGGGGAATTTAAAGAACCATGGGGATGTTATAGAACCATCGGGAATTTATAGAACCATGGGGAAATCACAGAACCATGGGGATGTTATAGAACCATCGGGAATTTATAGAACCATGGGGAATTTATAGAATCATGGGGAATTTAAAGAACCATGGGGAATTTATAGAACCATGGGGAATTTATAGAACCATGGGGAAATCACAGAACCATGGGGAATTTATAGAACCATGGGGAATTTATAGAACCATGGGGAATTTATAGAACCATGGGGAAATCACAGAACCATGGGGAATTTATAGAACCATGGGGAAATCACAGAACCATGGGGAATTTATAGAACCATGGGGAATTTATAGAACCATGGGGAATTTATAGAACCATGGGGAATTTATAGAACCATGGGGAATTTATAGAACCATGGGGAATTTATAGAACCATGGGGAATTTATAGAACCATGAGGAAATCACAGAACCATGGGGAAATCACAGAACTATGGGGAATTTATAGAACCATGGGGAAATCACAGAACCATGGGGAATTTATAGAACCATGGGGAAATCACAGAACCATGGGGAATTTATAGAACCATGGGGAAATCACAGAACCATGGGGAATTTATAGAACCATGGGGAATTTATAGAACCATGAGGAAATCACAGAACCATGGGGAATTTATAGAACCATGGGGAATTTATAGAACCATGGGGAAATCACAGCACCATGGGGAATTTATAGAACCATGGGGAAATCATCGAACCATGGCGAATTTATAGAACCATGGGGAATTTATAGAACCATGGGGAATTTATAGAACCATGGGGAATTTATAGAACCATGGGGAATTTATAGAACCATGGGGAAATCACAGAACCATGGGGAATTTATAGAACCATGGGGAATTTATAGAACCATGAGGAAATCACAGAACCATGGGGAATTTATAGAACCATGGGGAATTTATAGAACCATGGGGAAATCACAGCACCATGGGGAATTTATAGAACCATGGGGAAATCATCGAACCATGGCGAATTTATAGAACCATGGGGAAATCACAGGACCATGGGGAATTTATAGAACCATGGGGAATTTATAGAACCATGGGGAATTTAAAGAACCATGGGCAACTTTTCATACTGTAGCTCCCATTCAAAGATCATACTGTAGCTCTTATAATAGGATAATACTGCAGCTCTTATTATAGGATAATGCTGCAGCTCTTATTCAAGGGTCATGCTGTAGCTCTTATTCGAGGGTAATACTGTCGCTCTCATTCTATGATCATACTGTAGCTCTCATTCTAGGATCATACTGTAGCTCTCATTCAAAGATCATACTGTAGCTCTCATTCTAGGATCATACTGTAGCTCTCATTCTAGGATCATACTGTAGCTCTCATTCCAGGATCATACTGTAGCTCTTATTCTAGGATCATACTGTAGCTCTAATTCTAGGATCATACTGTAGCTCTCATTCAAAGATCATACTGTAGCTCTTATAATAGGATAATACTGCAGCTCTTATTCTGAGATCATACTGTAGCTTTTAATGTAGGATCATACTGTAGCTTTCATTCTAGAATTATACTGTAGCTCTTATTCTAGGATCATACTGTAGCTCTTATTCTGGGGGTGGGGTCATACTGTAGCTGTTATTCGAGGGTCATATTGTAGCTCATATTCTGGGGTCCTACTGTAGCTCTTATTCTAGGATCATGCTGTAGCTTTCATTCAAAGATCATACTGTAGCTCATACTGTTCTAGGATCATACTGTAGCTCTTTTTCTAAGATCATACTGTAGCTCTTATTTTAAGATCATACTGTAGCTCTTATTCTGGGGTCATACTGTAGCTCTCATTCAAAGATCATACTGTAGTTCTCATTTTAAGATCATACTGTAGCTCTTATTCTGGGGTCATACTGTAGCTCTCATGCTAGGATCATACTGTAGCTATTATTCTAGGATAATGCTGTAGCTCTTATTTTAGGGTCATACTGTAGTTTTTCTTCTAGGGTCATACTGTAGCTCTTATTCGAAGATCATACTGTAGCTCTTATTTTAGGATCATATTGTAGCTCCTTTTCTAGGATCATGCTGTAGCTCTCGTTTGAGGATCCTACTGTATCTCTCATTCGAGGATCATACTGTAGCTTTAGTTTTCGAATTATACTGTAGCTCTTATTGTAGGATCATAATGTAGCTCTTATTCTATAATCATACTGTAGCATCTTATCGTTTCAGTCTTCAAAAGTTAGCACGTGACGGTCTGTGAAACTATATGTCTTTTGATAATTCGAGTTCTTAAGTTCCTCCAATTTTGGTACCAGGGATCACCAGCTTTCAAGAGGATTAAGAGCATATTGGTTTAAAAAAAACATCTATTTTCCTACTAACTAATAGATGTTTTTGTAAGTACTAAGATTTATACTGAATAATGTATCGTTCACAAAAACAAAAAAGGGCAAAATCAGAATCGAAAGAATAATACAAAATTGGTCTCAAAAACAGAGAAAAAAGGGAACAATATTTGGTTTTGTGACTTTAAAAATTGCTGTTGTCAGAGGGTTAGGATGTAAATGAATACTTTGAAAGAGGAGTGAATAAAAGTTACTCTGCAGATTTTCTGATCATCATTGTTTCTTCATTTTTCTCAAAAATAAATCACAACTTCTGATGAAAATTGAGCATTCCTGTCTATTTTGTTTAGGAAAGATTTTGAGTGATGAAATTATCAGAAGAATGACCACTAGGACTACTGGTCATGCCAATAAACAAGCATGTTAAATTTCCATGGGGAATTTATAGAACCATGGGGAATTTATAGAACCATGGGGAAATCACAGAACCATGGGGAATTTATAGAACCATGGGGAATTTATAGAACCATGGGGAATTTATAGAACCATGGGAAAATCACAGAACCATGGGGAATTTATAGAACCATGGGGAATTTATAGAACCATGGGGAATTTATAGAACCATGGGGAAATCACAGAACCATGGGGAATTTATAGAACCATGGGAAAATCACAGAACCATAGGGAATTTATAGAACCATGGGGAATTTATAGAACCCTGGGGAAATCACAGAACCATGGGGAATTCATAGAACAATGGGGAAATCACAGAACCATGGGGAATTTATAGAACCATGGGGAATTTATAGAACCATGGGGAATTTATAGAATTATGGGGAATTTATAGAACCATGGGGAAATCACAGAACCATGGGAAAATCACAGAACCATCGGGAATTTATAGAACCATGGGGAAATCACAGAACCATAGGGAATTTATAGAACCATGGGGAATTTATAGAACCATGGGGAATTTATAGAACCATCGGGAATTTATAGAACCATGGGGAAATCACAGAACCATGGGGAATTTATAGAACCATGGGGAATTTATAGAACCATGGGGAATTTATAGAACCATGGGGAAGTCACAGAACCATGGGGAATTTATAGAACTATGGGGAAATCACAGAACCATGGGGAATTTATAGAACCATGGGGAAATCACAGAACTATGGGGAATTTATAGAACCATGGGGAAATCACAGAACCATGGGGAATTTATAGAACCATGGGGAAATCACAGAACCATGGGGAATTTATAGAACCATGGGGAAGTCACAGAACCATGGGGAATTTATAGAACTATGAGGAAATCACAGAACCATGGGGAATTTATAGAACCATGGGGAAATCACAGAACTATGGGGAATTTATAGAACCATGGGGAAATCACAGAACCATGGGGAATTTATAGAACCATGGGGAATTTATAGAACCATGGGGAATTTAAAGAACCATGGGGAATTTATAGAACCATGGGGAATTTATAGAACCATGGGGAATTTATAGAACCATGGGGAATTTATAGAACCATGGGGAATTTATAGAACCATGGGGAAATCACAGAACCATGGGGAATTTATAGAACCATGGGGAATTTAAAGAACCATGGGGATGTTATAGAACCATCGGGAATTTATAGAACCATGGGGAAATCACAGAACCATGGGGAATTTATAGAACCATGGGGAATTTATAGAACCATGGGGAATTTATAGAACCATGGGGAAATCACAGAACCATGGGGAATTTATAGAACCATGGGGAAATCACAGAACCATGGGTAATTTATAGAACCATCGGGAATTTATAGAACCATGGGGAAGTCACAGAACCATGGGGAATTTATAGAACCATGGGGAAATCACAGAACCATGGGGAATTTATAGAACCATGAGGAAATCACAGAACCATGGGGAATTTATAGAACCATGGGGAAATCACAGAACTATGGGGAATTTATAGAACCATGGGGAAATCACAGAACCATGGGGAATTTATAGAACCATGGGGAATTTATAGAACCATGGGGAATTTAAAGAACCATGGGGAATTTATAGAACCATGGGGAATTTATAGAACCATGGGGAATTTATAGAACCATGGGGAATTTATAGAACCATGGGGAATTTATAGAACCATGGGGAAATCACAGAACCATGGGGAATTTATAGAACCATGGGGAATTTAAAGAACCATGGGGATGTTATAGAACCATCGGGAATTTATAGAACCATGGGGAAATCACAGAACCATGGGGATGTTATAGAACCATCGGGAATTTATAGAACCATGGGGAATTTATAGAATCATGGGGAATTTAAAGAACCATGGGGAATTTATAGAACCATTGGGAATTTATAGAACCATGGGGAAATCACAGAACCATGGGGAATTTATAGAACCATGGGGAATTTATAGAACCATGGGGAATTTATAGAACCATGGGGAATTTATAGAACCATGGGGAATTTATAGAACCATGGGGAATTTATAGAACCATGGGG
This sequence comes from Caenorhabditis sinica, assembly GCA_963932045.1. Lineage (NCBI taxonomy): Eukaryota > Metazoa > Nematoda > Chromadorea > Rhabditida > Rhabditidae > Caenorhabditis > Caenorhabditis sinica. The sequence goes on from OZ009938.1 coordinate 28,554,159, forward strand.
AATTTATAGAACCATGGGGAATTTATAGAACCATGGGGAATTTATAGAACCATGGGGAAATCACAGAACCATGGGGAATTTATAGAACCATGGGGAATTTTTAGAACCATGAGGAAATCACAGAACCATGGGGAAATCACAGAACCATGGGGATGTTATAGAACCATGGGGAATTTATAGAACCATGGGGAATTTATAGAACCATGGGGAATTTATAGAACCATGGGGAATTTATAGAACCATGGGGAATTTATAGAACCATGGGGAAATCACAGAACCATGGGGAATTTATAGAACCATGGGGAATTTATAGAACCATGGGGAATTTATAGAACCATGGGGAATTTATAGAACCATGGGGAATTTATAGAACCATGAGGAAATCACAGAACCATGGGGAATTTATAGAACCATGGGGAATTTATAGAACCATGGGGAATTTATAGAACCATGGGGAATTTATAGAACCATGGGGAATTTATAGAACCATGGGGAATTTATAGAACCATGGGGAATTTATAGAACCATGGGGAAATCACAGAACCATGGGGAATTTATAGAACCATGGGGAATTTATAGAACCATGAGGAAATCACAGAACCATGGGGAAATCACAGAACCATGGGGATGTTATAGAACCATCGGGAATTTATAGAACCATGGGGAATTTATAGAATCATGGGGAATTTAAAGAACCATGGGAAATTTATAGAACCATTGGGAATTTATAGAACCATGGGGAAATCACAGAACCATGGGGAATTTATAGAACCATGGGGAATTTATAGAACCATGGGGAATTTATAGAACCATGGGGAATTTATAGAACCATGGGGAATTTATAGAACCATGGGGAATTTATAGAACCATGGGGAATTTATAGAACCATGGGGAATTTATAGAACCATGGGGAAATCACAGAACCATGGGGAATTTATAGAACCATGGGGAATTTATAGAACCATGAGGAAATCACAGAACCATGGGGAATTTATAGAACCATGGGGAATTTATAGAACCATGGGGAATTTATAGAACCATGGGGAATTTATAGAACCATGGGGAATTTATAGAACCATGGGGAAATCACAGAACCATGGGGAATTTATAGAACCATGGGGAATTTATAGAACCATGGGGAATTTATAGAACCATGGGGAATTTATAGAACCATGGGGAATTTATAGAACCATGGGGAATTTATAGAACCATGGGGAATTTATAGAACCATGGGGAATTTATAGAACCATGGGGAATTTATAGAACCATGGGGAATTTATAGAACCATGAGGAAATCACAGAACCATGGGGAATTTATAGAACCATGGGGAATTTATAGAACCATGGGGAATTTATAGAACCATGGGGAATTTATAGAACCATGGGGAATTTATAGAACCATGGGGAATTTATAGAACCATGGGGAATTTATAGAACCATGGGGAATTTATAGAACCATGAGGAAATCACAGAACCATGGGGAATTTATAGAACCATGGGGAATTTATAGAACCATGGGGAATTTATAGAACCATGGGGAATTTATAGAACCATGGGGAATTTATAGAACCATGGGGAATTTATAGAACCATGGGGAATTTATAGAACCATGGGGAATTTATAGAACCATGAGGAAATCACAGAACCATGGGGAATTTATAGAACCATGGGGAATTTATAGAACCATGGGGAATTTATAGAACCATGGGGAATTTATAGAACCATGGGGAATTTATAGAACCATGGGGAATTTATAGAACCATGGGGAATTTATAGAACCATGGGGAATTTATAGAACCATGGGGAATTTATAGAACCATGGGGAAATCACAGAACCATGGGGAATTTATAGAACCATGGGGAATTTATAGAACCATGGGGAATTTATAGAACCATGGGGAATTTATAGAACCATGAGGAAATCACAGAACCATGGGGAAATCACAGAACCATGGGGAATTTATAGAACCATGGGGAATTTATAGAACCATGGGGAATTTATAGAACCATGGGGAATTTATAGAACCATGAGGAAATCACAGAACCATGGGGAATTTATAGAACCATGGGGAATTTATAGAACCATGGGGAATTTATAGAACCATGGGGAATTTATAGAACCATGGGGAATTTATAGAACCATGGGGAATTTATAGAACCATGGGGAATTTATAGAACCATGGGGAAATCACAGAACCATGGGGAATTTATAGAACCATGGGGAATTTATAGAACCATGAGGAAATCACAGAACCATGGGGAAATCACAGAACCATGGGGATGTTATAGAACCATGGGGAATTTATAGAACCATGGGGAATTTATAGAACCATGGGGAATTTATAGAACCATGGGGAATTTATAGAACCATGGGGAATTTATAGAACCATGGGGAATTTATAGAACCATGGGGAAATCACAGAACCATGGGGAATTTATAGAACCATGGGGAATTTATAGAACCATGGGGAATTTATAGAACCATGGGGAATTTATAGAACCATGGGGAATTTATAGAACCATGGGGAATTTATAGAACCATGGGGAATTTATAGAACCATGGGGAATTTATAGAACCATGGGGAAATCACAGAACCATGGGGAATTTATAGAACCATGGGGAATTTATAGAACCATGAGGAAATCACAGAACCATGGGGAAATCACAGAACCATGGGGATGTTATAGAACCATGGGGAATTTATAGAACCATGGGGAATTTATAGAACCATGGGGAATTTATAGAACCATGGGGAATTTATAGAACCATGGGGAATTTATAGAACCATGGGGAATTTATAGAACCATGGGGAAATCACAGAACCATGGGGAATTTATAGAACCATGGGGAATTTATAGAACCATGGGGAATTTATAGAACCATGGGGAATTTATAGAACCATGAGGAAATCACAGAACCATGGGGAAATCACAGAACCATGGGGAATTTATAGAACCATGGGGAATTTATAGAACCATGGGGAATTTATAGAACCATGGGGAATTTATAGAACCATGGGGAAATCACAGAACCATGGGGAATTTATAGAACCATGGGGAATTTATAGAACCATGGGGAATTTATAGAACCATGGGGAATTTATAGAACCATGAGGAAATCACAGAACCATGGGGAAATCACAGAACCATGGGGAATTTATAGAACCATGGGGAATTTATAGAACCATGGGGAATTTATAGAACCATGGGGAATTTATAGAACCATGGGGAATTTATAGAACCATTGGGAATTTATAGAACCATGGGGAAATCACAGAACCATGGGGAATTTATAGAACCATGGGGAATTTATAGAACCATGGGGAATTTATAGAACCATGGGGAATTTATAGAACCATGGGGAATTTATAGAACCATGGGGAATTTATAGAACCATGGGGAATTTATAGAACCATGGGGAAATCACAGAACCATGGGGAATTTATAGAACCATGGGGAATTTATAGAACCATGAGGAAATCACAGAACCATGGGGAAATCACAGAACCATGGGGAATTTATAGAACCATGGGGAATTTAAAGAACCATGGGGATGTTATAGAACCATCGGGAATTTATAGAACCATGGGGAAATCACAGAACCATGGGGATGTTATAGAACCATCGGGAATTTATAGAACCATGGGGAATTTATAGAATCATGGGGAATTTAAAGAACCATGGGGAATTTATAGAACCATGGGGAATTTATAGAACCATGGGGAAATCACAGAACCATGGGGAATTTATAGAACCATGGGGAATTTATAGAACCATGGGGAATTTATAGAACCATGGGGAAATCACAGAACCATGGGGAATTTATAGAACCATGGGGAAATCACAGAACCATGGGGAATTTATAGAACCATGGGGAATTTATAGAACCATGGGGAATTTATAGAACCATGGGGAATTTATAGAACCATGGGGAATTTATAGAACCATGGGGAATTTATAGAACCATGGGGAATTTATAGAACCATGAGGAAATCACAGAACCATGGGGAAATCACAGAACTATGGGGAATTTATAGAACCATGGGGAAATCACAGAACCATGGGGAATTTATAGAACCATGGGGAAATCACAGAACCATGGGGAATTTATAGAACCATGGGGAAATCACAGAACCATGGGGAATTTATAGAACCATGGGGAATTTATAGAACCATGAGGAAATCACAGAACCATGGGGAATTTATAGAACCATGGGGAATTTATAGAACCATGGGGAAATCACAGCACCATGGGGAATTTATAGAACCATGGGGAAATCATCGAACCATGGCGAATTTATAGAACCATGGGGAATTTATAGAACCATGGGGAATTTATAGAACCATGGGGAATTTATAGAACCATGGGGAATTTATAGAACCATGGGGAAATCACAGAACCATGGGGAATTTATAGAACCATGGGGAATTTATAGAACCATGAGGAAATCACAGAACCATGGGGAATTTATAGAACCATGGGGAATTTATAGAACCATGGGGAAATCACAGCACCATGGGGAATTTATAGAACCATGGGGAAATCATCGAACCATGGCGAATTTATAGAACCATGGGGAAATCACAGGACCATGGGGAATTTATAGAACCATGGGGAATTTATAGAACCATGGGGAATTTAAAGAACCATGGGCAACTTTTCATACTGTAGCTCCCATTCAAAGATCATACTGTAGCTCTTATAATAGGATAATACTGCAGCTCTTATTATAGGATAATGCTGCAGCTCTTATTCAAGGGTCATGCTGTAGCTCTTATTCGAGGGTAATACTGTCGCTCTCATTCTATGATCATACTGTAGCTCTCATTCTAGGATCATACTGTAGCTCTCATTCAAAGATCATACTGTAGCTCTCATTCTAGGATCATACTGTAGCTCTCATTCTAGGATCATACTGTAGCTCTCATTCCAGGATCATACTGTAGCTCTTATTCTAGGATCATACTGTAGCTCTAATTCTAGGATCATACTGTAGCTCTCATTCAAAGATCATACTGTAGCTCTTATAATAGGATAATACTGCAGCTCTTATTCTGAGATCATACTGTAGCTTTTAATGTAGGATCATACTGTAGCTTTCATTCTAGAATTATACTGTAGCTCTTATTCTAGGATCATACTGTAGCTCTTATTCTGGGGGTGGGGTCATACTGTAGCTGTTATTCGAGGGTCATATTGTAGCTCATATTCTGGGGTCCTACTGTAGCTCTTATTCTAGGATCATGCTGTAGCTTTCATTCAAAGATCATACTGTAGCTCATACTGTTCTAGGATCATACTGTAGCTCTTTTTCTAAGATCATACTGTAGCTCTTATTTTAAGATCATACTGTAGCTCTTATTCTGGGGTCATACTGTAGCTCTCATTCAAAGATCATACTGTAGTTCTCATTTTAAGATCATACTGTAGCTCTTATTCTGGGGTCATACTGTAGCTCTCATGCTAGGATCATACTGTAGCTATTATTCTAGGATAATGCTGTAGCTCTTATTTTAGGGTCATACTGTAGTTTTTCTTCTAGGGTCATACTGTAGCTCTTATTCGAAGATCATACTGTAGCTCTTATTTTAGGATCATATTGTAGCTCCTTTTCTAGGATCATGCTGTAGCTCTCGTTTGAGGATCCTACTGTATCTCTCATTCGAGGATCATACTGTAGCTTTAGTTTTCGAATTATACTGTAGCTCTTATTGTAGGATCATAATGTAGCTCTTATTCTATAATCATACTGTAGCATCTTATCGTTTCAGTCTTCAAAAGTTAGCACGTGACGGTCTGTGAAACTATATGTCTTTTGATAATTCGAGTTCTTAAGTTCCTCCAATTTTGGTACCAGGGATCACCAGCTTTCAAGAGGATTAAGAGCATATTGGTTTAAAAAAAACATCTATTTTCCTACTAACTAATAGATGTTTTTGTAAGTACTAAGATTTATACTGAATAATGTATCGTTCACAAAAACAAAAAAGGGCAAAATCAGAATCGAAAGAATAATACAAAATTGGTCTCAAAAACAGAGAAAAAAGGGAACAATATTTGGTTTTGTGACTTTAAAAATTGCTGTTGTCAGAGGGTTAGGATGTAAATGAATACTTTGAAAGAGGAGTGAATAAAAGTTACTCTGCAGATTTTCTGATCATCATTGTTTCTTCATTTTTCTCAAAAATAAATCACAACTTCTGATGAAAATTGAGCATTCCTGTCTATTTTGTTTAAGGAAAGATTTTGAGTGATGAAATTATCAGAAGAATGACCACTAGGACTACTGGTCATGCCAATAAACAAGCATGTTAAATTTCCATGGGGAATTTATAGAACCATGGGGAATTTATAGAACCATGGGGAAATCACAGAACCATGGGGAATTTATAGAACCATGGGAAAATCACAGAACCATGGGGAATTTATAGAACCATGGGGAATTTATAGAACCATGGGGAATTTATAGAACCATGGGGAAATCACAGAACCATGGGGAATTTATAGAACCATGGGAAAATCACAGAACCATAGGGAATTTATAGAACCATGGGGAATTTATAGAACCCTGGGGAATGCACAGAACCATGGGGAATTCATAGAACAATGGGGAAATCACAGAACCATGGGGAATTTATAGAACCATGGGGAATTTATAGAATTATGGGGAATTTATAGAACCATGGGGAAATCACAGAACCATGGGAAAATCACAGAACCATCGGGAATTTATAGAACCATGGGGAAATCACAGAACCATAGGGAATTTATAGAACCATGGGGAATTTATAGAACCATGGGGAATTTATAGAACCATCGGGAATTTATAGAACCATGGGGAAATCACAGAACCATGGGGAATTTATAGAACCATGGGGAATTTATAGAACCATGGGGAATTTATAGAACCATGGGGAAATCACAGAACCATGGGGAATTTATAGAACCATGGGAAAATCACAGAACCATGGGGAATTTATAGAACCATGGGGAATTTATAGAACCATGGGGAATTTATAGAACCATGGGGAATTTATAGAACCATGGGAAAATCACAGAACCATGGGGAATTTATAGAACCATGGGGAATTTATAGAACCATGGGGAATTTATAGAACCATGGGGAAATCACAGAACCATGGGGAATTTATAGAACCATGGGAAAATCACAGAACCATGGGGAATTTATAGAACCATGGGGAATTTATAGAACCATGGGGAATTTATAGAACCATGGGGAAATCACAGAACCATGGGGAATTTATAGAACCATCGGGAATTTATAGAACCATGGGGAATTAAAAGAACCATGGGGAATTTATAGAACCATGGGGAATTTATAGAACCATGGGGAATTTATAGAACCATGGGGAAATCACAGAACCATGGGGAATTTATAGAACCATGGGAAAATCACAGAACCATGGGGAATTTATAGAACCATGGGGAATTTATAGAACCATGGGGAATTTATAGAACCATGGGGAAATCACAGAACCATGGGGAATTTATAGAACCATGGGGAATTAAAAGAACCATGGGGAATTTATAGAACCATGGGGAATTAAAAGAACCATGGGGAATTTATAGAACCATGGGGAATTTATAGAACCATGGGGAATTAAAAGAACCATGGGGAATTTATAGAACCATGGGGAATTTATAGAACCATGGGGAATTTATAGAACCATGGGGAAATCACAGAACCATGGGGAATTTATAGAACCATGGGGAATTTATAGAACCATGGGGAATTTATAGAACCATGGGGAAATCACAGAACCATGGGGAATTTATAGAACCATGGGGAATTTATAGAACCATGGGGAATTTATAGAACCATCGGGAATTTATAGAACCATGGGGAATTAAAAGAACCATGGGTAATTTATAGAACCATGGGGAATTTATAGAACCATGGGGAAATCACAGAACCATGGGGAATTTATAGAACCATGGGGAAATCACAGAACCATGGGGAATTTATAGAACCATGAGGAAATCACAGAACCATGGGGAATTTATAGAACCATGGGGAATTTATAGAACCATGGGGAATTTATAGAACCATGGGGAAATCACAGAACCATGGGGAATTTATAGAACCATCGGGAATTTATAGAACCATGGGGAATTAAAAGAACCATGGAGAATTTATAGAACCATGGGGAATTTATAGAACCATGGGGAAATCACAGAACCATGGGGAATTTATAGAACCATGGGGAATTTAAAGAACCATGGGGAATTTATAGAACCATGGGGAATTTATAGAACCATGGGGAAATCACAGAACCATGGGGAATTTATAGAACCATGGGGAAATCACAGAACCATGGGGAATTTATAGAACCATGAGGAAATCACAGAACCATGGGGAATTTATAGAACCATGGGGAAATCACAGAACTATGGGGAATTTATAGAACCATGGGGAATTTATAGAACCATGGGGAATTTATAGAACCATGGGGAAATCACAGAACCATGGGGAATTTATAGAACCATGGAGAATTTATAGAACCATGGGGAATTTATAGAACCATGGGGAATTTATAGAACCATGGGGAAATCACAGAACCATGGGGAATTTATAGAACCATGGGGAATTTATAGAACCATGAGGAAATCACAGAACCATGGGGAAATCACAGAACCATGGGGAATTTATAGAACCATGGGGAAATCACAGAACCATGGGGAATTTATAGAACCATGGGGAATTTATAGAACCATGGGGAATTTATAGAACCATGGGGAAATCACAGAACCATGGGGAATTTAAAGAACCATGGGGAATTTATAGAACCATGAGGAAATCACAGAACCATGGGGAAATCACAGAACCATGGGGAATTTATAGAACCATGGGGAATTTATAGAACCATGGGGAATTTATAGAACCATGGGGAATTTATAGAACCATGGGGAATTTATAGAACCATGGGGAAATCACAGAACCATGGGGAATTTATAGAACCATGGGGAAATCACAGAACCATGGGGAATTTATAGAACCATGGGGAAATCACAGAACTATGGGGAATTTATAGAACCATGGGGAATTTATAGAACCATGGGGAATTTATAGAACCATGGGGAAATCACAGAACCATGGGGAATTTAAAGAACCATGGGGAATTTATAGAACCATGAGGAAATCACAGAACCATGGGGAAATCACAGAACCATGGGGAATTTATAGAACCATGGGGAAATCACAGAACCATGGGGAATTTATAGAACCATGAGGAAATCACAGAACCATGGGGAATTTATAGAACCATGGGGAAATCACAGAACCATGGGGAATTTAAAGAACCATGGGGAATTTATAGAACCATGGGGAATTTATAGAACCATGGGGAATTTATAGAACCATGGGGAATTTATAGAACCATGGGGAAATCACAGAACCATGGGGAATTTATAGAACCATGGGAAATTTAAAGAACCATGGGGAATTTATAGAACCATGGGGAATTTATAGAACCATGGGGAAATCACAGAACCATGGGGAATTTATAGAACCATGGGGAATTTATAGAACCATGGGGAATTTATAGAACCATGGGGAAATCACAGAACCATGGGGAAATCACAGAACCATGGGGAATTTATAGAACCATGGGGAAATCACAGAACCATGGGGAATTTATAGAACCATCGGGAATTTATAGAACCATGGGGATTTAAAAGAACCATGGGGAATTTATAGAACCATGGGGGATTTATAGAACCATGGGGAATTTATAGAACCATGGGGAAATCACAGAACCATGGGGAATTTAAAGAACCATGGGGAATTTATAGAACCATGGGGAATTTATAGAACCATGGGGAAATCACAGAACCATGGGGAATTTATAGAACCATGGGGAATTTATAGAACCATGGGGAATTTATAGAACCATGGGGAAATCACAGAACCATGGGGAAATCACAGAACCATGGGGAATTTATAGAACCATGGGGAAATCACAGAACCATGGGGAATTTATAGAACCATGGGAAAATCACAGAACCATGGGGAATTTATAGAACCATGGGGAATTTATAGAACCATGGGGAATTTATAGAACCATGGGGAAATCACAGAACCATGGGGAATTTATAGAACCATGGGAAAATCACAGAACCATAGGGAATTTATAGAACCATGGGGAATTTATAGAACCCTGGGGAAATCACAGAACCATGGGGAATTCATAGAACAATGGGGAAATCACAGAACCATGGGGAATTTATAGAACCATGGGGAATTTATAGAATTATGGGGAATTTATAGAACCATGGGGAAATCACAGAACCATGGGAAAATCACAGAACCATCGGGAATTTATAGAACCATGGGGAAATCACAGAACCATAGGGAATTTATAGAACCATGGGGAATTTATAGAACCATGGGGAATTTATAGAACCATCGGGAATTTATAGAACCATGGGGAAATCACAGAACCATGGGGAATTTATAGAACCATGGGGAATTTATAGAACCATGGGGAATTTATAGAACCATGGGGAAATCACAGAACCATGGGGAATTTATAGAACCATGGGAAAATCACAGAACCATGGGGAATTTATAGAACCATGGGGAATTTATAGAACCATGGGGAATTTATAGAACCATGGGGAATTTATAGAACCATGGGAAAATCACAGAACCATGGGGAATTTATAGAACCATGGGGAATTTATAGAACCATGGGGAATTTATAGAACCATGGGGAAATCACAGAACCATGGGGAATTTATAGAACCATGGGAAAATCACAGAACCATGGGGAATTTATAGAACCATGGGGAATTTATAGAACCATGGGGAATTTATAGAACCATGGGGAAATCACAGAACCATGGGGAATTTATAGAACCATCGGGAATTTATAGAACCATGGGGAATTAAAAGAACCATGGGGAATTTATAGAACCATGGGGAATTTATAGAACCATGGGGAATTTATAGAACCATGGGGAAATCACAGAACCATGGGGAATTTATAGAACCATGGGAAAATCACAGAACCATGGGGAATTTATAGAACCATGGGGAATTTATAGAACCATGGGGAATTTATAGAACCATGGGGAAATCACAGAACCATGGGGAATTTATAGAACCATGGGGAATTAAAAGAACCATGGGGAATTTATAGAACCATGGGGAATTAAAAGAACCATGGGGAATTTATAGAACCATGGGGAATTTATAGAACCATGGGGAATTAAAAGAACCATGGGGAATTTATAGAACCATGGGGAATTTATAGAACCATGGGGAATTTATAGAACCATGGGGAAATCACAGAACCATGGGGAATTTATAGAACCATGGGGAATTTATAGAACCATGGGGAATTTATAGAACCATCGGGAATTTATAGAACCATGGGGAATTAAAAGAACCATGGGTAATTTATAGAACCATGGGGAATTTATAGAACCATGGGGAAATCACAGAACCATGGGGAATTTATAGAACCATGGGGAAATCACAGAACCATGGGGAATTTATAGAACCATGAGGAAATCACAGAACCATGGGGAATTTATAGAACCATGGGGAATTTATAGAACCATGGGGAATTTATAGAACCATGGGGAAATCACAGAACCATGGGGAATTTATAGAACCATCGGGAATTTATAGAACCATGGGGAATTAAAAGAACCATGGAGAATTTATAGAACCATGGGGAATTTATAGAACCATGGGGAATTTATAGAACCATGGGGAAATCACAGAACCATGGGGAATTTATAGAACCATGGGGAATTTAAAGAACCATGGGGAATTTATAGAACCATGGGGAATTTATAGAACCATGGGGAAATCACAGAACCATGGGGAATTTATAGAACCATGGGGAAATCACAGAACCATGGGGAATTTATAGAACCATGAGGAAATCACAGAACCATGGGGAATTTATAGAACCATGGGGAAATCACAGAACTATGGGGAATTTATAGAACCATGGGGAATTTATAGAACCATGGGGAATTTATAGAACCATGGGGAAATCACAGAACCATGGGGAATTTATAGAACCATGGGGAATTTATAGAACCATGGGGAATTTATAGAACCATGGGGAATTTATAGAACCATGGGGAATTTATAGAACCATGGGGAAATCACAGAACCATGGGGAATTTAAAGAACCATGGGGAATTTATAGAACCATGAGGAAATCACAGAACCATGGGGAAATCACAGAACCATGGGGAATTTATAGAACCATGGGGAAATCACAGAACCATGGGGAATTTATAGAACCATGGGGAATTTATAGAACCATGGGGAATTTATAGAACCATGGGGAAATCACAGAACCATGGGGAATTTAAAGAACCATGGGGAATTTATAGAACCATGAGGAAATCACAGAACCATGGGGAAATCACAGAACCATGGGGAATTTATAGAACCATGGGGAATTTATAGAACCATGGGGAATTTATAGAACCATGGGGAATTTATAGAACCATGGGGAATTTATAGAACCATGGGGAAATCACAGAACCATGGGGAATTTATAGAACCATGGGGAAATCACAGAACCATGGGGAATTTATAGAACCATGGGGAAATCACAGAACTATGGGGAATTTATAGAACCATGGGGAATTTATAGAACCATGGGGAATTTATAGAACCATGGGGAAATCACAGAACCATGGGGAATTTAAAGAACCATGGGGAATTTATAGAACCATGAGGAAATCACAGAACCATGGGGAAATCACAGAACCATGGGGAATTTATAGAACCATGGGGAAATCACAGAACCATGGGGAATTTATAGAACCATGAGGAAATCACAGAACCATGGGGAATTTATAGAACCATGGGGAAATCACAGAACCATGGGGAATTTAAAGAACCATGGGGAATTTATAGAACCATGGGGAATTTATAGAACCATGGGGAATTTATAGAACCATGGGGAATTTATAGAACCATGGGGAAATCACAGAACCATGGGGAATTTATAGAACCATGGGAAATTTAAAGAACCATGGGGAATTTATAGAACCATGGGGAATTTATAGAACCATGGGGAAATCACAGAACCATGGGGAATTTATAGAACCATGGGGAATTTATAGAACCATGGGGAATTTATAGAACCATGGGGAAATCACAGAACCATGGGGAAATCACAGAACCATGGGGAATTTATAGAACCATGGGGAAATCACAGAACCATGGGGAATTTATAGAACCATCGGGAATTTATAGAACCATGGGGATTTAAAAGAACCATGGGGAATTTATAGAACCATGGGGGATTTATAGAACCATGGGGAATTTATAGAACCATGGGGAAATCACAGAACCATGGGGAATTTAAAGAACCATGGGGAATTTATAGAACCATGGGGAATTTATAGAACCATGGGGAAATCACAGAACCATGGGGAATTTATAGAACCATGGGGAATTTATAGAACCATGGGGAATTTATAGAACCATGGGGAAATCACAGAACCATGGGGAAATCACAGAACCATGGGGAATTTATAGAACCATGGGGAAATCACAGAACCATGGGGAATTTATAGAACCATGGGGAAATCACAGAACTATGGGGAATTTATAGAACCATGGGGAATTTAAAGAACCATGGGGAATTTATAGAACCATGGGGAATTTATAGAACCATGGGGAAATCACAGAACCATGGGGAATTTATAGAACCATAGGGAAATCACAGAACTATGGGGAATTTATAGAACCATGGGGAATTTATAGAACCATGGGGAATTTATAGAACCATGGGGAAATCACAGAACCATAGGGAATTTATAGAACCATCGGGAATTTATAGAACCATGGGGAATTTATAGAACCATGGGGAATTTATAGAACCATGGGGAAATCACAGAACCATGGGGAATTTATAGAACCATGGGGAATTTAAAGAACCATGGGGAATTTATAGAACCATGGGGAATTTATAGAACCATGGGGAAATCACAGAACCATGGGGAATTTATAGAACCATGAGGAAATCACAGAACCATGGGGAATTTATAGAACCATGGGGAATTTATAGAACCATGGGGAATTTATAGAACCATGGGGAAATCACAGAACCATGGGGAATTTATAGAACCATGGGGAAATCACAGAACCATGGGGAATTTATAGAACCATGGGGAAATCACAGAACTATGGGGAATTTATAGAACCATGGGGAATTTAAAGAACCATGGGGAATTTATAGAACCATGGGGAATTTATAGAACCATGGGGAAATCACAGAACCATGGGAAATTTATAGAACCATGAGGAAATCACAGAACCATGGGGAATTTATAGAACCATGGGGAATTTATAGAACCATGGGGAATTTATAGAACCATGGGGAAATCACAGAACCATGGGGAATTTATAGAACCATGGGAAATCACAGAACCATGGGGAATTTATAGAACCATGGGGAATTTATAGAACCATGGGGAATTTATAGAACCATGGGGAATTCACAGAACCATGGGGAATTTATAGAACCATGGGGAAATCACAGAACCATGGGGAATTTATAGAACCATGGGGAAATCACAGAACCATGGGGAATTTATAGAACCATGGGGAAATCACAGAACCATGGGGAATTTATAGAACCATGGGGAATTTATAGAACCATGGGGAATTTATAGAACCATGGGGAATTTATAGAACCATGGGGAATTCACAGAACCATGGGGAATTTATAGAACCATGGGAAATCACAGAACCATGGGGAATTTATAGAACCATGGGGAAATCACAGAACCATGGGGAATTTATAGAACCATGGGGAAATCACAGAACCATGGGGAATTTATAGAACCATGGGGAAATCACAGAACCATGGGGAATTTATAGAACCATGGGGAAATCACAGAACCATGGGGAATTTAAAGAACCATGGGGAATTTATAGAACCATGGGGAATTTATAGAACCATGGGGAAATCACAGAACCATGGGGAATTTATAGAACCATGAGGAAATCACAGAACCATGGGGAATTTATAGAACCATGGGGAATTTATAGAACCATGGGGAAATCACAGAACCATGGGGAATTTATAGAACCATGGGGAATTTATAGAACCATGGGGAAATCACAGAACCATGGGGAATTTATAGAACCATGAGGAAATCACAGAACCATGGGGAATTTATAGAACCATGGGGAATTTATAGAACCATGGGGAAATCACAGAACCATGGGGAATTTATAGAACCATGGGGAATTTATAGAACCATGGGGAATTTATAGAACCATGGGGAATTTATAGAACCATGGGGAATTTATAGAACCATGGGGAAATCACAGAACCATGGGGAATTTATAGAACCATGGGGAATTTATAGAACCATGGGGAATTTATAGAACCATGGGGAAATCACAGAACCATGGGGAATTTATAGAACCATGGGGAATTTAAAGAACCATGGGGAATTTATAGAACCATGGGGAATTTATAGAACCATGGGGAAATCACAGAACCATGGGGAATTTATAGAACCATGGGGAATTTATAGAACCATGGGGAATTTATAGAACCATGGGGAAATCACAGAACCATGGGGAATTTATAGAACCATGGGGAATTTATAGAACCATGGGGAAATCACAGAACCATGGGGAATTTAAAGAACCATGGGGAATTTATAGAACCATGGGGAAATCACAGAACCATGGGGAATTTAAAGAACCATGGGGAATTTATAGAACCATGGGGAATTTATAGAACCATGGGGAAATCACAGAACCATGGGGAATTTATAGAACCATGAGGAAATCACAGAACCATGGGGAATTTATAGAACCATGGGGAATTTATAGAACCATGGGGAATTTATAGAACCATGGGGAAATCACAGAACCATGGGGAATTTATAGAACCATGGGGAATTTAAAGAACCATGGGGAATTTATAGAACCATGGGGAATTTATAGAACCATGGGGAAATCACAGAACCATGGGGAATTTATAGAACCATGAGGAAATCACAGAACCATGGGGAATTTATAGAACCATGGGGAATTTATAGAACCATGGGGAATTTATAGAACCATGGGGAAATCACAGAACCATGGGGAATTTATAGAACCATGGGGAATTTAAAGAACCATGGGGAATTTATAGAACCATGGGGAATTTATAGAACCATGGGGAAATCACAGAACCATGGGGAATTTATAGAACCATGGGGAATTTATAGAACCATGGGGAATTTATAGAACCATGGGGAAATCACAGAACCATGGGGAATTTATAGAACCATGGGGAATTTATAGAACCATGGGGAATTTATAGAACCATGGGGAAATCACAGAACCATGGGGAATTTATAGAACCATGGGGAATTTAAAGAACCATGGGGAATTTATAGAACCATGAAGAATTTATAGAACCATGGGGATATCACAGAACCATGGGGAATTTATAGAACCATGAGGAAATCACAGAACCATGGGGAATTTATAGAACCATGGGGAATTTATAGAACCATGGGGAAATCACAGAACCATGGGGAATTTATAGAACCATGGGGAAATCACAGAACTATGGGGAATTTATAGAACCATGGGGAATTTATAGAACCATGGGGAATTTATAGAACCATGGGGAAATCACAGAACCATGGGGAATTTAAAGAACCATGGGGAATTTATAGAACCATGAGGAAATCACAGAACCATGGGGAAATCACAGAACCATGGGGAATTTATAGAACCATGGGGAAATCACAGAACCATGGGGAATTTATAGAACCATGAGGAAATCACAGAACCATGGGGAATTTATAGAACCATGGGGAAATCACAGAACTATGGGGAATTTATAGAACCATGGGGAATTTATAGAACCATGGGGAATTTATAGAACCTAGGGGAAATCACAGAACCATGGGGAATTTATAGAACCATGGGGAATTTATAGAACCATGGGGAATTTATAGAACCATGGGGAATTTATAGAACCATGGGGAATTTATAGAACCATGGGGAAATCACAGAACCATGGGGAATTTAAAGAACCATGGGGAATTTATAGAACCATGGGGAATTTATAGAACCATGAGGAAATCACAGAACCATGGGGAAATCACAGAACCATGGGGAATTTATAGAACCATGGGGAATTTATAGAACCATGGGGAATTTATAGAACCATGGGGAATTTATAGAACCATGGGGAATTTATAGAACCATGGGGAAATCACAGAACCATGGGGAATTTATAGAACCATGGGGAAATCACAGAACCATGGGGAATTTATAGAACCATGGGGAATTTATAGAACCATGGGGAATTTATAGAACCATGGGGAAATCACAGAACCATAGGGAATTTAAAGAACCATGGGGAATTTATAGAACCATGAGGAAATCACAGAACCATGGGGAAATCACAGAACCATGGGGAATTTATAGAACCATGGGGAATTTATAGAACCATGGGGAATTTATAGAACCATGGGGAATTTATAGAACCATGGGGAATTTATAGAACCATGGGGAAATCACAGAACCATGGGGAATTTATAGAACCATGGGGAAATCACAGAACCATGGGGAATTTATAGAACCATGGGGAAATCACAGAACTATGGGGAATTTATAGAACCATGGGGAATTTATAGAACCATGGGGAATTTATAGAACCATGGGGAAATCACAGAACCATGGGGAATTTAAAGAACCATGGGGAATTTATAGAACCATGAGGAAATCACAGAACCATGGGGAAATCACAGAACCATGGGGAATTTATAGAACCATGGGGAATTTATAGAACCATGGGGAATTTATAGAACCATGGGGAATTTATAGAACCATGGGGAATTTATAGAACCATGGGGAAATCACAGAACCATGGGGAATTTATAGAACCATGGGGAAATCACAGAACCATGGGGAATTCATAGAACCATGGGGAAATCACAGAACCATGGGGAATTTATAGAACCATGGGGAATTTAAAGAACCATGGGGAATTTATAGAACCATGGGGAAATCACAGAACTATGGGGAATTTATAGAACCATGGGGAAATCACAGAACCATGGGGAATTTATAGAACCATGGGGAATTTATAGAACCATGAGGAAATCACAGAACCATGGGGAAATCACAGAACCATGGGGAATTTATAGAACCATCGGGAATTTATAGAACCATGGGGAAGTCACAGAACCATGGGGAATTTATAGAACTATGGGGAAATCACAGAACCATGGGGAATTTATAGAACCATGAGGAAATCACAGAACCATGGGGAATTTATAGAACCATGGGGAAATCACAGAACTATGGGGAATTTATAGAACCATGGGGAAATCACAGAACCATGGGGAATTTATAGAACCATGGGGAATTTATAGAACCATGGGGAATTTAAAGAACCATGGGGAATTTATAGAACCATGGGGAATTTATAGAACCATGGGGAATTTATAGAACCATGGGGAATTCATAGAACCATGGGGAATTTAAAGAACCATGGGGAATTTATAGAACCATGGGGAATTTATAGAACCATGGGGAAATCACAGAACTATGGGGAATTTATAGAACCATGGGGAAATCACAGAACCATGGGGAATTTATAGAACCATGGGGAATTTATAGAACCATGGGGAATTTATAGAACCATGGGGAAATCACAGAACCATGGGGAATTTATAGAACCATGGGGAATTTAAAGAACCATGGGGATGTTATAGAACCATCGGGAATTTATAGAACCATGGGGAAATCACAGAACCATGGGGATGTTATAGAACCATCGGGAATTTATAGAACCATGGGGAATTTATAGAATCATGGGGAATTTAAAGAACCATGGGGAATTTATAGAACCATTGGGAATTTATAGAACCATGGGGAAATCACAGAACCATGGGGAATTTATAGAACCATGGGGAATTTATAGAACCATGGGGAATTTATAGAACCATGGGGAATTTATAGAACCATGGGGAATTTATAGAACCATGAGGAAATCACAGAACCATGGGGAAATCACAGAACCATGGGGAATTTATAGAACCATGGGGAATTTATAGAACCATGGGGAATTTATAGAACCATGGGGAATTTATAGAACCATGAGGAAATCACAGAACCATGGGGAAATCACAGAACCATGGGGATGTTATAGAACCATGGGGAATTTATAGAACCATGGGGAATTTATAGAACCATGGGGAATTTATAGAACCATGGGGAATTTATAGAACCATGGGGAATTTATAGAACCATGGGGAAATCACAGAACCATGGGGAATTTATAGAACCATGGGGAATTTATAGAACCATGGGGAATTTATAGAACCATGGGGATGTTATAGAACCATCGGGAATTTATAGAACCATGGGGAAATCACAGAACCATGGGGAATTTATAGAACCATGGGGAATTTAAAGAACCATGGGGATGTTATAGAACCATCGGGAATTTATAGAACCATGGGGAAATCACAGAACCATGGGGAAATCACAGAACCATGGGGAATTTATAGAACCATGGGGAATTTATAGAACCATGGGGAATTTATAGAACCATGGGGAATTCATAGAACCATGGGGAATTTATAGAACCATGGGGAATTTATAGAACCATGGGGAAATCACAGAACCATGGGGAATTTATAGAACCATGGGGAATTTATAGAACCATGGGGAAATCACAGAACCATGGGGAATTTATAGAACCATGGGGAAATCACAGAACCATGGGGAATTTATAGAACCATGGGGAATTTATAGAACCATGGGGAATTTATAGAACCATGGGGAATTTATAGAACCATGGGGAATTTATAGAACCATGAGGAAATCACAGAACCATGGGGAAATCACAGAACTATGGGGAATTTATAGAACCATGGGGAAATCACAGAACCATGGGGAATTTATAGAACCATGGGGAAATCACAGAACCATGGGGAATTTATAGAACCATGGGGAAATCACAGAACCATGGGGAATTTATAGAACCATGGGGAATTTATAGAACCATGAGGAAATCACAGAACCATGGGGAATTTATAGAACCATGGGGAATTTATAGAACCATGGGGAAATCACAGCACCATGGGGAATTTATAGAACCATGGGGAAATCATCGAACCATGGCGAATTTATAGAACCATGGGGAAATCACAGGACCATGGGGAATTTATAGAACCATGGGGAATTTATAGAACCATGGGGAATTTAAAGAACCATGGGCAACTTTTCATACTGTAGCTCCCATTCAAAGATCATACTGTAGCTCTTATAATAGGATAATACTGCAGCTCTTATTATAGGATAATGCTGCAGCTCTTATTCAAGGGTCATGCTGTAGCTCTTATTCGAGGGTAATACTGTCGCTCTCATTCTATGATCATACTGTAGCTCTCATTCTAGGATCATACTGTAGCTCTCATTCAAAGATCATACTGTAGCTCTCATTCTAGGATCATACTGTAGCTCTCATTCTAGGATCATACTGTAGCTCTCATTCCAGGATCATACTGTAGCTCTTATTCTAGGATCATACTGTAGCTCTAATTCTAGGATCATACTGTAGCTCTCATTCAAAGATCATACTGTAGCTCTTATAATAGGATAATACTGCAGCTCTTATTCTGAGATCATACTGTAGCTTTTAATGTAGGATCATACTGTAGCTTTCATTCTAGAATTATACTGTAGCTCTTATTCTAGGATCATACTGTAGCTCTTATTCTGGGGGTGGGGTCATACTGTAGCTGTTATTCGAGGGTCATATTGTAGCTCATATTCTGGGGTCCTACTGTAGCTCTTATTCTAGGATCATGCTGTAGCTTTCATTCAAAGATCATACTGTAGCTCATACTGTTCTAGGATCATACTGTAGCTCTTTTTCTAAGATCATACTGTAGCTCTTATTTTAAGATCATACTGTAGCTCTTATTCTGGGGTCATACTGTAGCTCTCATTCAAAGATCATACTGTAGTTCTCATTTTAAGATCATACTGTAGCTCTTATTCTGGGGTCATACTGTAGCTCTCATGCTAGGATCATACTGTAGCTATTATTCTAGGATAATGCTGTAGCTCTTATTTTAGGGTCATACTGTAGTTTTTCTTCTAGGGTCATACTGTAGCTCTTATTCGAAGATCATACTGTAGCTCTTATTTTAGGATCATATTGTAGCTCCTTTTCTAGGATCATGCTGTAGCTCTCGTTTGAGGATCCTACTGTATCTCTCATTCGAGGATCATACTGTAGCTTTAGTTTTCGAATTATACTGTAGCTCTTATTGTAGGATCATAATGTAGCTCTTATTCTATAATCATACTGTAGCATCTTATCGTTTCAGTCTTCAAAAGTTAGCACGTGACGGTCTGTGAAACTATATGTCTTTTGATAATTCGAGTTCTTAAGTTCCTCCAATTTTGGTACCAGGGATCACCAGCTTTCAAGAGGATTAAGAGCATATTGGTTTAAAAAAAACATCTATTTTCCTACTAACTAATAGATGTTTTTGTAAGTACTAAGATTTATACTGAATAATGTATCGTTCACAAAAACAAAAAAGGGCAAAATCAGAATCGAAAGAATAATACAAAATTGGTCTCAAAAACAGAGAAAAAAGGGAACAATATTTGGTTTTGTGACTTTAAAAATTGCTGTTGTCAGAGGGTTAGGATGTAAATGAATACTTTGAAAGAGGAGTGAATAAAAGTTACTCTGCAGATTTTCTGATCATCATTGTTTCTTCATTTTTCTCAAAAATAAATCACAACTTCTGATGAAAATTGAGCATTCCTGTCTATTTTGTTTAAGGAAAGATTTTGAGTGATGAAATTATCAGAAGAATGACCACTAGGACTACTGGTCATGCCAATAAACAAGCATGTTAAATTTCCATCAAAATTGTGTTTTTGTTTTGAAATGAGAAGGTTTTTTTGACATGAATTAGTGGAGCAGGTTAGTCATTTTCAGAAATACATATTTCGTTACAAGGAATTTCGAAGACAACTATTTTAGGTTATGAAGAGAAAATACAAGAAAAAGTTAAAAAGAAGAAGGCCACTCATAGCGCATTGGACTGTTGAAATCGAATTTTTTTTTCAAGCCTTCGAAGTCACTGAAAATAGAAAATGAATGGAGTTTAGAAGTTTTTTACTGGTTTTGAACTTACGTTTCTTTGAGAGTGATGGTGGTAATGTTACGACGAATCAATTCTCCATTGTCACAGCAGTACGTGAACAGAGAATATGATTTGAAGTAGTTCTGTAAAACATACCAATTGCTTGCTGATTGAAAATGTATTGACTAACAAATGTTCAAAAAATCTGAACACGGTATAACAAAAATTTTGTTGTATTACCCATTTTCGTGTGCCTGAAACAAAATATCCATTTTTCAATTCGAAATTTGGACAAAGCCTTTGAAAATGCTACTTTTCCCGGAAATTTGAAATTCACCTCGTCATCATTGTCATCATATGATTCCAGATGGTAGTATATCTCGTTTTCACCGGTGCAGTTTTCTTTAGTTGCCATGATCAGATTCGAATCACTGAAAACGTAGGTATAAACGCTGAAAACGTAGGTATTGAAGTAGGTATCGGTATTGAAGTAGGTGAAGTAGGTAACGTAGGTATCGCTGAAAACGTAGGTATTAGGTTCAGATTCAAACTTCTTCCAATTTTTCATTTAACCCTACTTAGAAACCCTCCGAAACACTTTTTCTGCTGATTCTCCAGTAACCAAGTTACTCAAAGTATACATTTCAAAACTAATTTAATTCCTTATCAAGAAATTTTTGAAGCGAACGTCAAATACCATACCAGACATAACATGTTCGGGGTTTTCAGTGGATAAAGCCAACTTTGGGTGTCCAAAAATTTTGTTGTGTTGTTGTACACATAACTTTTCAAGAAGGTGTTGTATAAAGAAGTTGTCAACTACCAAAACGGTGATCTAGGTTTTGCATCATATGCCCACCTCATTTCTTGTCAATCGAACTACTATAAACTATTTTTTCAGACACCAAAAATTGTCCACTTTCAACTAGAAACACTAAAATACGATACTTTTTGTCCGGGTGCCGTAGTAGCTTGAATTTTTCAGAATCTCTCATCTGTAAGTTACACAATGAGAAAACCAAGCTAGTTTCAAAAATCGGTGCATAGGATTCAAAAAGGGTACATAAAATTCAAAAAAACACCCAAAAGATTTTCATGGATTATTAGAGATGGCATTCTCACGAAATGATTTGGATAAGTTAGCTAAACAATTAGAACAAATTTGGACCAACGCCAAGTCAATAAGTCCATACCTCTACCCAGTAAGAAAATAATTACTTACAGAGTGCCATTCTCACCGTTCTCACGAGTCCAGATACCAGCATTTAGACCTGCGAGAAGCAGTAGGAGGCGCAAGCAGCCAATAATTGGGAACCGGATCATGGGCTCTGAAAATATCTAGAGTTATAACATTGAGTGTAGAAGAGAAAGGTGCTGAGAAAAGAGTGAAACAACAAAACGATATTTTGTTTTCTCTGCTTTGGGGAGAAGATAAGGTCGCAGCGGCGTGCCGTTTGGCACAAATAAACTAAACCACAACCGCTGGGGGGTCGACCAAAATTTAGAAGCCAATGGACAAAAAACGAAGAAAAGAAAAAGAAATGCATTCGTGGAGCGGGAGCCAGATGGATGACTGGAGGGAAGAAACGGAGAAGAAGATAACTCCCTTGTGTTGTAAAGAGAGCAGTGGCGCTGGCGGCACATACATTGAGGTTATTTATCGCTTTGTTTTTCTCTTCCCGGTTCAGAACTAAAGATCACGAGTGGAGGGAACCAAAAAGAGGGGTATAGAAAAATTGTGAGAAGAGGAGTTGTCAGAAGAAGGAGGGCAAAAATAGAAACCGATTCATCGGTTTTGAACAAATTTTCATGAACATTTTCAAACCTATTAATTGAGATTTTCAAACTCTGAAATTATGGAAAAAGATTTGAATTATGAATCAACGGATTCATCAATGAAGCTACATTTTCTCATCTTTCAATTTTGAGGTCAAGCCGGATACTGTATTCTGGAAAAGTTATGGACAGGAATGTATGAATTTCAATGAGCTAGAGCATTTTGTGATTACTATAGTTTGAGAAGAAGATAGATTAGAGTGTTAGGACTTCGAAAAGATCGCTTACAATTTGGGAAGTTGGGATGGGATTTGGAAAAAAGGTGAAAGGATAATGTTTATCAAAAATTAGATAAATGAGAATATCACATTTTCATGGAGAAATCTGAGTATTAGAAGACTATTTCATGTAGAAAAGAGGCCTGTGGGAATATAAAGGTATCAAAGAACTGAAGCATTTGATGATCACTGTTTATTAATGAGCTGGGAATTCAAAGAGTGTGGATTTCAAAGAAATAGGGGTATATTAGGATTACTGTAGTTTGAGAAAGGGATAGATAACAGTGTTAGGGTTTCAAACAGATTTTGCACAAGGGGGTTACTGTACTTTGAAAAAGAGATTGACTGGGATGATAGGTTTTCAAAGAAATGAAAAATTGAGTTACCACTGTACATTAAAAAGTTCAGAATTCATACAGTGTGAAGATGGGTATGGAGAGATGGTATGGTAAGGGATACTGTATTTTGAAATGAAGGTGAATAAGAATGTTCAAGGCACATCACAAAGTTGAGTGTGCAGATTTTTGAATTTAAATGAATGCTAACACTGCTGAGTTTTAGAAGATTAGATTCTGGAATCTTCATTCAAAAACATTGAAACCACACATAAAATTTTTCCACATCAGAATCTGGATTCGGAGCTCAGGAGAGTTCTGTAGCACCCAGTTTGCGTTGTCATTGAGGTACCATTTCTCCAACAGAGTGTTATGACAACATAAGAATTTGCAAACCAGCTGTTTTGTTTTTAGCTCAAGCCCAAATTCAATCTTCAGGTCCAAATCGATCACTCTACCTGAACACAGCGTCTGAATGTCTTCTGAACATGAAGTTATTTATGGAATGTCGGATCGTTTCACTGCTGAATGAAAAATCAGGACAAAAATTGCCCCTGGATAATCTACTGGCTTGAAAATTTTATTCATTATTATCAGTTAGGTCCCAGAAAACTTCATTTCTCTGTCAATTATCAAGCTTTTCACCAAGGCTATCCAGATTTCTTGCCTTCAAAAGTGGACAAATCTCGTTTTGAAAAAATCTGACAAGAATCTGTTGACACTTAGAGAAAATCTGATGGATATACGCAATCCTTGAAAGTTTTTGGTTTTCTTAGTGATCACTTTTTTCTTTCCGTACTCACCAACTGCTGAAATTCGCCCTGAAACTAATTTCTCCATCTTGTTTTTTCCAACTTTTCAGTGACAATCCCACAGTTTTTTATATTCTTCTTTCTCCAAGTACCCTTTTTCCTCCACCAGTGCCCCTCTTTCATTGTGTATACTCTGTTGGTTGTCGCTCTCTGGGGAATAACCCGGGGACGCGAATACTGTGCACACGATTTTCCCCCTACGACACTCCAATATGACGGGGTGCGCGCAAGTTAGCGAATCTCGTTGGACGGAAAATTTATAGATTTCAGAGCAAAATCCAAGTTTTCTGTGACAGCTTTCTCGTTTTTTAGTTAAATAATGGTTAAAATTTTAGGAAATAGCATTGCCGAAAGGATTTTCATGGATTTGGTCAGAAAATTCCGAGGATATGATCGAAATTCCATTCATATGTGTAGAAGAACAAAAATGAAAGGTAACGACTCAAAGAGAGACAACATTGGCTTGTCAAATGCAGTTTCAGAGAGGAAATTTTTGGAAGAATTTCATCGACCGTTTTATTTTTATTTTCATGACCGCCGACCGCCAGCCAACATACCGACCGCTGATCGACGGCCAAACGATTGAGGATTGGCGTATAGTTGATTCGAATCAGAAGAAAGATTTCCGCGCAATTTTAGAAGGGTACGTCGATTTTCTACAAATTTGTCTCAAAATAATGCATTTTTCGATTTTCGAAGCAAAACCGCCTGGAAATATGAGTTGTCATATGGTCGGAAATCGCCTATACCAAAATCCAAGATTTCTAGGCCATCGACGGTTAAAAATCCAAGATTTTTAGTATAAAATAGCTGAAAATGTGTTGTGTTCTGGCTGAAATTAGTCAAAAATTCGAATTTTAGGGCAAAAAGAGCCTGAAAGAAAGGACTCGGAAACCTACCACGAAAATCGCAACTTCTTGGTTGGTTTTGGTAGAAAATAGCTGTTTTTAGAGTAGTCTTCTAATTTTCATGTCTTCAAGTAGCCAATAACATAAAAAATATCGAATTTCTGGCCCAAGACGTCTGAATAACACAATTTTCTAGCTAAATTTTACGTCTTTCTATAAAAATTCAGTGAAAAACTCCCCTTGTTTAATTTTTTCGGCCAACTGTTCGATATTTCACCCCAAGTTCCAACCGACCGCCGACCGCCAGCCGACCGAAAAACCGCACACCGACAGCCGATCGACGGTTCACGAGTAGCTGATTCAGATGAACAAGAAAGATTTCTGAGCAATTTTCGGATGGTACGTCGATTGTTCAAAAAATTTCCCAAAAACATCGATGTTTCAATGTCCAAGAGAGAAACTGCTTGGAAATATGAGCCGTCAGATGGTCTGAAGTTAGCGGTACCGGAAACCAAGACTTCTAGGCCATTGAGAGACAGAAATCCTAAACCGTTCTGGCTGAAATGAGCCAAACATTCGATAATTAGAGTCTAAAGACCGTTTAAAATCAACGAAGAATCGCAACTTCTAGATCTTTTTTTAACAATATTGAATTTCTGGTCAAAATTAGCCAAAAACTTGATTTTTAGGCCGAAAAATAGCTTGAAAAGCGTTGAGATCCCCTTTGAAATCTCCCTTTCCGTTCCTTTTCCATTTTGGAATCCCCCTTTCCTTCTCAAGTACTCCTCTTCCTCACCTCTCCAGTGTACACTCTGTATGTTGTCGGTTTCTAGGCCACGTCTCCGGGGTCGCGAATTCTAAACAGACAATTTTCCCTCTACGACACTCCAATGTGACGGGGTGCGCGCAGTTTAGCTGTGCGTTATAGGGCGGAGCGGAAGTTTTATAGATTCCGGGCAAAATTCAAGTTTTCTGTCACAGCTTCTACTCTTTTTTTGGTAAATAATTGCTAAACTTTCAGAAAACAGCATTGTCAAAATGATTTCTATGGATTTGGTCAAAAATTTCCGAGGTTGTGGGCAAAATTACACTTACAAGAGTAGCGGGAAGAAAAAAGACAGTTAATGGCTCAAAAAGAAACAATGTCGGATTGTCAAATGCAGATTTAGAGAGGTAATTTTTTGAAGAATTTCACTGACTTTTTTCTAAATTTTTATTTGCAGGAAATCAACATTTTGGATGTCTTATGTTGCTCAAGATTGTGTTGCACGATGTCAACCAACCACCGACCGCCAGCCAAAATACCGACCGCTAATCGACCGCCAAGCGATCAACAGTTGGCGAGTAGCTGATTTCAATCAGAAGAACGATTCTGGAGCAATTTTTGGAGGGTAGGTTGATGTTCAACAAATTTATCAAATTTTCCAATGTCCAAAAGTGACTTAAAACTATAGGCGGTCATGAATTGCCACGTTTTGCGCTTCCAGGACTTCTAGGCCATCTCAAGGCCTTTTTGTTCAATATTTGGTCGATTCATGAGGTTCTATGGGTTTTGGCCCATCTGTGATTCATTATCTCGCACTTTCGGGATATTTGGGCTTCACGCGGTCTAGAATTAGCCTATTTTGAAATTGGTTCAGAGATGGCTTAGAAATCTCACTGTTCATCTAAATTTTTTGCATTTTCCAGCTCCGCAGCTTCCTGTCGATGCGCGACTCGTTGGCACTGGCCTCGCTCGTTTCAAGGACTACTGGCCTCGCTCGTTTCAAGGACATCACCATCATCATCAGATGAGCAACTACAACAAGATGACGTCGGCTGGATCGTCGGCTCGTTCATCGTTTGGTGGTCCACCGATGAAGTACAAACGACTACTGGAACAACAACGCCATCAACGATATCATAAAGAATGGTGAGTTTTCAAGGCAAAAAATAGCCTAAATCGTTCAAAATGGTCTGGAAGACATTTTTGCTTTTTTTCACTCGAAATCGGCTGAAAATCAAGCAAAATTGAGCAGAAACTAGCTTAGAATCTGTCAAATTTGATTTTGAACAGTCAGAAAAACGATTTTAGCTCAATTTTAGGGTAAAAAATTGTGTTTTTTAGTCTAATAAACTCTAATTTTTTTCCAGAAATTCTACAGCGCAAGCGCGCCATGATCCTCTGGTGCATTCAACAAGGAGAACAAGCAGCCGATGCATCATTAGCGAGAGGAGCCGCCGACCGATGGGTACGGAGGTTCAATAAGATTTGACAATTTTTGAACCTGGAGAAGACTAGAAATGCGGATTTTCGGGACTGGGAATCCTCAAGCTGCTACAGATGGGACCGGAAATGAGCGAAATATCTCTGGTAGTCCAACTTTCCCAACTGGGAAAAGTTCGGCCAGTAGAGGTTTTTCTCGTTTTCGACCTGTTTTAGAGAATTTTCGGGCTTTCAAGCAGAAAATTTAGTAATTAAGTGGCTTTCGGGATTTGAATTTCAAGAACTATGCCTTAAAATAAACTAAAAATGAATCAGCAGCCACTGGTGTCGTAACTTATCTAGCTTAAAAAAGTTCGGGCACCAAACACTTTTTGCTTATTTTGAGATATTTTGGGAGCATTTTTAGACTTTCAGGTCTAGAAATATGCTATACTAGCTGCTTCAGAACCCCTCTAAATTCGAGGAAAATGAGACTGGATTTGGATTAAAAATTGGCTGATGGAGCATTTTCAGGATTCCAGGAGGATCCTGAAGTGGTTGCAATTGACAAAAAGCCTAGAAGACTGTATTTTGGTTACATAGGTGTACTTGTAGACTTTCTAGACCATCTCAATGCTCAAATTTGGCTCATAAACGCCGGTTAGCCAAGATTTGGTTTATCAAAGTTTTTGATAATTTTTCAAAAAAAAATTA
This sequence comes from Caenorhabditis sinica, assembly GCA_963932045.1. NCBI lineage: Eukaryota > Metazoa > Nematoda > Chromadorea > Rhabditida > Rhabditidae > Caenorhabditis > Caenorhabditis sinica. The sequence continues at coordinate 28,583,251 of OZ009938.1, forward strand.
GCATCAGAGCACATTTGCACTATCCTTTAGTAACTATACCCTTCAATTTTTTCAGATCACGGGTCTTCCGCACAACGTCGACGCTGCTCGCAAGGAAATCGAGACGCACATCTTCCACGTACGCGCAACGTCCCCGAAACGAAAAAGGACTTCTCGTGGCACAGTATGCGGCAAACACTTGTGGTGAAAATGGAGGAAGCAATCTCTTCAATCAGAAGAGACATTATCAGGAGTTGCCGTTTGGAATAGAGGGCTCGTTAAGATTGGATGCTTTGGTAAGGAGTTTGAATCTGAAAATCGAAGAAAAAAAGCTTGTCGATACGAATACAGCGAGCATAGGTGAATCTATTGCCGATTTTTTGAGAAATCGGTGGTTCTAGCCTAAAAAGCCTCCGAATTGTGTTTTCTGAGGCCATTGTTACATTCCATGCTCGTCAGAAAGAACGAAAGCGTTGAATATCGGTGACAGACAGTGAGCGAAGTCTTCGCGTGTGCATGAGATGTCACGCCTACATGCTCAATGTACTAACAGTGCTCTTTAGAGAGCCAGAGTGTGAAAAATAGTGGTTGACGATGAGTCTCCATCATGCTCAAGTACGGATTGAGATGTTAGCAAGATGTACTCCTCCCAAAATGATGTTAGAAACAAGCCAAGAAGGTTTTGATAAAGCGTCTGGTCACTGTCAAATTTCGATAATTTTCGGCCAATTTGAGCAAATTGTTGTGGAAACGAGCTAGTTCCGTGTTAGAATTGTAACAAATTGCACTCCTCCAGAGAGTTTGGCTAGTTTATCTGTGATTTATAGGAAAATCAGTTGTTGTTGCCTAAAAATCGAGAAAAATGGCCTAAAATGGCCCAAATTTGCATCACCCTTCCCTTTTCGGTTGGTATTCTTGAGAATTTCATATGAAAAAATTCACTGAACCACCTATAAATGCTTTCCGAGCAAGGATCAGCTTTTTGATAACGAATATTGAATGAAGGAATAAGAAATTCCATGTTCGCCCCGCCCTCCCCTCTCTGCTCAAGTGCGATAAGTGGGGTATGATGGCATCCGGCGCGGACTGTTATCAAGAGTCGTCATTATTTCACGTCGAATATTGAGTAAAAAGAGTGTAAAGAGCTCTAATTGTTGGCAATAATAGCTTAAAGTTGGCAATAACAGCGAACGTATCGAGTTTCTGGCCTGAAACGTCTGAATAACACAATTTTCTCGCTAAATTTCTTATTTTCTGATAAACATTCAGTGGAAAACTTTCCCTACAACCTTTTTATAGGCTAATTTTTTGATACTTCTGCTCAAACACCTATAAGTTCAAAATTCATGACTGCCTTATTCGAAACCTGAAATACCGAAAAAAATTGTTATTCACATAATACATTCGCATTTTCAGACCCCATGCCAGCACCACCAGTGCACCGCTACCAGACCACATTATGTACATATTGTCGGATACCGTTCAACAGACTTTTACACTTCTGGAGGAAAAAAACAGAACAGAAATTGAAGGAAAAAACTATAGGTATGAGAACCTCGATCGGTTTTATCGGTTTTTCAATGCTGATCAGTTAAAAAATCATCAGAATGAGTGGTCAAGGTTTGTGCTTGTACATTTAAGACAAACACAAATCTTCTCGGCTCGGTTTTGATGGTTGGAGAACTCTTTTTTTGTAATTTCCAAAAATCTTTATGTGCCTTCGTTTGACTCCATTTGCTGTTGATAAACCATGTCTAACGGGCATTCTCTTTTACACTGTAATTTTTGTATTTGCGCACGCCCAATAAAATATTAGACTTTTTCGGCTATGAGCAACAATGTGATTAAAACCAAATTGAATTGTATGCTGATACATTTCCTAAATATTATTGTCTGAAACTCGAAGGTGTTGTTTTTTTTCAAGGTCGTTTTCAAGGTCACTGGTCTTTTGCAAAACGTCAACGCGGCTCGCAAGGAAATCAAGAGGCACATCTTCCAGCGTTTGGGCAACTTCCTCGAAACGGAGGAGGACTTTTCGCAGCAAGGAATTTCGTTGATGGTTGCCAAACAGCTGACATCATCAGAAGTTGCCGTTTGGAATGAAATCGTTGGGATTGGATGCTTTGATGAGGAGCTGGAATTTGAGAAGCAAGGAAAAATAGCCCAGAAAAGAGCTCATTTTGAGAAATATTGGCCTGGAGAAGGCCCAGAACCGGCAGAAGCCCAAAACTTGTATTTCTAGAGCTTCAGGGCTATTTGGAGACTTCTAGGCCAATCAAGATCAAAAATTCTAGATTTCTAGCCCTAAATAGCTGAAATAAGCTAAAAATTCAAATATTACGACAAAAATGGTCTGGGAAAAAAAACTCAGAAACTCGAATATCGCATCTTCTTGATCCGTTTTGGTAGAAAATATTGAATTTTTGGTTGGAATGATCGCAACTTGTTGGTCTATTTTTATTGAAAATATTGCGCCTTTTTTCAAAATTAGCCATGAAGTCCGATTTTTACAGGTCGGATTTTCCCCATGTATCTCTTCAAGTTGGCAATAACAGCGAAAGTATCGATTTTCTGGCCTAAAACGTCTGATAACACAACTTTCTGGCTAAAACTCTGCATATTCTGATGACAATTCAGTGAACAACTTTTCCCTTTTTCCTTTTTTCTGTCAACTGCCCGATATTTCAGCTCAAACTCTCATAAAATAATGGGATCTTTTTTTGGCTGTGATTAACATTGTGATAAAAACCAAACTAAATTGAAACTCTGAGGCGTAGCACCAAAAAAATCTGTGGAACCTTGAGAGAATCTGATGATTATCCTTCTTTTGAAATGTGTGGTTTTCTTGGTGATCTCTTCGTGTTTTCCATATTTGCAAACTACTGAAATTTGCCCTAAAACTAATTTCTCCTTCTTGTCTTGCCAACTTTTCAATGATGATCCCACAGTTATTTATATTTTTCTTCCTCCAAGTACTCCTCTTCCTCCGTTCTCCATCCATTGTGTACACTCTGTTGGTTGTCGGTCTCTAGGCCACCGGCCGGGGGACGCGAATTCTAATCCGACAATTTTCCCCCTACGACACTCCAATATGACGGGGTGCGCGCAGGTTAGCCTGGCGAAAAATGTTCAGACTTCAAAACAAAATCCTGATTTTCTGTGACAGCTTTCACGCGTTTTTGTTAAATAACTGTTAAACTTTCAGGAAATAGCAATGTCAAAAGGATGTTCATGGATTGGGTCAGGAACTTCCAGGATTGTGGGCCAAATTTCACTTATAAGTGTAGAGGAAGAATAGTGGATCAAAAAAAAACAACCTTGGCTCGTCAAATGTGGCTTTGAAGAGGTACATGTTTAAAGAAATTCATCGTCCACCAACGGCCGATCGCCAGCTAACACACCGACATACCAAACACTGATCGACCGCCAACCGATCGATGGTTAACGAATAGCTGATTTGAATCAGAAGACGATTTTCGGGCAATTTTCTGAGGGTACGTCGATTTTACACAAATTTGTCTCAAATTATCGGATTTTTAATGTCCAAAAGAGAAACCGGTTGGAAGTATGAGGTCTAAAGTTGACAGAACCGGAAACGAAAACTTCTTAGCCATATAAGGTCAAACATGCTAGATTCCTAGCTCAAAATAGTTGAGAATGTGCCGTTCTGGCTGAAATGAGCCAAAAATTTGAACTTGAGGATAAAAATGGCCTGAGAAAAAGGACTTGGAAATCCACGACGCAAATCGCAACTTCTTGGTCTATTTTTATTGAAAATATTGCGCCTTTTCTCAAAATTAGCCAGGAAGTCTGATTTTAACAGGTCGGATTTTCCCCATGTATCTCTTCAAGTTGGCAATAATAGCGAAAGTATCGAATTTCTGGTCTAAAAAGTCTCACATCGCTACGATACTTTTTTAGTGAGAGCAACAACGTGATTAAAGCACTCTCACAGTGTAGAAACTTTTAGCCCAAACTCCTAAAATATCTGTTGAAACCAACCTCCACAGATGTAAATCATGCTTGTCGATTTGACATGACCGGGGTGGTGCTACGTTCAATTTCGGAATTCAAAATTAAAGGAAAATGAACGAAAACCGAATTCTAAACCCGCAGTTCCGAGAAAAATAGGCGTTTATACAAGACATTTGAATTTTCAGATACAATACGAACACCACCTATGCGCCGCCACCCGACCACATCATGTCCTGAATGTCGGATACCGTGCAACAGGCTTTTACACTTCCAGAAAAAGAAATTAGAGCAGAAATTAAAAGGAAAAGCTATTGCTAAAAGTACCTCGATTGATTTTATCGGTTTCCAGCGCTGATTGGTTCAAAAACAATCAGAATGAGTGGTCAAGGTTTGTGCTTGTACAAGAAAAACACAAATCTTCTCGGTTCTGTTTTGATGGTTGGAGAACTCTTTTTTTATACGTTGTTGTAATATCCAAAAAAATCTTTTTGAGCTCCTGTATTACTCTATTTGCTATCAATAAACCATGTATCTTTTACACAGTAAATCTTGTATTCGCTCACACCCAAAAAAATGTTGAAACTTTTTTGGTGAGAGCAACACTGTGATAAAAACCACATAAATTTGTATGCTAACACATTTTTCAGTTATTATAACCTGAAACTCTGAATGGTTGTACCAATGCTCATGAGATTTCGATTTCACAGGAGGCCAAAATCCCACAAATCCCATAGACATCTCAAGATTTCATGAATTTTGAGAACTCAGGAATCTTGAGGTCCCATAGACCCCATGATCCATGATCACACAAATAACATTGATTCCAAGATTTCATCGCCATGGATCTTAAAATTTGGTGTCTCTCAAGATTCTCTTTTTTGCTGAAAACCTGAACATGCTAAAAACAAAACACAATTTATAGTTCAGGAAACCATTTATTGTACAGATCGATAAACAAATGATGAAAACCTGTCCAGTAGAACCCAGTGAACGGTTCCTTCCGATGATTCGATGTTATTGGGGGGGGGGGGGGGGGTGATCTCCATATAAACAATGACCCGCAAAAGTGTTCCATGTGTGTCTAGCGATTCCCAAAAGTCCAGTGGCCTTGCTCCTCAACAAAGCCCTAGGAAAGAGGGGACGTGGCTAGCACAGACTCGCAATTGAAAAACCCGTAAGAGATTTGAATCGATGTAACAGAAGCAAGGGCGTCCTGGGAAATTTCGACGTACTGCATCATACAAGGCGAAGTTCAGATTCTGAAAATCAAGGGGGTCAGGCTCCAAATTATCATCTTGACGGAACTTACATCGAAACTATCTTTAATAGAAAACCAGTAAGTGATCGGATCCGTGATGTAGATTTCATTCCAAATCGTTCCGTGTACTGTTGTCCCTTTCTCTCGTGTTCCAGAAAGCCACTATTCGGAAAATTCCATAAAAAATCCCAAAAAAGGAAAATTCCAAATAGTCCAGTTGCCTTAACCCCCATCAAAGCAACTGGAAAAATGAGACGTGGCTAGCACAGACTAATGGTGATGAGAGCATTTCTGGAGTACGGTGCTGTTGATGTTCAGATTTAGATACTGAAAATATTGAGTGGTCAGGCTTCTGATCATCATCTTGACGGAACTTACATCATAACTATCCACAGCAGAAATACGAAAAATGGTCGGATCCATGTTGTAGATAGAGTTTGATTCCAAAGTCGGCGCTTCGGATACTGTATCCAAATGTCCGGTGTTCCATTGACGACTACTCACAAAAATGTGTGTCTAGCGATTCCAAAAAGTCCAGTGTTGATGTTCGGAGCATTCCAGTGATACGGTATTGTTGATGTTGAGATTCTGAATATTTAGAGGTTGGGCTCTTCGTCAGCATCTTTAGGAAACATACATCAAGACGGGAAACGGTTGGATCCATATTGTAAATATTTCCAAAGCTGTCCATGTGGAGTTACAGTAAAGATGTTTTTTTGATCCAGGAAGCCAGTGTTCCATAGACGATTCAAACAACCCATATGTGACAAAACCCGCATAGAAGCGGTCCGAAGACCGAGGAAAACTCCTTAAGAAGACTCTTAAAGGGGGGGGGGGAATAGAGGGGGAACCCAAAAAAAGTGAGGAACTATTTCCTCTAGAAGAGAGCCCTCAAAAACTGAGGAATGATTTCACCTCTGTCTGCCGACTCATATTTATACCCATCAGGCTTCCAACACACAAAAGGGGCGGAGCCTAATTACTCGATCTGCGGAGCTTGAAGGTCTCTTGCAACGCCCACTTTGGAGAATGTGAGCAGATATGACCAAAGGAGGGGGGTACGCGGGGGAGATAATCGACGAGAAAGAATCATAGTTGTTAACTGGAAAAGAGAGGAGGAAAATGTGAAAAGGTGATAGAAAAGGTTGGTCATAGGTGTTTGGGTGAGTGGGCAGAGGCATTTGGGTGTAGAAAATGACAAGTGTAGTTGAGAAAATTGTGAAAGAAGGAGGCTTGATTCTAGAAGTTTTTTGGAATTATGACGAATTCAAGAAAGATATGATATCTGTTGCAGTCTCCCAGCCTTGGGTCCTGGAATTCAATGACCATGAACCTGGGTTTTGGGAGGATTGTCGGTATCCGAGTACTGTAATAAGGCTTAGGCAGCTCTTGGCTATTAGCAGCTCACATAAGATTCAAGTTACCGTAAGACCCCACTTTATTTTAAAAAGTGATTCGTTTTCAACCCGGAAGTAAATCTCATTGCCTTCTAGAAGCTTCTAAAGTATCGTTCTGATATCATTCTAAAAGGCCATGTGAGCTAGTCAAATGTATTTCAGTCTCTGAAGGCAGCGAATCACGTAATTTTAGTTTGTGTTATCGCTAGAAATATGAGGTAAGTGATACAGGTTGCGAAATTTCCGTTTTGGAAGACAGAATAATAATGAAGATCTCATGAAGCCTGGAAAGTACCATAGTCAGACTATTGTACTGCTGCTAGACGTAGCACGGGAACCATTTGAAAATTCATGGTAATAAATTGTAGAAAAGGTCCCAACTAACATGAGAAGGAATTGTACAAGGGGCCACTCTATTTTTGAAGTACATTCCAGAAAACCTTTCAATTAGACAGGCTTTTTTAATACAGGTTTTACGGTATATAGATGAGAGAAATCAGCTTGTGGACGTTGATGTTATTCTCATTTGTTGTCCTTTCTCCACACACGAACTTATTTCTGGCTCCCCTTTATAATCCTTCAAATAATTTTTGCGTTTCCGTTTATTATACATTTTTCAACCCGGAAGTAAATTTCATTTCCTTCTAGAAGCTTCTAGGGTATCACATCATCCTGTCATCATTCTATAATAACAGGTGTTTTGATCACATGCATTCGGGTCTCTAGGGGCAACGAACTGCATAAATGAAGTTTGGATTTACGCATGGGATAAGAAGAAAGTGATAAACAGAGCAAGATAGTGATTGTTCAGTTACACATCAATTTGCAACCCGGAAGTAAATCTCAATACCTTCTAGAAGCTTCCAAGGTATCACATCATTCTAGAAGACCATGTGAGTTAGTCACATGGTATTGGGTCTCTAGAGGCAGCGAAACGTATGATTGAGGTTTTTTTTTGATGCACGGGATAAGAGGAAGGTGATAAACAGGACTAGAAATTCGTATTTTGAAAAAAAAACAAGATATTTTCGGGTGAAGGAATAAAAATCGGCAATGATGAAGATCTCGTGAACCCTGAAAACCCTAACTAAACCGTTGTACTGCTGTTAAACAAAGCAATGAAACAATAACTAGAATTTGGCATTTATGAAAAAATTAAAAGAAAAAAGGTCGACAAAAAGGAAAGCTGTTACTGTAGGCCGCTCTAGTTTTCGGTTTTTACCTTCCAGAGGACCCTTCAATTAGGCAGGATTTTTTGATACAGGTTTTACCGTATATAGATGTCAAAATACTAGCTTGTCGACGTTGATGTAGTTTTCATTTGTTGCCCTTTCACCAAACGCGAACCAATTTCCGGTACCCCAGCTTTTATGGCTTCATCAACTTTCATAGCTATTTTCTCGCCTTTTCGTTAAAAAAACCTCTTTCAAACCGGAAGTAAATCTTATTAACTTCTAGAAGTGATCAGGTTATCACATCATTAAGACATCATTCTAGAAGATCATGCGACACATGTTCTTGGGTCTCTCGAGGCTACAAAGTGCAAAATTTTAGTGTGGGTTGACGCACTGGATAAGATGGAGGTTATAAACAAGAATAGAAACTTGAGCAAGCAGTTACATTAAAGTTTGAGGTTTTTAGTCAGCATAAGACTGAGTCCCCCTGCTGCCCCCCCCCCCCCCCCCCTCTCGTGTGCACACACCGTCTTCTATTGGTCCATGTCTCCCATCCCCTCCCTCCACCCTGCTCCGATGCATGACGTGCGTAATGTTGTGACCTACTCGCCGCCGTTGCGCAACTATCAGTAGATCGATTTTTTTGAGAATTGCACAGATCGAAAGAAAATAATTTGAAGATCTCTACCGTTGTTTGAATTTTTCAAAAATTCCATTTTTGACGATTCTGTTTGCTTCAAAAGTCAGTTACGTGAGAAAAATCATTCTCCCTCTATTGTGAATTTCTCAATAAACTAATTTGAGGGAATGTTTGGTATATAAATAGAACAGTAGTGAAAGATGTCATTTGTTTTTTTAATTTTTAAAAAATTCATTGTTTGACCATTTTTGGAGTCCATCCAATGTCACTGACTGACATCGCTAGGCGTCTCTCTACTCCTTCTCTGCGTCTCTCTTTTCGTGAGAGGGAGAAAGAGAGAGAGAGAAGATAATAATAAGCCAAGAATATGAGCAAGAAGATGAGGACGAAACTTCTCAAAAACACATCAGCGCTTATCGGAAGACTATGAAAAACCTAGTATGGAGTTCTATAAAAATTAGTCAATACGGATAATTGAGATGAGCGGCCAGCCGAGAAACGAGTACGTTCTCTCAGATTGCCATGCAAAGTTTTCATCCAATCTTTGTGATTATCAAAAAATTTCAGGGTGACTGAAATATCACCACTGACACCTGCTGTATTGTTCCAAGGAATAAGAGGAAAGTGATAAAGAGGAATGGAGACTTGGTCCTTGCAAGAGAAATTAATACAGTTTGCCCGGAGACGAAGTCACAGAAAAACTTTGAACTTCTAAGTGCAAATAAGACTGAGTCCCCCAGTCCCCACCCCCCCCCCCCCCTTATTTGCACACACCGTAATGACACAAATCATTTTTAGTAAGTTTAACACAGTGATAAGGGTACTATCACTATCACTGTTTCATAGGTTGTTGAAAAAATGAGGGTAGGTGTTTGTTAGAGATTTCTTAGCTTTATAAAATTTACTGTAGTGAAAAAAGTTGACAAGAATGCAGATTAGAGTAGCCTTAGGTAGAAACTAAAGGCAGCAAAGAGAAAACTGAACTTCCAATTTGAAAATAGAAAAGCGGAATGAGGAATGACAAGCGATGGAAAAAAAAAGAACCGGAGCAGAAAAATGACTAGAAAAACGTAGAAAAATGACTAGAAAAGCGTAAAAAATTGACTAGAAAAGGACATTATTTAAAAAAAAACATCTAGTGATAGTATCTTTTGGGTCGATGAGAGGACGAAGAAGAGTGGTTCCAGCCATACTGTTGCTCTGCGGCTCCAAAAGACGTCGACGGTGTATTGGAAGACGTGAAGTTGTTGTCCTGCCAGTCGTGGTAGTGGTGGGTAGCTGTAACAAAGGATGGCTAGAAAATTTAACTTTTTTGAAACACTGGTGCTGATGACTGAAGCTCTTAGAAAAAGTGTCCAAAAGTGGGGTTTTGGGATAGTAAAGCAATTTTTGGGATGTTATATTGTGACATTTCTGCATACGTTTAATGCTTTTGTGAAGTCAAGAACCAAAACATCAAATCTAAGCCACTTACCATTACTATTGTACCCATAACTAGCAAATCCAATTGAAAATACCCCCGGCTCTCTGTAGATCGTTGTCGATGATCCTCCATAATAAGCTCCTTCCGGAATGCCATAGGAAATAGGAACCTGTTCTCTTGGATTCTTCGTCGATTGAGGAGGTTGGAGCCAATCTTCAACTTTACGTCTTCTGGATCCCGATTTGTGTGACGTGGGTCCTCCTTTTCTAACGGCCACGTGGCCCCCAGACATTCCCATTGCCCTAGCCTCCTTCTCCAGAGCCAGTTTCTTCCTGGCAAGCTCCACCTCAAGACGAGTCCTCTCTAACAATTGTGCCTCAAACGCTATTTTGTCCTTCTCCCTCTCTAACAAATATCGTTCTTCATGAAGAAGGCGCTCCTCTTCCGGTTTGTTCAGAAGATCCAACATCTCTTGAGCCTTTGCTTCCTGTTCGTCGTAGTGTTGGCGTTTTCGTGGTGGTTGTGGTTGGCCATGGCGCTGTTGATTTCCTTGACGATGACGACGGTCGTCTCGAACATCACGGGCATTTACAATTCTTCCATTTCTGTCATGTTGCAGTTGATGCCAATTTTGAATTGGCGAGTAGCGAGATTTCGGAAGAGTCCTTCTGTCGCCACGATCCTCCATCGGTAGGTAGGAAGCTCGCATGTGTTGATGTTGCTTCTGAGCATTCCGACGGAGCTCGGTAGTGGTGATTATGAGCGGTGCCGTAGGTTCGACGACGTGTTTTCTGCTAAAATTTAGATATTCAAGAGATTATGGGGTATCAGCAGGAATTTTGGAGGGGATTTGGTAGTACATACCTGCAGGTTGTACATTTTTTTGAATTTTTTATTAGAAAAACACAAACTTTGGGGATCAGATGGCGTTCCCCCCCCCCCCTCCTCATACGGTGCTCAAAGTTTGAAGGGGGCGCGGGGCCTTAAGGTATTGACCTAGTGTGGCCGGATGTCCACACTATGAGCAGGTGTATACCTCACACGTGGGATGCACTCCTACCGTGCTCAATGTACTATGGTGCTCAATATAAGTGTTAGACACACGACATTGACTGTTGCCCCTATACAAGGCACACTAAAAGGGCTAAACTTTCTAGAAGTGAAAAAAGTAAATTTCTAGAAATCCTAGAAATAAAGGTTCAGTCATTACACGCTCCGATAGTAGAGTATTCTAGAACCCCAGTCTTGTGTCACAATACAATTCTTGAATTTTTCCAAAATTTTGAAACTCACCGAGATTCTTCTCCGCGTCTGCTGGTTGCACCATCGGACCTGGTTGAAAATTCTCGAACAGTTTTCTTTTCCTTTGCGTCTACAATCCTCCTGGAATCTGTTTCCGGAGATTTTCGCCCACGAGTGGGCTCATTCCTAGACGGTGATCGTTCATAGATTATTGGTTTCCACTTCTGAGAAGTTGTTGCGTCACTAGTCGATGAATTGGTTGATGCAGGGACTTCTTGTTGTCTGGTGTCTGATGTTGTTGTCAGAGTGGTTGGATGATCTTCTGTTTTGTCCCGTGAAGTCGTGAATTTCTGTTTGGGCGGCGTGCTTTTAGGTTCCGAATTAGCAGCATCCGTTTGAAAAATCCCTGACGCCTTCTTATTCTCCTCTTCAGCCCGACGTTTTTCTTGAGCTATTCGCTCCGCAGATCCAGTCAGGTGGGATTCGGTGACCTGGAAACATTGAGATATAGAACATTATATTCACAAGAATTTGTAACTCTTTCCGATCTTTTTTCAGTAACCCTTTTTGAATTACACCTATTATTATAATTCTCTTGTTGTATTAGCCAAAAAATATTCACTCAGATTTGGTGTTTTTCGGCGATTTTTCTTCGTTTTTTCAGCTTTTTGAAATTTCCTCTCCGAATTCCTGACCTAATTTCTGAAAGTTTTCCAAAAAAGCCAAGGATCGAGAAGTCGCTTTTCCGACTCCGATAAATTCGAAATTTTCCCGGTATCGGTTCTGAAAGTTTGCACACACCGCCACGATGTCTTTTTGGTGATAACAACAACGTGATTAAAACATTCTTACTGTGAAGATACTCAAAAAATGAGGGTTGGGTGTTCTTAGAATAGTTTACATATTTTCATGAAATTCACTATTACGGTGATCTCAATTAGTGCCAGTTTTAGTCGATAGTCTGGAATTTTGGCGCCAGCAATTTGACACCACGAAAAACCGAAACCAATTTGAAGAAACTCATTTTCAAGATTCTTCTATTTTTCTCATTTTCGAAGAGGTTTGCGGCTCTTTTTCAGACAAAATATGAAGTCTAAGAACGGTTATTTAGTATTTTTGGCAAGCTTTTGAAGAAAAATCGCTGAAAAGTGAGTAAAACAGACAAATATGATTGAAATTATGGTAAAAGCTGGTGAAAGTCGGTGTCAAACTACTGTCGCGAAAACGTAAGACTGTCAGCCAAAATTGACAAAAATTCAGACCACCGTAATAGTGAATTTCATGAAAATTAGTGGACTACTCTAAGAACATCCACCTCTTGTTTTTTAAGTATCTACACAGTAAAATTGTTTTAATCATGTTGTTACTCCTACCAGAAAAACATTGTGGCGGTGTGTGCAAACACAGGCATTTTTGTGCGTGTCTTTCAGAACCGATAACGGAGAAATTTTGGGTTTATTGGAGTCGGAAAATCGGCTACTTGATTCTTTACTTTATTTGGAAAATATTCAGAAATTAGCTCAGAAAATCAGAAAGAAGATTTCCGAAAGCTGCAAAAAAAGATACATGTGTCGCTTTTTGTGGACTGTCAAATGACTATCATTCAGATCACCATAATATTTGAATTCTATCCTTTTCATCAACTTTCTTCCACAAGCCCAAATTTCAAAAAACTTTCTCACCTTCTCCACCCTTAGCGTGCGTCCTTGGTAAAACTTCTTTTCCAAAGACGATATGGCCAACTCCATGACAGCATTGTCAGCGAAAGTGACCAGCGCGAAGCAATTCTTGACGACGCCATCAGCCGCCGGTCTTGAGTTGAAGATTTTGGCGCTGGTCACTTTTCCATATTGGCTTGTGAGCTGCTGAAAATAGTATTTATTCATAAAGGCAAGATTTTTTCCTCAAAAAAACTTTTGTGTTCAGTAATAGGCCTTTAAGACACGTTCTCTGTGGGAGTCGAGTGTGACACCACTGACCATTGTACAGAAAAAAGTCAAACTGATTTTTATGAGTTGGTATATGGCATGATAGGTACCCATAAACTTCTAAGAACTTTTACCCATACCACCTCTGACTCCGCTCTCTCAGGGGTACCATATGCATATGGTCGACTGGAAATTGAAAAATTTTTTGTGACCATTTTTTTCATTCTTTTTGGTTAGGAAATGATGAATTGGAGTATTTTCACCGTTTGTGTGTAGAAAATAACATACTAGCTACACCAGTCCGTGTAAAAATTATACCGATTTTTGCAAAATGTTTGTTTTAGACCGAAATTGGAAAATTTCGGGAAAACTAAAGCCCGCTCCACTTAGATTCAATCAGATTCGGATTTTTCGTAAAATTTTGGTCTAGATAGGGTTAGTCTAGTCAAAATTTAGGGGGGCCGTATTTTTGCTACGGGCCAAAATAAGACGATTTTTTTTCGATTTTTTCATGTATAGGAGTACATGAGTGAATTTCGGGTAAAATTCAAAAGTGAAAGAGAGGGACGGTTTTGGCAGGAAATCACGTTACAACTGATTCCTTGTTCATCAGCCAACTTTCAGCAGGACTCACGACCGTTACCGGAGATAAGAGTGATTCTCAGAATTTTTGAGTTACCTTCTTTGGAGAACCTGTAACTCTGCTCAATCTCTTTCAAATGAAACAAGCTAGTGTTTTTCAGATTTAAAATTAAAATTGCTGCATATAACAAACAATCAACCTACATTTGAGAACCTACTCGAAGCACAAAAAATGGGCATATTTATTTTTCGATATTTAAGCTATCAAAAATAATGTGTCAGCAAAGACATCCTGTCCAAACAGCTACAGCCAAATTGACGAATTGTAATTTTGATCAATTTTAGTAAATAATATGTTAATTCAAGAAAACAAAAGCTTGTTTCATTTGAAAGAGATTGAGCAGAGTTACAGGTTTTCCAAAGAGGGTACCTTAAAAATTTGAACATCACTCCCATCTCCGGAAACGATCATGAATCCTGCTAAAAGTTGGCTGAGGAACGAGAAATGAGTTTTAACGTAATTTCCTGCCAAAACCGTCCTTGTCTTTCACTTTTGAATTTTACCCAAAAATCACTCATGTACTCCTATTCATGAAAAATTTAAGAAAATCGCCATATTTTGGCCCGTAGCAAAAATACGGCCCCCCTAAACTTTGACCGGACTAGCACTTTTTAGACCAAAATTTTATGAAAAATCCGAATCTGATTGAATCTAGCTGGAGCGGGCTTTAGTTTTCCCGCAATTTCCTAATTTCGGTCCAAAACAAACATTTTGCAAAAATCGCTCTAATTTTTACACGGACTGGTGTAGCTAGTATGTTATTTTCTACACACAAACGGTGAACATGCTCCAATTTATCATTTCCTGACCGAAAAGAATGAAAAAAACGGTCACAAAAAATTTTTCAATTTTCAGTCGACCATATGCATATGGTACCCCTGAGGGGGCGGAGCCAGAGGTGGTATGGGTCAAAGTTCTTAGAAGTTTATGGGTACCTACCATGCCATATACCAACTCATAAAAATCAGTTTGACTTTTTTCTGTACAATGGCATACTCGAGTTTCTCAGAGAACATGTCTTAAAACGTCAAAAATCGTTTTTTTTGTGATCTTATGAAAAATTGTGGTAAAGAGAACCATAAAATCGATTTTTTGACATTCTGAAGGGCTATAACTCGATTTAGGTCAATTTTTGGACATAGCGCCAAGGTAATTCGTCATTTTCTTCAGTCGATCCCTCTAAAAATATCGAATTTTCTCAGAACACTTCAGTATCCCATCGCCACCGTGTTCTTCTATCTCCAATCCACGGTTTTTCCCCATCTCCCCATCATGGTTACCTTCACAGTGGATACTTTCGTTGTCGGTGCCATTCCACGAATCCATATTGACGTCTTCTTGGCGTTTTCCTCCAATAAAACGGATGCTCCAGCTTTTCCGGCTCCAAAGGATGCTCCAGAAGATGCTCCAGAGGATGCTCCAGAGGGTACTACAAAAGTTGCCAAAGTGGAGAAAGCAGCTTGTGGTTTTGATGACGTTGGCTCCTGGTTTTTCGCAGATCTCTGAACTTGCTTCATCGACAGATCTTCCCCGTAGTCCATTTCCTTATTATCTTCTGGGTATTCATTCGTCCTGCTTTCTTCATTTCGCTCCTGAGGTTCTGCTGGTTTCGGCAGCGGCTCATCTTCATCTTCCTCGTACTCATCCTCTCCTTCGACCTCCTCCTCCTCCTCGTTTTCGACTAAAATTTGCTAAGATTCTTCTTGAGTAAAAAAAAAACTTGACTTCCTTCGGTTGTCATAAACCATAGACTAAAGGAGGAAAATGGACCATAAAAGTGGTTTTTAGTTTCGTATTTCAAGAAAACCCGACAAAAATTAAAGAAATATGACTAACCAGTGTTTTTCGTTTCTCCATAATGCATCATCCTTTCGTCTCTGCCCTTGGGGGAGCCACAATCCTGTCGTCAAGTCCTCTGGCTGGAATTTGCGGGCTCCAGAAGACGTTGTCGCCCCTTCGCTGGCCGAAAATTGGGTTTCTTCTTGATTTTCACGACGAAATTGCTGATTCGATACTTTATCCTCTGAAGAATAAAACTCCACGATGAAAATTAAACTTTTTCACCCGAAAGCCAACCTTTTCATCGAGAAAGTGACCAATTATTTGGTAATTTTTGCCTCGAAATGTGGATAATTTTCACTTTGATTTTCTCATTTTTTTCTATTTTTTTTTTAATTTAAAATGATTTGAATTTCTTTTTTTTTATTTGAATTAATAATCAACAAAAAAACTCACGATTCCGAACGCGAACCGATGCGATTGGATCGTTCTCTTTTTGTTGCTCCGAATTCGTGGAAAATTGCTGAAAATCGATAATTTTGCATGTTTTAAAAAATGAGAATGTCACAAAATTGGTCATAAAAATTATTTTAGAAGATTTAGAACTATTTTGATCGAGAAAAGTTAAGAAAAATGGCTGAAAATGGAAAATCTATAAATAAAATGGTCGCGAGTATGCAATTGCGCTCCAGCGAACAACTACGTTTTCATCGGCGGAGGGTGATTTCATTGACGATTGTCGTCGTTGTTCAGTGTTTTTTGGCTTGAAAATGTTGAAAATGTGGTATGAATTCAACGTAGAATGCATTTTCAAAATTTTAAAGTCATGGTTTTTCAAATTCTAGCCAAAATTTTCAAAAAAATCTCATTTTTCGTCAAATATTAGCCCGAAAATTCAGAAAAACGATAAAATCTCTTAATTCAACTTTCTTTGAGTTTGCACTGTTGTAAATCTATTGTAACTTCACTAAACTTTCAAATTTTCATCCTTAAACTTCCATTTTTTCAGACCAGAACAGCTATTTGACAAGCAAAATGATCGTCGGCAGCACGCGGACTTTTTTCTCTCTGGCAATGAAAAAATCAATGTATTCGCCGGTCCTAGACAAGAATCACTGCGGTTAGTGAGAGCTAGAACAGTAATTTTCTTCTCCGCAAAGTCTTTTCTCTTTCCCAGAGACGTCATCGCTGAAAACATCAAAATCGTCATTGCATCATCACCATCACCGTTTTCAACTCTCCTGAAAAAGCTATGTGCTGGTATGTTTTGAAAGTTGAAACAAAATTTTGATAGGACCTTGAAAAAACACACATTTTCATCTAAATTTTTGGATAGTCAAACAACTGGATAGAAAAAAACCTATGTGTCACGACGAATAACTTGAGAAATTAGTAAAGATAGAGCAGGTCAACTATTTTTATCACTTGAAAACATGTGAAAATGCGCTCAGATTCCAAAAACCATAATGAAAACGTTCAAAAGTCGCTCTAAAACCCTAAAAATCGGCTTCAAAATGAGCGAAAATCGCAGAAGTTGTTTCCGATGATGGCGGTCCCCTCCTCCTCTGCTGCTCAAAGTACTCGGGGACCCTAAGAAGGCATGTGCACAGTGTGTTGGATAGGGACGACACGATGGACGGCGCCCCCCCCCCCTCCTTCTACGGTGCTGCTCAAAGTACTCGACGACCTTAGTACGCATGTGCACACTGTGATGTGTCGAGGGAAAGAAAAGGGCCGCAAGGTACTTCATATTTACGGATATCCACATACTACGTGAAATTCATTCCTACGGTGTTCAATGTACTATGGATGCTCAATGAAAGTGTTGGAAACACTACATTGGCTGATGGCCCCCTGGAGCGTGGATCTATTTCAATAGAGTTGCTCAATAAAGGGACGGAGTGGAAATTGGCTGCTGAAAAGTTTTGAACGTATTCATTGGTTGACTCCGCCCCTTTATTGGGAAACTCGGCCACGGCCGCGACAGTTAACTTCTCATTTCGAAGCCAATTTTCAAGGTTTTTGAGCAACTTTTGAACGTTTTCGCTATGATGTTCGGAATCTACGCACAGCTAATTTAAAGCGATAAATATTTATGGCTGGAATCCTCCTTTCATTTACGAGATCTCTAATTTTCATGAAATAACCCCTCTTCTGATTTCCGACCACCACCTTCAACTATCAATTTCAACAGGAGGGTGAGAAAAAGTGAAATTAAAAACAAACGCGACTCTAAATAATGGATACATTATAAAAAGGCATACACTTTTTGGACGCGATGCCACTAAACCGGTATGACAGAAACCATAATAGAGATAAGGCAAATGATAGGCAGTTGTGAAAACACTGACGACGACTAACTGATAAGATTTTTCATCGTTGATTTGTATTGGAAGTTGACAAACAAAGTAAATACAAGTAGACAGTAGGCAAGAGAAGATTACCGGTTGAAAACTTGGAGCATTAGAATCATATTTTTCGAAAACTACTTGACTCCCAGACTCTCGAAATTCCAAAACTTCAATGAGCCAAAATCTTCGTTCAAGCCTCTCAGTCAGTTTTCACCTTTTTTCTGATTTCTGCAGTAGTTTTTTTTCTCCTACCGTCTTAACGATTACTCGACTCTATTCCGCCAAAACCTCTGTTTTCTATTCTGGCAAAGTCTCATCCATTTTTTACCATACGGAAAAAGAGAAAAAACCTCATCAATCAGGCAGGGGCTCCTACGCCTGACACCTCATTTAAATAAGGTTTCCCGTCATTTCCCAATTTCAAACGATCTCCCTCCAGATGAACTCTCATCTATCAAACCTGTCACCAGTAGGAAATTGGGTTTTGAGAGTGCCCATTTTTGAATAATTTTGAAATTTAAGGAGGAAAACGCATCTGACCACGCCCACTTTCGAAGATATTCAAGAAGGCTTCTTCACTCCATTCCGGATCCGGACCGCCAAAATGAAAGTCGTCACTCTCCTCCCGGTTCTTTTTCTGGTGCATGGAGTATCATCTGATACAATATTCCGTGCCAATGGCACGTTGACTTGCAAGTACCACTGGCCCACTTGGTGCTTCACAGTCCAATGGTGGGAGCAGGACGTTAGTTTTCTGTAAGTTAGTTTCTAAAAATTGGAAAGTGAAAAAGGCATGACTCTTACTCTCATATGTAAGCCATTCTTGTTACCTGTTATCAAATCTGATGTCAGGTCCAAATCTCAAAATCCGTTCCTCAGCCAATAGGATCTATTTTACAGGCTCAACATGGACGACCTAATCGCCACTCAAGGCGGAATCTGTCGCCAAACGGAGACTGTCGATTACAGTATCCAAGGCTCACAAGATTGGGATGGCATCAACGATGTGAGTTTTTTTTTGTTTTCTGCTAGTTTATCACAATATCTCGCCACTATATACTACCACGTCTAAAAAGATGTCCGAACTCGGGATTAGGACTGCCGGATCTTTTTTGACGTTGCAGTTGATTAATTGGTGTCGAGACATCGTCGTAAACAGGCCCATCCGCCTTTAAGGTGTGCTAACAGACTGCTACTTCATAATACCAAAAAGTTGCGATGATTTGATAAGGAGTGACTACGTCTCTTGGTGATTTTCCCAAAAACTTGCCAAAACCAAATTATAAGCTTTCAAAGTGCAAAAAATAGATCTTCCGGTCCCATTTTCAATTGAAATTCTATGTAAAACTTGATGAATTTTCCGAAAAATGTTTTTGTTTTCACAGGACTGAACCATTTTAGTACCCCCCCCCCTTTCCCCAATCAACGCTCCCATGCATTTACATTATATTCAATTATATCTAATTACAGGACTTCTTCGAGACTCAAATTGAGATCAATCACAACTGCACGTATTCTGGCGTCCGGCGTGTCGCCCGTGTCCCGATGTTCACCCGTGTTGGAACCCCGTAAGTCATTTTTATCTGATTTTCAAATTTTCAAATTTCAAAGATTTTCAAATTTAGATTTATATTATTAACATCTCATTTTCATAATTTCAGAGAAGTGTTTGTCACTTTCGATGCCGATGTCACACACAGGGGAGATGTGGTCTCCGATTACTTCAAAGCTCATTGATGGTTCGTCCAAGCTCTTCTAATGGTGCTCATCACTATTCATCAATTGCAATACTCTCTTAGAATTCTGATCCCCCCTCGATCCTTTTCTCTGGAATTCTTTCCAACATTGATGTTTTTCCCTCTCTCTCTGCCCTCTTGTCAAACATACTTTACTTCAACAGATGGTTCTTGTTTTTTATTCAATTTTTTAATGGATGAGATGGAAACTTATAATAAATATACTATGTTAAATTGTAGGAGAATACGGTATCTTGCGATAACAGTCAGGAAATAGTCTTGATTCAGTTTTTATGCTAAATGTTGCTCAGCGAAGTTTAAAATTTTCAGATTTCCTCACTTGTTCATTGATGTATAGTATATTGAGTCGTTCAAAGGGAATACTACCCTCCGAAAATATGAGCAATTTCAAAGAATCAATTTTAATCATTGTAAAAATTGGGATGGAAAATGTTAAATAGACAGGTTCCTTTCTGCAGGAGTTCTGAGACTCAGATTTCTTTTTGCTCACCGGGTGGTGCACACACTAGAGCAAACTATTTTTGGACATTGTAACAGTGCGATTGAGTATCTATGAGGGAAGGGAGGAGGGGCCTACCGTAGCAAGATTGATAAACCTAACCATTTTCTCCCTGAACTGTGTCTACATATAGTGACTGCAAAATCTGGACCCTTTATAATCTGGAGTCACTTGCTAGTTGGTAAAAAGACTCGGGAACGAATTTTCCTTCTACCACAGGAAATACAGGGTTATACCTCATAGGCTCCTGTCTGGTGTCTATCACAAACTCCTTTCTTTTTCTTCCACATTTTTTGAATTTGCCTGAATGGAATACCAAAATTAGTAACGTCGTATTTTTAAAAATTCTTCTACATTCACACTGAAATTTTGATTACTGTCTAGAAGTTGTTTTTTTTCTTTAGACCTGAGCAAGAAACATTTTTCCTATTTCAAGATTTGAGAAGACAAATTTTCATTTTTTCAACGTCTGCCAAGGGTTATGTTTTTTTATTTCAGATTTATTTTTCGACATTTCAATTTCAGTTCCACCTCGTTAATTTTTCCTTCGAAAGTATATGAATGTCATCTGCCAGTTCAAAATCATCGCGTTCTTTTCCCTGCATATCCAAAGTTCAGCACCAAAAACTTCTGAGATCTCAGAAAACCAGTGATATCAGTTTTTGTTATTTTGCTTGATAATTTCTCCAAACTTCAACCCAAAGTGCTATTTGTCTATAGTTTGCATCCACACTTCTGCAAAATCTGTAGGCGTACATCAGCTCCCAAACACATATCACTTGAACTTTTCCCTCCATCTCCCCAAACCCATCTATTACACCTACTCAATCTAGACAAAACGGAAATTAGTGTCTTGCGAAAACAACCGAGCACCCTATTATTACGCCCACAGCCTGCTCGGTTTTCCAAAAGTTTAGAGATTTCGGCTCTTTTAGCTCCACCCAACTCTGAGTACAAGTGTATATAAGTGCTGAATTTCTAGTGACTTCATTTTATTCTTTTTTTCTCGAAATGTCTGGGCAGCAGCTCTCAACGAAAAGTCAGCCAACGTCACAAGTGGAGTTGAAGGATGTGCCAAGCGGGTGAGTAGACCACTTCACAGAAGTTTTTTGTATGGAGTTTCAGAAAAAATAACTTTTGGGTTAAAGTTTTGAAATTTGAATATAAGTTAGACAGTTTTGAGTGTCTTACGGAAGAACAAGGTCATGAAATTTTTAATTTTATTTTTTGTTTTGAATTGTAATATTTTTGAAGAAGAAGGTTTTCTAAGAACTTTGCGAGAGATTTCACCTTTCAAAACCACCTAAAAGTTTAGATATTGGCTCTAGAAGTATGAAAAATTATCACTGAAATGACCAGTTTTAGCACTTAGTCCTAGATAACTCGGGTAGCGGTGGCGGGCGGATTCGGATATTTGAAGAAGTGCCTAGATAGATCATTTCTAACATATGTACAACATTTCATAATATTCTGAACTTACAAGGGGGTGTGGTTCCCTTGTTAGTACTAGGAAGCAACTTTGAGGTCTCATAGCAACGGCTTTTTTTTTCAATAATTCGCAAGGAAACTTTTCAAAAAGTCCAGAATTACTGACACAAGTTTCAAGGAATTCCAAGTTAGTGACCGAATTTTCACAATTCATCTTCTTCCAGAATCGAAGGAGTCACCCTAACCAACGTTGCAACTCCAGAAGAAGCCAAATCCTCCATCCCTTGCAAGAAGTTCACTTGGGTCCTTGACCAAACCCCAATGATCGAGCTTGATTTCGGAGATGACACCAAAAAGTTCCAATTCCACGTGGCCTCCTCCAATTTCGACCTGTTCAACTGTGCCAGCGATGTCAAATTTGAACGAAACGCCACCCATTCCATTTTCACCATCCGCAAGACTGACCGTAACCCACCAAGTCGGATCAATGTCCTCGAGGAGTACACCAAAAAGTTCTGGGATCTTCTCAAGTGCGAAAAGTATGAAGTGCGGTTCAACATGTTTCACAAGTACGACTTCGAGGACTGCTTCATTTGGAACTACACCAAAAAGTTCTCTCTCATCTACTTCAGCACTCTCCATGACGTGACATTCACTCCACAACAGTTGCGGTATCTATTGGAGGAGCTCACCGCTGATAACTTCCGTCTTCCACAGGTCAAGTTCACCGAGGCGATTCCATCAACAATCGGTACCATCTGGTTCCCAAGACCCATAAAACACAAGGTCATGGACATCCACGCTGACTTCTTTCCATTCGACTACTTCATCAGTATGGAGTGCGAGCAAGTCAAGGTCCGTGCCGACTCCGTGCTTGTCTCCAATCTCAACTGGTTCGTCAGAGCTTGGGTCAGCGGAAACCGATTGGAAAATCTTCAACACTTCACCTTCTACTTCAAGGAAGTCAACCCACAATTGACTTATGCAGAGGTCTTCAAGGATATCGAAAATGACGTTGTCCCAAGAATCTCGAAGGATTGTCCGGTGTAAGTTTTGACCTTCGTAGTCCAAAATTTCTCTATAACCTGTAATTTTCACTATAAGAACTGCTAATAACGGCTCCGGGACATTTCGCCACTACTCATTTCCCAACTACGATGTTTCGCAACTCACGTCAATTTCGCAACCGCGACAATTCGCAATCAAGACATTTCGAAACTGGACATTTCGCAACCCGTTGTTTCGCAACTTTATAAAGTTGTATGGTATTAAGGGTATTGTGAACTGTTCCAGGTTATAGTCTACATTGGAAAATTTGTGAATTTAACGTGAACTTTTAACGAAAATCCTGGATTTTGTGGTTTCGAAATGGCGTGGTTGCAGACTGTCGCGGTAGTGAAATGACCGGTAGCGAAATTTCATAGTTGCAAAATTGATGTGAATTTCAAAATTTCGTAGTTGCGAAACGACTGGTTACGAAATGTCTTGGATAATAACCAGCTTCTCAGAAAAATGAACAATTTCAGATTGAGTGTCGGTGCACTTATGAATCTTGTCGAGCAAGACTACATGGGAATTGGGCAGGATGTCATGAGAAGATCGGATAAAGCCAAGGCAAATGTTCTTCTCCTTCCAACTCGATTCGTCTTCACTGTCAAGGGCAAAGATGAGACTGAAAGCCTATAAATTTTATCTTTTCTGTGACTTTTGCTGTTTCCTGTTTTCCTGTCAATCATTCTCTTCTCTGTGATTTTGAGTTTTCTGTGATTCTCTCGCTGCTGTAATCTCTATTCTTTTCAGCTTTCCCTTCTCTAAATTTCCCCGATTTCCTTTTGATACCCCTTGGTTCTCATCCTTGACCATGCTCTCCAATTACTGTGATTGTTCCTTCTAAATGTTCCAATGTCTCTTTATAAATCAAAATCTGTGGAGTCAATTTTTAGTCACATTCTTCCCTTGGAATTGTGATTTTTTCACTGATAAGGTGGCCTATAAAACAAGTTGTCAGCACCCTTTTTCTGCCTTCACAGAGATCTGTAACGGTTCCTGAAGTATAGCAAATTTTGAAAATAAGGAAAAATTTATCTGACTTTCCACCAAGACTAATCGGAACAGTAACTGTGTTTGTACAGATCACTAAACTGATCAATCTAGTGAGAGTAGAACAATGGAAACTCACAGTTGAGAATAGTGGTACTATATTTTCGATTCATAATGTTGAGCATCATCGCGATGTTGCGATAATCCAAAAAACTTATCGTAGTATTTTTTTTAACAATACAACTATTATCTTTTTAAATAGTTGAATCAAACATAAGAAATTTCAATGAACCAGAAGAAGACCATCGCAAATTTCGTATTTTTAATTTCCCGCGCTATTTCCAAATTGATATTTTTGCGACGCTGGTCTCGCCGCGAAGGAGATTATGGTACATGTTTAATTCTTCCTTGTGTGTCCATGCCTTAAGAAAGAATGCACACATTTCACATTTTCAAAGGAAAACGAAAGGAGAGACCAACATTTGTTTGAAATTTGCAGTGTGTGAAAACTATATATAAAATCGTAATCAGGATAAGAACATGAGAGAAAATCATGGAATTTCTAGGCAGATTGTGATATTTGTAACAAAACTACAGGACTGTGTGAGTTGTTTTCTTTGCTGAACTTTGCAGACATCCGCAACAAACAAACTATCAAAAACGTTTATCAACTTCCGACGGCGGACGGCGGACAGATAGCGGACGCAAAACAGACGACGGCGAACGAAGAGCAAACGGAAGCCAGGCAAAGAGTGGACTGAAAGCAGATTGCTGGGGGGACCGATTGCGGACGAACTGCGAACGGATGGCAGACGTACTGCGGGCAAACATCGGTGGAATTGCAGACGGATGGATGGCGGAGGGAAACTTTCACCGGTCTGGCCAGGTCCGAAGAATTTGTATCGTGATTGAAATCAAATTTTTTTCAGAGCAAGCAATTCGAGATTCGAAAACTTAGAAATTAGAATTGGCTCAGTAGAAATGTAGAGAAAGCGAAAATCTTTATGTTAAAAGGACAGATATAGAATTATCATTATCAGTGAAGTTAACGCGAAACATAGCTCTTCAATGTGGTATGTAGCCAATTCAATAAATTAAACGTTCAACAGCTTGTAGCGATTATCCAGTTGACAAAACACCCTGTGTTAGATGTATCCATTCTATTTATGTTTCGGCAAGCAACTGTACGATTGTACAACTTCAAATTTTGCTTCAGGCTGGACCAAGTGCTCTCAATGCCACGAACTCCATTCTATAATTGACCTTTCCATGCTCATATGCTGTTTTCGAACAGATTTCCAATAATGGCTACCACCAATCCGACATGATCCATGTATCTAAAAATTAACATATAAATGATCATACTACAACAAAAAATCACCAATTACCTTCACACGTCACTTTTGAATATTCGAAAAGAATCCATTTGAGTTTTCAGAAAAATAACACTGCCAGATTCCTCCAATTGGCTCTTAGAACAGAAGAAAATAGACAGAAAAATGTGACTCCCATTCAGTAGGGTGTCTTAGAATACGAATGACTTTTCTGCGACCCGGGTAATGTTTGTAGAGTGGAAAGGAGGAGCATCAGGTCTCCGAATTTGTTCAGGTCTTTTGATGTGTACTCAAGGATGGGGTGCTGAGAGATATTTGCGTTGGTTAGAGGTGAGCAAATATGTTAAACCCAGGCACTATGGTGAGAACGAATACGCAAATTTTGCAATAACCGGGGAGGAAAAAGGAAGTCAAACCTAGAGCAAAAGTTGAACTGATGAATATGAAAAAGAGGAAAACTAATTGGGAACAAAACCTGGTGAAATCACAGTAATCGGGAAAAAATACATTGAAGATGTAGTCTGTGGGATGGATTTTGCTTGGAAGTCCATACATGTGCTTCTGGAAAATCTCACATAATTTAGGTTTTTTTAGTCATGAGCACAACGAAGTATTCCAACAGGAGCCACATATTTTGAACTTTCCAGCGCACTCTAAATCTGTAAGAAGATGTTTTCAGTACTGTACTTAAGAAAATGGACATACTTGGTTTTTATCCTGTTGTTGTGCTACACTTTAAAAAATTAATTTTTTACAGACAGACCAATAAACTCAGTTGTTTTATGAAACTTATATTCGACTTTCAACATCAGGAAAACCAAGAAATCATGAGGACTGATGAGTTTTCTGATTATTTCATGTCCACCACAACTTTATAAGCTAAACCTGAGTTTCAGCACCTAATCCCATTGTTGTGTTTTTCAAAAATAACCGAAAAATCAATAACTTTCACAAGAACAGGGGTATTTTGGAGCAAACTTTGTACAATTCGTATGCCATCTGTCTTAACTAACCCAAAAAATGAGAAGTTCCACTGAAAATTAGTACCCTTGTTTTTCATACCACTTGCAACAAACTTATTTATGTTTTTCAAATAAAAAATCTGTCGAAACAACTAAAGTTTCTAAAGAATCTGGTGAAACAAAGTCCTCACAAACGTCGTTACAATTTCAAATTCCCGCACAAAATGGACATTCAACAGAGCGCGTTTGCATTTTTCCTCTGCAACGTGTTTATGTTTTTGCTCACAGGTTCTAGAGGGAACGAATAGGAAATCGGTTTCAAAAAATACAGTAATCAGCAAATGGAAAAACAGAAGTAAGGTCACTTATGGAATAAACCATTATCAGTTAAAGGTATCTTATTCGATTTGGGAAACGAAAGGCCAAATTTCATGACTCCAGTAAAATCCGTGCTTACGGACACTCAGAAGAAGTCACTTTTGCAGCTGTTCACAAAAGGTAAACTCTTCCACATACATTTGTTCTTTCTCCAATGTTTCATCTAGTACTACTTGTTCCCTTCTCCGCTCAGAATCGTGGTCAATCATCTCTTCGCTTCCCTACTTCTTTTTGTGCTCCCCCTGCTATTCTGCATCGGTGGCGCCTTTGGAGCCCACCAGTAGTACCAGGCACTTCTAACTGTCTGCGTCTCTCTGTCGCCACACACTCTGTATGAGACTCATTGAATAGTGATGAGCTGCTCTCCTACTGAGTGAAAGGGCAACTGTACTGAGTAAAAGGGCAACTGATCGGGCATTATTGAATCTTCGCCGTCCGCCGTCCGTCCGGCATACGTTTGGTTTTCCTCCTGTTCTTGTGGTGCACTAAACTTTCTTTGGTTTTTACAGGTAGACCAAAAAACTCAGTTGTTTTAAAAATCATAAAACTTTGATTCGACTTTCAACAATCAAAAAACCAGGAAACATAAGGATTGATAAGTTTTCTGGTTACGTCATGTTTACCACGAACTCATAAGCTGAACTTGAGTTACAGCACCTAATCGCATTGTTGTGTTTTCCAAAAAAAAAACCAAAAAATCGATACCTTTAGCAAAAATAGGGGGATTTTAAAGCAGATTCTATACAATTCATATGCTGTTTGTCTTAACTGACCTAGAAAGTGAGTAGTTCTACTGAAAATAAGTGCCTTTGTTTCTCTTATCTCTTGCAACAAACGTATTCATGTTTTCAACAAAGAAAATCAGCCGAAACAACTAAAATTGGTAAAAAATCTAGTGAAACAACCTTTCACAAACATCGATGCAATTTCAATTTTCCGCCCAAAATGGACATTCAACGGAGCGCGTTTGCATTTTCCTTTTGCAACGTGTTTTCTTCTGTTCAGAGCTTCTAGAGGGAGCAAAAGGGGTATCGGTTTCTGAAAATACTGTAATCAGTATATGGAGAAACAGAAGAAAGATCACTTGTGGAACAAACCATCTTCAAATAACCGTTTAACCAAAAATCTTGAGGAGCTCTGAATTACTTTGAAGCCTCTTTACACGATCCATCTTCATCAAATGACGTCTAGAATGAGAGAATAATGTTTGTAGTTACTTAACGATTGTGAAAACTCAATTCTTCATTAAATTCAGCAGAAAAGAAGTCGAGAAAAGCTTCGCCAACTTGCTGAGTGAGAAGACACTTTTGCAGCTGCTCAATAAAAATTGGACCACCTGAGAAAACGAGAAACCTGATTCAGAAACCTAACCAAGAAACGAGGAATCTGCTATGGAAAAACCTCGTCATCTGTTGGTGAATGGATGAATTCTGCTGTATTCCTGCGACATCCTGCTACACGTCGAGCTGCAGAAGTCCATCAAATTTATCTAACCAATCTAATCAACAACTATATCAGAGCACTCTTCTTAACATCTAGTACTTGCTGGTTGTAACCAAAAATCTTCATAATTCATTCTGAAAAAATATAGGAAACATGACTCAGGAACCCCCCCCCCCTGTCTTGTGTAATATGTCTAGCTTTCCTTTTCTCATTTTTCTTCTAGTGGTGCTGTCTGGCTCGCCAATCCTTTTCCCTCTTCCACAAGCTTTTCTGACAACTGCTCGTTGATGACGCAAGGGGAAAAAGCTCCCCGGAGTGAACTAGAGTATGGAGCTTTTGTGGGTTCTCTATGAGCAAGAGTGCGCAATTTCAACTCCCCAAACGCTCAAAGAGTTTCTGTATCTTGTCCAAAAAAGATAGCAACTGCACATCATTAAATTTTGAACTAAATTCTTCCGGTCATTTTAACTTTTCAATATGAAAAATCAGTGTTGATAGTAACCCCCCCCCCCCCTTCTTTGCACTTTCTGTCTGTCCTTAAAATTGACTGATAACAGTAGGTCAAAAACTAAACACCTCACAGTTAGCATTAGAGAAGTTCATATTATGAATAAAAACTTCATGAATAAAAATTCAAAAAGTATCACTTTTCTACTTCGAACCTTTTCTAACACTTATCTTTTTCATGACCCATTCACTATCCTAAAATGATCTCAATGTTTCAGATAATCAATCAACAACTAGAGATCAAAAACGTCGGAGGACTTGTAAGACTACGATTGTAAGACTGTGACAAGTTTTAAGGCCTACTCAATTTGAAAAATCGGTGAGATTTTGATCCATGAAAATATGCACTTCTTCATCATTTTTGAAAGTTTGAAATCCAGCAGCACTGAACAAATAGGTATCATATTTGGGTGTTTTAATGGGAAAAATGCCATTTTTGCTCTTCACTACATTTTTAGACACTTAATTTGCCCTTCTTTCACTAAAAACATCCGTGTGTGATACTGTATACCACCACCATCATAACAGAGAAAATACTACATATACTGAAAATTGAAGTGTCGAAAAGTCGAGCTCTGAATTTAATACTGTATTGCTCTTTATAACATAGAATAATGAGTTTTTCCTCAAAGTGATCTATATTACAGAAAACCAACATCAAAAAGTGAAGTAGAGTTCAACCATCTTTCATCAGCCAGTTCATCAGTGGTGATTCAAAGTTGAGAAGACATGGAAGAATTTCGTGATCAGGACATTGGTGAGTTGGTAATTCGCTAAAAAATAAAATTTATTTGCCTGAAAACCAGCAAAAACCAAGATTTGGAACTGGGAACTTGCTCAAAATCACATACAGTACCCGTTGGCAACTTTGGACGTGTTCAGTTGAAAAATTCCAACTTTGGGAATCTAGAAAAACTTTGCGGGTCTGGTTTTCTCATTTTCACAGCGCCTACCATCCATTTATGAGGACGTATATGAAGTAGTTAACTACACAACTAGAGTTCCAGTGTTGATGTATATGCTCACAAAATTTGTGATCGATTCGACTAGTTTGAGCATGTTTCCAAAACTCCTAAAGTTAGTGTTTTCAGCTGGAAATGCCCAAAGTTGCCAACCATTGGACCAGTACTATAATAGTTTTGTTTTAAGAACAAAATGGGAAATGCATGATAAATACTTTGATTGTTATATGTCAAGGATTTTCTTTTTCAGAAGATATGAACTTTGTCGATTCTTGTTTCATTTGTGATGACATCTTCGATATGGACGACGAGGACGACGATATGGACGACGAACCCAATCCAGTTCCAGAAGATGATGAAAATCTTTTTGAGAGACTCTCAGAAGAAGTCAATCAAAAAGCTATGGAAATGATGACACTGATCGAGTTGTAAGTGAATAACTTGGCCATTCACAAACCTCAAAAAAATAAAAATTTCAGATTCATCTTCTCACTCATTTTGCCAGAAAACAAGGCACTGGTTCAATCCCAACAAATCAAGACCAGTAAAGCAGTGATGTATTTGGATAGCCATGATGTCCTTATAGTTAAACTGGCTACGCTCGATAATCCTGAAAATTCAATGGAACTTGGTTGGGAACATAGCACAGGCATTGACGTGGAAGACCCTATTGGAATTAAGCTGGGTTCTCAGTACCTGGACACACACCAGCACAAATTGCAAGATTGGATTGAGCACCTGCGGACAACATTCAACATAACTAGTATTCACATATTATTCAATAGTGATTTCTTGAAAATATACGACACGGAAGATTTGAGGCCAATTTTGAAGGACATACCAAAAAAGTCCGCCTGCACTCACTCTGATCTTTCAAATGATCAAATTCATGACGTACTCGTAACATTCGAAATCGCGAATTTGCACCTCCAGCGAGTACCAGAGCGAACATTCCTCTGGTTTTCAACGGTTTTGGATTCAAAATACAAAACGTTGAATCTGGGATTCGCACCGGAATTTGTCATCTCCGACCTCCCAAGGATCAAAGCCAACAAGCTCATCGTATCAACTCCAAACATCGAGGTTCAAGATGTTAATAGGTATTTGTATGAATGGACACTGGGGATGAACCCTCGACTCAAGAAACTATGCCTGCGAATTATGAATCCCCGAAATGACTTTGACGATGGCGATCTTTTTGTCGGAATCCGCCCTGTGATAGTAAACGACGAGGAGACAACGCGGATATTCCCTCTTCTACCAAATACGGATCTGGAGAGAGAAGAAGTGAGGGGAGGATATGATATTACCAGATGGGACGAAACCAAGGCTACGATTCAAATTGATCATTCCCCTCATTACCTCCGTATACAAATGTACGTTTGGTCGTAAAAGTTTCCTCAGCAAATTCATCGTTCTCTACTGCTAGATTTTCTTCCAATATTGGATGTTTTCTGTTTTCAGTATCTGTAATCAGCTTCGCCAATTTTCCGTTTTATGCCTACGCCGTCAATGCCCTTTCTAAGTTTTTTCCCATCATTTTTGCTTATTCCTTTGCCTATTTTTTCATCCCTTTGTTGTTACTCAATAAAAAAATGTGGAATTTTCATAGTCCCAATTCAGAAAATTCATTACATTCTCTCACAGAACCTAGAACTTCTAACTTTTCATGTCCCTTTCAGCCTACCACCCCCCCCCCCTCTCCCTCTCTCCCATATTGTTATGCTATACTTGAACTTCCGTTTTAATCACATTGTTATAACTACCAAAAATTTTTGAAACAGTTTCTGCCAATATTCGGTGTTTTCTGTTCTCAGTTTCTTTAATCAGCTTTGCCAATTTTCCATCATTTTTGCCTATGCTTTTAATGCCCACTTCTAACTTCAAACTTTTTTATTTCTCACCCAGTCTACTATCCCAACCCCCTCCCCCTCCCATATTTTTTTTTGCTAAACTTGAACTTCCGTTTTCAATCACGTTGTTATCACTCCTGAAAATTTTTGAGACATCGAATAAATGGACATTGGCATGGTGATTAAGGGAACACATTACAGGGAATTGGCATGAACTCCTTCATCAAAAAAGGTCAATTTTGAGAATTATGGTGGTTTGGGAGTTCTATTGAAAACCGATAAACTTTTCTTCCACCAATTCTTAAATTCAAGATGAATTTGCTGACCCTACTATCTAAATATTGCACAATGCTTATTATATAAAAAAAATCATTCATTAGCTTGTCACCAGAACAATCAGAACAAATGTCAGTCAGAACTTGAGTTGAAAGACAACTGAGCCAACATTCAGGTGACAGCAGAACTAGATCGACTTACCCAAACACAGGACATATGTCATATTCAAAGGAGTTTCTCAAGCGTTGCGCGAGAAGATGAAAAATCAGGTTTTCAAATCGGAATGCATCAGAAATTGGTACCAGTTGAGGTTCGTAAGAAGCTGGGCGGCTGGGCAGTCTGGGTAGTCTTGGCGACTGAGCGGGTGGGCGGCTGAGTCGTCTGGGCGGTCTGATCTCCATTCTGAAAGTTGAAATTGTTTTTTGTCCCGTGATCCATTTTATTTCTTACCAGGCAGCTTGGGCGGTCTGAGAGGTGTAAGCGGTCTGGGGGTCTGGGCAATCTGCCTGGTCTAGGCGGTTGGGCGGTCTTGACGTTCTTATCGCCAATCTGAATATTGAAACTGTTTTTTTGTCCCGTAATCTATCTCAGTTTCTTACCAGGCTTCTGAGCACCTTTTTTTCATTATTGTATCAGTAGCGGTTTGTAAGCAAGGCTGTTTAGTTGGCATTGTTCCTCCGAATAGCTTTCTGGACAGCAGTTTTCTTCTGCATTTGCTTCTGAAAAAAAAGATTCATGAAAGCAAATAAGATATGAGTTAACCTTATCTATACGTCAACTTTTGAAAAAAAACCATGTTCCTCCGTTTTTCAAACCACAAAAAATCGATATTTTTAGAATTCAGACTCTTCCCTCCGTGGGTAACAAGTTTTAAAATTGCCTAAATTTTTTGCCACTCTGCTTCATTTCTAGATTTTCAACTAGTTTTTCATTTTCACTCACCTCTACATATTTTCAACCGTATTCTTCTTCCAAAACATCTTCCGATCGAAGAATCCAGTTTGAGTAGCATTTCGAGCCGTTCCCTGTTGTTTTGTGAGCGAAAGTTGAATAATTGTGATCACCGAACTATTTTCAGTATGTTGACATAAACCAGAAGGCGAACTTCTATCTGAAAAATAGAGAAAATTTAAAAAAAATCTCTTCAAACCGCTGAAAGTCGATATGTTTGGAATTCAGCCTCACATAGCTATTTATTTTCATGAATTGTTCATCTTCTCGATTGCTGCTTTGAATTTAGAACTAGTTTCCACTTACCCTTTTACATCTTTTACAACGTCTTCTTTTCCCAACAATGATACACATCGAATTTCAACCAAAACGTCCGATTGCAAATGCATTGTTTGCCGTTTCGTACTGTTTCCCGAAGACGAATTCG
This sequence comes from Caenorhabditis sinica, assembly GCA_963932045.1. Classification (NCBI taxonomy): domain Eukaryota; kingdom Metazoa; phylum Nematoda; class Chromadorea; order Rhabditida; family Rhabditidae; genus Caenorhabditis; species Caenorhabditis sinica. The sequence goes on from OZ009938.1 coordinate 28,615,858, forward strand.
ATAAATGTGATCTCCAAATCATTTGGACCATGTTGACATGAAGTAGAAGGCAGACTTCGATCTGAAAAACAAGAAATATTAGGAAAAAATCTCTAAAAATGTGGAAAACCTCGTCAACAGATGTTTACTCACCATTATTGCTCGTCATTCCACTGCTTTTTGATTCAGAGTCACATATACCTGCAAAAACTTCATTAATTTGTATCAAATGATCTTAAAATTTGGCTGAAATTTTACGAAAATCGCACTTTTCTCATGAAAAACGGAGCGAAAAACCTAGAAAAAAGTCACGCCAATGTTCTCAGACGCGTCGCGGCCAGCGGCGCGTGCGCTGGCCTAGAAAATGCACAGCTGGCGGCCATCAGATGTCATCGTTTTCGGCGGGAATTTGAAATTAGAAACCAAAAAGAAGTAAAAACTCAATGGAAATGCGATGTCCATTGACCAAAATTGGTAAGATTTTTTTGGAAAACAAAAACTCTCTGAAGATTGCGAATTGAAAAATCCGAGAAAATTATTGGTTTTCAGAAGAAATGCCAAGAAAACCCGTGATACATGGTATTTGTAAGAAGTCTAGCTCTAAAAAGAATCTCTAGAAGACACTTTTTCTGGATTTCAAGGATCTGCAGAACCTTCATCTTGTACTTATGTGATTTCCAGAAGACCACAAGAAAAAAGATGAACATGGAAGAAGTTGTCTTCGGAATTTCAAAAATCTGAGCAAGGTAAGCATTTTGTAAATCACGGTGATGATTTTTCTGATTATTTTTTTCATTTCCAGAGAAATCATCGACGATGAATAGCAGATAGAAGAGGCCGAAACAAAAATCAATTGTCACTCTGTTTTCATTTATCATTAGACCGCTCAATTTTCGACATTTCTAGTTTTTCAATCTTCATTCCCCTGAAAGTCCCCTAAAGTCCCATATTCTGTTATCCTTCTTTTCATGCCTCAATAACACACCATCCGCAAAATTGAACTTCGCCCGATCAGTTGCCCTTTCACTCAGTACACAGTGACACGAGAAAAATGTCTGGAGCAGCTCATCACTATTCAATGACGGTCATACAGAGTGTGTAGCGACAGAGAGACGCAGACAGTTAGAGGTGCCTGGTGCTACTATTGGGCTCCGAAGGCGCCGCCGCCGATGCGGAAGAGCAGGGGGAGCACAAGAAGAACCACGGGGAGCGTAAAAGATGATAGACCAAGATTCTGAGCGAAGAAGAGAATAGGAAGCACTAGATGAGAAATAGGAGAAAGAACAAATGTCTGTGGAGGGGACCCTTGCAAAAGAATAGAAGATAAATTGTCATTGTTTCAGAATATGGTCACTTGGAGAAGTCATTTGGTGATTTCACACGATGATAGGAAATCTAGTTGTGAATACCCGAATTTGAGTTTGAATTTCTATCCACTTCCCCCAAAATTTGAGATTACCTCAAACCCACAACTCATCAATGTTCTCAGGTTCTCAACCATATCAATGGCAGGTACCCTGGTGTCAAAATTTCCACTGGAACCTCCCACATTAGCGCCCCTTGCTCTAGAATCTTCTCCGGTGGCCCCGACAAGACTACCGTAACCCGGACCCTCATACAATTGACAATTCATCAAGTTTGCAGTTGTCTGTGGAAAGCAACCCACTTCCGTTTTCATCCCATTGTTATAACTACCAAAAAATGTTAGTGGAAAGCTTACTTAATGTAAGTTCTTTATTACTAAACTTTCTCATTATTAATTATGAAAATTATTGCTTTGAGAAGACATGTTCTGTTCTTAATGTTCAATTTTTATGTTTTTCATTTTTACATAATACGAAAATAAACATTTTCTCGGTCTGCAGATCACTTTACATTCTTGTTTTCCATAAATACGGCTCTTTTAAATCAAATTTGTCTTCAGAATTTTCCAAAAAATGTTGGCTAATGAATCTGTGCCCTTCGGACTACGGTAGTAATTCTAGGCCTGAGTGAAATGTGGACCTAGGGTGATAGATGAGCTGGAGGACATAAGAAGATACTTTTGAGAGACTCAGGGAAAAAACGCGAGCCAATAGGGACCAAGGATAACAAAAAAGACGAGAGAAAACATGCAAAATTCGTTTTTTTCAATCTTGTTATTTTTTTCTTATGGAGGTTTCAAACACGGATGAGGGGAAGTTTTGTTACCCAGTTTTCAGAAAATTTCAATTTTTTTGACTCTCTACTAAAATTTTCTCTGGTCCTGAGCTCTTTTTGAAGATTTAGCAGTACTCATATATCACTACAATATTGAGTCTCTAAAATCATCATACTTCAGCAGAACGAGTGCCCGAAATACCTCGTATAACTTGGGTTCCAAGACACTTCGCAACCGGTCATGTCGCAACTACGACTTTATAAGAGAAACGTTCAAATTTTTCAACTGTGGAAGAACTCACAAGTTGCGAAATGTCCGGTTGCGAAGTGTCGCGGAGCCTAAACATAGGAAATTTCAGAAGTTGAAAAGCTGTGAAGTTTGAGTTTCACATTTTGCCCGCCCCCCTTTCATCCTTCTGGTCCCTTTCAAAAAACCTCTTACGTTTCAGTATCTCCTCAAATCTCATTTCAAGAAAGAAAATGGCGGAGACCCACGAAAAACTATTTTTCATTCTAAGAAAAATGGTTAAAAACAAGAGGAAACTTTCCACCGGAGCATTCATCGATATGATACTTTATGGGTATCATTGGTACGGTGTCTATCTCCACTGGGTGGGCCAAAAAATCGTGAAGCTGATGGAAGAAATGATGTCACTCGAGTGGCTAATATTGGACAATCGTGTTGACGATGCTATCAGGAATGTCTTGTCTCAAAACGTTTGCCAATGTTGTCTCAATTTGGTCGAGGATGCTCGTGCTGCTCTCCCCGACACCTATGACTACCTTGAACTCTCCCAAGGGACTGGGATCAACGATTTCAAAAAATTGTCACTAGCAACTTCGAAAAGGCCGCAAACATCCTTTTCTCCTTCGCTCGTCCTTTCAAATATCCAATATACATTGATACCGAGCACTGCTACGAAACGCTTCCATATGGTGGAAAAGAAGCATTGCTCACTTTTTGTGACTTCCGAAGTCGCCGTATTCTTTTGTGGAGGATTCATGAATATGACTGGGAGCAAGTCGAGGAAATAAAGAGTCTTGTGAGATTCGTAGGAGAGACCCGTCGATTTGCATTTTTTGGAAAGGAGAGATTCTTTGAAGGAACACGGATTAAGAATCTACAATACAATCGACAGTCATTGCAAGCCTATGGGTATCGGATTCGAACGGAGATCAAGAAGACGGAAACATGGAGTGACTGGACTGTTCCTGTACTGCGTAATGACCAGATTCAGTATGCCGCGTGGGATGCGTGGGTACTCCATTACATCAAGTATCAGCACAATACAGAATTTGGTGAGTTGGGAAAATCTTAGAAATTATTACAAAGGTTTTTCGCAGGACCATGGAGACGGCGGTACCAATAGAAGAATCAACACTATTCAAGTGTCTGGTAATCTTTCATCATATCTACTCGTCCTGCCACTTTTTTTTGAAGAAAAAACTTATAAGTGGGTACGCAAAAATTCTGATTTTATATCGAAATTTGATTTTTTCAGATTCAACTGAATCTCTTCAATCTTCACAAAGTTACAAATTCCGAGGACTTGCACTTTTTACAATTGAAAATATTTTTATGACTATTTTCTCTCCACTTTTTGTTTTCACTAATAAGCAGCACAGAATAAATCATAGTTTGAAAATCAGCGTGCTAAACTATAGAGGCTACTGTATCTTCAGTGTACTACAGTATGCCTTATACTAACACTACAGTATTATTAAGGCGAACAACAGTGTCCTCAAGGGCATATGCAATGATATCATTGCTGACTCACTGTACTGTATTCTTATTGTCGTATTCAGTATCTTTCAAACCAGCTACAGTATCCTCAATGTCAACTACAGTATCCTAAATGCTAGTTACAATAGTCTCAAAGCCGACAACAGTTTCCTGAATGCAGACTTCTGTAGTCTTACTGCCGTCTACAGTATCCTCGAAGCTGACTACAGTATCCTGAAAGCTGACTATTGTAACCTTACTGTCATCTACAGTATTCTTATTGCCAGCTACAGTAGTCTCAAAGCCGATTACAGTACCCATAATGCTGACCACAGTATCCTCACAGCCGACTACAGTAACCTCAATGCTAACTACCGTATCTTCGTTGTCGCTCTCAGTACGACTTCACGCCCACTGTATGATTTCTCAATCATTCTTCCACAATTCTCAAATCGAGACCGGTGCCTACACATTTCTGTTTCTCAAAATTATGATTGGCTGCTGTTATTGCACAAAAACAATGAAACAAAACATAAAAACCACGTTTTCTTGGAAAATATCAGGCAATTAGAACAGTATAAAAAAGGCCATCACAATTATTTTTTTCAATACAGAATCATGCGGCTTCTTTTGATTTTGGCCTGTCTGCCTCCGTTAAGATTCACATTTATTCTGGATCGAAGTTACTGCGATGCTCAATTTGAAGAACAAAACAGGTAGATAGAACATTGACTCTGGTAAGGAAAAATCAAAAGTTTCAGATTAAGGAACGTAAATCATAACATTATTCTACATGAACTGGGGACCGACAACTCTACTCAACAGAATGCCGTAAGAGACCAAGATTATGAAAATGGATCCAATATAACGCCAGGAACGATCCAGAATATGATGCATAATACCAAACTAATCAACCTCAATAATCTCATGGACCACATCATTGAAATTATGCTGAGAAATTCTTTGATATCTGGAATGATGTAACCACTGAAGAAAAAAATCAAAGAAAACTAACAATTATGATTCACAATTCTTCAATGCCAACTACAGTATCTTCCGTTTCAACGACGGTATCCTAAATGTCAACTACTGTAAGTTCCATGTCGAAAAAATGTCTTTATTGCCAACTACAGTAACCTCCATTTCAACAACAGTATCCTTCAAGCCCCCCCCCCCCCACAGTATCCTTAATGCCAACTACTGTATCTTCCACATCGGTAAGAATGTCTTTATTGCCAACTACAGTAACCTTTCTGCTAACTACAGTGACTCCAATGCCAACTACAGTATGCTTAACACCGACTACAGTATCCTTCATACCAACTACTGTATCCTTAATGTCAAGGGAAGTATTCTTAATGCCGACTACATTATCTTCAATGTCTAATATATCACAACTACAGTATCCTCAATTTCGATTACAGCGACCTTATTGTCAACTACCGTATCCTTCAGGTCAACTACAGTATCCTGAATTTCAACTACAGTGTCCACTATTATTTAATAATATGCAGACTAGCAATTTATACTTATTCTATGAGTTTCAAAATGAAAATATGAGACGTTTGACTAATAAATCATGAATTTTGCAAAGAAGCATCATATTAAAGTAAACATTGAAAAATTTTCAGATTTGAGGGAAACAATTTCAGATTCGAGGAAAAAAATTCAGATTCGAGGACTTCTATTCTATATTTGCGTACTGGACACCCTTCAGAACAAAAAACCAACAAAAAAGGCAATACTGTCAAAACTCACCGGTAGATGTTGAGATGTTTGGTAGTTGTCCAAACGGCTATGGCTATTTTAGGGGATCCTCTTCAGAAATGTTCCTTTTGTGCTTCTCTTTTTTGAGTATGACAAATGAATCTCTTGAGATCTGAAAAAAAGTCCATTGAAACAGGGAGGATTTGGGTGATTTTTTGGATTTTCACAAGTAAAAGACCATCCCACAACGTTTTGAAAATGCTACGTTTATAAATAGAGTTTGCTGCAGATTTTTTTACAGATAACTTATTTTAGGTTCCGTATTTGAAGTTGTTTTCTCTAGAAAATGTCATGTCCCGCCCCCCCCCCCTCCATTTTCTCGTTTTCGTGTTGTTCCTGGAAAATTGAATTTTGTTCCCTCAAACTTTTGAAGAATACACTTTGCACTTCTATCTACTCTTCCCAACAAAACATAGGAAAAATCTTCTGTTAGTGCTCTTCCACTACTCCCCCATCTGCCCACATATTGATGTGAAAAGAAGATAGGAATGCAGAAAAACTTGAGGTTTTTTCTATGGTCGTCTCATTTTTTTAAGTCGGGAGAAAAGTGAAAAGATAAGAGAAGAGGAAACAATTGAGGTTTGGCGAGACTTAAAGAAGAGAAACAAGAAGGCGAGAATTGCAGAAAATCAGATACAAAAATTCTAATTATGTTGAAATAATGTTGACACCGAGTCGGGCATGTGGAATAGTGAAGAAAAAGAAATGAACTCTATCAAAGCAAATTGAGAAAAAAGGCCTTTTTAATCAAAAATGGACGAACGTCATTATTTTTTCAGGCACTCCACGTCCAGATTTAGATGAAATTCAAATCCCTATCCTATCCCTCATTTCAACAACAGTTTCCTTCGAGCCAACCACAGGTTGCTTAATGCCAACTACAGTACCTTACACGTCGACAAGAATGACTTCATTTCCAACTACAGTAACCCCTCTGCCGACTGCAGTATCTCCAATGCCAACAATTCTGTGTTATTCAAAATGAAAAAATAGCCACTAATACTCAGTTCCTGTTAGGGAGTACATGTAATCCTAACATAATTTCATGGTACTCAAACCCCAACTCTTTGTGATATTACACCAATCTGACCAACCGGCCATTAATCACAAGTCCACTCATCTCTCCCCATCTTTTTCTCGTACCTCCACTCAACCTCATTTCATAGGACACATTGAGCTTTTTTATCTCACTAACCCTTCATGTCATGTTTCTTAATTCCCTACTTTTAAATTTTCAAAATGTTTCTTTTTTTTTCGAAAAAATCAACACATTTCAGAAAATGAACTTGACCATCCTTCTTCTTCTATCTGGTGCTCTTGCTGGAGCAGTTTGGGCTCGCAAATGTGCAAAAGACTGCGAACCCCAAAACGTGCTCCAGCCAGAAGGGAGCCGTGAGCACCGAACAGTCAGATTTGTTGGTCAGCTCAACTGCACCCTCGATAAAATGTTTTGCGCCAGCCCATTCTACTCGGAAGGAAATTGGAAGTGAGTTGAAATTGGTTCTCCGGGACATTTCACCACTGGTTATTTCGCAACTACGACATTTCGCAATTCATGTCGATTTCGCAACCGCGAAAACTCGCAACCATTTGAAAAGTTGTGATTTTAAAGTGAACTTTTTACGAAAATCTTGGATTTGGTGATTGCGAAATGACGTGATTGCGGATTGTCGCGGTGGCGAAATGAGCGGTAGCAAAATGTCGTAGTTACAAAATTGACGTGGTTGCGGATTGTCGCGGTGGCGAAATGACCGGTAACGAAATATCGTAGTTGCGAAACGACTGGTTGTGAAATGTTTCGGAGCCGCAATTTGGAGTATACAGTAAGATTGTAATATATGGAATAACGTATATCATTTTTCAGGACCAATGACTATGTGGGACACGTTTCACCTCGTTGTTCCTCAAACGGGTCACTCTATCATGATCTCATATTGATATTGAAGCCAGGAGAAAGTCGGGTGAGTCATTTTTTTGGATAAATAGGAAGATAATGAAAAGTCACTCTGTAAAATCATGCTTTAAAAATGAAGTTTAGAAATTTTCCGTATCTTCAAAGTAATTTGAAAAAGTTCACCATTCCTAAAATTTCAAAATTTTCAGATCGACTTCCAAGCAGAAGTTGATATCATCCACAACTGCTCGATTCTCACCAACGCCCTCCACACTTCCTACAAATTCGAAAGACTGGTTGTAAATACTAGGTACCCAACATTTGATCTAATTTTTCCTAATCACTTCTAATTTTTCAGAAAAGCGTTCATCCAGTATTCATTGGATCTCACTTCGTTGGGTGGTGAGACTGGATTTCTTCAGAATCGTGAGAGGAACAGGAAGGAAACTGACTATGAGACGGAGTGTCAAATACTCATTCGTGCCGACGGAACGCCACTGAGAAGAGATGAGATCGCTACATTTTTGAAGGAAAAGCCAATCTCATTCCTGTCTCTTTTATTCAATTTGTATTTTTTCATGTTTGAAAAACTTCGATTTGTGCTCTTCGCTTCATTCTTTTTGTTGGCTTTCTGTTTTTACAATCGTTGTCAAGTGTGGTTAAGAATTGTTAGATATTTTGGGTTTTGAATGAATTCATCGTGACTAAGAACTTTTTTTTGACATACAGATGTGATAAGAAGACTAGAGAGTAGATGAAAATACCACTCACCAGAGGATTTCCAAAATCCGTCTTTGTTTGGTCGAACTGACTTTTGGAACCTTTGAGACATGGAGTCCATTTTGAGCACATTTTTAGGGGTCCTGAAAACTCAACAATCAAATTTCAGACAATTTTGGTAGAAAATTTGGAAGAAGATTTTCACGAAAATTGATGACATCACTGCTGTTTTCACATATATAATCTTCTCGACCACCTTGGTTTGGCATGACTCAGCTACAGTACCATGCTCCTCTACAGTACCAGACTCAATTACAGTACTCACAAAGTTCCCAACCCATCTTTGTACCCTCGATTTTTTTTGTGTGAGCAATGGTGCCCTCAGACATTCTTAGGTTGCTCTTCCCACACACGTTTTCCCATTTCTCTCTTTTGCTCATCTTTGTTGTTTTGTGTGCTTGAAACACCCAGAGCACTCTTCAAGAAGGGGCTCTTTGTTTTTTTTCCTGTTCTCAGTTCCTCCGTTCCTCACCACGCTATTTTAAAATATCATTAAGATGCATTGGCAAGAGGACGGCTCCCCTTTTTTCATCAACTAAATAGACTACGGTAGCTATACACTTTCTTGAAATTGGTTTTCGAAACACGATTTTTTTTTTGAAAATGTGGGCGGGCTGTTCTCAAGAATCTCTTGTTCAATGGAAGCTTAGCGGAAGAAAACTTTTTTTTTGCTCTGGAATTGGTTTCTGCCATTGGCACGCCCACTGTGTGGAGGTGTCTGTTCCGGAGAAGAGTATGTTGAGAGAGAAAGAGAGAGAAAGTGTAAAAAAGTTTTTTTAAGTTTTCGAGAATATAAGCTATGTGTTCTAACCATGTGTTATAAAATTTAACGACTAGTTGGCAGTCCCGCCTCCTCCCGAAACATAGTCGTTGTTCTTCAAAATTCTTGCCATTTCTCTCCTTAGTATCTATAGATTTTTGAATTTCAGCAACTTGAAGTGCTCCTCTCTAGTGGTCAATCGAAAGAAAAGATGCAGAATTCAGCGGTAAGTTCGTTTTTAAGGTGTAAAATGAAATTTAGGGTTTTCTGATTCGCATCAAAAATTGAAATTCAAACTAGATCTATTACAATTTGTGGAACATTTTCGAAAAAATTCTGTGGATACCTATACTTCTAGGCTTCGAGAAAGAACACCCTCCGAAATTTCCTCACTAGGATAGCTCTGAAATAAATGTGCACTTTTCAGAATTCCATCTTCATCCTGAAGATGGCTTGTCTTCTTGGAGTCCTGGCACTTCCACTATCCTCAGCAAACGAGGAGATCTCAGTGGAGGCCCTAAAGAACGAGACAGGTCCAGGTAAGGTTATAGTCCTCTATAACCTTACCTTCACCTGTCCTCACCGCTCCGAATGGTGCGCCATCGCCACCGTTCACCGTACCATCGATCCCTCTCTCGGGTGAGTTTATTTTGATTTTAAAGTAGGATCAGAAACTTTTTTTTCTGAAATACGTAAAACTGTATTGCCAGTGTTTTCGATGTTATACGCGCTCTATTGCAAAACGGCTGATATTAGAATTCTCTGATTTTTTCCTTTTTTTCTAAATTTTGAATCTCTATATGGCTTACACACAAGAATCACAGTATCTAGAAAAAAAAGCAATGAAAAAACTTGAAAATTCAAATTTCACCCATGTTACAATAGAGCGCGTTGTAACTATGAGAATATCGCAAAATGTAGATTTCAAAAAAACATAATAAAATTGCTCGAAAACCTCAAAATAACCTCTAAAATGATCAAAACTAGCAAAAGTTGCCTTCGGGGGCTGTGGCCGAGTTTTCTGAAAAGAGGATAAGTCTGTCTGATTGGCTTTTCAAAATATACAATTCATTTTATTGGCAGACTCCGTCACTTCTTTGGAAAACTCGGCCACGGCCCCCGGAGAAATCTTTTGCGATATTTTGAGTGTTGATTTTCATGGATTCAGAGCAATTTTCAAGCGTTGTAATTATGATTTTCTCTATCTACTCACATTATCACGTATTCTAAAGCACTTTGAACAAACATTTACAGTAACTTTTTAGACACAAGGTTTTGGAACCCATTGAAGTTCTTCCGTTTCAATGCACTCGAACGGAAGAAATGAAGCACCAAGTCGTTGTGGAGTTGCCAAGGAACGGCTCGGACTTCAGTGTGAATACTAAATGTTTGAAAAATATGCAAGAGGTTTCTAAGTTTCCAGACATTCAATGAGGTCAATCTTTTAATCATCTCCGATTGCCGCCGCCCCAAGACATTCTACGGTTGGCAACGACTGGCGGGACCGACAGCTTTGGATCAGTGAGTTGATGAGTCTAGGGACTTCGTGAAGAATATGCTCACAGATTCAAAATTTCATTGAAGAATAAAACGATAATTGCTTTCAGGTTCGCAACCTTCAAGGCGAGTGTTGATATGAACCTACCTTCCCCCACCGATTTCTACTACCGGAACCGAGAAGCTTTCTTGAAAAAGAATGATCCAGAGGATGTCGAAATTTTCCAAAACTGGGCGGAAGGAGAAGGAATCGACAGAACCAAATTCATGAAAAAGGATGTGGGAAATGCATCTCTTTTTTAATTCTTCTACTTTTTTTGAATTATATTGTTGTCTGTCTGATTTTCTAAAGTCATGCTTCCTTACTTGCTTCTGAATTTTCTAAGTACTCTTTTACGCCCCCCCCCTTATTCTGAAGTTCCCAATTCACCATTCTCTTCGAACAATTTGAGATTTTTCAACTATTCGAAAGTTTGGCTCTGTATGCTTTAACGGGGTCAATGAGAATTAACGGGGTCAATGAGAATTAACGGGGTCAATGAGAATTAACGGGGTCAATGAAAATAAACGGGGTCAATGGGAAGTTATGTATATAAAGTGATAACTTAACTTCATTTGTTTGAATTTTGGGTCCCTGTGGTCTCTAGCCTAGTTTCATAAGACATTCATGCTTTCTACGATGGCAGAAAAGTTTTCAATGGTTGTTGTTAACTTTGAAGAGATTACTGCTTCTAGTGATCATATGTTTTATATTCAATTTTTTCCTCTTTTTCTGACATATGTTACTTCACTATCTCACAGCACACTTCACCGTGATAATCAAATCGATGTAGTGTCAGAATCATCAAAAGATATGCACGGGGATTTTTACAGAAGCTTTCTTAAACTTTTCCAACTTCGAATCAGTAGAAGGGTGTAATGCTGACTGGTCATAAGGGTAGCTTCCTATGTGATACGACGCCAGAAGCAGTCAGACGGTACCATCCATCCAAGGATGGATACGCAAGAAGTAGCAGTCAGGCAATTATTCAGCAAACGTGATCCAGCCAACAACACAACTCAGGAAAATGATGCATTAATCCAAGGATGGAGACAACAATTGGGATTCCATATGGGAAACTTGGATAAATGTTTATATCCTTTTCAAATTCGGTCGAAAACAATATTTGATACACAAATTAGAAACATTCCGACACATTTTTCACAAAAAAATTCAGTGAAAAATTGAAAAAAGCCGGGGGTCCTAAAGATATTGACCGCTCGGAAAAGGGTCTTTTTGATGGTACGGGAGTACGGAATGAGGTACGATTATGAAATTTTGGCTCCCGGGGTTATTTTTTACTAGAAATCAAATGGCGTTAACGAAATTTTGATTACTCGATCGGTTCGACCAGAACCCCCCTAATGAAGGGGGGGTCCTAAAGATATTGACCGCACTGTATGAGTTAACTTTGAATGTTACTCATGATCATCATTTGTCCTAGGGACCGTTCTTCGCCCATAGAGCCAATAAAACATATGATCACTAGAAGCAGTAATCTCTTCAAAGTTAACAACAACCATTGAAAACTTTTCTGCCATCGTAGAAAGCATGAATGTCTAATGAAACTAGGCTAGAGACCACAGGGACCCAAAATTCAAACAAATGAAGTTAAGTTATCACTTTATATACATAACTTCCCATTGACCCCGTTAATTTTCATTGACCCCGCTAATTCTCATTGACCCCGTTTATTTTCATTGACCCCGTTTATTTTCATTGACCCCGTTAATTGTCATTGACCCCGTTAAAGCATACAGAGCCGAAAGTTTTTGAATAAATCTAGACGTTGTGTTTGAATTTTGTTTGTCTTAGAGTTAGTTAAACTAACCAAGAAAGGCATCCGCAAAGTTCCAGTATTGTCACAGCCCACTCAAGGGATTCTGATTTTCAGGGGAACGGCGTGAAATGACGATGTGGTGGATCTGAAACCAAAAAGTTTATGTTTTTGAGAATTTGAGTAGCTTTTTGTTTTACACCATGCAAAAGATTCTAATACATCTCAACTCTCAAAAATTCAAAAATTTAGGAAAAAGGTATACCATATAACTAGGAGACTCGAATTTAGATTCTGGATTGCTGAAAAGAATAGACTCACAACTTATGAGTCACAGTTTTTCTCATGTTATTATGTTTGGCATTTTAAAATCCCGATATATTAGGATTCTCGAAAGTCGAATAAGCCATAGTTTTCTAGATAGTCCGACTCCCAAAATTCAAAAATTGTTGAAATTTGGTTTTTATCGAAAATACCAGAATTTCCTCCCCTCTTTTTTTTCATTTTTCTTTCTCTCAAATTCGAACTACCAAAAAATCTTCGACGGACTAAGATGGACGCATTCAACATTCCAAGAGTCAAAAATAGTTTTGTGTTTTGCTCGCCCTCTTTTCTCCCTTTTTTGCTCATTTATCACTTTTCACTGATCCTCTATGCATTTTCTCTAAAGTCTTACTCCGCTCGCAAGTGCCTAAACCGAGTCGTTTTCGTTTCTCACAATTGTGGTTTTTAGTATTTTTTCGAGTAACTTGAAAAAAATTTTAGCCAACTTTTTCTGTATTCAGAAGCTTCTAGTGGAATGCGTCTTCTTCCTTTTCTACTTCTCATCTCTTGCCATATATATCCAGTTTTCTCTACCAAACTACCAAAAATCATCGGACGAACCAACGAAACCGATGCCACTGAGCCATTTTTCCAAGCTATCACTCTGAATGGAACACTCTACTGTCACCAACGTGTCAATTGGTGCGCATTTTCTTATTATACAGTAAGCTTCACAAACTAGTAAGTTTTCTAGAATATAAGTCATATATGAATGCCATTATTTCAGTGTGATGTGGCCAAAAACCGTAGGATATTCTACTTTCAACTGCTCGAACACTAACTTTATCTACCAGGATCCAATACTATCGTGGCGTGGACCAACAAAATTGAAAAAAGTGAGCTGTTTTGAAGCTGGACTAAAAAAATAACGTTTTCCTTTTCAGGAAGAATCCAGACTTCGCATCCACGTTCTTCATGATTGCTACAGTATCTACCCTTTCCAAGTTGGACTGAACAGGGCGTACAAAGTGCTACCACATCCAGATCCGAAAAAGATGTAAGAGAAATTTAGGAAGATTCAAAAACTAAAGTTTCTTATTATAGGTTCTCAAAGCTCAGCTATTATGTGGATGTGGTTTTGAGCAATCTGGCCGGTCAAAGGAGAGTTCTACCTGGCATGGTCGAGCGTTTCGCCAATAGCACAAGAACCGAAATGGATGAGGATATCAGAACTTGGATGGAAGGAGAAAGAATAAATGTAACCAAGTATATGCTGAAGCATCCTTGAAACTATTTTTTTAATGGCTTTGCGACATTTCGCAACCGGTCATTTCGCAACTACGACAGTTCGCCACACGTCGAATTTTTTTATGAGAAAAGTGTCAAAATTTTCAACTGTCGTGGAACTCACACGTGGCGAAATGTCACAGTTGCAAAATGACCGGTTGCGAAGAGTCGCGGAGCCAGTTTTTTTGATGTTTCACTAGATGTTTTTCTATTTTTTTTTATTTTTCGAATAAAAATGTTTTGAAAATCATTTTAGACATGACGAAAGTAAGAAAAGAGCGGGAAATAACTCTGCCCAATTTTTAGAGAGACACTTTTTTAAAAAGATATTTCAATTTTTGCAAAAACTCACATATTTTTGGTGCTTCCAAGCTGCAAATGCAAAAAATCCGATGACACATGAATTACTTCCAAAACCAAGAACTCTGCTAATGTCGGCTTGGTGACGTCACAGATTTGAAATTTGGATTTTCGAGTTTTCCTTTGAAAACCCTTTGTAACTCCGTTTGCAGATGTTGCGCTGGTGAGTGGGCGAATGCATCTGAAAAAAACAAAAAACGTTACTTTTTTTCATCAAGTTTTTGAGAAAATTTCAGGCAACCTTTTCGTCATTTCATTTTTTAGTCACGATAAGGCTAGTGTAGTTGATATAAGCAAAGACTAATACTGTGAGTACTTTAGCCAATTCTGTGAGTACAGTAGTCAGTATTGGCAGTACTGTAATCAGTACAGTAAGTACGTTAACAGTAATGTAACTACTGTAATGAGTACTATGAGTACTGTGATAAATACTGTGAATACTGTAATCAGTACAGTAACTACTCTTAACAGTACCGTGAGTACACAGGTCAATGCTGTGAGTACTGTTTCTAATACTGCGAGTACTGAAGAATCTACGGTAGGCAGTACCTTGATTACTGTAACTGCAGCTCTGATGACTTTGTCGGAATGCAACATTATCAATTCCTTTATCAACAGATGTGGTAGTTTGATCAAAGATGCGTTCTTCTCTACCGATCCACCACTTTTTCTTCTACTTTTTCCTTCTCCCCTAAGCCCTAAAGCTCTTGGGGATTTCGCATCTCCCGTTTTCCCAGATCATTTTTGCAAGAAATTGTCCATACATTTGTCATGGAAAATAGTGTGGGGAAGACGGAAAGACGCTCAACAATGATCAGAGTACACGCCAAGAAACAAGGGAGCGGGGCGTCAACTTGCCGGCGCTGTCTCTCTTCAAAACTTTTGGCGTTGGACAAAAAAAAAGAGATAGGAGAGAAAAGATGTAAGGAGGAGCTGTACAAAGGAAGTTGACGAGGGAGAGAACGAGAAAGAGGAAGATTAACCGAACACTGCTAAATCAAAAACAATGAAAAACTGAGGGATTAACAAGATAAGGAAGACTGAGGTCAACAAACATTCCGACTTTTATAGTGCAGAAAGATCGTATGATCCTATAAAACCCTATAGTTAGTTAATTTTAGAAGTTTTTTCTAGAATCAACAGTTTTTCTAATAGCTGATAAGACTAAACATTTTTAAAGACTCAGTTCTCTGTTTTGAAAATCCAAAACCAATGATCTCTACACCACCTACAACCTTACACTGACCACCGACTACTGGACAAAATGGCAGAATACTTTGGACTGGTACTACAAGTGGTTAGAATACGATTACAAATAATTTACTGATAATTGGAAGCACCACAAAAATGTGACTATTCATCCTAAATTGTATAAAGGAACCCGTAGCTACTGAAAGAAGAGATACTTAGACGGTCGTATAAAAAAATGTGCTGTCTTGAGAATCAAACAGATTAATGTTTGCCAATACTACAGTAACAAGTTCACTAAATGACATATGACTTCTGCTAATCAGTTGTGATTTCGAAATTTCGCGAATGTGTATTCCATTATCATTTCTATTGTTTTTTAGGATTCTGAGATATGTGGAACACTCCTCACGAGATATTCTATGCTTGTGCGTTAGACCAGAAAAATCACTTACAGAATGTAATCCCAAAAAAGCCAATAGCGACCCGGTCACACGAACCATGTAGTTGCAAATCTCGTTATCTGAAAACATACCGTTTTCCTTAGTTTTCATTCTATTTTCATCTTTTGCATTTGCTCTCAGTGAACTCTCGAACTCTTCGCGTGCCATAAAAAATTCCATCTTCTCAAAAAGTGCATTTCGTATAGCTGTCAAGTGAATGCGTCCGGAGATGTGTTCTCGACATGTTTCATACATAATTCAATTCAGTACTTGGCAGTTCTTTTTTGCGCTGTCCCAAACATATCTTCTTTTTTTAGAACCTACTGTAGTGGGCGGAGCTTAGGGTCTGTCCTAGAGTTGCCCCTATCTAGAACTTCATTCTTTACCAACGAGCCGCGTTCTGTTCTGGAGTCGAGGCAGTAAGTTCAAGTAATTTTGAGTTTTTAGCATTTTTAGTCACATAGGGGGGGGGGGGGGTAAGTGTATCGTAACCTAACTAGCCTGGGATGAAATAATAAGTATTCGAAAGGGTCGAATTTTCAAAAAGTCCTTCTTAGCAAATTTTCTTTCATGTCTTACTGTAGCTAACGATCTCGAACTGAAATCGCGGAAATTAAGAGGATTAATGTTCTATCTTTTTGTTCTAGACTCTTCAAAGTCACCGTTTACGAGAATGTTTTTTTATGAAAGTGCAATCCGGCTTATTTTGGTTCTCGAATTTTTATAGGAAAAAATTTGAGTTTCGAAAATGTGTAGCAAATACTCACAGCAGAAGAAGTTACCAAGCGGCGGAGTTAACTTCAGATCTTTGAAAAGGATGTTCTTCAAGCATTTCCGAAAATGCTCTTGGGGCTTATGCGATTCCTCGTCCTAGTTCCTTTTCAAGTTGTGCCGATGATACTGTAGTCGATTTCTGAAAAAAATTGCATGAACTATGATCATCTTATCCGCATTCTAGCTTTTCTAAGACTAGGCTATTTTGTTTCAAAAATTGGACTTTGCAAAACGTTCTGGCGTCCCATCGCCAAATTCGATTTTTCTCTCAAAAAAACGCCTGCCAAATTGTATAGCTGGTAATTCGATTTGCGAAGAATGTGTTCTCCACATGTTTCAGGGAACTCAATTATGTTCCCTTTTAGAGGGAAGTCCGTTTTTGTGCGGTTGATTGGAAAGTGCCTCTATTCTTAGGAGGCGGAGTCTGAACTTCCTTAGAGTTCACATTCATTTTCATTCTTTATCCATTTTGTCAGCGAAATTTCTTATTTGAGCATAAAAAAGAAGGGCATACTGTACGTTTTACGTTTTTAAAACTCCAGATTCATTGGGACTGTCATAAAACCTAATAATGATATAACTGAAAAATTAAGAAGCGGCCCTTTAGACACTTACTCACTAAAATAGGCGGGACTTCTGTGATAATATTTTAGAGTACTATCAACTGATTTAAATGGATCATGGAAGGGGGAGGCTCATCGGAAAAAGGGTTTTCTAGTCTTACCATGTCTCATTTTTAGAACCTTTGAACTTCTTCATCAGGCATTCAAAATTTCTCGCCGACTACAGTATCCAAATGAATGCAAGCACGCAAACGCACTCTCCTCATATTTCATACATAATTCATTTTAGTACTCTCTCATTAGCAGTGAGTTTTTTGCTTTTAGAACCCTAGAACATTTTCCGCTTCACTAAGCATTCAAAGTGTCTCGCCAACTACAGTAGCCACATGAATGCAAGAAGAGATGGTCTCCTCATATTTCATACATAATTCATTATAGTACTTTCTCATTAGCAGTCCTTTTTTTTTGGTTTTCTCGAATATTTCTCATTTCCAAATGTGGGCGTGTACTAAAGTGCCTTGAGGCATTCAAGAGACAAACTGAAGTCTGGAACGCAAAATAGAAAATTCAAGAACCTCCAATCATTCGCTTATTTTTACTGTAGCTAACGAACTTTGGAAACAAACATTAAGAGGATTAAATTGAGAGAGTGTCTAGTGATAAGAAACGCAAAATCGGAGCTTCTCCCTTTTTCTAGGGTTAAAAGTTCTGCACTTCTATTTATATTTGATTTGCGAGTTAACTTGAATTTTCGAAAGTTTATTTTTTAAGCTAGAAGAGAAATACTTACAGTATGAAAAAATATCTTATCAGCTTTTCTTTGACTAGTGAAGCGTCTTATTTCAGCTTGCCTTTTTTGTCTAACTATTCTTTTCGTCCACCATATCGAATATGCACCAAAAATGGATACTGTAGTCATGTCCGAAAAAAGTTCCGATGAACAATGATCATTTCATCTACATCTCCTCAAACTAAGTTGCCCCGCCGCAGAAATTTTGGCTGATTGGACTTTGCAAAACGTTCTGGCGTCCCATCGGAAATTCAATTTTTCTCTCAAAAACTTCTGTCAAATTGTATAGCTGGTAATTGGGTTTGGGAAAAATGTGTTCTCTACATGTTTCAGGGAATTCAATTATGTTTTTTTTTCAAATGGAAGTCCTTTTTTGCGCGCTTGATTGAACAGTGCTGCTGTTCTTGGGAAGGGGGGGGGGGGGCGGAGTTTCAACTTCCTTAGAGTTCATTTTTACTTTGGAGCTTTGTCGTCAACAGAGATGATTTGACTTTGAGGACAAGAAAGTAAGTGCATACTGTAGATGGCTAAGTGCATACTGTAGGTGATTAAATGCATACTGTAGATGGCTATGTGTATACTGTAGATGGCTAAGTGGGTACTGTAGATGGCTAAGTGCATACTGTAGATGGCTTAGGGCATACTGTAGATGGCTAAGTGCGTACTGTAGATGGCAAAGGGCATACTGTAGATGGCTAAGGGCATACTGTAGGTGATTAGGTGCACACTGTAGATGACTAAGTGCATACTGTAGATCCTCCAAATGAGAGACAGAACAGTTTTGAGACACTCTTCATCAACACCCAATGATATTGACAGTTGTGAATAGTGCTCTAGAAAGGCGGTTCCGTAGGGTAACAGGATTCTTTAAATCAATTAATTTGCTATTTCTACACATCGAAATACAGGAATTCCCGAAATTTTCGAACCTCAGGGAATCATGAATTCATGAGAAGTCTTTGTTTTTTCAAACTGAAAAATGCTCACTTGTGGATCATGTGAGGTGGTCAATGTTGAGTTGAGATGTTTCCTGACTGCTGGGAATTGAAATTAGTTTCATTTTTCTTTCAAGTCCTGGTGAGATCAAGTAAAGTTCTTTGGAGAGAGAGTTCGAGCATTTGAGAGCAATCTTCGAGACAGCACCTGGAAAAATAAAAATATTCAGTGCTCATATCATGTGTTGGGTGAGAAAGTGTAAACTTTCAGGCCCAATTTTTGTTCAGATACCCTACTGTACCTGCAATTTCCCAATTCTCAAACTTGAGGAATGGAAAATTTCTTGATTCCAGTTTCATGAAACCCCTTAGATTTTTCAAAAAATCTTGCCTGTCTCCTAATCGGAATAGTTCCAAACTGTATGTACCACTACTGTATATTGGCTTCCACTTCGCAGTCATTGGTATCTGAAATTAGTCAATTTGATCTTGAATGGTTTCTTTTATTGAACTGAGTTTTTTTGCCTAAATTTGCGGTGATTGCATTCTTGAAACGTTCTTCCATTCCACTGTAATTCAATTTTCTCAACAAAAAAATTTCTGTCGAATCGAATTGTCAGTAATAAAATTCAGAAAGAATGTGTTCTCTACATGCTTTAAAAAACTCAATTTGCTACTTTTCAAAGGATGGCTGCTCTTTTTTGGCGCTTGATTGGATAGTGTATCTTCCCTTAAGACTATGGGCTTTAGGCCTACGGCCCACAGACCTATGACCACTAATCTTATTTCATCTCTTGTCAAAACATTCGTATAGCTGCACTTTTCTTTTTTTTCAAATTTTACAACAGTGTTCTGTCATGTCAGCTGCTCCACCTTTGACATGTTCAATTCTAGAAGAATCTTGGTCCTTTGGTTTCTTGAACCGTCAGACTCCGCCCATTTCGTATAGTCGTTAGGTTGGAGCCTGACTGTATAAATAGGGTCATATTACAGTGAAACTCATCAAGTTTTCAGATTCAGATTCTCCAAATCATAGCAATTTTTAAAATTTTTCGAAGTTGAAAAACTCACTTTTGAAGTTTTCCTTGACACGCAAATATGGATGACGACTTCCGATTCCTGGTAGTCTGCAAAAATAGATTCTAGTTTCTCTTTTTATTTCATTTCTTCTTTGTGTTCTCATTGTTTTACTCTGATTCTCTCTTATCCCTTTGCTCTTTCCCATTTGAAACACAAATTTTCAAAAATTTCATTTTCCAGGTTATTGTCACCTTCCCCAAAAAAGCACTCATCCCCAACGAACAACACC
Organism: Caenorhabditis sinica; assembly: GCA_963932045.1. Lineage (NCBI taxonomy): Eukaryota > Metazoa > Nematoda > Chromadorea > Rhabditida > Rhabditidae > Caenorhabditis > Caenorhabditis sinica. The sequence continues at coordinate 28,636,127 of OZ009938.1, forward strand.
ATCCCATCTTCATCCCAAAATGAAGACATTCTTCTTCGCCCTTGGACTTCTGGCGTTTCTGACGTCAGTTGTCTTGGCTAACGAATCGGACACCGAAAGGGAACTACAGGACAATAAGCAGTATGCAAGCGGGTTCATCCACGACTACGGAGAGCCAGTCGGCTTCTACAACGGAACCCTTCTCTGCCCAGGACGCCTCATCTTCTGCGCCACAGTACTGTACGAACTGAAGATGTAAGTTGCTTGCTAGTTTTTTAGAAAAAAATATTGTTATTTTCAGTGGCGAGGAGACCAACTATCTAGGCACAGTGCCACTCCATTGTACAGAGACCGGAAAGCTCGTTCACAACATGATGGTGGTTTTCGATCAGCACAAAAAGGTTATTGTCAAAACATTTTTTGAGGCAAATTTTAACTTTTTTTTCAGATCGCCCCGTCTATCAGGATTTGGCATAACTGTGGGCAAATGTACCATCCTGGGGAGCAAAACGAGACTCTCGGATTGCCGCAAGAGTGAGTTTGGAATGTGGAATGGTTGTTAGTTGCACGTTAGTATGGAATCCAACTAAATAGAGACTTTACACTGAAAATTGTCAGAAAGCTAAGAATGGACTCGGCATAAGTAAATAAGAAAGCAAACTGGCTTCAATCTAATACTTGATGCGGGCCGGGATGTGTCGGGTCGACAAAGACCGTATACCGGGTGACTAAGTCGGCTCGGGTTTTTCAGAACAAACATTTTCCGTGGTCATTTTTTGGGTGTTTCTTATCAAAAACGTAATTTAGGTACCGATTGAACATTTAGAAAAATAGTTTTTTTTGGAAAATATCAAAACTTAAACTAGGCCACCCGGGTCAACTAGCTGGGCCGACTTTCGGAAAGTAGGAAGAAACGTCGGTTTTATCAATTTTTTCTAACTTCTTTTCTCGAGAAAGGTTGGATATGAGCAATCATTTTGAAAAATAGCAGAGACATAAAAACTTTGATTTTTCAAAAAAAAAAATCTCACTTTCAAATTTGTTCCTTCGTCCACATGTTTCATAGAGTGTAGGGGTACAGTAGGCGATCCTTAAAATGACATTTCCAATTTAGACTTGAGAGACTTTAAAATGAGAATGTAGGCAGGAGATTTCAAAAAAATGCTTAGAAAACGTGTTATGTTTCCGAATATCACTTTGAAAGAACCAAAAAATAACTTGAAAACTCTGAAAATCCACTCGGAAAATCTACTTTTTAGACTGTTTTTAGAGATATTTGGGATCAGCACACATTTTTACACCAAAACTATGTTTACCAACTTCATGTACTTTTTTCAGCCTCGAGACGCTCCGCTACACAGTCACTCTCAACAAGATGAACGAAATTCCCCAAGCTCAACGCCTCCAAAAGAGTGATCTCCCTGACGACCAGTACACCCACAATTTTATCAACGGTGGAGAAACCGTCGAGACAATGAGAGCCCTGAACCGTGTCCGCCCTGTCGTCATCCGCAACATTCTGCAGAACATTCGGTTCTACAGTATGATTCCATCCTTCTACACTCCCTACCGCCGTTGTGTGAAAACCTCATTCAACACCGAAGAAGTTCTCTGCTCAAAGACGCACTACTCCTACGATGGGAACCGCTCTCTCGGTTCAACCATTTGGTGGTGGATCACTGGTTACTACCCACCCTGTGGTAGTCATGGTGGACCGGGTATCAAGTTTGGGTCAGCGGAGGACCAGTGGTACACATGCCCAGCTATCAACGATGACAAGTGTGCCCCATAACTTCCTTTGTTTTCCAGTCTTCTCTCTCTTTCTCTTACTTCTCTGAATTATGTTCCGTAGTTTTCCGTCTCTCCATACGCTTCCCTAAAGCAATTCTGAACCCTTCCCTGAATAGTTGAAGTTATTTCATCAAAATCTGATTCCGAGATTCAGAGCATTTCCATTGTTCCCTATATTTTCTCTGACGTATATTCCCTATTCTTCTGTTTTCCTAAACAAATTCCCTTGACCGTCTCTGAAACCTTTCCTAAAAATTGAAGCTACTTCTTTCCATAATTTTCTACCCTTCCCCTGAATATGTTCCATGCTTTCCCTTTTTTTTCTATACGTTCTTCTCTAGTCTATCTTCAAAATCATCCCCAAACGTTGAAAATGTCTTGAGAGAGAGAGAGAATGACGCCGTTAATAAAAAATTGTGTTGAAAATGTTCGTGTTCGTTATGTCAAAATATCAAAGATTCAGATCCTTGTTGCCTAAATGAGTAGATCACTGAACTCTCCACTATATACATTCCAAACACATAAAACATTCTCATTATCACAATTGGACTCTCTCACTCTCATGATTTCAAATTGACACCTGTCAATTTTTTTTGGTTTTTTTTTTCAGAAACACTCTTCCACCAACCAAGTGTCAGTTGTTTCGTGGTTTTTTTTTGGTTTTTTTCATTATAAGATGGAGCATCGAAACTCTTATCAAGCTTCTGTTGCACTAAAGGTAGGCGTATCATAGGCGTATCACAAACGATGGATCGAGGTTTCTATTTTTCATTTCTTAAGATTTTTCTCAATTTCTAAATTTCCCCTCTCAGAACTAACAACTCAATTTTCAGATGGATATCAAACTTGCTCTCTTTGCCTTCATGGTGCTCTGGACGTTCCCAGCTCTGGAAGGAAATCACCACCAAGCCAAGCCCTTGAAGACAACGGTACACTACCGTGCAGAAGTGGTTTGCCGTCGCACACCCTTCTGTGCTTTCGCCGAATATTTTGAGTTGGACACGTTCAGGTGAGACTAAACACTTACAGTAACCCAAAAAATGTAGTCAACTACAGTAACCCAAAAAAGTGGAAACCTACAGTAACCCAAAACAGTAGACACCCATAGTTATCGAAAAAGTAGACACCTACAGTAATTCAAGAAAGTAGGCACCTACAGTAACTCAAAAAGTACACTTCTACAGTAACCCAACAAAATAATCAACTACAGTAACCCGAAAATTGTAGACACTAACAGTAACTCAAAACAGCAAAAACCTATAGTAACTCAAAATAGTAGAAACCTACAGTATCTCAACAAAGTAGACTCCTATAGTAACCCGGAAAAGTAGACACCTACAGTAACTCAAAACAGCAAACACTTATTGTAACTCTAAATAGTGAAAACTTACAGTACCCCAAAAAGTAGCCACCTACAATAACCCAGAAAGTAGAAACCCACAGTAATCCAAAGAAGTAGACACCTACAGTAACCCGAGAAGTAGATTTCTACAGTAACCCAACAAAATAAATATTCTTATTTTCAGAGAGGAATACCTCAAGTTTGTGCCCCTCCACTGTACGAACGGAAACGTCCTCATCCACGAAGTCAAGTTCACGCTCCAGGATGGAGATGGCTTTTGGGACGTGAGTTGAAAACATGCTTGGCATAGATATAGGGAAACTTTAACATTTTGCAACCAAGACATTTCGAAACTGAACATTTCGAAACGGGACATTTCGCAACCAGTCTCTTTGCAACTTAATCGCAACCAGTCGTTTTGCTACTTTATCGCAACCAGCCGTTTCGCAACTTTATTGCAGCCAGTCGTTTCGCAACTTCTTGTCTTCTTGTGGTTTCGAAATAACGTGGTTGCGAGTTGTCGTAGTTGCAAAGTGACTGGTTGCGAAATGTCTCCTAATTTAAAATAGTATAAATTTACAGTGGAACTACGAACCCACCGTCCAAATCTTCCATGATTGTTACGGTCAAGGGGACATCCGCTTCAGTGAGGTGCAACTGTGGAGAGTCAATGAGAAGGAAGTGTGAGTTGTTTTTTTTTAAGTTTTCGTCTGATGATCTAGAGTAGTTGAAGCCTGGGGAGCGCTGAGAAATCTTTTGAAACTTTGAGATCAAATGGTTCTTGAACTACAGTAATCCTAACCATGATACTTCCAGCACCCACAACAAGGCCTACGCCGTGGAGATCGACGACCGCGCCTACCAAGTCTGTCGCTACCGCCTTCAACATTATCAAAAATGGTATGGATTCGAGCGTGATGCAGACATGGAGGACTGGATCTCGGGTGGTAACATCTACAACCGGACCCACATGTTCAAACAGGTCTACGTCGGTGGAGTGACGCCAGGAGAATTCGTCGCCACTCCCTAATTTTCACATTGTGTTTCTTACTATGTTTGTTCTTGAAAGTTATAATGAGAAAATAAAGGAATTTTCACAAAAAACTTGTTCGTTGTTTTTCGAATTATGAAGAAAACCTATACTCCAGAACTTTCAGGTTAAAAAACGCCAATTGTTTTCCGATCCTATGCAGTTTTCACAATATATTCTAGAAACCCCCTTACCATGACATTCTCATTTTTTAATTGTTCCCATTTTTCAGAATGTTGATTTCAAACTGACCTCATTATCGAAAACTGGAAATCTGATTTTGATCACAATTCCACAGGAAAGCTTCATTTGGAAATCCAATCCTAGGGAGTGTTCCAGATTCATCTAATCAACCATAACGCATTTCCAGACTCAAGACTTCTCCGAAAGAGTTCCAAAATGTGCTCCATTACAAACGGATCATCTGAAAAACAAAGCCTTTGCACTTTCCGTTATTTGATTTCATCCATTTTTAGTAAGTATAATTCTAGTTATTCACCCTACTAAAACTGCTCACAAAAACATGACTTTTCTCTTACTTTTATCTTCTTTAAGGTTCAGTTCATGTGTGCTCATTGGTTGAGCGCTACCGTAGTTCAGCTCCGCCCACCTGCTAGTGGAAGGAAAAAAATTAGTTGAGGTTGTTCGTAAGACACCCCCTCTAGAAGTTGAAGCCGTTTTTTTAAGAAGGGGTTCAGAATGCTGGTGAATAATTTCGAAGGGTTGTGAACTCTAAATGTCTAGGTAAGTTTTGAGAACATAAAAGAATTTTGATTCCAAGGAAATGAATTTTGAACAGGTTTTCTAAATAACATACTGCTTATTCCTCAATGAGGGACCTATGTTTGAGAACATGGTGGCACATAGAATCGCGGATACCAATAAGGATGCTTATGATGGGAGTCTGCATCTGTAATAAGTGAAAATAGTGAAGGAGCTCAGGATCATTAGCTGATAATGAGGTATACGACATCATGAAGGGAAGTAGAAAGCAAACAAAAACAAACATTTAATGCCAGTATTCGAATAATGTTTATGTAAGAGTATTAGTTTGAGCTCAACAGTCTAGAATTGCATAGAAGTAGTCAACTAGTGAATGAAATGCCGCACATGATGCATTTTCGATAGGGAGGGTAGGGAGGGCCGCCCGTCACACGTCTCGCTTTTCGCAACATTTTCTCGAGCAAAGGAGTCAAACTCTCCTACTACGCTTGTCATCAAAAACGAGAAGAGAGTAAACAAGTGGATGTGTACGAGAAAAAGTAGTGAGAGAGAACCCGGAGGTCTATGTTCATCGGAGATCCCAAATTAGATTTCCTACAGTAGGCGCTTGCCATCTCTTTAAAATTCCGACCACCCAGTAGATCTTCGCAACACAACACAGCTAGTCATGTGAAAATAAAGGGACAAGGCGTAAACAAGAATTTCCATTTCCTATCTTCTTCCCTTATAGTGAAAGGCAGAAACGGAGAAAATGTAGTTTGGACGCTACACAGTGTGGCAAAGGAAGAATAGTATGCAATGAGAATCAATGCTGGAACCACTATTTAAATTGAGAAAGGGGAAATAGTTGAATGTTACAGAATCCGGACCTAAAATGTCAAAATTGGTGATTTTGAAGAAACCTCTTATTTTTGGGTCTTTGAAAAACCAGATTAAAGTAGTCCAATTTTCTAAAACCTTTGTTAGTACACAAATCAAACCTAGATCTTCAATTTTGTAGTTAGAAACCTAACTGTATGACTTTTCCTTTAAAAATTAGAAACACAAATGCTGAAAAACCTCTGCTTTTTATAAATTAACACTGAAATTCAAATTAGCGTCACACTCACGCGGACAACTTTTCATGGTGAACTTGTGAAAAAAAGTTGCCAACTACAAAAAAGAAGCTCTAATTTTGATTATTAAACCCATTAAATTTCTGAATAGTTGGACTGTTTTCAGACACACAAAGTTGGCTAATTTCCACTAAAAATACCAAAAATGATCCCTTTTTTCAAAAAACCAGCCAGTTCATCAATATAAGCTCACTCGAAAACTATAAAATCAACTTTTTTCTACAAAATATTAGAGGAAAAGAAGCCCGTAAGACAACTTTCTGAGTCGACCACCGAGTAGTAATAAACACCCCTCACACAAACTCGACGCTTCCACCCCCAGTCCCCTATCTCTAATACTCTCCTTCTAGTCTTTCTATTTTTTAACGGCACATACTCCTCCCCCAGGCTCTCGGAGCCACCCCCAGGCTCCTCCGAGCTTCTATGTGCTGCTTGATTCTCTGTTTTCCTCGTTTTCTCCCTCCCTGACAGCCGCCACCCAGAATTTCAATTTGCCACGCAAATAAAGTTATGCCTCTCTTTGACACACACTATTTCCTGCGAGGAATTCGAGGGGTGACATCTTCTCACTTAAAGAAGACGTGCAACAAACCTACAAACACGATGCATTCACTTTATTAGGCTGTCAATTGTTGGGAGGATAGGAGGAGAAGGGACAAAAACACATTTGCTGTGAGTTTCTGGGAGACCGAAAATAAGATGAGCAATCACTTCGATGAAAATGGACAGCAACATTTTAGCTATGTTACTGGCCCAATGGGAGACAAGAAAAAATATGTGTTCGAATTCCGAGAAAAGTAACACTTTTTTGAATGTTGAAAGCACTAGGAAACAATCTCCATTCTCAAAAAGACAAATAGGATGGAATGAGTAGGGAACGGTTTATGAAACGAAAAGACACTACCCTCCTATATTGGAAGGTATGTAGTCATTATAATAACGATTCGGTTGTTCCATAAAAACACACAAACATTATAATGTTAAGACTTATGGTGGACTAATTTTTTTCTGGACTAGCGGTCAGGACAGTTTGAGATAAATGACCAAAAAGAAGCAATGTAGGAGGGTGGTGGCAAAAATCAGAAGAGATGAAAAATTTGTAGTTTCATCTGTTGCTTCTACTATTTTTTTTTCTGTCAGCCTCAAGCACATCTAATGTTATTTTTCAATTTCATTTAGGAAAACGGTTTAGAAGAAAAACGAACTTGAAAATGCATACTTACGACCTGAAGTCTAACTAAAACGCTCTAAAACTTGGCATCCGATTTCTTAGTCCTAACGCCAATGCAATAGTAGTGACTATGACCACCCAGTTGCCTATCATAAATTCATTCTCCTCCGACGGCCCCCCGCGGTCCCCCACAGCCCTTCCTTCTTCTTCTTTCATTCCGCTGTGTCTCCATCAGGCTGTCATTAGCCACCCAGCATACACACACACACGCAATTCACAATTTCCTCCTCTTACTCTTTACTCGGTTGGCGACATACACACAACACATTTGCCCATCGTCCTCTCACAGGAGTCTATTTTGCTCTCCATTCTAAGTTTAGTGCTCGTAACACAAATTGCAAGCGGGCATTATTTGGAGTCAAGTCAAGTTCAAGTCGAGTTCTTGGAGTCAAGTTTTGAACACATATGCCATATTTTGAAAAAAGTGCTAATTATTGACACAAAGTTTATTGAAGGGTTTTTCTATACATTTTTTTGAAGAGAACATAAAATAAATTTATTTTCCAAGAAAACAACCAAAACTCTATTTGAATACAGACGAAACATTATGAACTGAAAACAGGGACAAAGATGAAATGTGGAAAGAAAGTTGTGTTTATGTGTTTAAGAGGGGAGTACAAAAAAAAGAAGATAACAAAATAAAAAATGCATAGGTGAAAAGAATGACATGAAACCTTACAAAAATGGCATGGTGGAAGTGAACAAGTAGTTGAAGATGGGGTTGGAGACAATCATGATGGCCAATGTAAAATAAACTTAAAGCGGAAGGAACATCTACTGTTGGTATAAAAAGTTGACTGATACACATTGAAAAGTCACTCGAAATTCGAAATCAGATATATCTTTGACAGGCAATCTTTTTTAGGATTGAGTGTCCTGGCATCGAAATGACACGGCTCGATAAGGAGAAGCGGATGATAGCTGCAATTTCTGATGAATTTGTCTGCATTTTTTAGAATCCTACTTACTTGATGATATACAATTGAATCTGACAGCGTGAACCTTGAGCAAGTTGATATTGACATCTTCTTCTATGTTCGATCCAAGCTGAAAACGACAAAAATCTAGATGGCTACACAGGAACTTGAAATTTTTTCATTTTTCAAGTTCCTGACACAGAAACATGAAAAATGATCATTTCAGTTATGTAATTTTAAGCATTATCAAAGCTTGAACGTCATTTTTGCACCTCAAGATGTAATGTAAAACATACCTTCTAAGTGTAGTCATTGGCCCTATGAAACTTCAAGATTTGAAAGCTTTCGTGTCATTTCCAAACTGCACGCCAAATCCGTTATCTTCCATCATTTCGGCTGGGAGTTTTTCAATCTGGAGAAAAAAGGATTCTGATGATTTTTGGTAAGACAAGTAAAATTTTTGTTAACGAGTAAGCAAAAGTATGTATGTTTTGGTTGCGGACCTGGCATCAGATTTGACCTCGGGTCACTTCGAATCGAGTTTTTGTCTATGATAACTAACAATGAAGGAACTAGAATATCTGATTTCAATTATCACGTTCACCGCTAGTGAATTTGAGTATCTTTGGCAAATCCTCATGAAATTAAAGGTTTATGTTCAAAAATACTCACCGTATTGTAATTCCTTTCCGATGTCTAGCCAAGATGACGTTCTGATTCATCCCTGCCGGCACTGACGTTGAGCTGAAATATCTCTATTGAATCTGATGCTTGAAATACGAAAAATACTTACTTTTCAATTCTATCGATCATCTTTGCACCGTTACTCGTCCAGAAAAGCACCTCAGTTTCACAAATTGTAAAATCATGTCCTTCTCTTATTTGGGGGTGGCCAATAGACTTCATCAGTACAGAGAGTAACGTTTATTGTCGTTGTAGAGTTTGGAAGGAGGCTGAAAAAGTTTCCTCTTTTGAAAATGGGATAATCGGTCATCCTCATGCTTTAAGACAAGAGTATTTGAAGTACAAAGTATCTCCTTTCAAAAACGAAATAGGAACTTTCTGAAAATTGACACACTGGTTCTTTCATATCTCCTGAATACAAAAATCGGTCCTCAATGCAAGTCGATTTTGAGTTATGATTCTTTGTAAATAGAGATGTGACCAGCAAAGATCACAGATCATTTTCTCAAGATTATAACAGCTTGATTATCGTGTTCAGGAAGTTTGGATGTACCAGGGATCAATTTTCAGCGAGTTTCAACTTGATTTTTGAGAAGAGCTTCCTTGTTAGGTCCTTCCAAACGATTTTTTTCAGAATTCAAAGACTTACATGTGCTCTTTCGTTGAGATTCCTGCTTCCAAAGGACTAGGGAGACATGAGACACCATAAATGTGTCATTCTCAGCTAGTCTTGATATACTGATCAAATTTTTGATGGTATTTTGTCTCGTTGAAGGCGATTGAGCAGTACAGCGCTGGCGGGAGAGACAATTTTGAAGGCGATTGACATCTGAAATGAGAAATCGGTTAAGTTAGGTCAAGTAGAATCAAAAAACTGAAAATTTTAAGCATACTGTCGAGAGACTGGAACAGTTCAGTTGAAGAAAATGAAGAGATTTTGAAAAATCAGCTTTTTACGAAAATTTTTCGCAAGATTTCAAAAACTTTGTAAGAAAAATAATCGCAAAACCTCCCTGGATTCAAAGAAACAGAAAGCGTTCACAAAAACGTAAGCTTCTTTGCGATTTTCATAATTTTTCGAATTCGATATTTTACTTGTCGACCAATTTCAAGTTGAGACGAAAAATTTCGGTGAAAATAGGGAAAATTGGTTGTTCGGTCAGCAATAGACCTCACCAGAAGAACACAATGCAAAAATGCATTAAAAGTAACCAAAAACACGCCAAAAATGAGACAAATACGTCAAAAGTTCAATTTCCCGGACACAACGCCGTTCAGTGGTGTGTGGGTGGTTTGCGCTCCATTGACAAAGTGTAGGGATACGAGACGCAGAGAAAATGTAGGTCACGCGAGAAGTGGATGGAAGATAAGAAGGAATGCAGCGGAGAGGGTTGGTTGTGTATGTGTGTGTGTGTGTAAACTAACGATGAAAGGAAAGGAATAAGAAATTGAGAATAGAAGAAAGGGACGGGTACATTCTGCGGAAGAGAAAACATATGAAATGGCGGGATGGATGGGGAAGAATATGGGGATCCTATGAAAATAATGAATCAAGGATGGGAGGTTATGAAAATACTGCAAACCTGGAACCCAAAACATAATATTTAGGTTTCAGGCTTGTTCTAAGTCTTTTTTTCAAGAAAGTTTCGGAACTCATTTCAAAAGTTTCACTCGTAACAGGGTGTCCGAGTTCTTCTTCAAACCTAGTTTTTGCCCGTTTTCTTCTCTCTATGTCAGCTGTTGGCTATCTTGTCTCCTCGTTTTCGTTCTGTGTCCTTTGGTTTACGAGTCTTTGTCTGTGTGAGGAGGCCTCCAAAGAGTGTTGTTCGTTGTTGTTATACTGCGCCGTCTGCCGACCACTGTAGTAGGTTGAAAAATAGTGAAATTACACTGGCATAGAGAGGAGGGGAGAGGATGACATTTCTGCTTGAGGGACTACTCTTACGAATTTGCTTGAAATGGGGTAGAAGATTATATTGAGACACGCAAAAAACTTTGAGACACGCAAGAAACAAAGGCAAGGTTCAAAGAAAATCAAGAAATACGTAACAATTCTGAAACGTAGTTTTTTTTCAGCACCTCGAAAAACGGAAGTACTGAAATGTTTAGAACGATCGAGCAATTTTGGAGCAAGTTGTGCTCAGAAGTCACCTGTTCGACCACTTCAAACGGTCGGACCCTTTGAAAACCGATTGTTCTTTGAGGTGTTGAACGGAGTTACATTTGAAAAATACTGTATTTCTAATTACTGAAAACTAAATAATATACTGACACACATTTCGCAAAAAAAGTCATAATATTTTTGTTCTCCTCTATGCCTTTGATTCTCACCTACTCGTCCAAAACTTCCGCGGCGTCTTTCCTCCATGCAAACAACCAACACTCAGCAAGCGGTGTGCGACTATTTTCTCCACACACTCGTCTATTCCACAGACTGCGCCTCTTCCACGATGTTCTCTACCTATCCACACCCGTTCACATGTGTGTGGGGGTATAGCTCAGGGGTAGAGCGCTCGCTTTGCATGCGAGAAGTCTGGGGTTCGATTCCCCATACCTCCAGATATCTTTTTTTGTTTTTGTTGGGTTGTTTGAACTTTAAAAAGACACGGTCAGTTAAATTTGAGACTATTTTCCAATCTGTATAGTGAATTGTGATTGAACGTGAGATTTTCGCTTGCCACTTCTTATGAAAATGTTGAACCACCTAGTTTTCCATATCAACTTTTATTCAAGTCTTCCAATTTTTCAACGAATGAGATTAAACTAGAATATACAAATGCTCTTCCGGGATCCCCATGTTCTGCTTGAAGCGAGCATAGAAACCCAGGAGACAAGGGAAAATGGTAAGATATGAAATGATGATAAAAGTAACAAACATGGAAAAAACCAGGATTGCTTTTTCAGAGGGTAATTTGAACGTGATGTTGTCAGTAGTGGTGGTGAGTGGAGTTTTCGTGGTGAAGGTGTTCGTTGGCATGGCGGTACTCATTGGAAGGTGAAGTTGTGGGATGCTGTCTCCTGGTGTTTCATCTTTGCTGACCACCACTTTTGGCAAGATTGATGAAGAGGTCGTGGTGGATTCAGTGGTGGTATTGCCTAGCAGAGAAAATCTCACAAACTCCAGCAAAGCATTGTTGTAGTCTTGTGTAACCTCCGTTTCCGCGGTGTCAAGTGTGGTGGGAGATGGTTGTGTGACCATCATGGTGGAGAATTCGGAAGGCGGCGTTGTCTCAGAAACCTCAAAAAAGTAACTAAAGGGGTTATCTAATCTTCTCATAGTTGATACATCAATAATTTTTGTGGCTTGAGCTGGCAGCTGGCAGGTTACGATGAAGACGAAGAGGAGTGGGAGCATCTGGAAAACCGAAAAGTATGCTAGTTTATTCAAAAGTGAAAAATCCAAGAATCGAACAAAATTAATCTAAAAAACGCACTTTTTTGGAATGAAGATTCACGAAAGTTTGATTTCGTCAGCAATAGTGTATCTTCGACATTTGCTGATAACCTTTTATATGAACCCTTCTTCAGCAGACAGTCATGAATCAAATTTCACAGAAACTGCGAAAAAAATCTTTTTAGATTCGAGAGATATCTTTTGTTTCCGGCCTCATAACTTTGTTTTTTTCTGTCCATGTCCCAAGTACAAAATGATAAGACGCGGAATGATGATAATGAATCATGTGAAACCGTGGCCACTAGTCGTTTCGCAACTACGACATTTCGCAACTATGAAATCTCGCAACTTACGTAAATTTTGCAACCGCGACATTTTGCAACCATGACATCTCAAAACTGGACGTTTTGCAACTCTTTTTAAAAACAAGTCCACTTTACGTTCATTAATATTGTATAGGATTGAGAGTATTGTGAACTATATCAGGCTATAGTCTACATCTGAAAAGTTGTGATTTTAACGAGAACTTTTACAAAAATCCTAAATTTTGTGGTTCAAAAATGATGTGGTTGCAGATTACCGCGATCGCAAGAGACCGGTAGAGAAATATTCTAGTTTCAAAATGTCGTAGTTGCGAAACGATTGGTTGCAAAATAACTGGTTGCGAAACAACTAGTAGCGAAATGTCGTAGTTGCAAAACGATTGGTTGCGAAACGACTGGTTGCGAAATGACTGCTTGCAAAGCGACTGCGTGTGAAATGTCTCGGAGCCGTGAAAACCAATCAAGGTGTTTTCAGCCTCACAAAATTCAAGATTGCCAAAATCATTAAATTCCACAAAATCATCAATATCCGTTCCGGCTGCAACCTTGATGATCTACAACTCGGTTTCCGTTAGCATTTTAAAATTTCATTGCATTATCGAACTTTTCCCGGTTTATGTAGTTTATGACCAAACCCTCAGGATAAGTTAAGCTTGCAGGGAACCCCTTGTCAATTTTCCTGTGTTTCAAAAATCCGAATATACTTTGACCACAGCAGAGAGAGTAGGTCAATCAAAATGAAGAAGTGTCTCGTCTAGATGGCGCCACAAGTTGATTGATAACATGATTTGTGACCAAACTATATTAGATGCGAAATGGACGGGAACAGCTGACATTTTGGGAATCGAGCGCTCACAGAGAATATACAGTTTAGGGGAAAAATCGAAAAATTGTCACGAGATTACAAAAAGAGACATGCTCCGGGCAAATTCCAAATACCTATGAAGAAATGTGACTACAAAATTTGTGTGCCCAACCAATCGTAAAATCAATCGTAAAATCAAAAAGTCGTAAAAAATCCACAGTGATTGATATCAGAAAACAGTGTCTATAAATTTATAAGCAATAGTTTACTATCAGTATAACAGTTTCAAACTATTGCTAATCTGTAAAGCAACGCTTTCTGAACTTTTCTAGTTTTTCTTAAATAGTTTTGACATATCGAGTAGATGTACAGTACCTGCCAAAAGGTTTCCAGTGTTTTCACAATGTTTCTCATTTCCAGTGCAAAATGGTCAACTTTGATGTTCTGAAAAATAGGTTTCCCGCTGTTAATTTTTTCTGAAACTATGTGAGTATAAAAATCAACTCTAGAACTCCATATTTGCAATTGACAACTTTTTTCCTAAACCACTTTCTTGAGAAATAGATCGCGTTAAAAAATCTGTCTCACTTTTTCGAAATTAACACTGAATTTGGAAGAAATTTCGGGTTGTGATCTTTCACAATACCTAACTCTCTTAAAAATGATTATGAAAAAAAGTTGTCAACTATGAAAATGGAGCTCCAGAGTCGATCTCTGTGCTTACAAAATTTTAAGATATTTGAACAGCGGCACACCTATTTTTCAGACCCTCAAAGTTGACCGTTTTGCACTAAAAGCGTGCAAATTTGACAACCTTCTGGACGGTACTGTACTCTTTTTCGAATGTTTATTTTCAAAGTTTCTGTTCTAATATCTGGAATTCAAAATGTACTTGTGTTTGCTCATCCTGTTCCTGGGTGCTTTGATAACTCCAAGTCTATCAAGCTCGGTGCATGGGCAGGATGTTCTCCTGCCTCCGGCGCCTAATCAAGGAACCTACGACTTCACCTTCAACTGCTCCATCAATTCAGACTTTTGTCTCTTCCTCGTAGTCTCAGAGTTTGATCGATTGTAAGTATTCCTTGAAATATTTTTCCCTGGCTTTGAATTTCATAAGTTATTCCGACATTCTAACTATTCAGTTTCTGTTTTTCAGCAAGAGCAAAGTTCTCAAATTGATAGAAACCTGTTCCTCCAACTCCACACTCTCTTTGACCACCAAGATTCAGTTCGAGCCAAAATTGGACAGGGTGAGTTATAAATATGAGCATTTTTCTGTATATTTTTTAATCGGAATCTCAAAAATATTGAATCGTACTAATTCAGAAGGCCACCTTCTCTCCCGTCCTCTCCCTTCTGCATACCTGTTCTCCCCAGAGACAGGAGATAGGACTACAAATGAATCTCACTTCCTTCACTCCAGATGTTTTTCACCGCCCTTATGAATTCACAAAAATGGTCATTTTAGAACTCGACACTGGAAATGAGGCTTTGATTCACAATGTTTCCTTCATTTTTCCCACATCAGCTTTCATTTTTGTTCTGATCATGACAGTTCTGTTCGTCTATTGTACATTGATTTTGATTTGTAAGACTTGTACCACTCATAAAACTATTGAAGTGGAAACAATGGTATAATGAAAAAATGTTGTTTTGGAAGGCTATTACTGTATTACTTGTTTCAAACGAAAAAAACTTGAAACAACAAAAAATAACAAAGTTCGTGTTAATAATGAATGTTGTAATGACAAACATGCAAAGTGAAGATACTAAGGTTCCCAAAAAAGTGGCTTTGGGACATTTTGCAACTTACGTCCATTTCGCAACCAAGACATTTTAAAACCAGGCATTTCGCAACCAGTCGTTTCGCAACTCTACTCTAGGGACATTTTGCCACTACTCATTGCGCAACTACTACATTTCGCAACTCACGTTCATTTCGCAACCGCGACAATTCGCAACCAATAAATTTTAAAACTGGACGTTTCGCAACCAGTCGTTTCGCAACTCTACTATAGGGACATTTTGCCACTACTCATTGCGCAACTACTACATTTCGCAACTCACGTTCATTTCGCAACCGCGACAATTCGCAACCAATAAATTTTAAAACTGGACGTTTCGCAACCAGTCGTTTCGCAACTCTACTATAGGGACATTTCGCCACTAGTCATGGCGCAACTACGACATTTCGCAACTCACGTTCATTTCGCAACCGCGACAATTTGCAACAAACCGATTTCAAAACTAGACGTTTCGCAACCAGTCGTTTCGCAACCAGTCTTTTCGAAACTCTACTCTTTGAACGTTTTGCCACTAGCAATTTCGCAACCGCGACAATTTGCAACCAACAGATTTTAAAACTGGAAGTTTCGCAACCAGTCGTTTCGTGAATCTATTCCAGGGACATTTCGCCACTAGCCATTGCACAACTACGACATTTCGCAACTCACGTTCGTTTCGCAACCGCGTCAGTTTGCAAGCAAGACATTTTAAACTGGACGTTTCGCAACCAGTCATTTCGCAACCCTATTCTTGGGACATTTCGCAACTTACGTCTATTTCGCAACCGGGAAAATTTGCAATCAAGACATTTGAAAACTGGACGTTTCGCAACCAGTCGTTTCGCAACTCTACTCATCTCTCATTCACAAGATGATCAAATTTCGTTCCTATGGTTTTTTCTCTCTATTTGATTGACAACTAACTGACGTAATGGTTGAGGGGAACTTCCACCAATTCTATCAGAGGTCACAAAAAGAATTGATGGCTGCGTTGGGTTCAGTTGATCTTATTTGGGTGTTCTTTTCTCCAGTCGTCTTTTTAATTTCTTTTTTCACTATTACTCCAGACTTCAAACTTTCAGAAAATGTTCTTCCTCCTCTGCTGCTTACATCTGGCTCTCAACATTGCCAACGCCAAGCCCAGCGTGATTGGACCGGAACATTTTGATTTTGATATATCATATGAGCTCTCTTCGAACTCCTCGCTGTCCAACTCCACACCAGATATGACTACAACAACAATACCCATATTTACTGTGAACCCTTCTTCTAGACCAATTGCTTACAGTAGTGATTCTATAGAAAGAATGATCTGTTTTGTGATTTTTGTTGCTGGTTGTAGCTACTTGGTCATCTTTTTCTGTTTCTTGAAACATAGTCGTATTCTGGATACTTATATTAGACTTTATCAGAATGGAGAGCAAATTTAACTTTTTTTATAATAAACAATCCTAGTCTACACATTTGTAAAAGGTTTTTTTTTGAAAATTTCCTTGTGATCTTTTCCAAAGAAGATACTGTCATAACGATTTTGCATTCTTGATTCCGACCAGACAGTCAACATCTTCCCATTTCCAATGAATGATACTGAACATTCTTCTTTTTGGTAGAAAAGGAGAAGACGAATATTGCTAGTCGGACCGGTTTTTCTTTGCAGACACTTTGGAAGATAGCGAAGTCAATCAAAAGAAGAAGACAGAACTTTCCGAAGCGGTGAATTCAGAAAGGCCATCGGGTCAGTTTTGCAAAAAGAAAATTTATGCTATTGTTCCGTCGAAAGTCACCGTAGTGATGACATTAAGAAAAGAATTTGAATCATTTGAAAACAAAGTGCCGTCACCTCATCAGTGAGAAGAAAGTTGAACGTCACGTATGCCTGGATTTATTTTAGTAGCACATACAGTAGCACATACCGTAGCCAAACAAGACAGATGTTCACTAGCGATAGATCTCATAGACATCAGAACGAAGCAGTTTTTATATTTGGCTCCGGGACATTTCGCCACTAGTCATTTCGCAACTACGACATTTCGCAACTTGCTTCTATTTTTGCAACCGCGACAATTCGCAACCAGTCATTTCGAAACTCTGTACTTCACGTTCGTTAAGGTTGTTCGGATTGTGGGTCTTGTGAACTAATCCAAGTTATAGTCTACATTTGGAAAGTTTTGATTTTAATGTGAGTTTTTTACAATAATCCTGGATTTCGCTGTTTTAAAATGACGTGGTTGCGGATTGTCGCGGTGGCAAAATGACCCGTAGCGAAATGTCGTAGTTACGAAAACGACGTGAGTTGCGAAATGCCGTGATTGCGAAACGACTGGTTGCGAAACGTCTTGGAGCCTCATTTTTTGGTGAAAACGGTTTAACAAGTTTTCTGAAAATGTGAATATTCCCCAGGTAGTTTTCTGAACTTCCTGAACAACTTCAACTTTTTCTAATTTGTAATTGCCGCACAATGGAGGAAATGCAAAAGGAGGAGTGATCTATTCCGGAATCTTTGATATTTTGACATTCGACACAGAATTCTAAAAGAAGAAGGGAGGTATGTTGGAGCAAGTTCTGAAAATGACTCTTGAAGCCACTCAAATTTTCAAATTTCTCAAGTTTTGGCTGGAATCGGCCCCCTTCTAAGACTATTCTTTTATCAAACCCCTCGAAAAGCGTCGGGAAGAAGCCAAAGTTCCGCAGAATTTGAATCTTTATAGCTCTTTACCACTGTTCGGAGTCATTGTCAGGTTTTGTTCCAAGAAATTTTCCTTCTTCTGTTTCCTTTTTTCTCGAATTCATCGTCGATTTATGCAAAAATACAAATACATAGTTCTGGAACGCTTCCCTCCTCCTTCAATAATCTGGCAAAAAAAGTAAAAAAAAATCAGCTCATTGACCACCAAAACAGAATAGAAAAGATGCATGAGCAATAGAAAATCATGCATCTAGTCCACACATTTTGGTGATTTTCAGAAGGCTATGAAACTTACTTCTCATTCATGGCATAAAGCAGATCATGCAAATTCTTTCTAATACTTCCAATGATACTCCCCTTAAATTTGTTCGCTTTGAAACAACTCGAGTCCTGCAAAAACCGGAAAACCTGGGAAAAATGTTGAAAAATAAAGAAACAACTCACTTTCTTGTACATACATACATTTTTCTATTTCCTGTCATAATGACAGAAATCAGAAACCGATTTCACATTCAAATAACAGAAAAACCATGAAGAAACTATTCAAATAATGTTATTCAACGCGCCGAAATGACAAAATCGTTGCGAGACCCTAGTCTGTGCGCCTTTAAACACTTCCATCTAGCAAACAACATTTGGAGGAGAAGAAGAAGAAACGGGCAATCTTATCGGTGTAACTATCGGAAAGACTAGCAAAGAGAGCAAAGGATTATTGGAGACGACAGAGACACCATCTATCATTTGCCTCCCAATGTCACAATGTTTGTTGGGCGACCGATGATCGCTGGGAATGGGAAGAAAGAGAAGAAAGAAGAGGGACCAACACACTGAATAACAATGAATATTTACTAGTATTGTTTTCAAAAGTTTTCCTAAGAATTTGAATGAGATGAGGAGATGTTAATAAAAATACAAATAACATGGGGTATAGGGAACAAAGAGGGGGGAACAATTGAGAGAAAACAATGGGAAATCCACGATAAATGGCCTAAAAATCTCAAAATTTTATATTTTTTGCCTGTTTCTTGCCCGGATTCTCCAGAAGACGGTCCATGTGCTTCATGTGCTGCAGAAAATTTTTCCGTCGGATCGTTGTCAGCGTCGGTTGACTGCATTTGCCAGTTCGAAGCGACGCGAACGTCTGGAAAATGACAGATTTGGGTGGTTTTTAGGAGATTTTGGGGCTTGAAACCATCATTTTCGCCCAAAATTTTTCAATTTTGACCCTAATACAATCATTTTTAGCCTCTTTTTTTGGACCAGGAAAAGTTAGAATTTTAAGAATATTTTGGAGATGGATTCCAAATTCAGAGCATTTTTGAAACCAGAAACAGAGTTTTTAAGTCAATTCTTGTCTACATAGAAACCTTGTTTTTGGAGCATTATTGGAGCAGAAATCGAGTTTTCGAGTCATTGTTGGGTCAATAAAGTGAGTTCGCAGGCTAATTTAGGTGTAAAAACTTGGGTTTCCAGCTTTTTAGGTCATTTATGATAAAATCGTCCACTTTTGCTCCGAATTTTAATTTTTTGCTGAAAAGCTCAAATTCAGCAAAACTCTTACCGGTGTAGCATAGCAAATATGTGCCAGATATCCCCTCAATCCGATTTGTGCAGAGTTTGGCGTTGATGACCCGTTGATGACGAGTTCCAGGGGCTGCAAAAATTGTGATTTTAGAGTGTCTTTTTTTTGAAATTTGATAGAAATTCGGGAGAGAATGAGCTGAAAGTTATCATTTTAAGCCGGTTTTGTGCAAGTATTCATAAAATTCAGACATCTCTCTTCGGGAAACCTCCGACCATCTTCTGACGCCTTGTAAATCCTCTGAGCGCCTTAAGCAGGCTTTTTCAGAATTTTTCCAACGTTATCTGGTAATTCCAGATCTTCTAGTATCGTTTGGATGCTTACCAACGTTTTCAGAATTGTCAGAAACCTTCCAGACATCTTATTACGTCTTCAGAATCCTTCTAACGTTTTCCAGATTCAAGAAGCGCATTCACATGACTCGTGACGTCTTCTGGATCCCCCAGAAGTCTTCAGAACACTTCTGACAACTTCTGAATCTTCGTCACGTTTTTGCCTCCTTTCGGTTCATTTCCCGTCAATTCTCACGAATTTTGGCTCAGTTTTTTTTCCAAAATTTGCCTCTTACCTGCAACCGATCCATATCTTTCAATTGTTGAGCTTTCTGGATCGGCGCCACCAGTGAAGCCATCCCTCCATGAATAACTTCAGCCAGTTTTCCATACAATTTTGTCTTCAACTCGCGGCGACGATGCAATTCCTCGTCTTAAACTCGATGCAACGCGACGAATTGACGCAATCACATGGATTGTCGATGAAATCAGGTGCGAGGTGATGAACTGATCCGCACGCATCGATCGATTCTGAAGATTTGATTCGAAGAATTCGGACACCTGAAAAATGGCAAAATTTGTGATATGGAAGGGAAAATAGCAAAAAATCTAAAATTTCCACATAATTTGAGCCACGAATCACGAAAAAATGAAATTTTTTGGTCATTTTTGAAAGTTTTGCTTTCTCATTTTAGGTCGATTTTCACCGCATTTTTCAAATTTATCACTCAAATCTAGCCTACCTGATGAACATAAGCCCTTCAGGCAACATTTTCCTTGACCCTCTGTTTCCTTTGCTCCAGCTCGTCCTGCTTCTCCAACTCCTTCTCGATCTGCTTCTTTCTCTCCAGAATCATCTTTGCGGCGACATTCGAATCACGAAGCTCATTCCTAATGTTTCGGGTATCTGCGACGGCGGTGGCTGTCTTTTCTTGGCGCTGAAAAATTGTTTAAATTAAGGAAGTTTGAAGATTTTGAGGGCACAAATAGTTGAAAATTCGATTTTCTGCTTCTGGAGCCATTTTGAGCAAAAAATCTTTCTGGCCGTCATTTATGGCCGCTTTTCATGATTTCCAGCCAAAAATCGTAAAGAATGGGTCACAACGAAGGATTTGGATCATTTTTAGTCATTTGTGACCGATTCTCATAATTTTTGGCGTAAAATTCATCCGTATAGAGTATTTTTTTGAAGTTTCTCACCTAATTTCTGCTTACCAATGGTCTCGTTGGGTGGATAGAGACGACAAAAACGGATTTGTCTCTTGATGGACTTGCGCTCCTTCTGAGCATCTTCGATCAGTTTCCTCTGTTTGACGACGTCGGTTGCGGCCAAATTGGCGACGCAGTAATCCCTTATGCACCGGTGAAAAAACAGGCAATAGTTGTATTGGGGGATCTAAAATTAGGCAATTTTTAGGTGAAAAATCAGAAAATTTGGAGTTTCTTGCGCCAAAATTGAGCTTTTTTGAAGTTTGTTAGCCAAAATTGAGCATTTTCGAGCATTTTTCGACTATTTTGAACTTGCGAATTTCAAAAATGAGCAATTTTAAAAATCTAATTTTCTCAAAATTCTCGAACTTTTCCACCCAAAACCATTTTTTCACCACCTCGAAGGTGGATTTTCATGATTTTTCTAGTTCTTCTATCATTTTCACCAATTGAAACCTTTCTCACCCCTTACATTCTCTGCCTCCTTCTTCTGTTGTTGTAGTGGTTCATCCAGGCGATTTTCTTGATTGCAGAGCTCATAACAACCTGTAAGCACAATGAAAAATTAATATTTCTATATTTCAACCAAAGAAATCAAAAAATTGTAGCTGAAAACGTCCGAAATTCAGTGAAAAATAGGAAATTATCGAAAAAGTGAAACACACCAATGTGGCGTCCGATCTGATGCATGTGTGTTTGCGGACTTGCGCGCACCGTAGTCACATAAAAATTATTTGCGGCGGGAATTTCAAATATGAGGAAGAGACTAAGGGAAAAGTGGAAAGAAAGGGAAACGAGGAGCCGATTTCGAAGATTCAAAACCAAAAGTTGTAGAAAAATTGGCGATTGAAAAGGAGGAGAAAGTGATTTTTTGTGGAAATATTCAAAAATTGCAAAAATGGTCCCAAGTCGAAAACCACCCAGAAAACGTGTTTTACAGACTGCCTAGGCCAAAAAACTTTCATTTTTTGCAGAAACCTTCATTTTCATCAGAATGGTTGAACAAATCAGTCAAAAATTTGCAAAATCTCGAAAAAATAATTGGAAAACATCAATGTGGCGTCGGATCTGATGCTGTGTGCATTTTGCCGGCGGTGTGTTTGCGGACTTGCGCACCCTAGTCGCCTGGAAAATTGTTGTTTTGCATTCATTTTTTCACCTAATTTTAGGGTTTTTCCATGATTTTTCATTGATTTCTATGCAATTTTCTTAGTTTTTATAAAATAATATGAGAAAATCACATTTTTTCGACTCGAAAAACACCAAAAATCTTGAAAACTCTCTCCAATTTTCAGGTGAAAACGGCAAGGACAGTGGAATCGAGCGGTGATTTGCCTTGGAAGACGTGAAGCTTTGCAAGGAGGCTCTTAAGAAAATGAAGAACACCGAGACGTAGGCTCCAGTCAAAATGGAAGTGGAAATTTCGGTTTATGGGCGAAAACTCAGCGGAAAAAGTGAGAAAAAGGGAAACGAGAAAGATGAACCAATGTGGAAGACTTGAAAGCGGAAGTTCAAGCAAAAATTGGCGATTTAGAGGTAGGAGAAAGTTATTTTTTGTGGATTTTTTCAAAAATTAATAAAATATGGTCCCGAGTCGAAAATCACCCAGAAAACGTGTTTTCGGGTCGTTTGAAACTAAAAAAAAGCAAAGTTTAAGAAAGTTTTTCACCCCAGAAACCTTCATTTTCATCTTTTTAGCCCCGAAATTGTCAATAATCATGAAAATTGGTCAAAAGTCAGCAATCTCCTGGAAAACGTTATTTTTAGTCTTTCTAGACCTGAAAATCACAATTTTCCTGTTTTTTTGCCACTACAACTTCTATTTTCAGATCGAAAATGATAAAATTCTACTTCTGGACATCAAACCAAATACAGAACCCGTTGAAGCCGTCGACGGTTGGTTGAGAAGCGAAAAAAGAGAAATTGGATAGGCCTTAGCATAAGGGAAAGAATAAGAAACACAGTTTTGAGGCGATTGAGAAGAAATTCAATGCGCTGCTGGGAAAACTCTCGGAGTCGACTAGTAATTTCAAAGAGGTATGGATTATAGTTTGAAAAGTCAACGAATCACAAAAAACCGCCTGAAATTAGTCCAAAAATCATAAAAATTGACCAAAAGTTACTCAACTCAAAATCTATAATTTTCCAGTTTTTCGAATTCCAGGGCGAGCCTATCATTTGGAAGGACGACGAAGATGGTAAAGTCACTACCGAGGAGGCCCGCACATTCTTCACAGTCTACAAGTAAGGGTTTTGCTGAATTCGAGCTTTTAGGCAAAAAATCGGACTTCGGGGCAAAAATGAACAATTTTTCACCATTGATGAGCTAAAAAGTCAATAATCAAAGTTTTTACGCTTAAATTATCCTGCGAACTCACTTTTTTGACCCAAAAATGACTCGAAAATACGATTTTTGCTCCAAAAATGCCCCAGAAACAAGGTTTCTAGACAAGAATTGGCTCAAAAACTCTGTTTCAGGTTTCAATATTTTTCTGAATTAGGATTTCACCACCGAGATATGCCTAACATTCACTTTTTTCATGAATTATCGTTTTTTGTCAAAATTGAACATTTTTAGGCTCAATTTCGAGATTTTTTGGCCACTCATTTTTCGTTGATTTTCAGTTGTTTTCTCTCAATTGTTATTCCTTTATTGTTCTCTATTACCCACGTTACTTGTCTTCTGAATTCTTCTTTCTTTGAAAAATGAAGTTTGCGAGTTTTTTAGAAGAAATAATGGAGATTTTCAGGGCCCAACTTGGGTTATGTGACGCCTGTTTTGTTTTCAAAGTTTTCAGATTTTGGACCTATCTGAACCATTCCTAGTAAGAACAAAACTATTGAACTTTTTAAAATGAAATTCTTATTTTCACTAACATCTCCTCATCCCATTCAAATTCTGGCTCGAACGGAAATCTTCCATAAATTCAAATTTTGTGGGCAATTTTTCACGATAAGGAAGTGCGCTAGGGCTCTTTTTCTTATCTTCCCCTGCATCACGTTGTCTGCTGGTAGCCTGTTTGATGTTTTTGACTTGGGAAAGAAAAAGAAACGGGCAATCTTATCGTGTGTAATGTTGGGAAAGAATCGTCGTGGCAAACAGAGCGATGGAGGGAAACAGACAACGGAGACACCATTAATCATTTGCATCTTTACGTCAATGTCACATTGTTTGCTGGGTTGGTCGGATGATGGTTGGGAAGTGGAAGAAAAAGAAAGAAAGGAGAGGGACCAATACTTGAGGGGTGAGTTTTTTTTGAATATACATAATTTTGTTAGGGAAACTCCAACATCTTCATATTCAGGAGACAAATACTAGCAAAAAGGACACCTGGAAGTAACTGCCACCGAAAAAGTTGGTCAATATATCATAGGAATGGTTTAGTTGTAAGTTTTTTTTTCAAATAATCATCTCAAAAAAAGAAAAAAGAGAAATGCTTGGTACTACCCACTTCGCAACTGCGATCTACAGTACCCGTCAAAACGATAATCGTTTTTTGCCATTTTCAGCTTAAAAACGTCAAGCCTGGCTGGCTGAGAAAGTTATTTAGAAAAGCCCGATTATTTTGAAATATTTGGGGGTTTACGAATTGATTCTAGATCTTCATTTTTGTAGTTGACAACTTTTCTGTACAGGTCCACTATACAATGATCTGGCATGTAGAAAAAAAAACAGAAACGTTTTAAGAACTAACACTGAAATTTGGTGAAATTTGACATCGCGTGTGCATCATGTGTGCACATAATCTTATTGTTACGGTAGCCCAAAAAAGATGATTTTAGTGTGTAGCACACTTACACATACAGAAACATGCAGAAAACTTTTGAAATACTGGCTCTCGGAGCTCAAAGTGAAGTAGTTTTTCGAATGCTTCTGAATGCTTGGTTTTTAAAGCATTTTATGCATTTTTTAAGCATTTTGAAGCAGTCACAACAATTACTGTTGTTCTTCAGTGGACCATACGAAGAAAGAAGATTCTCAGAACTCCTGAAGACGATAACAAGGTGTTGGTGAGTATTTCGCTACTAAAATCAACTATTCCATACCAGGGAAAAGCAACTTTTCGTTTTCAGAAGTTCCTTGATAGCAGTGTTATGGTATTTTGATACTCAAAAAACCGTATATTTTCTACATGCCTATACTCCTCATACCAATCGCATCATCTCAATATTGTAATATCTAGAAAAAACTGAAATAGTCATGTGTGTACACAATGCACCTTGAAATAACTTTGAGCATGAAGGGGGGGGGGGGGGGGGAGCGTGATAGTGTGTTGTGCTGCTCATACTAAAAAACCATTGGGCAACATTGGGCAACGGGCAAACTTTTGTAAGCCAAATCGACTACATAGGTGTTAGTATGTCCGTGGTAAGTCGTTCCTGTCAATCAGTAGAGGTGAAAAAGTAAGTCAGAACTGTGTTGAGCTCTAGAATCCCACACTTTCAAACTTACTATAACTGCAATAGTTCGAACCTCACCAGAATGTTTCATTTAGGTGTTTGTGAAATCAAAGATCACTAAACACCTATTCGGATCTATTTTGGTGAATTGTGAACTTATTTTATGACTTTGGCGTGCCATATTTACAGAAAAAATCAGTGTCAACTATCCTTCTCAATCACTTTTTTTTCCAGGAATTTCTTGAAGTTTTCTTGAAAAATCGAGAATATGAATAACCTGTCTTATGTGATTTTCTGTTTTGTCAATTTCTTCATCTCTCAGAAGAAAAAGGTATAACATAACTTTTCTATTGTGGTAATACCAAATGAAACAAAAACATGCATCACACAAATTCATAATTTGCTGTGGGCATCCTTTGATAAACGCCAAAACATAGCTTGAAAATCTCAACAAACGCTAAAAGATTATAAAAAGCAACAACAAAAATCATACAATAGAAAACCTTTGCAATAAGACTGGAGCCATTATATTGTATTTCAGGAGACGAGGTGGATGGGTGAGGAATAGCAGGAGTTGGGCGGTCAGGGTGACAAGGGAATTTTCCATGAGAGCAGTTGAACATGGAAGTTTCGATGCGAGAATCCACGAGTGAAGGCTCAACTTGGAGAACGGAGACGGCGATGAGAAGACCCAACGACCATAATGGTGACATCTGGTAAACTGCGACCTTTAAGGGGGAGTACACTGATTCCAATTTTTGATATTTTGACATGAATCGACGCAGAATTCAATAGTAAGGAGAAAAATCTCTTGGAGCAAATACTGAAAGTGTCTCTAAACGGTATTACAGGTTCTCAAAGTTTCAAGTTATTCAAAAATTTAGCTTGAATCAGATTGGGGCAGGGAAGACCAAAATTTTGAATAGTTTGAAGCTTTAAGGATCTGTAACTCCGTTCAAAAAGAGACTTTCCTCCTTATTACTGTATTTTGCATCAATTCATGACAAAATATCACAAATTTGGGAATAGTTCTGTGCGAAATTCTTGGAAGAAAAGTTCCAAAGAAGATAAATTCGCCTTGTGACTTATCCCTTTTATACAATTTCAACTCGAAAGTTCATTAGACCAGTACGTCATATCTGAAAAGAAAAAAACCATAGAAACCGAATACCGTATCTTTTCCAATCTTTTGAAAACCTGTTTTGTTTTTTTTCTGTGGGATGGTAAAGTGTCGTATCCGTTTGAAAAATCATCTTTATTGTTAAAAAATTGAAGATAAGCAACAGAAAAATTAGAGTGTGATTAGCAACAATTTTTCATGGAAGATACTTGAGAACCGAAAAACATAAAATTGAAGAATAGATAGAATTACACATTAATTGCCACGTGAATTGCGCTTCTGTTTCTATAATTTCTAGAACAGGCTTTAACGAGTTCGACAAAACGCATGAAACATACTGCAAGTGGAAGACAAAGCAGTAGACCAATCATGTTC
Organism: Caenorhabditis sinica; assembly: GCA_963932045.1. NCBI lineage: Eukaryota > Metazoa > Nematoda > Chromadorea > Rhabditida > Rhabditidae > Caenorhabditis > Caenorhabditis sinica. The sequence continues at coordinate 28,662,890 of OZ009938.1, forward strand.
ACCAAGAATTTAATGGTTCCTTCATTGTACTTGACAGCTGGATTTGATGATTGAGGCGTGGTGATGGTAGCGAAGGATGTGGTTGGATGAGCATCGGTGGCGGTCAAACAGAGAATGATGAGGAAGGCAGTGAAGATAGCGGTGAGAAAATGCATTGGGACACTGAAAATTAGGAATAGTTCAAAAATCTCGAAACCCAAAAAAAATTTCAAAGCTTTAGGAGATAATCAGGAAAAGAGGAAAACTGAAAATTAGGAATAGTTCAAAACTCTCAAAACCCACAGTCATAAATTAAAATTTGTCTTGTGACTCTTTTGTTATGCGATTCCTATCTGATAAAATTTGGGAAGCTTATTAGAACAAAGTGACAGCTGAAAGCTGAAAACTGTCAATTTCCCTTATCACCTTTGAATTTTTGGCTCTGTATGATTTAACGGGTTCATAGAGAATAAACGGGTTCATAAAGAATTAACGGGTTCATAGTGAATTAACGGGTTCTTAATGAATTAACGGGTTCATAATGTGTTTTTCACAATGTTATTGTGATCTAACCTAGTTTCAACTAAGAACTCATAATTTTTAAATATTCTCTAATATCAACTTGTTTTCTTTCATCGTTTGGTATTCTCGCCACTCGAAGTGAAGTTTTTGGAGACATGAGAACCTTGTCGAAATTTCACCTTTTGTTCTAACACGTTCTGATTTCGATTTCCAATGAAGCTGATCATAGAAGTGTTCATATATAAATGTGCATCCACTGAAGGAGCACCAATGAATGGGTTAAGTGGCCTTCAACACCATCTCGTCTCGAAAGATCTTTAGTCAGAGTCGTTGACTGAGATGGTTTGATGAGCTGATACCAATTGGATCAATGATACCAATTGGATCACAATAACATTGTGAAAAACACATTATGAACCCGTTAATTCATTAAGAACCCGTTAATTCGCTATGAACCCGTTAATTCTTTATGAACCCGTTAAATCATACAGAGCCGAATTTTTTATCAATTGCCTCCGACCATAAGCTGTTTTTTTTTCATTGTAGAACTTTGTCCTTCTTTGGAATATAGCCAACAATTGCACGAAAATCGAGCCAGGGGTGGGCATGATAATCACGTGAAAGCCACCAGAGAAGGTGTATTTTTGAAAGATCTAGAATTGCTCATCAATTTTCAGATTCTGTTCCGTATATGGCCATCTTTTCGAAATTTGCTCCGTTTTCAAAATTATGCAGTATCACAAAAACTCAAAACCTGTCATGTGAGAAATTTCTGATTTCTAGGAATTTAGGATTGCAAACCTAAATTTAAAAAAAAAACAATTTATTCCCAGAGATGTGAAGTTCAGATAATGGAATCAGGACATTGAGAAATGACATGAACTTAGATTTGAGTTGAAAAAGTGTGTGACTGAAGAACCACCTTACAATAAGAAAAAAATGAAAGAGGACACATATAATGTAACCCATTGGACGACAAAGCTGAAGAAATCAGAAGCTCATAGAATTAGAATTATGAATAAAGTAAGCTGTAAGGAGATGCAAAAGACTAGAAAAATTTGATTTGTGTACTGAAAACTATCAATGAAAAGAGCCAAAACTGGGGTCCAATTGGAGATTCAAAAGATAATTATAAACAGATTTGTTCCCGAGTTGCCATCGTTCATAGATACGCTCTTTTCACTATCACATGTGAAATGTACAGAAGTCGAGGTGTCGGTTCTAAACCGTTGCTCTGTTTTTCTTGAAGGAGTAGTCTGACCAAAATAATTTCAGGGATCAATAACTCAAAAAAATTCGCAGATTCTAATTTACAAAACACAAGGAAAGTTCACGAAAATTGCTCTAAAACATCAAAAATCCGCCTTGAAAAGGACATTTATGGCAGAAGTTGTCTCAGGTGGCCGTGGACTAACTTTGGAGTTTTCTCTTCCATCGGTCATTTCAGACTAGTTCTAACAGAAACAAAGCTGAAAAAAGGTTGGAAAAATCGAAAAACAGGTGGCCGAGACCGTTGGAAGAGAAAATTTCAGTTAGAGACAACTTTCGACAAAAATTTCCTTTTCAAAGTTGATTTTCGGGCTCCGCGACACTTCGCAACCAGTCGTTTCGCAACTACGACAGTTCACCACACGTTGCATTTATTATTAGAGAAATTTTCGAAATTTTCAACTGTGGTGGAACACACGCGTGGCTTTTTTGTAATTTTTGAGTGATTTTTCAGGACTTTTACATTGTGATCTGTATGTCGAATCAGCACACATTCTCACATATTAAGAAACGATGAAATTGTTTGGACACCTTTAAAAAAACTACGAAATATAAGACTCACCGAACTTCAAATGCCTGTTGCGGCAGCGGGTGTGGCACAAGGACTTCCCAATTCACTTTTCCCGAAAGTTCGATTTTGTTCGGTTAGCCAGGAGATACTGTTCGAATTGATACATATCCTGGTTGGTAAAAGTGGAGCTCATTATTTTAACTGCCCGACAATTGATAGCAATCAGATGATTCAGTGTCATCCAATTTCCTCTGGAATTTCATCAAAAATCGCTTTCATTGGCTCTGGGTGGACATTGAGTCCAAACCAAGCGTTTTGGAGTTGATGTCTTGAGTTTTTGATCCAGTTAATTACCACTTTCGCATTCTTCACATGTGGCCAGGTTTCTACATTTTTGGTACGAAATGGACGATTTTTCACTGAAAATAGATCTTTTTTGAGAGTAATATCCATTTCCATCTAAAAATAGCCATATTTGACCAAAATGACCATATTTTAGATCTAAAAATCATCATTTTAGAAGTAAACAGTAAAACAATCGTAAACTTCGGCTCAAATTTGAGCACTTTTGATCTGAAAATCTTGCAGAGATTTGTTATACATTCATCCTACATAAAAGACAGTGTACGTTTGACTGAAAAAAGTTTCTAGGGGTCCCCCTCCCCCCTTTCCATCGAGCCTCCCTCCACCACTTATTTGAGTCTCTTGTCTCTGTGTGTCTTCTTCTTCTTCTCCTTCAACACAAAACAGAACTATTGCCCTTCTCCCCATTTTCTCCTCTTTTTCTTCTTCTTTTTCTTCTTCTTATTTCCGGGCTGTGTCGTTTCTATCTCTCTTTTTTTTGGGGTGAAAAGAGGTCTTGCAGTTTCTCTTTCTTTTTTTTGTATATACTCGGCACTTTTCCAGAGATCTGACTTTTCAGTTTCATGTTTTTCGTTCACAAATTCTAGAACCGACGAAATGTTTTTCTCAGTTTTTATTCAATCCCAGTATCCGGTTCTCAATTTTTCCCATTTTTACAACTCAATTTTACTCACATTTACAACTTTTTCATGAATAGTTGCCTTCTTCTGCATTCGTTTGAAATGTGTCTTTTTTACTTCTAGATGAAAGATACCAAAGAAAGAATGGGTGGGGGTAAGCTCATCTTCTCTTATTCCTAATTCCATCGAAATTTTCTCATTGAAATCGCAAAACATGGTTTTTTTTTTCAGATGACACGTCGCAAAGCGAATGATGAACAAAAATCATCCCCACCGTCTTCAGCTCCGGTGCGTTTTGAAAAGCGAATTGTTGGAAAAAAATAAGAAAAGAAAAGAAATGGATTGTAAATTACCAAAACTATGCAATGAAAAGCTTTTTTGTAGATTTCTGGCTCCACCGACGGAACTTCTGAAACTGATTATCCAATTCATCTTCCAACAGAACGAATTGAAGAAATGGCCACAGATCATTCAGGATTGGGCACGTTTTCTGATGTTTTGAGCTCAAAAAAAGACAGACTCCTATATTGGATAAATGAAGCTCAGGTCAAAGTTCACGGCGAAGAATTGAGAAACATTCCTCTTCCCTACAATCTCTCACTTGACACGAAAGAATGGACAGTAAGTTTATCACATTTCCTTTTCAAAAATTCAAAAAAATCTCAAAATTTTATTGGTCAATTTTCTGAGTTTCAGAGAGCCCAAGTCTTGGAATTCGCTGAGCAATTCCTTCCCATTAAAGCTGTGGAAGTGCTTTTCCAAGGTTTTTTGAATGGTCAAATGCTTGGCAAGATAACCGCAAACCTCCACTGCTATCTTAATGAGCGTAACTGCCTTGATGAGTGTAACTTTTTCAAAAATCCAGAAAAAGGGCTCACTTCCGAAATGATGGTGGCCATCGGAGAATAGTTTAATCGGATTAATGAATTCAAGAAAAAGAAGGTGACCTATCAAAAATGTTTAAGAAAGATTTCGATGTTATTTTTCAGGGAGCCAAAGTCAGACAGCCACATATCCAAGTTTTTGCCGATATCAAAGACGAAGTGGAATAAGATGACGAGGAACCAGAAATCGACGGTTTTCAACTGAAAATGACAAAAACAAATATCATTATCATTTCCGGTATTGTAATTTTGTCCCTTTCCTTGTCGAGACTTTTGAATCTTCATTCTAATTTTTCCCTCTTTTTGCTATCAATATTCTTCTGCTCCAGTGTCATTTTCCACGCCTGATCACATTAATTTATCACCTGATTCTTTTTCTTTTTGACAACTGTTGGCGTCTTATTCAAGACACTTTTCCTGTACTTTTTCTGTACTTTGAATAAGAATTTGACCCTGTTGGGGGGGGGGGGATGGGAGAATGAGATGTTATATGTATTAATTCTTGAAGTAATGAATGTACAGTAACTGCCAGAAGAATGGTGACTTTGTACGTTTTCAGATGAGAAATGAAAACTTTTGGTGTCTTAGAAATCGGCTCAAATTTTTCGGATCATTCTAAAATTTTGTAAGCGTATACAAAAACTCTAAAACGTTTTTTGTAGTGAAAAACTTTTTTGGCGTTTTCTGAAGATGGTTTTCATAAAGTTTTTTACATCTAGTCCCGTTTCCCGTTTTTTCCACAGCTATTCTCCCATCAAAGATCAAGGGAACTATGTGACTTGTCCCTTCACAAGTTTCAACGGAGAGAGAGAGAGCAAAGAACTAGACAGCGAGGGAGCCGGGCGCCAGCACCAGGCACTAAGAAGAACAAAACGATAAGAAGAAAAAGCAAAGACATATGAGTCTGTTGAAAAGTTTTTGAACTTCAACAGGCGCCAGGGGACAGAAGGGCAGAAGAAAATTGATTAGAAAATAGAAATGAGATGGAATTCCCAGACAGAAGGAACCATTAATTATTACTAAAAAGATTAAGAAACATTAAGCAATTTGTTGAAAACCAAAGGTTCAGAAAACATGGAAATTCTGAAAGTTGGTACTGGAAACTCCCAAAAACTGAATTTCTTTGTGCTGGCTTCTAGTGTCTTTGATATTTTCTTGTGGTCATTGTGGCAAGATGATAAGGAAAAATAAAAGATGCATGGGTACTACCCCGTACATACAGTGGCGGAAAGTGGTGAGTGTCACTTTACTTAGCATTGAATAACTCTGGTGCCAGTTGCTTGATTGACTTGAAAATTTGCACACACAATGCAAAAACCTTCAGTAACCAATCGGTAGTTTTTTGAAAAACAGAATTCACTTAGAGCTCCAGAATCCTCTCAGATGTAGGCGTCACTCAGAAACGAAAAAATGATTTTCGTTTCAAAGTGGATGGTTTTTGCTGATTTTTTGACAGAATGTTACTAAGTGTCCGCATAGTTACCAAAAAAAATTTGGTTCGCTTTGGCCGGCCGGCTCTAGAGATATAGGCGCCAAAGCTCAAAATACACATTTTGGCTCAGTGGCCATAAATTGGCTGGAAATGCTTTAATCGAGCACAAATTTCTGGAAAAGGTGTATTTTAAGTGGTTTGACAACACACTTTTTGAATTTTCAAATTCTGAGCAAAACAATTTTTGTTGTCTAACTGACTATGATTCTCCAACAAATGCACCAGAACACTGAAAATATTATTTTGCTCAGAATTTGAAAATTCAAAAAGTGTGTTGTCAAACCACTTAAAATACACCTCTTCCAGAAATTTGTGCTCGATTAAAGCATTTCCAGCCAAGTTATGGCCACTGAGCCAAAATGTGCGTTTTGAGCTTTGGCGCCTATATCTCTAGAGCCGGCCGGCCAAAGTAAACCAAATTTTTTTTGGTAACTATTTGGACACTTAGTAACATTCTGTCAAAAAATCAGCAGAAACCATCAACTTTGAAAAGAAAATGTTTTTTTCATTTCTGAGTGACACCTACATCTGAGAGTATTCTGGAGGTCTAAGTGAATTCTGATTTTCAAAAAACTACCAATTGGTCTCTGAAGGTTTTTTCATTGTGTGTGCGAATTTTCAAGTCAATCAAGCAACTGGCACCAGAGTTATTCAATGCTAAGTAAAGTGACACTCACCACTTTCCGCCACTGTATCAAGGAAAATGAAAGTGATAACTTTCGCGGTCTCTTTAGGGTCAAGTTGATCGATGGATGTCTGTTGTGTTGATAAGAATAAAAGAGGAAAGCCATAAATAAGAAAGGGTGAATTATTATCTTTTTCGTTTTTTCTTCAGATAGGATCTGGCTGAGAGTTTTTTTTTTCATTGGTCCAAAAACTAAAATTTTTCGTTAACCAATTTTTTGCTCCAACCCTGCAAATGATCAAACTAGAATGTTTTTAAAGGTCTTGCGGAAAATTTTTGTTTCTGGAAATCAAGATATTGTCTCTTGAACTACCCATTATTAGTACTAAACTGACCAGTTTTAGCATTTCAACTTAGATACTTCAAATGTGGGAGGTTCATGAATCTTCAAAAAAATCTCTGGATTTGCCATTCCCAACATGTGTCCTAAACGTTGTGGAACACTGAATTTTCTAGGTGTTGAAGTTTGCTTATTAGTTCCGAAGGTAGCATTCGAGAAGCGTCCCTTTTTTCTTGACTACAAACTTCGAAAATTTTCTTGTACTTCAAAAGCTCCTCTATGCTCAATTTTCCTATCTCTCTCTCTCCCTCTTATTTCTGCTGGCCATCTGTCTCGTAATTCATTTTTGATTGGATGTTATCTTATCAGTTTGACTCTCTGTTCTCTTGACTCATTCTTTTTTCTCATTTAAATTGTCGCCACTTAATATCATTAGGTTCAGGAAAAATGGGAGCAAAGCTTTTCTGCTGCTGTCGTCGATCGGAGCAAGAGGAGAACGAGCAGCTGACACAATTGATATTGACCCCAAAACCACCAACGGAAGGTTTGTTTTTTTTTTGGAATTTTTGGTTTCAACACTTCATTTTTATCATTTTTGAATCATAATGTTTGTTTTCAAAACTTTGATTTTTCCAAATTTCAGAAAAACACCATGGAAAGCTTCTGGTCTTCATCAATCCACACAGTGGACGGGGCAAGAGCCTAAAAACTTTTGCTGATCGAGTAGCCCCTAAGCTGGATGGGAACTTGATTAGCTATGAAATTGTTGTGACTAGTATGTGGTTTGGTTCAAAATTTTAAACAACAAGCCTTTTTTTGTTTCAGCGGGTCCAAACCATGCTCGAGATGTGCTCGTCGCCATAAATGACCTTGGAACCTTCAATGGAATTCTGATTTTATCTGGGGATGGGCTGGTTTTTGAGGTGAATATTGTTTTTTGAAAACTTTAATTTTTCCATTTTCGCAAGGAAAGTGTCTGAACTTGTGAGTCACTTTTTTTTGGAAATTTTGTAGTACACAATATCAGCAAGGGGTTTTTATTCTTGAAATCAATTTGAGCAAAACGGATACATGATTTGAGATATGGGTCCTCAAAATTATCACCACTATTTGAAAGCAACGAATTATGATAAAGTACTTCTTTGCGCATATCATTCAAAAAACGGCTCCGAGACATTTTGCAACCAGTCGTCTGGCAAGTACGACATTTCGCAACTCACGTCAATCTCGCAACTGCTACATATCGTTACAGGTCATTTCGCCACCGCGACAATCCGCAACCACGTCATTTCGAAACCACAAAATTCAAGATTTTTGTAGAAAGTTCAAGTTAAAATCACACTTCTTCAAATGTAGACTAGAACCTGGAATAGTTCACAATATCCTCAATCACATACAACCTTCATGAACGCAAAGTGGACTAGTTTACAGAGATTTAAAACGACTGGTTGCGAAACGTCCAGTTTAGAAATGTCTTGGTTGCGAGTTGTCGCGGTTGCGAAATCGAAGTGAGTTGCAAAATGTCGTAGTTTCGAAATGACTAGTGGCGAAATTTCCCAGAGCCCAAAAAACAGCTAGTCAATCTGAAATTGCCTAAAAGCAGAAATATGGGCTTCCATGAATCAACAAAGTTAATAGTGGCTAGAGTGCCCATGACTCCGTTCATGTAACTGCTTTGGTCAAATTGACTCTAGAAATCAAAAACCCGTGGTCGATATTGTATACACCCAGTATGCTCCAATACTTTCCTAGTCATCATGGCATTTCAAAAATATTAAAATTTTCAGACTCTCAATGGGATTCTCAACCGGGAAAATGGGTTCAAGATCTTGCGGAATCTTCCGATCGGAATCATTCCAAGTGGTTCAGGAAATGGCTTGTTGTGCTCTGTACTGGCAAAATATCGTACCAACCTGGATGAAAAAGCAGTGATGGATAGAGCAATAGAGATCACCACATCGTCAAATGCCAAAGCTGAGAGTGTCTCAATGTATCAAGTGAAAACGGAATCTGATACCTATGCTTCATTTCTCTCCATTGGGTGGGGCCTGCTTGCTGACATTGGTAAGAGAATGTTATCATTGAATATAGCGAAATTTTGAAAGTTCTATGATTCAGAAAATCTGTCACTTGTTCCACAAAAAAATGTTTTATATCGAAGTTTTCAGACATCGAAAGCGAACGATGGAGAAAAATCGGGCATCTCCGTTTCGATCTAATGGGATTCATCCGCAGCTGTAGTGAGTTTTTTTCAGAAATTTTTTTTTTTTTTTTTAATTTCAGATCTCCGATCCTACAAAGGCCGTCTCTCGTATCGTCCATACAAGGCGAATGGATTCAATCCGTCGTCAAACGTATTCAATGTTTATGATAGGACCACACAGGAAAGAGTGAGTAGAAAAAAGAAGTTGAAAATTAGAAGTATTGGCTCGAGACATTTCGCAACTCGTTTTGCAACCGCGACGGTTCGCAACCAAGACATTTTGAAACTGGACGTTTCGCAACCAGTCATTTCGCAACTACGACATTTCGCAACTCACTTCGATTTCGCAACCGCGACGGTTCGCAATCAAAACATTTCGAAACTGGACGTTTCGCAACCAGTCATTTCACAACTCACTTCGATTTTGCAACCGCGACGGTTCGCAATTAAGACATTTCGAAACTGGACGTTTCGCAACCAGTCGTTTCGAAACTCTATAACTAGTTCACTTTACGTTCATAAAGGTTGTATGGGATTGAGGGCATTGTGAACTATTTCAGGTTATAGTCTACATTTGAAAATTTGTGTCATTAACGTGAACTTACTACAAAACTCTGGATTTCGTGATTTTGAAATGACGTGGTTGTGGTTTGTCGCGGTGGCGAAATGACCGGTAGTGAAATTTTGTAGTTGCAAAATTGACGTGAGTCGCAAGATGTCGTAGTTGCGAAATGTCTCGTAGCCAAAGTATTGACTTGAATTTCAGAATTTGAAAATTTCTCAAAAACTGTTTTTTTTTCAGATTGAAGATTCCGAAATCGATTCCACTGACGAGAAGAAGCTTCCAGAGTCCAACCAGAACCAGTGGACACTCCATGACTCAAAAGAAGACATGACGTCTTCTGAACCAGAAGACGTTCTGAAAGACGTAGTCATCGAAGACGACTTCATTGGAATGTATGCCGTGACCCTCTCGCATATCAATTTGAAACACGCTTTTGCTCCATGTGCCAAGTTGGAAGAGAACAAGATCCATCTCTCTTATATTCTTTGGAGAGATATCAGGACAAGACTTGATGTAGCCAAGTATTTGTTAGCCATGGAGAATGGGGAGCATTTGAATTTGCCGTTTGTGAAGGTGAGGGTGGGAAAACCCCTACTGTAGGATTTTAAAAAATCTCTATAATCTAAAAGACCAGATATTGTGGATAGTTGGAGATGCCCAAAAACTTCCAAATATTATCTTTAACAAAACCTTTTCCACCAAACATTTTCTCAGAACTACGTAAGATTTTTTCAGACCGTCGAAGTATCTTCAATCAAGCTGGAGGTGTTGAGTCAAGGGTCCTATGTGGTTCTGGATGGAGAAGTCATCAACACGAAGTCACTCGAAGTCTTTTCGACCCGAAACAATTTCTGTGTTTTTTCATCAGCTGAATAGTTCCACAGATGCTTTCCAATTCATAGGGTGTATTTTTTTCCATGTGTTGTCATAAGTCATCTTTCCATTTGATTGTAGTTTCAATTTGTCGTTCCAAATTTTCACTATGTTTTCAAGACACATCATATCTGTATGAACTTTTTTTAAAATGAATTTTTCTACATAATCATTCTTGAAAAGTTAAGGAGAAAATAAGGTCACAACAGTGAGAATAGATCTCGTCAAGAACTTGTTTCAAGTACATTCCACACAGATGACGGATGCGCGAGAAAAACTCTTGGCGTTGTTCGTTACAAGATTTTAGGTACATTTTTGGGATTCTGACACCTCCGTCTAGACTTCTAGTGTCTGTCTTCGTGATCTCAAAATATCAGAATCCATCAGAATCAAGTTCCTGACGATACAAGACATCTTGATCATTTTGTACTTTGCCTCCAGAAAGAATGATTATCAAGAAAAGAGATAGGAAAGACATTGGGCCGGAAACACATGCTTGTGACATCGAAAGAGATGATATTCGCATTTTTTGTGGTGAGAATTTGATGGATGGATGTCTCTGCGTATAAAAGGGGTGTCCATAAATCAGAAAAGATGAATTATAGCTGATCAAGTTTGACCTTTTGAGAGGTTCTTCTAATTTTCAAAATCTTCCAGCTTCTTGGTACGAACCAAACACTACTAACTGTTTTACACTCAAATTCAGTTTTTCAGATGATCTTCCTCCATCTATTTTTCATTTTCATCGTCTTCCCGCTTGTTCCCAATGCACTTTCAGTGATAGGAAGGGAACATGATGATTTTGATATACCTTACATTGCACCACGAAACTTTGTCAGCACTACTATCAATCCCAGCACAACCACTACCATAACTTCAGTCATTCAGACGACGATACCAACTGAAAGTAAAACAGCCGAGTCAAATCCGGATACCAATAATGCCACGGTCAATAACAGTATCAACAGTACCCCTCTACCGATACCCTCCACCGATCAGTCCAACATACTCACAGTCACGATGGAACCTGTTCTCGAAAAACAGAGGGCTTCCCAAGAAGTTATTATAATTGTCTGTCTCTTATCAATTTTTGGTATATTTCTTTATCTGGCCAGTTTCTTCTATCTAGCAAAAAACTTGCCAAAATTGCAAAAGTGTGTTTCACTTTTGCATAATTCTGATATTGAGGTGTGATTAGTTTTTTTTTGTTTTGGTTTGCAGTAATAAACTCTTTCTGAAGCATTGTCACAGGCAGGAACATAACTTCCAAAAAATACTGTTTTTGTGGTAATAAGTCAAACATCGCATAACAGTTTTAGGTTCAGGCATAAACATTTTTGATTTACAAGAATTTGGGAAAAAATGAGAAGAAAAAGACACAAAAAGGAAGGCGAGTGATTGATAAGTCGAATTCGGAACCAGTTTTGGGTACATAAGAGGTGAGAAAAAGGAAAAAAAGAGAAGAATAAGGAAGTGTTCTATGAGAAATTTGGATGAAAAGGGGAACGAATTATTAGATTAATGAAAACATAGAAGCTTGAACCAAGTCAGCGACAGTACCGGAAAAAATTATCACATATGGGTTTTTATTGGATAAAAAACTGCCAACTTTTCCTGAAAAAGTAGTTCACAGTAGTCCTATTATCCAGAAAACAATTCAAATTTCAATGAAAAAAGCTTTTTCAGCCGGAAAAACCCAACAGTCATAGTTGCGAAACGACCGGTTGCGGAATGTCTCCGAGCTCCAAACTCCAAAAGAGACCCACAAATGTGTTGAAGACTTGTCTTACTGTACATTAAAAAGTTTCTCCTGATTCATACTGAACAAATGTTATCTACAGATAAGAAGTGGTGTAAAATTTTGTTCTCAGTTCATCAAAACAGATCCAAATAGACGTTTGCACGGTATGAATAGCAAACATCTGTGTGGAACATTCAAATGAGGTTCGAACACTGATTTTTCTCAAACAGTCAAGAGTGGAAAACTGACTGTCGTTTTAGGAATGCAGTCTTCCACGTCTTTTATCACTTACATTCTCTTCTTTTCTTCGATTTTTGGAATTGGTGTATTTCAAAATCTTCATCTCCAGTGTCTGTTGAATCCATCCAAGTTGAGATTCAGTTATAATGAAACAGAGCGTTGCTGTCAGGATTCTGCAACGATACAGACTTTGAATATATGGAAACTTAAGTTTGCGCAACATTTCTTCCCAATTTTCAATCAAACAAACTTAATCCTTTCTTGGACTTCTAAAATTGACGCTTTTCTACAGAAAATGTTTGAAGGCAAAAAAAAACCATCGCATTTTCAAGTGGCGGAGGACGTAAGCTCTCGAAGACTTCAAATTTTAAACTTTGAGTTCCGGCTACCGTACCGCTTGGAAGTATATTAAAGTGATTCTAGGTGAGTTAGACTCTTATTTTTGAAAGACACAATCGCATTTTCAAGTGGCTGAGGACCTAACCTCTCGAAGACGTCAACTTTCAAATTTTGAGTTCTGGCTACCGTACCCCTTGGAAGTCCAAAAACGTGACTCTATGAGAGTCAGACTCTTATTTTTGAAAAAAGCGATTGCATTTTGGAGTGGCTGAGAATCTAAGCTCTAGAAGATTTCAAATTTCAAATTTTGTGTTCTGGCTACCGTACCCCTCAAAAGTATAAAAATGTGATTCTACAAACGTGAGACTTTTTTTTATGAAAGAAACAATCGCATTTTTGAGTTCATGAAGACCACAGCTCTGATATCAACCCAGAGCGCCCTAGACAACCCTAGTTGAGGTTTCAGCCCTTTTTTTTGAATTTTGGAGAGAAACGATTTGATTTACAACATTTTTGTCTCAACAATTGTTCAATTCTTAGTATTTTTGTCTAAACTGATTTAAGGGAATCGACAATAATGCGGTCTACCGTAGTTCGAAGAAAAATTTCGAATTTTCAACCTTTTCCCATTTTTTCCGATTTGTTTCAAAAATTTTCCGGAGCTGACGCTTCTTTTTCAGATCACTATAAATATAAGAAACTCAAACATTTTCCAGTTATGATATTGACTTTTTGATAAAGAATTACTTACTTTTTCTTCCATTGAACATCCTTACAATACCATCAAGCAGTTCCGATGTATCTCGGTGAGTCCTGAAAAAATATTATGGGTTTTAACTCAAAAATATGTTTCCTGAGTTTATTCTCTAAAAATTCTCCTATGAAAACAACAACTACTTAGATTTTCAGTCGCATTTTCAGCAACTAAAGATGTCGAAGGCCTTTAGAACCTTCCAGAAGCCTCGGAAGTTTTGCACTAAATGTGGCGCAAGGCGACATAGCGGAGCGTTGTTTGTAGAACGATTTCGGGCGGTAGTTTGAAAAATGATGCGAATTTTGAATTGCAGGGATTGTCTAAGGTATGAAAGCTAGGCACAATGAAGACAGATAAAAATCAACAAATTTTGAAGAAAAAGTTGAACTCAAGCAATTCGATATCATTGTTTCGATATGAAAGTTTGAAAATATGATCATACTGAATATAAACGCATTTCTCAAACTTCGATCATTTATCATTCCTAATTAAAGACTACTCAGATGTTTTGCTCTTACTAGGGACTCGCCTAAATTAAAAATGCGACTGGCTGAAATCATATATGCATTTGACAAAATTATGGTTGAAAATCACAAATTAAAAAAAGTCAATTAACGCTTTCAGAAGGCGTTTTCATGTTCTAATGAGAAAATTTGTGTTGAGTTACCAACCGACTCTATGACGTATCTTACTAGTAATAAACAGAAAGGTCCCCCTTTCCCTGTTCTATTTGACCCCTTCTCTCTCACATGTCACATCAGGCGAGAGACCAACAGACGGGGGCCATTTATCTTTTCACTGCGTCTCTCACCCTTGCGTTATCTCTCCAGTCCCACAACACCACACGGCACTGCAATAACGCCCGAGGGGCTGGTTGGATCTTATCGCACAACTCACACTTCTCTCGGACAATGAACGATTTGTGGAAGAAGAGACGAAACAGAGGGAAAATTGGGGATTAGTAGAAAAGAAGAGGTGGTATGGAAAACGGATGAGAGGGACAAGAAACAAAGGGTTTCAGGGGAGAAGTGGAGGAAGGGTGAATTTCCAAAACTAGCAGCTGTGATGAGAATGTCTCCCGAAGAAGAAGAGCATACGGAAACCTACAAAAGGAAGGCTAGTCATTGATAAGAACATTCTGGGAGAAAAATGAGCTGATAATAATAAGGAAGTGCTCTGTATACATGCCGAGCTCGGCGAACATCGCAGAGACATTCGAGTTATCTTCCAAATGTGTCACATTTCTACACAACGCCGTCACGAGGTGGTAGGCATTTCCATGAAGAATGTGCGAGACGAAACGGAGTTGGTTGATGCGTTCGGCGATGACTGAGAATCCGGATTCTTGTTGAAGTGCCAATCCGACACGAGTCACAATGTGGCCGGTGGCCAGGAAATAGGCTGTTCCATGAGTGACCCTCTCCGCCAGTGTGATTTCCCAGGGCTTTGATGACGGTAGCGCTGAAAAATGCGAAAAATAGGAGTTTGGTGGCAAAAATTTATGAGAAACTGAGGTTTAGGATGGTTAAAATTGTCCGAAACCCAGAAAATGCGACTCAGAAAGCCTTAAAAAGCAATTTTCCTACATGTTTTATTGCAAAATGTTGAATTTTTGGAGTAAAATTTGAAAAAATCCAAGTTTTTGTTGCTAAAATCACTTAAAATATGCCGAGCCGCTTAAAAAATAGATTTTCCAAATTTCAAATACAATTTTGTTGAAATTTGATGTGAATATTACTTTTTGGAGGTTCAAAATCGCGGAAAGTTGGTGAGAGGGCTTGAAAATTCATATTAGCAAAGGTATATTGAGCATTTTAGGCCTAAATATTATCGAAAAATTCAGCTTTCGGTGCTAAAACGATCCAAGATTCGAAAAATTCGGCATAGAAAACATTGAAAATAAAACTTCGTCATTTTAGCAACGAAAATATAATACCTTAGTACATCATGCTGAAGATTTGGTTTCCAAAAATCATTTGATAAGTTCTGAAAATCCAAAGCTCTTTGAAAGCTTTCACATGATTCTTTCTGAACAAGTGTCGACTGGTGAGAAGTGGTGAAAAGGTGTTCTCAGTTCATCAAAACAGATCCAAAAAGACGTTTGCACGGAGTGGATTGCAAACATCTGAGTGGAACATTCAAATGAGGTTTGAACAAGGGCTTTTTTCAAAAAGTCAAAAGTTAAAAACTGACCGTCGTGCTAGAAATATTGTCTTCCACGTCCTCTATCATTAACATTCCTTTTTCTTCAATTTTTGGAATTGGTGTACTTCATAGTTCATCTCAAGTGTCTGTTGATTCCATCCATGTTGAGATTCAGTGATTGTGAAGCAGAGAGTTGTTGTCAGTTTTCTGCAACAGAAACAGACGTTGACTTTTTGAAAACTGATTTGCTTTTCGGCATGAGTGACGAAGATGAAGATGACTCACATAAACAGTTCTCCATCTGCTCATGTCATCATGCCAAAATGAACCCAACATTTGGATTCTGGCTACAGTACCCCATCGAAGAATAAATATGGGTTTCTAGAAGCGTCAGGTCCTTAATTTCGAAAAATAGTCATCGCATTTTCAAGTAAGTGAGATTTTAGGCTCTAGAAAACGAGAAATTCCAAAATTTTGGTTCTGGCTACAGTACCCCATCGAAGAATGAATATGGGTTTCTAGAAGCGTCAGGGCCTTAATTTTGAAAAATAGTCATCGCATTTTCAAGTAAGTAAGATTTTAGGCTCTAGAAAACAAGAAATTCCAAAATTTCAGTTCTGGCTACAGTACCCCATCGAGGAATAAATATGGGTTTCTAGAAGCGTCAGGTCCTTAATTTCGAAAAATAGTCATCGCATTTTCAAGTAAGTGAGATTTTAGGCTCTAGAAAACGAGAAATTCCAAAATTTCAGTTCTGGCTACAGTACCCCATCGAAGAATAAATATGGGTTTCTAGAAGCGTCAGGTCCTTAATTTTGAAAAATAGTCATCGCATTTTCAAGTAAGTGAGACCTTAGGCTCTAGAAAACGAGAAATTCCAAAATTTCAGTTCTGGCTACAGTACCCCATCGAGGAATAAATATGGGTTTCTAGAAGCGTCAGGTCCTTAATTTCGAAAAATAGTCATCGCATTTTCAAGTAAGTAAGATTTTAGGCTCTAGAAAACTAGAAATTCCAAAATTTCGGTTCTGGCTACAGTACCCCATCGAAGAATAAATATGGGTTTCTAGAAGCGTCAGGGCTTTAATTTCGAAAAATAGTCATCGCATTTTCAAGTAAGTGAGATTTTAGGCTCTAGAAAACTAGAAATTCCAAAATTTCAGTTCTGGCTACAGTACCCCATCGATGAATAAATATGGGTTTGTAGAAGCGTCAGGGCCTTAATTTTAAAAAATAGTCATCGCATTTTCAAGTAAGTGAGATTTTAGGCTCTAGAAAACTAGAAATTCCAAAATTTCAGTTCTGGCTACAGTACCCCATCGAAGAATAAATATGGGTTTCTAGAAGCGTCAGGTCCTTAATTTCGAAAAATAGTCATCGCATTTTCAAGTAAGTGAGATTTTAGGCTCTAGAAAACGAGAAATTCCAAAATTTTGGTTCTGGCTACAGTACCCCATCGAAGAATAAAAATGGGTTTCTAGAAGCGTCAGGGCCTTAATTTTGAAAAATAGTTATCGCATTTCCAAGTAAGTGAGACCTTAGGCTCTAGAAAACTAGAAATTCCAAAATTTTGTTTCTGGCTACAGTACCCCATCGAAGAATAAAAATGGGTTTCTAGAAGCGTCAGGGCTTTAATTTCGAAAAATAGTCATCGCATTTTCAAGTAAGTGAGATTTTAGGCTCTAGAAAACTAGAAATTCCAAAATTTCAGTTCTGGCTACAGTACCCCATCGAAGAATAAATATGGGTTTCTAGAAGCGTCAGGGCCTTAATTTTGAAAAATAGTCATCGCATTTTTAAGTAAGTAAGATTTTAGGCTCTAGAAAACTAGAAATTCCAAAATTTCGGTTCTGGCTACAGTACCCCATCGAAGAATAAATATGGGTTTCTAGAAGCGTCAGGGCTTTAATTTCGAAAAATAGTCATCGCATTTTCAAGTAAGTGAGATTTTAGGCTCTAGAAAACTAGAAATTCCAAAATTTCAGTTCTGGCTACAGTACCCCATCGAAGAATAAATATGGGTTTCTAGAAGCGTCAGGGCCTTAATTTTGAAAAATAGTCATCGCATTTTTAAGTAAGTAAGATTTTAGGCTCTAGAAAACTAGAAATTCCAAAATTTCGGTTCTGGCTACAGTACCCCATCGAAGAATAAATATGGGTTTCTAGAAGCGTCAGGGCCTTAATTTTGAAAAATAGTCATCGCATTTTTAAGTAAGTAAGATTTTAGGCTCTAGAAAACTAGAAATTCCAAAATTTCAGTTCTGGCTACAGTACCCCATCGATGAATAAATATGGGTTTGTAGAAGCGTCAGGGCCTTAATTTTAAAAAATAGTCATCGCATTTTCAAGTAAGTGAGATTTTAGGCTCTAGAAAACTAGAAATTCCAAAATTTCAGTTCTGGCTACAGTACCCCATCGAAAAATGAATATGGGTTTCTAGAAGCGTCAGGGCCTTAATTTCGAAAATTAGTCATCGCATTTTCAAGTAAGTGAGATTTTAGGCTCTAGAAAACTAGAAATTCCAAAATTTCAGTTCTGGCTACAGTACCCCATCGAAGAATAAAAATGGGTTTCTAGAAGCGTCAGGGCCTTAATTTTAAAAAATAGTTATCGCATTTCCAAGTAAGTGAGACCTTAGGCTCTAGAAAACTAGAAATTCCAAAATTTTGTTTCTGGCTACAGTACCCCATCGAAAAATAAAAATGGGTTTCTAGAAGCGTCAGGGCCTTAATTTTGAAAAATAGACATCGCATTTTCAAGTAAGTGAGATTTTAGGCTCTAGAAAACTAGAAATTCCAAAATTTCAGTTCTGGCTACAGTACCCCATCGAAAAATGAATATGGGTTTCTAGAAGCGTCAGGGCCTTAATTTCGAAAATTAGTCATCGCATTTTCAAGTAAGTGAGATTTTAGGCTCTAGAAAACGAGAAATTCCAAAATTTTGGTTCTGGCTACAGTACCCCATCGAAGAATAAATATGGGTTTCTAGAAGCGTCAGGTCCTTAATTTTGAAAAATAGTCATCGCATTTTCAAGTATGTAAGATTTTAGGCTCTAGAAAACTAGAAATTCCAAAATTTTGTTTCTGGCTACAGTACCCCATCGAAGAATAAATATGGGTTTCTAGAAGCGTCAGGTCCTTAATTTCGAAAAATAGTCATCGCATTTTCAAGTAAGTGAGATTTTAGGCTCTAGAAAACTAGAAATTCCAAAATTTCAGTTCTGGCTACAGTACCCCATCGAAGAATAAATATGGGTTTCTAGAAGCGTCAGGGCCTTAATTTTGAAAAATAGTCATCGCATTTTTAAGTAAGTAAGATTTTAGGCTCTAGAAAACTAGAAATTCCAAAATTTCGGTTCTGGCTACAGTACCCCATCGAAGAATAAATATGGGTTTCTAGAAGCGTCAGGGCCTTAATTTTGAAAAATAGTCATCGCATTTTTAAGTAAGTAAGATTTTAGGCTCTAGAAAACTAGAAATTCCAAAATTTCAGTTCTGGCTACAGTACCCCATCGATGAATAAATATGGGTTTGTAGAAGCGTCAGGGCCTTAATTTTAAAAAATAGTCATCGCATTTTCAAGTAAGTGAGATTTTAGGCTCTAGAAAACTAGAAATTCCAAAATTTCAGTTCTGGCTACAGTACCCCATCGAAAAATGAATATGGGTTTCTAGAAGCGTCAGGGCCTTAATTTCGAAAATTAGTCATCGCATTTTCAAGTAAGTGAGATTTTAGGCTCTAGAAAACTAGAAATTCCAAAATTTCAGTTCTGGCTACAGTACCCCATCGAAGAATAAAAATGGGTTTCTAGAAGCGTCAGGGCCTTAATTTTAAAAAATAGTTATCGCATTTCCAAGTAAGTGAGACCTTAGGCTCTAGAAAACTAGAAATTCCAAAATTTCAGTTCTGGCTACAGTACCCCATCGAAAAATGAATATGGGTTTCTAGAAGCGTCAGGGCCTTAATTTCGAAAATTAGTCATCGCATTTTCAAGTAAGTGAGATTTTAGGCTCTAGAAAACGAGAAATTCCAAAATTTTGGTTCTGGCTACAGTACCCCATCGAAGAATAAATATGGGTTTCTAGAAGCGTCAGGGCCTTAATTTTGAAAAATAGTCATCGCATTTTCAAGTATGTGAGATTTTAGGCTCTAGAAAACTAGAAATTCCAAAATTTTGTTTCTGGCTACAGTACCCCATCGAAGAATAAATATGGGTTTCTAGAAGCGTCAGGTCCTTAATTTCGAAAAATAGTCATCGCATTTTCAAGTAAGTGAGATTTTAGGCTCTAGAAAACGAGAAATTCCAAAATTTTGGTTCTGGCTACAGTACCCCATCGAAGAATAAAAATGGGTTTCTAGAAGCGTCAGGGCCTTAATTTTGAAAAATAGTCATCGCATTTTCAAGTAAGTAAGATTTTAGGCTCTAGAAAACTAGAAATTCCAAAATTTCAGTTCTGGCTACAGTACCCCATCGAAGAATAAATATGGGTTTCTAGAAGCGTCAGGTCCTTAATTTCGAAAAATAGTCATCGCATTTCCAAGTAAGTGAGATTTTAGGCTCTAGAAAACTAGAAATTCCAAAATTTCAGTTCTGGCTACAGTACCCCATCAAAGAATAAATATGGGTTTCTAGAAGCGTCAGGTCCTTAATTTCGAAAAATAGTCATCGCATTTCCAAGTAAGTGAGATTTTAGGCTCTAGAAAACTAGAAATTCCAAAATTTCAGTTCTGGCTACAGTACCCCATCAAAGAATAAATATGGGTTTCTAGAAGCGTCAGGTCCTTAATTTCGAAAAATAGTCATCGCATTTTCAAGTAAGTGAGATTTTAGGCTCTAGAAAACTAGAAATTCCAAAATTTCAGTTCTGGCTACAGTACCCCATCAAAGAATAAATATGGGTTTCTAGAAGCGTCAGGTCCTTAATTTCGAAAAATAGTCATCGCATTTCCAAGTAAGTGAGATTTTAGGCTCTAGAAAACTAGAAATTCCAAAATTTCAGTTCTGGCTACAGTACCCCATCGAAAAATGAATATGGGTTTCTAGAAGCGTCAGGTCCTCAATTTCGAAAAATAGTCATCGCATTTTCAAGTAAGTGAGATTTTAGGCTCTAGAAAACTAGAAATTCCAAAATTTCAGTTCTGGCTACAGTACCCCATCGAAAAATGAATATGGGTTTCTAGAAGCGTCAGGGCCTTAATTTCGAAAAATAGTCATCGCATTTTCAAGTAAGTGAGATTTTAGGCTCTAGAAAACTAGAAATTCCAAAATTTCAGTTCTGGCTACAGTACCCCATCGAAGAATAAATATGGGTTTCTAGAAGCGTCAGGGCCTTAATTTCGAAAAATAGTCATCGCATTTTCAAGTAAGTGAGATTTTAGGCTCTAGAAAACTAGAAATTTCAAAATTTCGGTTCTGGCTACAGTACCCCATCGAAGAATAAATATGGGTTTCTAGAAGCGTCAGGTCCTCAATTTCGAAAAATAGTCATCGCATTTTTAAGTAAGTAAGATTTTAGGCTCTAGAAAACAAGAAATTCCAAAATTTCGGTTCTGGCTACAGTACCCCATCGAAGAATAAATATGGGTTTCTAGAAGCGTCAGGGCCTTAATTTCGAAAAATAGTCATCGCATTTTCAAGTAAGTGAGATTTTAGGCTCTAGAAAACTAGAAATTCCAAAATTTCAGTTCTGGCTACAGTACCCCATCGAAGAATAAATATGGGTTTCTAGAAGCGTCAGGGCCTTAATTTTGAAAAATAGTCATCGCATTTTCAAGTAAGTAAGATTTTAGGCTCTAGAAAACAAGTAATTCCAAAATTTCAGTTCTGGCTACAGTACCCCATCGAAGAATAAATATGGGTTTCTAGAAGCGTCAGGGCCTTAATTTTGAAAAATAGTCATCGCATTTTCAAGTAAGTAAGATTTTAGGCTCTAGAAAACAAGAAATTCCAAAATTTCAGTTCTGGCTACAGTACCCCATCGAAGAATAAATATGGGTTTCTAGAAGCGTCAGGGCCTTAATTTTGAAAAATAGTCATCGCATTTTCAAGTAAGTAAGATTTTAGGCTCTAGAAAACAAGAAATTCCAAAATTTCAGTTCTGGCTACAGTACCCCATCGAAGAATAAATATGGGTTTCTAGAAGCGTCAGGGCCTTAATTTCGAAAAATAGTCATCGCATTTTCAAGTAAGTGAGATTTTATGCTCTAGAAAACTAGAAATTCCAAAATTTCAGTTCTGGCTACAGTACCCCATCGAAAAATGAATATGGGTTTCTAGAAGCGTCAGGGCCTTAATTTCGAAAAATAGTCATCGCATTTTCAAGTAAGTGAGATTTTAGGCTCTAGAAAACTAGAAATTCCAAAATTTCAGTTCTGGCTACAGTACCCCATCGAAGAATAAATATGGGTTTCTAGAAGCGTCAGGGCCTTAATTTTGAGAATCAATCATCGTGTTTCAGTGCTTATGAGGACCTTATCTCTGGAAAAGCTCGAAAAACCTTTAGAAGACGTCAAAATTTCAATTGACTGAAATTTACCCAGAGCTCCTCAGACGACGTTTGGTATAGTTGCAACCATTTTTCTAAGAAAACCCGAAAACTCAATTGTTTTCAGGAGTGAAATTTATTTTTTGTCAAGAATTACTCACTTTTTCACGAATTGAAGATCATTACAACCGTTCCAGTCTCTGAGAACGGCAACGATTCGATCGGCACAGGAATGAGTTGATTCCCTTTTGTCCGTGTCGAGACGCGAATTTGTAGCTGATAATCGGACTACTTTCGATTCTCCACTGGATTAGGGCATGCTGGGAGCCATTGGAGCCATCTCCATCTTGCACAATACCAATAATTTTACAGTAGGTTGGCTCAGCGTAGTGGATTTTGTGGGTTCTGAAAAAAGCAAGGTATTCTAGTGGTATTCGGTAAATTTTCCTACATTTTTTAAAACTAATTTATGCCCGATCCAGACAAGATTTTTCCAAACGCCATGAGAATTCGTCCGACGTGTTCAATAACCTCAAAATCGTAATAATTTCAGAGTCCTTCCAAACCGTGATGATGCCTTCGCAATTAGTCAGAATAGCATCTGGCTCAGAATGAAACCAATTTTCTCGGTTTTTGCACTAGAAGATTTCAAAATAATTAGAATCTCTTGGACCCTCTACTGAACTGATTTCCAAGGTTTTTCAATCATTTAAAAACTTTTTTCGAACAAGAATTACCTAAAATCTCCAGACTCCATGCTAAATGTGACATAGTAAATTTCATCCAAAAAGTCTTCTTCTTGGAATCGGCAGTCCGTCCGGTCCCACAGTCTTGATCTCCTCCGATGGAAACCCGTTTTTCTCTCCCGTTCCGCAACCAACTGAATCCTCTCCACCTTGATTACGGTACCAATCCTCTCTGATACGATGCCGTATTGATTGTCATCGCATCTTCCATATCGTACTCAGTGTATGAGGCCACAGCGACACAAGCATTTGTTCCCATTGGGTACTCGTCCAAGTCCTACTTTTCGGCGGCTTCCAGTTTGATCAGTGGCTGTTGGGAGTACTGAAAACGATACATCTTGTTGTCGGCTCGGGCGTGCCAAGTTTGAACTGCTGCTACCATGGTTTGTTTTCTCATCTGATATTGGTAGACGTTACTGCAAAATTAAGAGAGTTTTAAAAATCGATGTTTTAGAATAGTTTTGACTCCAAAAAATGGCATTTTAGAAACCAATTTTGGTAGTTTTGAGCTAAATTTGACAGAATTAGACCATACATGTTGTTGTCTTGATTCTAATGTTCTTGAGTTTTGCGATTCTGAGCTCAAATTTTCATTCATTTTCCGATGTTTTTTAAAATTTTGCGGAAACTAAAACAATAGCCGTGCTGAGAAGTCATAGTTTGTGACAAACATCACTGAAAGCTGCTCAAAAATCGATATTTTTCCTTTGAACTACGGCAAAAAGCTATTTGTGATATTTGGAATTGATGCCTTTGTTCCGATCACCATGATAATCAGAAACTCAATATTTTTCAGCAATGACATAGACTTTTTGATAAAGAAATACTTACTTTTTCATGCATTGAACATCCTCACAAGCCCATCAAGCAGTTCCCATGTACCTCCGTGAGTTCTGAAACGATATTATCGGTTTTAACTTAATAAATATGTCTTCTGATTTTATTCTCTGTAAATTCTCACTAAAAAACAACAATTACTTACATTTTCAGCCGCATTTTCAGCGAATATAAATGTCGAAGGCCTTTAGAACCTTCCAGAAGCCTCACATTTTTAACGCTAAATTTGGCGCAAGGCGGCATAGTGGAGCGTTGTTGGGAGAACGATTTTGGGCGGGAGTTTGAAAAATGATGCGAATTTTGAATTGCAGGGATGGTCGAAGTTAAGAAAGCTAAGCACAATAAAAACGGATGAAAACCCACTAATCTTTTAGAAAAAGTTGTATTTAACAAATTAGATAGTTTCGATATGAAAGTTTGAAACTATGATCATACTGAATATAAACACATTTCTCTAAATGAGATCATCCTTAATTCCTGGAGATCATCCTTAATTACTAGTAATAAACAGAAACGTCCCCCTTTCTCCGTTCTATTTAACCCCTTCTCTTTCACATCTCCCGTCAGTCAAGAGACCAACGAGACGGGGGTTATTTTTCTTTTCTCTGCGTCTCTTACTTTTCTACTATCTCTCCGGATCCACAGCACTACTCCACACTGCAATACCGCCTGGTGGCCGGTCAGACGTTATCGCACAACCCACACTTGTGTCGCACAATGGACGATTTGTGGAAGAAGAAATGAAACAGATGGAATAGTGGGGGTTATTTCTAAAACAATCAGCTGCGCTGAAAATGTCTTCGGAAAAAGTGTTTTCAAATTGAAGATGATCCAGGCTCTAGAGAACAAGAAATTTCAAAATTTGGTTTCCGGCTACCGTACCCCATGAATGCATAAGGATGTGTTTTTAGAACTTTCAGGGCCTTGATTCTGAAAAAGAATCATCGCATTTTCAAGTTAAAGATGATCCAGGCTCTAAAGAACAAGAAAATTCAAAATTTGGTTTCCGGCTACCGTACCCCATGAATGCATGAGGATGTGTTTTTAGAACTTTCAGGGCCTTGATTCTGAAAAAGAATCATCGCATTTTCAAGTTGAAGATGATCCAGGCTCTAGAGAACAAGAAATTTCAAAATTTGGTTTCCGGCTACCGTACCCCATGAATGCATAAGGATGTGTTTTTAGAACTTTCAGGGCCTTGATTCTGAAAAAGAAACATTGCATTTTCAAGTTGAAGATGATCCAGGCTCTAGAAAACGTTAAATTTCAAAATTTGGTTTCCGGCTACCGTACCCCAAAAATGCATAAGGATGTGTTTTTAGAACTTTCAGGGCCGCAATTCTGAAAAAGAATCATCGCATTTTCAAGTTGAAGATGATCCAGGCTCTAGAAAACGTTAAATTTCAAAATTTGGTTTCCGGCTACCGTACCCCAAAAATGCATAAGGATGTGTTTTTAGAACTTTCAGGGCCGCAATTCTGAAAAAGAATCATCGCATTTTCAAGTTGAAGATGATCCAGGCTCTAGAAAACGTTAAATTTCAAAATTTGGTTTCCGGCTACCGTACCCCAAAAATGCATAAGGATGTGTTTTTAGAACTTTCAGGGCCGCAATTCTGAAAAAGAATCATCGCATTTTCAAGTTGAAGATGATCCAGGCTCTAGAAAACGTTAAATTTCAAAATTTGGTTTCCGGCTACCGTACCCCATGAATGCATAAGAATGTGTTTTTAGAACTTTCAGGGCCGCGATTCTGAAAAAGAATCATTGCATTTTCAAGTTGAAGATGATTCAGGCTCTAGAAAACGTTAAATTTCAAAATTTGGTTTCTGGCTACCGTACCCCATGAATGCATAGGGATGTGTTTTTAAACTTTCAGGGCAGCGATTCTGAAAAAGAATCATTGCATTTTCAAGTTGAAGATGATCCAGGCTCTAGAAAACGTTAAATTTCAAAATTTGGTTTCCGGCTACCGTACCCCAAAAATGCATAAGGATGTGTTTTTAGAACTTTCAGGGCCGCAACTCTGAAAAAGAATCATCGCATTTTCAAGTTGAAGATGATCCAGGCTCTTGAAAACGTTAAATTTCAAAATTTGGTTTCCGGCTACCGTACCCCAAAAATGCATAAGGATGTGTTTTTTTAACTTTTAGGGCCGCAATTCTGAAAAAGAATCATCGCATTTTCAAGTAGAAGATGACCCAGGCTCTAGAAAACGTTAAATTTCAAAAATTGGTTTCCGGCTACCGTACCCCATGAATGCATAAGAATGTGTTTTTAGAACTTTCAGGGCCGCAATTCTGAAAAAGAATCATCGCATTTTCAAGTTGAAGATGATTCAGGCTCTAGAAAACGTTAAATTTCAAAAATTGGTTTCCGGCTACCGTACCCCATGAATGCATAAGAATGTGTTTTTAGAACTTTCAGGGCAGCGATTCTGAAAAAGAATCATTGCATTTTCAAGTTGAAGATGATCCAGGCTCTAGAAAACATTAAATTTCAAAATTTGGTTTCTGGCTACCGTACCCCATGAATGCATAAGGATATGTTTTTAGAACTTTCAGGGCCGCGATTCTGAAAAAGAATCATCGCATTTTCAAGTTGAAGATGATCCAGGCTCTAGAAAACATTAAATTTCAAAATTTGGTTTCCGGCTACCGTACCCCAAAAATGCATAAGGATGTGTTTTTAGAACTTTCAGGGCCGCAATTCTGAAAAAGAATCATCGCATTTTCAAGTTGAAGATGATCCAGGCTCTAGAAAACGTTAAATTTCAAAATTTGGTTTCCGGCTACCGTACCCCAAAAATGCATAAGGATGTGTTTTTAGAACTTTCAGGGCCGCAATTCTGAAAAAGAATCATCGCATTTTCAAGTTGAAGATGATCCAGGCTCTAGAAAACGTTAAATTTCAAAATTTGGTTTCCGGCTACCGTACCCCAAAAATGCATAAGGATGTGTTTTTAGAACTTTCAGGGCCGCAATTCTGAAAAAGAATCATCGCATTTTCAAGTTGAAGATGATCCAGGCTCTTGAAAACGTTAAATTTCAAAATTTGGTTTCCGGCTACCGTACCCCATGAATGCATAGGGATGTGTTTTTTTAACTTTCAGGGCCTTGATTCTGAAAAAGAATCATTGCATTTTCAAGTTGAAGACGATTCAGGCTCTAGAGAACGTTAAATTTCAAATTTTGGTTTCTGGCTACCGTACCCCATGAATGCATAAGGATGTGTTTTTTCAACTTTCAGGGCCTTGATTCTGAAAAAGAATCATCGCATTTTCGAGTTGAAGATGATCCAGACTCTAGAAAACGTTAACAGTCTTAGTTGCGAAATGTCTCGGAGCTCCAAACTCCAATGTTCATTGAGGAAGCCCGTGAAACTCATGTCCTACTGTACTTCGAAACTTTTACTTGATTCTTACTAAACATGTGTTATTCACAGGTACGAAAAGGTAAAAAATTGTGTTCTCAGTTCATCAAAACAGATCCAAAAAGACGATTGCAGGAAAAAGATCGCAAACATCTGAGTGGAACATTCAATTGAGGTTTGAACAAAGACTTTTCTCAAAGAGTCGAATGTTAAAACTGACCGTCGCTTTAGGAATATTGTCTTCCACTTCTTCTATCATTTACGTTCCTTCCTTCACTTCAGTTTTTGGATCAGGTGTACTTCATAGTCTCTGTTGACCAGGTAGGAATTGGGCCAGATGTTGGGGCACCCGACTCGGGCGGCGTGATAGACTGCGTTCAAGTTGACTGGACGACGACGCATACACAGGTAGACGTTACTGCAAAATTAAGAGAGTTTTGAGCGGTGAAATCGACGTTTTAGAGGATTTTGACTTCAAAAATTGGCTTGTTAGTAACCAATTTCGATAGTTGTGAGCTAAATTTAGGTGAATTAGAGCATAAATGTTGCTGTCTTGATTCTAATGAATTCTTGAGTTTCGCGATTCTGAGCTCAAATTTTCCTTCTTTTTCCGATTTTTTTGAAAAATTTGCGAAAACTAAAAAACAGCCGTGCTGAGAAGTCATAGCTTGTGACAAACATCATTGAAAATTTCTCGAAAATCGATATTTTTTTTGAACTACGGCAAAAAGCTATTCTTGGCGTGATATCAGGAACTGACGCTTTATTTTTCAAATCACTATAATAATCAGAAACTCAAACTTTTTTCAGTAGTTTAATCGACTTTTTGATAAAGAAATACTTACTTTTTCACGCATTGAACATCCTTACAATACCATCAAGCTGTTCCGATGTAATTCTGTGAGTCCTGAAAAATATTATCGGTTTTAACTCAAAAAATAAGCTTTCTGAGTTTATTTTCAGTAAATTCTTATAGAAAAACAACAATCACTTACATTTTCAGCCGCATTTTCAGCAAATATAGATGTCAAAGGCCTTTAGAACCTTCCAGAAGCCTCCCAATTTCGACGCTAAATGTGGCGCAAGGCGGCATAGTGGAGCGTTGTTGGCAGAACGATTTAGGGCGGGAATTTGAAATATAAAGCAAATTTTGAATTGCAGGGATTGTCTAAGTTAAGAAAGGTAGGCACAACAAAGACAGATAAAAACCCACGAACTAAAAAAATTTGAATTCAACTATTTAGAGTTTCAATATGAAAAAATGAAAATATGATTATACTGAATAAAAACACATTTCTCTATATGAAATCATTCTTAATTCCTAACTTAAGATGTTACAAATGTTTCGTTTTTACTAGGGGCTCATTTTAATTAAAGATGCAATTGATTGGAAGCATATATGCGTCGGAAATCACAATTCTGAAGTCAATTTTCGCTGAACGCCTTCAGAAGACGTCTCCATATTCTAATGAGAAAGTGAATGTTAAGTCACCAACCGACTCTATGACGTATCTGACTAGTGAGAAACATAAAGGTCCCCTTTCTTCCCCGTTCCATTTGACCCACATCGCCCATCAGCCAAGAGACCAACAATCGAGGGTCATTTTTCTTCTCTCTGCGTCTCTAACGTTTCCTTTATCTCTCCGGATCCACAACACCACAATGCACTGCAATGCCGGCGGGGGGGGGGGGGCCGGACAAATCTTATCGCACAACCAACTGCCTCGGACAATGAACGATTAGTGGAAGAAGAGAGGAATAAGAAGGAATTGTGGGGGTTAGTAGAATAGAAGGGGTGGTATTAAGAACGGGAAAGGGACCAAAAAACATAGGGTGAAAGAGGAAAAGTGGGGGAAAGGGGAGGGGGTGAATTTCAGAAATTATCAGCTATGCTGAGAATGTTTCCGGAAGAGAAGGAGCAGGGTAGACCTCAATCTCTCCATCCTGAGATACAATACAGAACAAAAATATGAATATCATATTTGGATATTTTCAATGGGAACAGGAAAATTTTGGATTTCTAAAATGAACAGGTAGTCTGATCAGTTAGAAAGCTTTCGGGCATATCATGCAAACTTAAATCTGTTTTTTTTTTTGAGGAAAAGTCGAACAAAGAAGTCGAAAACTACAAAAATCGGGCTTGATTACTAAACCCTGATAATCGTAATACTCTAAACTACTTTTTTTAGACACCTAATGTTGACCTTACTCAACTGAAAACTTTCAAATATGATACCTTTTTGTCCATCATGGAACATTCATTTAGCCAAAATCACATGCTCTCTTAGACACGCTCCCTGACACAGACTGACACAGTGGCGCTTTTTTCAACGCTTATTTTTTCACTGATAAGAGAAGAAAAAGAAGGACGAAACTTTGATAAATGATCTAAAAAAAGAGATGAATGAAGAAGATAGAAGGGGAAAAGAGAAGAAAAGTTCAGTAGTCTGCCGCACTATTACCTCACTATCATTTTCTCATTTCCAATATTTTTAGGAAATCTGAGAGTCTGAGATTCTTTCCTTTGACACCTCCTTATATCAAAATTTGAAAAACTATGATACTTTTACTTCATCTCCATTTTTACAGTGATGGCAGGATTCAACAATCAAATCGTGATCAGCGAGCGAGACTTCGAATTCCAAAAAGCCCAAGCCGCCCATTTCCGGTGGAATGCTCCCTATTGCCAGGAGCACGGGAATCAAGGAGAACTGCCCTACTGTGATTGTGGACTCGACACTTATGTCCGCCCAGAGCCAGAATTCAAGATGCAATTCAGCTACTGGCTCCAGGGACAACAATACCAAGTCCAAGATCTTTCATACGAGCAATTGGTATTGTTGAAGCTCGAGTGTCAGCACAAGCTCATCGACCTTGAGAAGGATCTGGCAAGCTTCATGAAGAGATTCAGGAACCGCCGAGGTGATATGATTATGAGGACCGAGTCTGCGATCAACCAGTGGAACGGACATTTGGAGAGGTTCTCGCAAGAGGCCGAGAGACGAGAACGGCAGAGAAGAGCAAATGGAGGAGAATTCATCGAAGAGAATGATGAAGGATATGTGGAATAATTTTCTATTTTTTTCAATCTCAAAGTTCTACATTTTTTTAGTTTCTATAATAAAAACGTTTTGTTAAAAGTTTTTTTGTTAAAAATTTGAATGAAAAATTTAGAGAAGTATGGAAGAAAAATGAAAGGAAACGACTGATTCTTCTCAAGATAACAAAAAGGGGGGAGGGGAGAAAAATGCAAGCGAAAAACGTAAACAATAGTGGGAGGGCCTCGTGAAGTGATGAGAAATGAGTGGAAAAAACATGGAGAAATTTGAGAGTGGAAAGATGAAGAAAACGTTTTTCTATCTGCAAACATAAGGTTCTTCCCTCTGCAAAGACCACCGACGTTGACAGATGTGTACCCATAAATATTGCAAGATGGGCCGCGCAATATCTACAGTACCGGCCATAATGATATGCCGCAAGAGTTTTTCGACCATAACTTCGCTGAAAGTAACTGAATCGGGCTCAAATTTTGGCACGAAACGTGAAAAAGCAATAGAAAACTGTACCTACCATCAAATTTATCATTTCCAAAAAAAAGTTGAAAAATTTAGATTTTAAAAAAATCACGAAAAATCCGAATTTTGAGATTCGGACTTTTCATCCTTCTATTATGTCTCCTTGTAGGATTATTTGCTTGGATGTTTAAAAAAGTGAACAAACATGATGTTGAGATACTATTAGCACTTTTTCGACCCAAAATAATGAGGATGTGCAAAACTAGATTGCAGTTACAGAAGGCATGAGGTGTGAAGCTGCTCAACTACAAAAAATAAGCGACTACAACTCTTCTGGGTACTCATATCATTGACTAAATAATCGATAGCATTGCCCTAAAACTTATCAATAATTTATTTTAGTTTCTATTATGATTTTGATTGCTATGGCCTCAAACCGCTGCACCAAACATGTACGCGTTGTTCTCACAACCCCCGAACGTCGTCTTGTGACGTTTCCAGATGGACGGAGGATAGTCGGATGAACACAAAAAATTACCCAAATAATAACAGGAGTCTTATTTACAATTTCCAACCACTTCAAAGATCAGTCGATAACGTTCCACAGAGATTCGTCCAGTAATTAATACGATTTTCCTTTTCTAGTATGATAGTTTGGAAGCCACTATTGCAGAGAAGGCTTATCACATACCAATTCGTTGTTTTAGTGTGCAAACATAATTTTTATGCATAGAAATGAGAAATCACAACGGTTCCTTAACAAATCAAGTCGAATTACACCCCAAGTGTCACTTTCTGGCTACCCACCGATTTGACGATATGGTCAAAACAATTTATCGTGCTGCATTTTTGTGGAACGTTATCGACTGATCTTTGAAGTGGTTGGAAATTGTGAATTAGACTCCTGGTATTATTTGGGTAAATTTTTGTGTTTATCCGACTATCCTCCATCCACCTGGAAGCGTCATAAGACGAAGTTTGAGACTTGAGAGAACAGCGGGCTCATGGTTGATACAGCGGTTTGAGGCTATAACAATCAAAAATCGTAATAAAAACTATTATAAACTATGATTAAGTTCGAGAGCAATGCTATCAATTATTTAGTTAATGATATAAGTCCCCAGAAGAGTTGTAGTCACTCTTCCTTTTGTAGTTGAGCAGCTTCACATCGCATGCCTTCGGTAACTGCAATCCAGTTTCACACATACCCATAATTTTGGGTCAATAAAGTGCTAATAGTATCTCAACATCATGTTTGTTCATTTTTTTCAAACATCCAGGCAAATAATCCTTGAAGGAGACATAATAGAAGGATCAAAAGTCCGAATCTCAAAATTTGGATTTTTCGTGATTTTCGAAAAATCTAACTTTTTCCGAATTTTTTTTCGAATTGATAAGCTTGTTTGTAGGTTCAGTTTTCTATTGTTTTTTCACATTTTGTGTCGAAATTCGAGCCCAATTCAGTTACTTTCAGCAAAGTTATGGTCGAAAAGCTCTTGCGGCATATCATTATTGCCGGTACTGTATATATACGGCTGTCACGATTAAGACGAGGAAAAGTGCGGGAATGGTGGAAAGTATAAGAATAACAGAAATTACAAAGAAAAGGCTTGTAGTAGAATATACATATTTGCTTTTTAGAAAATCTCAGAATCCATCAGATTCTCAGAATACATCAGAATATGAGAATCATATTGGCGTCTAAAGCTGTGGAACGATAAACGACTTGGAACAAAACTCAGAAATTTTTATGAAAGACAAAACAGAAAAAAAATTATAGAAATTTGATCAATCATATAAACAATTTCAGAAAGAAGAACAAGAAAGATACAAAAATGCGATGGCGAAGCTTGAAGAAGAAGTATTTGGTGTTTTTGCAAAAATTCAAAAATTGACAAAATTTTCAGAGAACTTTGAGTTTTGGTCAAAATATCACAAGATATCAAAACACTCTGAATGAAATTCAATAACCTAGAAAGTATGGGATTTTCAAGTTTTCATACATTGAAAAATGAGCAGTTCAAGAAAAAAAAGTTGAGCAACAGAAAATGGGAAAACAGATGACATTATTTTCACTAATGCTTGGTATAACTGTCTTTATATTCTTTGCTTCTCTCACCTAACCAATATTTGTATTCTTTTATATGATGCCTTGTCTCTTCTTCTAGAGCTTTTTTTTCTTGGCAATATTTTGACTGTTGGCCTCGGCTAGTTTGGCAACCTCATGCTGAGCTGAAAATTGTTTTTCTTAATTTTACACGGTCTCTAGCTCTTAGCTTACTTCTGATGCATTTCTCGGCATTCTCGATCATTTCCCAGTCCTTTTCGGTTTCTATAAACGGCTTAATCATTTGATTGAGGCATAAATTGGAAACACACCTTCCAGAATTTCCGTGATCATGCTGTTTTGCGTCTTCGCATGCTCCAATTCAAATTTCTTGACCTCGGAGCTGGGATATCCCAGAATTTGTTCCATACGGTCGACGTTTTTTGCAGAGTTCTTGATGGTTTTTACAGATTCAATCCACCTTTTGATCTTTTTCTCAGTGTCCTCTTCAATTTTCTTCACTTCGTCGTCAACTGGCACCGACTCGGACGTCACTTCAAAGATATACTTCATCGGCTAAAAAAAGTTATTTTTAAAAGAGCAGTCTAACAGCCAGTTATGCTAAAGTTACCACAATTTCTTATCAGAAAAGTTTTTTTTTTGGTCGTATGCACGAAATAGGGCTCTCTCAAAATGCATATTTTCTAAAATGTGGTAACAGCTAGAATCTGTCAAAGTGATGACTCTTATAATGGCAAGTTGGATATTCTAATAGAAGATCCAAAGATCGTTTTTTCTCAAAATTCCATCAGCAGAGAAATTAATCTTCAAATATGAGAAAAGTTAGTATAGCCTGAAACTCTGATAACCCATGACTTGCATGACCGTTTCAGTAAAACTACCATAGAAATTAAAAGCCCGTGGTCAATATTGTATGCACCGAACTTTACAGAAAAAATTGTGATTTGTTAGCTCGAATACTATCCTAATAAGAACCTGATATTTGACACATTTACCAAAAAAATATACCTCCGTGTCAATTTCCTGCAGTGTTTTGATCAGCTCCTGCCGCTGCTCCAGTGAGTAGCTAGGTACGCCTGCTATCACAGCTGTAAAATCTGGACAGACAAAATGACCGGACTTGAGCTGGCTCCCTCGGTGTTATTGCCTCCTTCACCCTGTTAAAGCATCTTCACAAACTGAAATTCTTGAATTTTTTGTAACTTGATTCTCCACCGATTTCATTATTCATGAACAAATTTCTCATTGAAACTTACTTGAGTAGTCTCCTTTGGTGACGAACTTTCCCCTTCTTCATCCTCTAAGCCAGCGTCGTTGAGCGGAGGAGAATGAGGTCTTTTGAGTGCGTTACGTCTTGACATTGACATAGTTGATTTCTGAAAAAAATTTGAAAAAAATTGAGGAAAATGTGCTTGAAGGTGTCCGAAAAGAGAAAAACCACATTAAAAAGCACACAATGATTGGGGAATCAGAAAAAAGAAAACTAAGTAAGCAAGAAAACAAAGACGAAAAAATAGTAGTGGAAAAGGAAAGGAGTATGGCTGTGTTAATTTCTCCCAGCTTGAAATACTGATAGCAATTACGTTTGCGAACAACTGTCGGTCGGTGGTTTCCTTATCATTTCAAGGGTAGGAGGGCTGCCAACTGACCAAATCAATTTACCAACAGACCAATTTTTCAGCTACCCAAGGTTGGATTTTTCAAATGAATACGGCTAAAGCAAACTGTATTATCAACAATTAAAAAACAAATCGAAAAGTCCGTCTAGTCCAGGAAAGTTCTTATTGGACTATCCGTTTATTGAGAGATCAAAAAACTTGATAAACCTACTTTTTCTCCAGACGTAATTACACACTCAAACAGATAGAAAAATTGGTCTCACTTTCTCGTCCAGTCTTGCTTTCTCTGGTTATCTTTCATCCTGAAGCAAGTCTACACTCATAAATTAAATGGAAGAAAAAATATGTGAGATGCAGAAATGATGTAGATCGAAGAATAGAAGTAACCAAGGCTTCTATTCTTCTAGACTCCAAGAATCCAGGTTTCCAAGAATCCCAGAACCTAACTAGGGACTGCCACAGTGTGACTTTGGCTGTTTGGTATGAATCATATTTCATTATATAGCTGATGCTTAGAATAGCAGATACGTAAATTTTTAGCTGCGATGGAGCGCCGTGCGCAGAGAAAAAATGGGTCAACAGTTTCAGTTTTCGGCTCTATCCCAGAAAAAAGGTCCTTTGGAAATAAAGAGGTCCTTCGCGAAACTAAAAGGTCCTTTGAAGAAATAAATTGGTCCTTTTGAGTAAAATAGAGGTCCTTTCAAAATATAACGGTCCTTTGGAAAATATCGGCGAAAAATGGCCCCAACCGCAAAGAATTTTCTCAAGCCATTATACTTCCCTTTATATTTTCAGGCTTAGGCAACGCCACAGGAGTCTTTTATACAAATTGGAAGCTAAAATTCATCTAAAAGTCTATTTTTCGGAATTATAATGTTTCTGAGGCCTTTGCCTAAGCCTAAGGAAAAGGAAACACTACCAAAATATTTACTGAATGATGAATTCTTGGAACCATTCTTTGCGGTTATGACCGTCCTTTGAATTCGGGACGATTCAATTGTCAAATTTGTGTCACCCAAACTCCTGGGACCATTTTAAACGATTTTCAAAAAACCCGTTTACTTTTCAAAGGACCGTTATATTATCTAAAGGACCTTTTTATTTCCCAAAGGACCCGTTTATTTTTCAAAGGACCGTTATATTTCCCAATGGCCCTTTATTTTGACCAAAGGACCGTTTTAATAGCCAAAGGACCTCTATTTTGACTAAAGGACCTTTATTTTGACAAAGGACCTCTGAGAATGCAAAGGACCTTTTTTCTGGGAAAGAGCCCAGTTTTCTTTATGTTCCTCACAGTTTTTCAGAAGATCACAAAAAAAATCTCATTGAAAAGACTTCACGTCACTTTCTCAGTTTTAGTTTTCAAAATTTTCAATCTTTTTTCAATCCTGAAGGAAATACAGTGAAAGCTGAAACTGTTGACCCGTGTTTCTCAGCTCACAGTACTCAATCGCAGCTAAAAATTTGTATTTCTGTCATTCTCGTTAACAGCGATCAAATGGTACAGGTTTTGTATCAAACGGCCGAAGTCACATAGTGTCATTCCCTAGTAAGAATCCAAGAATCCAAAAATCGAAGAGTCCGAAAATCGGGGGAGGAAATACACAAATATTGTGAGAAGAGCCGCGCACTTTTTCTTTCTTCTTCTTTTTGAATAATGTCTTCTGAACGTCTTGAGGGGAGCCATATGTTGTGGCCATTCATCTTTCTCTCTTCTCCCCCTTTTTACTGGGGGAGTAGATAGAATAACCCGGCTGTCAAAACTAAGACGGAGCAAAATGCGGGAAAAGTGAAAGGGATAGGAAAAATAGACATGGCTCAAAAAGAGCTTGAAGTGGAATTTGGCGGTTGTGAAAAGGCAAGACCTCGGTCTCGGTTTTCCAGAATTTCGAGAAAATGTCTGTACACTCATTGGTTTCTGACTCATAAAATTCACTGTACAAAAAACTAAAAAATTTATGAAAGTAGGCAGCAATGAAGATAAGAAGCGCAAAATACGACAAATAGGAGAGGATGAAGTGTAAAGTTTTTAACTCTCTGAAAGTAATACAATGTTTTTTTTTTCTAGAAAATTGGAAAGTACTCATTAGTCAATATATGTAGAATCCCTAACTATGGATCTAGACAAAGTAAGAAGAAAAGAAATTATGGGATTCAGTTCTGATCAGCCAAGAAGTGTGAGTTTGTTATTTTTGATCTCATCGTCGAAACGGAGGCTATCATCTTTGAGAAGGTGCTCTCTGTCGAATACTTCCGTCCCAGCAATCCATTGATTCAGGTCCCTGTTTCTGGTTTGCTGACCAGGGAAGTAGTGCTCTCTCAGAGGTTCCAAGTAGGCATCGTTGGGAACACGATAACCATGAGGGTCGAGAGTCAGCGTCCATTTGCGTCTTCTCCACCTGAAAAAAAGGCATTTATATTTTAATATTTTTCAAATGACTTACGGCATTAGTTGCTTGTGGACGGGTTCCAGAAAAGCTTGTGCTCGACGAATCTCATTGATGCAATTTTTGCATCTCTCGCCACCCCAGCAGTCATGGTAGATAGTAACGTAGGGCTCGTAGTAGGCCTGAATTTTAGTCATTGTTTTCATGAAAATGTTAGTTTTTTTCTCAAAAATCAACGAAAATTAGTTAGAGGGGGAGTCCACTAAATCAGATTTTTGAGATTCTCATATCAATAGACGGAGAATTCTTAAGAGAATAACTAATTCTTTTGGACCCCACTCTCAAAATTACTCCTTCAAAAGATATATGCCGAAAACAGGCCAGAAATTAGAATTGAAAGTGTGGAGATGAAGGTGAAAAACGTGTAATTCTGCACACCCTCAGTACTAATTTTTGGCCTGTTTTCTCAGAAATTCTACGTCGAAATACATTAAAATCTTCAAAATCTTGAAATTAGTGTACTCCCCTTTTAAAATGTCCGAAAATAACAAAAAAAATGGTTTTGACCAAAATACCAAAACAAAATTGGGGTTTATCCGAAAATTCGACACATCAAAAATTCGACTCCAATAACTCAAGTTGACCGGCCCGGTTGCCCTGGTTTTCGTGGTGTCGATTTTTGAGTTAAACCCGATTTTTTAGGTATGCTGGTGAAAACCATCATTTTGTCAAAAAAACTTGTGACATTTTAAACTAATTTTTGTTGAATTTTGTTGATTTCTTCGAATTTTTCCTACAGCTCTACCGGGTTGGGCCGGCAAATCAAAAGTATGAAAATTGTCGATATTTGACTTACGCCGCCAAAAATTCCGTCATGTCCTTCCATCTTAACATGGGCATTGTGATAAAGTGTTCCGTTGTGGGTGCATTGTAGAGGAACCATTTTGAGATCCTCGTCGAAGGAAGAGAGCCTACTGTAAAATATACAAAATTAGGGGATATTCATTTTTTAGAACAGTTTACCTGGGCTGATGGGTGTCGTCTTCAATATAATATATCAAAGCACAGAACTTGTCTCGGTTCGGGCAAATGAGGGTGCCATCGTATCCAATAATCGACTTGGTGTTGTCCGACATATGGAAGAGGGTGTCATCGGTGACTTGCTCTGCTGAGCAAGCCACCGTTAGCGTGTACAGCATGTACACTATTATCCATAGTGGGTGTTTCATGACGCTTGATCCGAATTACTCTGCAAGAAATTGTCTTTGAAAATTTTTGGGAATATCGGAATATTCTAAAAGCATGGCGATATGGGAACAAAAAACGAGAGTACAAAAAACAATTCTAAAAAGTTAGCAGGCTGTGTGGAGCTCAGGTTTTCTGATTCCGCATCCTCAAAAATGACAATACTCATGAAGGACACCCACCCTTTTATACTAGGAGTTCACGTAGGCGGTGTGCTCGTAGGCGGAGTCAAGCACAATGCCCAGCGATTCTGAGAAAGTTTTTTAAGCGATTCCGAGAATTTTCCAAAAACTCGTAGTCAACTTTACATCTTGTATCCTATTCTTCTCTGTTTCTCTATCAAGTTTGAGCACTCTTCTTCTTTTTTTTTGGTTTTGCGGGGGACTCAAAACTAGAATCACCAAAAAAATGAAGAACTCAGTTTCTAGACGGATGATGGTCGTTAACTGAAATAGTGAGGGAAAGAGAGAGACCAGTAAAAAAACACTGCCGGAAACTTGAAAGAGCACGTATACACATTTTCGGGACGACTGGAGCTCATGATCGATCAAATTTTTTTTGGAGAAAAAGTGAAACGGGTGAGATGGGATTTGAGAACAGATGGCTGGATGATCGTTGACTCTTTTGGCGGTAAAAATCCCTGGAAGTTTCCATGCTTATGACCGTAATACGATTTGCAATGGAGCGATTCTGGAAATCTGAAAAAGTCTGAAAATCCATACTTTTTTAATTTACATGTTTTTAGGTCTCATTGGCACAAAAATGTTCAACTTATTCAGAGAATCTTACTTGAAAATTATGAAAATCACAACTGCTCAAGTTATATCACATTTTACGAAATCCCAGTTTCAGATTGAAGAGCTTCTTGAGCTCCGTAGACTTGCTATTTTAGCATTTCACTAATTTTTGCAAGTATCAAAAATTGGGCAAAAATATATTCTTACCATGAACAATTTCATACGATTTGCAATGGAGCAATTCTGGAAATCTGAAATAGTCTGAAAATCCATTAATTTTCATGTTTTCATGTCTCATTCAAACGGAAATTTTTAGCTGATTCAGAAAATCTTTGTAAAAAATCATGAAAATCAAAATTGCTCATGTTAAGGCACGTTTTATGAAATCCCAGTTTCAGATTGAACATCTTCTTGAACTCCGTAGACTTGCTATTTTAGCATTTCACTCACTTTCACAAGTAGCATAAATTTGGAAAAAATATTTTCTCACTCTACGAACAACTTCATACGATTTGCACCGGAGCGTTTCTGGAAATCTGAAAAAATCTGAAAATCCATACTTTTCAAATTTTCATGTTTTTAGGTCTCCTTCGAACGGAAATTTTTAGTTGATTCAGAAAATCTTAGTTACAAATCATGAAAACCAAAACTGCTGCAGTTATAGCACTTTTTGTGAAATCCCAGTTTCAGATTGAAGAACTTCTTGAACTCCGTAGACTTGCTATTATAGCACTTCACTAGTTTTTGCAAGTATCAAAAATTCAGAAAAAATATTTTCTCTCTTCATGAACAATTTCATACGACTTGCACAGAAGGAATTCTGGAAATCCGAAAAAGTCGTAGGCGGTGTGTTCCTAGACGGAGACAGGCACGATACCAAGCGATTCTGAGAAAGTTTTTTAGGCGTTTCCGAGAAATTTCCAAGAACTTTTAGTCAACTTTACATTTAATATTCTCTGTTTCTCTATCAAGTTTGAGCACTCTTCGTTTTTTTTTGGTTTTGCGGGGGACTCGAAACTAGAATCACCAAAAAAATGAAGAACTCAGTTTCTAGACGGATGATGGTCGTTAACTGAAATAGTGAGGGAATGAGAGAGACCAGTAAAAAAACACTGCCGGAAACTTGAAAGAGCACGTATACACATTTTCGGGACGACTGGAGCTCATGATCGATCAAATTTTTTTTGGAGAAAAAGTGAAACGGGTGAGATGGGATTTGAGAACAGATGGCTGGATGATCGTTGACTCTTTTGGCGGTAAAAATCCCTGGAAGTTTCCATGCTTATGACCGTAATACGATTTGCAATGGAGCGATTCTGGAAATCTGAAAAAATCTGAAAATCCATACTTTCTTAATATTCCGTTTTTTAGGACTCATGATATACTTGGAGTTTACGTAGGCGGTGCGAGCCTAGGCGGAGTCAGGCACAATACCAAGCAATTCTGAGAAAGCTTTTTAGGCGTTTCCGAGAAATTTCGAAGAACTCGTAGTCAACTTTACATCTAGCTTTCTATTCTTCTCTGTTTCTCTATCAAGTTTGAGCACTCTTTCTTCTTTTTTTTTTGGTTTTGCGGGGGACTCGAAACTAGAATCACCAAAAAAAAAAAAAGAACTCAGTTTCTTGACGGATGATGGTCGTTAACTGAAATAGTGAGGGAAAGAGAGAGACCAGCACAAAAACAGTGCCGGAAACTTGGGAGAGCACGAAACCACATTCTCGGGACTCATGATCCATCAAATTTTTTTGGGAAAAAAGTGAAACGGGCGAGATGAGATTTGAAAACAAATGTCAGGATGATGGTCTTTGAGCGGAAATCCTCGCAAAAAATCCTGAGTTGGGAACGGAATTTGCACCGTAGCAATTCTGAAAATCTGAAAAAGTCTGAAAATCCACACTTTATAAAAATTCATGATTTTAGGTCTCATTCGAACGGAAATTTTTAGCTGATTCAGAAAATCTTAGTTGAAAGAATGCGAATCAGAACTGCTCAAGAAACGATTGGTTGCGAAACGTGCGGTTTTGAAATGTAATAAACGTTAAACAGACTAGTTTATAGAGTTGCGAAACGACTGGTTGCGAAAGGTCCAGTTTTGAAATGTTTTGTACGTTAAGTAGACTATTTTATAGAGTTGCGAAACGTCCAGTTTTGAAATGTAATGAACGTTAAGTAGACTGGTTCATAGAGTTGCAAAACGACTGGTTGCGAAACGTCCAGTTTTGAAATGTAATGAACGTTAAGTAGACTTTTTTATAGAGTTGCGAAACGACTGGTTGCGAAAGGTCCAGTTTTGAAATGTTATGTACGTTAAGTAGACTATTTTATAGAGTTGCGAAACGACTGGTTGCGAGAGGTCCAGTTTTGAAATGTTATGTACGTTAAGCAGACTATTTTATAGAGTTGCGAAACGACTGGTTGCGAAAGGTCCAGTTTCGAAAAGTAATGTACGTTAAGTAGACTATTTTATAGAGTTGCGAAACGACTGGTTGCGAAAGGTCCAGTTTCGAAAAGTTATGTACGTTAAGTAGACTATTTTATAGAGTTGCGAAACGACTGGTTGCGAAACGTCCAGTTTTGAAATGTTATGTACGTTAAGTAGACTGGTTCATAGAGTTGAAATGTCTGGGTTGCGAATTGTCGCCGTAGCAAAGTTGACGTGAGTTGCGGAATGACTTGACGGCGAAATTTACCGAAGCCGCTTTTTTGTGAACTTTAGTATCTTCACTTTGCATTTTCTTCATCACAACATTCATTATTATCACGATCTTTGTTTTTTTTGTTCTATTCATTCAATAGTTTCATGTTTATTTCTTTGGATCAAGTGTTACAGTAATAGCCTCCAACACAACTTTTTTTTATTATACCTTAGTTTCAAACCTGCAAGGAAATGTAAGTTTTTGGCTTCTTTCTCCTTTCCCATGTCAAACGAATTCCTACGAGTAATCTTTCAAGCAGACATTTCATTTCCTCCCCTTTTCTCTATGCTAGTGTAACTTCATTATTTCTCAACCTACTCCACTGGTCGACAGACAGCGGTGTATAACAACAACAAACAGCACTCTTCGGAAGCCCTCTCACACAGACAAAGACTCGGAAACCAAAGGACACAGAACGAAAACGAGGAGACGAGATGGCCAACAGCAGATGTAAAGAAAAGAAAATGGACAAAAACTAAGTGTGTAGAAGAACTCGGGAGCCCTAAAATGAGTCGAAATTTTGAGATGAGTTTTGAAAATTTGCTGAAAAAAGACTTAAAACAAGCCTCAAACTCAAACATTCAGGGTTCCAGTTTTTGCAGTGTTTTCATAATCTCTCATCTTTGATTCATTATTTTCACGAAATCCCTATAGTCTTCCCGATCCATCTCGCCAGTTCATATGTTTTCTCTGCTGCAAAATGTGGCAATCCCTTCAATTTCTTCTTTCTCGAGATGGATTCCATCTTTCTTCTTCTTCTTCTCCTCCTCCCCTTGTCTTTTTGTAATGAGTTTTGAAACTTTGCTTAAAAGAAAACTTATAACAAGCCTCAAACCCAAGTATTTAGGGTTCCAGTTTTGCAGTACTTTCAAATCTTCCTATTCATTATTTTCACGGAATCCCCATAGTTTTCCCCATCCATCCCGCCAATTCATATGTTTTCTCTTCGGCAGAATGTGCCCGTCCCTTTCTTCTATTCTCAATCTCTTCTTCCCCAAGATGCATTCCATTTTTCTTCTTCTTCTCCTCCAATTCCCCTCGTCCCTTTCCGCTCATCGTTAGTTTACACACACCACCGCCTCTCGTCGCTGCATTCATTGTTATCTCCCTTCTTTGTTTCGCGTGACCCTCATTTCTCTGCGTCTCGTATCCCTACACCATGTCAATGGAGCGAAGTTACCCACAAACAACCGAACGAACGGCGTCTTGTCCGGGAAATTGAATTGTCGACTATTTTTTTTTGTTTTTCGACGTATTCTAGATCATTTGCAAGCCATTTTTTGCATTGTGATCTTCTGGTGAGATCTATTTTTAACCGAAGAACCAATTTTCCTATTCTTACAGCAATTTTTCGTCTCAACTTGTAATTGGTAGCAAAATAAAAATATCGAATTCGAAAAATTTGAGTAAATTGCATAGTAGTTTGTGTTTTTGTGAACGTTTTCTGTTTTTCGAAATGCAGGGGCGGTTTTGCGATTATTTCGTTTATAAAACTGTGAAATCTTGCGAAAAATGTCCGTAAAAAGATGATTTTTCAAATTCTTCCCGTTTTCGTTCATTGAACT
The DNA here is from genome assembly GCA_963932045.1 of Caenorhabditis sinica. Classification (NCBI taxonomy): domain Eukaryota; kingdom Metazoa; phylum Nematoda; class Chromadorea; order Rhabditida; family Rhabditidae; genus Caenorhabditis; species Caenorhabditis sinica. The sequence goes on from OZ009938.1 coordinate 28,705,625, forward strand.
GTGTCAGTCTCTCGTCAATATTTTTAAAACTCTCAGTTTTTCGGTTCTACTCAACCTAATTTAACCGATTTCTTGTTTCAGATGTCAACTGCCTACACAACTGCCTATCCCGCCAGCGTTTTGCAGTTCAAACTCCTTCGAAGGGAGAAAAATCCATCCAGATTTGGAGAACTATTTGAAAACCAGGAGGGAATGATACATTTATGGTGTCTCATGTCTCCCTAGCACTTTGGAAGCCCGGTACCTTGATGAAGGAGTACATGTAAGTCTTTGAATTTTGAAAATTCGTTTTGGAGGGACCTAACAAGGAAGCTCTGTTCAAAAACCAAGTTGAAACTTGCTGAAAATTGATCTCCTGGTACGTCCGAATTGCCTGAACATGCTAAGCAAGTTTCTGAGTCCTCAATACAAGCTGTGTTCAAGTTAAAATCTTATGAAAACAATTTGTGATCCTCGCTTGTTACAGATCAGTATTCAAAGGATCATAACTAAAAAACGACTTGTATTGAGGACCTAACAACTCGATTTTCGTGTTCAAGAGGTATGAAAGAAGCAGGATGCCAATTTTCAGAAAGTGCCTATGTCGTTTTTGAAAGGAGTAACCCTATCAAAAAGGATACTCCAATTACTCACGTTTTCAGTATGAGAATGACCGAGTATCCCATTTTCAAATGAACAAACCTTTTCAGCTCCGTTCCAAAGCCTACGGCGACAACAAACGTGACTCTCTGTACTGATGAAATCTATTGGCTACCACCAAATAAGAGAAGGAAAGGACTGTTCTTGTGCAATTTGTGAAGCCGAGAAACCCTTCTGGACAAATACCGGTTTGAAGACAATTGATGGAATTGAAAAGTAAGCCTTTTCCGTATCCCAAACATTGGATTCATTAGCGATATTTCAGTGCCAAGAGGGATAAATCAAAACGTCATCTAGGCTGTACTGGGGAGAGAAACTGCGAAGAAGTAAGTTTTTGCTCAAAAGCTGTAATTTTATGATTATTTGCAAGAGAAACTCAAATTCACTAACTGTGAACATGATAATTGAAATCTGATATTCTAGTTTTTTCATTGCATGGACAAAAAACTCGATCCAAAGAGACCCGAGGTCAAATCTGATGCCAGGTCGGCAGCAAAAACATACATACTTTTGCTTACTCGCTAACAAAAATCTTACTTCTCTTACCAAACAACATCCGACTCATTTTTTTTCCAGATCGAAAAGATCACAACCAAAATGACCGCGGTTTGCGGATTCGGAGTGCAGTCTGGAAATGACACGAAGGCTTTCAAATATTGTAATTTCCAATTGTCAGATGATTACACTTAGAAGTTCAAGGTTTATTTTACACTACATCTTTCGGCGCGAAAATGACATTCTGGCTTTGATGGTAATCAAAATAACATCATCGAGATGACCATTTCTCAAGTTCCTGTGTAGTCATCTAGATTTTTTTTCATTTTCAGCTTGGATCGAACTTACAAGACGTTAGCAGAAAGCGTCCATATCTACTTGCTCAAGGTTCACGCCGTCAGATTCAATTTTAATGTAAGTAGCTTTCTAAAAAATTCAGACAAATTGATCTGAAATTGCAGCTAGCATCCGCTTCTCCCTATCGAGCAATGTCAAGTCTATGCCAAGATGCTGTACCCAGAGAAAGATTGCCTGAGTGACTTTTCAATGAGTGTCAGTCAACTTTTTGTACCTACAATTGATGTCCCTTCCGCTTTAAGTGTATTTTCTTTTGGCCATCATGATTGTCTCCAACCCCTTCGTCATTTCCTTGTTCACTTCCACCATGTCATTTTTGTAAGGTTTTATGTCATTCTTTTCACCTATTTACTTTTTATTTTGTTATCTTCTTTTTTGTACTCCCCTATCAAACACATAACTTTCTTTCCACATTTCATCTTCGTCCCTGTTTTGAGTTCATAATGTCTTATCAGTATTCAAATAGAGTTTTGGTTGTTTTTTCTGTGTTTTTCTTCAATAAATGTATACCCTTCAATACAATCTGTGTCAATTATTAGCACTTTTTTCCAATAAATGGCATATGTTCAGAACTTGTCTCCAAATAATGATGCCCGCTTGCGAGTTGTGTTACGAGGACTAACGCAGCATAGAGAGCGAAATAGACTCCTGTGGGAAGACGATAAGCAAATGTGTTGTGTGTATGTCGTCGAATGAGGAAAGAGTTAGAGGAGGAAAATGTGAATTGCGTGTGTGTATATGTGTGCTGGGTGGCTAATGACAGCCTGGTGAGGAGACTCTGCGGAAAAGAAGAAGAAGGAAGGCTTGTGGGGGTCCGCTGGGGACCGACGGAGGAGAATGAATTTATGATAGGCAACTGGGGGGTCGTAGCATTGCGGCTAGAACAAAGAAGAAGATGAATTGAATCTCAATTTTCAAAGCGTTTTAGTTAGACTTTAGATCGCAAGTAAAAGAAGCAATAGATGGAACTACGGTATTTCTCATTTTTCTGAGTTTTGAAATAGAAGAACCGACCGAGGATAGGGACCGAAGGAGGAGAAGGAATTGAATCAAAATACTGTCCAAGTGTTAACTTTCAGACTTTTTCCAAAAATCTCTGAAAAATATTTAAGAAAAAACTTGTCAACTAAGACACGGGATTCTAGAGTGGATCTATATCCTCCCTGAATTTCAACAAAATTGGGCTTTGGCAAGTAATTTTTTCTGATTCCCAAACGTGACTATTTTGAACTGAGAACTAGAAATTTGGCAACCATTTGGCATGTGTGGTAGGTGGCCTTTTGTTCTGGGAAGACGTGAAATGAGGTCTCGGATATATTACGTCACCGAATAAGAGGAAAGATGGGAACAACACAACATGTCCGAGTGCCGACAGCCTTATCTGAGACTCATGGTATTGTGTACTCTTTTTTTTTCTTCAATATACCAGGATGTGCAAGGACCACTCTTCTCAATGTCAATCGAAAAAAGAGGAGACAGTGTTGAAAACGAAAAGACGCAGAGACACGGAGACGCAGAAAAAAACAAAAAACGGGAGCGGCGGCAGATGATCATTTGGCACCCTATGTTAGCCAACGAAATGGCGACCAACTGTATACGGACGTCACCCTAATCCCCCGCCCCCCCTATTTAGCCTTGCAACAAGACAACCAACTAATTACGGATGTCTCTCTATTATAGCTATCTTTTTTGTTATTCCCCACCCCCCCCCCTGATTTTTCTGAATGTTTATTTATTTATTTTTCTGATTTTCTTGATTTTCCTGATTTTTTGCTATACTTTCCTGATATATTCAAAAAGGTGAGTTAAATTTGGCTGTCTTATTAGAAATAAACCGTTCTTTCACTAGAATTTTTAGGGGACTTCCAGTGAAAAGCATATAAAATCTTTATAATGTTTCAGAATGCAAAAACTGATGAAATTCCGATTCAAACAGCATTCGAGTATGTGACCAATGTAAGAAAGAATGCGTGAAGGAAGTCATAACGAAAGTAAGACTTTGGATTTTGGAAAAAAGCCATAGGTCAAATGAAATATTTTTCGGCAGACCTCATCAAGAGAGCAACAGAATTTCAAACCGGAAAGAAGAACTATCCGAAGACGATTGAGGAACTCGAGAAGCAAGTGAGAGGAATGGATAGGTGTACGGACGTCACCCTAATCCCCCCCCCCCTTTATTTAGCCTCACAATATGACAACCAACTGTATACGGATGTCTCCCTATTATCGTTATCAATTTTTTTAATCCCCCCCCCCCCCCTGATTATTTACTTTCTTATTTTTCTGATTTTTGTGATTTTTCGATGTTCTTTGGAGATGAATTTGAAAAGGTGAGTTGAAATTGGGTGTCTTATTAGAAATGAACCGGTATTTCACTATAATTTCTAGGATACTCCCAGTGAAACGCATACAAAATCTTTATATTGTTTCAGAAGACAAAAAAGATGAAATTCCGATTCAAAAAGCAGTTGAGTATGTGATCAACTGCAAGAAAGAATGTGTGAAGGAAATCATACCGAAAGTAGGATTTTGGATTTTGGAAAAAAGCTATAGATTTAAATACATTTTTTTCAGCTGACCTCATCAAGAGAGCTGAAGAATTCAAAAGAAAAGGAGAACTATCAGAAGACGATTGAGGAACTTGAGAAGCAAGTGAGAGGAATGGATAGGTGAGTTGGCTTATTTAAAAATTTCGAGAAAAAACGATTTTTGTCTTTTCTAGTCTTATTCTATCCCCGCAGATTCCGTTTTAATACACAAGAATTTTGCACTCTCAGATCAAGAATAAGTGGTCGACTTCACCAGATAGGATAACGCCAAATCCTGGCAGGCAAAGCCATTAAAGCCGTTCTGCGACACATGCACTCCAAGAGTCAACGTTGCCTTCGAGTTGTACGAGAACAAGATTCAAACGATGGTCGGACGGGGAAATGAGAAAAGTGAAGAAGACCATCACTTATCCCAGTCGAAGACGGTTAGTATTCTAGAAATTTTTGAGATAATAGTGATATCACAAAGATATACATTAGCTCCATAAAAATACCTCCTAGAAATCTTGTTCGAAAAATATTTACAAATTTTATTATCTTTCAGAAGACAAAAATGAGGACATTCCGATTCAAACGAGTATGAAAAAAAGAAGCAAGATCTGGTAGGTGGAAATTCAAAAAAAAAGTACTGAAGTGTTTCAAAATGTGCGGAGCATCAAACTCCGAATACTTCCAGAAATCGACGAGGTGCTAATACGCTTTTGTAATTTTATCATTAAAGGGCGCGGACGCTAATTCAAAATTTTGAGTTTTGCCGGATTTTTTTATATGGGTTGATGCAGAAAGAAACAAGAAAGCCGAAAGTCTCTTGCGACTTTTCATGAAAATTTCTCCAAAAAGAGATATAGGTCAAAGAATAATGCCCGAACAGAGCAGATTGAAATTTCGAAGATCGAGAATTTGAAGGCTTTAGGATTGAGTTTACCACGTAAATTTTATATGGGTCGACGCAGAAAAAAATTTTTAGTAAAAAACTTTTTTGCAGTGTGACCTAAAAATCATGGGTTCAAAAGCTATGGGTGAAAAACAGCTTCAGAGTTCAAAATGATCAGAAAAATTTTGCCGATTTTGATCAAAAATAAATTCTAAAGTGAGCAACGTGAAGCAAACCTATGAGCTCGGCCTGGCTCAAATGAACATTTTCAGCCATAACTTTTGAACCCATGATTTTTAGGTCACACTGCAAAAAAGTTTTTTACTAAAATTTTTTTTCTGCGTCGACCCATATAAAATTTACGTGGTAAACTAAATCCTAAAGCCTTCAAATTCTCGATCTTTGAAATTTCAATCTGCTCTGTTCGAGCATTCTTCTTTGACCTATATCTCTTTTTGGAGCAATTTTCATGAAAAGTCGCAAGAGACTTTCGGCTTTCTTGTTTCTTTCTGCATCGACCCATATAAAAAAAATACGGCAAAACTCAAAATTTTGAATTAGCGTCCGCGCCCTTTAAGATAAGATGTTTCGAACATTTGTCGAAAGCATAGCACCCTTTGGAACACTCCAACATTTGCGTTTTTTTCAGATGAGGGAGATCGATGAAAATCTGGAGGAAGACGATGATTCTGGTGTCGACGAGGAAGAAGAGTCGCGTGTTGATGCTGAAGCTGGCAATGCTCCAGGAGCTGAACAATGCAATCAACGTGAGTAAAAACGAATATGGGCAATTCAAAAAATAGCATACAGAATCAGAAACGTGGTTTTGTTCAACTTTTTTATAACGTTTCAAATTCTATGCGCGATTTTTTCGAATTGGCAACATTGTATTGTAACTTGTTGAAGGATAATGACAGACACACATACAGAATTGAGTCCATATTATTAGTAATAACATTTCAGATGCGTAGAGCTACTCCTGTTTCCTGATCAAGAAGGCAAGTGAGCACTTCCGGAGAAAGGCCAAGAGAAAGGAGAAAAGCATCAATAACCATTTTTACGAGTTGATTTGAACTAATGTTTTATATGTTTTGAATAAATCTTGATTCCAGAAAAAAAGTTTCTTTACCAAGTGAACTCTATGGGTCTGATTACCCACTTGTATCTTATATTTTCAGGACATCATTAGAATTTGAGCTTATACAGCATCTGGCCATGCTCAGACCACTTGAGAGAATGGTTCGTGGCTTGGTGTCTCTCAGAAGGACTACCAGTCCAACTGTTTCACCTTAGTGGCACCTGAGTGGAATTGACCAGAACTGGAATGGTGAATGGCAAAATTTCGTTATTTTTTAGAGAGGATTCAGGTCATAGAAATTTCAGATTCGTGTTCAGCAGAGTCGAAAGTACGGGGGAACCAATTTTCAGAAAGTTCTGAAAGAGCTTAGATTCCTCCAAAAGTTCAATTTCCCGGGCATAACGGTGTGGTTTCGCTCCATTGATACGTTGTAAAGACAAGAGACGCAGAGAAGAGACTCACAGGAGAAGAAGGAATGCAGCGGCCGGTGGTGGTGTGTGTAAACTAGCAATGGGGGACTGGGAAAACGGGAATAGGAGGCGAAGAAGAAGGAGGAAGATAGGTTGTCTCTTGAGGAAGAAAACATTGAAAATGGGGGAAAGGGATGGGCAAATTCTGCAGAAGAGGAAAAACATGAACTGTCAAAAGATTTTACAAATCCAAGAACCCGGTACAGGGAGGAGAGAGACATGATGGTTACTCTCCCCCACCAGTGTCAGTACAATAAAATGAATATGAAAGAGGAAAGACGGGTAGATACGCTCACGGACAACTGCCTGCCCGGCGGGTCTGTGAATAAGAATATTTAGGTTTATGCAAATAGAAGATAAGAAATGGAAACGTGGAAAGTGACGAGCAATCTTATTGTCTTGTAACAAATCGCAAAATCCAAAAATCTTGCTGAATGTTTCTAACATCTCTCTTCAATTTCTAGTTTCTAATCTCTTCAAAAAACTTGGCCGATTTCCCCCAGGATTCCACTAAAATGAAGCAGTAGGACAGGTACCATTACTCGGAAACCTAGCCACTGACTGCTCACTTTAGTGGTATGAGCATGACCGATTTCTCATTATTCAAATTTTTTGAAGAAAAAATGCTCACCTTTCAACATGAACCATTATCATTTTCAAAACTGTTAAAGTATAGAAAATAGAGTTATCCGGCCTATTCTATGAGGCAGATATAGAAAGTTCTTGAATATAAAGGATAACACTAGAACTATAAGAAAATAATAAGAAGGGTCCGTCTTCAGTCATGAAGGTGTTTAATGGTGTGATGAATAATAAGAAGATGGAGAGGAGAGGGGGGGGGGGATTAGATCCTTGTGGTCTTATGAGACGAAACATGAGGTCTCAGGAAGACATTGCAACGAATGATGTTGAAGGATTAATGAGGGAGGGGGGGGGAGGGGACGTGAGACACCCATATTTCGAGGGACCTATGTCACGACACCATAACAAACGCAAGTGCCGTATGTTGGTGTCTCGGGGTATAATGAAGAAGAGGGAAAAAGGGGAAAGAAGGAACAACACAACATGCCCGAGTGTCAACAGCCTTATCTAAGACTCATGGTATTGTGTACTCTATTTTTTCTTCTATGTGCCAGGATGTGCGAGGACCACTCTTCTCAATGTCAATCGAAAAAAACAAGACAGTGTTGAAAACGAAGAGACGCAGAGACACAGAGACGCAGAGAAAAACAAAAGATGGGAGCGGCGGCAGATGATCATTTGGCACTCTATGTTAGCCAACAAAATGACGACCAACTGTATACGGATGTCACCCTATTAAAATTATCTATTTTTTTCAAATTCCCCCCCCCCCCCCCCCCCCGTTGTATAATCCTTTTCAACAAGACGACCAACTGTACGGACGCCGAATTATTTCCCCTCCCCTTGATTTTTCTGAACATTTTTTTCATTATTTTTCTGATTTTCCTGATTTCTTGTTGTTGTTTGGAGATGAATCTGAAAAAGTGAGTTACATTAGGCTCTCTTATTAGAAATAAACCGTCATTTCAGGAGCATCACGGACATCAGTCAAGTCCAGACAGTATTAGGTTAAAATTGGAAAAAAGATCTGGAAGGTAGGACTGTGGATCTTAGAAGAAACTGTATGTCAAAACAAATATTTCTCAGAGGAAGCAGTCAAGAAAGCTGAAGAATTTCAAACCAAAAATGAAATCTACGAGAGCATTGAGAAACTCGAGAAGAAATGCAGAAAAGTGAGCGGCCTGGAAATTTGGAAAAGTTTCTTTGGAAAAGCTAAAGAAACTGCAGTAAGTTTAAAACTTTTTTTGAAAATACCAAATTTTGGAATTCTAGAAACTTGGGAGATCTTCTTCACCGCTGTCGATGCTAAGAGAAAGGAGGCTAGCAATGCTCCAGAAGCCAAAGTTCCAGCAGAAGCCCGAAAAGCTGAAGTCCGTCAGGCCCAAGAAACCGAAGCCCAAGTTCCAATGAATGCTCCAGTCACTGTATCCAAGTCGATGTTCCAAAAACTGTACCTCTTCATTCTCTACTGCTTCACATTTGTCGGAGGAGAATCTGGAAACTACGACCAAAACGGAAAAGTTGGTAATGAGACGACGACTTCTGAAAATAATAGGATCTGAAGAAAAAGAAAGAGAAGCTGAATCCGAGCCAGAGCAACCTGCACCAATCCGGCCAAAAACGCTTCGAAATGCCAAAAAGACTGCCAAGAAGCTGATCAGACTGCAAAAGACCGAAGTCTTGCTGGATGCCGAAAGAGCTGAGAGTGAAGCTGCAAGTGCACAAGTCAAAACAACGAACTACATGCGGTGTTTCTAACTTTTTATAACGTTTCAAACTTTTTTGTATGTGTTGAATAAATCTTGATTCCTAAAAGAAAAACTGTTTTATTCCATGTGAGTTCTATGGGTCGGATTACCCATTTCTATCTTATTGTTTCAGCACCACTTTGAATTTGAGCTTATACAGTATCAGGTCATGCTCAGACCACTTGAGTGAATGGTCCGTGGCTTGGTGTCTCTCAGAATGACTACGGGAATCCAAAATATGATAATAGGGACATATGGACACACAGACAGACCTTGATAAAAGTGGGAACCTTGACCTCCCTTTTCTTTTTCTTCTTCTTCTTTTTCTCGTTTTCTTCTCCCCCTCAACATGATGTTGTTTGTGTGTGTCTTGTCTCAAAAAAGAGGCCCTCTGAAACTTGGTATCACTGAATATGCGGGTTTCTGACTTTTTTGATTTCCCACACTTCTTTTTCATGACCACTTCAAAAACTGCTCTTGTTTCGGTCCATCTTTTGAAAACAGCATTCAGAGAAAAAAAAACAGAACTGAAAAGTTTCAAAAGATTAGATAGACCAAAAAGAGCCCTCTTTTTGGCTTTTTTCTCATTTTTTGCGGTTCCAAAACGCTTAGGGGAATTGAAGAGGAAAGGGAAAAGAGTGATGGGAAACGATTTGTTTTTATACTTTTTTCACCCTTTTAGTCAACAGCCAGTAGGAATTTGAAAAAGTGTAGTTTTTCGAATACAGTAGGCAACATGCGTGGAGCATCATATCACTAGACTTGAGATTTTGTGAACTTGTGCTCCAACAGTAAGAAACTAATTACAGATTCTTACATAACTTTTTATGCTCTTTCAAATTATACCACGTTCCGCTCATAACAGGAGGGACACTTCCAAGTGAGTAAATTCTTAACTACGAAGTCTTCTGAAAGCTACCTAGAAGTTTAGTAGTCATTTTTTAAGACGAAAAAAAAACCTTCGATGTTTAAACCCGTATAATTTATAAGATAAAAAAAAATACAAAGAATCACATTGAAAAAAGATTATGAGAGAAAGTACCAGTACCGTAGATAAACCATGGATAGAGAGTAAAAGATTACATAAAAAGAAGAAGAAAAATGAGAAGAAAAATACAGTTTTTTTGGGAATTTTTTTGTAAGTTTTTAATTTTTTTAAAATAATTTTTTATAGAAAAGATAGAAAATAAAGAGAAAGAAAGAAAGAAAGAAAGAAAGAAAGAAAGAAAGAAAGAAGAAAGAATGAATAAGCATTATAATGTGGGGACGAAAAAGCAAATTAAAAATATATATTTAACCCGAAAATGTTTGGACCGATTACAAATTCAAAAATCAATGGTGGTGATGGTGATCTTTGAATTTATTTTTCCATTCGTCAGTCATTTCATAGGAATAGTACCACCCGTCATAAGAATCCCAAATTGTTTGACCACTCATCCAATCACCCAAAAACTTGAGTTTGCCATCTTTTGGGATGGGCCACCTTTTCCTTGAAAAGATATTTCTGTTATCTCCCATATCAGTGATGTTAAGAGCATAAGAGTGGCTGACATGTCTGAAAATTAAATGTGCATTTTGTTATTTTTGGAACTTCAAATCTTATGAAATTCTAAAAAGCTCAACTACTGAAATTTTAGATTTCTAAAGTTCTAAAAAACTCAACTACTGAAATTTGAGTTTTGTAAAATTCTGAGATTCTGAACATCTCAGATGTGAGTGTCTAAAATTCAGATATTGTAAGAATCTGAGGTTATGAAAGGCTGAAATAAGCTTCTCACCGTTGTTGAAACGAGATGTCCGGAAGGTGGTAAGTCTTTCTGAGAGTTTCGTTGCTTAGGAAGTGTTTGGGGTCGTATATGGTACGATGAGATGGCTTCGATGTACAATTGTGATACACGATCACAAGGGACTCGTAACTTCCAAGCTGAAAATTATTTAATTTTCGAAACATTCCCAAAAAAGACCAAGAATAAAACTCACATCGAAAACTCCATCCTGTCCTGAAAAAATGGCCGTTGTGTTGTGACTGATTTCGGTCTGGTTTGTGGTGCAAACAATTGAAACGGTTGTGAGGAGGTCGTTTAACCTGAAATTCCGAAATTTAAAAATACATAGTGTTGATTATCAAGTCTTACATTAGATCGTTTTCGAAATACTGGTGGTAGAGGCACCAGGTGAAATTGGGCCTCTTTCCATACTCGCAGTAAAAGGTAGACGAATAGTTGGCCTCACACTGAGGTTCCACTTTGAATTTGGGCATGACAACGGCATTGTGATATCCGACGGCGACAGGTATGACAAGGAGGGAGACGAAGAGAAAAGATGGGTTGTTCATTTTTGCTCGAGCTTGGGATTTGTGGTTGTAGTTCTTTCAGTCGTCAAGCAACCTAAAGCAGCATAAAGTTATCGCATGAAATGATACAGTATCAGCCATAATGATATTTATTTTCGTCATTTTCTGTTGAAAATTGGCAACTTTAGGTAGCCGAAAAAGTGATTCAAAGTAATTTTTTCTGTTTGAAAAATTGAGAGTGTATTAGTCAAACCTTGATCTTTCATTTTGTAGTTGACAAGTTTTCTGTACAAGTCCGCTCTGCCAAAATAGGGCTTGTCGAAAAAAATGCTCAAAAAACTTTAAGTCTGGAATTGCCGTAGGTTTATAGGCATAACTGTTTTGATTAGAGAGATACAAAAAAGTGTCTACAAAATTGAAGATCAAGGCTTGATTGATACACTCTCAGTTTTTCAAACAGAAAAAGTGACTTTGAATCACTTTTCTAGCTACCCAAAGTTGACCACTTTCCACTGAAAATGACAAAAGTAGATATCATTATGGCCGATACTGTAGATATTGTAAACTCACAATAGTTTTTTACACTGGTATTCGAAAACTGAGTTTTCAGAATACTCAGGTAGAAAAAAAAGAGGAGTTTCCTCTCTTATAGGTGGAAATTTGATCTCTTGGAATCCTTCTGAAAATTATTTTTTTACATGATAATCATTGCTGTTTGAGAAAACAGCTCCGGGACATTTCGCCACCAAGTCAGTTCGCCACGTTTCGAAACTGAGACGTTTCGCAACCGGTCGTTTTGAAACTGAGACGTTTCGGAACCTGTCATTTCGAAACTGAGACGTTTCGCAACAGGTCATTTCAAAACTGAGACGTTTCGCAACCAGTCGTTTCGCAACCAGTCGGTTTGAAAATAAGACGTTTCGCAACCGGTCGTTTCGAAACTGAGACGTTTCGCAACTGTTCATTTCAAAACTGAGACGTTTCGCAACCAGTCGTTTCGAAACGAAGACGTTTCGCAACCAGTCGTTTCGAAACTGAGACGTTTCGCAACAGGTCATTTCAAAACTGAGACGTTTCGCAACCAGTCGTTTCGAAACTACGACGTTTCGCAAAAGGTCATTTCAAAACTGAGACGTTTCGCAACCAGTCGTTTCGAAACTACGACGTTTCGCAACCAGTCGGTTTGAAAATAAGACGTTTCGCAACCGGTCGTTTCGAAACTGAGACGTTTCGCAACTGTTCATTTCAAAACTGAGACGTTTCGCAACCAGTCGTTTCGAAACGAAGACGTTTCGCAACCAGTCGTTTCGAAACTGAGACGTTTCGCAACCGGTCGTTTCGAAACTAAGACGTTTCGCAACCGGTCGTTTCGAAACGAAGACGTTTCGCAACCAGTCGTTTCGAAACTGAGACGTTTCGCAACCGGTCGTTTCGAAACGAAGACGTTTCGCAACCGGTCGTTTTGAAACTGACACGTTTCGCAACCAGTCGTTTCGAAACTGGGACGTTTCACAACCAGTCGTTTCAAAACTGAAACGTTTCGCAACCAGTCGTTTCGAAACTGAGACGATTCAAAACCCATTTGTAATGCTTGTTTTTGACAACGGTTGTCAACAGTTGTATCACTAATTCTTGCAAACTTGAAAATTCGCATTCTCGTTTTTGTCTGTGCATTCATAAAAAAGGGATATAGACTGGCAATGACTACGTTTCGAAATGTCTTGGTTTTGAAACATCTTGGTTTTGAAATAATTCAGTTTCGGAATGACCAGTTACGAAATAGTAAGTTGCGAATGGTCTTAAAAACGAATAGTCTAAATTTCAAAGTTCACGTGAGTGGCAAATTGTCTTGGTTGCGAAATGTCCCGGGGTCAAGAAAACGCACACTTACGTCACTTTTGTGGAACTTGATGTTTTCGGGGTCGACGAATTGAATTTGAATAGAAGTTCTCCTTTTGCTCGATGGAACAGTTCCAGAGATAACTGAAACTAGTTTTAAAGAAATTGGGAAAAGAGGAAAAAATTACTTACTGGTAGTTTGAATGTGTTCACTTTGGGCAAGGGATCTTCTGGATGACTCTTCTGGATGATCTTCTGGATGGTGTTTTAGAAATGCTCGGGTTTCTGGAAAAACAAAATAAAGTATACGAGTTCACAAATGTACAGAACTACCAGTATCTGTAGACGTTGATGTTTGAAATTGATCTTCTTTTTCGAGGGCTGTCTTGAGTTCTCGATGTTGTGATCTCACTGGAACAATACGATTCAACACTGATAAAACTGTTAATAATCTTACATAGGATTAGATTTTGATGTTGGTAATGCTTTTGTTGAATGCTGTGTGTGCTTTTTTTTCAAGTTCTCGCTTTGGTTTCGCTATGATTGGTAGAGGTTGAAAAATCAAAAAAAATGTTGGGAAAAAGTAAATGAGCAACGAACGCAGAAAACTAGACAAGAGCTTATGGAAACTGTTATGAAGGACACAGAAACTCGAAGGTTGAAAATCAGAAGATTATGAAATGAAAATAAGATATTCAAAGGTTTGAAAATTCAGAAATCAGATTGGAATTCCCGAAACAAAGATTCAGAGATATGGGGATTCAAAATTTCAAGGTCAGAATTTCAAAGTTCAACAACTTCAAGAACAATTGAATAGGCTGAATTCCCACTTTTCACTTTTGGATTCTTTTAGCAGCCGGGTCTCGTAGGAAAACTGGAACGCAGGTCTAGTGATATGATGCTCCGCCCATTTTGCCTACTGTAACACTACTTTTTCTTCAAATCCCTAGACTTTTGACTAAAAGGGTGAAAAAAGTATAAAAACGAATCTCTCCTCATCAATCACCACTCCACTCTCTTTTCCTATTTTTTGCATCAATTCCCTAAGCTCTTTGGAACAGCAAAAAATGTGTTCTTCTTGGTCTCTCTAATCTTTTGAAACTTTTGAAAGCAACTTCACTTTTTTGTCCCAGAGGATTTGCAGTTCCATTTTTTCAAAACATGTTTAGGGAAGGGAAAGAATAAAAGTACAGTTTATGGAAAGAGCAAGCTTTTGAAAAAAAGGGAAATTAGATTTTTAGGTGATCACGTCCAAAGAATTAGTTTTTCATTTTATATATGTACTTTTTTGAAATCAAGGTTTGAAGCACAAGAAATGAACTAGAATCTACAAAACTTAGTTGGAGATAATATGGTTTTGTGATTCTGAGATGTGATTCAGGAATCGAAAAATTCGGGTAATCAGAAATGCAGAAGTGAAACACCAAATTTTCAGAAAACTAGGAACGGAAGCAATATAAGAACTTGAAATGGATGAAAACTTCGGAAGATTCAGAAGATTGGGTCAACAGATAACAAGGAAATTAATTTCAAAAGTCAAAAAATGAAGGACACTGGAATTCATAAGATGAAAATCAGAGGATTATGGAATAAAAATCTGACATTCAAAGGTTTGATTCTGAAAATGTGAGAAATTGCTAACCTCAGATTCCGAAACCTGAAAATTGGACTAACCTAGAGAGAATAAACTCTGCTGATAAAAAAGTTACACGGAAAATGAAATAAATGAAGCAATTCTAGACATTATATATACAGACAGCCTTGAGGAAAAGTGGGCGTGGTCTGAGAGCAAGGAGTCAAAGTAGTGAATGGGCGTGGCCAACCATATAGCAGCTCAATTGGAACAAATGGTACCATGATGTGGGGTGATGCTCATTCAAGTGAAACAGTTGCTTCCACCTATTTTTTTTTGTTGGGTGATGAGGACACTGGTTCTCACAAGATAAGAAAGATATATCGGAATGTGTTAAAAGAGCACTCTGATCTCAGTATTGTGTAAGAACATTCCTATCATCAATCAGACAAAAAATGTGATGAAAGCATTTCATCTGTTTCAAGGAAGCAAATTTGAGTCATTAAGGTGGGCAGCTGTTGAGTGTGGAAGGTGCAGTTTTCTTCTTTTGAGAAGGAAACCTAGTAGAAAATATCATATCTGAGAGACAAGCACAATGATTGGGTTCAATGTCGGTCTGTGTATCCATGTATCCCTATATTCATATTTCGGCTTTCCGTGGACAGATTTGATTGAGAAATACATAGATTGAAAGTAATTTTTTGAAAGATATTGTAATCTAACAACTAAGGAACTTCTGAACCTCAGAATATTTCAGATTATCCCAATTCTAGTTTTCTAGAAATCAGGTAAAACTGACAAAAAAATGTTCCAAAATTCAGAAATCTAGAAATTCGGGTAATCAGGAATGCAGAAGTGGAACGCTCAAATGTTCAGAAAACTAGGAACGGAGGCGATATAGGAACCTAAAATATATGAGAACTTTGAAAGATTCAGTGGATTAGGTCGACAGATAATAAGGGAAATATAATAGATTCAAAGGTCGAAAAACGAAGGATACAGGAATTCAGAAGATGGAAATCAGAGGATTATATAAAAAGACATTCAAAGGTTCGAAAATTTCGATATCAAATCGGATTCTCTGAGACTAAGATTCAGAGATATGGGAATTCAAAATTTTGAGGTCACAGGATCTCAGTTTTAAAGAATTGCAGAATTGCAGTTTCAGAAACACTTGAAAATTAAAAATCTCATAGTTTTCTAATTTCAGAAGTTCAGAATCTTGGACCACCCAAAGTACGAAATTTGAATTTATCAGAGTTTTAGAATTTCAAAGTTCAGCAACTTCAAGAAAAGTTGAATAGACTGAACACCCGCACTTTTTGATACTTTTAACATCCAGATCTCGTAGGAAAATTGGAAAGCAAGTCTAGTGATATGATGCTCCACCCATTCTGCCTACTGTATTCGAAACACAACATGCTTTTTCAAATCCCTAGGCTTTTGACTAAAAGGGTGAAAAAAGTATAAAAACTAATCTTTTCCCATCAATTACTCCTGGCCAACATCACTCTTTTTTTTTCGTCAATTCCCTAAGCTCCTTGGAACAGCAAAAAATGGGCTCTTTTTGGTCTCTTTAATCTTTTGAAACTTTTGAGTTCTTTTTTCTCTGAATTTTGTTTTAAAAAGAGGGACCGAAACAGCAGCAGGCTTCGAAGTGGTCATGAAAAAGGAGTCTGGAAAATCAAAAAAATCAGGAACCCAGTGATAACAATTTTCAGAAGGCCTCTATTTCTAGCAAAACAAAGACACACAACGTCATGTTGAGGGGCGAGAAGAAAACAAGAAAACAGAAAAAGAAAAAGAAGAAGAAGAAGAAGAAGTCAAGGTGTGTCTGTGTGTCCATGTGTCCCTATATACATATTTCGGATCCCCGTGGACGGATTTAAATGAAAAATACACAGTTTGAAAAATAATTTTTTGTGAGTTGATGATGAGTTTATAAGGACTTTTTTGGAATTGTAAAAAACAAGAATTTAGATATATTCATTTCAGAATCTCAGACTTTCAGAGTTGCAGATTTTCAAAAACTTCGAATCTTAGGATATCAGATTTTGAGAATCTCGGAATCACGGAGTTTTATACTCATAGTATCCTGGAATCTCACGTTCAGTTCCTCAGAATTTCAGACAGTTTTATTTTGACTGAAAGACTGAAAACAGCAAAAACTGATATTTCTCTATCAATAATAGATCTTATTTTCAGAATAGCTCAAAGACTGCTACAGAATTTTAAAACCTAGAATTTTAAAAATAATTTTAGAAACCTAGGAAGTTTGAAATTCCACTCTCTTCGGACTTCAAGGTTTGACATTTTGAAAAAAAAAATTAAAAAATTTAGAAAAGCTATAAGCATTCAGGAGGAATCGAACCGCCGTCGAATGCTTGGAAGGCAAACGTGCTGACCATTACACCACAAACGCGTTGAGGAAACTTGAACAAGTAAGCTGTTATGTGTAAGAAGACAACAGCGGTAGGCGCCTCTTTTTTTCCGAATGAAACACACATACACACAGCGTCCAAAGAAGAAAGAAAAGAAGAGGAAAAAGAAAGGGATGAGAGTGCCTGTCTGTCTCTGTGTCTGTATATCCAATCGTCATAATTTGGATCCCCGTGGACGGATTTCGATAAGAAACGCACTAATCGGAAGGCGATTTCTTGTCGAAATTGGCGTTGATGAACATTTCCAGACGCAACTGAGAAAAAAACTGGTGAAACTCCACATTCCCTTCTCAGAATTTATTAGAATACACAGTCTGAAAAAAATTTCATGAGATTATGATGAGTCTCAGATCATCAGAATCCTTCTGAATATCAGAATCTTCTAGAATCTCAACGTCAGACCCTCAAAATTTCAGAATTTCAGAATTCTTCGATTGTAGTCATGCTTATACTCATTCTGACCGTCTCCTTCTCCCGTTCTCAAATGTCCAGTTTTCATAAATATCTGATCAGAACTAGTGAAGTTATACACATTTATGTTCAGCCAAAAAAAGCAATAAAATCGCTCACACCAACATTTCACCATCTGCCCGTTGACCCTTCCTCTCCTTCTTTCTACTACTCCTTTCAAATCAATCAGATCGGCAAAGAGTATTGTGTGTGTGTGTGTGTGTGCGTGTCACTCTCTTTCTCTATTTCTCTCTCTCTACAACTACTCTCTCTCTCCCTCGTGTCCCATTTTTCGCCATTGTCATTTTTACTCTCCGAAAGACGTCGTGATTTTAGATGTCCCCTTTTTGTAGTTTTTAGTCCCCTATTTTTTGTAATTTCTATTCTATATTCATATCCGAACGGTTACTGTTGACCACTATCTGTACTAGAGGTCTTTCCCGTTTCGGTGATTTTATTTTTCTGAAAATCGATTATTTTATTTTTTGTGTTGCAAGGTGAGTGAAGTTTGAGACATTTTAAAAATATTTTTATTGGTTTTTCAAGATTTCCCGCCGAAGCGTGGAATCTGAATTCGAAGGATGTTTGAGCGGGAGTGGCGATGCCACAGAACAGTATCCGAAGTTGAAGAGGTCATTGTCAGCAGAATCAGTATTTATTGAGACTAGCTACAAAGACTACTTCTTCGATACTGTATCTAAGATGCACCGCGTCCGATTCAACCCTCCGGAGACGTCGTTAGATGAGAGGAGAACGAAAAAGATGAATAGCATCGTCCAGAAGCATCATCTCCGTTTCTTGATGCTGAATCAAGAAATGCAGTGCTTCGAGGAGATGCTCAAGTGCTACGGAACAAGCAACTTCTCGAACCTCAATGCGGAAGTGAAAAGAACAAATGGTAAGTTTCATAATGAAGTAAGGGTCAGTGCATGACAGCTTTTTCTGAAAGAAGCATTGTAAAGATATGTGTTTTTTCAGGAGCCATTAAACGAGAAAAACGGTACAAGAAGGAAAACATTCCAAAGGTTTATCGGTGTGGAGATGAGAAGCTGATTAAAACGGTAAGATCTTTAATTGTGATATTATTTGTTGAGCTGATCAAAACTTAATACTTTCTAGAAAACCAACGACCGTGTCAACAACGGATTGGTTCGCTTAGTGCAACAAGCTCGTACGACCCATCGCAACATCATCGATAGCTTCAAGACGATGAGCACTTGGGACCTCCCACAACCTCCATACCTCGCATTGGAAATCCTCACTCAAAAGAAGATTATCGGAGAAGCAATGTTTGAAGCAGAGGCATTGCAACTACGAGACCAGATGAACATCATGCTCGCCGCGTACATGTCCCTATTCGAATCAGTGTCTTGTTGAATAAATATTAAGTACCTAAAAAACGTTTTTTCTTTAAGTTAACTCTATGGGTTTGATTACCCTCTTCTATCTTATAGTTTCAGAACCACTTGGAATTTGAGCATATACAGTATCTGGTCATGCTCAGACCACTTGAGTGAATGGTTCGTGGCATGGTATTTCTCCAAATGACTACCAGTGGCATGGTATTTCTCCAAATGACTAGAATTTTTGGGACCATGGATTGTAGGACCAAATTGGAACATTCTTCTCACATTCATTTTCTGAAAAGCTTGAAAGGGTATGTTTGTGAAAATAAATCTGTCTCTAAAACTGCTTGTTTCTTCCGTAATTTTACTCTTTTTAGGGGGGAGAAGACAGCTGGTTGATACTAGGGGAAACGAGGAGAATATAGAGAAAACAAGAAAACGAGAGACGCAGGGTGCCTGCCTGGAAAAGGGGGGGGGGGGGTGGTGGTGGGGCCGACGAAGGAGAAAAGGACAAGAAAAGAAGGAGGCAGAGCGATCGGAGACAATCGGAAAGAACCATCAACATCCGATGTCGCACACCTAGTCCATGAAAAAATAAAATTCGGCTCAAAATTCTTCAATCGGAGCCATCTTTTTTTGATTCAAGCTGAAATTTGACGATGAAAACGATGTTGGCATTCAAAAAAAAATAGAGAACAATCTGACTTACAAACGGTGGGAAATTGATAAAACCCTGGTGTTTGCAGAGATTTCGGAATTCTAGAAATCTAGAAATCTAATATTCTAGTTTTCTTTCAAATTCTAGGACCAAGTTGGAACACATAGAAGAGAGGGAAGATAACATCTTCCCGTGTACTTTAGTGCCCTTGCGTCGCCTGACGAACCCAGAGAATGTGAATTATGTGTAGGGAAGCAGCAGCAGGAGGCGCCGTTTTTCCCGAATAAAACACACATACACACAGCGTCCGAAGTAGAAAGAAAAAAGGAGGAAAAGAAAAAGAAAGGAACGAGAGTGCTTGTCTGTCTGTGTGTCTGTATATCCAAAAAAATATGTTTCGTAGGATAATAATGAGTCTCACATCATTAGAATCCTTCTGAATCTCAGAATACTTTAGAATCTCAACGTCAGACTCTCAAAATTTCAGATTTGCAGAATTCTTGGATTCTAGTCATGTTTATACTCATTCTGATCGTTTTCTTCTTCTGTTTCCAAATGTCTAAATTTCATAAATATCTCATCAGAACTAGTGAAGTTATGCACATTTTTGTTCAGCCTAAAAAGCGATAAAAAAGCGACACGACCTTTCACCATCTGCCAGTTGCCCCCCCCCCTCCTTTCTCTTTTTCTCTCTAACACTCGTTCTCCTTCAATCAGATCGGCATAGAGTATTGTGTTTGGTGCTAGTACGTGTCACGCTCTCACTCTTTTTCTCTATTTCTCTTTCTACAACTACTCTCTCTCTCTCGTATTCCCCTGTCCACCATTGTCATTTTTACTCCCCGAAAGACGTCCCGTTTCCCTAGATGTCCCCCTTTTTTAGTTTTTAGTCCTTTATTTTCTTCTATTTTTTATTCTATATCTATATCCGAACGGTTACTGTTGACCCCGCGTGTTAGAGGTCTTTTCCGTTCCGGTTATTTTATTTTTCTGAAAATCGATTTTTTTATATTTTTTTTTTGTGTTGCAAGGTGAGTAAAGTGTGAGACTTTTTGAAAATATTTGCATTGGTTTCTCGAAAATTCCGTTCCTTCAAACTAGCTTTTCAAGATTTCCCTCCAAATTCAGCGAAATATCGAAAAACTTAGGCAAATAAATTTTCCAATAATTCTCCATTTTTCTTTTTAACTTCTCCAACTTTTCAGCTCTAAAAAATCATGGCGAACAACAAAAAAATGGAGTCGTACGAGACAGCAATGCTCAGAGATTCAGAGTAAGTTATCTTCTTCGATATGCTTCCAGTTTCCAAAAAAATTAACGCTTATTTTGCTTTTCCAGAGTACTATGATGAGAGCAAGCAGTACTATTTCTGCATGTGGCCGACAGGACATTTGTCGTCACATCGCGACATTCTCGGAAGTTTCGGCGATTAAATTTTGAAACTATTCGAATCAATGTTTTTTAAATAAATATTGAATACCTAAAAAAACGTTTTTTCTTCAAGTGAGCCTTATGGGTTTGATTACCCTCTTCTATCTCACTATTACTGGACCACTTAGAATTCGAGCATATACAGTATCTGGTCATGCTCAGACCACTTGAGTGAATGGTTCGTGGCTTTGGTGTCTCTCACAATGACTACCAGTCCAACTGTTTCACTTTAGTGGCAACTGGGTGGAATTGGCCAGAACTGGAAGGGAAAATGGCAAAGTTTCATTGGTTTTTTGACGATGATTCTCGTATTTTTTGGATCATGGATTCTACGACCAAATTAGAAATTTACTCTCACATTCATTTTCTGAAAAGCTTGAAATGTAATGTTTGTGAAAATAAATCTGTCTCTAAAACTGCTGGTTTCTTCCGTATTTTTACTCTGTTTTGCCGTTGGGGAGAAGACAGCTGGTTGATACTGGGGGTAACGAGGAGAATATAGAGAGAACAAGAAAAGGCGAGACGCAGGATGGAAAAGAGGGGGGGGGGGTGGTGGTGAGGCCGACGAAGAAGAAGAGGACAAGAAAGGAAGGAGGCAGAGCGATCGGAGACAATCGGAAAGAACCATCAACATCCGCAGTCGCACACCTCGTCCATGAAAAAGTACAATTCGGCTCAAAATTCCCCGATCGGATCCATCTTTTTTTGATTCAAGCTGAAATTTGACGGAGAAAACGATGTTGGTATTCAAACAACAAAAAAAATACAAAAGAATCTGACATACAAACGGAGGGAAAATAAATACAAACCCTGGCGTCCGCAGAGAAACACATTAATTCTTGTTTGGGCGACGGCAGGGGGGGGGGGGGTGTAGGGGGTGTGAGAGGTTGAGGGTTCGAACCCGTGTGGTGGCCAAAAGGAGGGGGGAATTTTTTCTCCATTTTGAAGAGATTTTTTCGACCGGGGAGAGGTCAACAAATACTTTTTTTTTGAGAAATTAGGTTCGACAATTTTTCTGCGAAATTAGGTTTCGACTGGTTCGACAGTTTTTCAAAAATTATCTTTCCCTTTTTTCATGCACCCCCCCCCCCCATTCCGCATCACGCTATACCACTTTTATCTTCGGGTGTCTTTTAGTCCCTTTGTCTGTCTTTTGGTCGGCGACGCCTCCGAAGGCTTTGGGCCGTATGTAGTTTGATCACCACCTGTTCTCGATACTAGTGAAAAAAGACAGTGATCGTGTGATTTCTGAAGAAACGCAGAGAAACACATCACACAAGAAATAGTATACTGTGTGAAGAGACGCAGAGGGTGCAGAGACACGACCAACCAAACCTGATGAGTGCCCGTTTTACTTTTCCATTTACCCTCAGAACAAGACGACCAACTGTACGGACGTCGCTTTTTTATGTTTCTTTTGATTTTTCTGAATTTTTTTGCTATTATTTGAAGGAGAATTGTTAGAAGGTGAGTTTTTCAAAATGATTTTCTAAGCCATGATATTATGCTGATCTGAATAATGTCAAAGTTTCAACGAATCGGAAATAACGATATTTCGCAACAAAAAATTTAAAGGAACATAACTGATTTTTGAACCCATTTTTAGTTCTTCTCAATTTTCGTCGCTTTTAGTTATTTTTCTGACATGATTTCATTATGAAAAATTTTGAAGAAAAGTCGATAAAAACTGAGAAAATCGGAAAAATCGGTTCGAAAATCAGATGCTCCTTTAAAGGAGGATTTCGGTCGAAATTCTTATTGCTTTAATGTAAGTAAAGATGTGCGTAGATTCCGAAAATCACTATGAAAACGCGCAAAAATCACTTTCAAAACCCCAAAAAATGGCTCAGAAATTAGCAAAAATCATGAAAATTGAAGGAAATGATAATGGCAGCGAAGGGACAAACGGCGCCTGTGAAGCAAGAGGAGGACGACAACGTTATAATAATTGAGAATCCAGAAGTTCAGCCGATAAAGGCAGAACTTCAGGAAAGTCATGAGGAAAATGGAGAAGCGGCAATAGATGAGGTGAGTTGAAAACAAGTTCTCCGTATGCATACCGAATTTTTTGGGAATTTCAGCCGCGACAACCTTCAAATGTGGGGCATCCGGAGCCAGCGGAAGATTTTTTTTCAAACGATTTGCAAAACTGGGAGCACCAGGGAAACACAGAAGTAGAAAATCAAGTGAGTTGAAAACGTTTTATAAACTATTAAAAATATGTGAACATACGAATTGCAGTCTTCTAACGAGGAAGTCACACCAAGAGCTTCTCCTCAGAACCGAGAGAAATTTGCTTGCATTCTTCTGCCCAACGAAATCAAACGGGAAGCTCATAACCGTAATCTGAAAGCTGACGAGGAGCGGCTAAGGGAAATCGGGGTGCCCATTGAGAAGCCTATAGGACAGCGGATTGTTGAGGATATAAAGGAAGAACTAATCTATGTGGAAGATGATCATTCTTTTCTGTTCTGAATAAATATTGAATACCTAAAAACTGTTTTCTTCCTGTTAACTTTATGGGTTTGATTACCCTTTTCTATCTTATTGTTTCAGAACCATTTGGAATTCGAGCATATACAGTATCTGGTCATGCTCAGACCACTTGAGTGAATGGTCCGTGGCTTGGTGTCTCTCAGAATGAGTACCAGTCCAACTGTTTTGCTTTAGTGGCAACTGGGTGGAATTGACCAGAACTGGAAGGAAAATGGTAGAACTTTATTGCTTTTTAGAGAGGGCTTTGAGAATACACAGTTTGAAAAAAAAATGTTTCGTGAATTGATGATGAATCTCAAATCATGAGAATCCTTCTGAATCTCTGAATCTTTTAGATTCTCAACGTCAGACCCTCAAAATTTCAAAATCTCAGAATTCTCCGATTCTAGTTATGTTTATACTCATTCTGATCGTCTTCTTCTTCCGTTTTCAAATGTCTAAATTTCATGACTATCTGATTAAAACTAGTGAAGTTATGCGCCATTTTGTTCAGCCAAAAAAAGCAATAAAAAAGCGACACACCAACACTTCACCATCTGTCAGTTGCCCTTTGTCACTTTCTTTCTACCACTCCCTCCTCATCAATCAGATCGGCATGGAGTATTGTGTGGTGTGTGTGTTCGTGTCACTCTCCCTCTCTTTCTCTGTTTCTCTTCGTGCCTCTACTCTCTCTCGTGTCCCCTCTTTCACCATTGTCATTTTTACTCCCCGAAAGACGTCCCGTTTCCCCAGATGTCGCTTTTTCGTAGTTTTTAGTCTTTTATTTTCTTCTATTTTCTATTCTATATCCATATCCGAACGGTTGCTGTTGACCCCGTGAGTTAGGGGTCTTTTCCGTTTCGGTTATTTGATTTTTCTGAAAATCGATTTATTTATTATTTTTTTGTGTTGCAAGGTGAGTAAAGTGTGAGACTTTTTGAAAATATTTTCATCGGTTTTTCAAACATTCTGTTTCATCAAACAAATGTTTCAAGATTTCCTGCCGAATTCAAAAATCGGCTCGAATTCTTGCAGATTTTTTCTCCAGTTTTCTTCAAAATTTCTTCAATTTTCCAGCTCAAAAGATCATGGCAAACAACAAAAAGATGGAATCCTACGAGATTGCAATGCTCAGAGATTTATAGTAAGTAATTTTCTTTGATATGTTTCAAATTTCCAAAAAAAAAAAACACTTTTTTTGCTTTTCGAGAAATCAAGAGTACTATGATGAGAGCAAGCAGTACTATTTCTGCATGTGGCCGACAGGATATTTGTCGTCACATCGCGAAATTCTTCGAAGTTTCGGCTCATCTTGCAAATCGATTAAATTTCGAAACTATTTGAATCAATGTCTTTTTGAATAAATATTGAATACATAGAAACTGTTTTCTTTGTGTTAACTCTATGGGTTTGATTACCCTTTTCTATTTCAAAGTATCAGAACCACTTGGAATTTGAGCATACACAGTATCTGGTCATGCTCAGACCACTTGAGTGAAAGGTTCGTGGCGTGGTGTCTCTCAGAATGAGTACCAGTCCAACTGTTTCCCTTTAGTGGCAACTCGGTAGAATTGGCCAGAACTGGAACGGAAAATGGTAAAACGTTTTTGTTTTTAGAGAGGGTTTTGTGTGAGAAACTGAAGCTTTTTCTAATTCTGGAATTTCTAGAAGATTCTGAAACATTCTGAGGGAATATGAAGGATTCTGAAGGAGTCTTGAGGTATCTCAAGAATTCGAACGGATTCTGAAGGATTCTGAAAAATGGGCTCTCGACCAATCATAAAATTTGTTTACTTTAAAGAAAAAGGATGGCTTCTACTCTGGAATGTATGGTAGAACCTTGTAATTGTCTTTCATTGGTCTTCCGGTTTCCGCATTATTTCCTTTCCCTCCCCTTTTCCGAGTCATGTTATACCGTTTTATCTTCAGGAGTCTTTTGGTCCCTTTGTGTGTCTTTTAGACCGCAACGCAAGCCGCGACGCCTGCGCGAACGCTTTGGGCCGTGTTTCGTAAGGTCATCCCTTTTTTCTTTTTTGCTAGTAGAACATGGAAGAGAGAGAGAGTGTTATGATTGAAGAGACGCAGAGATGCAGACACGCAGACAAAGTGGCCTGATGAATGCCCGTTTCGTCTTCTTAGTTAGCCACCCAACATGATGGCCAACTGTACGGTCGTCTCTATATTAAAGCTATCTATTTTCTTAAAATTCTTGATTTTTTAACACTTTTTTGCTGTTATTTCGAAGAGAATTGTTAGAAGGTGAGTTTTTTCTTTGGTTTTCTAAGCCATGATATTATGCTGATCTGAATGAAAGAGTCCACGCCGAAGATTCAACGAATCGGAAATTACGATAACTCGCCACAAAAAATTTAAAGGAACATAACTGATTTTCAAACCGATTTTTTTGTTCCTCTCAATTTTCATCGAGTTTCAGTCAATTTTCTGACATAATTTCAATTTGAAAAATTTTGAAGAAAAATCTATAAAAACTGAGAAAATCGGAAAAATCGAATGTTCAAAATTTCAAAGCGGAACATTTTCGATTGGTTTCTATGATTTTGAGTTGAAAATAGTAATATTAGAGCTAAATTTATGATTTTTTGGTCAAAAATGGTCAAAATGGTCAAAAATGGTCAAAAGTAGACCCACGAAAGTGGGCGGAGCCTTTTGAAAATTAGGCTCCGCCCACCTTTAGAGGGACCGAATCAGAACGTTTTCGATTAGTTTCTATGCTTTTGAGATGAAAATGGTAATTTTAGAGCTAAATGTATGATTTTTTGGTCAGAAATGGTCATACATGGTCAAAAATTGTCAAAATTAGACTCACGAAAGTGGGCGGAGCCTTTCGAAAATTAGGCTCCGCCCACCTTCAGGGGGACCGAATCGGAACATTTTCGATTAGTTTCTATGCTTTTGAGATGAAAATGGTAATTTTAGAGCTAAATGTATGATTTTTTGGTCAAAAATTGTCAAAATTAAACTCACGAAAGTGGGCGGAACCTTTTGAAAATTAGGCTCCGCCCACCTTTAGAGGGACCGAATCGGAACGTTTTCGATTAGTTTCTATGCTTTTGAGATGAAAATGGTAATTTTAGAGCTAAATGTATGATTTTTTGGTCAGAAATGGTCATACATGGTCAAAAATTGTCAAAATTAGACTCACGAAAGTGGGCGGAGACCCACGAAAGTGGGCGGAGCCTTTTGAAAATTAGGCTCCGCCCACCTTTAGAGGGACCGAATCGGAACATTTTCGATTGGTTTTTATGATTTTGAGTTGAAAATAGTAATTTTAGAGCTAAATTTATGATTACTCGGTCAAAAAAGGTCAGAAATGGTCAAAAATGGTCAAAATTAGACCCACGAAAGTGGGCGGAGCCTTTTGAAAATTAGGCTCCGCCCACCTTTAGAGGGACCGAATCAGAACGTTTTCGATTAGTTTCTATGCTTTTGAGATGAAAATGGTAATTTTAGAGCTAAATGTATGATTTTTTGGTCAGAAATGGTCATACATGGTCAAAAATTGTCAAAATTAGACTCACGAAAGTGGGCGGAGCCTTTCGAAAATTAGGCTCCGCCCACCTTTAGGGGGACCGAATCGGAACATTTTCGATTAGTTTCTATGCTTTTGAGATGAAAATGGTAATTTTAGAGCTAAATGTATGATTTTTTGGTCAAAAATTGTCAAAATTAAACTCACGAAAGTGGGCGGAACCTTTTGAAAATTAGGCTCCGCCCACCTTTAGAGGGACCGAATCGGAACGTTTTCGATTAGTTTCTATGCTTTTGAGATGAAAATGGTAATTTTAGAGCTAAATTTATGATTACTCGGTCAAAAAAGGTCAGAAATGGTCAAAAATGGTCAAAATTAGACCCACGAAGTCGAGTTTAGGCTTCCGCATGACCCCTCATTTCAAAAATTTCAAAGTGGGCGGAGTTTAGTCACGTTTAGTTTTCCGTCGGACCCCCTCATTTTCCAAATTTCAAAGTGGGTGGAGCCTTATCGAGTTTAGGCTTCCGCCGGACCCCCTCATTTTCAAAATTTGAAAGTGCGCGGAGGCTTTTCGAGTTTAGGCTTCAGCCGGACCCCCTCATTTTTAAAATTTGAAAGTGCGCGGAGGCTTTTCGAGTTTAGGCTTCCGCCGGACCCCCCCCCCCATTTTGAAAATATCAAAGTGGGTGGAGCCTAATCGAGTTCAGGCTATTGCTAGCCCCTGATTTCAAAATTTCAAAATGGGTGGAGTCTAGTCGAGTTCAGACTTCGCCGGACACCCTGATTTTCAACAAAAATATAAAAGTGGATGAATTCTAGTTAGATTCCGTTATGATTTTCGGAATCTACGCCCATTTTTGCATACTTTAAAACAATAAAAATTTCCGACCGAAATCCTGCTTTGATGGATTTGTCAAATCCTTGGCGCAAACTCTTTTTTATTCAGAGCAGTATAATAGTTTTTGGACCAGAGTTTGACAAAAATCCATCTTGTAAACTTTTGAATTATAACTTTCAGACCCTTCCTCCATCAATGGTACTCGTCGTCTCCAACCGATTCTACCCGCCCACTCGATGTCGGATCGTCGCTACACTCTCCCAGCCGCGAAGCCACACC
This sequence comes from Caenorhabditis sinica, assembly GCA_963932045.1. NCBI lineage: Eukaryota > Metazoa > Nematoda > Chromadorea > Rhabditida > Rhabditidae > Caenorhabditis > Caenorhabditis sinica. Next base: position 28,733,530 of record OZ009938.1, read on the forward strand.
CGAAGTCGATTGCCCCCGCCCCTCCACCTCATCATCATCCAATGGCATCGTCGGATCGAACACCTCAATCGGACCCCTTCGTCTTCTGGAGCAACGAAACAAGGAGCGCCGAGGAAACGCATACAAGATGAGCTTGGAGGCCTACACCGGAGGACGTCCTGGAGAGCAGTTCCATCGAAGGATTCTTCGATAGAATGGCGTCCTCCGCGAAGAATATGGACCTTCATACGATGGTCCAGGAGCAGCCAACGGTCCGAATGGAGGTCAAAGTGGACTCGGGAGCCGCTGCAAAGGAGAAAAGCCAGTTGAAGATTGCTAAGGAGAAACTCGAGGAGGAGGAGGAGACTGCTGGCGCCACGACCCTGATCGAAGTTGGAGCTGTTATGATGAAGAAGCCAAGCTATGTGTTGAAGGCACAGCAAGAGCGAAAAAAGAGAAGAAGAGGATCGAAGAGGACCCCAAGGAGCTGCCAACAGGATTCGCGGATTGTTTGAAGAATGCAATGGACGACATTTTGGTAAGTATTTTGAGTGTTTGGGGGGGGGGGGACTAGTTTCAAGAAAACAGATTTTCCAAGCTTTCTAGACTACATTAGGCTTTGTAGGCTTTGTGGGCTTTCTTAGGCTTTTTTAAGTTTTATTATGTTTTCTAGCCTTCTAGGCCATATTAGGCTTTCTAGACATCTTATCAAATTTTCAATTCCTCAGAATCCGTCGTGATGAACACCCAAACAAAGCTCAAGAATCGCAGAAACCGCGACCATGCCAACTTCTCCGCCGATGTTTTCGACCTGTTTGTGTCTTTTTTTATTTTTACTGGTGTACCCCTAGCCTTGTGTGTTCATTTTCAAACTGTGATGTTCAATAAATTTTGATTTCAAAAAACGTTTTTTTTTAACCATTTGAACTCTATGGGTTTGATTACCCTTTTCTATCTTATAATTTCAGAACCATTACGAATTGAAGCATATACAGTATCTGGTCATGGCTCAGATCACTTGAGCGGATGGTTCGTGGCTTTGGTATCTCTCAGAATGACTACCAGTCCAACTGTTTCGCATTAGTGGCAACTGGGTGGAATTGACCAGAACTGGAAGGGAGAATGACACTATTGTATCGGTTTTTTGGCGAAGATTCTAGGATTCTTGGGGTCTTCAATTCTATGACCAAATTGGAAGTTTCTTCCCACATCCATTTTCTAAAAAGCTTGAAAGGTAGTGTTTCTGAAAATGAATTTGCTTCTAAAACTGCTCGTTTTTCTCTGTTTTGCCGTTGTGGAGAAGACAGCTGGTTGATACTGAGGGTAACGAGGAGAATATAGAAACAACAAGAAAACGAGAGACGCAGGGTGCGTGACAGAAAAAAAAGGGGGTGGTGGGGCAAGGAGAAGAGGACAAGAAAAGAAGGAGGCAGAGCGATCGGAGACAATCGGAAAGAACCATCAACATCTGAAGTCGCTCACCTCGTCCATGAAAAAGTATAACTCGGCCTAAAATGCCCCGATCGGAGCCATCTTTTTTTGACTCAAGCTGAAAATTGGCGGAGAAAACGATGTTGGCATTTAAACAACAAAAAATTCAAAAGGAACTGACATACAAACGGTGGAAAATTAAAAAAAACCCTGGTGTAGCTCGTATAAATATGGTTTTCAAAGATATGGTTTTCATATATTTGTCCAAAAAAAATCAACAAAAAATACGAACTTCTAGTAGGTGAAGGATACATGCAAGTAGTGAGTTGTGTGGTTGCTGAGCAGAGATGCGTAGCAAAAAACGAGAGCTGTCGGCGGAGAGGGAGGAAGGGGTGAAGGCGCGCTGTTATCTACGCAGAGAGGGTGTATGCCTACATTGTGCGCGCGTGGCGCAGGAGGTAAGAGCTGTAGTGAGAGTCACGAAGCCTGGGTTCGACTCCGGGGATACTGTTTTTCTGTTGTTGTTTTTTTCAGGCTGTGAAAGGATGCGGAAAATAAAAAAAAATTTTCCAGTTCATAAAAAGAACATTTCTAGCTCGTAATTTTTCTGATTTTTCAGATCATCGTTTTTGGACCATGTATCATTCTAAATGAGTCGGAATTCAGACGGATTCTGGAGGATGGGTTTTTGAGCAATCCTAAAAATCATTTTCTATTCAGAGAAGATATGACTTTGACTCTGGAATATATGGTAAAAGCTTGTAATTGGTCTTCATAGGTTGACCTGCATTTCAGAGTTTGATTTTCTTGCATTATTTCCGCCCTTTCCGCATCATGCTATACCGGTTTTATCCTTGGGTGTTTTTTGGTCCCGACTGCGACGCCTGAGAAGGCTTTGGGCGTATTTCGTTTGGTCACCCCTCTTCTGGATTCTAGTAAAAGAGGAAAAAAATCGTGTGCTGTATGAAGACACACAGCCAACCTAGCCGGTTGAGATCGACGGATCACGGAAAGAGATAGTGTTGTGAACGAAGAGACGCAGAGACACAGAGACACGGAGACGCAAAGAAAAACGGAAGGGGTGAGCGGCAGATGTTCATTTACCACTTTATGTTAGCCAACAAAATGACGACCAACTGTTTACGGATGTCCCCATATTAAAGTTATCTATTTTCTTAAAATTTGATTTTTCTGGACTATTTTATTTTATTTTTCTAAAGTTTATTGGTGCTGTTTGGAGGAGAATTGTTCGAAGGTGAGTTTTTTATTCTGGAAACTTGAAAAAATATTCAAATGTAGAAGACAAGTCGAATTTTCGGTTAAAATCAGTGACTGGAAAGGCAGTTTTCTGTAGATTTTGAAAAAATCTCTGTTTTTTTAAACTTTGCTAAAATCATATCTTCAGAACTATGGGTGACCAAGACCCTGACAACTACATGGGGCATTGGATCAAAGTTTTTCGAAATCAACTATCTGAGAATCAGATCTTCTCACAATCAGGACCTGCATCGGAAACACGCCAAGAAGCATCTCCTGCTCCATTGACTACCCAAAGTTTCTATCCAACTGGGAATGCACTCTCACAGGGTCTCACTCCAGTTCATACAGGTGATCTTAGAATTCTGATTTAAAAAAAACAATTCAAACCTTTAGGTTATGGAAACGATGTGTCCTTGTTGTGGCCAAATTGCATGCACCCCGCGATTTTATCGCATTTTCAATTTCACGAAATGCTGGCTGTGCTAGGATTGAGCCCAATGGCTAGTGTGCAAGCAGCCAGGATCGGTTATCTTCTAATTAATTGCTCGAGGTTAGATTACAAAACATCTTTCATCAACACATTGCATGTTTTCAGGCTCGCCACATCTTCCAGACCCCGGCAAAAACACTCAACAGGAGAAGAGCAGCAAAAGTTTTGTTGGATTCAATTTTTGACCAGTATTCTGCGCAGATTGATAGTAAAACGGAGGTTGGCAGAAGATATAAAGAACTGAAACAAAGTAAGTCACTTCACATCAAACCATATATTCAAAATTGCTATTTTCAGAACGTCCACTGCGTCAGACTGTCTACCCACGTTCATCAAAGACTCAAAAGGAAAAATTGTGATTATGTGCTGTTGAATAAATCTTGATTGAATAAAAAACTATTTTTACCATTTGAACTCAATGGGTTTGATTACCCATTTCTAACTTATTGTTTCAGGACCTCATTAAAATATGAGCTTATACAGTATATGGTCATGCTCAGACCACTTGAGTGAATGGTTCGTGGCTTGGTGTCTCTCAGAATGACTACCAGTCCAACTGTTTTGCTTTAGTGGCACCTGGGTAGAATTGACCAGAACTGGAAATAAAAATGACAGAGCTCTATTGTCTTTTTGGCGCGGATTCTGGGATTTTTGGGATCACAGATTTTTTGATTTTGGAGCTCTAGGGTTTGTGGAACTCTACCAGCATCTCATCATTCCTCCTTTCCGTTTCCTCACATCAGTCCTCCTCTCCGTCTGATGGTCCACGCCTTTTCTCTTTGGAGGGTCCGACCGCAACGCACACCGCGACGCACGCAGCGACGCATTCGAAGGCGCGTTAGATAGTGTGATGAATTGAGAGACGCAGGGGCGCAGAGAAATAAAAGGAAAGAAGAAGGTGCACGCTTCATTTCGCATGTTTATAACCCTTTGCAACAAGACAGCCAACTGAACGGTTGTCACCTTATTAAAGTTATATATTTTTCTTAAAATCCCACCCTCCCCCCCCCCCCCTTTCTGTATTCTAGGCTCTTTCCGAATTGAGCCGAACTATTCTTCTTTTTTCTGAAGTTTATTGGAGTTATTTGGAAGAGAAATGTTGGAAGGTGAGTTTTTTTTTTGAAAACTTGAAAAAAATCCAAATGTAACAGAAAAATCGAATTTTCGGTTAGTTTTTTTAAATTTCCCGCTATTTTCTCAATATTTTCGGTCGATTTTTCACCAAATTTCAAATCTTTTTTCCAATTTTTTTTTCGAGCCTTTTAAATTTCAAAACCTCCCAATTTACAGGAATTTCAACATCTTGAAATGGCCGACGAATTGGCTCGCATCCAGCAATATGAGTACCGACAGAACTCCAATCTAGTTCTGTCGGTTGACTACAATCTGACGGATCGCAGAGGAGCCGACGGGAGAGGTTTTGCCGATCACCGAAAGGAGATGAAAGAGGAAGAGGTGAGAAATTTTGGATTTGAAACTATGGAAATCTACTAAATTTGACCACGAAACACAGTATTTGTCGGTGTATTGTGCCTAAGAGTACCTGATTTTTGCCATTTCTAGCTAAAATGAACTTGCAAAAGTCAAAGTAGCTGAAATCAGTTGAAAAACACTTTCATTTTTTCAAAATCTACAGAAAACTGCTTTTCAAGTCACTGATTTTAGCGAAAATAGTCACTGAATAATACAAAAATTATAACTTTTTACTTTACTGAGTGTGCTAATTTCAGGTCTCCAAAACTTCCCAAGAAATATCAAAATCATTCTGCAGATATCCCTCCATATCTCAGATTCTGTCGCAAGTGTGGCAGGGAGAAGGATGTTACGAACTGGTATCGTCTACATGACGGAGGATGGCAATGCCAAAAATGCTACATGATTGAGTGGAAGGAAGCGGTAAGAGATTCTCCTGTACTTTCTTATTCTTGCCGCTTCTTGTGGCTTGGTGTCCAATTTCAATCACAGGCACACTCACGCAAAACTGAACATAATTTGCAGAAACGACGGGAAAAACAAAAAGACGTGGAAGACCATGATGACTTCGAAGACGGTCCTGAGGCTTCAAAAGACCCCATAAAATTGTTTTGAAGTGATAAATTGTTTTGAAGTCGATCTCTTTTTTAATTTTTACCGGTGTCCCATATGTGATGTTAAATAAATCTTGATTCCAAAAAGCGTTTTTTTTACATTTTTAACTCTATGGGTCTCATTACCCATTTCTTTCTTTTAGTTTCAGGACCTCATCATAATATGACCTTATACAGTATCTGATCATGGCTCAGATCACTTGAGTTGATGGTTCGTGGCTTGGTATCTCTCAGAATGACTACCAGTCCAACTGTTTTGCTTTAGTGGCAACTGGGTGGAATTGACCAGAACTGGAAGGGGAAATGACAACACTTTATTGAATTTTTGATGGGGATTCTAGCATTTTTGGGATCATGGATTCTAGAACCAAATTGGAAGATTCTTCTCACATCCATTTTTTTTGAAAGCTGGAAAGGTAATGTTTGTGAAAATAAATCTATCTCCAAAACTGCGCGTCTCTCCCGCTGTTCTTCTCTGTTTTGCCGTTGGGGAGAAGACAGCTGGTTGATACTGGGGGTAAAGAGGAGAATATAGAGAATACAAGAAAAGGAGAGACGCAGGGTGCGTGTCAGAAAAAGGGGGGGGGGTGTTGGGACGGACGAAGGGGAAGAAGACAAGAAAAAAAGAAGGCAGAGCGATCGGAGACAATTGGAAAGAACCATCAACATCCGAAGTCGCACACCTCGTCCATGAAAAAGTACAATTCGGCTCAAAATTCTCCAATCGGAGCCATCTTTTTTTGATTCAAGCTGAAATTTGACGGAGAAAACGATGTTGGCATTCAAACAACAAAAAATACAAAAGAATCTGACATACAAACGGTCGGAAATTGGAAAAAAAATCCCCTGGTGTTCGCATAAAAACACATTAATTCTTGTATGGTCGAACAGAGAACGGTGGGTTTTTAAGGAGTCAACTGGAAGGTCCAGCAAAAGCCTAAACTTGATTAGGTTCCGCCCACTTGGAAATATTGAAAATCAGGGGATCCGGCGGAAACCTGGATTTGACTTGGCTTTGCTCACTTTGAAATTTTGAAAATCAGGGAGTCCGGCAAAAACCTGAAGTTTACTAGGCTCCGCCCACTTTGCAATTTTGAAAATCAGGGGGGGGGGGGGGTCGGGCAGAAGCCCAAACTCGATTAGGCTCCGCACACTTCAAAATTTGAAAATCAGGGGAGTTCGGCGAGAGCCTAAACTTCATTAGGCTCCGCCCACTTTGAAATTTTGAAAATCAGAGGGGTCCGGCAGAAACCTGAACTTGATTAAACTCCGTCCATTTTCAAATTTTGAAAATCAGAGGGTTCCGGCAGAAACCTGAACTTGAATAGGCTCCGCCCACTTTGAAATTTTGAAAATCAGAGGGGTTCGGCAGAAACCTGAACTTGATTAGGCTCCGCCCACTTTGAAATTTTGAAAATCAGAGGGGTCCGGCAGAAACCTGAACTTGAATAGGCTCCGCCCACTTTGAAATTTTGAAAATCAGAGGGGTCCGGCAGAAACCTGAACTTGAATAGGCTCCGCCCACTTTGAAATTTTGAAAATCAGAGGGGTCCGGCAGAAACCTGAACTTGAATAGGCTCCGCCCACTTTGAAATTTTGAAAATCAGAGGGGTCCGGCAGAAACCTGAACTTGAATAGGCTCCGCCCACTTTGAAATTTTGAAAATCAGAGGGGTCCGGCAGAAACCTGAACTCTACTAGGCACCACGCTGTGTCTTTTTCATCTTTGGGTGTCTTTTGGACTCAAACCGCTACCGCGACCGCAACGCCTGCGAAGACTTCGGGTCACTTTTGTTTGGTCACCGTCTCTTCCCGATATTAGTAAAAAAGAAACAGACAGTGTGATGAATGAGGAGGCGCAGTGATGCAGAGTGACGGGGAGGTGACCTGTTGAGCGCGCATTTCATCGTTTCATTTACACTCACAAAAAGACGACCAACTGTACGGATGTCACCTTATTAATGTTATCTATTTTCTTAAAATTCCCGTTCGAAGGTGAGTTTTTTATTCTGAAAACTTGAAAAATATTTTAAATGTAGCAGACTATTTTAGTTTCGGTTAAAATCAGTGACTGGATAGGCAGTTTTCTGTAGATTTCGAAACAATCTAAGTGGTTTTCAACTAATTTCAGATGGTTTCTACTTTGACTTTTGCGAATTCTCAGTTTGAATTAGGTAAAAATATGTGTATAATACAAAAATCATGAAGAAATTACTTGAAAATTCTTTTAATTGAAGAAGAAACACACAAACTTTTCAGAAAAAAAACACACAAACTTTTCTGTGTTTTTTTTTTTCGGGGAACTCGGCAACGGCCCCCAAACTTTTGCAATTTTTGTTCATTTCGGAGTTCTCTGAACTCGTAACATACACTTCCTACATCAAGAAATGTTATCATTAGTAATAGTTGATTCAATTTCAGATATCCGATCTTTGTTGACAGCTGGCACTTGTCAACCAACTAGCCCACCTCGCCGATACTCGCAGATTGCCAACCACCACGAGGATTATTCGCTTGGTCAGATAGACCATTCTCACGATGGTGAGTGTTTCGTAAAAATAATCATAGATGCGAGAAGTCATAAGTTCTAAGCCTTGTTTCTAGCGCTTTGAATTGACATGAGCGTTATGCTCACAGCAAGAGAGCCTTTCAAGTCTTGCAAAATTAAAACTGATGCCTTTTCAGGGCTCCAGCGTCTCCCGACCCTTGTGCGAGAGCACCAGTTCGCCAGTCCAACAACAAGTGGTGCCCGAAAGGTTTTACTGCCCACTCCACATCCTCCACAAACTGGTAAGTTGCTTCATTCTAAGATCAATACCTAAATATCCCGTTTAACATTGAAAAACTCCACAAACGCTCATAAAGTTTGATATAATCGACCGTTTTTAACTTCCAGAGCGCTATCCGGTCAATGATTCCTCAAGTGCTCGAAGATGGATTCGCGGATGACACAGGCTGGATTCCGAGGATTCGGGAAGTGGTGAGAGTTTGTTAATTAATTTCACCTTTGACCATTTTGTTCTTTGTCCTTTGGGACAGAACAAAACCACAACTGAGAATGAAAAATGAAGCAAAAACTGACTTTCAGAAAACTCCTTATCACTTCAAACAAGGCAACAGCATCGGTCGAGATCCGCTTCTCTGCCAAGAAGTAGTTTGGAGAGAGAAAGAGATGACTCAAACAATATCGACGAAAGTATGGTACGTTTAGCGTTTCTGTAGCCAGGGTAAGATCAGCAAGTTATTTTCAGGCGACAAATGAAAGGGTGGCAGAATTGGAAGAAGATGTGGCTATGCTGAAGAAGAAGTTGGCGGTTATGAACCGAACCGAACTGCCTGAGAACGCCCAGATTCCCGCTGTGATTTCAACTGATTCTACGGTAAACTAACAACTTTCAAATTCTTATAAAAAATTATTTTGTGCTTTCAGAACGACGCTACACCACCAGAAGAAGCGACTTCTACAAAACCGAGGTTGGACCGGGCGAACGGCAGATAAGAGAAGAAGCTCCAGCTTATTCAGAGGAAGAAGAAGAAGGAGAAACGACAGAATCAGGAGTAAATAAAGTGAGTTGAAATCAAATTTTCTAACAGCACATAACAATGCATACAAATTTCAGGAATCTGAACGAGTTTCTCTCCCCAGAAACTTGAACGTTTTCCCTGAAAATGTCATGAAGCGAGAAATTTATGATGGGAAAATAGCAGAAGAAAGAGCAAGGAATGAAAAAGAGGAGTCTTCAATCGTGCGGTATGGATTTTCAAGAAAAACGAGAACCGAGTGGTTACCGGAAGGATAATCAAAGAAGAAATCGCTGTTGGAAGAAAATGAGCAATGAAAAATTAATCAAACATTTTTGATATTTGAATCGAATAAATAAGTTTTTTTGTAAAAATAACGTGTTCTGGTCTGGACATTTTGTAGAATATGAGCCTATACAGTATCTGGTTTTGGCTCAGACCACTTGAGTGAATGGTTCGTGGCATGGTATTTCTAAGAATGACTACCAGTCCAACTGTTTTGCTTTAGTGGCACCTGGGTGGAATTGGCCAGATCTGGAAGGGAAAATGGCAACACATAACTGACATTTAAACTCAAATTTCACGCGCCAAATTCTTCAAAATAAGCCTAAACTCGACTAGGTTCAGTCCATTTTGAAATTTTGAATATTAGGGGGGTCCGATGGTACCCAAAAATGAAAGTGGGCGGAGCATAGTCAAGATTAGGTTTATTTTGAAGCTGTTGCTGAATACGATATTAAAGCTCCTGGAGACTTCCGAAACATCAAAATTCAAGTTTTCGGGGAATAATCCTTCAAAATGAGGACCAAACTTGACGAGGTTCTGTCAATTTCAATATTTAGAAAAACGGGAGTGTCCGGCAGGGGCCAAAAATGAAAGTGAACGGAGAGTAGTCGAGATTAGGCTTGTTTTGACGCCCTTAAACTGCTGAAGACGATTTTGACGGTCCTGGACACTTCCGAAACATTAAAATTCAGTTATCCCGCGCCGTATTTCGTTTGGTCTCCCCTTCTGCTCGATGCAAGTAAAAAAGGGAAGAGATAGTGTGCTATGTGAAGAGACGCAGAGACGCAGCCAACCGGGCCTTTCGGGGTGATCTTCCATTTCACCATCCCATTTACCCTCACAACAAGGCAACCAACGGATCATGGAAAAATAGTGATGAGAACTGAGAGACGCAGAGACACAGAGACAAGGAGGCGCAGAGAAAAACAAAAAATGTGTGCAGCAAACGTCCATTTGGCACTTCAAGTTAGCCAACAACAAGACAACCAACTGTTCACGGATGTCACCCTATTAAAGTTATCTATTTTCTTAAATTTCCCTTTTGATGGTGAGTGTTTATTTATTTTTTAAAGTTGAAAAATATTCAAACGTAACAGAATAATCTATTTTCGGTCAAAATCAGTGATCGGAAAGGCAGTTTTCTGCAAATTTCGAAATAATCTAAGTGGTTTTTAACTAATTTTAGATGGTGCCTGTTGCTTTTTGCTGCTACCTTGACTTTTGCATACTATTGGCTCAAAATAAGTGAAATTGTGTGTATAATACAAAAATCAAAAAGAAATACTCCAAAATTGCTTAAATTGAAAAATTTGTAATTTCTGAGTACTATTTTTTGGGGGGAATTCGGCTCCTAATCTTCCGATCAACATTAGTATACTTTTTTCCAGTATTATCGTCGTTGAAACCACTGGAAAATAGACAATTACAACGACAATAACACTCCTCACAGAGGATATCGTGAAGGAGGTCATGGAGGATACCAATGTAATAATCTCAATTAATACTTTTTCAATTCACGCGTAACAATTTTCAGATCATCTTAATGGCTTTGGCAACCACCGCTCAGCCAACAACTCCAGACTGGGAAACTACCGGGATGGGTTGAACGGAAATGGCGGCCCTCGTGAATCGACACTACCACGGAAGCCAGTACTAGTGCAAGTACTGCTCGAGCAAGTCCACAGATCGCCGACGATGATGTTATCGAGCCGACAGCAAAACGTGCTAAAATGATGGATACACCAGACACAAATAATGCTCAAGCTCTCATGAATGAAGGATCAGATAATCTACCTGTGGTAAGCCATTCGAAGTGTAACCAGAAAAACACTTTGAATATTACAGGTTGTCCCTCAAGTGAACACGGAAGCGCGGAAAAAAGCAAAGATTAGACCAAGCGGAGGAACGAAACAATATTGTGGAGGGGAAAAGAAGACCAGCAACTCGAGTCGATATAGACAGTATCGCATACGCCGATGATTCGGAAGACGATGAGTTGGAAGCCGAGGTAATACCAAAGAAGAAAGGAAGACCAAAGAAATCAATTTAAATCAGAAAAAATCGTAATCTTTCTCATTTCATGGCATTGTTTCCTTCCCTCACCTTAGTTATCTGTAAAGTCTATATTCGTCTATATTCTCATATTGTCTATATTCTCAAGTTTCGATGTTTTACTATAATGTAATCTCTATATTCGAATCGAATAAATAAGTTTTTTTTGTGAGAATAACGTGTTGTGGTTTTGACATCTTAGAGAATATGAACTTATGCAGTATCTGGTCATGGCTCAGATCACTTGAGTGAATGGTTCGTGGGTTGGTATCTCTCAGAATGACTACCAGTCCACCTGTTTTGCTTTAGTGGCACCTGGGTGGAATTGGCCAGAACTGGAAGGGAAAATGACACAACTTCATTGTTTTTTTTGGCAAGGGTTTGTGCCACCAATATGAAACTTCTTCTAATTTTGAAGTTCTAATTTTGAAAGTATTCTGAAGGATGGGTTTTTGAGGAATTCTAAAAATCATTTACTTTTCAGAAAAAAGTATGGCATCGATTCTGGAATGTGTGGTAAAAATTTGTAATAGAATTTCATATGTGTGCAGGCATCTCATGATTGGATGCTCCTGCATTATTTCCGCCCTTTTTTCATCATCCTCCGCCGCTTTTATCTTTGGGTGTCTTTTTGACCGCGTGAAGGCATTTGGCCGTATTTCGTTTAGTTACCCTCTTTTCTCAATGCTAGTAAAAAAAGGAAAGAGATCGTGTGCTGTCTGAAGAGACGCAGCCAACCAGGCTTGCTGAGTCATCATTTCACCTTTCCGTTAGCCCCACCACATGACCAACGGATCACGGAAAGAGATAGTGTTGAAAACGACGAGACGCAGAGACGCAGAGAAAAACAGAAGCTGTGTACGGCAGATGCCCATTCGGCACTTTATGTTAGCCAACAACAAGACGACCAACTGTTTACGGATGTCACCTTATTAAACCTATCTATTTTCTCAAAATCCTCCTCCCCCCCCGTGTCTGTATTCTATGCTCTTTTTGAATTGACTATTTTTCTGAAGTGTTAGAAGGTGAGTTTTTCGACTTTGAAAATTTGAAAAATATTCAAATATAGCAGTATAATCTATTCTCGGTAAAAATAAGTGACTTGTAGGTAAACTTTAAAGAGATTTCTATAAAAATCTGAGCTATTTTCGACCGATATCAGATAGTTCTTGTTGCTTTTTGCTGCTATTCAGAGTTTTGCAATTTCTTGAATCAAAATGTGTGAAAAAATGTGTGCACAATACAGCAATCATAAAGAAACTACTCCGAAATTGCTTTAGTTTAAAAATTGTGGTTTCTTTAACAAATACACATTTCAGGAAACAACAGAACATCTTCTCCAAGCAGTCATGAACAACAACAGAGCTCCTTCAGATCCCAAACCGTCTAAAGCCAAACCAGACTAACGGTAAGACTCAGAAACATGAAAACTTCAATACATTTTTCTTAGTGTTGCAGACGAGGCTCCAAGTTCGAGACCATTGAATCTTCAACCGGAAAGACATTGCAATCGCATGAACGGACCAGCGCCATCACAGCAACTTCAGGACAATCAGGTTATCATTAAAAAAAACACCTTTTATAAGATTTCTCTACTCTAGTCTTTTTATTGTCTGAGGATCAGGCTGACTTTCCACGTGTTTTGAGTACATTGCTCCGATGAGAAAACATTTCAACAAATCAGTGTATTATAGACTGCGGCCACAATATCTGCTACACCTGCGTCAGCAAGCTGTTCAATGTGCATGGCGACTTGCAGTGTTCCAACGACAGACAACTTATTCGTGATCCGTGGGAGAGCATTGCAAACCTCCCAGTTAATTTCCTTGCCTTGCACATGTAAATGATCTCTTCATCAACTTCTAATACACCATCCCCATGTTCCTTTTAAACTTCACCTCACACATTTAATTTTACGACTGCCTATCCCGTTTTGAAACAATCCTGCTCTCCAAAACGAGCAAATTAACCATTCTTTTGTATTCTCTTGATAAATAAAATAAGTTTTTTTGTAAAAATAACTTGTTCTGGTTTTGATATCTTGTAGAATATGAGCTTTTACAGCATCTGGTTTGGGCTCAGACCACTTGAGTGAATGTTTCGAGGCTTGGTATCTCTCAGAATGACTACCAGTCCAACTGTTTCGCTTTAGTGGCAACTGGGTAGAATTGACCAGAACTGGAAGGGAAAATGGCAAAAATTTATTGTTTTTTTGGCGAGGATTCGTGCCATCAATATGAACTTTCTTCTGATTCAAAAGTATACTAAAACATTCTGAAGGATTTTCCGCTTTCATCTCTGGGTGTCTTTTTGACCGCGACGCCTGCGAAGGCATTGGGCCGTATTTCGTTTAGTCATCCTCTCTTCTCGATGCTAGTAGAAAAAGAGAGAGATCATGTGCTGTATGAAGAAACGCAGCCAACCTGGCTTGTTGAGTCACCATTTCATCTTTCCAGTTAGCCCCACCACATCATCATATTAGCCACCAAAATGACGACTGACTGTTTACGGATGTCACCCTATTAAAGTTATCCATTTTCTCAAAATCCCCCCTCATTCCTGTATTCTAGGCTCTTTCGAATAGAGCGGACCTATACAGAAACTTTCCATCGCATATTCTTTGAATGGGTGATGGAAAGTTCAACAAGCAGATGGATGTTGAAGACCTAAGAAAGGTATTGTTTCAACTGTTTTGAATTCCATCAACTTTTTTTTAGGCGTGTCTGGAAAGAAGTGGAACGATTTTGTTGCAATAATCGAGAGACATAGGGAGCTTCAACCAGTTCTTGAGGAAGTTAGAGCAGAACAAGCTAAGCTGGATAAGAAGGACAAGGAGATTCGGATGTCTTCAGATGCAGTGATAGAGAAGAATGGCAACAATGAGCTGATGGAGAAGATTCACAAGTTCCGAAATGTCTTCGAAGCTTTTCTGTACTCCCAGAGAGTCAAGAATCAGGTTGGAGATGGTGAGAAAAGTTTGGATAAATATGTCACATTTTCTGTATTTTCAGACCGTACTACGAGGGTCCTATGAAGGATTTCCGCTCTGAAGGGACTCCGGAGCTCATTGAAGTGATGAAGGAAGTTGGTAAGTTTTCTAAAATTGAATTCAGTTCAAACTGAATTGATAACTTTCAGGCATTGTTGTGGACATTGAAAGCGGCATTAAAGAGATTCCGAGCCTTCTACAGTCGACGGAAGCACCAGTTCTCAAGATTCGAAAATTTGAAGAGGTAGTCAAAAAGTTAGTGAGATTAAAGGCACATGGAATTGGTCTTTGGTACAAATAGTCTATGATAGTCAATGTATCACCTACAGTACCGGCCAAAATGATATTTGTTTTCGTCATTTTCAGTTGAAAATCGCAAGTTTTGGGAAGCTGAAAAGTGATTCAAAGTCGATTTTTTTCATTGAAAATTGTGGGAGTGTGTCAATCGAACTTTGAACTTTCATTTTGTAGTTTTCAACTTTTCTGTACAGGTCCGCTCTGCCAAGATATGGCCCATCGAAAAAAAGCTTTAAAAATTCTGAGAATTAGCACTGAAATCGAGCAAAATGTGACATGTAGGTTTTTGAGCAAAACTTTTTCAATTGAAGAGATACAAAAAAATTGTCAACTACAAAATTGCAGCTCAAGGTTTGATTCAGATATTCTCAAATTTTCAGACATAAATAAATACCTGTAAGTGGTTTTTCAGTCACTCAAAGTTGGCGTTTTCAACTGAAAATGACGAAAACGAATATGATTATGGCAGTACCGGCCACAATGATATTTGTTTTTGTAATTTTCAGTGGAAAATCTTTAACTTTGAGTAGCTGGAAAAGTGATTCATAATAGCTTTTTCTGTTGGAAAATTTGGGAGTGCATTATTCAAACATTGAACTTTTATTATGTAGTTTACAACTTTTTTGTACAAGTCTGACCTGCCAAGATATGGCCCGACAAAAAAAACGTCGAAAACTTTCGAGAATTAGCATTGAAATCGAGCAATATGTGACATGTAGGTTTCTGAGCGTAACTGTTTTGATTGTAAAGATACAAACAATTTGTCAACTACAAAATTATAGTTTAAGATTTGATTCAAATACCCTCAAATTTTCAAACAAAAATAACCACATTGAATTGTTTTCTCAGCCACTCAAAGTTGGCATTTTCTACTGAAAGTTAAAAAAAACGAATATCATTATGGTCGGTACTGTATCTGACTAGATGAGTGACTAATAGTTCTGTTGCCTACCCCAAATTTCTACTCCAGATCACTCCCCATGGCTCTTCGACAAGAACTGTCAGCGATTCCCCCAATGTGTCATCAAGGTTGTGGACGGACAACAAGTCTATAAGACCTTCAGAAGCAAGCAGCCAAATGGTAGCCTTAAAAATTATAGCTTCATTGAACTTATTGCATTTGTTTCAGGGACCATCATTCACTCAAAGTGGGAGAAGCTCTCCGACAAGAAGCAGATGTGTTGGCATCGCAGCATTTCCAAAAGGTGGAGTCGGATCATGGAATGATCATGTTGATTTCGGAAGAGGCGATGAAACAGGGACAACAATTGTATGACAACTGGGATGTGTTTGCCGAGTTCTTTTTAATCTTTATCTTTGAATCGAATAAAAAAAATTTTTGTGAAAAAAATGTGTTCTGGTTTTGGCACCTTGTAAAATATGAGCTCATACAGTATCTGGTTTTTGCTCACATTATTCATATCTAAAAAATATAATACAATTAAAGAGCGTGTCATTGAGTTGACAGTTGCCATCATACAATAGAAAAATCTTATGCATTTGTACACAAACTGAAAATGTTTCATTGCAACAAAAGCGTTTATCCTTTGGTTGCAAAATGTTCTTGGTGCAAAATCGACGTGAGTTGCGAAATGTCGTAGTTGCAAAACGTCGTAGTTGCATAATCGACGTGAGTTGAAAATTCGACGAAAGTTTCGAAATGTTTAGTTGCGAAATGTTATAGGTTCAAAATCGACGTAAGTTGCGGAATGTCGCAGTTGCAAAATGACTGGTTGCGAAACGTCGTGGTTGCAAAATCGACGTAAATTGCGAAATGTCGTAGTTGCGAAAAGTCGTAGTTGAAAAATCGACGTGAGTTGCAAAATCGACGGAAGTTGCGAAATTTTTAGTTGCGAAATGTTCTAGGCTTAAAATCGACGTTGGTTGCGGAATTTCGTAGTTGCAAAATGACTGGTTGCAAAACGTCGTGGTTGCGAAACGTCGTAGTTGCGAAACGTCGTAGTTGCATAATCGACTTGAGTTGAAAAATCGACGAAAGTTTCGAAATGTTTAGTTGCGAAATGTTCTTGGTTCAAAATCGATGTAAATTGCAAAATGTCGTAGTTGCGAAATGACTGGTTGCGTAACGGCGTAGTTACAAAAACGACGTGAGTTGCGAAATGTTCTATATGCAAAATCGATGTAAGTTGGAAAATGTCGTAGTTGCGAAATGACAAGTTTCGAAATGACTAGTTGCGAAATGACTAGTTGCGAAATGACTAGTTGCAAAACGACTGGTTGCGAAACGTCGCGGTTGCAAGATCGACGTAAGTAGCGGAATGTCGTAGTTGCGAAATGACTGGTTGCGAAACGTCGTGGTTGCAAAATCGACGCGAGTTGCGAAATGTCGTAGTTGCGAAACGTCGTAGTTGCATAATCGACGTGAGTTGAAAAATCGACGGAAGTTTCGAAATGTTTAGTTGCGAAATGTTATCGGTTCAAAATCGACGTAGTTGCGGAATGTCGCAGTTGCGAAATGACTGGTTGCGAAATCGACGTAAGTTGCGAAATGTCGTAGTTGCGAAACGTCATTGTTGCATTATCGACGTGAGTTGCGAAATGTCGTGGTTGCGAAACGTCGTAGTTGCGAAACGTCGTAGTTGCATAATCGACTTGAGTTGAAAAATCGACGAAAGTTTCGAAATGTTTAGTTGCGAAATGTTCTAGGCTCAAAATCGACGTAAGTTGCGAAATGTCGCAGTTGCGTAACGTCGTAGTTACAAAAACGACGTAAGTTGCGAAGTGTTTAGTTGCGAAATGTTCTAGGTGCAAAATCGACGGAAGTTGCAAAATGTCGTAGTTGCGAAACGTCGTAGTTGCAAAATCGACGTAAGTTGCGAAATGTCGTAGTTGCGAAACGTCATAGTTGCATTATCGACGTGAGTTGCGAAATGTCGTGGTTGCGAAACGTCGTAGTTGCGAAACGTCGTAGTTGGAAAATCGACGTGAGTTGCAAAATCGACGGAAGTTGCGAAATTTTTAGTTGCGAAATGTTCTAGGCTCAAAATCGACGTTAGTTGCGGAATGTCGTAGTTGCGAAATGTCGTTGTTGCAAAGCGTTATAGTTGCAAAATCGAAGTAAGTTGCGAAATGTCGTAGTTGCATCCGCAAGAGAAGGCCATAAAGAATCTTGAAAACTAACATTTCTCACCTTTCAGACTGTGTAGTTTGGCAGCATTTCCAATTCGAGCAAACAGCAACAGCCATGTTGTTCGGTGTCATCAGTCAGGATATATCTTAGAAATTAAAAAACATTAAGGCGGAGAAGAAATCACTGCTCTAATTAACGACTAACCGCATAACAATGACATTTGTGTCATCTGTGTTTCCTTTGTGTTCAGAATTGGCAAGTTTGAAGTCACAATGACAGTTATTCAATTTTCCGGTTGCGTTGGCGCTGAAATCAAAAATCAATTACCTATATTGGAATAGAATTATTTCTAGTTATCTAAACTTCCGGAGCTGCTGTATTTGATATTTAATAATATCTCTATTTTTTAATTTTTTTTTTTGATTTTCGGAAGTTACAAAAATCGAATTCTTAAAGTTGAAGTACACTAATTCCAAAATCCTGAAATTCTAAGGACCGGGGAATCTGCACCGTCTAGTGAACATTTAACCCTCAAATCTGAATATTGTGTGTGCACTCTAACATAGTTAATTTTTGACCCGTACTTTCCAAACTGTTCATTTTGTGACTAGGCTCCAAAACAATCAATTGATATTTCTTGACCTAATTCTGCGTTGATGAGAAATTCAGCTGTTTCGAAATTAATGTGTTCACCTTGTAAAATTCAGGCCTTTTCAAGGACTTTATGTTAGTGAAATTTCAAAATTCCTAGAATTATGAGTGTCTCCTGTTCCAGATGCTTTCATGGTGAGATCGCATAAATTATGTATTCACTTTTCTTTTTCATAGACCAAGCTACATTGAAGGTCCCTTTCTGAGTTTTTCCATCCGTCAGAAAAACCTTAGCACTTGCTTTTTTTCTGTTTTTTTTTGCTCCCAGTGGACGACTCTTTTCACACAAGCCCTTGAGCCCCTTAGTTTCTTTTATCTTTGAAATTCTCTCTGCAAAAAACGCGTGGTCCCAACTATACAACTAAAAATATTGGTGCCCACCGAGAGACGCAGAGAAATGACCAAAGTACGTGAGGAACAAGGGAGCCGAGCGCCGGCCGCCGTTTCTACTTTTTTTTTTTTAGCAAAAGCCCCATGGGACACATCTTTCTGTTCTTCTATCTTTCCTATCTGTCAAGTGTTTTTTCTCCTCAAAAGATGAAAGAGCGAAGCACTTACACAGAAAATGAAAAGAAGGACGAAATGTCAATTTTAAACCGACTTCAGTGGCATGTGGTCAGGCAGATGGGAGGCTTCAGAAACTGCAGTTACAGATAATGGGTTTAGAAGCATATTGCTATTATAGTGGAGGAGGGGGGGGGGGGGTGAACCGAAGGATTTGATGACATGTCTTGGATGATGAATCTTTTGAAAACCGGAAAAACAGATGAAGGAATGTTATGGTAACGGGAGTCACGGCCAGAAGGCTTCAGAATACCCAAAATTAACCCCAAATATCAAAAAATCAAGGAAAATTTGTATAGAAAAGTTTTGAGTTTGTCAAGTTTGTTGCCGTTCCTAGTTAAAAAATTTACTAAACAGGGAACGTTCTCCACGTGGGTCAAAAGTTTTCGATGGTATTATGGCAAATAGTAGTACACCCGATAACTAGAACATTCATAAAATATTACGTGCGCTCATTCAGGTTTAGAGGAAAAATTTGAGTTTTTGTAAGTTTCTGAAATTTTTGCACTGTGAGCCTTCGAACAAGCATAACTCTTTCAATATTGAATGTTTTCATGAAATCTTTTTTGCATCTAATAGCTGAAAATGTTTTCTTCAAAAATGTCTCCTAACACAACATTCCATCTTGCACCTGAATTTAGATGATCCCTCCTTTATACTAGCACACGATATTTTGTGAATCAAAAAACCGCCATTCTTGACTATAGAATTTTTAGGTTATATGCTGTTTCGAAATATAACAACAAATAAGGCACATTAACATGCTAAAACATAGGGATAACGGGCCATCCAAGAGAGATTTTCAGAAATTTTCAAAAATTTTCAAAAAATCATCGTATACGCCAAGAATAACGGAAAATGAAAAATTTTAAATTGCTCCAAGATGATTTCATAATAGTGTTTTACAAAGAATCAAATTTTTCGCGCTCAAAAATAAGACCATTTTCTAATCAAGGACCACATTCAAAATTGGGCCCACTGGCCTCCTTTTCAACGTATAGGTATACGATGATTTTTTGAAAATTTTTGAAAATTTCTGAAAATCTCTCTTGGATGGCCCGTTATCCCTATGTTTTAGCATGTTAATGTGCCTTATTTGTTGTTATATTTCGAAACAGCATATAACCTAAAAATTCTATAGTCAAGAATGGCGGTTTTTTGATTCACAAAATATCGTGTGCTAGTATAAAGGAGGGATCATCTAAATTCAGGTGCAAGATGGAATGTTGTGTTAGGAGACATTTTTGAAGAAAACATTTTCAGCTATTAGATGCAAAAAAGATTTCATGAAAACATTCAATATTGAAAGAGTTATGCTTGTTCGAAGGCTCACAGTGCAAAAATTTCAGAAACTTACAAAAACTCAAATTTTTCCTCTAAACCTGAATAAGCGCACGTAATATTTTATGAATGTTCTAGTTATCGGGTGTACTACTATTTGCCATAATACCATCGAAAACTTTTGACCCACGTGGAGAACGTTCCCTGTTAAGATCTCAGTTTTCACTCAAAAAAAGGCCATATAGAATCCAGAAATACTGATATTTCTCAGCTTGCAGGCCAGTTTGGCAGCAAAACAGAGTACCATCGACCATCAAAACCATTTTTTTCCAATTCGAGCGAACAGCAACATCCATGGTGTTTGGTGTCGTCATTCAGGATACCTGGAAAACATTAAGGCGGAGAAGAAATCACTGCTCTAATTAACGACTGACCGCAAAACAATGACTATTGTGTCGTCAGTATTATCTTTGTGTTCAGAGATTGGCAAATTTGAAGTCACAATGGCAGTTCTTCAATTTTTTGGTTGCGTGGGGGCTGAAATTAAAAATCAATTACCTATATTGGAATTTAATTGTTTTTAGTTATCTGAACTTTTGGAGCTTTTTGCTTTTCGGAAATTCCAGAAATCAAATTTTTGAAGTTGAAGTACATTGGTTTCAAAATTTGAGGTTTTGTCTTATTCATTGCAAAGTTAGGGCTTTAGAATTGATTTTCTCGCTGTTGAAACACTTGAGTACATTTTCAACAACAACAAATTTTAAAAAAAGCAATACTGTGTTAGGTGAAACATGCTCCTGACGTTGAGAGTATAACCGAAAATAAGACATACAAGTCCACATCTGGAAAATCTGAAATTTTAAGAGGTTGAACTCTTTTCAGAGTCCTTATCAAAGAACACTCCAAAAATTTCTTCTTATCAGATGTTGCGTGAATTTTTGTGAAAAATTCACATTTTTGAGAAAATTCTCTGGCACTGAAATGACAGTGTTTCTGTACAAGTCCGCTCTGCCAAAATATGACCTGTCAAAAAATATTGAAAAAATACGAGAATTAGCACTGAAATCAAGCAAAATTTGTCATATCCGAAGGTTTCTGTGCGTAACTTTTTTGATTGAAGAGATACAAAAAATTTGTCAACTACAAAATTGCAGTTCAAGGTTTGATTCAGATACCCAAAAATTGTCAAACAAAAATAGCTACATTGAATTGTTTTCTCAGCCACTCAAAATTGACGTTTTTCAACTGAAAATGACAAAAACGAATATCATTATGGTCGGTACTGTATCTGACTAGATGAGTGACTAATAGTTCTGTTGCCTATCCCAAATTTCTACTCCAGATCACTCCCCATGGCTCTTCGACAAGAACTGTCAGCGATTCCCTCAATTTGTCATCAAGGTTGTGGACGGACAACAAGTCTATAAGACCTTCAGAAGCAAGCAGCCAAATGGTAGCCATAAAAATTATAGCTTCATTGAACTTATTGCATTTCTTTCAGGGACCGTCATTCACTCAAAGTGGGAGAAGCTCTCCGACAAGAAGAAGATGTGTTTTTTTACAAAATTTCCAAAAGGTGGAGTCGGATCATGGAATGATAATGTTGATTTCGGAAGAGACGATGAAACAGGGACAGCAAATGTATGACAACTGGGATGTGTTTACCGAGTTCTTTATAGTACCTCACGTTCAGTTTTCTCTTTCAAGTTTCGATGATTAACTATAATGAGATCTCTATCTTTGAATCGAATAAATAAATTTTTTTTTGTGAAAACAAACATGTTCTGGTTTCGGCCCTTAAAAATATGAGCTCATACAGTATCTGGTTTTGGCTCACATTAATCATATCTTACGAAAGCGTGTATCTTCTTGATTGCGAAATGTGCTATGTGCAAAATCGACGTGAGTTGCGAAATGTCGTAGTTGAGAAATGACTGGTTGCGAAATATCGTAGTTCCGAAATGACTGGTTGCAAAACGTTGTAGTTGCGAAATTGACGTGAGCTGCGAAACGTCGTAATTGCGAAATTACTGGTTGCGAAACGTCGTAGTTGCAAATTCAACGTGAGTTGCGAAATGTCGTAGTGTCGAAATGAATGGTTGCGTAACGTCGTAGTTATAAAAACGACGTAAGTTGCGAAGTGTTTAGTTGCGAAATGTTCTAGGTGCAAAATCGACGGAAGTTGCAAAATGTCGTAGTTGCGAAACGTCGTAGTTGCAAAATCGACGTAAGTTGCGAAATGTCGTAGTTGCGAAACGTCATAGTTGCATTATCGACGTGAGTTGCGAAATGTCGTGGTTGCGAAACGTCGTAGTTGCAAAACGTCGTAGTTGGAAAATCGACGTGAGTTGCAAAATCGACGGAAGTTGCGAAATTTTTAGTTGCGAAATGTTCTAGGCTCAAAATCAACGTTAGTTGCGGAATGTCGTAGTTGCATAATCGACGTGAGTTGAAAAATCGACGGAAGTTGCAAAATGTTCTAGGTTCAAAATTGACGTTGGTTGCGGAATGTCGTAGTTGCGAAATCGACGTAAATTGCGAAATGTCGTAGTGAAAAGGCCATAAAGAATCCCGAAATACTAACATTTCTCACCTTTCAGACTATGTAGTTAGGCAGCATTCCCAATTCGAGCAAACGGCAAAAGCCATGTTGTTTGGTGTCATCATTCAGGATATATCTAAAAAATTAGAAAACTTCAAGGCGGAGAAGAAATCACTGCTTTAAAACGACTAACCGCAAAAAAATGATATTTGTGTCATCGGTGTTTTCTTTGTGTTCAGAGATTGGCAAATTTGAAGTCACAATGACAGTTATTCAATTTTCCGGTTGCGTTGGCGCTGAAATTAAAAATCAATTACCTATATTGGAATGTAATTATTTCTAGTTATCTGAACTTTGGGAGCTAGTGTAGTTGAAATTCAAAAATTTCCCCAATTTTCAGTTTTTTTGATTCTCGAAAATTCCAGAAATCAAATTTTTGAAGTTGTAGTACACTACTTTCAAAATTTTGAAACTTGGTTCCATTCAATGCAGAGTTATGGCATGTAGAACTGATTTTCTTGCTGCTTAGTCTCACAGTACCTTATTTACAAAATATGGGTAGAACTGATCAAGACACCAACAGTCAGGGTCATAAATTTCTGATGACGGAGAAGTCTGCACCGTCTAGAAAACATTGAACTCTGAAATCTCAAAAAAAGGCCATAAAGAATCTGGAAATACAGTCCGCGTCAAAAGTATAGCGCCCCCCTCGATTTGTGTGTTTCCGGAGTTCTTTGACGAAATAAAAAAAAATGGTTTATGCCATTCGATCAGGCGTACAAGAAAACCTACCTGTGCAAATTTTCAGCTCGATCCGATATTTGGTGTTCGAACTGACCGATGTAATGGTGGGCCGATTATTTGTTAATTTTTGACCCTTGTTTTCCAAACTGTTCATTTTGAGACTAGGCTCCAAAAGAATCATTTTCTCATTTTTCACCAAATTCTGCATTGATGAGAAATTCAGCTGTTTCGAAATTAATGTGTTCACCTTGTAAAATTCAGGCCTTTTCAAGGACTTTATGTTAGTGGATCTTCCAAGTCCTAGAATTATGAGTGCCTAAAGATTCAGATGTTCTCATGATGTGATTTCCCAATTTTTTCTACTTTTTTAAAGACTAACAATAAACTTCTTCGATGGTCCCCTTCTGAACTTTTCCATCCATCAGCAACACTTTTGGTCTCTCTCTTTTTCTGTTTTTTGCTCCCATTCGAGTACCTTGTTTTCAAAATATGGGAGAATTGCTCAAAACACCAACAGCCAGGGCACTGAAATTCTGAGGAAAAAGGAATCTGCACCGTCTAAAAACATTGAACCCTCAAATCTGAATTTGCACTTTGACAGTTAATTTTTGACCCATATTTTCCAAATTTTTCATTTTGAGACTAGGCTCTAAAAGAATCAATTTCTCATTTTTGACCTAATTCTGCATTGATTGATATGAGAAATTCGGCAATTTCAAAATTTGTGTGTTCCTCTTGTAAAATTCAAGCCCTTTCAAGGACTTCACGTGAGTGAAATTCAAAAATTCTCAGAATTATGAATGTCTAATGATTCAAAAGTTTTCATGTTGAGATCGCATAAATTATGTATTTACTTTTCTTCTTTTTGAAAGATGGTCCTCTTCTGCATTTTTCCATCCTTTAGAAACATTTTCGTTCTCGCTTTCTCTCTGTTTTTTTGCTCCCAGTGGACGACTCTTTTTACACAACCCCTTGAGCCTCTAAGTCTCTCTCATTTTTCAAATTTTTTGTGCAAAAAACGCGTGGTCCCAACTATACAAATAAAAATATTGTGGGCCCACCGAGAGACGCCGAGAAATGACCAAAGTACGTGCCGAGGAACAAGGGTGCCGAGCGCCAGCCGCCTTTTTCACTCAAAAGCCCCATGGGACTCATCTTTTTGTTCTTCTATCTCTTCTATCTGTCAAATGTTTTTTCTCCTCAAAAAATGAGAGAGCAAAGCACTTACACAAGACATGAAACGAAGGACGAAATGTCAATTTTGAACCGACTTCAGTGGCAAGTGGTCAGGCAGATGTTGGCCCCAAAACTATAGATACGGAAAATGGATTTTGAACCATATGGCTATCATAGTGGGTTGAGGAAATGGGCCGAAAGATTTGATGGTATATCAGGAAAACGATGGATGATGAATATTTTGAAAACCGGAAAAAAAGATAGAGGGATGTTATGTTATGGCCAGGGCCAGAAGGCTTCAAAATAGCAAAAAAATTATGAGAAGCAAGCGATTTTACGCCAAAATTACCCCAAACATCGAAAAATCAAAGAAAATTTGTTTTTAAAAGTTTTGAGTTTGTCAAGTTTGTTGAAAAATCTCAGTTTTCACTCAACAAAAGCCATAAAAAATCTACACTAATATTTCTCACCTTTCAAACCAGTTTGGCAGCATTTCCAATTCGAGCGAACGGCAACAGTCATGTTGTTTGATGTCATCATTCAGGATCAATCTAAAATTTGGAAAACATTAGGGCGGAGAAGAAATTGCTGCTTTAATCAAAAACTAACCGCAAAACAATGATATTTGTGTCATCGGTGTTTTCTTTGTGTTCAGAGATTGGCAAATTTGAAGTCTCAATGACAGTTTTTCAATTTTCCGGTTGCGTTGGCGCTGAAATCAAAAATCAATTACCCTTATTGGAATGTAATTATTTCTAGTTATCTAAAAATTTGGGGCTAGCGGAATTGAAATTCAAACATTTCCCTAATTTTCAGTGTTTTTGTTTTGATTTTCAGAAATTCCAAAAATCAAATTTTTGAAGTTGAAGTACACTGGTTCCGAAATTTGAGATTTTGTTTCATTCAATTTTCAAACATCGAGTTCATTCTTATAAGATCATCCCATTTTTTGGAACACTTTAGTACTTTTTCTATAATAAAAAAGTGGAAAGCAATACTGTAGAAATTAGATAACCACAGTGTTAGGTGAAACATGCTTCTGAAAGTATGACCAAAAATGAGAGGTTTCCAGATTTTTTTCACCATTTTTTTCAGGTTTTTTGTTGTGAAAATCATACATTTTTGTTGATATTTCACTTCTTTTAGACCTTTTTTTAGACCACGGCCCCAGAAGTCTGTTCGGCCGAAAAATAGTAGTTTTTAAGCAATTTTTGAGGATTTTAGAATCATATTCAAGCGTTTTCACTATAATATTCGGAATCAGCACAAAATTTTACATATTTTGAATCAGAACATTTTTTGACCGAGATCCCTCTTCAAATTTTTTTCACCCAATTTTGCTCTTTTTTCGAAAAAAATTGTCGAAAATGTATGCAAAACTATCGAAATCCAGAACAATTACACGCAAAACCCGACTTCGGACATCTCCCTCAAAAAATTTAGTTAAAAAATTCCCATTTTTCATCAAAAGCTGAAATAATTTGCCTTCGAAATTCCACGGATTGGGCCGCTAGCAATTTCTTTACCTCGCACACCTTGGCCCGTGAAATGTATAGATTTTTGTGGTTTATAATTTTCAACATTTTACTAAACAGTTTTTGACGCCCTTATTAGCTTTTTTTGAGTTATTCGAATTTTCAAAGTCTAGAACTTCAAAACTCTATCAAGAGTATCAACGTCCTTACATCATACGGTGGCAGTTCGGACCAATCGGAGCATTTGTTCCGCCCCTAACTCCTGTTTTCCCTAGCTCCGCCTTATTTTGGTTTTGATGCAGAAGCGAAATGTTTAAATTAGTCATTTCACTTTTTTTACAGAATTGGCTTTTGGGAATTTTCCGCACTTTCCAGTCCAGCTCCTTCATGTTGATTTTGAATTTTTGGTTTGTTTCCGAATCAAATATTTTCAAGTTTTTCCAGTGCTCCTGACACCTCAAGCGATCGTATACATCTTCCAGCAATGACAAGGATTTCTCTTATCCTTGGTTGGCTTGTATGCCTCTACGGCACAAGCGCCTCCTATATCATCCCAGCCCACCAGTAAGCAAACTTTTCTTCTACAATGTTTCACTTCCTAGATAGTATCTCACTTTCAGTAACGGCTTTGTTGATGACCCAGGCGTTGCCCACACCGGTAGAAATCATTTTTGGCTCGAAGAAAGAAATCGTACTGTCCGATACCAAATTCCAACTTCAAAAGGATGGGTTGATGCTCCCCAACTGAAGACTGAAGATGATATGGTCAATTTTTATGCTGCGCCTTACAACCGCCCTTTCCCGCCGCCAAGGCATAACGAATGGAAAGCTACAGTGGCATTTATACAGGGATCAGTGAAGTGTGAGCAGAGTGAGGGATTATTCTGCGCTACCATATATTACGAACAACCAAAGTGAGTTCTCAAATATATAGTTTCAAATTACACATACCGTAAAACCTGTATTAGAAGGGCCGGCCCTTATATTGTTTGGAGGTGCTTTCAAAGAGTCCTTCTATTAAAGGGGCCTTTCAGATAGAAGGTGTCATTCTATTTTTCGAGCTAGTTTTATGAGTTGACGCACTCTGTTTTTCATCATTTTTTTACAACAAAAAGTGACTAAAAAGTAGTCAAAAAATATTTTTTTCTGGTCACTTTTTACCTTTTTTTCTCCTCCAGTGCTGATTATTTGAGATTTTTCTGAAATTTGTAGCCAGAATACGTCAAAAAATCCTGATTTTTATTTGCCGGAGAAGCCCTTCTATTAGAGTGGCCCTTCTAATAAAGGGACCCTTCTAATACAGGTTTTACGGTATATTTTTTTCCAGCGCAAAGGGAAACCCATATCTGGAATACATTCCCCTTCACTGTACACCTAACGATACTCTCCATCATGCTGTGATGATTGTAATGAATGAAGATAAAGACTACAGTTTCATGGTTGGTCATATTGTGGACTATGAAAAAAAACAACAGTAATGTTTTTCAGGATTACAAACCTCCAGTTGTTCGTATCATCAACAACTGCGGAGGGCGGATTTCAAATCTGGAATTCAGGCCTTATCTTGGGCTCAATATTCATCCGAAGTAAGTTGACTTAAGAAAAACGTTTTTGAACCCCAGACTTTAATTGGTTTTTTAGCACTACCTATCACAGTGGCTACACGGCGGTAATTATAATTGGTAATTATGTTAGACCAGTTGAGTACCTCATGAACAAATACGTGGAACTGGGACTACCGGAGGACAATACTACCACGGCATGGCTCAAAGGGCATTACATCGAACCCAATTCGGAAATATTGAAATCACCAATCATATTGTCTGTCCCCACAGTTCCTCGATTCTCAACCCGCCGCTGTAGAGTAACTAATCGCGATCCAAACCACATGTTGTGCTCTCACCAGTACTTCAAGCAACTCAAATTTATAAAACGAGCTGACTATTTTAATGGTACCCCTTTTGAGTTGCATAACATCACTGATGTTTTTTGGCCGAAAGAAAATGTTTGGAAGATGGGATTGGAATAGTACTGTTTTCTAATATTTCATTGATTTCTACTCTTTTCGTATGTTTATTCTAGTGTTGTTGATTCTGGCCCAGTAAGTCATAACTTTGTCCCTTCAGTACTTCTTCGAAAAAAACCCCTTTTTATTGTATACTGCTAACATTTTGCTTTTTTCCATGCTTCTGATGCCAACTTTTATAAGAAAAAATAAAGCTATTTACTCACAAAGTATTTCTCGAGTAATTTTTGTATCAAGATTCCAAAATACTTACATACATCTGTCGAAAATTTCCGAAACTTGTGGTCATCATAATCGTAATTCAAACGTCCATATTTTGGTGTCTGCAAAACTTCAGTAGTCTATAAATTATTAATTCACCTGATTTTTTATTCCTATTTCTCATAGACTCTTGTTAAATGTACACTTGAATTTTTTCGTTTTATTCAGAATTTCATGTTTCTCACCACGGTAGTTTGATGAATGCCAAACAAAACGTTTTTTTTTCAGTTTTGTCATACATAATTCAATATCATACTTTCTTTCTCCAAAAATGTTTTACTATCTTTTCAGTTGTTCTACTGTAGCGCTGATTGGATTTTGAGAAACATTCTGGCGTCCTCTCAAAAACTCGATTTGCTCAAAAAAAGAGACAAATTGTATAGCTGGTAATTGGATTCAGAGACGATGTGTTCTCAATGTGTCTCGGCAAATTCAATTATGTTCGTTTTCAAATTGGGACTCCATGTTGTGCTCTGAATTGAAAAGTTTGGTAGCACTTTGGAACAGACTGGGTTGTCAGGGGCCGGATCAGGCTCCCTATTAACCAAAATTTGACTGAAAATGTTCTAAAAACCAGGCGGTTTTCGCCCCCTTCGGGAGCTCTAACCTCCTGGCCTCCGCTTACTTCTGATTGTGAGAAAATCAGATTTACTGCCACAGTGAAAATAGGGGTGAATTTTTGAAATTTTCAAAGTTGAGATTTTTGAAAAAAGAAAAAAACAGGCATCATCTCGGACAAATTTCAAGTTGATCTATATAAGTTTCATCCAAATCGGTCTACTGGAATTCGAGTTATGATGCGCGACATACACTTATACAGACAGAATTGGTGATTGTTATTAGTAATGATAACTACAGTACCGGCTATATCGATACTCGTTTTCGTCATTTTCAGGGAAAAATCTTCAACTTCGGGTAGCAAAAATCCCCAAATAGAAACAATTACTTTGAATCTCTTTTTTAGCCACTCAAAGTCCTCCCCTTTTTAGATTGTGTTATGCTTGCTCACTGAGCTACCGTAGTCTAACTCCGCCCACAGCGAGCAACAAGTGGTGAAAGGACCGGCAGGAAGAGTTGATGTATTTTTTTGCCGCCATTTTTGGAAGAAGAGACAAGTGTTCAATTTTTTACTATTATCAGGGCTGTAGGATAAAAGATCAAATAATATCACAAGTTTAGTTTTTTTCGGTTTTAAACAGGAGTTCTACGGATGAGCTCAATTAACTCACTTTTCAAATTGATAGAACAGGGGAATGCGACAAGGAAGCCATAGATATCATAAACCATATTCACATTGAAATGGACAGAGGCCGAGAGCATCTGTAAAAACTGGAAGTCATTATAAGGTTGTGGAGGAACAATGGATTGCAACAGCAATTTGAAGAAACTGATAATAAACAAGAAAGTGATGGTTTTTAGGAATATCGAAAACATATGAGCCCACAAATCCGAACATTTATCAAGTACCTAAAATGAGCTCAACAACCGATAGAACGGTATACAAGAGTTACTGAAAAAGTAAAGATAAAAAACTGCTAGTCTAATTATAGTTTCAGAATTCAATCAGAACTCTAAATGTTCAAAATGCAAAAATCTCCGAAATATGAAAATTCAAAAATAAAGATTCCCTACATTTGGGTCCCTAGAACTCGAACTTCAAAAATTCCAAATATTTTGATCATCTTCAAACCTTATCATTTTTCAATTTTTTCTCCGAAAAACTTCATGGACTACGAAATTTTTAGTTGCAATCATTTTGCAACCATTTTTCCGGATCATTAATCTCCACAATAAAAAATCATATGCAGAAGTTAAAGAGGCGTACATGGTCCGATGAACCAGACCCCACGCTTGAATTATGATCTGACAATAAAAATAACAGAATACGTTGTTAAAAAATGGAGGAAAAACTGAAAACTGCAAAGAAGAATGAGCCCAACAGCGCATGAGCCTTTTTCAAAGCCACTATACAACAACAACTACCACCCTTAGGAAAACCAACCTCACCCCCAGCTACATTTTTCTCTGAATCTCTTCCATTTTCACGCTATTTCTTCAGGCACATTCTCCACCCCCAGGCTCTTGGAGCCCACCCCCAGCTCCCGGAGCCCACCCCTAGGCACACTCCCCTCTTTGAATTCTCTCATTTTTCTGTTTCTTTTACTTTTTCTCAAAAAGCCGTCCCGAAGGAGCCTCACACACAGCTCATGTGTCTGGGACTCTTCTATTTTCACGATATTCTTGTTGAGCCCCCCCCCCCCCCCCTCCCCCAGTTCTCGATGCTCACCCCCAGGCACGCTTCTTTTTCTTCTTTTCTTCCTTCCCTCGTTTTTCCCTCTTTTTTCTCCGGCTCCCCATCTGACACATCTGACAATCCGTTTTGTTATTCAACTCTTCTTTTTTTGCTCCACGGAAAAGAAGGAGAAGGGAGCGTTTCTGAGAGAAAAGAGAGATAGCGGGGGGACCCCTCTCACGGACTCAACAAACGTCGAAAACATCCATCTTTTAGTTTTTGTGAGAAAAGAGAGAAAGGGAAAGGGAATGGGGGTGTGGAGGAGAAAAAAGGGGTGCTGAGGAGAAGAAAAGCTTACTTTCTTTTTTGAGCTAGGACAGAAAAATGCTTCTGGTGGTGAAGATACAAAAACTGCATATCATTTCTAATTGTGGACATTACTGATCTGGAAAAAATAGTAGTAATATGATTGCAACTGAACATTTTGTAGCTTCTGAAGTTGAAAAATCATGGAGTTAAAATATTTTTTGAAATTTTTGAGGTTTGAGTTCTAGGGGTCCAAACGTGGTTAATCTGTATTTTCCAATTTTCTTTTTTTGAAGATTTTCGCATTTTGAACACTTAGAGTTTTGGTTGGATTCCGAAAATATGAGGGATGTTTTGAATCAGAATTTTCTTGACATTTTATACTTTTATTTTTATCTGGAATATAATTGGAATACGAGAGAATGTTAACAAAGGATTCATTCGAAGACAATCATCTACATAACTGGATAGTTATAAACATAATGAGATGTCCAGTCAGTATTAGGAGAGTAATAAAATTGGAGTGGCTGTGGTGACTCTCCATACACTTGTTTAGAGCATAGGATGTATTCGGGTGTGTTCACAGCTCGGCATCTATCAAAATCCTTAGGTTGATGTATTTGGAGGGTCATGTGATTGATTGGATGAAGTACAGAGTACACAGATTGCTCGTTATGAAAATGTTCAGCATACATCGATGGGGAGGAGAAGGGATGGAGAAGTAAAAAAAGGGGCTCGGAGAAAATAGATGGGTCGAAGTGTGGTACGAGGTTTGGATAGACGGTGGTGTTCAGAAGATCTCGCTGCCAGGGGTCCACAAGATGGTCATCATCAAGCGTATCGTTGCTGAGTGAAAGGTCAATATCAAAAATTTGATCACTGAAAAAAAAATTAGATTACAGATTACATAATTTGATAGAAAAACTCACGAAAGGTCGCCCGTTCTGATTTCCGTGAAGTTTCCGTAGTATTCTTGCAATTCCGAAGAGTTGCAATTGTGCAAAACGAGATAGTTGGGGGTGTACATCACCTGAAGTTTAGGATAATTACAGTACCGGCCATAATGATATTCTTTATCTTCATTTTCACTGGAAAATCGTCAATTTTGGGTAGCTGAAAAAGTAGTTCAAACTCGCTTTTTCTGTTTGAAAATTTGAGAGTGTATTAATTAACTTTTGAAGTTTTATTTTGTAGTTGACAACTTTTCTCTCCAAATCTGTTCAGCCAAAATATGGCACGTCAAAAAAAGCTAAAAAATTTTGAGAATTAGCACTAAAATCAAGTAAAATTTGGCGTCGCCGTAAGATTTTGACCGTAACCTTTTTGATTGAAAAGATACAAAATAGTTGTCAACTAAAAATTGAAGTTGCAGGTTTGATTCAGATGCCCCCAAATTTTCCAGTACTGTATATTTACTAATAATTGATCAACTAACCTCAGTCTCATCCCGGAAATTCATCACTACCATTGCTTTGTGCTTCAAGACATTGGTTTCCGTGCAACTGACATCGGTGTATTCAAGAAGTGAAGTTCTATTGATGCTGAAAATCAAGACAATTCTGTTTTTTTGCTTTCTGAAAAAAAAAAACTTACACATCGGGTCGAAGATAGAAAAATTGGGCGCAAAACAAGGAAGAAGGGCAGGTTAGAGTTATGTGATACCAGATTACGGTGTCGCGGTATGCGCGAAATCTGGCAGCATAGAATCCTTCTTCCTCACTTTTCGACATCCATGATGGTTTCTCCTGCCACTTGTCGCCATGGAAAAGCCAATCGACGGCATTTGCAACAGAGCAGAGGCTGAGGGGAGCCAATGCCACGAAGAGGAGATGGACTTTTTTCATGAGGACAGACAACACTTGGAAAGAGGTGTTTGGGAGAGGTTCTGTAAAAACTAATGAAGGTAAGGAACTTATATAAGGGGGGGGGGGGCAAGAAATGGAACAGGTACAATTTCGGAAACTGAAGTGATTATTAATCTTCTCAACTATGTTTAAGTTGCAAACAATTTACAGTACCGACCATAATGATATTTGTTTTTGTCACATTCAGTGAAAAATCGCCAACTTTGAGTAGCTAGAAAAATAATTCAAAGTTGCAGTTTCTGTTTGAAAATTTGGGAGGGTATTAATCAAACCTTGAACTTTCATTTTGTAGTTGAGAATCCGCTCTGCCAAGATATAACCCATCGAAAAAAATAGCTCAAAACATGTTGAGAATTAGCACTGAAATTGAGCAAAATTTGGCATCGCCGTAAGTTTCTGAGCGTAACGTTTTCGATTGAAGAGATACAAAAAAGTTGTCAAGTACAAAACTAAAGTTCAAGATTTGATCAATACACTCTCGAATTTTCAAACAGAAATAACTATTTTGAATTAGTTATTCAGCCATTGAAAGTTGGCGTTTTTCAACTGAAAATGACAAAAACGAATCTCATTATGGGAGGTACAGTATCTTTAAAAAGTCGACTATCCGAGAAAATTAAAAGGTTAGAGAATCAACAAGAAGATACATTGACTGAGCACTGATTCATAAAAAGGAAAAGAGTGATGATTAGAAAACTTTTCGAAAAATGTGTAATTTTGCTGTTCTACTGTGTAAAAAGAAAATAAATGTCCACTGAGAGGGTTCTCAGTGAGCTTGTCGGAAAGAGAAAGCTCGTCGTAAAAATGAAACAAAAACTGAATGGGGCGGAGGGATGGCGCTGGATCCTCTCCCGGTCCTGGCGTCCTTGCTCTTTTTGGCCCCGCCCCTCAGGGGAGGAGCCAAAAAGTGCAATTTTCTCTCCGTCTCGTCGTATAGCAAGTTCTTCAATACCCACTGCATTTTCTTGCAAAAGTTGTGACGAGTGAAGTCTAAATCGATGGTACTTTTGAGGAACCGAAATATGATAGTCAAGGGAGACTCTGTGACAAGGATTAATGATTGGATGAAAATTTCAGAAAGATTTCAAGAAGAAGGACGGCATAGACAAGTAAAATGAAGTCTCTCGATGAAAAAATTGCAAAAATGATAGGTTTAGAGGATTATCAAAATATTTGGAATTTTTGAGATTCGAGTTTTAGGGGCCCAAATGATGGGAATCTGTATTTTCGAATTTTCTTGTTTCAGAGATTCTCGCATTTTGAACATTTAGAGTTTTGGTTGGATTCTGAACTTGATCGTCGCTATTTTTCCCCACTTCTTTGTTTTTACTAGCCTTCTAAACAGTAGAACAAATGGGACACTTTGTCTATTTTCTAACGCTCCAAAGAGTGTCAAAAAGTTCCTCTCAACTTCCGCCACCCTGTCCTATTTCCATCTTCTTAAACAACATGAAAGGACAAAAAGAGTTCCCTCGTTAGGCATTCCGCTCCTTCGTACTTTCTACTCTGTTCTCTGAACTTGTACTCTGCGTCTTGCACTAAAATTCCACTATTTTCGAATCTAATCAGACATGCTTCGTAAAAAAACATCTCGGATGGCTTGTCACGAATGGAAGTCAATTTGCTTCTTACACCGGACAGAGGGCTCATCAAGAATGCACTAGGAAAAATGTGAAACATTGAGTTTGGCCAGAATGAAAAAGAAGAGAGGAAAAAAGCAAACTGCTACAATTTTTCGAGCATGGAAGCGGAACATGTGAGAGGGAAAAAGTGATAGGCCAAGAAAGATGAATGATTCTGAATGATCTGTAGAATATCCGGCTCTGATGCGGATTCTGAAAAACTGTGAAATGCAAAAAAGACCACTTCCACAAATCTACAGGACTACTTTTAAAAAGTAGTAAGACTACTTTTTAAAAGTAAAAAAAAATAGAACCAAAACAGAACTAGAATTGAGGGAAGGTAGCAGGCTAAAACTGCCATACAATCAAAATTAGCATTATCAACAAAAAATGTGATAGTTGCGTCTGATTATGCTCTCTGGATCACACGCAAACAATTGAAACAGTTCGTTTTGAACAAAGACATTGCAAAAAAACGTGTTTTTTTTACGAAACATTCGTTCAGAAAATTTCGGACATTCATTGATTGTGATTGAACAAGTTTGCATCTCCTTTTGGTTTTTCAAACTAATAGATTCTAAAAATCAAATTAGTTTCTGTCTCTAACCACGTTTTGATTATATATACATTATTCATGAAATCGGACCCAAAACTTTGATATTGAACGGAAAATTCATGCAGAAGTTAGCATCTCTTTTTGTCTTCTCTACCTACCGACTCTTCTTTCGAACTCAACTTAGTATTTTTGGTCATGGAAGTCTGCCATGCTTATGTGTCTTCGAGGTACCCTCCTTTGAGATAGTGGCATATTATTGTATTGATTTTCTTGCAACCACAAGACACAAAGATCAAAAAGTCGGCACCTTTGATCTCTGTTATCATCAGTTTCCCACTGTTGTCATCGATCGGGTTGCACATTTAGAACCCTTTACACACTCTCAGAAATCAATAAAGCTCCGCCCTTTTCCTTTATGAGGTCAGAAATCGAGAGACTCATCATTCATCCCTCATTTCTCTCGTACCGGTTGGTGAGTTTTCCATTCCTCTCTTTTTTCAATAATTTCTCTTTTTTCATTATTTCTTCAAACTATTGGTTTTCCAGAGCCTCATCATATTGGTGGATCGCGCATCAATGGACAATGGACCGACAGCTGGCATTTGCAGAGTAGTGGCACAAGTGGACAGGCCTGTGGTAAGGATTAGGAAGCGTTTAGAGTTACAATTTGAGAGACTTTTGGGTTGGAATCCTGGTTATCAGTTCGTTTTGCTGAGAACATAACAACACGCAAAGCACTAGAAAACAGTCAAAAACGACTATATTTTCGAACTCAACTTAGTATTTTTGGTCATGGAAGACTGCCATGCTTATGTGTCTTCGAGGTACCCTCCTTTGAGATAGTGGCAGTTGGAAATGATTGAGAAGAAAAGTTTAAAAAACCTTAGAAAACAGTCAAAAACGACTCTTCTTTTGAAATCAACTTAGTATTTTTGGTCATGGAAGACTGCCATGCTTATGTATCTTCGAGGTACCCTCCTTTGAGATAGTGGCAGTTGGAAGTGATTGAGAAGAAAAGTTTAAAAAACCTTAGAAAACAGTCAAAAACGACTCTTCTTTTGAAATCAACTTAGTATTTTTGGTCATGGAAGACTGCCATGCTTATGTGTCTTCGAGGTACCCTCCTTTGAGATAGTGGCAGTTGGAAGTGATTGAAAAGAAAAGTAACCAAAATTTTAGAAAACAGTCAAAAACGGCTATCATTTCGAACTAAACTTAGTATTTTTGGTCATGGAAGACTGCCATGCTCATGTGTCTTCGAGGTACCCTCCTTTGAGATAGTGGCAGTTGGAAGTGATCAAAAAGAAAAGTAACCAAAACTTTAGAAAACAGTCAAAAACGACTATCATTTCGAACTAAACTTAGTATTTTTGGTCATGGAAAACTGCCATGCTTATGTGTCTTCGAGGTACCCTCCTTTGAGATAGTGGCAGTTGGAAGTGATTGAAAAGAAAAGTAACCAAAATTTTAGAAAACAGTCAAAAACGGCTATCATTTCGAACTAAACTTAGTATTTTTGGTCATGTAAAACTGCCATGCTTATGTGTCTTCGAGGTACCCTCCTTTGAGATAGTGGCAGTTGGAAGTGATTGAAAAGAAAAGTAACCAAAATTTTAGAAAACAGTCAAAAACGGCTATCATTTCGAACTAAACTTAGTATTTTTGGTCATGGAAAACTGCCATGCTTATGTGTCTTCGAGGTACCCTCCTTTGAGATAGTGGCAGTTGGAAGTGATTGAAAAGAAAAGTAACCAAAATTTTAGAAAACAGTCAAAAACGGCTATCATTTCGAACTAAACTTAGTATTTTTGGTCATGGAAAACTGCCATGCTTATGTGTCTTCGAGGTACCCTCCTTTGAGATAGTGGCAGTTGGAAGTGATTGAAAAGAAAAGTAACCAAAATTTTAGAAAACAGTCAAAAACGGCTATCATTTCGAACTAAACTCAGTATTTTTGGTCATGGAAAACTGCCATGCTTATGTGTCTTCGAGGTACCCTCCTTTGAGATAGTGGCAGTTGGAAGTGATTGAAAAGAAAAGTAACCAAAATTTTAGAAAACAGTCAAAAACGGCTATCATTTCGAACTAAACTTAGTATTTTTGGTCATGGAAAACTGCCATGCTTATGTGTCTTCGAGGTACCCTCCTTTGAGATAGTGGCAGTTGGAAGTGATTGAAAAGAAAAGTAACCAAAATTTTAGAAAACAGTCAAAAACGGCTATCATTTCGAACTAAACTTAGTATTTTTGGTCATGGAAAACTGCCATGCTTATGTGTCTACGAGGTACCCTCCTTTGAGATAGTGGCAGTTGGAAGTGATTGAAAAGAAAAGTAACCAAAACCTTGGGAAACAGTCCAAAACGACTCTTCTTTCGAACTAAACTTAGTATTTTTGGTCATGGAAAACTGCCATGCTTATGTGTCTTCGAGGTACCCTCCTTTGAGATAGTGGCAGTTGGAAGTGATTGAAAAGAAAAGTAACCAAAATTATAGAAAACAGTCAAAAACGGCTATCATTTCGAACTAAACTTAGTATTTTTGGTCATGGAAAACTGCCATGCTTATGTGTCTTCGAGGTACCCTCCTTTGAGATAGTGGCAGTTGGAAGTGATTGAAAAGAAAAGTAACCAAAATTTTAGAAAACAGTCCAAAACGACTCTTCTTTCGAACTAAACTTAGTATTTTTGGTCATGGAAAACTGCCATGCTTATGTGTCTTCGAGGTACCCTCCTTTGAGATAGTGGCAGTTGGAAGTGATTGAAAAGAAAAGTAACCAAAATTTTAGAAAACAGTCAAAAACGGCTATCATTTCGAACTAAACTCAGTATTTTTGGTCATGGAAAACTGCCATGCTTATGTGTCTTCGAGGTACCCTCCTTTGAGATAGTGGCAGTTGGAAGTGATTGAAAAGAAAAGTAACCAAAATTTTAGAAAACAGTCAAAAACGGCTATCATTTCGAACTAAACTTAGTATTTTTGGTCATGGAAAACTGCCATGCTTATGTGTCTTCGAGGTACCCTCCTTTGAGATAGTGGCAGTTGGAAGTGATTGAAAAGAAAAGTAACCAAAATTTTAGAAAACAGTCCAAAACGACTCTTCTTTCGAACTAAACTTAGTATTTTTGGTCATGGAAAACTGCCATGCTTATGTGTCTTCGAGGTACCCTCCTTTGAGATAGTGGCAGTTGGAAGTGATTGAAAAGAAAAGTAACCAAAACCTTAGGAAACAGTCCAAAACGACTCTTCTTTCGAACTAAACTTAGTATTTTTGGTCATGGAAAACTGCCATGCTTATGTGTCTTCGAGGTACCCTCCTTTGAGATAGTGGCAGTTGGAAGTGATTGAAAAGAAAAGTAACCAAAACTTTAGGAAACAGTCCAAAACGACTCTTCTTTCGAACTAAACTTAGTATTTTTGGTCATGGAAAACTGCCATGCTTATGTGTCTTCGAGGTACCCTCCTTTGAGATAGTGGCAGTTGGAAGTGATTGAAAAGAAAAGTAACCAAAACCTTAGAAAACAGTCAAAAACGGCTATCATTTCGAACTCAACTTAGTATTTTTGGTCATGGAAAACTGCCATGCTTATGTGTCTTCGAGGTACCCTCCTTTGAGATAGTGGCAGTTGGAAGTGATCAAAAAGAAAAGTAACCAAAATCTTAAGAAACCGTTAAAAACGAGTCTTCTTTCGAATTTGGAAAAGTAGAAGGACTAATTTTTAAAAGTAGTAAGACTGCTTTTTAAAAGTTAAAAAAAATAGAACCAAAACAGAACTAGTTCCAGAACCGAAACAGAACTAGAATTGAGAAAAGGTAGCAGGCTAAAACTGCCATAATATCAAAATTAGCATTATCTACAAAAAGTGTGATTGTTGCGTCTGATTATGCTCTCTGGATCTTACACAAACAATTGAAAC
This sequence comes from Caenorhabditis sinica, assembly GCA_963932045.1. Classification (NCBI taxonomy): domain Eukaryota; kingdom Metazoa; phylum Nematoda; class Chromadorea; order Rhabditida; family Rhabditidae; genus Caenorhabditis; species Caenorhabditis sinica. The sequence goes on from OZ009938.1 coordinate 28,772,228, forward strand.
AGTTCGTTTTGAACAAAGCCATTGGAAAAAACGTTTTTTTTACGAAACATTCGTTCAGAAAATTTCGGACATTCATTGATTGTGATTGAACAAGTTTGCATCTCCTTTTGGTTTTTCAAACTAATAGATTCTAAAAATCAAATTAGTTTTTGTCTCCAACCACGTTTTGATTATATATATATATATGGTCATTATTCATGAAATCGGACCCAAAACTTTGATATTGAACGAAAAATTCATGCAGAAGTTAGCATCTCTTTTTGTCTTCTCTACCTACTAGATGTATCCTTTATAGTTGGCAACTTTTTTACATGACCATTTGAAAAGAGTTAGGTTGTCAAAGTTTGCAACCCGAAGTTTCTTCCAAACCCAGTGTTATTTTTGAGTAAAGTTAGGCAGATTTTTTTAACGCAATCTATCTATCAAAAAGATGGTTATGGGGAAAAATGGTCAATTGCGAATATGGAGTTCTAGAGTTGATCTATATAGCCACGAAATTTAAAAAAAACAGCGGGAACCTATTTTTCAGACCCTCAAAGTTGACCATTTGGCACTAAAAATGAACAAAGTTGACAACCTTTCTGCCGGTACTGTACATTTATCTGACTAAACGAGGTCCCGTTCTGGAAGCTTTTCTTTATGGAAATTCTTGTTCACAATCTCTACTATTATCAATAGCTTTTATAGCTGAGAATAGGAAATTCCAAAGTCTGCCAACAATTTCTACAGAAATTTTTCAAAAATTTGAGAGTCAATCTCTGACAAACCCGATTTGGCCATGGCACACGTAATTGAAACTTGTCCAAAAGTTTCGATTTTTGGCATAGACATTGGTTCTTAAACGCTTTTATGGCTGAAAGCTAGAAAATTTCCAAAGAAAGCGAATTCAAGAAACAACTTAAAAAATTCGACTTCTAGCTATGATCCTTCTAGACTTCCAAATTCTGACTATCAGCAGATAGAGAAGAAATAACGAACCATGTAAGTCTCGACAACTTTTAAGGAAGTTCATTCCATTTCCAAGCGCTTTTATGGTTGGAAATAGGGAGATGGAAGCCCCAGAAGCTCATATACCGTCCCCTGGATCATTTTAGACTTTCAAAATCTGAGCCAAAACTCATACAGAAAAAGCAAAAACGACGACATCAGAAGAAAAGAGGATCAGTCAGAAACGTATCGAATTTCCAAGCGCTTTTATGGCTGGAAATGGGAAGACTCAAACGAAAGAAGTTCCAGGAGCTCATGTACCGTCTCCTGGGTTTTCATAAACAACGAGAATCTGAGCCAGAACTCAAAAAGAAGAAGCCAAAGCATCAGAAATGAAGAGCCTAGGCCGAATCCCAGAGAATCCTATCGAATTTCCAAGCGCTTTTAAGGCTGAAAACCGAAGGATTTCCTCTTGTGTCCAGATATAGAGCAGCGATACTGACAAATTCGAAAAATTTAACATTGGTTTCAACCAGCTCTCTCCATCGCCCAAAGCTCTTAGCGATCCGGTCTTGAATCTCCAGAATCTCTGACGGTCGTTGGTACTTCAATGGGTGCGCTTGCAAATGAAATCATGGTGTCAGCTTATTCCTGCAAATTTAGAAAATTCATTTCTCTATTTTTTTTTCCTTTTCTCTTTCAAATCTTTCGCATTTTTGACGAAAAAATCCCTTTTTTCCCTCAAAATTTCATTTCTCAATCGAATGTCCGCAAATAGCACATTTCACGCGCAAAGTCCGCAAACACCGCAAAAGCGCGGCAATTCGAACGCTTTGTCTTAGCTCGCACTTTTTTGCCCAAAAAATACATACTTTTTGGCTCCTGAAAAAAAAAGAAATTAGAAAATTGAGTATGGTGTTAGATTGAATATTTGGACCTTTTCAGAACTACTGACACTATCAGATTGATAGAGTTTTTCATGATTTTCCGCTCATTTTGAAGGATTTTTCAAATTTTCAAAATCGGGAAAATTTTTCAAAAAATTGGTGTGAAAATTTTCAAAATTTCTGTCTACTTTCGCTCAAAATGCTCCAATTTCCATGATTCTTGGCTCAATATGACACAACACAACACGAACCAAGATATTAAGAAAAAGATTATTACTTCTTGAAATGTAGAACAGCAATAGTGGTTCCCCCGTGTTCTTTCTTATGTGTTTGTTGAGAAAATGAAGAAAAGGAGTATACGAGATAGAGAGTGTGGAAAAATGAGAGAATGCCAGAGAAGAGGAGGTTAGAGGAAAAGAGGGATAGATTGGTGGTAAATCGGACAAACAGACGTACAGACAGAGCAGAGGGATGAACGAGAGTCTGGAGGGATCTGAAGAACAAATTTTCGAAAAATTGGTGTGAAAATTTTCAAAATTTCTGTCTACTTTCCCTCAAAATGCGTCAATTTTCATGATTTTCGGCTCAATTTGAATGGATTTTTCAAATTTTCAAAATCGGGAAAATTTTTCAAAAAATTGGTGTGAAAATTTTCAACAGTGTATGTCTATTTTCGTTCCAAATGCTCCAGTTTTCATGATTTTCGGCTCATTTTGAATGGATTTTTCAAATTTTCAAAATCGGGAAAAATTTTCAAAATTTCTGTCTACTTTCCCTCAAAATGCTTCAATTTCCATAATTCTTGGCTCATTTTGAATGGATTTCTCATATTTTCAAAATCGGGAAAAATTTTTCAAAGAATTGATGTGAAAATTTTCAAAATTTCTGTCTACTTCTCCTCAAAATGCTCCAATTTCCATGATTCTTGGCTCATTTTGAATGGATTTTTCGAATTTTCGAAATCGGGAAAAATTTTCAAAGAATTTATGTGAAAATTTTCAAAATTTCTGTCTTCTTTTCTTCAAAATGCTTCAATTTTTATGATTCTTTCCTCATTTTGAATGGATTTTTCAAATTTTCAAAATCGGGAAAAATTTTCAAAATTTCTGTCTACTTTTTCTCAAAGTGCTCCAATTTCCATGATTCTTGACTCAGTTTAAATGGACTTTTCAAATTTTCGAAATCAATAAGTTTTTCAAAAAATTGGTGTGAAAATTTTCAAAATTTCTGTCTACTTTTCCTCAAAATGCTCCAATTTCCAGGATTTTTGGCTCATTTTGAATGGACTTTTCAAATTATCGAAATCAGTAAGTTTTTCAAAAAATTGGTGTGAAAATTTTCAACAGTTTCTGTCTATTTTCGTTCCAAATGCTCCAATTTTCATGATTCTTGGCTCAGTTTGAATGGATTTTTCACATTTTCCAAAATCGGGAACATTTTTTAAAAAATTGGTGTGAAAATTTTCAAAATTTCTGTCTACTTTTCCTCAAAATGCTCCAATTTCCATGATTTTTGGCTCAGCAATAGTGGTTCACCCGTGTTCTTTTTTATGTGTTTTTTGAGAAAATGAAGTAAAGAAGCATATGAGAAAGAGAGCGTGGAAAAATGAGAGAGTGCCAGAGAAAGGAGGAGGTTAGAGGAAAAGGGGGGTAGATGGGTGGTAAGTAGGACAAACAGACGTACAGACAGAGAAGAGGGGTGAACGAGAGTCTGGAGGGATCTGAAGAATTAATTTTCGAAAAATTGATGTGAAAATTTTCAACAGTTTCTGTCTATTTTCGTTCCAAATGCTCCAAATTTCATGATTTTTGGCTTATTTTGAATGGATTTTTCACATTTTCAAAATCGGGAAAAATTTACAAAAAATTGGTGTGAAAATTTTCAAAATTTCTGTCTACTTTTCCTCAAAAAGCTCCAATTTCCATGATTCTTGGCTCATTTTGAATGAATTTTTCAAATTTTCAAAATCGGAAACATTTTTCAAAAAATTGGTGTGAAAATTTTCAAAATTTCTGTCTACTTTTCCTCTAAATGCTCCAATTTCCATGATCCTTAGCTCATTTTGAATGAATTTTCAAATTTTCAACATCGGGAAATCATACCAACAAAGTGATGGCCTCCTCAGGGAACACATTTCCATTGCTGGGCGTCCATCCGAATGGTGCTTCAGAATCCCATTACTCAGGTACATCTGGCATTGTAAGCGTGACTATACCGTACTCATCGAATGCGGACTGCGCATAGCAAGGAGTACTTTTCGTCCCGTGAATTGTCGTGATGAACATTAGGATTACTGTAAAGTAAGATCGATTTTTCAAAATCGGGAAAATGTTCAAAAAATTGGTGTGAAAATTTTCCAAATTTCTGTCTTCATTCGCTCAAGATGCTCCAATTTTTATGATTCACGGCTCATTTTGCGATTTCGGATTCAAAGTTGGTCATTTTTAGTCTAAAAATGGTTCATGGCGGGTCCGGGGACAGGTCATTTTTTAGATAAGTTTTGTTCAATTTTTTTGGTTGTCTGAAAAAAAGAGAGTTCAGGAGCAGAAATCATAAAAAAAATAAGCCTAAAATAAAGAAAAAATTATTGGAAAAAGACAAATTCTGATTCAAGAATTACGAAAATCGGAAGTACACAATTCTCTCCGCCCACTTTTAGGGGTCATAATCATGGGTTTTTGGTCACTTTTTTGCTAAAAAAATTATTCTCTAACTTTCCGAAAGTTTTTGCTACAAAAACGTAACATTTTTCCCGTTAAAAAGTATGAAAAGCTCAAAGAAAAACATGAAAATCGATGAAAAATTACATTAGTCCGCCTCTTCTCGAGAAACGCGTCAACCGCTACCAAGGGCACGCATCGCGTGTCCACGTCCAACACCTTAGCTGTGGGAGGCAAGAAGAAGAAGGAGAAGAAGACAAGAAGGAAAAGAGGGGGGGGGGGGGGGGCGGATGGGGAGTGGGGGAAAAATGAAGGAAATGGAGAGGGTGAAGTGAGGAGTTTCGTCTTCGATGAGAAAGAGTTTCAGCAGTACCACTAAAAAAGTTAACAAGAGTTAGAATAGAAGAGTATGTACTACAGATACTATCACTATCTCAGAATCATCGTGAAACAGAATCTCAGAATTTCAGAATCCTTCCGAAAACTTCGAAATTTTCCAGAACACCCTTCAGAATATCACAATCCTTTAGAATATCAAAATCATTTAGAACATCAGACTCTCAATATTTCCCAATCGTAGTCATGTTTATACTCATTTTGACCGTCTTCTTCTTCTGTTCTCAAGTGTCCAGTTTTCATGAATTTTTGATTAGAATTAGTGGAAATGCTGTCGTTTTTTTTTGCAGCCAAAAACGCCTCTAAGACCCCCTCCTCCTCCCCCTCCCTTGTTGCCTTACCTCCGACAAACGACGCAGCAGCAGCCCGGTTGACACTTGTGTGTATGTGTATAGGCAGACCGGCTGCTTCTTCTAGTAGAACAAGTGTACGGGTGACTTTCTCTAGTTTCTCTGTTTTTCTCTCTCTTTTTCTCTGCGCCTCTGTCTCCGCTCTTAGGTTTCTTCTCTCCAAACAGGCAATCTAACAAAAAGACGTCTGTCTGCTATCTCTCTTTCTCTCGTATGTTCTCTGCGTCTCTTCCTCTTGGATCTCGCAGAAATGTCATTATTTATTTTAACCTCCACCAGACGTCCCGTTTCCTTAGATACCCCCTTTTTTTAGTTTTTGTCCCCTATTTTTTTTTCTATTCTATTTATTCATACCCATACGGTTATTGTTGACCCCTATCTGAAAGAGGTCTTTTTCCGTCGGGTTTTTTATTGATTTTCTGGAATTGTTATTATCTCTCGATTATGAGGTGAGTAAAATTTTGGATATTTTGAAAATTATTGCTTTTGAATTTCTAAAGTTCCGTTTCAAAAAATGATTCAAATTTTTTTCAAAATCCTTAAAATCCGCTGTAAAAGGTCCCTTTTAGCTTGATTGGTCTTTGAGGCCGTGGCGGAGTTTTCTCGGGCATCGCATTTTTAGTTTTTCTAGCAAAAATCAATTTAAAGGCTATGATTTTAATTGGTAGTACTTATATCAACTGAGGTATCATCCATGCAAAATATCAGCCCGATCTGACCACTTTGAAAAAACCTGTCCGGGCACTAGTTGTGTGTTGCTCGAATCTTACACGGAATGCCTCTTAATCAATTTTTCAAAAATCCTGGATTTCGATAAGCCCCGCCCATTTTCTTATTAGATTAGTATCCAATAGTTCTGTAGCATACTCTGAAGTTGTACAGGTCATTTTCAGCATTTCCAAAAGGTATCCTGAGCCTGTGATTCTGAACAACAATTCAATCGATGGTATTACGGACTTCATCCAGCAAAGTGTTGCGAGCTTTGATCTGGAGATGCCGGCAGACGCAGAATATGATTTGGAGAAGAGTGAGTCTTTCTATTTTATTCTCATATTGCTAATAATGTTCCAGATATCTCTTTCTCGTGTCTACAGAGGCGAGTACACGTCATGCATGAAGAATGTAACGGAATGGACGGCTGATACGTTTGCAAAAAATGGAGAAGGGTGCAAAGCTTGCAAGACTTCTTTCTGATATTGCGAAAGCAGTGGTGACAGACAGGCTCGACGAACTGGAGAAGTTCGTGGTCGATTACCAATCAAAGAATTAGTTTCCCTCTGCATTATTTTACGATATATAATCTCTATCATTGAATCGAATAAATATGTTTTGTGAAAAAATCGTTTTCTGGTTTGGACATCTTGTGGAATATGAGCTTATACAGTTTTCGGTCGAGGCTCGGACCACTTGAGTGAATGGTTCGTGGCTTGGTATCTCTCAGAATGACTACCAGTCCAACTGTTTTGCTTTAGTGGCACCTGGGTGGAATTGACCAGAACTAGAATGGTAAAAGGCAAAAATTTGTTGTTTTTTGGGAAGGGTTGATGAGTAACCATTCCGGTTTTTTGTATTGTGTATTGGATTTTGAGTTTGGGGTCCTTTCTTATGTGTTTATTGAGAAAATGAAGTAAAGAAGCATATGAGAAAGAGAGTGTAGAAAAGTGAGAGAGTGCCAGAGAAAGGAAGAGGTTAGAGGAAAAGGGGGGGGGGGGGGGAGATGGGTGACAGGTAGGACAAACAGACGTACAGACAGAGTGGTTCCCCTGAGTTCTTACTTATGTGTTTGCTGAGAAAATGAAGTAAAGAAGCATATGAGAAAGAGAGTGTAGAAAAGTGAGAGAGTGCCAGAGAAAGGAAGAAATTAGAGGAAAAGGGGGAGAGATGGGTGACAGGTAGGACGAACAGACGTACAGACAGAGTGGTTCCCCTGAGTTCTTACTTATGTGTTTGTTGAGAAAATGACGTAAAAAAGCATATGAGAAAGAGAGTGTAGAAAAGTGAGAGAGTGCCAGAGAAAGGAAGAGGTTAGAGGAAAAGGGGGGGGGGGGGGAGATGGGTGACAGGTAGGACAAACAGACGTACAGACAGAGTGGTTCCCCTGAGTTCTTACTTATGTGTTTGCTGAGAAAATGAAGTAAAGAAGCATATGAGAAAGAGAGTGTAGAAAAGTGAGAGAGTGCCAGAGAAAGGAAGAGGTTAGAGGAAAAGGGGGAGAGATGGGTGACAGGTAGGACAAACAGATGTACAGACAGAGTGGTTCCCCTGAGTTCTTTCTTATGTGTTTGTGTAGAAAATGAAGGAAAGGAGCTCTTTGCCCCTTCACTGTTCGAAGCTCCGCCCACTTTTCCTCCTCCGACTTTCTTGACATCTTCTCGCTTCTCCGTTCTCTGAAGTTGATAACTTAGTCCGTTGATAATTCATTCCTTCTCACCTCGTGTTCATCCTTTTTGCCCCTTAACTGTTCGAAGCTCCGCCCACTTTTCGTCCTCCGACTTTCTCGACGCCTTCTTGCCTCTCCGCCTACTGAAGTTGATCATTTAGTCCGTTGATAATTTACTAGGCGCTTTTCTCACCTTGTATTCTTCCTCTTCGCCCCTTCACTGTTCGAAGCTCCGCCCACTTTTCGTCCTCCGACTTTCTCGACGCCTTCTCGCTTCTCCGCCATCTGAAGTTGATCATTTAGTCCGTTGATTATTCATTCTTTCTCACCTTGTATTCTTCCTCTTTGCCCCTTCACTGTTCGAAGCTCCGCCCACTTTTCGTCCTCCGACTTTCTCGACGCCTTCTCGCTTCTCCGCCATCTGAAGTTGATCATTTAGTCCGTTGATTATTCATTCTTTCTCACCTTGTATTCTTCCTCTTCGCCCCTTCACTGTTCGAAGCTCCGCCCACTTTTCGTCCTCCGACTTTCTCGACGCCTTCTCGCTTCTCCGCCATCTGAAGTTGATCATTTAGTCCGTTGATAACTTACTAGGCGCTCTTTCTCACCTTGTATTCTTCCTCTTTGCCCCTTCACTGTTCGGAGCTCCGCCCACTTTTCGTCCTCCGACTTTCTCGACGCCTTCTCGCTTCTCCGCCATCTGAAGTTGATCATTTAGTCCGTTGATTATTCATTCTTTCTCACCTTGTATTCTTCCTCTTTGCCCCTTCACTGTTCGAAGCTCCGCCCACTTTTCGTCCTCCGACTTTCTCGACGCCTTCTCACTTCTCCGCCATCTGAAGTTGATCCTTTAGTCCGTTGATAATTTACTAAGCGCTTTTCTCACCTAACCCTTCCAAACTCACTTAATCCAATGGGTTTTCCATTTATAAGAGGAGAGGAGAAAATACGACCGATCCATGGGAGAATCAAAGGAGGGAATAAATTTTTCTACTGATGTCTTTATCAATGCTACGTTTTTTTCTCCACGTCAGAGGTCAACGAGAAATTTTTTTTGTAAATATGTTCAGAGGACAGCTGGAAGGCTGACACTTTGTGGGATAGTAGCTGGGTGGCTGACGAGTTGATAAAGTTATAGGATCAATGTTAAGTAAGAAGTCTAATGAGGTCATCAGTCATCAGAAACTAGGTCATCTGAAGCTTTTTTGTTCCTTTCAAGTGTAGGGGTACCATATTAAAGGTATTTGATCAGTGTTGAGTGCCAAGTCTAATGAGGTCATCAGTCATCAGAAACTAGGTTAGTCATCAGAAACTAGGATACAGAGAATCCAATGAATCTTACGCCTGGTAGGACTAACATGTATTGCATCCCATTTGTGGTATGGGGTTTTGGCTGAGACTAGGCTCAGAAGAACCAGCAAAGAAATCTAAGGTATACCCCAAAACGGTTTTTGCTACCATTAGGTCGTTTTCGAAAATATCGACTTTAACCAAAATTTTCAAAAATTTTAAAATTTCAAGTTCAAACAAACACAACTTTGTTCGTTATTGCTCAATCTTAGTAAGCTAAAATGCATATTGTAGCTTAATATGATTAAAATATTGTGCAAAAAAGAACTAAACTCAATTCCATTTCACTAAAAAGTTATGAGCCAAAAAGCAAACTCGCTCTATTGACAACTTGGACCTAGAAAGAGTTCCAACCACCAGAATGTTTTGAAACATGTCTCAAACGATTTTTCATGCTTGAATTATTATTGAGACTTGATTTCAGCAAATTTTAACTATACATTTTGATTTCTGACAAGTTTGAAAAAATCAATTTTTGTGAAATTTTTAAAAAAGTTAATTTTTGAAAGCAAGTCAGTACAGGATGTAAAAGTTTACTTTATAGCATATTTTTGCCTTGTTTTCAGCTTTAAAATGCGCTATTGATTCACAAATAATGTTCAGTTTGAAGCTAGTTATGGTCTCTGGAAGTCTACAGGTCGAATTCCGTAGTGGTTGAGAAAATCGAAAAAATGAAAATCAAGTTAGAGACTCAATTTTTTTTGCATCATGTATGGTTTTTGATTTAAAACAATGTTTTCAACTGCAACTTTTTCTCATCTCTTCATCTTCTGGTCATAAATCAAAATTTTACTATGGCCACCCATCATAAAGAAGAATTGAAGAATATCTCAATTTATGGCAGGAAGATGAAGCGATGAAAAAAAGTTGCAGTTGAAAATATTGTTTTAAATCAAAAACCCTACATGATGCAAAAAAAATTGAGTCTCTAACTTGATTTTCATTTTTTCGATTTTCACAACCACTACGGAATTCGACCTGTAGACTTCCAGAGATGATAACTAGCTTCAAACTGAACATTATTTGTGGATCAATGGCGCATTTTAAAGTTGAAAACAAGGCAAAAAATATGCTATAAAGTAAACTTTTACATCCTGTACTGACTTGCTTTCAAAAATTAACTTTTTTAAAAATTTCACAAAAATTGATTTTTTCAAACTTGTCAGAAATCAAAATGTATGGTTAAAATTTGCTGAAAACAAGTGTCAATAGTAATTCAAGCATGAAAAATCGTTTGAGACATGTTTCAAAACATTCTGGTGGTTGGAACTCTTTCTAGGTCCAAGTTGTCAATAGAGCGAGTTTGCTGTTTGGTTCATAACTTTTTAGTGAAATAGAATTGAGTTTAGTTCTTTTTTGCACAATATTTTAATCATATTAAGCTACAATATGCACTTTAGTTTACTAAGATTGAGCAATAACGAACAAAGTTGTGTTTGTTTGAACTTGAAATTTTAAAATTTTTGAAAATTTTGGTTAAAGTCGATTTTCTCGAAAACGACTTAATGGTAGCAAAAATCGTTTTAGGGTATACCTTAGATTTTCTTGCTGGTTTTTTTGAGCCTAGTCTCAGCCAAAACCCCATACCACAAATGGGATGCAATACATGTAAAATGGTCTTTGTCGCATATCGTTAGATTCCTTGTGAGGTCACAATTATAATGCTTAGAACGAATTTAAATTTGGCGTGATTCTGAAGACGTCACTGCTCCAGATGACGGTGGTACGAAGAATCCAATGAATCTTACGCCTGGTAAGACTAAAATGGTCTTTGTCGCATATCGTTAGAATCCTTACAAGGTCAAAATTATAATGCTTAGAATGAATTCAAATTTGGCGTTATTCGGATGGCGTTGCTGCTTCAGATGACATTGGCTTAGAGAACTGGGAGCACTAGTACTGTTACACTAAGATTTTGTACAAAACTTGGTGAAAACTCTGAAAATAATTCCAATAGTCATTTCCCGACAGGAAAAATACAAAGAAACGCTGAAAAAGCTAGGACGCCCGACGAAAATACCGTTTCTGAAACCAAATGGAAGAGAGAACGTAAGATTAGAAGAGGGTACAGTTTCAAAAGTCGTGATGGCATATTGGCTACGATCGAAATTCGTGAACAGTATGAGTCGGAGTTCTCTGTGCGCCATTATAAGTCGTTTTTTGTCTGCACGCTGGTTTAATAAATCAAGTTTCGATGAAACATGCTTTCGGTACTATTTTCGTTTTCGAGAGTTCAAATCTGATGGAATAGTTGTAACACAGTTGCTGAGTTTTATTTTATTTGCGTTCTGATTCCTTCTGAGGTATATACGGTCATTTGTGTTCCGTCTAGAATACCTCGATTCTTTAATCTTTCAATTTTAAACATTTTTTTGCAAGCTCTGCGCACTGTCTCCCTTCCAACTTTTTTGACATCTTCTTGCTTCTCCGTCATGTGAAAATAAAAATTCAGTCCGTTCATGATTCAGTAGGGTACTCATTCTCGCCATGCTCTCTTATCCTTAACACTGTCAGTCTCCGAAGCTCCGCCCACTTTCTCCTTCCCAACTTTTTCGACAACTTCTTGCTTCTCCGTCATCTGAACCCTCCAGAATCGTCTCCGTTCTCTTCGTTCTTCCTCTTTGCCCCTTCACTGTTCGAAGCTAGTTAATTTAAATGGGAAATGGAAGAGGCGCAGAGATGCTTTTAGTACTCAGCCAGAGCCAAATTTTTTTATTTTTGAGCAGTTTCAGAGTCCAGAGTTCAAAACATTCTTTTTCTAGGTCCATCTGTGCCTTCGCAAATTCAGATGTCCAATTTTCAGAAAACTTTTCAAATTTGAGTATGATAGGAGAAATGCTCCCGACAGTTAAATACAGAAGCAGTTGTAGCCGGCAACTTTGAAACTTCATGTTTCAAACCTTAACATATGAGAACGATCTTTTCAAAATCCATACGATTTGAATCTGGGACATTTCTAAACTGGTCGTTCAAAAACCTAAAGTTTCAAGAAATCTAGTCATGTTTATACTCATTCTGACCGTCTTCTTTTTCTGTTCTGAAATGTCCAGTTATAATGAATTTTTGATCAGAGCTAGTGGAATTATGAGCATTTTTGGCAGCCAAAAACGCCTCCATTTCTCTTTTCCCCTCCTCGTTGCCTAACCCCCCGACGACAGGCTGCCCCGTCCCAGGCACATCATGTGTGTATGACCTTCTATGGTTTCTCTGTTTCTCTTAACTTTTCTCTTTCCCTCGCTCCTTCTTTCTTATTCTGCGTATTGTCTTTGACTCCTCTCTCACATTTCTTCTGTCCAAACAGTCATTCTAACTTTCAACAGACGTCCCGACTCCCCCAGATGTCCCCCTTTTATAGTTTTTAGTCCCCTATTTTTCTCTATTTTTTATTCTATACATTCATAGCCAAACGGTTACTGTTGACCCTTGTCTGTATTGAGAGGTCTTTTCCGTCGGTTTTATTGATTTTTTTTTGAAATTTTTGATTATGAGGTGAGTAAATCTTTGGATATTTTTTATTGATTTTCAAAAGCTGCTTTGACAACTTAGCAACAACAGAAAAAGTTTTAAAAGAGACTTTTGGTCAAAATTTTTATTGCTTTAAAATACTCAAAAATTTGTGCTCATTCCAAATATCATAGTGAAAATTCTTAAAAATCGCTCCACTCCAAATCCAAAAGGCACACTTTCTATTCCAAAAAATCCACTCAAAGTGGAAATTGTGGCCTGAAAACTCCGAAACTAAACTCTCCCCCTTTTGTCCAGATGCTCAGCATGGTCAACTGCAATCTGACGACTCTCGTCGGTCTGCCCCACATGCCCTCCCTTTCCTACTTGGACATTTCCCGGAATCAACTCGGCGATCAGGCATTCTTCGAGAGCTTGGTCCAGAAGATTCCTGTCGTTGAGAAGATCTCCATGTGGCAAAATGAACTCACGTTCACACATCTCCGACAGCTCAGAGTTGGATTTGGCGAATAATCCAAATTTGGGAATCAACTATCGAGATAAGATCTTCCAAATGCTTCCGTCTTTTTGAATAAATATTAATTATCAAATAACTTTTTTTATTTTGTGAACTCTATTGGTCTGATTGCCCAGTTCTATCTTTAAATTTCAACTTTCAGAAAAAAAACTTGGTCAGCTCAGACCACTTGAGTGAGCAGTCAGTGACTAGGTTTCCAAGCAATGGTACCTGTCCTACTGGCTCACTTTAGTGGAAACTGGGTGGGATTGGCCAAGTCGTCGAATTATGCTGCTTCGATCTCAATTAAACTTAATTCTCAAAACCAATTCAACATCTTTATTTTCCATTTTCGAGTTCAATTCCATTTAATTTCCACCGATTTTTTTCAAACTGCAATGGTTGAGAATCTCTGAATTCCGAGTGAGATTCGCGATTTTACAATTAGATGCCTTCACGTTTTCAGAATATCGCAATTATAGAGACATCCCAGACATCGTTCCCCAAACGTGCTTGTTTGACGAGTTGGCGCCGAGAAGATATCGAAATTAGATGTTGCCATATCTCCGAAGAGCCATGTGTTTTGGAAGAAACTTTGTTGGTATCAGCTCTTTGATTTTTTGGATCCTGAGGTACCAAATCACAAAACATTTTTCAAAATGTTCGAAATTTTAGGTCACAAGCCCAAAAATGAGCATAATAGATGACAGAGAACACCTTTTTTGGATTTCCAATGATGCCCCTCACTCACCTGCCGATTTGGGATTTTTTTCGAAAATTTCTGAAATTAGGTCATGTGCTCATTTTTAGGCATCATGTGTACCTGCCGACTGAATATTTGGACTCTTGAGTAAGTCCTCTATCCATCCACACACTCTAAATTTTATACGCTCGTATTTGAGAATCTAGGTCACCACGAGACATCAGGCAGCGATCAAGATATCTGAACCGTTTCTCATCACCTGTCAGCCACTTACCTACCATATCTCAAAATTTCTAGGTTCCAGATGTCTCCTGAATAAAGATGTATAAAATAAATATTTCGATTTGACCTCTGACGTGGAGAAATAAAAAGAAATGTCGATTTGAGGGGGAGTCTTTCAGAAAAATTTATTCCCTAATCTTTTCCCTTTAGAGACGCCTGCCTCTCTCCTCTGCCTACTCTTCTACCATGTTGTAAGTTTTGGTTATTAGTGAATGTGTAAGAAACTAACCTAATTTCAGGAACCCTGTGGACTTCTCAGCAGGAAGCCTTATCCACCAACGGTACCGCGTTGTCAGCCGTGTCGGATTTGGTTGTTTCGCTTCTGCATTCAAAGTGGCGGACACCATGAAAGAAGATGCTCCAATGGTTTGCAAAGTTTTACGGGTTACTGACGATCCAGCGGACATGTTCGAGAGGGAAGTTATCGCTTTGAAACAATGCATTGGATTGAGTAGATGGCCGCAGATGAGTGACTCTTTCATCACGAAAAGCTTCAAGACTATTGGTCAGTTTTTTTCGAGTTTTTGAGGGTCTAGTCGACATGTTTCTTCAGTCTTGTCCGATGAAGGAGAGGCGATTTCCGATGTGCTCCAAAGAAATTCTCCTTCTCGTTTCTCGTTGGGCAACACTTTGCGCATTACGTACGGTGTCTTCGATGCACTTCAAACTCTCCACAGAGTTGGTTATCTTCATCGCGACGTTACCCAGAATAATCTGATGCTGAAAAGAGTTGATATGGTGAGATTTTAAAATATGTTCTTTAAATAAGTTCATATTTTCAGAGAGTCGTCGTCAAGATGATCGATTTGGGCAACAGTGCCAAAGTTGATCCACCGCCGCAGTGCTGGTACAGCTTTTTTAATACGAGCTTGCACGTGATGAAGACTCGTGTTTATACTCAATATGACGACTTGATTTCCGCCCTGTACCTGTTGATCGAGATCTCTGGAACTGAGCCATTTGATGCAAAGCTTCCACTGCTCGAGGCCAAAGAGCAACTTGTGAGTTTGAACTTTATCTAGAACTTAAGAGAGTAACTCATTTTTCAGCACTCTCATCCATCAACTCGTCTGGACAAGTATCGCATTTGGCTCGGCACTGTTATCGCTTTGATTGACGAAATGAAGGATCAGAAATCGTCGAAGATGAACAGAATCTGGAATCATCTCGAGAATTCGATTCCGAAAGTCTCCCCTTATTCGCCAATCGAATTCAAGACTGTAGAAGGAAAAGTGATTGTGGAGTGACTTACTTGTGGAGTGTAGAAGACTCGATACTAGATATGACTCATTTGTGTGTATTAAACTACTTGAATAAAGAATTGATTTGAGCTCCGTGTTTTTATTTTCAATTTAAACAGAATAGCAAAAAAATCCACATTTGCCAGATTCCAATGAGAGTAGACATAGCTCTTCTCATTTTACGAATTTGAGAGGTTTCATGAATCTCAAAATTCACTGACTTTGTTCTTCTTCTGTTTTCCAAAAACGTTGAGAATTACAGATCTGCAGTACACATTGATATCTCGAGTTATCAGCTATCAAAATTGCAGCTAGTACTAATTTAGTACATTTTTGTGAGCTGTTACCAGTCACATCTCTTCGTGTCGAAAATTCCAGTCCACTCGGCTTTGATCTTGGAGTAGGGTGAAAGAGAAGTGATAAAGATTTTTTGTGTTTTGATAGAACCTCGCATTGTGAAATCTGAAATTATCGGAAGCACTGGATGCTCAAGACAATCAGAATGGCGAGAACATGAAAACATCAAATTCCGATAATTTTTGAATCACATTATTTTAACACCTCACTCACTACATTCAAGATCTCGAAACCTTGAATGAATCTTGGCACTGATTGAAAATCTGATGTTTCCTCTCTTGTATTTTCAATCTTTTTTGTTCTTATCACATGTTTTCAGGATAAGACAACAACACCGAGAAGATGGCTTTCAACAATTTTGGCGAGTGGGAAGTTGGTCTCCGAGCAATGGTACCTGTCCTAGTGGCTCACTTTAGTGGAAACTGAGTGGGACTGGCCACACATGTGGAATGTAGGAGAAGTTCGGGTCGGCAGAAAATTTTTGCGGGTTCTGCAAAATTAGGTGGGGTCGACAGAGTTTTATTTTTAATCAATAAGAAGTCACTTTATGTAGAGGACATTGTATGTAAAATGAGACGAGAAATCGAATAGTGCTATTTGGCAAACCCAAAAATCTATATAAAAAGATTTACGGTAACAGGGAAGATAATAAGTGGGTCGGTTCGCCTTTTGTGTAAGGAACGCGATACAGGTTTGCATACTAACACCATTAGAAAAAAGAAAATATTTGAGGTCGATTAAAAAAAAGAAGTAGAAAATTGGTGCAGAAATGATGAACTTAGACGAGAGGGAAGATAACATCTTCCCCAGTACTTCAGCGCCCTTGCCTTGCCTGACGAACCCGTGGTGGTGACGAACCCAGAGAGTGTGTGCCGTGTGTGCGCGCGCGCTATATCTGTGGAGAAAGGCATGAGGGAGAGGAGTGCACGAGCGGCGCAGTGAGGAAGGGCGGCGGGGAGGTGCGAGAGGTTGCGGGTTCGAACCCATCTGGTGGCAAAATGGAGGGGGAATTGTTTTTCCATTTTTTGGAGAGGATGATTCACAATCTCAGAAAACGAAAAACGCCTTAAAGACCTCCTTCCCCCCCCCCCCACATTGCCTATTCTCCGTCGGCGGGCTGCCCGGCCCAGCCAACACATGTGTGTATGTGTAAAGGCAGCCCGGCTGGCTTCTTCTAGCAGAACACATGTGTGGGTGGCCTCCTCTGGTTTCTCTAATTCTATTATTTTTTCTCTTTCTCTCTCTCTTTTCTCTGCGTATTGTCTCTATCCCCTCTCTCACATTTCTTCTCCGAACAGTCATTCGCCTCCATCAACAGACGTCCCGTTTCCCAGATGTCCCCTTTTTATAGTTTTTAATCCCCTATTTTCCTGTAATTTTTATTATATATATTCGTACCCGAACGGTTACTGTTGACCCCTATCTGTATCAAGAGGTCTTTTCCGTCTCGGTTTTTCTATTGATTTTCTGAAAGTATTATTATTATTATTATGTGATTGTGAGGTGAGTAAAGCTTTGGATATTTAGAAAAAAGAGACAGCTGTCGGTAGAAAAACTCTATTTTGCTATAAGTTTGCCTGATTTTCAGGCATCAAGGGAACCTTATCGATCAGTTCACGGATGACAGTGATTATGAAATCGGAAAATACTGGATTGGACATTTGTTTGAAGTATGTGAGAAGGATGTGAAAGCGACGCGAGACCGATTGAAATGGGATCTTGTGCATTGGGTGATGATTGAGTACTTACATGTGAGTTTGGGTCGGAGGAAGTTGAGTAACTGGTAAAATCAGTGAAGAATGAATACCATGCCAAATATGACAGCAGCTGCCTCTTTAACAGACGCTTGTTAGTCAGATCTGCAAATCTGATATGATCACAATGACATTAACCCTATGCTTTCAGGATACACGAAATGAACATCTATCCGAAGGAGGAAATGCGCTGAAAATCGAAAACCGAATCGACAGTATCACTCGTCGACGAAACCTTCCATTGGATCAACTGGAAGATCCTTGTTGAGTATCCCTTGTTGAGGTTTGATCTTCACTGGTTTACTTTGTCCAAGGCTATCGAATTCGTGAAAGATCTCATTTTTGGTGGTGAGTTTTAGAGAATATTACTCACTAGATTTGGAATTTTACAGATATCCCTTTGCTCACAAGGTACGGTATTCATAATGATCGCGCACTCTCGGACATTTCAAGAAGAAGGTTACGTACTCGGATATGCATTTTGGAGAGTTTTCTCGACTTTGGAATTACGATTATTGTAGATACTGTAATAGTAAATATTCGATTACTGTTCAAATGTGCAACAGAATTAGATGTCCCTACTTTTTCCTTCCTTTTTATCGATATCATGCATAAAATGATTTTACAAAATTCATTCGTTTACTATCGTTGTCTCGTTTCACTTGGTTTTTTCCAAGCTTTATACCTTTCTTGAATTTTTGTTTTTTTTCTTTTTTTTTCACATACTTTCCTGGTCAGCTCGGAACACTTGAGGGGGCAGTTAGTGGGTATGTTTGCGAGTGATGGCACCTGTCCTACTGGCTCATTTTAGTGGAAACTGGGGGAATGGCCAAGTCTTGAAAGAACATCGGGAATTCAAATTTGTGTGCTTCAAAATGAGCTGAAAATAACAGAATCCCAGCCACAAACGTCTCAAAGACCCCCCCCCTTTTTTTTCCCTCGCGTCCCAGCCATGTCTTGTGTGTATGAGCAAATTGGGTCAATTTGGTGCAAAAATTCAGATTTCAGCCCATCTCAGAATCTCAGACTATCAAAATTCTCCAGCCATGTTTATACTCATTTTGACCGTCTTTTTCTTCTCTTCTCAAATGTCAAGTTTCCATGAATTTTTCATCAGAACTAGTGGAATTATAAGCATTTTTGGCAGCCAAAAACGCCTCAACGTCCCTCTTTCTCTTCCTCGTTGTTTAACCCCCGACGGAGGGCTGCCCGTCCCAGCCACGACTTGTGTGTATGTGCACATGCATCCCGGTCGCTTCTTCTAGCAGAACACATGCAGTCCGGATGCCTGTGCACATACACGTGGTTTTTCTCTTTCTCTTACTTCTTCTTTATCTCCCTCTCTCTTTCTCGTTCTGTCTGCGTATCGTCTCCAATTCATCTCTCACGTTTCTTCTCTCCAAGAAATCATTCATGCCCGAAAAAGACCTCCCGACTCCCCCAGATGTCCCCTTTTTGTAGTTTTTAGTCCCCTATTGTTCCCTATTTTCTTTTTAATATTCTTCTCCGAAAGGTTACTGTTGACCCCGTGTGTAAGAGGTCTCTTCCGCATCGGTTATATTTCTATTTTTTCTGAAAATTTCATTATTTTTTGATTGTGAGGTGAGTAAAGCTTAGAAATTGTCGCAAATAACATGTTTGGGATCTAAATCTTCTAATTTTCGAGTTTTGGGTCAAATATCGTCTGAAAAAGTCGACTTTGGATTCAAAATTCATTGGAATCCCACGTTTCTCAGCCAAAAATCCTCGAAAAATCACATTTAGGGAGTCAAGATACCACAAAAATGGGTTTTTTCTTGGCAACAAAAATAACATTTTTAGAGTCAAAGTTGTCGATACAAGTCGATATCGAAAATCATATTAATAGAACTACATCGTCTAAAAAAGTTGATTTTCGGGTCAGAAATTCTAAAAAAATCACATTTGTAGAATCAAAATCAGCCAGAAAGTCAATTTTGGGTTACAAAAATCATCGAAAAATAATTTTTCCAGATCAGAAATCTAGATCAAAAGCCTCACATAGATCTAATGCCTACTGTAGATTTACTCTAAGTTTCCATTTTCAGACTCAAATCTCTCCTAACTTGGCAATTCACAACAAGGGTTCATTGATCAGCTTCTACAACATTTCTATGCCCAGGACTGGAGTTTGTTGCTGCTCGAGACAGACCAAATCAAGAGAATGCAAACGGAATTGAACACCACTATTGAGCGAAACAAGGTGGACAAGAACAATCTCAATGCGTTGGTCAAAACTAACAACGAGGAGAAACGAAAGAGGGATTTGGAGAGCTGATGTTGAAGATCCAAATGCTCGAGGAGAAATGTAAGGATATGACAACGGAAAGCGATTTGGCTAGGACAAAGGTAGCTGAACTCGAACAATCAATGGAGGAGTGGCAAAGAAAGATGGGCAGATCAGTAGCCTTTGTGGTCAATTGTTGGAGGCACAAATCAAACAAAACAAGTTCACCGAAGTCATGGGAACGGTCCATGGAAAACTCATCCTGCTGAATACAATAGTTGATGCCATGGAGGAAGAGATAAACGGAGCAAAAGGATAATGTCATCAAGGTTCTCGCTGACTTTGCCAATCTGGAAAATGAGGCCCGGAGGAAGGAGAAAAAAGCTTGGGAACTCTCACAAGTCAACTTGATAGTCAAGCTCAGGCCATTCTCAAGCATCAAGAAGAAGACAAGCAACGGAATGCCACACTATCGAAGAGTTCGACAGAAGAGTATCAACAGCCAATTGGAATCCCCAAAAACTTGAAAGGTGAGTCAGCGTCCAGAAAGTTGCATGAATTAGGAATCTTTTGATTACAGAAACTTCAAACGGGAAACACGATTCGGAAACGGTGCAAAAGGACGGTGACAATTCTACCAAAGATGTCAAAATTTCGAAAATGAAGATTGTGAGTTAAAAAATACAATTCCTATTTGAAACGTTATGTATTCAGGCTCGACTTTCCACTGAACCAGCAAGCTCAAAGGACCCCAGCCAGCAATAAGTGCACGACTAATAACTCAGAATTTTATATTCATTTTTCCTGAAATGGATAAATATTTAAGAAAAAAAACTTCCTCTGTTTTCTGTTTTCTATGAAATTTGGTCAGCTCGGACCATTTGAGTGGGTAGTCACTGGCAAGGTTTCCGAGCAACGGTAGCTGTCCAACTGGCTCACTTTAGTGGAAACTGGGTGGAACTGGCAAAGTTAAAAAAATTGGAAATTCAAATTCGTGGGAAACTGAAACATGAGACAATCTTGGAAAAGGATGAATCCTAATTTTTTCCAAAGAGAAAACTCGGCCACCAGAGAGACAACGGACTGAACGCAGTGATTTTAAAGAATTTTCGCTTCAAAATCCTCTGATTCGTTCTCAAAATCGTTGTAAAATAATTCAAAATTAGACCAAAAATGACGACAAATTATAGATTAAAAAGACCTAATTTTTTCCAAAGAGAAAACTCGGCCACCAGAGAGACAACGGACTAAACGCATTGATTTTAAAGAATTTTCGCTTCAAAATCCCACGATTCTTTTTTCGGTGTAAGGTTCAATTTGATTTTTCTTACAATTATTGTCCACTTAATGTCGTCTTTTTTTGTCCAGTTTTTGCTAGAATCGATCAGAGTAATTCCAAAGTTCAGAATCCACTAGATTTACAAACTCTCAAAATTCTCCGATCCAAGTCTTGTTTATACTCATTCTCCCCGTCTTCTTCTTCTCTTCTCAAATGTCCAGTTTTCATGAATTTGTCATTAGAACTAGTGGAATTACGTGCATTGTTGGCAGCCTAAAACGCATCCACGTCCCTTTTCCTCTTCCTCGTTTCCTACCCCTCGGCGGGCCGCCCGCCCCAGCCACGACTTGTGTGTATGTGTACAGGCATCGGCTGGTTCTTCTAGCAGGAAACATGCAGCCCGGCTGCCTGTACAAATAGACGTGGTTTCTCTATTTCTCTCACTTTTTCTCTTTCTCTGTTTGTTTGCGTATCGTTTTTATTTCTTCTCTCACATTTCTTCTCTCCGAACCGTCATTCACCTCCACCAACAGACGTCCCGTTTCCCCAGATGTCCCCTTTTTGTAGTTTTTAGTTCCCTATTTTCTTCTTTTTCCTATTCTATATATATTCATACCCGATCGGTTACTTTTGGCCCCTATCTGAATTCAGAGGTCTTTTCCGTCTCGGTATTTTTATTGATTTTCTGAAATTTCTGTTATTTATGGATTATGAGGTGAGTAAAGTTTGAAAATTTGAAAATTTTTCTGGTTCGTTTTGATATACGTAAAAGTTTATGATCATTCCAAATTTTATAGTAAAAAAGCTTGAAAATTGCTTCTAATCCTAAAAACCCGGCCACCGCTTTTTCTCGGCTACCGCTTTTTTAGCTATTTTTCCCCTTGGTTTTTTTCTAGCAAAAAACAGTTGAAAAACTAGCTCTTATCCGAAAAAATGGGTCCCCCAACTTTTGTGGGTCACTTCGAACTTATATGGGTCCCTTCTGAACTTATCTGGTAGCCATGTTGGCGATGAAACGCGTTTCAACTTGGAGAATATCGCAATCAACTATCATTAAAAATTGTTCAGGCAATGTCAGCGGGCCATTCATCTACAATTACACCATGTTTGCTACAAAAAATCGTGGGATGTTATTTTCACATGAAGAAAGGAAAAGCACTGGCTGCGAAGGATATTCGGAGAATATCGTTTTTCGATGTGAACAACGTGGGAAATTTGACGTCGCGGTTCAAGGACGCAAAGTCGGTAGCAGATAGTCTTCCCGTCCAAATCGAGAACATCTTGAATAGCGTGTTCTGGATTATCTTCTGCTTTGTGTTCTTGTTCGTTTATATTACCTCGGTTTTTAATGCCTTCTTGAATAAATATTATGAAACAAAAACCTGTTTTATTATGTGAACTCTATGGGTTTGAATACTCATTTCTATCTTAGAACTTCAACTTTCCGAAAAAAACTTGGTCACCTCAGACCACTTGATTGAGCAATTAGTGGCTAGGTTTCCGAGCAATGGTACCTGTCCTACTGGCTCACTTTAGTGAAAACTAGGTAGAATTGGCCAAGTCTTGAAAGAAAATCGGAAATTCAAATCTGTGGAAAATTGAAACAGGAGCACATTTCAGAAAAGAATGAATTCTTTCCTCTATTTTTTTTGGTCGGGTTCATTAGACTCAAAACTGGCATTCTATGATCCTGAAATTCTAGGAATTTTGAGGTCCAGGATTCTTATGATTTCGGATTTTACAATCCTAGTATTTCTGAATTCAAGAATTACTGGAAATCGGGGTTATAGAATTCTTGGATTCTTGGGATCTAAAATTGTGGAACTCTACCAACATCTCACCATTTAACATCAGTCCTTTTTGCGGCGGAAAGGGCCGAAAATGATGATCTGAAAAATCTGAAAAATTAAGAGCTGGAAAATTTTTTTACGAGTTTTTTTAACGAAGAATTTTTTGAGCTAGGAAAACGTTTGCTGTTCTCTGAAAAAGAAAAGAAAACGCTACCCCGGAGTCGACCCATGGCCTCGTGACTCTCACTACACCTCTTACCTCCTGCGCCACGCGCTCACTCTGTTGGTATACACCCTCTCTGCGTAAACAACAGCGCGCCTTCCACCCTCCTTCCTCTCCGCCGACAGATTTTTCCATGGTATATTATCCGTTCGCGGCGTTTTGAGCCTCCGCAACAACGATGCGCCGCTGAAATTTCAGCGCGCGTTGTTTAGCGTAAATCGACACTACCCGTTTTTGAGTCCAATCAAGCCGTATTTGGCGTTTGTTCAACAAATTTGAACATTTTGAAGTATTTTTTTCCCAAAATGTTGAAAATATGAAATAATAAAAGTGTTTCCAACCGCTTTATTGCCAAATACGGCTTGATTGGACTCAAAAACGGGTAGTGTCGATTTACGCTAAACAACGCGCGCTGAAATAAAAAAAAAGCATCGTTGTTGCGGAGGCTCAAAACGCCGCGAACGGATAATATATCGCGCCGACCGCTTTCCCACACTCTAGTGTACGTCCTTCCTCCTCTCCCCTAGTGTGCAAACATGTCCGAGTGGTTAAGGAGATTGACTAGGAATCAATTGGGCTCTGCCCGCCTATGTTCAAATCCTGCTGACTTCGGATTTTTTTTTCTTTTTTTTGTGAGTTCCGTACATTCTCTAGAGGAGGCCCAAGCAATTTTAGCATGTTTTCTCTGATTTTGGAACCCATCGGCTCACCTCTTTTGGTAAAAAATGAGCAAGGAGCTCGGCGAGCTAACCAAAGATAAAGGGGACGGGAGAACAAAAAGACCAAGAAATCAGGAGAGAATCCTAGAATCCTAGAGTCCGAGAATTTTTCACAAACTTTCAGAATCATTAGGTGAATCCAGATTTTTAAAACTTCATGTTCATGGCAAAATGGCTTTCCAAAAAAAGCAATCAGTTCTGGTCAATTCCACCAAGTGATCTAAAGTGATCCAGTTGGACAGGTACCATTACTCGGAAACCTAGTCACTTACTGCTCACTTAAGTGGTCTGAAATGACCGAATTTCGTAGAAAGCTGAAATTTTAAGTGGTGCTGAAATTATAAGATAGAAATGGGTAATCAGACCCATAGAATTCATTTAGTAAAAAAAAGGTTTTCTTGGTAATTATTATTTATTCAAAAAGACATTGACACAACATTAACAACTGGTGGTCCTGTTTGTTGTCCTCCTGTTCCCAACATATGATGGCTTGGTGGTAGTCGGTTCATAGAAACTTGGATTGGTACTGAAATTTTGCAAATAAAGGAAAGTTAATAAATCTCAAAGCATACCCATCTGGATTGGAACATGTGCATGTTGTCGGAAGTGTTGATGTTGTTGGTGATGAGTGAAATTCGGTAGTGGAGCTGCAGAAAAAGGTTATCGGATAGATGAAATACGACAGGATGATGATATTAGCTAATCATAGAGGAACTCATCTTAAGGAACTTAGATTCTACGCCTAAATTTGCAAAACAAAAGATCTTGAAACTAACCAGTTCCGTGGTTTCTTTGCTGACGATGTGGATGATGTAATTGCTGCAGCTGCAGTTGGTGATACAGCGGTGGCTGATATGGTTGTTGCTGCTGATAGCCCATCATCTGTGGAGGGTGGCTCCCGACCTGCTCTGCTATGGGTGGTATGCCCTGTGGATCTGCTGAAAATATAGAATGTTAGCTGTTTTTTCCTGTGAGTTTCTTAAAAACATACTTCTGGCAAGGAACCTTTGATAGTCTTGCATCGCCTCCTCGCCAACGTGCATCGCCTCCTCGCCAACCCCGATTCATTTCAAAATCCGTAGTACCTTCCGAACTCCTCAAGTCCTCTTCTGGATGTTTCTGGAATAAGCTAGATGCTTCTGACTATGAGAAGTTGTTCTATTACCTGATTCGATTCTAAGCGATGATGTTGTGTAGAATAATGTTGATTGGTTGCTTTGATGAATTGGCAGTACCGGCTAAAAGAAGCTACATATGTATTGGAAAAGAGGAAAAGCAAGTCAAGTATGAGTGAAAAAGAGATTTTCTGTTGTTTGTAAATCATCAAAGTTCTTACTCTCGGAATAATCTTCAAAATAATCAGAAACGGAGCTTTTGAAAACCAATGGAAACTTTTTTCAAAATAACCAAAGCATAACTCACCTCACAATCGCAAAAAATAATAATAATTTTAGAAAAATAGAAAATACCGAGACGGAAAAGACCTCTGAATTCAGATAGGGGTCAACAATAACCGGTCGGGTATGGATATATAGAATAGAAATTCCAGAAAAATAGGAAACTAAAAACTACAAAAAGGGGACATCTAAAGAAACGGGACGTCTTTTTGGAAAATGGCTGTGGTGAAAGAATGAAGAAAAATGAAAATATGGGAGGACGCAGAGAAAGAGAGAAAGAGAGAAACCACGTGTATATGAACAAACAGCCGGGCTGCATGTGTTCCGCTAGAAAAAGCAGCCGGGATGCATATACACACAAGTGATGGCTGGGACGGGCAGCCCGCCGTCGGGGGTTAGGCAACAAAGGAAAAGCGCTCTGTTGTCTACGCAGAGAGGGTGTATGCCTCCACAGTGAGCGCGTGGCGCAGGAGGTAAGAAGTGTAATGAGAGTCAGGAGGCCATGGTTCGACTCCGGGGTGGTGATTTTCTTTTTTTTTCTTTTGTAAAGAACAGCAAACGTTTTCTAGTTCAAAAAAAAGTTCCTAGCTCGAAAAAATCTCGTTAAAAGAATTTCTAGCTCGTAATTCTGATTTTTCAAATCATCTTTTTCCACCAAAAAAATAAACGAAAAGAAACAAAATATTAAAGGTCTGGAAAAGGAATCGTTTCATACTGAAAAGGAGAAATCTGACAAAGAGGAGTAGTTTGAGAAGGAGAAAGCGGCAACGAAGGTGTTGAGGAAAACACTCGAAACGATGACCGGGGATAAGAACTCTGTCATGGACAAGAAAGAGAAAGTAGGGGCAGAAAACCATCTTTCAAACAGGAGATGTCGTGTTTATGATCAAAAGGCTTTCCAGAAAAGTCATCAGTTCTGGCCAATTCCACCCAGTTTCCACTGAAGTGAGCCAGTAGGACAGGTACCATTGCTCGGAAACCTAGCCACTGACTGCTCACTCAAGTGATCTGAGCTGACCGAATTTCATAGAAAGCTGAAAACAGTGGAAGGTTTTCTTCTGATGGCTGAAATTATAAAATAGAAATGGGTAATCAGACCCATCGAGTTCACTCGGTAAAAACAGGTTTTTCTGATAATCAATATTTATTCAAAAAGACATTAGCACAACATTGACAATCAAGTGTTCCTTCCGCTTGTCTCTGCTCTTCTTCAGACAACCGTTGTCCACAGATCCGCTCCGATGGCGAAACATTCGATGATGTCGGTCTCTATCTGTAAATCTACGTTTTTTCACATTTTGAAGAAGTTGTGGTTTGCTAACTCACCGGTTTGATTGAGCCCGGGAACACTACCCATAGATTTTTCAGCTCATTGAAAACGGGCGTGGCTTGATCCGGACATTTTCCAATGTTGGGGTCCTGACAGCAAATTTGATTGGTGGAGTCGCACCAGGTGTTCCAGTCCTGGTCTGACGTCGCAGGGGCTGTAAAAATAAGTTGAATAGCCTAAGCCCAAGTCTTGGTAGAAAAACTGTACCTCCGATTTCAGCTTCCTTAAGACTGAGAGCCAAAATGTCCAGTCTTTGTTGTTGTCCTGAAAACGCTAGTCTTTGTTTAGAATTTGTGACAATCTTACTTGGTATGGTTGATAGCGCTCCGACTGTAGAGGTTCGCTTCTGATCGGTCCCCCAGTTCCATTTCTTTGTGCGCGTTCATCCTCCCTCTCTCGATTTGCTTAAATTGAAAAGTTAAGGGTCTATTAAAAATAGCAAAAATTGTCTCACCCTGCTTTCGACGAGCACTGGCTCTCATCGGTGGACGTTCAGCGGGACATGCGGTTGGGCATGGTCTAGGCGTGGTGGTGCATTTGGGATAATCGCCACTGAAAGTTTAAGAAAGTTTCTACATTCGGAAAAATCAGAAAAAAAGCTTCTGGAAGCAAATAGAAAAAATTTGAAAAAATTCAAAACTTGACTCACCTCACAATCAAAAATATCAATAATCACAGAAAATCAATAAAAAACCGACATGGAAAAGACCTCTTGAAACAGATAGGGGTCAACATAAACCGGTCGGGTATGAATATATATATATATAGAATAGAACATAGAAGAAAATAGGGGTCTAAAAACTAGAAAAAGGGGGACATCTAAGGAAACGGGACGTCTATTCGGAGAAATGGCTGTGGTGGAAAAATGAAGCCACATGAAAATATGGGAGGACGCAGAGAAAGAGAGTAAGAGAGAAACCACGTGTATGTGCACAAACAACCGGGCTGCATGTGTTCTGCTAGAAAAAGCAGCCGGGATGCATGTACACATACACACAAGTGTTGGCTGGGGCGGGCAGCCCGCCGTGGGGGGGGATAGGCAACGAGGAAGGGGAAGAGGGGCGTGGACGCGTTTTTGGCTTCCAAAAATGCTCATAGTTCCGCTAATTCTGATAAAAGATTCTTGAAAACTAGACGTTTGAGAACAGAAGGAGAAACGGTCAGAATAAGTATAAACATGACTAGGATTTGAGAATTTGGGGTCTGTGAATCTAAGGGGATGAAGGAATCTAAAATTTTTTCTCAATTTCACGTCGAAATTGATCATTTTGAATCAATTTTGTCCATTTTTCCCGTTTTCTCCTCGAAATAGACCATTTTGTTCAGAAATTATTCAATTTTACGTTAAAATTGATCATTTTGAATCAAGTTTGTCCATTTTCTCCTCGAAATGGACCATTCTGATCAGAAAATATTGCATTTTACGTCGAATTTGATCATTTTCAATCAATTTTGTTCAGTATCTCCTTGAAATGGACCAATCTGATCAGATATTATTTAATTTTACGTCAAAATTGATTATTTTGAATCGATTTTGTTCAGTTTCTCCTCGAAATGGACCATTCTGATTAGAAATAATTCAATTTTACGTCAAAATTAATCATATTGAATCAATTTTGTCCATTTTCTTCTCGATCGAATCCAGAAGACGTCGTTGAAAACTCGAAGCTTGAGCCAGACTTGTGTTCTCACCCTCCTCGAATTCTTCTTTCGGTTCCTTCCAGCCCTCCTCTGATTCCTTGTTTTCTCCTTTCTCAAATACTCCTTCTTTGACTGTATCGACTCCCATACCTCCTCCTGCTCCCTTATGTTATCTTCACAAACTTTCAGAATCATTGGATGAATCCAGATTCCAAACAATTTCATGTTCATGACAAAAAGGCTTTCCAAAAGAACAATAAAGTGTTGCTGATTATCCTATCATTTCTATCCAATCCCACCCAGTTTCCACTAAAGTGAGCCAGTAGGACAGGTATCATTGCTCGGAAACCTAGCCACTGACTGCTCACTCAAGTGGTCTGACATGTGAGCTGACCGATTTTCATAGAAAGCTGAAATCAGAAGAAGTTTATTTCAGAAAGCTGAAATTATAGGTAGAAGTGGGCAATCAGACCCATCGAGTTCACATAAGAAAAACAGGTTTTTTGGTAATTAATATTTATTGAAAAAGACATTAACACAACATAGCACAACTGGTCGTCCTGTTTGTTGTCCTTCTGTTCCCAACATATGATGGCTTGGTGGTAGTCGGTTCATCGAAACTTGGATTGGTACTGAAATATTGCAAATAAAGGAAAGTTAATAAATCTCAAAGCATACCCATCTGGATTGGAACATGGGCATGTTGTCGGAAGTGTTGATGTTGTTGGTGATGAGTGAAATTCGGTAGTGGAGCTGCAGAAAAAGGTTATCGGATTGATGAAATGGGCTAGGATGATCTTAGCTAATCATTGAGGAGCTCAATCTAGAGGACCTAAGATTCTACGCCTAAATTTGCAAAACAAAAGATCTTGAAACTAACCAGTTCCGTGGTTTCTTTGCTGATGATGTGGATGATGTAATTGCTGCAGCTTCAGTTGGTGATACAGCGGTGACTGATATTGTTGTTGCTGCTGATAGCCCACCATCTGTGGTGTGTGGCTTCCGACCTGCTCAGCCATGGGTCGTATGCCCTGTGGATTTGCTGAAAATATAAAATGTTAGCTGGCCTTTTTTGTAAATTTCTTCAAAACAAACTTCTATCAACTGCTGCAGAGGAACACGATGCATTTCAGAATCCGTCTATCCCCCGAACTCTTCAAGTCTAACTCTTGATGACACTAGAGGGATGATTTTGGATTTGTTTCGTTCCTGGTTTTGATCTTATAGAAATGGCAATGTTGTGTTGAAAGATGTTGGCTTCTTGCTATGATGAATTGGTAGTACCGGAAAAAAGAAGCAAAATATACATCGAAAAAGAGGAAGAGCAAATGAAAAATGAGTAAAGAAGAGATTTTCTGTTGTTTATAAATCATCAAAGTTCTTGCTCTCGGAATAATTTTCGGAAGAATCAGAAACGGAGCTTTTGAAGACCAACAGAAAATATTTTCAAAATAACCAAAGCTTTACTCACCTCACAATCAAAAAAATAATAAGAATTTCAGAAAAATAGAAAATACCGAGACGGAAAAGACCTCTGAATTCAGATAGGGGTCAACAATAACAGGTCGGATATGAATATATATACATAATAGAAAATGCAGAAAAATAGGGGACTAAAAACTACAAATAGGGGACATCTAAGGAAACGGGACGTCTTTTCGGAAAATGGCTGTGGTGGAAGAATGAAGAAAAACACATGAAAATATGCAGAGACGCAGAGAAAGAGAGAAAAAGAGAAACCACGTGTCTGTGAACAAACAGCCGGGCTGCATGTGTTCTGCTAGAAAAAGCAGCCGCGATGCATGTACACATACACACAAGTGTTCGCTGGGGCGGGCAGCCCGCCGTGGGGGGGGGGGGGGATAGGCAACGAGGAAGGGGAAGAGGGGCGTGGACGCGTTTTTGGCTGCCAACAAAATAAATATTTTCTTCAGAATTCTTAAGAATTCTTAGAGAATTTTGAAAATTCGACTAGCATCTTCGGCCTCCGGCCGAATCTGCTAGACGCGGTTACCCGGGCGTGTCACCTTGATTTTGTGCGAAGTCTCTACGATGAGTTTGAAGCGAGTTCTGAGCAAAAATGGAAGGTGGAGCGCGCGCACATATTAAGGGTGACACTCGTCGTCTGGCGCTCTAACCGTCGACTGCGAGAGACGCAGACAGACGTTCACTGGTCCCGGGCGAGAAGAGAGCCACGTCTTGGATTTTAGAATTCTTGTGTTTCAAATATCCAGAATTACTGGAAATCTGGGATCCTAGAATTCTGATCCTTTAGAAACCTACTAGAAAAGAAGCCTTCAGAATACTTCCGAGTCCTTCGGAATCTCAGATTCTCGAAATTCTCCGATCCTAGTCATGTATATACTTATTCTGACCATCTTCTTCTTCTGATCTCAAATGTCCAGTTTTCATGAATTTGTCATCAGAACTAGTGGAATTACGGGCATTTTAGGCAGCCAAAAACGCCTCCATGTCCTTTTTCTCTTTCCTCGTTGCCTAACCCCCGACGGCGGGCTGCCCGCTCCAGCAACGGCTTGTGTGTATGTGTCTGTACAGTCTGAGCGCCCTTGCCTCGCTTGACGAACACGCGGTGGTGACGAACCCAGAGAGTGTGGGTCGTGTGTGTGCGCACGCTATATATGCGGGGTTAGGCATGAGGGAGAGGAGTACACGAGCGGCGTAGTGAGGAAGGGCGGCGGGGAGGTGCGAGAGGTTGCGGGTTCGAACCCAAGTAGAGGGGAGAATTTTTTCCCCTCATTGCCTATTCTCCGACAGCGGCCTGCCCGTCCCAGCCACGTTTTGTGTGTATGTGTACATGCATTCCGACTGCTTTTTCTAGAAGAACACATGCAGCCCGGCTGCCTGTACACAAACACGTGGTTACTCTTTCTCTCTTTCTTCCTTTCTTTTTCGTTTTCTTTGCCTCCTCCCATATTTCCTCTCTCTCTCTCTCTCGTTTTCGATCTTTCAACACAGTCATTTCTAGCCCCCTAAAGACGTCCCGACTCCCCCAGATGTCCCCTTTTTATAGTTTTTAGTCCCCTATTTTCTTTCTATTTTCTATTCTTTATATTCATACCGAAAACGGTTATTTTTGGCCCCTATCTGAATTCAGAGGTCTTTTCCGTCTCAGTATTTTTATTGATTTTTCTAAAATATTCGTTGTTTTTCGATTTTAAGGTGAGTAAAGTTTCAAAAATTTTTTTTTTTTTCAAATTTTTTTTAATTTTCTTATTTGCTTTGGTATATGTGAAAATTCGTGCTGATTCCAAATATCATAGTGAAAATGCTTAAGAATTGCTTTACAACCCTGAAAATTCGCTTTAAAAAGACCCTTTTCATCTCGAATGGTCTCCGAGCGCCGTGGCGGAATTTCCTCGGCTATTTTCATTAATTCCTCCGCCACCCCCGGAGACCAATCGAGCCTAAAGGATCTTTTCGAAGCAGGTTTTCAGAGTTTTGAAGCAATTTTTAAGCATTCTCACTATATTTTTTGGCTGAAAGTTTTTAACTTTTGACTTTCGCAAATAATAAACGTCAAATGGGTCTTCGGCAATTCAAGAGCTTCTAAATGAGCCCAATCTCGACTATACTCCGCCCACCTTCATATTTGGGCTCCGCGACCCTCCCCCCATTTTTTAAAAATTTCAAAGTGGGCGGAGCCTAGTTGAGTTTGGGCTCATTTTGAAGGTCTAGGAGCGGGACATTTGAATTTCGTTGTTTCGGAAGTCTTCATGGAGTTTTTCATTTTCAGAGGAGATTCTGGAAGTTGAAGAATAAGGCAATAGAGGTGATCAACGTGCCGTCGGAGCGCAACCCGATTACGCTCTCTCTTCGGAGCAGGAACCGGAGCAACCGATGGAGACCAAACCAGCACAACAGCTAGACGTCACCCCAGATAATTTGGGCCATCGGATTCGTTGCCCAATTGCTGTCTATCCTCCCCAAGAGGCACCAGGAATAGAGCCAGGCCAGGTGAACCTGGAACAAATGTTTGCCGCTGTCAATCTGATGGCTCAACAAGCAGCCAGAGTCGGTTTTCCCTTTTTCGCAGTTAGTTATCCAAATATGTTTCACAGTTCATAATTGAGCCAGTTTTCAGGAAACACTCAAACGCAAAATCGCACAGCAGAGTCTTCAGCGCGCTGAGCAATGGTGGAGGTCAACCAAGTGAGTTGCTTACACAGAAAACTGAATATTGGAGTGAAAAAGTTATCGAGAAAGTGACATCATATGGTATATCTATCAAAATATCAGGAGCAGGTCATCAAGCTGGACGTAGTGCTCCAGGAGACTCCACTTCACAAGTGCCAGCTGACGCGTCAATCGCCACTGAAAGTGAGTATCATGATAGAGGGAAAAACTGATGAGGGTCAAAAAAGAACAAACAAGCCAGCTATCAAAAATTTGTTGAACCAAAAATGAACTTTGACCAATATAGAAACATTTTTGCAGCTCAAGCGGAGGAAATAAGAAAGAAGGATGAGGAAATCGTTCGCCTACGCACGGAAAGGGATCAATATAAGATGATAGCCTTTATTGGATCAATGTTTTTTGAATAAATTGTGATTATCAAAAAATCCTTTTTTACTAAGTTCTCTCTATGGGTCCGATTACCCATTCCTATCTTTGAATTTCAACTTTACGAAAAAAAACTTGGTCACCTCAGACCACTTGAGTGGCCAGTTAGTGGTTAGGTTTCCGAGCAATGGTACCTGTCCTACTGCCTCACTTTAGTGGAAACTGGGTGGAATTGGCCAGAACTGATGATATGATAATTGGACTTTACGTACACTTTTTCTTGGGTTCAAAATTATTTTCAAGATTTTTCATGGCTATTAGGCATCAAGTTTCCTCTTTATTATATTCTCCTCCTTATTATTAGTCTCTGTTTTCCACTTCCTCCAATGTTTTCCTCCACTGTTCCAGGTTTTTTCTTCTTTCCTATTCCCATATATGTTCCTCTTCCTTTCTCGGCTCTCTCCTCGTTCCTCATCTTCCTCATCACCGCGCGCCGACCGCTCTCCCACACTCTAGTGTATGCCCTCCCTCCTCTCCCCCCAGTATGCAGTTCTGTCCGAGTGGTTGAGGAGATTGACTAGAAATCAATTGGGCTCTGCCCGCGTAGGTTCGAATCCAGCTGGCTGTGTATTACTTTTTCTTCTTTTTTGTGAGTTCTGTACATCGTCTAGAGGAGGCCCAAGCAATTTTAGCATGTTTTTTCGAATTTTGGAACTCATTGGGTTACCTACTTCGCATTTTTTGCTTTTTGATACTCCTCGCCTGACATGTGTCCATACTCATCCAATGAAACTAGTCTAGTTGCTCTGCGTTTCGTCTAAACAAAAAAACCACTCAAATTTAAAAAACAGTGAATGCTATCAAAAAGAAAACAGTGAATGCTATCAAAAAGTTGCACACTAAAAAAGTATTTGAATTTCAATATCCTACAAATTTGCAGTTTACGGTTTTTGCTAGCTCCTTCTGCACTTGAGATATTGCGGTTGAAAGTTGCAGGGTCTCGTTGTCTGCGTATCTCCCTTTTCTCCCTTACTCGTCTTCTCGTGTCCAAAACGATTTTACCTTTGAACCCCTATATCTTCAAAATCGTAAACACTATCAAAAATTTTTTAACTACAAAAATATGTAAAAATGAATTTTCTTTGTTTTTGCAGTAATACACTTTTTTTCTAGCTTTTCCCAATTTGAGTTATACCGTTTCAAACATCCTAGGGTTTATGAGAAACTATGGTTTCTATGAACTCTCCATTTTACTTTAACTCTAACCTCCAGAGATCGATTAGAGATGTTGGTGGACTGAAAATTCAAAAATTAAGAAAAATAGTGTGCGGAAGGAGTAGGGTGCAGAGAAACCAGAGTGTCTGCGTCTCTCTGTGCGCGCGGACTCAAACGATGCAAATACTTTGAGCTTTTACAATTCAAGAACGGTTAGAGATATTCAAAAGTTGTAAACTACAAAAATGTAGGAAATTAGATTTGAAATATTCTCATAGTTTATAACTTCTAGCTATCTTCTACCGTTCTTGAGATAAAACGTTTTAAAGTAACCCCTCATTTCTAAAGAGACACTCCCCCTTCTCTGCGTCTCTCTATCTCTCTTTACACAACTCTATATGGAAAACTTAATTATTAAATTATAGATAAATTTCCGTATCTTATCTCTAATTGACTTATTATAATTCTTCAGCCCATAAATTGCCAGGACTCCATGGCGTTGATTCCAAGATATCTAAAAATTTAGACCGATATATCTCAAAAACAGTAAAAGCTAATCAAAAAGTGTCAATTAGTAAAATATCTAAAATTTTATCTTCTACATTTTTGCATCTGACTATTTTTTGATAGCTGCTCAGGTTCTTGAGATATACCCCTTCAAAGTAAATAGCGCCCCCCCCCCCCGCCATCAAGGTGGCGAGAGGGTGGAGAGAAGAGACGCGGACAGTGGGCGGTAGCCTACAACATTTGCAAACAGCTATTTCTCAAAAACGGTTCGTGTTTCAAAAAAGTTGTCAACTACAAAAATGTGTAAAATTTTTTGAGCTAAATTTCTGTAGTTTACAATTTTTGATAGCTTGAACCGTTTTTGAGATACTCTGCTTCAAAGTTAAGTCGCCCAAATTATGCGGAATTTTTTTTATCTCATTTTTACCCATTTTTTAGTTGAAAACAATCAAAAACATAGTAGAACTTATCCCAGAACTCTCCAAAATAGATGAATAATCAGTAAAAAATCAAAAAAGGAATCCGCTGTCAGCAGGATTCGAACCTACGCGGGCAGAGCCCAATTGATTTCTAGTCAATCTCCTTAACCACTCGGACATGACTGCACGATGGGAAGGGAGGAAAGAGGGCGCACAGGAGAGTGTAGGTAAGCGGTCGGCGAGCGAGAGGCGGCGGGAGAGAGAGAGCGTAGAAAATGAGATTTCCGGAGGGAATAAAACTTCTGATATTTCAGGTTTCCAGAAGTTGAAAATAGTCATGTGGCCGACAAAAGCTACATTTGAATCTAAAAACTCTAAAAATTATCTAGAATACTAAGAAACCAGTGCCTCAGACTCTCAAAATTCTCCGATCCTAGTCATGTTTATTCTCATTCTGACTGTCTTCTTTTTCTGTTTTCAGATGTCCAGTTTTCGTAAATTTTTGATCAGAACTAGTGGAAATATGAGCATTTTTGGTAGCCGAAAACGCCTCCATGTCCCTTTTCCCTTTCCTCGTCGCCTTACCCCCGACGGCCGACCACTGGCAGCCCGGCTGCCGGTCTTGTGTGTATGTGTAGAGGCATTCCGGCTGCTGCTTCTAGCAGAACATATGTGGGGGTGACATTCTCTGGTTTCTCTATTTCTTTTACTTTTCTCTTTCTCTCACTTTTCTTTGCGTATCGTCTTTGACTTCTCTCTCACATTTCTTCCCTCCGAAAATTCATTCTAGCCCCCACAGACGTCCCGACTCCCCCAAAATGTCGCCTTTTTGTAGTTTTTAGTCCCCTATTTTCTTCAATTTTCTATTATATATATCCACACCCGACCGGTTATTGTTGACCCCTATCTGAATTCAGAGGTCTGTTCGTCTCGGTTTTTCATTGACTTTTCTGAAATATTCGTTATTTTTTGATTTTGAGGTGAGTAAAGTTTAGAATTTTTTTAATATATTTTCTACAGAAAAAACTTCTAATTTATTTGTTTTTCGAGTGTGAAATCGTCTGAAAAAAATCAATTTAGGGTTCAAAAATCATTGAAAACCGATGTTTTTCGGTCAAAAATCCTCGAGAAATCACATTTCTGGAGTCAAAATACCTCGAAGATTCACTTTTCTAGACCACAAAAATCAAAAATTCTCATCTTTGTAGTCAAAATTGTCCAAAAAAGTCGATTTTGTGGTCAGAAATTGTCAAAAAATCACATTTTTTGAATCAAAATCAGCTAGAAAGTCACTATCGGGAATCTTTATTTGGGAATCTCCAGAATCTTCTGGTTCTTTCATCTGTTTTCTTGGAAAAATTTCAAAAAATTTTCCAGAACCAAAATCAGAATGGTTTTTGGAGGAGGATCGAAGTTTCCTAGTTTGGACAATGTTGCTGCTCAGCAGGAAGGAATTCCGAACTCGCCACCAGAACTCCCCAGAACTGATCCTGAGGCTTCTTCCGAGGAAATTCTTGCCTTCTTGTCAGGACTTTCACCGCAAAAAGAGGCAAATCTACAACGAGAGGCGGATCGAAATTTTGGAGCAGCAACAAGATCTGGCAGGATTGCTGGAAAACCTTTGCAAGAAAAGGAACGGAGAAATTTTTTTTAAATTTTTTTGTATCAATGTGTTCTTGAATAAATATTGATAACCAAATAACCTGTTTTTTATTATGTGAACTCTATGGGTCTGATTACCCATTACTATCTTAGAATTTCAACATTCAGAGAAAAAACTTGGTCACCTCAGACCACTTGAATGGCCAGTTAGTGGTTAGGTTTCCGAGCAATGGTACCTGTCCTACTGGCTCACTTTAGTGGATACTGGGTGGAATTGGCCAAGTCTTGAAAGATAATCGGAAATTCAAATTTATGGGAAACTGGAACATGAAAGGATTTTGAAAGAGAATGAATTCTCAAGTTTATTGATTTATTGGACCAAAAAAATCAAACTTATCATTGAAGCGCATTTGCCGACCATTCTAAAAAAAATTATATTTATACTCATTTTGAAGCTCTAAGAGAAAAACGTTGATTGGTGCAATTTTCATACGAAATGGATTAAATCTAGCGAAGTTATAAATGATTCCTCATTGGAGCGCATTTGCTGACCATTCCAAAAATAGCCATATTTATATTCATTTTGAAGCTCTAAAAGTAAAAAGTTAATTGGTGCAATTTTCAAACAAACCGGATCAAATCTACCGGAGTTATAAAGGATTTCTCATTGGGGCGCATTAGCTGATCATTCCAAAAAGAGTCATGTTTATATTCATTCTGACCGTCTTCTTCTTCTGTTATCAAATGTATAGTTTTCCTGAATTTGTGATCAGAACTAGTGAAGTTATGCGTATTTTTGCAAGCAAGAAACGCTTCAACGTCCCCCCCCCCCTCTTTCTCTTTCTCTTTCTCGTTCCCGAACCTCCGACAGCCGACCCGTGCAGCCCGGCAGCCGGTGTCTGTATGTGCCTGTACACATACACGTGGTTTTTCTCTTTCTCTCTACCTTTCTTTCTCTTTTTCTCTGCGTCCTCCCATATTTGCTCTCTCTCGCTCGCTCTCGTTTTCATTTTTTCAACACTGTCATTCATAGCCCCCTTTCCTAAAGACGTCCCGTTTCAGATGTCCGCTTTTTTGTAGTTTTTAGTCCCTTATTTTTTTCCATTTTCTATTCTATTGATTCATACCCAAGCGTCACTTCTACGACAACTCTTGCTGCTCATCCACGGGTTCATTGATATTGTCATCATTCTCTTCGCTCTTGGTATCTTGGTTTTGGGTTGGATTGGAATTTCACGGATCCCAATACTCCTACCTCAGTTCTCCCTTGGACTTTAACATCTTCTGCATCTATCGCTTGCTCATCATCCTTGTCACTCTCATTTTGATTCGTCGTGGGAAATCCAAGAAACTCGAAGAAAAACAGTGGATCTATTCCGTGCTTGCGATCATAGGATGTGTGTTTTCCGTCTCCAAGTTGCTGGTTTTTGATAGCTCTGGAGAGCTCCATAAGCAGGTTGGTTTTTTCTTGAAAATTTACCCAAGTCTTTGGTCTAAAAATATAGTCTATATGGTATTCGGTTTGGCTATGGTTATTAAGACTTATGCCTGAGCACACGGAAAAGTCAAAAGTCTAAGAACCCTGTTTTCAGTCGATCTTCACATCTGCGAATCCAGCCAAACACTACACAATCAAGGCGACGGAGATTGCATTTTTGGACAATTTGCGTCGAATTAATGGCGACTCACCGGACAACAAATGGTACTTCCAATCTCCTGGAACAATATTATAGTGTCATTCGTATCTTAAATTGTGAATTTTTTTTGTATCAATGACTTCTTTAATAAATACTGATTACCCAGAAAACTTTTGTACCATGTGAATTCTATGGGTCTGATTACCCATTTCTATCTTATAATTTTAGATTCACTTAACATTTGAGTTCATACAGTACCTGGTCGAGGCTCAGACCACTTGAGTGAATGGTTCGTGACTTGGTATCTCACTGAATGACTACTAGTCCAACTGATTTGCTTTAGTGGCAACTGGGTAGAAATGACCAGAACTGGAATGGTAAATGGTATGATTGAAATGTTTTTTTGAAAAGTTTTTCATTCTAGGATTACAGGGTTCTATGGCTCTTGGGATCTACGATTCTCGGACTGTTGGTATCTCGAATTCTAGGATTAGGAGATTCTAGAATACTAGTGCTTCGAGGAATGCGAAACGCCTTATCCCTGGATGGCGCACACTCCTGAGGAAACGTCAACATCAAGGATCTGCAATCTCGCATTTCGCAACTTACGTCAATTTCGCAACCACGACAGTTTGCAACCAAAATTAATTGAAACTGGACGTTTCGCAACCAGTCATTTCACAACTACGAAATTTTGCAACTACAACGTTTCGCAACTACGACATTTCGCAACTACGAAATTTCGCAACTATGACATTTTGCAACTGTATGTTTCGCAACCAGTCATTTCATAACTACGAAATTTCGCAACTACGACATTTCGCAACTGGACGTTTCGCAACCAGTCATTTTGCGACCAGTCATTTTGCAACTGTGACATTTCGCATCTCACGTCAATTTCGCAACCACGACAGTTCGCAACCAAGACATGTTGAAACTGGAAGTTTCGCAACCAGTCAATTCACAACTCACGTTAATTTCGCAACCATGATAGAATCCGAAAATCTCTGAAGCGATTTTTGAGAAATTTCATTGTGGATTTTGAAATTTTGCACTCATTTTCACATGCATTAATGAAAAGAAAGACATTTTTCGGTTTCAATTTTTAAAATTTTCTCCCAAGTTTTGGACCTCGTTATGGCTTACGGTCAAAATCTCAAAAGCTCCGCCCACTTTTTCGAGCCATTTTTCAAAGTCATAGAATCGATTTGACGTCGTCTGAGCATATCGCAATACGATAATATGTTGATCTATCAGAACTACGAGCAAGCACTAGAAAATATAACAGATGGAGTGTCTCGGATGGATAGGAATATTGCGGATTCTGAATACTTTTGACGTCATCTGAAATTTGAAAAAGAGGCCCGATACCGCCCACTTTCTTAGATATTCCACAGATTTTGAGCGGTTTTTGAATCCGTTTCCTTGACATCTTCTGTATTTACACAGATTTTTTCTTTTTTTTTCCTAAACCTTCCTGACGTCTTCTGATGCCTCCAAAACGCTCGCCGACGGTTGCCGATCCCTTTATAACCTTCCTGACGTCTTCTGATGCCTCCAGAATCTTGCCGACGATTGCCGATACTTTCAATTCTCATATTTGATCTGTTTTCCTTATTGTGTTATCCTCCGACTATTCCCTATCAACCTCTGCAAAATAAGGGGAAAACAGAACAACAGAAAATAGTGGTGCATAAAAAATGAACATTCATGATATATATCAAGAATCAACAACGAAAATGAGCATCGAAGGAGAGTAATCCGGGAATTTGATGCAGTTGAGCTCCTTGACTTGAATGCCTGGTGGGAAGGATTGCTTCAGCTTCTTGGCCTTGTTCTGGAAACGGAAATATTGATAAAATGGGATTTTAGTAGGCTTTTGAGTGAAAATTCGATGATTATGATGAAAGTGAGGCTACCATTCGGGGTTTGAAACATCTAGAAGCATCTGAAGCCCCATAGAAAGTTTCCAGAGGAATTTAAGCCGTAAATTGTGTATTTTGCCCTATTTTCCGTTACCGCAGAATCTTGAAGATTCTGGAACCCAGTTTGCCGCTAAATGCTGTTCCAAAGAAGCTACAAGCATCAATAAAAACGAATTCGGTGCAAATTTTCTTTTCTAGAGGTCATCGGGTAGCCAGTAGAGCCAGAACTCTCATTTTCCAACAAAAACCATTATTTTTAATGGCAGCATTGAAGTTTCAGTTGAAAATACAAGTTCGAGCTTGTTCACGAGCTCTAGGAGAGAAAATTGACGCAAACCATCAAATATGAAGCTAATGGCTTTCTTGGGAAGGGATTCGGCGGCGAACGGGACTCCACAAGCTTCTGGACGCTTCTAAGACGGAATACTGAGCCAATATCCCATTTTCCAGCTTAAATGTGCTCTAGAAGCCTCCGCAAGCCTCCAGAAGCTACCAGACGATCCATTGAACGAAAAAATATCTTCTGAGCGCCGATGTTGGCTAAAATCTTCTCTGGATGCCTTCGATAAGCCGCATCCATCCGTCACCATTGAAACCATTCTTTAAAAAAAACTATGAAACTTACAGCAACGACGAGGGTGTAGAGAAGCGGAAATCATGGTAGGAATGCCTGGCGGGAGAAATCGTTTCAGCTTTTCGGCTTTATCCTGGAAATGGAAACATTTTTTGGCCAATTTTTTTGATTTTTCGAATCGTTTTTACGGACTTAGCTCAAAAAAAAAGCCTTCTTACCCCCAGCCGACGCGACTTTTACACTTTTGGCATCCACATGGCTCTTCTTCTGCGATGCTCCAATCTTGTCTAGATCCGCCTGCTCCTGCTCTCCTCTCGTCGCCAATTCCGAGCTTTTGGTGCTTTTTAGGCTTTCTGCGGTCATTTGGGGTCTTCTGGAGCATTTTCACGTTTTTCTGAATCCTGAGGATCTCCAGAATCCTTTCCAGAGGCTCCCAACGCCATCCACATCTCCAGAGTTAAAGTCACATCTTCAGAGTGAACCACATCTCCAGAGTCAAAGCTGTTGATCACAATCTTTAACGTCTTCTTATCCTTTTTTCTCATAGACTTCATCGAATTCCCTCGCAAATCTTAGCAACGTTATTCTCCAGCCTGCCTGCTTCAGATTGTAGAGCCTGCTTGCTCCTGGTAGAAGAAGTTTCATCGGCATCTTGGTCT
The DNA here is from genome assembly GCA_963932045.1 of Caenorhabditis sinica. Lineage (NCBI taxonomy): Eukaryota > Metazoa > Nematoda > Chromadorea > Rhabditida > Rhabditidae > Caenorhabditis > Caenorhabditis sinica. Next base: position 28,813,159 of record OZ009938.1, read on the forward strand.
TGTCCTGGAAAGAAGGAAATATTATTATCTTGAAGATTTTTAAGTGTTATGAGTAAAAATTGGTTAGGTATGAATGCTTCAAAGGGGAATTCGGATCGAAAATTATAAATTGTTCCGAAAATTCTAAAAAAAAATACATCCATCTCCCAAATTGACAAAACTTACTTGGTGTTGTTTGTGTTCTTCTTGACGGACTTAGCATTCTTTCTGCGGGCCTTCATCAAGAAGTCTTTGATTTCCTTGATTTCCTTGACTTTCTGGATTGCCGTAATGGTGTTACCTGCAAGAATTATCGAATTTTGAGGGGGAATCGACGGAAAATTGGCAAAAAATCAACAAAAATAAGGTTAAATGGGAGAAGTTGAGCTGAAAATATCAAAATTTCTATTGAGAAGTCGAAAGAAAGCGTCAAAATCGACCAGGGAGCAAGGAAGAAAAAATCGATGTTTGGTCAACTGGAAAATTTTATCTTTTTCGGTGAAATTTTCTCCATAATTTTAGTAAAAATGACTTCTAAAAATTCCCTTTTTAATTTCTGATATTTTTTACCGAAAAAAATAAAAATATTTAGGCCAAAAACGAGGGAAAACGAGAGAAAAACGCCGAAAATCGGAAGAGAATTTGTTGACAAATTATAGGCGCACGCATTTTCGCGCGCGGGTCTCGTTCCGACACACACAGGGAAACGAGTGTGACCGTATCTCGCACATCGTTGTCATATTTTTTTTTATTTGTCAACGAATTTTCTCATGATTTTCCCCTTTTTTCGCTTGTTTTCTTTTGTTTTTGGCCTAAATTTTAGCATTTTTTTAGCAAAAAGTATCAGAAATTAAAAATGGGATTTTTTGAAGTCATTTTAACTAAAATTATGCAGAAAATTTCACCGAAGAAGCTGAAATTTTCAAGTATGCCTAAAATCGATTTTTTCTCCCTTGCTCCCCGGTCGATTTTCACGCTTTGTTTCAACTTTTCAATAGAAATTTCGCTATTTTTAGCTCAAATTTTCCCATTTAGTCTTATTTTCGTCGATTTTTTGTCAATTTTCCGTCGATCTCCCCACAAAATTCGATGATTCCTGCAGGTAACACTATTTCGACGATGCCACAGGAAATCAAAGAGATCGTGAATTTCTTGGTGAAGGCCCGCAGAGAGGATGCCAAAATCGTCAAGAAGAGCACCACCAACACTGATTTTGAGGTCTGCTGAGCCTGCTACATCTACACCCTTGTCGTCGTTGTGAGTTTTGTTTCAAGAAATGCCTATGGGAGATAGTTTCGGATGGATTTGGCTTGTAGAATTTTCTGGAAAATTTATAATTTTCGATCCAAATTCTCTTTTGAAGTTTTCATATCTAGCCAATTTCCACTCGAATTCCTCAAAAATGTTCAATATATAAAATATTTCCCTTCTTTCCAGGTCTAGATCAAGATGCTGAAGCAACTACCCTTCTACCTTTTCCATTTCCGCGGAGCCTGATACTTCTACACCTTCGTCGCTGTAAGTGATGACGAATGATGAAAAATTGGCAACAAATCACCCAAATATAGTCGAAAAACGACAAAAATTGAACTGAAAGACTTCAGAAGATGTCAAAGAGGTTCTGTATCATGAGGCTGCTCTAGAAGACATCAAAAGGATTCTGAAAGATTGATGACCAAAAATAGTAGCGAAAATTGAGCTGGAACAATTCAGAATCCCTTCGACGTCTTCTGGATAATTCTAGCTCAGTTTTCATTGTTATATTTGGCACAAATTCGACCAAAATGCAGCCCAGTCCTCCCACCATCTAAACTCCGCTCATATTTTTCCAGGCCACCATCTCCCCGCAATTTGTTCCGGATCTCCTCACAAAATTCGATGGCGTCTCAGCATCCAAATGTGCTCACAGAAAATGTGGAGCACAGAAGAAGAGCAGCATCGATTGTGAAGAAGACGTTAGGCAGTGATGAATCGTGCGACGACTACAATTGTCGTGTCATTTTCGTTCTGGATTTTCAGAATTCTACAACTTCGTCGTTGTTGTGAGTTTTATCGTTTTTTTAGAATGGCTTTGATGGTTACGGATGGATGCGGCTTATTGGAAGCTTCCAGAAGAGATTTAGGCCAACGTCGCCGCTCAGAAGACCTTTTTTGGTTCAACGAATTGTCTGGAAGCTTCTGGAGCTTCGCGGAAGCTTCTGGAGCTTCGCGGAAGCTTCTAGAGCTCATTTAGACCGGAAAGTTAAATTTTGGTTCAATATTCAAGCGTCGAAAAGCTTGTGGAGTCCCGTTCGCCGCCGAATCCCCTTCCAAGAAAGCAATCAGCTTCATAATCGACGTTTTGAGCCAATTTTCTCTCCTAGAGCTTGTGGACAAGATAGAACTCAATATATTCCAACTAAAACTTCAATTTTGTCATTGAAAAATTTGAATTCAGTCGGAAATTGAGAGGTTTGGCTCATCTGCCTAGCCGATGACCTCTAAAAAAGAAAATTGGCCCTGATATCGTCCTTTTCGATGCTAATAGATTCCTTGGAACATCATTAAGCGGCGAACTGGGTTCCAGAATCTTCTTGATGGGAAAATTGGAAAAAATACGGAAATTACGGCCTAATTTTTTCTGGAAACCTTCTATGGCGCTTCGGAAGCTTCTTGATGTTTCAAAACTCAAATTTCCGACATGAATGCTCCCAAAATCATCGAATTTTTATCCAAATCTTATCTCGAACATCTCATTTTATCAATATTCCCATTTCCAGGACAAGGCCGAGATGCTGAAGCAATACCTCCCACCAGGTATTCAAGTCAAGGAGCTCAAGTTGATCAAATTCCCGGATTTCTTTCCATCGATGCTCATTTTCGTTGTTGATTTTTGATAAACATCATGAATTTTCGTTTTTTGAGCACCATTATTTTCTGTTGTTCTTTATTTTCCTCATTTTTCAGAGGTTTTCAATTATTGAAGAGGTTTTCTCAAAAAGGTTTTCAGATAATCAAAGGAAAACATATCAATTTTAAGAATTGTGCTCGCAGTGTGGGTCTTCAGGAGTGTGCACCATCTAGTGTACTTCAAATTTGACTGTCCGCATGGATTATGGCTAATAGCGCAGAAAATCGACTTTCAGAAGATGATTCTTGGAATTCAGGAGTCAAACCAATCATGATAGAAGAGCAAAGTGAAGAGTACGGAGACGTAGAAGTTGGAGTTTCCGAATCGCGACCTGCCACTTAGTGTTGATGTCTTCTTGAAAAATTAGGCTCATTTTTTCGGATCTGGAAAAAGTGGAAATACAGAGGATATCAAGGAAACGAATTCAGAAAACTGCTCGAAAATTGTGGATTTTTTAAGAAAGTGGGCGGTGTCAGGCCCCTTTTTTCAGATTTCAGATGACGTCAAAAATATTCAGAGTCTGTAATCTTCTTATCCTTCCGAGACACTCTCAGACACGTCAATTCAATTTTGTGGCTTCACAAATTGACCCGGAAAAATGGACGGAGCCTTTGTCTCGTTTTTGAGAAAGTTTTCGAGGGTTTGAAGCAATTTATGAGCGTGTACATTCTGATTTCCGGAATCTACATACTCATTTTTACTTATTTTTATGCAAAAAACTTTATGACCATAATAAAAGAGGTCCAAAAACTAGGTTAATTTTCTAAAAAGTGAAACCGGAAAATGTTTTTCTTTTCATTAATGCATGTGAAATGAAGTGCAGATTTTTAAAATTCACAAAGACAGATCCTGAAAATCGCTTTAAAACGTCGAAAATTGGCTTCAAAACAACTCCGAAAAAAGTGGGTGGAGCCTAATTTTGGCGCATCGAACACATTTTTGGAGTGTTAAGACACGTTCTCCGTGAAACTCGAGTGTACTTCAACTACCCCGTTGTACAGAAAAAAGTCAAACCAATTTTTATCAGTTGGTATTTGGTATGGTAGGTACCCATAAACTTATAAGAACTTTGACCCATACTTCATATGGCTCCGCCCCCTTCTGGCTCACATATGCATATAGTCCGAGCAAAAAATAATTTTTTTTTGGTGGAAGCTTTTTTGAACGGATCTTATCGGGATTGAATACTACGCCGATTTTTGTGCATTTTTCGTGTTCAGACCGAATTCGAAACTCAATGTCTTCAAGGAATAATTTTCACTTTTTTCGAAAATGATACGATTTTTTGCGATTTTTCGCTCGTCCTGAAAAAAAAGTGGCCGAAGGTATGTGAGATCTATTCAGATTCGGATTCCTCATAAAATTTTACTTCAGAAAAGTACTATCCGGCAAAAAATCAGGGGGCACGTATTTTTGCTACGGTCCAAAATATTTGAATTTTGACCACTTTTTCATGTATACCTATTCGTGATCAAAATTCGGTTTTTGGCGAGTAGTGACAAAATGGATTATTTTTAAGTTTTATGATAGCTTAGAGCTTGAATAGTACTCTGGATGATTTTCAAGCCTTTAGCTTGTCGGAAAATGAAACTGTGGGTATATGAATCGGAGTAGTATACCATCACTTTGAAGTCTTCCTACGAGAATAGAAGATGAGGAGTGAGCTTGAAAATCATCCAGAGTACTATTCAAGCTCTAAGCTATCATAAAACTTAAGAATAATCCATTTTGTCACTACTCGCCAAAAACCGAATTTTGATCACGAATAGGTATACATGAAAAAGTGGTCAAAATTCACATATTTTGGACCGTAGCAAAAATACGTGCCCCCTGATTTTTTGCCGGATAGTACTTTTCTGAAGTAAAATTTTATGAGGAATCCGAATCTGAATAGATCTCACATACCTTCGGCCACTTTTTTTTCAGGACGAGCGAAATATCGCAAAAAATCGTATCATTTTCGAAAAAAGTGAAAATTATTCCTTGAAGACATTGAGTTTCGGATTCGGTCTAAACACAAAAAATGCTCAAAAATCGGCGTAGTATTCAATCCCGATAAGATCCGTTCAAAAAAGCTTCCACCAAAAAAAATTATTTTTTGCTCCGACCATATGTATATGTGAGCCAGAAGGGGGCGGAGCCATATGAAGTATGGGTCAAAGTTCTTATAAGTTCATGGGTACCTACCATACCAAATACCAACTGATAAAAATTGGTTTGACTTTTTTCTGTACAATGGGATCCTCGAGTTTCTCAGAGAACGTGTCTTAAAGAGGGGTTTGAGAATTTTTATAGGGATTTTCGGAATCTACCATGATTGCGAAATTGACGTGAGTTGCGAAATGACTGGTTGCGAAACGTCCAGTTCCAAAATTTCTTGGTTGCGAAACGTCTATTTTCGAAATGGTTTGGTTGCGAACTTTGGTGGTAGCGAAATCGATGTGAGTTGCAAAATGTTGCAGTTACGATATGATTGGTTGCGAAACGTCCAGTATCAAAATGTCTTGGTTGCGAACTGTCGTGCTTACAAAATTGACGTGAGTTGCGAAATGTTGTGGTTGCGAAATGACTGGTTGCGAAACGTCTCTTTTCGAAATGTTTTGGTTGCGAACTGTCGTGGTTGCAAAACGTCCAGTATCGAAATGTCTTGGTTGCGAACTGTCGTGCTTACAAAATCGACGTGAGTTGCGAAATGTTGTAGTTGCGAAATGACTGGTTGCGAAACGTCTCTTTTCGAATTGTTTTGGTTGCGAACTGTCGTGGTTGCGAAATCGATGTGAGTTGCGAAATAACAGGTTGCGAAATGACTGGTTGCGAAACGTCCAGTTTTGAAATTACTTGGTTGCGAACTGACGTGAGTTGCGAAATGTTGTAGTTGCGAAATGACTGGTTGCGAAACGTCTCTTTTCGAAATGTTTTTGTTGCGAACTGACGTGGTTGCGAAATCGACGTGAGTTGCGAAATGACTGGTTGCGAAACGTTCAGTTTCGAAATTTCTTGGCTGCATGACAGAAAGGCTTACCAAAATAGCAGTGAAGTGTTGCCGATTATCCTCAGTTCTGGCCAATCCGACCCAGTTCCCACTAAAGTGAGCCTGTAGGACAGGTACCATGGCTCGGAAACCTAACCACTAACCGCTCACTCAAGTGGTCTGAGGTGACCAAGTTTTTTTCTGAAGGTTGAAATTCGAAGATAGAAATGAGTAATCAGACCCATAGAGTTCAAATGATAAAAAAGGATATTTGATAATAAATATTTATTCAAGAAGAGATTGACAAAAAAATAAATTATCAGCCGATTCCTTCTCCAGAGCTTTTTTTTGATATTGTACGGCTTCTGTCACGACGACGATCCCTGTGATCCCTCTGGTCTCTCGAATCGATAGAATCCCTCAAATCCCTGGCCTTCCTTGACGGCACATACTCATCCAGAATGTCGTAGATGCTGTCTCCTTTGGCACCAGATGAAGCTCCGCCAGAAGACGTCGGAAGTGCTGGAGTCCTGAATTCGTCCTTTCTCTTCTTCTTGGGTTCCGAACGAAGATAGGAGAAGACATGAGCGAGCTTCGAGATGATCAGGCTGTTGGCTTGGATCGATTGAGCGTGGAGGGATCTGGAATGAAAGACTGGCTGGATGATGTGCTTTAGAGGTGTTGGGCTCATAAATGGCAGGTCTTTGTTGTGAAAATTGCTTAATTTTTTGGCGACGAAATGTCCTAGAGCGGCATATTGAAAAAAGCTTTTCGCACCTCAACAAAGTCGTCGGAATATCGGTTTCTTTCTCCTCGAACTCCACCACATACGCCATCCGTCCCTTTGCAAAAAGATCGTTCCTCATCGGCACCTCATTCTTAAACAGCACCCGATGCGAGCTTCGGACCATTCGATTCTTCGAGTGGCCCTGCTGGAGCTCCTGAGCCATCGCCTCATCATCTGAAGGCTTTCCCGACGTCTTCTTATTCCGATCCACCAACTCCACATCATCGAACTCCTCGTCCACATCCTCGGTCATATCACTCCGCACTTTATTCAAAAGCGAGTAGTCGAGTCCTTTGACCAAATGAGTGTGCTCCAAATCTCCTCCCAGATACTTTGACTCCAGAATCGCTTGCTTCCTGAGACCCGCTTGATCTTAAGCGGTACGAGCATTTCCGGTAACTGCTCGGTACGCCGCGGTGAGCTTTGTGGTGTCTTCTTTTTTCCTGAAAATCGAAAATTCAATTCTACCTTTTTTTGAAAATAAGCTCTTTCCCGCTTCCAAAAAAACCCTTTTAGGCTCGAATAGTCTCCGGGGACCGTGGCGGAGTATTCTCGGCTACCTCATTTTTAGCTATTTTTCATCAATTTTCCAGGTTTTTTCTAGCAAAAACCAATAGAAAAGCTGAGATTTCGTTAATGTTTTAGCACTTTTCGCTAGAATAATCCGAAAAAAGTGATAAAAAATTGCTGAAAAAGCGGTGGCCGAGAAAACTCTGCCACGGCCCCGGAGACCAATCGAGCTAAAAAGGCTTTTTTTAAAGCGGATTTTCAGGGTTTTGAAGCAATTCTTTAGCATCTTCAAGAAGGACGATTTTGAAATTCAAAAGCAAATTTTTTTCAAAATATCCAAAACTTTACTCACCTCACAATCAAAGAATAATAAAATTTTCAAAAAATCAATAAAAAACCGATACGGAAAAGACCTCTAAAACAGATAGGGGTCAAAAATAACCGTTTTCGGTGTGAATATATATAGAATAGAAAATAGAAAAAAAATAGGGGACTAAAAACTACAAAAAGGAGACATCTTGGGAAACGGGACATCTGTTGGGGCCTAAAATGACTGCCGATGCCGGGAAAAAAAGTAATATGAGAGAGGAAGAGGCGCAGAGAACAAACGAGAGAAAGAGAGAAAGCAGACAGACGTCTTTGGGAGAATGACTGTTTCGAGAGAAGAAACAAAGACGATACGCAGATTAGCAAAGAAAGAGAAAAACTAAGAGAAAGAGAGAAACCAGAGGAATTCACCAAATCAAGTGGGCGGCTAGAGAAGCAGCCGGGCTGCCGAGTCGTATCAAAAAACTCAGTGGACACAGAACAAGAAACAGTTTGAGAAGGAGTGCAGAAGAAGCTTGAGACCACCGAGAGGGACTTGGAAGCGGCGAGTAAGCAGAACGGTAGGGAAAGGATTTATTCCTTTCTGAAATCGTCTCATGTTTGTGGTGCTGAGACTATAAGAAAGAAATGAGTAATCAGACCCATCGAGTTCACTTAGTAGAAAACACAGGTTTTTTTGATTATCAACATTTATTCAAGAAGACATTAACACAAAAATTATCATCCTCAGAAAGGGGGTACTGTACCATTGAGGTATAAATCAAATCCTAGACATCCGATGACTTTGAGACCTTCTCCCACGAGTCCTCCAAGTCCGATGAAATGTTTAACTCGTCGAAATTGTCTACGAGGAATGCTGAAAACAATTGGCCATAAAGCGAAGTTTGCTGGGTTGGTATTGGAATCGAATTTGCTTTTAAAAAACTAGGAAAACTCACAAGTTTCCACATCGAGCTTCTTCTGATAGCGGCCGATGAAGACGGCGTCGGTGTCTTGTTGATGATTGGGGTCGTCGATTTTGAAGACGTTGCGGAGCTCACGCTCAAAGAAATCGACAAAGGCCTGAAGACGTCACAAATTTAGATTCAGTTATGAAGTGGATTCTAGAGTATTTCTAGATTCAGAAGGACTTTTAAAGTCAAAAAAATCTTAAAAATCTAAAGAGTAGTTTCATTCTAGAAATCCAAAAATATAACGACTTCTGTATTCAAAAGAGTTCAGAGTTTTTAGATGTCCATTCTGAGAGAATCTTTCGATCAGAAGCAACATATAGTGGCTTCTAGCATACTCTCGTCCTTCATGATTCAGAAGACGTCAAAATTCAGAAAACAGCTTACCCAGTTGACCTTGCGCCTAAGAAGCACCATCCGGCTCTTGTAGTCGATGCGGTCAAAGCAAGCAGCTCCGGAGTAGGGTGAGAAATCTAGAAACACAATAATTCATAGGGGTGAGGTAGAGAGGGTATGCATTTTTTGTCAGCAAGCTAGTTTGCTATATTCTGGCTGCGGACCTGGCATCAGATTTGACGCCAAGTGTTTTTTCGACCGCAAAAAGCATTTTTTCGAGCTTTTTCAATGCCAGAATGTTCAAAATAAACTATTTTTGCAGTCGGCTGGACGAAATAGGATAATTTTCGAGCCGGTACAATGTTCAACATTTAGAAAAAACTCACACTTCACAGGCTTCTTGGCCGGACTCTTTCCACTACACGACTCCTTTAAAAGTTGTTGGAGTGTTCACTGGAGTCTCCTTGTGGAGTTTCGACGTTCCATTGAGAATCTGACGTTGTTCGACCTCGTCCTTTGCACAGAACTCGTTCCAGAGCTGAAAATTATTATGGTAAAGAGTACTGTAGGCCTTCTGGAACTATTTTTTGGCTTTCCGGTTTTCTACAGGGTTTATGGTCTTTGTGGGGCTTTAATGCGTGAAGGCTTAGAAAGCTAACCTTTTTGATTTGTCAACGTTTTCATAACGTTGCAGAAATTCAATATAATTCGAAGCTTTATAAAGGCCGAAAGACACAAGGGAAAATCTCATCCAGGAATAGTTTTTTGTTTCAAATTGTAAGATTTTTGAAGAATTAACTTGTCTGAAAACTTTGCCAGAGATTTCACCTTTCAAAACCAACTGGAAGTCTAAATAATCGCTTGAGAAGTATGCAGAATTAGCACTGAAATGGCCAGTTTTAGCACTTAGACCTAGATAACTCGGGTAGGGTGGCGGGCGGATTCTAAAATTTGAGGGAGTTTTTTTCAGCTATTTTTCATCCCTTTTCCAGGTTTTTTCTAGCGAAAACCAATAGAAAAGTTGAGATTTTGTTAATCTTTTAGCACTTTTCGCTAGAAAAATCAGAAAAAAAGGATGGAAATTGCTGAAAATAGGGTGGCCGAGTGAACTCCGCAATGACCAATCGAGCTAAAAAGGGTCTTTTCAAAGCGGATTAACAGGGTTTTGAAACAATTTTTAGCATCTTCAAGAACGACGCATTCGAAATTTAAAAGCAAATATTTCCCAAATATTCAAAGCTTTACTCACCTCACAATCGAAAAAATTATGAAATTTTCAGAAAATCAATAGCCGATACGGAAAAGACCTCTAAAACAGACAGGGGTCGAAAGTAACCGTTTTCGGTATGAATAGAATAGAAAATAGAAAAAAAAATAGGGGACTGAAAACTTTAAAAAAAGGACATCTTGAGGTAGTCGGGACGTCTGTTGGAGGCTAAAATGACTGCCGATGCCGGGAGAAAAGTAAGATAAGAGAGGAAGAGGCGCAGAGAACAAGCGAGAGAAGGAGAGAAAGAGAGAAAGCAGACAGACGCCTTTTTGGGGGAATGACTGTTTGGAGAGAAGAAACGTGAGAGAAGAAACAAAAACGATACGCAGATTAGGAAAGAAAGAGAAAAAGTAAGAGGAAGAGAGAAACCAGAGGAATTCACCAAATCAAGTGGGCGGCTAGAGAAGCAGCAGGGCTGCCGAGTCGTATCAAAAAACTCAGTGGACACAGAACAAGAAAAAAAATTTGAGAAGGAGTGCAGAAGAAGCTTGAGACCACCGAGAGGGACTTGGAAGCGGCGAGTAAGCAGAACGGTAAACTGGTGATGGATAACACTGCCACTGTGTTGGCCAACAAGAAAATCGAAATTCTAGAATTTTTGGGTTTTTGGGTCCAATGAATCCGACAAGAAACTTGAGGAAAGAAATTATTCTTTTCCGAAATCGTTTCATGAATCAGTTTCCCACAAATTTTAATTTCCGATTTTCTTCCAATTCTTGGCCAATACCACCCAGTTTCCACTAAAGTGAGCCAGTAGGAAGGGTACCATTGCTCGGAAACTTAGCCACCAACTGGCCACAATCCCGCGAAAGGAACTCGTTTTCTAGACTCCGAAAGTAGAGAAACACTAATCACCTACTAATAAGTGAGAAATCCCGCGAAGGGAACTCGTTTTCTAGACTCCGAAATAAAGAAACACTAATCACTTACTAATAAGTGAGAAATCCCGCGAAGGGAACTAGTTTTCTAGACTCCGAAATAAAGAAACACTAATCACTTACTAATAAGTGAGAAATCCCGCGAAGGGAACTCGTTTTCTAGACTCCGAAATAAAGAAACACTAATCACTTACTAATAAGTGAGAAATCCCGCGAAGGGAACTCGTTTTCTAGACTCCGAAATGAAGAAACACTGATCACTTACTAATAAGTGAGAAATCCCGCGAAGGGAACTCGTTTTCTAGACTCCGAAATAAAGAAACACTAATCACTTACTAATAAGTGAGAAATCCCGCGAAGGGAACTCGTTTTCTAGACTCCGAAATAAAGAAACACTAATCACTTACTAATAAGTGAGAAATCCCGCGAAGGGAACTCGTTTTCTAGACTCCGAAATAAAGAAACACTAATCACTTACTAATAAGTGAGAAATCCCGCGAAGGGAACTCGTTTTCTAGACTCCGAAATGAAGAAACACTGATCACTTACTAATAAGTGAGAAATCCCGCGAAGGGAACTCGTTTTCTAGACTCCGAAATAAAGAAACACTAATCACTTACTAATAAGTGAGAAATCCCGCGAAGGGAACTCGTTTTCTAGACTCCGAAATGAAGAAACACTGATCACTTACTAATAAGTGAGAAATCCCGCGAAGGGAACTCGTTTTCTAGACTCCGAAATAAAGAAACACTAATCACTTACTAATAAGTGAGAAATCCCGCGAAGGGAACTCGTTTTCTAGACTCCGAAATGAAGAAACACTGATCACTTACTAATAAGTGAGAAATCCCGCGAAGGGAACTCGTTTTCTAGACTCCGAAATGAAGAAACACTGATCACTTACTAATAAGTGAGAAATCCCGCGCAGGGAACTCGTTTTCTAGACTCCGAAATAAAGAAACACTAATCACTTACTAATAAGTGAGAAATCCCGCGAAGGGAACTCGTTTTCTAGACTCCGAAATATAGAAACAATAATCACTTACTAATAAGTGAGAAATCCCGCAAAGGGAACTCGTTTTCTAGATTCGAAAGTAATGGAACATTAACCTATTATAACCACTATAAGCAAAACACAAAAGAGCAGACTAGATCAGGAATAGCGAGCTCGAGATTCTAAAGGCTAGGAAGACGATACCTCGAAACCACAAGGGAAGATGGCGAAGAAACCTCTTTCCGTGCACATTTTTGATGAAGCCAGACGACTTCTTCGCCGCCAGGACTCGATTCGCCCAGGCATCCATCCCATTCTGTCGACTCCGTCCTCGTGCCATCGAGGCGCACCATCGTGCCAAATCCATTACAATCGAACGATTCCTGTAGAAGAAGACAATTACGTTAGGAATGTTGATTCTAGGCTTCTTATGTTCTAAGTATCACAAAACGTACCAATACCATGCCCGCGGCTTTGCATCTTCTACAAATCATCGGCGCAGAAGGACCTTGTGACGTGGGGTTGGTACTCTGGAAAAATTTCAATTTTTTCAATACCATTCAACAGAGTAACAAGTGCAAAAAGACATCAAAAGCGCTTACGATTCAAAAGAGTTAAAACGTCAAAATCGATAAAACCCCCTGTACGGACCAAAACCAAAAAATAAAACTACAATAACATTAGAAGATGGGTAAGGGAGTACACGACCCCTTCTGGCGCCATAGAACACAATGGAGATGGATCAATACCGGCAAAGTAGGAGGAGAGTGTACACAGAACACAGGGCATGTGGTGTGTGCAAAATTTGATCTACCCCCTCACCGCCAATGATTTTAGCCTACATGTAGAGAGAGAATGAGAGAGAGAGAGAGAGACATTGGAGGAGTATCGTGGGACCCCTAGGAATTCTGAAGATAGAGTTGTTGAGGATGATTTTTACCATGTAAGTTTTCTTACCAGAGTTCGGAAAAATATCAGAGTACCATCAAAGTTCATCATTCATATTTTTGCTTGTTTTTTCTCTCAAGTGCAGGATCATAAACCCAAATGCTTTCATCCCGACATCCCAAGACATGATAGACATCCAAGGCATGATAGATAGAGATAAGGTCCAAGTATGCCCATTTGAAGATGAACTCTGCCATCTGTGTTCCATTCTGTTACGCGAGCACCAATTATGCTATCTCAAGATCTGTATCATTTCCCAAATAACTCCGCTCAAGTTTCAGGTATGGCGTTCATCTTGTATGAATACTCTTGTGACTCTTCAAGAGAGTCGATGGGTAGCATATCGAAGCTCCAAAGATCTATTTTCACTGCTGTCTACCTGTTTCTGGTACATAGAACAGAAAAAAGAACACTCAAAGCGGGTGGACTGTAAAAGAAAAGAATCATGGGAAACATTGGTTCAAAAATTGAAAAAAACCGAAATGTTGATATTGGTAACATAGAAAATAGAGAAATTGAATTTTTATAAATATTGAAAATATTTCTGACATTTTCGATGTATCTACGTCTTATGGATATGTGTTATTCTCATTCAAGTGGGATTACAAGATTCTGAAAAAAATTTCAGAAAAAATCGAAAGGTTTTCAAGATCCTAGAGAACTCGAAGCATTTCAATAGTATTCTGAAATGTCTTAGAAAATTTTGGAAACTTCGTGAGGACTGTAAAAGATTCCGAAGATTTCAAGCTACTCTGACGACTTTCATGACATCGGTAAACTTTTGAAAGCTTCTAGAGAAGACTCTGGAGGAAACTCTGAAAAATTGAGCAAATATAGAAAAATATATTTGCTGTTAATATTAGGATTTATTGAAATATTAATATAAGAATTAGTACAATAAGGAGAATAAAAGAAATTCCATCAAAATAAGATTAAGCTAGATAGGTTTGAGGTAATAATCTACAAATTGATAAGCAGACAAAACTGGTTTTTTTGCCGACGATACCGGCGCAGATCGGAGATCCACAGCGGAAAATAATGTTCGTCGAGTAGCCGTCTCCATAGTTGATGGTCAGCTCCTAGCCTTTCTGGATGCCCTGGTTGGCTACAAGTCCAAGTGCCCAAGTACAAGCGCAGGAGTGGTTCAGGTACTTCCCCTAATTCGTGGCGTCCTTAATGCAAGCTCTCATCTGAAAAACTAGTTGTCGATCTACTGCGTGGCGTAAACTTCCTTTCCCTTGGCTTCTGAATCTCGGTCTTCGACATTGGCACTGACAGGAAAGCTTTCCAAATAAGCAGTAAAGTGCTGCCGATTATCAAATCAGTTCTGACCTTTTCAGTTTCCCACCAATTTGAATTTCCGATTTTTTCTCAAAGCTTAGCCAATTCCACCCAGTTTCCACTAAAGTGGGCCAGTAGGACAGGTACCATTGCTCGGCAACCTGATTTTTTGGTGACCGTTAAATAAGAAAAACTAGCAAAAACCTTTATTGCCAACCTCTGTAAGTGTTTCTTTGAAATTATACTTATTTGAGAGTTCAAACAAGGAACAAGCAGTCTTGTTTTCATTAATCAAGTGCGACTTATTTAACAAATATATTCATTATTACCAGAACTTAACAACAAAATGAACATGAACTCCCAGTTCCTTATAGATTAATGTCATCTTGACTCCATCCTTCCTTTCAAAATCAAGCCCTCCTTTAAACTCTGGCCATCCTCTGATGTACGGTCTCTCGAAGTCTTTGTAGAACCTTCTGACTTGCTCTTTTGGTGCCACCTGGTACTCGATTCCATCCATAATTACAGGAATGTCGTTTTCAGGTAGGAATTGACGTCTTGCCACAAAATAAACCGACTCCATCTTGAACTCCAAATCATAAATAATTTTCTTGATTACGTTATTAATAACGTTTTCTCCATTTTTATTGAGTTGCATTTCTGGGACCGGCACCTTCTTCATTTTCATCAGCACCAACAACATCACCAGTTTTCTTCTCTTGTGTGAACTCCAAAGTTGCAATGAGTTTTCTCTGGTAATACTCATTTATTTTGCAGATTTCCAGTCTGTTCTTCTCTGCCTAAAGGATGTAACATTAGATTGAATAACCAAACCACATCATGACTATTAAAGGAACAAATTTTATGCATGTCCCTATACTCACAAAATTCTCCTGTTTCCATGGATGACTTGGATCTCCTTCCTTTGTGTATCCGTGAGGTAGGGCTCGCAAACTTGCAGCTCTTCTTTGCTGAAAAAATCCACAGTGATATTTTTCTAAAAGTTCCTTACCTCAGCTTCTGTCCCATTGACAGCTCCAACGTCCCCAGGGTTTGGTTGATTTCCCTCGAAGGCCTTGATGGTTGCGATAAACTGGTTTTCGTAGATAACCTGTGATCTTTCCCTCTCTGCTCGGGCCATCTGAAATCGAAAAAGTTTATGTTCTTTTTTCTGTTGTTTTTGGTGTTCGTAGCACTACTTTGAAGATCACAATTTAAAGTTGTTACCGCATTTTCAGCTATTTTTCATAACCTTTTTAGGTTTTCAGGTTTTTCTAGCGAAAACCAATAGAAAAGCTGAGATTTTGTAATTATTATAGCACTTTTTGCTAGAAAAATCGGGAAAAAAGTGATGAAAATTTTCTGAAAAAGCGGTGGCAAATCAAATTTTCGAGGTTATGAAGCAATTTTTAAGCATTTTCCAGAACGGAGCATTTGAACATCAAAAGCAAATATTTTCAAAATATCCAAAGCTTTACTCACCTCACAATGAAATAATACATTTCAGAAAATCAATAAAAATGCCGATACGGAAAAAGACCTCTAAAACAGATAGGGGCCAAAAGTAACCGTTTTCGGTATGAATATATAGAATAGAAAATATAAAAAAATAGGGGACTAAAAACTAAAAAAAGGGAATATCTAAGGAAGCGGGACGTCTGTTGGGGGTTAAAATTACTGCCGGTGCCGGGAAAAAAGAAATAGAAGAGTGGAAGAGGCGCAGAGAACAAACGAGAGAAAGAGAGAAAGCAGACGGACGTCTTTTTGGGAGAATGACTGTTTGGAGAGAAGAATCAAAGACGATACGCAGAGTGAAAGAGAAAGAGAAAAAACAAGAAAAAAAGAGAAACCAGAGGAATTTAACAAATTAAGACACGTTCTCTGAGAAACTCGAGGATCCCATTGTACAGAAAAAAGTCAAACCAATTTTTATCAGTTGGTATTTGGTATGGTAGGTACCCATGAACTTATAAGAACTTTGACCCATACTTCATATGGCTCCGCCCCCTTCTGGCTCACATATACATATGGTCGGAGCAAAAAATAATTTTTTTTGGTGGAAGCTTTTTTGAACGGATCTTATCGGGATTGAATACTACGCCGATTTTTGAGCATTTTTTGTGTTTAGACCGAATCCGAAACTCAATGTCTTCAAGGAATAATTTTCACTTTTTTCGAAAATGATACGATTTTTTGCGATATTTCGCTCGTCCTGAAAAAAAAGTGGCCGAAGGTATGTGAGATCTATTCAGATTCGGATTCCTCATAAAATTTTACTTCAGAAAAGTACTATCCGGCAAAAAATCAGGGGGCACGTATTTTTGCTACGGTCCAAAATATGTGAATTTTGACCACTTTTTCATGTATACCTATTCGTGATCAAAATTCGGTTTTTGGCGAGTAGTGACAAAATGGATTATTCTTAAGTTTTATGATAGCTTAGAGCTTGAATAGTACTCTGGATGATTTTCAAGCTCACTCCTCATCTTCTATTCTCGTAGGAAGACTTCAAAGTGATGGTATACTACTCCGATTCATATACCCACAGTTTCATTTTCCGACAAGCTAAAGGCTTGAAAATCATCCAGAGTACTATTCAAGCTCTAAGCTATCATAAAACTTAAAAATAATCCATTTTGTCACTACTCGCCAAAAACCGAATTTTGATCACGAATAGGTATACATGAAAAAGTGGTCAAAATTCAAATATTTTGGACCGTAGCAAAAATACGTGCCCCCTGATTTTTTGCCGGATAGTACTTTTCTGAAGTAAAATTTTATGAGGAATCCGAATCTGAATAGATCTCACATACCTTCGGCCACTTTTTTTTCAGGACGAGCGAAAAATCGCAAAAAATCGTATCATTTTCGAAAAAAGTGAAAATTATTCCTTGAAGACATTGAGTTTCGAATTCGGTCTGAACACGAAAAATGCACAAAAATCGGCGTAGTATTCAATCCCGATAAGATCCGTTCAAAAAAGCTTCCACCAAAAAAAAATTATTTTTTGCTCGGACTATATGCATATGTGAGCCAGAAGGGGGCGGAGCCATATGAAGTATGGGTCAAAGTTCTTATAAGTTTATGGGTACCTACCATACCAAATACCAACTGATAAAAATTGGTTTGACTTTTTTCTGTACAACGGGGTAGTTGAAGTACACTCGAGTTTCACGGAGAACGTGTCTCAAGTGGGCCGCTAGAAAAACAGCGGGGCTGCCGAAAAAAGCGAGTCTTATCAAAAAACTCAGTGGACACAGAACAAGAAACAGTTCGACCGCCGAGAGGGACTTGGAAGCCGTCAGTAAGCAGAACGGTAAACTGGTGATGTATAACACTGCTGCTGTTTTGGCCAACAAGAACATCGAAATTCTAGAATAATTTGAGTTTTTGGGTCCAATGAATAAGACAAGAAACTTGAGAAAAGAATTTATTATTTTTCGAAATCGTCTCGGCCAATCCCACCAAGTTTCCACTAAAATGAGCCAGTAGAACAGGTACCATTGCTCGGAAACCTAGCCATAGAAAGCTGAAATTGTATGTGGTGCTGAAATTATGAGACGTGGGTAATCAGACCCATCGAGTTCACGTGGTTTCAAAAAAACAGGTTTTTTTTGATAATCAACATTTATTCGAAATGACATGACACAGAAAAATTATTATCCTCAAATCTTGCTTCTTCGTCAAACAGTCGATCAGTTTGTCCATTTCGAACTCTGACATCTTCTCCGTCCACTCCTCGAAATTTGTCATCCATTCCATCTTATCCCTGAAGCTTCTCCTCACTCCAGAGCACAAACAATCTCGCTGGTGTAGAACTTGATTTCTTGCTCATTGGGCATCTCATTTCACTTTTTCTTGAAGTAGTTCTCGATGACCTTGTGAAGATTTCCACTTTGGCAGAATTCCAGAACAAGGCAGACTTTGGATCCGTTCTCGAAGCATTGACGCATTTGGCAGATGAATGAGAAGTGGAGGGTGCGGAGGATATTGACTACGTTCTTGAGGTGCTGGATATTTTCATCTTCTGGCTTCATGAGTTGGGGTTTCGAAACAACTTGGATGGCGACGAGCTTCTGGGTGGTATGGTTTCGAGCCATGAAGACCTGAAAATCAAATATAGAGTCATAAAACCTCAGACATCATAGTTTCCGCACTGAATTTTTTGAGAATTCCAAAATGCTAAGAGGTTTGAAACATTGGTTTCTGCAAAGCCTATTGTTCAAATTTTAAATAATTTCAAAACGCTTACCATCGCCCTGGTCCTCAACACGCAGCACTTGATTTGGTACGCGCACTTCCATTGTTCCGATCGGCACATTCCGGACGAAAGTACCTCCAAGTTTCTCTCGTGCTCCTTGTGGATGAGCCAGCAGTATTGACGAGCCAGCAGTATTGACTTAAATTCAGTTTATGAAACAGGCAAACGAGGTCAACTACTGGAATTACCGGCTGGAGCTACAGTACCGGCCATAATGATATGCCGCAAGAGTTTTTCAACCATAACTATGCTGAAATTAACTGAATCGGGCTCAAATTTTGGCACAAAATGTGAAAAAACAATAGAAAACTAAACACACAAACCGTTTTATCAGTTTGAAAAAAAATTCGGAAAAATTTAGATTTTTCGAAAATCACAAAAAATCCGTATTTTGATATTTTGACTTTTGATCCTTTAATAATGTCTCCTTGTAGAGTTATTTGCCTGGATGTTGAAAAAAATTAACAAACATGATGTTGAGATACTATTAGCACTTTTTCGTCCCAAAAAAAAATGGGGATGTGGGGAACTGGATTGCAGTTACAGAAGGAATGCGGTGTGAAGCTGCTCATCTACAAAGATGAGCAACTACAACTCTTCTGAGTTCTCAATATCATCGAATAAATAACCGATAGCGTTGCCCTAGATCTCATTCATAATTTATAATAGTTTCAATTATGATTTTGATTGCTATAGCCTCAAACCGCTGCAACAATCATGTTTCCGATGTTCTCTCAAACGCCAGACTTCGCCTTGTGACGCTTACAGGTGGACGGAGGATGGTCGGATGAACGCAAAAATTTACCCAAATAGTACTAGGCGTTCAATTTACAATTCCCATTAACTTCAAAGATCAGTCGACAACTTTCCACATTAAGGCAGTCCGATAAGAAGTTTTGCCCATTTCTTCAAATTGGTGGATAGGCAGAATGTGACACTTGGGGCGTAATTCGACTCGATTTGTTGTGGAATCGATATGATTTTTCTTTTTTATGCATAAGAATCATTTTTGCTCACTCAAACAACGAATTGGTATGCGATAAGCTTTCTCTACAATAGTGGCTTCTAAACTATACAATTAGAAAAGAAGAACCTTGTCCATTACCTAACGTATATCTGTGGAACGTTGTCGACTGATCTTTGAAGTTAGTGGAAATTGTAAATTGAACGCCTAGTACTATTTGGGTAAATTTTTGCGTTCATCCGACCATCCTCCGTCCACCTGTAAGCGTCACAAGGCGAAGTCTGGCGTTTGAGAGAACATCGGAAACATGATTGTTGCAGCGGTTTGAGGCTATAGCAATCAAAATCATAATTGAAACTATTATAAATTATGAATGAGATCTAGGGCAACGCTATCAGTTATTTATTCGATGATATTGAGAACTCAGAAGAGTTGTAGTTGCTCATCTTTGTAGATGAGCAGCTTCACACCGCATTCCTTCTGTAACTGCAATCCAGTTCCCCACATCCCCATTTTTTTGGGACGAAAAAGTGCTAATAGTATCTCAACATCATGTTTGTTAATTTTTTTCAACATCCAGGCAAATAACTCTACAAAGAGACATAATAAAAGGATCAAAAGTCAAAATGTCAAAATACGGATTTTTTATGATTTTCGAAAAATCTAAATTTTTACGAATTTTTTTTCAAATTGATAAAACTGTTTGTGTGTTTAGTTTTCTATTATTTTTTCACATTTTGTGCCAAAATTTGAGCCCGATTCAGTAACTTTCAGCAAAGTTATGGTTGAAAAACTCTTGCGGCATATCATTATGGCCGGTACTGTATATCCACTGGTTGGGAACCAGTTCCTTCCGGATTGAATATTTCTGAATCATCCGGAAACCGTAAGCACGATTTAGATAGGAAGGAGCTTTTCGAGAACAACGTTTTTGACGAGCTCCTTCAATTTTGCACCACCAAATTCATCATTTTTATGTACCCTAAAACTGTTTTAATCTTACTAAGGCTGTTTGATAGCTCCTGCTGACGCTCAGATTGATCGCTGCTTGGGCATTTGAGACACCACTTTGTCCTCTACCTCCACCACGACTTCCTCTTGTTCCACCGCGATCTCTCGAGCTGCCACCACCTTGAGCATTGTCTCCATTCTCAGATCGAGTCAAAGCTGAGATTGAAGCTTGATTGAGTCCTCTTGATCTCACACCAGTTTCCATGAAGTTTTTGTATCCCGGCATTCCATTGGGGGATTCTCTCGTTGGCCTCAAAACAACTGTAAATGATAAGGAAGGAATATTTCAAAAACTA
This sequence comes from Caenorhabditis sinica, assembly GCA_963932045.1. Lineage (NCBI taxonomy): Eukaryota > Metazoa > Nematoda > Chromadorea > Rhabditida > Rhabditidae > Caenorhabditis > Caenorhabditis sinica. The sequence goes on from OZ009938.1 coordinate 28,833,812, forward strand.
CCTTGCTTATCTGGAGAGCTTTTTTTTGGAGTGTGATCCATCGGAGAAAGCAGTGGTAGCTCAATAGCTCCATTCAAGACAAGTTTATCATTGTTGCCGGGCAACATTCCGATGACGATTTCCGAGCTTGGATTGTTCTGATCTGTCCCAAAACGTTCACACAATCCATCATCACTTTCTTGTAAGGATGTCCTCTGATGTTTGGAAAGTACTGGCTAAAAGTTCGAAGGGAGGTGGGATGGTTTGCCTATTTTTTATAATTTCCAACTTTTCTGGTTATGTTTGAAAGTAAAGAAGAATGGGGATTATGAATAAAAGGATAATAAAGTTGACCAAAAATGGGCGCGGAAAGGGGAGGATTTGAAGACTGACCTCGTCATACGGTCATTCAAGAAGTTAACAAAGTTTTGAATGTACAGCTCGAAAAAAGAAAAAAAGAGAAATGCCTCCGTGGGGAACCGAACTACGGCCATGCGCCTAGCCTCCATCCTTCTTCAATACTTGGCCACAACTGCTTGCTTTTTATACAGCTTGCAGGGCAGTAAGGAAAGTGGGGGGAAGCCGCGGTGGAGAGGAGAGGGAGATGGGCTAAAAAATGAGCCATATTTTAGAGCACGATATCTCGAGTCCTAGAAACTTTCGCAGGTCGCGACTTAGTGCAATAAAAAGCCTGTATTCGAATCTATATATGAGTCAATTGATAGAAAATTTCCAGACACTTTTCGAAAGGATTCGCTTATTAGTGCTAAAAATGGCCTGTTCAGTACTAATACAAAATACTTCTGGGGCGATTATCTTGACTTCTAGATGGGAAATCTTTTGCAAAACACTTTGAACTGATTCTCCTTTAAAAATCGTATAGTTTAGAGCAAAACGTTCGATAAACAAAAAATTTGAAATTTTTGGACCGATGGAAATATTGGCCATGGTATAGATGGCCGAAATTTTTAATTTTTGGTTACCAATTTTTTTTTTTCAAATTGTGAGATTTTTGAAAAAGAAGCTTTTCTGAAAACTTCGCCTGAGATTTCACTTTTCAAAACCAACTAGAAGTCTGAATAATTGTTCGAGAAGTATGCAGAATCAGCACTGAAATGGCCAGTTTTAGCACTTAGACCTAGATAACTCGGGTAGGGAGGCGGGCGGATTCTAAAATTTGAGGGAGTTCCTAGATAGGCCATTCCCAACATATGCACCAAATTTCATAAAATTCTGAACTTACAAGTTGTTGTGGTTCCCTTGTCATTTTGCCCACGCAAGACGTCCTGGCCGGAGTTTCATGTAGAGACCACCACGTTCACCCTCGTATGGTTGGTCTTCGAACTGCAAATATGGATATGAAAAATGGGGCGGAGCTTCGTAAAATTTTTAAAATATTGAATTGAAACTTTGATATAAAACTTTAGCTTGGTGAATCGGTCAAAATGAGCCAAAAAAATGGTCAATTAAGCTCAATTTCGAAAAATGGGGTCTGGACCACCAATGACGAATTTTGAATATCTAGCGTAACTCTGCTCAACCTGCAGATCTAACGATGAAGACCGTATTGGTGTGTTTTCATTGTTAAATCTGAGTCTGAATCTCTTAAAAATGATCAAAAACCTGTTTTTTGTTTAATTTTCAAATTCCCATTTTTGATCTATATTTTTCAGCTTATTTTAAGTCATTCGAGTGGTTTTTACAAGCAAAAACCCCGGACCCCAGACGGGGTGCAATACGTGTGAAAAGCTAGATATACTTAGGTTTGAAAAAAAAACTCACCTTTGGAAATCAAATATTTTTGGAAAAATCAAAAAAAAAAGATCGGCGGCAAAAGCTGTGCTGCCTAATAGACAACTCGATTCTACGAGTATGAGTTTAGCCATCACTAAGGTCTCCTTTTATACACGCTTTTGCCCCGCCCATGGACACCGGCAAGTCAAGCGGACCGACACGCCTACTTTGTGCTTCTGGGATTTTTGAGGATTTTTATTAGTTTTGAATTCAATTTTGACCATAAATAGTTTACGTTACATGATAAAATAGAGAAAACACCATATTTGAAAATGTCTCGAAAAATGAAATCAGAGCATATGAGACGTGACATGGAAATTATTGATAAAATATGAAACTTTAAAAGTCCAGTCAAGAATCGATTTTCTTCTACCCATTTCAATTTTTCAAAACTTAATTCTGATATCCATGATTTATTTTTAATAGAATTTTGAAACTCAAGTTATTCGTCTTTTCAAAAAAATGCAGAATGTTGATTTTTGTTTTCAAGTCCAAAAGAACACTTCAATCTTTAAAGTTATTTGGAAATCCCGTGTCAACATTTTGAGAAACTTCATTTTGAATAGCGATGATTTTTACATGAACTTCCAGGTATCAGAGTTTGTCAAAATTCCAATTCATCTTGTAGTTTTGTTCTCCGTGTGTTCCCCATAATCCCTTTCTTCTCGGTCGCCCACCTAAAGGCCCCGTCCATGTCTGTCGCGATCATAGATCTACGACTAGAAGAAGACACCTCAATTACACGACGGGATGCCGTTCCACCTTAATGGAGATGCGTGAAGGAACACTTATCCCATTCCGATTAGATGACGATGCGCGGAAGAACACCTTTCGCAATAGTGCAAGCAACTTATCTACAAAGGACACAAGGAGTACCGGAGATGACGCTGCTAGGAACAGGAATACTGCTTTAATTGTCTTGTATATAAGCTCAATCCGTCCCTCCCTCCTTCATACTAACTGTATGGGAATCCCCATACTCACTTGGGAGACGTAAGCTCTCCCCTCTTTCTTCCCTTTCTCTTTTGTACCTTGTACTGTTTTATATTCATTCTATATCCTTCAATAAATCTTTATTACCACCACTGAACCACCTCTTACTCACACCAGACGGAGACTAGGCCCCTGCTAGTCTTTATAATGTCTTGCTTCTTTCCCACAAAAACTTTTGACACCTCGTTTCCCAGGAGCACAGTGGCGATCATTGTTCCAAGATAGATTATGGTTCGCATGTCGACCATTGGAGGGCTTCAGGTGTGATCGTTTCTTTCTTTCTCATCAAAGGAGAACACCAAACACAGATGTCACCTACTCATTCAAATAGTCTTTGACCGGCGGGACCAGACTACAAACAAACAGACAACAGACTGTGCTTCGCTTCTGGGATATTTAAAGATTTTCAGAAGTACTGAAGACAATGTTCACCAAAAAAGTTCATTTTACAAGAAGGAAAGAAAAAACATCCAGTTATTGACGGGATCAAAAAAAGAAATCATAGGTAACGGGAAACAAACTTCTGTGAAAGAAATTTTTCATGAGCTCGGAAGTGGGTTGAAGTTTTTTTGTAGAATTCGGTCGCGGATTCGAACTCTCGGGGTTGCGATTCTGTTTTTCTTTTCCTTGTCCTGAAGTCCTCCATTTTCCCAAACTATTAGTTTTTCTGTAATATGCTTTCCCCATTTGAGTCCCGATCAGTCTTTTTTTTTCCATTTCTAATCTATGTAAACCCCATTTTCCTGTGAAACCGATGTTTTTCTATTTGACTGTGTATTGTCAGTGCTTTTCTGACCCAGTGCAATTTGGACTTACTTATCTCTTTACATTTATATTTTCACCTTTGTCCTTTTTTCTCCGTGACACCCTTTCATTTGATGTTTCCCAAATTCAACCGTAACGAAAAATTTTCTGCTATCTATCTAAATGAAACTTTCACAAAAACTTGCTCGATTTTTGCAGCTGGTTTTTGGATTACTGTAGTTGGATCCAAAATGAATATAAATTCTAGAATCCTAGACTCCCACATTCCTAGATTTCTGAATTCTAGAATGCTAGAATGCTAAACTCTTGAATAATAATATAGTAACCGATATATTTCCTCTTGCACTGCTTTATTTATGAAAAAATGAATCAACATCCAAACATAACACTAAGAAAATAAGACAATAAGGCATTATCAAAAAAGAAGAAGGGAGAATACATGGATGGAAAAGAAATTGGGTGTTACTCGTCACTACTGCTCCGACGATGTGGATGGTTGCTTGTCTGAAACTTGAAAATGTGGAGATCTGTGAACCCAAAGCCTAAGAGATCGTTCACTCACCGTCATTCCCGCTTTTTCTTCCTCTTTTGGGATTTGGTCCACAAGAAGTCTGCTGATGATTGTCTCCCTGTTCTCCATCCCCCTCGTTTTCTCTTCCTCTTTTTGGAGAAGCAACTCTTCCAGATGTGCTCGGCCCACCTTGCGGGACTGCACCAGTTTCTGAAATTTGACCTTATTTAAAGGAGGAATCCGATCAGAATTTTTTTTTGCTTCCAAGTATGAGAAATTTTGTGCTGATTTCGAATATAATAGTGAAAGCGCTCAAAAATCTCATTATAACTCTCAAAAATCGCTTCAAAAATATCCTTTTTCGGCCGAACGGTCTCCTGGGGCAGTGGCCTAACTCCCGGAGTTCTCTCGGCCACGGGTTTTAGGCAGATTTTACAGCGTTTTCACTATCATATTCGAAATCAGCACAAAATTCTACACTTTTTAAAGCACATTCATTTTTGGTTGGAACCCTCCTTAAAAGGAGGGTTCCGGCCAAAAACTTTGGCTCTATGGGCGAAGAACGGTCCCATGGGAATATAGCGGACCCACGGGACAAGAGCGGTCCCACGGGACAAGAACGGTCCCACGGGACAAGAATGGTCCCACGGGACAAGAACGGTCCCATGGGACAAGAACGGACCGACGGTACAAGAACGGTCCCACAGGACAAGAGCGGACCCATGAGCCAAAAAAGGCCAAAGCCCTTGTAGAGTAGTTGATTTGTAACAGTATTGTTAACTGATCATAAGTAGCCTTCAAAGTTAACTCATGGGTACTCTTAACAAGTTTTCTGACGATCTTATTCAAAGTTTTCCAACATGAACACGATTTCTAGCGGATCTTGAAATTGATTATGACGACTGGACTTGATACTTTGGTAGCTTTAATCTCAAATATTTCAAGATTGCTGACTAGTTGAAGGGATTTGGTTAGGAACGATAGAGACGCAAGGAGTAGCAGTCAGCCAATTATCCATATGAAGTTAGCCAGCCAACAACACAACGCCAGACAAAGTACCAAATTCCAAAAACGGAAAAAACACAAGTCAGCTCGCTTGACCGGAGAGCAGTCGCCGTGAAGCAGGAACCCGTGTAAGACATTAGCGAAGTTGTGAGAGATAGTCTGTTAGCATGGTGCCTCATCTGAAAAAGGAGTCACATCGATGGCACAGTATGGCCAAGTCAGCTAAGCCATCCAAGTCAGTCAATCAGGACCAACGGAGGATCAGTCCATGACATAGTCAAAGTCTGCCGAAGCAGTCAATCTCAAGCTAGAAGGTTCAGCAGCAATGTTAGTAACATTTGTTACAAAGGATAATAGTATTACCAACCAGCAAGAGCAAGATCATGTTAACCGAGTCATCAACCGAAGGAACAGTTCCAGAAGAGACCAGACTGGGCAGATCCAATTACTACGGAAAGATAGTGACTTTCACAACATAAATTCAACGTTTAGTCGACAACAGTCCCCCAAGGAGTCAAGCAGCACTGCCGAGTTTAGCAGCATAATTGAAAATGTCATCAACGAGTCCAAGTAAAGGAAAAGCAAGTGACAGTTCTCATCCACAGAATGGTCATTGAGGAAGATGACTACATTATCCCCGAGTACCAATATAATCTGGTCAAAAATTCAAACCAAGAGCAGGAAGAAATCCACGAGTCAACGTGAAACTCTAGCCAACAAGAAGGACCCACACCCGCTTTAGAAAATCTAGCTTCAGAAGAAAGACGTCAAGAAATTTCCGATACAAGTATAATAGGTTCTGATTTTGACTTGGCAAGGTGTCTCACCTAAAACGGAGGTAACGTCGGTTCTAATGTTGGTTTGTTTCTCTACTACGCAATTTGCTCTACTCACACCAAAGGAAGGCACGGAGCCCACTTATTCCAGTTACAGTTACAGGAAGGAGTTAATCCAGTTACAACATTGAGTACCACTGTTACCAATATGTCGTTGATAACTACCATTGCTTCAACTACAATATTTATGGTTTTTATATCTCAGATTGGATAAAAGCCAAATCCTGAAGAAAAGTAAGTACATATTTCCGGAAAGGATAACAGGAACAGTGTCTTAAAAACCACCATCAAAGCTTCAGAAGTATCAAGTCCAGTCATCATAATCAATTTTAAGAAACGCTAGAAATTGTGTTCATATTGTAAAACATTGAATAAGATCGTCAGAAAACTGGTAAAAAGGACCCTCAAGTTAACTTTGAATGCAACTTATGATCAGTTAACAATACTGTAACAAACCAACTACTCTACAAGGGCTCTGGCCTTTTTTGGCTCATGGGACCGCTCTTGTCCAAAGGGACCGTTCTTGTACCGTCGGTCCGTTCTTGTCCCATGGGACCGTTCATGTCCCGTGGGACCGTTCTTGTCCCGTGGGACCGTTCATGTCCCATGGGACCGTTCTGGGATCATGGGACCGCTCTATTCCCATGGGACCGTTCTTCGCCCATAGAGCCAAAACTTTTATTGCTTCAAAATACGTAAAAATGTGTGTAGATTTCAAAAATCATAATGAAAATGCTCCAAAATTGCTCGAAATCCCCGAAAAAGACTCCAAAATGAGCAATTGCAGAAGTTGTATTTGGTGGCCGTGGCCGAGTTTCCCAAAAGAAGGTTCTAGAGAGCATTTTCATTATGATTTTTGGAATTTTTGGAACATTTTTGCGTATTTTGAAGCAATAAAAGGTTTTGGTCGGAATATCAGAATTAATAAAAAATCACACTCACCATTATTCTGCTGATCCGTTTTTGTAATACAGTTTTTGTAATACAGTTTTTGTACGACAGTTTTTGTACGACAGTTTTTGTACGACAGTTTTTGTACGACAGTTTTTGTAATACAGTTTTTGCAATACAGTTTTTGTACGACAGTTTTTGTACGACAGTTTTTGTAATACAGTTTTTGTAATACAGTTTTTGTACGACAGTTTTTGTACGACAGTTTTTGTACGACAGTTTTTGTACGACAGTTTTTGTAATACAGTTTTTGTAATACAGTTTTTGTAATACAGTTTTTGTACGACAGTTTTTGTACGACAGTTTTTGTACGACAGTATTCGTACGACAGTTTTTGTACGACAGTTTTTGTTGACAGCGGAGCCAAGGTCAGCCGAGACCTCTCCAACGTCCTAACCCGAGAGTGTGTACAACCCAAGAAATCCCCGAACCCCAAACGTGTAAGATAAGCAATGCAAAGGTCAAGAACAGAACACAAGTAATCAATGACCCATTTATTTAGGGGCAAAGAATAAACGGAGAAAAGACATCAGAATTGGGGAAAAGGTGAAGGCAACAGAAAAAGGGGATAAATTAGCGCCTGGCCTAAAACCTCCTGTTGGATACAGGAGGAAACCGTGGGGAAACCAAAACTGCTGCCGCCAAAACCAAACGATGCCAAAACCGTGAAATTAACGCAAAGCGGTGAAAAAGCGTCCTTTTGGATACCGACAGCGATTCGGCACCAGTCGTCGTCGTAGCGAAAGTTAATCTGCAAAGATAATTATTCGGCGAGCGCACGCAGCGCGCGCACGCGCCGCGGCGGGTCTCGCCACGAATTTAAAGGCGCATGGCGCGCAAATGCGAGGCAATTCAAATTGGGGTTTTTCGCAAGTAGAACTTGCGGAAAGAATTAAATGCACAGAATAAACCGGAATAAACTAGAAATGAAGGGAATAAATAATGACAAAATTAAGGCAATAATTTCGGGGGATTTTGTGGGCAAAATCGTGTGACCCGGAATTATATTGCCTTCAAGTTGGCCAATTCGATAACAGGCGGGGCGAATTGACAACACTCCCGGGGCGGGGCCGGCAGGAGACCAACGACAGTTGAGTGAACGTAGTTCACATTCGGTTTTTTGGCTTGTCGTGGGAGTTGTTCTCTGGTTCTCCTTTTGGGTACCGTGTTGCTGCTATCTTGTATTTGGGGTACTGGTGTCAATGACTCAACTTGGTTGTCAATATCATTTTCCTCATCATCACTGTCTTGTTCACCGATGATCGGAAGCTCAGCTGTAGATGGGATTTTATCTAGGTGGTCTTGAGACACTGTAGTCTTGTTGAGATGCGAGGGGTTTTCTGTTGGTACCAGATCTGCTGGAACTGTTGGACGTGATTTGTATTCTTTTGAATCTGTTCTCTTTTTGGATGATGAGTTTGGATGTGTTTCTTTTTCACAAACTTCGATTTCCAACGGAATCAGATGACAAGCTGGATACGTCAACATTTTACCTCTGCACTTCACAACTGCAGAGCGGATTTCTCCTTTCTCTTTCTTATTCAGTTGTTTGACAAGACACAATGGCCACTTATGCCTTCTGAATGGTCCAGACTTGACAAACATCACTTGACCGACTTTCGGATTCAGCATAGAGCAAGCTTTATTTTTATGCTTGGACTCTTGTAAATGAAGAAGAAATCCAGAAAACCAGACTTTCCACCACTGCTCTAGAATTTTATCCAGACTGTTTATATGAGCTCTCGCTCTATACTCCGCTCTTGATTTTGTAGAATCAAGCGGTCTGAAATTCGGTGGGGTTTCTAGGAGTGCTCCAGGAAACAGAAAGTCAATTGGCCTTATGGCTACCATGCTATCCGGGGCTTTTTGATGTTCCATCATTGGTCTGCTATTAATAGTAGCTTCTACACTAGCTAGAACTCTGCGGAGAGATTGATAATCGAGGAAGGTGTTTTTGAGTACTTTTGGTAGTTGGTACTTGATAAGCATCATGATTCGCTCGTACATCTCGCTTTCCCATGGAGAGAGCTTTGGTTCATAGATGTAGTCAATGTCTCGATCTGCCAGGAACTTTAGAAGCGTTTCACTGGAGTCGTCGTAACCGAAGTTTTTGTTATCGGTATAGAGCGTTTTTGGGATGCCTGACCTCGACACAGCGATTTCGAGAGATTCTGTGAACCTATCGGATGTTCCATCAGGAACGATCTCCAATCGCGTTCCGCGTGTTACTAGACATGTATAGATCAGAATGAGGGCTACTCCGGTTGATCCGTCACTTTTGACGTACTCGATCGGTTCAGTATTACTGATTCCGATATGATCGAATGGAGAAGAAGACTCTATCCTGACATCAGAAAGTGCTTGAGAGTTTGGGTATGCGATTTGATGTTCTTTTGATTCATTGCAGCTTTTGCATGTAGCAATCACCCTCTTTGCAATACTTGTATCCTTTTGGATACTGTATTTAGTTCTTACAGCACTGATGGTATACGATTCAGCTAGATGTCCGATTAGCTCGTGAGTTTCTCGGATAATAAGCTCAGCTAGAATATGTTTTCCATGAATCAAGATGGGCTTATGTGCTTCTGGTGGGAGTACGCTAAACTTTACTTGTCTGATCTGACGGTGAAGTCCATCTTCATCTACGTATTTGTTGATATCAGAAGGGAAAGTGTAACCTAGACTTTCAGACTCAGCATAATGCTGTTGGATGACAAGAGTTCTTGCCAATTTTCGTCTGTACGCTGGATTATCTTCTTTGACTTGTGCAAATTCTTTCATAACAAAGGTTTCCCATTGATGATCAGGGAAGTTTGAGTAAATCACTCGAAGAAACATGTGGATGTATGTCACAAGTTTTCGCATCGATTTCACTTTGTTGAATGGAACGAATGATTGGTATTTCTGTTGGGATACTGTTGAGATCGTTTCGGAGTGTTTTAAATCTTTCTTTATCCCTTCGGGAATATGTTTTTGTTTAAGAATAATTGTCCGAAATTTTTTCACGTCTCGCTCAGTACCTTCGATCTTGGACGGCCAATCTTTTCGATCTCTCTTCAGGAATTCTGGACCATTAAACCATAGAGTACTCTTTTGTAAGTCAGTAGTGCTCATTCCTCGAGTTGTTAAATCTGCTGGATTTTCTTTAGTTGGACAGTGTCTCATTGAGAACTCAATATTCTTTGCAATCAATTTATCTCTATTGGCGTAGATGGCTTCTATCCTTTTGGATACATATGGAATCGTGTTATTCTTGTTTACGTACCAATATAGAGCAATTGCGCTGTCCGTGAAGAAGCAGACTTCAGTGACTGGGATTTGTAATTCTTTTATGGTTGATAGAACAAGATTAGACCCAATTTCGATGGCGCACAGTTCCCGTTTCGGAATAGACCAATACTCATCTTCATATGCTGTCATTTTGTTCTTGCTACACAGTAGATTTACGATTGGCTCTTCAGTTTCAAATGAATAGTGTGTATATACACACGCTCCCAAAGTATCTTGAGAAGCGTCAGAGAATACCATTAGCCGCAATGTAGCTTGAGCGTAGTTGGTTCTCAACTGTCTTGGTACTTTGATAGTTTTATCTCTGAGCGGTTCTTGCAGCCATTTCCAATATTTCAGTAACGGTAGCGAAATTGGTTTGTTCCAATTTTCTCTGTCTCTGGCGCAATCGCGCATCAGTCTCAAGAACGGAACAAAGAATGGTGAAGCAAGTCCGAGCAGGTCGACTGTTTCTGCGAACCGAGATGCAACTTGTTTTTTCGTTGGATGTTCTTCGTGGAGTGATGGGGATTTTACGATCAAGAAATCATCTACTGTGTTCCAATCATATCCACAGATCTCAACAGTCTCTTTTGTAGTCTTGTCCTCTTTTGGGATACTCTTCATTATTTCTACTTCATTCGAGCAATATTCTCCGGATTTCATTGACATTTTGTCGAATATCTTTTTAGAAGTCTTAATAATTCCGGGGATCTTCTTCTTATCATTGGTGTGATAAATTATCTTATCTACACAAATGTTCTCTTTAGTCATCTTATTAAGCTCGGTTGGATTCTTTTCCAAGTGATGAAGAATTGTAGCTTTGAGAAGAAAAGGACTACATACTAGACCGACGGGGATTTTTTGGAATCGTAGAATTTGAATGTTATCAGGAGTTGCAGGCTTGTCAACATCTTTGAGCCACAGAAAACGAGTTAGTTCTCTCGATTCTTCTTGTAGTTGAACTTTTTGAAATGGATTATCTAGCTTTCCCATTACCAAGCATTGATGTGTACGGACTCGTATGAGTGACCCGAACATAGAATGCATCAAGGATGGATCAGTTGGACTACAATCATTCAGAGACAGAAGATCTTTGCTATGACTATAAGCATCATAAGCAATACGCACTTTTGTTTTTTCTGGACATCTTTCAACAATTGCTCTGTGAGTAAGATAGTAGACTAGATGCTCTTTTTCGATAGAATATTTTTCCATTTCATCTGTGACTTTTTCGGCAATGCCATTTGACAACATTTCTTGGATTTTCTTGTCATAAACATATAGCAAGTTGTTTCCCTTTTGGAGGGTTACTGTCAAGTTTCTCATTCTGGTTTCGGCAGTATCGTAATTGACGGCTAGAAGATTCTCATTACCGTTGAATGGAATCGACACCTCAAATTCTTGGAGACTATTATATCTCGATTTTTCGTTGAATTCTGCCAACAATCTTCGGTATTCTCTTTTGGCTACCTCGGCAACTTCTGGAGTTTCTGCTCCAATATTCTGACTCCTCCACATTTGTGATACACTTGCACTTATTTTGGTCTGTTTCTCTGGTTCAGAGAGATCAAGAAGTGTGTACACATAGTTTCTTCTGAGTACTGTATCATTAAGTATTTCGACTGCGTTCACTAACAAACCGAGATTCGGAGTCGGATGAACTAGTGAGCCGAAGGGAGTGGTTTCCAATAATCTACCAGATGGTAGAACATGACTTTTTGTAAACGGGAGTGAATGGAACCAAGCAATGATATCATTACCCATGATCATATCAATAGGATGATTATCCTTGCCAATCTTTTGGTACTCGTAAGACCATATATTGTGCTTTTTCATATACTTGATATCATCTTGAGATAACTGTGGAGTTCTGAATAGTGTAGGTGGAAGTTGAGGGCTACCAGCAATCTTAACATCGACTGTACCGGGATGAGACTTGATTTTAATACACAACTTGTAAATATGAAAAGGGGAGGTTACAGTAGATCCGAATCCGGCGATCGTCATAACCGTAGTACCTAATGATGGAATTTTTAGTCTTTCTGCGGAACGTTGGTCTAGAATAGAGAGTGAAGCTCCCGAATCAACAAGCGCTCGGATTGGATAATCTTCCGGGCTGAATAGACATAAGAATGGTAGTCTATATTCGCTATCAGTGTTGTAGTGTACTGTAGCTGGATTGTTGAAATGGTCATTCTCGGACAGAAAGTTGAGGTACGCGGGGACGTCAACAGATTCATCAATACATGTAGCCTTTTGGATACATTGAGTTTTAGCCGTATTCATCTTTATTTGAAGAGGGAATTTTTGAGATTTTGGAGTGGAGTGTGTATTAGTGGAGCAAACGTTTTGGTAAATTGAACAATTTTCTTTTGGAAGTACAGAGGGTGGCGCACGGAGTAACGCTTTCGCGCCTTCTTCTTTCGAAAGAGAGTTACTGATGGTACTTGAGGCCACGAAAAAATGTTTTCGGCAACTCTTCATACACGATTGATCCAGCTGACTGTGGATAATTTCTAATATCTCTGTAGAACTCCTTTCTATAGCAACCTCCCATATGGTGACGTTCTTTGCAATATCCGCAACAGAATGTACTCTTGCATTGTTCAATTCTGTGTTTTGGACTCAAACACAACTCACACAACACTTTCTCAGTAGCGATTCTTCTGAAATCCCAGCTCTTGAGTGGGCAACGGATTGGATGATGTGGTCCGCCGCAAACATTGCAATTGTGCTTTGTTTCTGGCTGATTGAATGGGAATGAAAATGGCATGACATTTATCATTGGACCATCGTCGTAGTTATTCTCCATTCTGTTGAACTTGAGATTTCTTTGACCTCCATTCACCCCATATCTGTGCTCACTGGCATTCTGTTGGCTACCTTCAATGTATGAGTATGGGTAAGACGAAATTTCTTGAACTTGAGCAACGTTGGAGACATATGCTCCATACGATCTTTGGTTGTTGTTGCTCTGGCCAAGATACTTCTTCTTTGTGTGCAGTGTTTCGATGGAATTTACAACTGCTTCATGGATTTGAACGAATGTCCACTCTCTGTAATCTTCTGAAAGTATGGGAAGGATATCGGCGATGATACATTCAGGGAGTTTCTTGCAGAATGGAACTAAAGTTCTCTCGTCATCGACATTTAAATCTTGCTCTTTGAGCAGATTGATGACAGCTCTATGGGCTTGTAGATCCCAGAGCATCTGGTTACAGTCATGATGACTGAATGGAAGAGCAATGAACTTGTCATGAAGTTCCGTGACATCAGCTTCTCTTCCGTAGATGAACTCTAGCCCAATGAATGTCTCTTTGAGAGCTTCTGCTGTATTCTTTAGATATTGCAGACAAGAGGCCGCTCGACCTTCGAGATGCTGCTCCAGGAGAATGAATTTCGTGTCATCCGTGAAATTAGGATTGTTGATCACGAACGTTTGGAAAGTTCGGCGAAAGATATGGAAATGGGACGATCCGTCAAACTTGATGAGATGCTTGATAACGTTATCGATGGTCAGATTTTTAACATAACCTTCGACAGATTTCCAGGACTCTTTTGGAGTACCTAAACATCTTTCCGACTGTGGAAGTATTCCGACAGTTTTAATTTCTTGAACGTTACCATAATGGGTGTCTTCCAAATCCAAAGCATCTTTGAGCTTATTTCCCAAACCGTTCAACGCCAGATCAAGTTGGCGAGAACTTTGATCAGAAAGGATGTTACTGAGATTCTGATCTTTGAGCTGATGCTCGATTTCGCATCTTTTCGATTTTACAATCGACGAACCAATTGCTTGGTCAGACACGCTGACTACCGTAGTAGGTGACAAAACTGGAGTAGTCTGTTGGACTACCGGATCATACAACCCGGTCATAGTCTTATTAGAAGTAGACATGATGCACTAGCAGGACGCTAACAATGATACCTGCAAATATAGTCTTGTGCATAATCAATGACAATAATAATTAAAAACGAAGTCAACGGAAACAACGGTTATACGGCCGGTTTCTGGACAATCGTTGGTCTTGATAGATCTTATTTGTGAGTCAGTGTTCTTAGTAAACAGAAAAAGGAAACTACGCTATTTCTGCGATCATCGGAGGGCTTTCTTAGGCTTTCCTCTGAGATCTGATGGCTTCATGCCTTACTCAAGTTCTCTACTAAACGGCTTTAACGGGCAAGTTCAGCAGATCGAATGAGTGCGTTCCCAAATACACACATCATCCGAAGTGCAGCTTGTACAACTTCTCAGATAGTATTATCCTACTTTGTACTTGACTAGTTGTGAGGGTAACCGGTTCACAACAAAACTCTTTGAATCACTAGTATTCGTTTATATGTGCGAGATGACGTCCATAGCTATTTCTAACATATGACATTTCTATTTGATCAGAATAGAATGCTGTCCTACCGATACTTTCGAGTATTCAGGCTTTGGTGTAAGCAACTCAAATCTGCACTACCAAAAGAGTCAATCCTCTAGTAGCTATATGCCTTTCATCTGTGCATACAGTGATTACTAGCGATACTGAAACTTTCCGATATCTGATCTCTACACATCGCGAATACTTCGTTTTTCTCAGAGGTGGTTAGAAATAAACTTGTATACGACTCTTCTTTGCCATTTTTCTTCTGAAATGGACTTATTTATATTCAAGATCTTTTTTGAATATTCGCTGATTCTATCGTACGTATACGCATTTACCAAAGCTTTCAGTTTCTTTGAAACATCATCACTGTCTTTATTCATGGACTGAGTCTTCGAGAATTCTTCTGTCTCCCAGCTTGTTCTTTTTCGTAGTTTCCGAAAGTTTGAACGAAGTGGCCGCTCCGAACAAAGCTATCTCATAACTAGAGATTTTAATAAGAAGAATGAGACGGTTACCATGCGATATGGACTTGAATTCATAATCGAATTGAGTTTCGGTAGCCTCTGCCCCGGTCCAAAATCACTAATTATTTTATAAATATATGATATTTCATTATAACTTGTCTCAACCTCTGATCCAGATGGCGAGTCTTTCATAGACACTCTGATCCACAACTGAATCTTTCTCGAATTGTCAATCACAATCCTCTCCGACAGACGCTCTGCGATATTCTCGAATGAGCTTCTAGGAAACTAATCACTTTCCGACCTGACTCCGTCGGCCTAACCATTTGTATCTTTTGGAGATACTTTAGCTTCACGACTTCAGACTTTGTGTCTTCTGATTTCGCTTATTATTCTTATTTTTCTTCTATTCTTGGCTGTTCTTCTCTATTGATAGTTGCCTCTTAATCTTGGTAGTTGCCTATCCGATGTGTTCTTATTGAGCTGCTGACAATCATCATAATGCCTCTCATCAACTGGCTATCTTGATACTGTTACGCTACCATTTTGATGATAGGTGTTCTATGAGTTACTCGCTTCTTCGAGTAGACGACAAGAGATGAGGGTAAGCGCTAGCTGTTGAACTGAAATGAGAGATCTCTATTCATTGCTAAAATATATTATAGTAGTTGTGTTGTTTGGCTATTTTTTCGTTTCGAACTTTTCGCATTTTCGTATTACATGAGAGCTTTTTAAGCAATCTTGCTTAGCCACGCGTTCACTCAAATGTTCGATGCAGGAAAAGCATAATCGTGTTATTTTCTTGTAGCTTACAACCATTTCTTTAAGCTATCAGGTGGTTCAGATTATGATATATTAGCTTGAATACTTAGATCTTTCAGTTGTTATCGTTTCAGTCTATTGTGAACGGATATTTAGGCGTTGAGATGCAAACTATACGATGATGATGTTATCTCCTTCTATGTGCCGATGGTGTGGAATCTTGTTTGTTATCTCTTTCTCTCTTCTTTCTTTTTCGGCGCCAAATCCATACATTGCTTCTTTCAATTCATTAGCATAAATCAATAACAGTCTTTGTGATCAGTGACCCATTTATTGTGAGAACTTTTTGGAAACAACAACAAGATGATATGCAATAATAGCAATTATCATGAGCAGTAGGTTTTTTCTTCGCCTTTTGGCTACTATGATCGTCGTGACCTCATCGGAACGTCTTCTTTGTTCGTCCGATCACTTCTCCGCTTTGGGATGCTTGTTGACTTCGATCTAGCTTGAAGGACCACGATTGCTCATTGTTTGTTTCTGTAACAATATGCTTGTTAAATTGATTATTGCTTACTATTATTACTCACCTCACGATCTTTTGGTGAGTGTGTGGCTATGTGCCGATGGTGTGGAAGCTTGGTACTCGTTGCATCTTCTTTTGGATACTTCGAGTGATGTTTTTTGCTCTCAGCTTCGGTTCGAATGCTTGCAGCTTCTCTTCGAATGTGTACAGCTTCACCGTCACTTGGCCAATCCTAAAAAATTCTTTGTTTTTTATTGGTATCACTGATAAACTGGTGTTATTACCTTAGAATCCTTTGACGTCTTCTTCTGGGTACCGTCAAGCTCTTTCGTGTTCTCTCTTCTTTCCACTCCTTTCTGTTGGCATACTTCTTCGTATTCTGATCAACAGACCACATGCTCTTCGATTAGAATTGATTCTTCTCACTGCTTCTCAAAGTGTTTCTGCAAAATCGTTACTTGAAATTTCAACATTTTTAAGGAATGGGGGGACCGGCATACGGTCATAACACGTATAACGGTATTTTTTAGGATTTTGGAGGGTAACAACGCCGTTTTGGGGCTTTTTAGTCTGAAATTTTCGAGAATTCGACAAGGTCTTCGTGGCTATGCTTCGGCAAGACGTCTTGGACGATCATCTGGGTGTGTGATGCATAATTCTTCTGTAGCGCTTCACTGAGCCTTCTATTGGCTACTAGACATAAAATTCGTCGATAACTTCGTTCGGCGATCTACATCCTTCATCACACACATCTGTCGACTCGGTTTTCTTCTTTATTGAGATTTCTCTTATTGATCGAAGCTGTAAACGATCGCCACGACGATGAATTGCTTCTGCAAAAACCATCATGTTATTACTTTGATCGAAATTCGAAAAATTATTCAACTCACTGAAATCCGTTCGCCTTTTGGCTACTGATCTCGATTTTCGCAACATTTCCACATCGCTCTTTCTCTTCTGGGCCTTCTTCTGGCTACGCAAACTGACGGTGTCATCACTGGCCTCGTTCGGGCTGCTCGGCGACATCTTCTCATCGTTGCTTGTTGGTGTTCGATTTCTAAAAAAGGAACGTTGATGATGGAGAATTACGAATTTTAACGAAATTCAAGTGGAAGGAATAAATTTCAAGACTTCAAAGCATTAATTTATGAATAGAATTGATTGAAAACAATTATTATGAATTACAAAACCTTCTGCCAATTTTTTGGGAACGATGATGCAATTTTTTAGGCCAAAATTCAAAATTTTTAGGCCAAAGACCAAATTTTTGTGAGAATTCTCGGAATTTTGCCAATTTTGGGCATAAATTCGCCTTCTAAATTTAACTAGTCAATGATTTTAATTTTTTAGAATAAATTTTAGGTAGAAAAATGAAAAATTTTGGGAGAAAACGGCAGAGAACGAAGGCGCCGGCAACCATGAGCAACATGGGCAATGAGTAACCAGTGCCGCCGGGCGCGACGCGTGTGCGTTGCGGTCGTGGTCTCGCCACGAAAGCCGTGGTGTTTTACGGACCTGGCTGTTTGCCAACTGTCTACCGTAGACTTTCGAAACAAATTTTGAACTGAAATTGGGGTAATTTGAAGGAATTTCGACTAGTTTTCCGTGTATTAACGGAATTTGAAGGGTAAAAATGCTATTTTTAGCATTTGTGAGAATTTTTTACAGACTTTTCAGGTCGAATCAACGTCTTCCGAAGATTTTTTGGCCAAAATCACGGTGTTCTCGAATTTTTTAGCCTCAACCATCGTCTTCCAATGGATTTTTCGTCGAAACGCCGTCTTCCGAACGATTCGCCTTGAATTTTCGCCGTCTGAAGTAAAAATTGACCACTTCCAACGATTCTCTTTTGGAATACGCTGAAATTTAGAACTCTATGACCTATTATCGAACATTTTTGTCAATAATAAGCCTACCGGAGCCTTCTGGCTACCGGAAGCATCCTCAAATCACGTAAATTCTCGGAAGCATGAAATTTTAGCATACTTTGGCTGAAATTTTAGAGTTCTAGATCAAAATTTTAGTATTTTTAGGTCAAATTTTTAAATTTTGGTACAAAAAACGGGCGAAAATGACGGAAAGAGAGATTTGAATAAATTGACGATAGTTTAAGGATTTTTTGAGCCACTTTGATTCATCTCCAACAAGCGGAGCATCCCTCCGAGCTTCTTTGAACTCTCAGCGATGATAAAATTTGAAGGTGTCGACGTATCGACGAGCGGCGAGAGAGAAAAAACGATAAATTGGGGAAGAAAAAATTGGCGATAGTGAGAGGAGGAATTTAGGATAAATATGAAGAAGAAAGAGAGATTTTTAGGAGAATTTTTTGAGTAAATTACACGCAAAAAAGGCAAGGTGACTGCTCAGGAAGATAAACACTCTCAGATTCGGCTAGGTTCGCGTATTTTCGAAATTCCAAGGAGATAACGATAAATACGAATAATGTAAATTGAGCCAGAATAACAATTCTGGTGACCCGTGTCGATGCACCATGTTGACAGCGGAGCCAAGGTCAGCCGAGACCTCTCCAACGTCCTAACCCGAGAGTGTGTACAACCCAAGAAATCCCCGAACCCCAAACGTGTAAGATAAGCAATGCAAAGGTCAAGAACAGAACACAAGTAATCAATGACCCATTTATTTAGGGGCAAAGAATAAACGGAGAAAAGACATCAGAATTGGGGAAAAGGTGAAGGCAACAGAAAAAGGGGATAAATTAGCGCCTGGCCTAAAACCTCCTGTTGGATACAGGAGGAAACCGTGGGGAAACCAAAACTGCTGCCGCCAAAACCAAACGATGCCAAAACTGTGAAATTAACGCAAAGCGGTGAAAAAGCGTCCTTTTGGATACCGACAGCGATTCGGCACCAGTCGTCGTCGTAGCGAAAGTTAATCTGCAAAGATAATTATTCGGCGAGCGCACGCAGCGCGCGCACGCGCCGCGGCGGGTCTCGCCACGAATTTAAAGGCGCATGGCGCGCAAATGCGAGGCAATTCAAATTGGGGTTTTTCGCAAGTAGAACTTGCGGAAAGAATTAAATGCACAGAATAAACCGGAATAAACTAGAAATGAAGGGAATAAATAATGACAAAATTAAGGCAATAATTTCGGGGGATTTTGTGGGCAAAATCGTGTGACCCGGAATTATATTGCCTTCAAGTTGGCCAATTCGATAACAGGCGGGGCGAATTGACAACAGTTTTTGTACGACAGTTTTTGTAATACAGTTTTTGTAATACAGTTTTTGTAATACAGTTTTTGTACGACAGTTTTTGTACGACAGTATTCGTACGACAGTTTTTGTACGACAGTTTTTGTACGACAGTTTTTGTACGACAGTTTTTGTACGACAGTTTTTGTAATACAGTTTTTGTAATACAGTTTTTGTAATACAGTTTTTGTACGACAGTTTTTGTACGACAGTTTTTGTACGACAGTATTCGTACGACAGTTTTTGTACGACAGTTTTTGTACGACAGTTTTTGTACGACAGTTTTTGTACGACAGTTTTTGTAATACAGTTTTTGTAATACAGTTTTTGTACGACAGTTTTTGTACGACAGTTTTTGTACGACAGTTTTTGTACGACAGTTTTTGTACGACAGTTTTTGTACGACAGTTTTTGTAATACAGTTTTTGTAATACAGTTTTTGTAATACAGTTTTCGTAATACAGTTTTTGTAATACAGTTTTTGTACGACAGTTTTTGTACGACAGTTTTTGTACGACAGTTTTTGTACGACAGTTTTTGTAATACAGTTTTTGTAATACAGTTTTTGTACGACAGTTTTTGTACGACAGTTTTTGTACGACAGTTTTTGTACGACAGTTTTTGTACGACAGTTTTTGTACGACAGTTTTTGTACGACAGTTTTTGTACGACAGTTTTTGTACGACAGTTTTTGTAATACAGTTTTTGTAATACAGTTTTTGTACGACAGTTTTTGTACGACAGTTTTTGTACGACAGTTTTTGTACGACAGTTTTTGTACGACAGTTTTTGTACGACAGTTTTTGTAATACAGTTTTTGTAATACAGTTTTTGTACGACAGTTTTTGTACGACAGTTTTTGTACGACAGTTTTTGTACGACAGTTTTTGTACAACAGTTTTTGTACGACAGTTTTTGTACGACAGTTTTTGTAATACAGTTTTTGTAATACAGTTTTCGTAATACAGTTTTTGTAATACAGTTTTTGTACGACAGTTTTTGTACGACAGTTTTTGTAATACAGTTTTTGTAATACAGTTTTTGTGATATAGTTTTTGTAATACAGTTTTTGTAATACAGTTTTTGTAATACAGTTTTTGTAATACAGTTTTCGTAATACAGTTTTTGTAATACAGTTTTTGTACGACAGTTTTTGTACGACAGTATTCGTACGACAGTTTTTGTACGACAGTTTTTGTACGACAGTTTTTGTACGACAGTTTTTGTAATACAGTTTTTGTAATACAGTTTTTGTACGACAGTTTTTGTACGACAGTTTTTGTACGACAGTTTTTGTAATACAGTTTTTGTAATACAGTTTTTGTAATACAGTTTTTGCAATACAGTTTTTGTAATACAGTTTTTGTACGACAGTTTTTGTAATACAGTTTTTGTAATACAGTTTTTGTGATATAGTTTTCGTAATACAGTTTTTGTAATACAGTTTTTGTACGACAGTTTTTGTACGACAGTTTTTGTAATACAGATTTTGTAATACAGTTTTTGTAATACAGTTTTTGCAATACAGTTTTTGTAATACAGTTTTTGTACGACAGTTTTTGTAATACAGTTTTTGTAATACAGTTTTTGTGATATAGTTTTCGTAATACAGTTTTTGTAATACAGTTTTTGTACGACAGTTTTTGTACGACAGTTTTTGTAATACAGATTTTGCAATACAGTTTTTGTAATACAGTTTTTGTAATACAGTTTTTGTACGACAGTTTTTGTACGACAGTTTTTGTAATACAGTTTTTGTGATATAGTTTTCGTAATACAGTTTTTGTAATACAGTTTTTGCAATACAGTTTTTGTAATACAGTTTTTGTACGACAGTTTTTGCAATACAGTTTTTGTAATACAGTTTTTGTACGACAGTTTTTGTACGACAGTTTTTGTAATACAGTTTTTGTGATATAGTTTTCGTAATACAGTTTTTGTAATACAGTTTTTGTACGACAGTTTTTGTACGACAGTTTTTGTAATACAGTTTTTGTAATACAGTTTTTGTAATACAGTTTTTGTACGACAGTTTTTGTACGACAGTTTTTGTACGACAGTTTTTGTAATACAGTTTTTGTAATACAGTTTTTGTAATACAGTTTTTGTAATACAGTTTTTGTAATACAGTTTTTGTAATACAGTTTTTGTACGACAGTTTTTGTACGACAGTTTTTGTAATACAGTTTTTGTAATACAGTTTTTGTAATACAGTTTTTGTACGACAGTTTTTGTACGACAGTATTCGTACGACAGTTTTTGTACGACAGTTTTTGTACGACAGTTTTTGTAATACAGTTTTTGTAATACAGTTTTTGTACGACAGTTTTTGTAATACAGTTTTTGTAATACAGTTTTTGCAATACAGTTTTTGTAATACAGTTTTTGTACGACAGTTTTTGTAATACAGTTTTTGTGATATAGTTTTCGTAATACAGTTTTTGTAATACAGTTTTTGTAATACAGTTTTTGTAATACAGTTTTTGTAATACAGATTTTGCAATACAGTTTTTGTAATACAGTTTTTGTAATACAGTTTTTGCAATACAGTTTTTGTACGACAGTTTTTGTACGACAGTTTTTGTACGACAGTTTTTGTAATACAGTTTTTGTAATACAGTTTTTGTACGACAGTTTTTGTACGACAGTTTTTGTAATACAGTTTTTGTAATACAGTTTTTGTAATACAGTTTTTGTAATACAGTTTTTGTAATACAGTTTTTGTAATACAGTTTTTGTAATACAGTTTTTGTAATACAGTTTTTGTACGACAGTTTTTGTAATACAGTTTTTGTACGACAGTTTTTGTAATACAGTTTTTGTACGACAGTTTTTGTAATACAGATTTTGTAATACAGTTTTTGTACGACAGTTTTTGTACGACAGTTTTTGTAATACAGTTTTTGTAATACAGTTTTTGTAATACAGTTTTTGTAATACAGTTTTTGTAATACAGTTTTTGTACGACAGTTTTTGTACGACAGTTTTTGTACGACAGTTTTTGTACGACAGTTTTTGTACGACAGTTTTTGTACGACAGTTTTTGTACGACAGTTTTTGTAATACAGTTTTTGTAATACAGTTTTTGTAATACAGTTTTTGTAATACAGTTTTTGTAATACAGTTTTTGTAATACAGTTTTTGTACGACAGTTTTTGTAATACAGTTTTTGTACGACAGTTTTTGTAATACAGTTTTTGTACGACAGTTTTTGTACGACAGTTTTTGTAATACAGTTTTTGTAATACAGTTTTTGTACGACAGTTTTTGTAATACAGTTTTTGTAATACAGTTTTTGTGATATAGTTTTCGTAATACAGTTTTTGTAATACAGTTTTTGTAATACAGTTTTTGTAATACAGTTTTTGTAATACAGATTTTGCAATACAGTTTTTGTAATACAGTTTTTGTACGACAGTTTTTGTAATACAGTTTTTGTAATACAGTTTTTGTAATACAGTTTTTGTACGACAGTTTTTGTACGACAGTTTTTGTACGACAGTATTCGTACGACAGTTTTTGTACGACAGTTTTTGTACGACAGTTTTTGTAATACAGTTTTTTGTAATACAGTTTTTGTAATACAGTTTTTGTACGACAGTTTTTGTACGACAGTATTCGTACGACAGTTTTTGTACGACAGTTTTTGTACGACAGTTTTTGTAATACAGTTTTTGTAATACAGTTTTTGTACGACAGTTTTTGTAATACAGTTTTTGTAATACAGTTTTTGCAATACAGTTTTTGTAATACAGTTTTTGTACGACAGTTTTTGTAATACAGTTTTTGTGATATAGTTTTCGTAATACAGTTTTTGTAATACAGTTTTTGTAATACAGTTTTTGTAATACAGTTTTTGTAATACAGATTTTGCAATACAGTTTTTGTAATACAGTTTTTGTAATACAGTTTTTGCAATACAGTTTTTGTACGACAGTTTTTGTACGACAGTTTTTGTACGACAGTTTTTGTAATACAGTTTTTGTAATACAGTTTTTGTACGACAGTTTTTGTACGACAGTTTTTGTAATACAGTTTTTGTAATACAGTTTTTGTAATACAGTTTTTGTAATACAGTTTTTGTAATACAGTTTTTGTAATACAGTTTTTGTAATACAGTTTTTGTAATACAGTTTTTGTACGACAGTTTTTGTAATACAGTTTTTGTACGACAGTTTTTGTAATACAGTTTTTGTACGACAGTTTTTGTAATACAGATTTTGTAATACAGTTTTTGTACGACAGTTTTTGTACGACAGTTTTTGTAATACAGTTTTTGTAATACAGTTTTTGTAATACAGTTTTTGTAATACAGTTTTTGTAATACAGTTTTTGTACGACAGTTTTTGTACGACAGTTTTTGTACGACAGTTTTTGTACGACAGTTTTTGTACGACAGTTTTTGTACGACAGTTTTTGTACGACAGTTTTTGTAATACAGTTTTTGTAATACAGTTTTTGTAATACAGTTTTTGTAATACAGTTTTTGTAATACAGTTTTTGTAATACAGTTTTTGTACGACAGTTTTTGTAATACAGTTTTTGTACGACAGTTTTTGTAATACAGTTTTTGTACGACAGTTTTTGTACGACAGTTTTTGTAATACAGTTTTTGTAATACAGTTTTTGTACGACAGTTTTTGTAATACAGTTTTTGTAATACAGTTTTTGTGATATAGTTTTCGTAATACAGTTTTTGTAATACAGTTTTTGTAATACAGTTTTTGTAATACAGTTTTTGTAATACAGATTTTGCAATACAGTTTTTGTAATACAGTTTTTGTACGACAGTTTTTGTAATACAGTTTTTGTAATACAGTTTTTGTAATACAGTTTTTGTACGACAGTTTTTGTACGACAGTTTTTGTACGACAGTATTCGTACGACAGTTTTTGTACGACAGTTTTTGTACGACAGTTTTTGTAATACAGTTTTTTGTAATACAGTTTTTGTAATACAGTTTTTGTACGACAGTTTTTGTACGACAGTATTCGTACGACAGTTTTTGTACGACAGTTTTTGTACGACAGTTTTTGTAATACAGTTTTTGTAATACAGTTTTTGTACGACAGTTTTTGTAATACAGTTTTTGTAATACAGTTTTTGCAATACAGTTTTTGTAATACAGTTTTTGTACGACAGTTTTTGTAATACAGTTTTTGTAATACAGTTTTTGTGATATAGTTTTCGTAATACAGTTTTTGTAATACAGTTTTTGTACGACAGTTTTTGTACGACAGTTTTTGTAATACAGTTTTTGTAATACAGTTTTTGTAATACAGTTTTTGTAATACAGTTTTTGTAATACAGTTTTTGTAATACAGTTTTTGTGATATAGTTTTCGTAATACAGTTTTTGTAATACAGTTTTTGTACGACAGTTTTTGTACGACAGTTTTTGTAATACAGTTTTTGTAATACAGTTTTTGTAATACAGTTTTTGTAATACAGTGTCGACAACGTAGCCGAGGTCAGCCGAGACCGCTACAAGTCGGAGACGAGAGAGAACTGTGAACCGTGCGCTAAGTACCCCGAAAGCCCTACATGTGTAAGATAAGCTGTGCAAGCAGATAACAGTACACGAGTTATCATTGACCCATTTATTAGACCGAGTCAAAGACAAAGCGAGAAAAGACGAGGGAAAATAAGAGAGAAAAACAGGCGAATTAGGAGGTGTACCGCTGGACTAAAACCTCGGTGAGGAAACCGTGCACTCCTCCCGAAACCATAACTCTCGAAACCTCGCCAAAACGCTGGTGAAACAAAGGTGGAAAAACCTGGGAAAATTGGGAGGTTACGTTACAGGTCAGAGAAACGACCAGCAGCGATTCGCTGCACGCAACACTTCAAGAGGTAACGACTCTCGAGTGCAAGCGAGTGGGCGCGCGTCGAGTGAACGCCGCTACGCGGCGACAGTGGGTCTCGCCACGAAAGAGGGAGAGAGACGCAGACACTCGTTCGCGCGGGAATTCAAATGTGAATTCTTTGGAATTGGGATTTTACAGAAGGAAAGAAGGCCAATTAAATCGGGGAAAGACGGGAAAAAGAGGGGAATAACTGACACGGTAATAAGGCGACAAGACAGGGAGTTTTGAGGGCAAAACTGTTAGACCCTGGCTTAGAGAGCCTTCAAGTTGGCCGATTCTGGAGCCAGAGGCTGGAATCGACAACATTCCGGGGGCCGGGCGGCAGCCAGGGGGCTAACCGTAGCGGTGTGCACGTAGTTCTTCGGTGCTGCTTTGGCTTTCCGTGGGAGGTACTCTCTGGTTCTACGCTCTGGTAGCTTCTCCGCACTATGATCCACTCTCTGTTGGAGGGTCATGTTAGGGTCCCGGTATTCAACTTCAGAATTGAGAAGTTCAGTGTCAAGGTAAATTCCTTCTTCTTCAGTGTCTCTCTCACCGACTATTGGGAGATCAGCAGTCAAGGGGATACTCTCGTTGGAAACGTTGGGGACGTCTGGATCTTCAGAATTGATCAGATGCTTGGGAGTGTACTCTGCTTTTGGAATATCAAAGATGGCTGGAGTCGGAGCTGTCGGTTTAGATTTGAACCGAGGGTCTTCATTGGTATTAGCATCCTCTTGGGAGGGTACTAGATCTTGAGAAGATTCAATTTCCAATGGAATTAGCTGGCAGACCGATCTTTTATAGAGTTTTCCTTTGCATTTCACAATAGCAGACCTGATAGCTCCATCTTTGGATGCACAGACTTGAACGATGAGTCCAAGGGGCCACTTGTGCCTTCTGACTAGATTCGTATTGATTAACACGACTTGACCCACTCGAGGTTTCAAGGTAGAACATCTCCTTCCTCTGTGTTTGGATTCACGAAGGTGGAGGAGGTATCCAAGTGACCAATATTTCCAGATTCTTTCGAGAACTTCGTCAACCTTACTCAGGTGAGCTCGTGTTCTGTTTTCCGCTTTAGACTTTCTCGGATCAAACGGATAGTCATGGGAGGGTACTTCAATCATAGACCCTGGGAACTGGAAGTCAAATGGTCGGAGGGCTACCATGTCTTTTTGACCTTTTTGGAGGGGATACAATGGACGAGAATTGATCATAGCTTCGGTTCCTGCTAGGACACGACGTAACGAATGGTAATCCAAGATAGTTCTACCAAGCTCTTTTTCCAATTGGTGTTTGACCAATCCAACAATCCTCTCATAAACACCGCCTTGCCACGGCGAAAGTGGTGTGATATAGACATAATCAATCTGCCTCTCGGCCAAGAATGATGTCAGTGATTCTGAGATCTCTGATTTTTCGATGTCTTCGTTTAGGAGTTTTTCAGTGAGTTGGAATGTGGTGGCATTGTCACAGTATACCGTTTGGGGGGTACCGGAACGGGAAAAGATCATTGAAAGAGATTCAATGTGACGCTCAGTAGTTCCGTCTGGAACCAATTCAAGGCGTGCTCCACGAGTCACTAGACAAGTGTATACCAAGATAAAAGCTTTGCCCGTACTACCATCATCTTTCACATACGGAACTGGACCCAGATAATCCAAGCCCACGTGTTGAAACGGGACTGAAGGCTCTGTTCTCATTGCTGGAAGCACTTGAGAATTTGGATAAGCGAATGGCTTTCCATTGACTTTCTTGCACTTGGTGCATTGAGAAATAACTTTCTTCACAAGACGTGAATCTTGTGGAATGTGATATTTCGTTCTTAGAGCACTGGTGGTATATGATTCTGGTAGATGACCATTCAGTTCATGAGTCTCTCGAACGATGAGTTCGGCGAGAGGATGTTTCGTATGGATTAGAATTGGCTCATGGGCTTCTTGGGGGAGTACACTAGACTTTACTTGTCTTTTGAAGCGATATAGACCATCTTCGTCAATGTATTTATTGATGTCAGAAGGGAAAGTGTATCCGAGGCGATCAGCTTCAACATAATGTTGTTGAATGATAAACGTTCTAGCAAGTTTCCGTCTGAGAGTAGGCTGATCTACTGAATTCTTGGCGAATTCCTTCATGATGTAAGATTTCCATTCATGGTTTGGAAACATTTGGTGAAAGGATAGAAGGAATCGGTGAACGTACGTTACGAGCTTCCTCATGGACTTAGTCTTTGTGAAGGAGATAATAGGAGCGGACAGATCTTTCTTACAAGGATCCTTGGAGGATACTGTATGATGGACTGTTGCAGTGGGCTTTTTAGATGTCTTCAAGCCTTTTGATAAGGCGATCTTCTCTTCTTCAAGGATAATATCCCTGAATTCTTTGACACTCTCCACTGGTCCTTCAATGATGGATGGCCACTCTTTTCTTTCCTTTTTCAAAAACTTTGGTCCAGTGAACCAGAAATCAGATCTTTGGAGTTCAGATGTACTCATCCCTCTTGTTGCAATATCCGCTGGATTCTGTTTAGTGGGACAGTGACGGAGGGATACTTGAATATCTTTTTCCTTGAGTCTTTCTTCATTCTCGTAGAATGATTTTACTCTGTTAGCCACAATTGGGCGTGTGATACTTCTTTTGAGTACCCAAAACAGAGAGATGGCACTGTCAGTCATGAAGCAGACTTCCACAACTGGGATACGGATTTCTTTGCTCACTTGGACCGCGACATTTGATCCAATCAGAATGGCTGTCAACTCCAGGATGGGAATTGTCCAGCTTTCATTTTTGGCTGGTTTGATCTTATTCTTAGCACACAACAGACTGACCACTGGTTTCCCTTTTTCAAAGGTATAGTGGGTATAGACACAGGTTGCCATGAAATCTTGAGAGGCATCTGTGAAGACAATTAGGCGTAGTGTAGAATTGCTATAATCAGTCACTAGCTGTCTTGGAATCTTGATAGTCTTGTCTTTGAAGACTTGTTGGGCTCTTTTCCAGTTGGTAAGGCGATGGGACATAATGGGATCTTTCCATTTGATGCCGTCATCGTTCCAACATTCCTGCATAGTCTTTTTCAGAACTACATTGATAGGACAAACCAATCCGAGCGGATCAAAAGTCTCGGCCAATCTGAAGGCTACTTGACGTTTTGTTGGATGTGATTCTTCTAGGGTGGCGATTTTGATCGACCAAGAGTCTTCGATGGTATCCCACTCGATACCGAGCAGTTTGATCGTGGTACTCGCAGTTCTATCCTCCAGGGGGATACAGTTCAATTCTTCAGGATCATTAACAATGAATTCTCTGAGATTCATAGGCATGTCCTTGAAGATCTTTTTAGCTTCTGCTACAATATACTTGATCTCTGATCTGTCGTTGGTGTAATACAACACATTATCCACATAGAGATTTTCTTTTGTCATCTCATTCAATATGTGGGGGTTACGATCGAGAAAGTAGAGAACTGTGGAATCGAGAAGGTAGGGGCTACAATCGAGACCAAATGGGATCTTTCGGAAGTGATACACTTCGATGTTATCAGGAGTGGGAGGTTTCGTAATGTCCTTTAGCCACAAGAAACGACAGACGTCTCTGAATTCCTCTTGCATCTGGACCTGGTGAAAGGCCTTTTCAATATCGGCAACGATCACGAACTTGTACATTCTGCCTCTTAGGAGGATACCGAAGAGAGACTGCAGAGCACATGGTCCTGGGAAAACGCAATCGTTTAACGAAAGCTGATCTCTTTTATGAGAAGATGCATCATAGACAATTCTAACTTTAGTAGTAGCAGATGTCATTTTAATAACTGCTCTATGAGGAATAAAGTATACATAGTATCCTTTAGTTAGAGACTCTTTCATCATCTTTTGGGTTACTCGGGCGATGATCTTTTTACGAAGTTGCTCTTGGATGATCTCATCGTAAAGATGTAACAAGTCTTTTCCTCTTCGGAGGGTTACCCATAAACTTCCGACTCTTTTGAGGGATACATCGTAGTTGTCAGCTAGTCTTACTTGGTTTCCATTGAATGGAAGAGCCACTTCGAATTCGCCGTCTTCATTGAATCGGGCTTTTTCGTTAAATTCGGCTAACAAATCACGAGCATCGCTTTGGGCGGCATCTTCTAGAGTTGGTGCCCTCATTCCGATATTCTCAATTCTCCACATTTGTGATACTTCGGAGATGATCTTGGCGTCATCATTCTCAGGATCTGATGTATCAAGTAGAGTCATTATATAGCTCTGAGCATTGTCTTGGTGCAGAGCAATGTCGTCAAGAGATTGGTCTTCATTTAAGAGAAATCCCATATTAGGAGTAGGATATACAATGTATCCAAATAGGTTCTCTTCCAGTAGTCTTCCGGATGGGAGGACGTGTCTTTTGGTGGAAGGAAGAGCTTGGATATATGATATGATATCGTTTCCAATGATCATATCAATTGGCGACCCAACCAATCTTTCCTCTTGTGGAGGAGTACTTGATTGAAGTCCATTGACTTTCAAGTATTGTATATCTCTACTGGACATTTGGGGGATACGGAATAGAGTAGGCGGTAACTCAGGGGAGCCAGCAATACGGAAGTACACAGGGTCCTCAGAGAGTGAAGACTTGAGAGGGAGTTTATAGGCATTGGAGGGGATAGTTACAGTAGATCCGAAACCTGCGACTGTGATTACTGTAGATCCTAACAATTTCAAATTCAGATTTTCGGCCGATCGATGATCGATCAATGACAACGAAGCACCCGAGTCAACAAGAGTACGGATGGGATCTCCTTGAGGAGTATAGATACAGAAGAATGGTAGTTTGTATTCTTCGTCGCTTATATTTGCTGATGTAGCAAGATGGTTGACATGGCTTTTGTTATCTGACAATTGTTGGAGGAATACAGTAGAGTCTGCGGCTTCGTCACTACTAGTAACGTGGGAGGTACGGATGACATTATTAAAACCGGAAACAGGGGTAGAATAGGGGGTATTGGCCTTAGTAGAATAACGGTTGAAATGGTTAGTGGAACGATTAGAAACGAGAGGAGAAATTGGTGGCACCTGAAGCGATGTTGATGCTTCTGCGCCGGCCTTCATAGAAGGTTTATTGGCGTCTTGGTTGGCCACGAAAAAATGTTTTCTTTGGCTCGTAACGGATGATTGGCATAGCCTCTTTTGGATAGTTCTTTTCATCTCTGTAGTGCTCCTTTTTCGGGCACCCTCCCATGAAGTGAAGTCCACGACAGTATCCGCACACAAGTGTGCTGAGGCACTGTTCAATGGTGTGACCTTCTCCGTTGCAGAGTTCACAGAGACCTTTCATTTTGGCCACTTCTCTGAAGTCTTCACTTGACAACTCACAGCGGATGCCGTGGTGTGGACCAGTGCAAGTTCCGCATCTGGACTTGGTTTCTGGTGCAAGGAATGGGAAAGAGTATGGTAAGATGTAGAGGACTGGGCTATCATATCCGGGGGCGTAGATTCCTGGGAGGACTCTGCCCGTTGATTCAACGGTGTACGTTTCTTTCACATGAGCCTTTGAGTACATTGGTACTTTTCTCGATTTCTCTCCAGCTGGGGTTTTACCATGCTGTTCATTTCTGACATTTCGGTTGTTGTTTGAACTACCTTGGCGGTTGCCCTGATTCGGGTATTTGTTGTTTCTCTGGTTTTGGTGGTTGCCACCGTATTGGGGATTCTGTCCAGATGCAGAGTTGAATCTGCGAGCCATAGCATGACTGTTGTTGTTAGATCCTGGAGGATACGAACGCTGCTGTTCAGTGAAATGGCATCCTTGAGGAGGATACTTTTGCTGTTCAGCGACAAACATTGGGAGTTCATTGCCTCCTCTGACAGTTGTTGAGCTTGAGAACGCAATCTTGCGTTTCAGTTTTCCGATAGCTGTTGCTACGGCATCATGAATCTCAGCAAAGTTGAGATCTTGTGTCTCAGTGTCCTCTAAGAGTGGCATGATCCTCGAATGGATAGACTCTGGGAGCTTCTTACAGAATGGGGTGATCGTTCTCATATCATCCACGGTCACTTTCTGCTCTTGAAGCTTGCTGACAATCATTCGGTGGGCTTGGAGATCTTGAGTCATTCGATCAGGATCTGATTGATGGAATGGCAGCGAGAGAATTTTCTCGTGCAAATCAAGTGGGTCACACTTTTTGCCACCGAAGATTTGGTCTAGCTCATAGAAGGTCATTTTGACAGCTTCTACTGGATCTTCGAGATCTCGTAAGCATTTTGCTGCGGTGCCAGTCAATTGCTTAGATAGCTCAATGTATTTGTCATCGTCCGTAAGAGTAGGATTGTTAACAACGTTGTCAAAGAACACTCTTTTGAACATATTCAGATTCCCGTTGCCATCAAACTTGACAAGCTTTTGCTGATAGTGATCGTACTTTCTTTGAAGACGTGACTGGTTCCACATGGATTCGTTATGATTAGATCTTTGGTAGTTACTCCCTTGGGGGATACTGGAGATATCCTGGGGGATACTCTGGCGGCATCCTTGATGGTTTTGAGGGGTACTATGGTTATTTGGAGGGATGTTGCATCCTTCATATTCACCATTCTCTACCATATCCATGTATTGATTAGCCAGTACTTCGTCATCAGTACTTTCAGTCTCTTCTTCAGAGAATTGGAGCTTTCGCTCTGGCTTGCGTTTGTCAGTGAGGCGGAGGGATTCAGAAATTTTATCGGAGAGCTTGCCAATGGCAGTCTCGATCTTATGGGGGGTTACCATAACGTGTTCACGCTGAAGCTCTTGGATAGACCTTAGGAGGTTACTTGGTGCATCCGGGTATGAATCCTGATGGGGTTGAATGGTTGTCTTAGCCTCCACTTGGGACACCATTTGGGTAGCCGCATGGGGTACCTCGATGTTATTGGGAATGTGATTCTTTATTGGATGAAAGCTTTCAGAAGTAGATCGAGGGGAACTACGCTGAGTACTGTCAACTGAGAAGTACGTTTCGAGATCTTGTTCGTTCGAAATCTCGATGGCCTTGAGAGCGTCGAGCTTGATCTTGTACGCTGCTTTTGCGGCGTCGATCTTCTCTTGCATCAGGCGGATATGCTCGGTCTTCTTCTCCTCATCGGAGGCATTACGTTGGACATTGTCCATAGCAGTATCCTTAGCCTTCTGCTCTTCCAAACGTTGCTCTTTCAACGACTCAATGAGCTGTAACTTAGCTTCTTGGGCTTCAACCAATTTGGAATCACATTGGTCATTCAATGACTCGAGCATTTGTAGCTCTTCTTCAAGAGACATGGTCTTCTTGTCTCTGGCCTCTGGGAGGCTACTCGATTGATCGTTCTCAGGATCAGTGGGATCTTCGACGGTTTGGTCGGCATCTTTGAAAGTTTCTTCAAAGGGATCATATTCGAGCTCTTCCTGAGAGAAGGCCTTGTTATTGGCATTGAGTTCAGTCTCAGCCATTCTGATGGCGGCTCGAACATCGTTCAAGACACGGTCCACCTCTTTCTCTTGGAGGAGAGCTCTCATCTGATTGCTGACTTCGGCAGCTGTTTCTTCACTGAGAAACTCAGGAATTTTCAGCTTGTTTTCAATGTAAACATTGAGAGCTGTAAGCTCGATCACGGCTTTTTTGAGGCCTTGATGGTACGGAATGAGGTCATCGTACTTCTCGTCCCCTGGGGGATACGTTTCGTCAGTACAGGTTTTGAGGAAGTCCTCGACCTTTTTGACCGAGCTATTGGCATGCTCCAATGCTTTCGTGACAGCACGGCGGATTGGTCCGGTAACGGATCGTCCGATGCCGCTGTATTGATTAGCCTCAATGGAGGCTGTTGGGTCTGCAGCAGCAGCTTGGGGGGCTACTGTAGCAGGAAATTGTTGGTTGTCTTGAGACATGATTGCTTCGTACTTGCTATAACCTGATAGCCTGCAAGGAAGGAAAAAACGGGGACTTTAAGAGTACACCGATAAGGATGCAAGAGACTTTTACGTTAAAGGAACAGTACGTGATTCAGGTTTCACTCAAGTTCTCTTTTGGAAGGGATAAGTCTTTTTGAGTCTCGTACAACTTTTTAAGTTGACGACTCCTTCTGGCCAGGAAGGTGTTTACAGCCTAGATGTTGCGGTAGCTTATATCCGCGGTTAGCTATACTTGCCATCTGTACTTTGACGTTTACTGTGCACACACGCCAAATATAAAGAGTTCGGGTGATGACAACCTTGGTGTCCCCGCCGCTGCTTCCATGTTTGGGGATTGCGGGGGACACCCTACCTGACGAAGGCACTACTCTCAGCTCAGGACAATACACCGAAAATAGGCGTGCCCATACACCCACACAGGTGGCTACCTCCGTCGATAGGACGAGCTAACACCACACGAATCGTCACAGCTGGCACGATTAAGTGTTAACCCGAGTGCATTCTCGGTAACTGTGGGGTCATCTTCGAAATCTAATCCACAGTTACACCCACATAGAGACTTCCTGCTCGTTTATGTGTGCTCTCTTAGATCGCATTTTCACCGTGTCATGAATTGGCTACTTCTGCTCACTTGATCGATGTTTTCGTCAAGTCCATCCAACCCTTCCGTTTAACCGAGGGTGGGAAAGCTCTGTGGCACTACGTAGAGCTCGTTCTGGGAAACACCGAGAACAGTGGCATCTGATGAACTTCATTCATATTGTACCTTCTGTGCCTCCATTATCACCGTTCTCATGCTGGTGAGAGCAACAAACTGGGCTTTTCAAAAGCACCTAAGAGAGCGACACCGCGAACATTCTTTCTACTATGTAGGGTGATCGGAAACAAACTTCAACATGTGAAGTGCCTGAACAGTTTCGGAGTCAAAGACAATTTTCGACACCTATTCACATGGACTGTTTGTCAAAGACATTTCAGTTGGCTGATGGACCTACTGTTCTAGATTCATTTATTATGGCTCCGTCATAGAACCTTCTCTACGGCGTGTTCTAACGCAAGTATCATACACTCTTCTTGGAGTGGCTGCTCCTTTCTGAGCTTCTGACACTTTCAGGATCTTATTAGAATCCGGGAGAGCCCTGCTGCGCTTACAATCGTACAATTGCCACTACGCTGCTTGCGGGGGGACCACAGGCGCTCTGCCATTTCTTCGGAGAATAGCCAGTCCTCTTCGGACACATTCCGATTCTCGATAGTGAACCATCAGGAGTACCAAGTACCACTTATCTAGATCAGCGTTTCTAGTACGCATCGCCGCCTTTTATGGCTTACAAGCTGACTCTTGCTTGTCCGATCACATTTGATCTTATTGCTTTTTATTGAGGCGCATACTCACTGCTTTATCCGATAAGCATAAACATGGTTGATTAGGAGGCCATTCTCCTGCTTCGTTTTCGAAGGCTTGAAGATCATGCTTCTTTAAGAGCAAGTCTTCCGTGGGGTATTATCTACGCGCCCACTGAGTGTCGTTAAGACCTCATGACTCTTGACTAGCTATAAGCTGGCGTATTCCTTATCCTTCCTTTAGAATCGTGACGATTCTCTCTCTTTCTCTCTAACGATAGTACCTTTCCAGGTCTATCCCTTGCATCGATACTCAGGTGGGGGAAAATAGCAACAAATTCAGATAACGATGAGGAGGATACTCATACAGGAATGAATGGAATGATAAGGCACTTTGAATTAACGGTTGCATGGTTTTATGGTTGAAGGGGGTGAATTATGGGTAACGGATAGCCTAGAGATCAGGGAGGATACCGGCTGGTAACCTTTACAACAACAACATTGACTGTTGGGATAACAAACAAAAGGATAACGAGAGGTGGTTAACAAGGTGAGACGTTTGGCCTCTTGGAGGATACGGAGGGTATTCTCTAGTCCTGATAGGATGGAGTTCTGGATGGAGCGCGGTAACACTGGCCATAAGAGTTAGGAAGACGTTCCATTCCTGGGCACAAAGCCGCATGATGCTCTGGGAGGTTACTTTGTCCGACGAGTGGACAAAGGCGGCAAGTTCTGCCTTCTTGGGGGCATACCTCTTGAGCTCGGTGTTCACTTTCAAGACACTTGCGGCAGAGCTTGTTGACTCTGACAAAGAAATCTCTCTCCTTCCAGATGTTCAGGACGTTACAAGACGTCGGCGAATGACTGTCCTTGCAGAAGACGCATCGCTATAATGTTAACTTTCTCATGTATCTCATGATTGCTATGCACTTACAGCTGAGTGAGCTCTTTGGGAGGCTACTGACGAAGAAGACTGGGAGGCTTGTGCAGCATCTGGTTCTGGGACCGTTGGAGGATGATGGGGGTCTTCGGAGGCTTTCGCCTTCAGGATTCGGTTCGAATCACTGACGAATTCACCGATATCATAGAGGCTACGCATCATGACTTTGATGTCCTTATCCATCTCTTCCGTCTGTCTCATAAGACGGTCGATGGCAGCACTAGTGTTGCGCTGCTGAGTCATGATGAGACGAGTGTTTTCTTTCATCGTCAACTCCATCAAGGCCAGTCTTTCGTTCAGCGCCTGAGCATTGCCTGTAATGCAATGTTGTTGTAAGGGTACTTATAAATTAGCTATATCTACCTCTTTCCGCAATCCATCTTCCGGACTCTTGAGCCATTTTTTGGTGGATTTTCCACATGGCCTGGAAGTTGTCCTTGGCCTCTGGGAGGCTACTCTTCACTCCTTGCTCTCCGTCGACTGCCATGGACTGATCGTCCGAAAACGGGCTGTGCTCCGGGAGGATACTGGCAGAAGACGATGCGCTTTTTTGCATATTAGCTGACATGATCTATAACAGCTCTTCTGATTAGACAAATAACATGTTAAACAGGTATAGCAAAGAGTGAAACTTTGAGAGGAAGATACGGATTGAGGCAAATATTATGCAATTTTTATAAGCAACCTTAAAGGTTACAGTAAAGAACAACAAGGGAAAACAACAATTAGAATGGTTAACAAGGGTTAACAACCCATTAGTCCTGGCCTTGGGAGGCTACATTAGTGTCCACGGTAGTGTGCACCTCTTCCACGTCCACCGTTCTTGGCTCTCTGTCCTCTGGAGGATACTTCGTGCTCTTGACGTCTGAAGCGGCGAGTGGGAAGCTTACTCTGCTCCTCTTCCTCTCTGCTATCGCAAAGAGCCGGGTGATGAGCGACTTCTGGAGCATTGGGATTTTTGAAGTACTTGTAGGCGCAGAAGAGGCACTTTGAGTCCTGTTCCGGACATGGATTCTCTTCGCTTTGATGTTTCATTCCCAAGCACATAGCACAACGGCCTGTGGTGCAAACCAGAGCACGGCGTTGCTTCCAATCAGTAATTGCGTCGCAATTATGGGACTGGTGGAAGGTGGAGGCGCAGAATGCGCACATCTGGAATTAGGACAATTCTAATGATGTTCTCAGTTGTCTTTACTTACGGGACGAGAAATCTCAGCAGGGTTTTGAACTTCCTGAAGAGGGGTTCTCTTGATCTCCGGCCTTTGGGAGGCTACTTGAGCAACCGGGGTGTTCTCTGATGGAGGCGTACCAGCTGGAGTCTTTGGACCAGAATGAGGATCTTTGAAGGTTGGAGAGAGGGAATAGTATCCTTCTGGAGTTGGGTCACGGGAGGTACTGTGGCGTTTTCCGCGAATGACGGCGCGGCGAGTGTCTTCGGAGGTTACTTCGATACGACACAGCTTGTTGCGGAAGTCCTTTGAATCCGAACCGAGGTCATCAACTTTCTTGTTGACCTCTCCAACAGTTCCCCACATATTCTGAATGGTGGTGGCCAGCTCCTGGATTTTACGATGACCATATTTGTCATTCTCATTCATTTGCGACTGGAGGATACCCAATGACGACGCCATTTCAGTCATGTCCTTCTCTCCTTTGAGTCGACTCTCGTCGAGCTTCTCCATCTTCTTACAGATCTCCTTGAGTCGCTTTGACATAGCATGGAGGCTACCTATAATTTACCCATTGCTGATAATGCTAATAATGTTCTGATAGTTACCTTTCTCGCCTGAGAGAAGACGTGCGGATTCCTCAGCCATCTCTCGTTGGATTTCAAAAATCCCTTCATCATCTTCCTTCTTTCTCTTTTGGAGCATAGGAGTTAGCATTGCCCCCATTGAGGTGCTGCTGGTGCGCTTCGTCGGTTTATCCGAAGCAGATGAAGAAGCGGAGGTACTGGGAACGTCTTTCTTGGTAGCTGGGAGGCTACTTCCGATGAGTGTGACGTTGTCGTCCTTCTGGAGGATACGAACAGGTGATTTCTTGGTGCTAGTGGTGCTAGTGTTAGTCGATGACGACATAGTGATTCACCTGTAATCATTCGCACTAGATTAAGTATCACTGTTAACAGCATAGATATAATCACGACAATCAATCGGTAAGAGAAAGGAATGGTAATAATGAATAACATATCAGATATTTATTAGCCATCTCAGGCTTCAATAAGGGTACCATGATGATCATCATCTCAGGCTTTAATAAGGGTACGATGATGATGATGAGTAAATAGATGATAACAGGTTAACAATTAGAGATCTTCGCCTTTTGGGAGGCTACAGGGGCTTCGGTCCACAAGGGGGCTACTTCAGAAGTGGTTCTGGAAGTACCAGGCCCTCCATGTCTTCTCCAATCCATGTTTGGGGGAGGCTACTCTCTTCCATGCCTACACTGTGGCAGAGGTGACGAAAACCGGGCCTGAATTAAATCAGATTTCTAACTGTTTCTGTATCATATTTACTCACGTGAATTCCGTCATTGCTCTTAGAACCTTGGGAGGTACTCTGAGCTCTTCTGAAGAACATGTCCGTAGAGAGTTCGCTCTTCTGGCACTTCTGGAGGGTACCGGCAACGATCTTGTAGTACTGGAGGGTACGGGCAGAGTCAACGTTGTATGGTTCATCATCAACAACGATGAAGACCAACGTGTCCTTATCGACCTCTATAGAGGCGGCGGCGATTTGGACCATGGGTGCTGCCTTCTTTTTCTCCGACTGGCCTTCCGGCTCCAGCTTTGGGGGGATACTCGCATCATGGGAACCGTCTCCATCTTGCTCGTGGGAACCGTGGATATTGACATCGACACGGATTCCAGGCTCTTGAGCAGCTTGTGGGGTATTCAATACGCAGTCCTCAAGCTTTTCCGATGTCATCTGTAAAAAATATGACATATTTTTCAGATATTTTAAGGATTTTATACCTTGACAATCGGGAGATGGGGAATATCGTATTCCGATGAGCGATTTTCCTCCTTTGGGGGGCTACTCTCTCTTATTTGGCCTTCTTCTGACCCTTGGGGGGCTACTTCGTTCCTCAGCTTCGCTTTTTCGAGCAATTCTCTGCAAAAAACGCCAATTTTTACGAGAAAATGGGTTAAAAGAGCAAGAGGAACGGAAATATCACGATAAATGAGCAACGGACATTCAAAGGAACAAGCGCTTATCAATTCCGGCTATTTTCAACCCAAAATATTGAGTTTATCGATTTTCGAAAAAATTCGAAAAATTTCGAAATTAATTTTTCAGTGAAAAATTCAAATTTTCGGGCATTTTTGGACTTAAAATAGGCTTTTCATGCATTCGCAAGGCCACGCGTTCGCCTAAAACACGAAAAATGCGGAAAAAATTGAATTTCGAAAAATATTTAGGCCAAAATTAATTTTTAGGCCGGCGATGGATTTTTTCGTGAAAAATCATGGAAAGTTGAGCATTTTGAGCATTAAAATAGGCTTCTAAAATTCTGAGAGTCAAAATTCTAGCGAAAATTGCAAAAAATTCGGGAAAAAACGACCAAAATTTAGGCCAGAGCGATAAAAATGGGAAAAATGAGTGGGCGTTGCCGCCGCTCCCACGCTCTGGAAGGTCTGCATTTGCGCGTACACTTCGGTGTATTATTGCGGACAAATGAATTTTTGGCATTTTGCCAGCTATCTACCGTAGCTCTTCCGAATAATTAATTGAATTTTCGATGGTTCAGTGGATTTTCGAGCAAAATTCACAGAATTTGACAAACAAGAAAGCACTATATGCACAAATTTGGCCTTTTTAGGCTCATTTTTTCCAGATTTTCAGGAAATCGCCATTATTTCGAAAGGGAATGGTCTTTTTAGCGGATTTTTCAAATCAACGCTACTGGAAAGGGAAAAACGGCTTCTAGGCCAGAATTTCGCAGAATTTCGACTGGATCACCAGGAATTCTCTACTATCGCAGTCATACGACTATATTAGCGATATTGCACCAATATTTTTTGGTGTTTGGTAACCACTGGGGGCTACTCGGCTCTCAGCCTTCTCTTTTAGCACGTTGGCTAAACTCTTCGCCGCTAGGGCTCTCTTTTTCTCTCTCGTCGCAAAGGCTTTTTAGCATATTTTTGGACGGTTGCTTTATCCGTTAAGCATAAACATGGTTGATAAGGAGCCCATTCTCCTGCTTCATTTTGAAGACTTTTTTCGCCACTCAGGTTTCGCCTCACCACTATCACGTGTCTCAGAGCACGTTAGGCGATTTTTGAACTACTCGGGCGTCAATTCTCTACTCTCGCTGCCACGGAGGAGTTCTTTTCGACTGTTCAGCGATTTGGAAAAATCGGGCAGCGGTTCCCCGCTATCGGTGCCTCGGAAGAGGACTTTTGAACAGGTTTTAGTGATTTTTGAAAAATCGGGCAGCACTTCCCCACTATCGGTGCCTCAGAAGAGGACTTTTGAACCGTTTTCAGCTACTTTTTGCTTCTGGAGGCTACTCTTGACGCTGGAATCGGCTGTTTTCCTGCTCAGTGGCCACGGACCGTCTTCGAATTCCAGCGTGCCTGCAAATAAAGTGGGGGGCGACGAAACGTCGGCCGATTAGTAGAGAGAGAGAAAATGACGGGTAAAACGAGCATTAAAGTGAACACAGTGATAAATGGAAGCGAGGAAAGAGAGATTAGGTGAAAAATAGAAAAATTAAAAAGATTTGAAGAGTTTCGAAAATATTCGAAATGTTTCGAAAAGAGAAAAATAGGCTAAAATAGAGAGGAAAGGAGGAATCTAACATTTTTTAGGCTTAATTTACACACGCAATGGACAGTGGGTTACTCAGACTGCACGAGCTCTCTCCTGACCGGCTGGGTCCGCGTAAATCCGATTTTCCAAGGAAAAAACGGTAAATACGAACATCTTAACAGAATTCCGAGAATTCTGGACCCGCGTCGATGCACCATGTCGACAACGTAGCCGAGGTCAGCCGAGACCGCTACAAGTCGGAGACGAGAGAGAACTGTGAACCGTGCGCTAAGTACCCCGAAAGCCCTACATGTGTAAGATAAGCTGTGCAAGCAGATAACAGTACACGAGTTATCATTGACCCATTTATTAGACCGAGTCAAAGACAAAGCGAGAAAAGACGAGGGAAAATAAGAGAGAAAAACAGGCGAATTAGGAGGTGTACCGCTGGACTAAAACCTCGGTGAGGAAACCGTGCACTCCTCCCGAAACCATAACTCTCGAAACCTCGCCAAAACGCTGGTGAAACAAAGGTGGAAAAACCTGGGAAAATTGGGAGGTTACGTTACAGGTCAGAGAAACGACCAGCAGCGATTCGCTGCACGCAACACTTCAAGAGGTAACGACTCTCGAGTGCAAGCGAGTGGGCGCGCGTCGAGTGAACGCCGCTACGCGGCGACAGTGGGTCTCGCCACGAAAGAGGGAGAGAGACGCAGACACTCGTTCGCGCGGGAATTCAAATGTGAATTCTTTGGAATTGGGATTTTACAGAAGGAAAGAAGGCCAATTAAATCGGGGAAAGACGGGAAAAAGAGGGGAATAACTGACACGGTAATAAGGCGACAAGACAGGGAGTTTTGAGGGCAAAACTGTTAGACCCTGGCTTAGAGAGCCTTCAAGTTGGCCGATTCTGGAGCCAGAGGCTGGAATCGACAACATACAGTTTTTGCAATACAGTTTTTGTACGACAGTTTTTGTACGACAGTTTTTGTACGACAGTTTTTGTAATACAGTTTTTGTAATACAGTTTTTGTAATACAGTTTTTGTAATACAGTTTTTGTAATACAGTTTTTGTACGACAGTTTTTGTAATACAGTTTTTGTAATACAGTTTTTGTACGACAGTTTTTGTACGACAGTTTTTGTAATACAGTTTTTGTAATACAGTTTTTGTAATACAGTTTTTGTAATACAGTTTTTGTAATACAGTTTTTGTAATACAGTTTTTGTAATACAGTTTTTGTAATACAGTTTTTGTACGACAGTTTTTGTAATACAGTTTTTGTACGACAGTTTTTGTAATACAGTTTTTGTACGACAGTTTTTGTAATACAGATTTTGTAATACAGTTTTTGTACGACAGTTTTTGTACGACAGTTTTTGTAATACAGTTTTTGTAATACAGTTTTTGTAATACAGTTTTTGTAATACAGTTTTTGTAATACAGTTTTTTTAATACAGTTTTTGTACGACAGTTTTTGTACGACAGTTTTTGTACGACAGTTTTTGCAATACAGTTTTTGTACGACAGTTTTTGTAATACAGTTTTTGTAATACAGTTTTTGTAATACAGTTTTTGTAATACAGTTTTTGTACGACAGTTTTTGTACGACAGTTTTTGTACGACAGTTTTTGTACGACAGTTTTTGTAATACAGTTTTTGTAATACAGTTTTTGTAATACAGTTTTTGTAATACAGTTTTTGTACGACAGTTTTTGTAATACAGTTTTTGTACGACAGTTTTTGTAATACAGTTTTTGTACGACAGTTTTTGTACGACAGTTTTTGTAATACAGTTTTTGTAATACAGTTTTTGTACGACAGTTTTTGTAATACAGTTTTTGTAATACAGTTTTTGTGATATAGTTTTCGTAATACAGTTTTTGTAATACAGTTTTTGTAATACAGTTTTTGTAATACAGTTTTTGTAATACAGATTTTGCAATACAGTTTTTGTAATACAGTTTTTGTACGACAGTTTTTGTAATACAGTTTTTGTAATACAGTTTTTGTACGACAGTTTTTGTAATACAGTTTTTGTAATACAGTTTTTGTACGACAGTTTTTGTACGACAGTTTTTGTACGACAGTTTTTGTAATACAGTTTTTGTAATACAGTTTTTGTAATACAGTTTTTGTGATACAGTTTTTGTAATACAGTTTTTGTGATACAGTTTTTGTAATACAGTTTTTGTAATACAGTTTTTGTACGACAGTTTTTGTACGACAGTTTTTGTACGACAGTTTTTGTAATACAGTTTTTGTACGACAGTTTTTGTAATACAGTTTTTGTAATACAGTTTTTGTACGACAGTTTTTGTAATACAGTTTTTGTAATACAGTTTTTGTACGACAGTTTTTGTACGACAGTTTTTGTAATACAGTTTTTGTACGACAGTTTTTGTACGACAGTTTTTGTACGACAGTTTTTGTAATACAGTTTTTGTACGACAGTTTTTGTAATACAGTTTTTGTACGACAGTTTTTGTACGACAGTTTTTGTAATACAGTTTTTGTAATACAGTTTTTGTAATACAGTTTTTGTACGACAGTTTTTGTACGACAGTTTTTGTACGACAGTTTTTGTACGACAGTTTTTGCAATACAGTTTTTGTACGACAGTTTTTGTAATACAGTTTTTGTACGACAGTTTTTGTAATACAGTTTTTGTACGACAGTTTTTGTACGACAGTTTTTGTACGACAGTTTTTGCAATACAGTTTTTGTACGACAGTTTTTGTAATACAGTTTTTGTAATACAGTTTTTGTACGACAGTTTTTGTACGACAGTTTTTGTACGACAGTTTTTGTAATACAGTTTTTGTACGACAGTTTTTGTACGACAGTTTTTGTACGACAGTTTTTGTACGACAGTTTTTGTAATACAGTTTTTGTACGACAGTTTTTGTACGACAGTTATTGTACGACAGTTTTTGTAATACAGTTTTTGTACGACAGTTTTTGCAATACAGTTTTTGTACGACAGTTTTTGTAATACAGTTTTTGTACGACAGTTTTTGTACGACAGTTTTTGTACGACAGTTTTTGTACGACAGTTTTTGTACGACAGTTTTTGCAATACAGTTTTTGTACGACAGTTTTTGTAATACAGTTTTTGTACGACAGTTTTTGTAATACAGTTTTTGTACGACAGTTTTTGTAATACAGTTTTTGTACGACAGTTTTTGTACGACAGTTTTTGTACGACAGTTTTTGTACGACAGTTTTTGTACGACAGTTTTTGCAATACAGTTTTTGTACGACAGTTTTTGTAATACAGTTTTTGTAATACAGTTTTTGTACTACAGTTTTTGTACGACAGTTTTTGTACGACAGTTTTTGTACGACAGTTTTTGTACGACAGTTTTTGTACGACAGTTTTTGTAATACAGTTTTTGTACGACAGTTTTTGTACGACAGTTTTTGTACGACAGTTTTTGTAATACAGTTTTTGTAATACAGTTTTTGTAATACAGTTTTTGTACGACAGTTTTTGTACGACAGTTTTTGTAATACAGTTTTTGTAATACAGTTTTTGTACGACAGTTTTTGTACGACAGTTTTTGTACGACAGTTTTTGTAATACAGTTTTTGTAATACAGTTTTTGTAATACAGTTTTTGTACGACAGTTTTTGTACGACAGTTTTTGTACGACAGTTTTTGTACGACAGTTTTTGCAATACAGTTTTTGTACGACAGTTTTTGTAATACAGTTTTTGTACGACAGTTTTTGTAATACAGTTTTTGTACGACAGTTTTTGTACGACAGTTTTTGTACGACAGTTTTTGCAATACAGTTTTTGTACGACAGTTTTTGTAATACAGTTTTTGTAATACAGTTTTTGTACGACAGTTTTTGTACGACAGTTTTTGAACGACAGTTTTTGTACGACAGTTTTTGTAATACAGTTTTTGTAATACAGTTTTTGTACGACAGTTTTTGTAATACAGTTTTTGTACGACAGTTTTTGTAATACAGTTTTTGTACGACAGTTTTTGTAATACAGTTTTTGTACGACAGTTTTTGTACGACAGTTTTTGTAATACAGTTTTTGTACGACAGTTTTTGTACGACAGTTTTTGTACGACAGTTTTTGCAATACAGTTTTTGTACGACAGTTTTTGTAATACAGTTTTTGTAATACAGTTTTTGTACGACAGTTTTTGTACGACAGTTTTTGTACGACAGTTTTTGTAATACAGTTTTTGTACGACAGTTTTTGTACGACAGTTTTTGTACGACAGTTTTTGTACGACAGTTTTTGTAATACAGTTTTTGTAC
The DNA here is from genome assembly GCA_963932045.1 of Caenorhabditis sinica. Lineage (NCBI taxonomy): Eukaryota > Metazoa > Nematoda > Chromadorea > Rhabditida > Rhabditidae > Caenorhabditis > Caenorhabditis sinica. Next base: position 28,878,325 of record OZ009938.1, read on the forward strand.
GACAGTTTTTGTACGACAGTTATTGTACGACAGTTTTTGTAATACAGTTTTTGTAATACAGTTTTTGTACGACAGTTTTTGTAATACAGTTTTTGTACGACAGTTTTTGTAATACAGTTTTTGTACGACAGTTTTTGTACGACAGTTTTTGTACGACAGTTTTTGTACGACAGTTTTTGTACGACAGTTTTTGCAATACAGTTTTTGTACGACAGTTTTTGTAATACAGTTTTTGTAATACAGTTTTTGTACTACAGTTTTTGTACGACAGTTTTTGTACGACAGTTTTTGTACGACAGTTTTTGTACGACAGTTTTTGTACGACAGTTTTTGTAATACAGTTTTTGTACGACAGTTTTTGTACGACAGTTTTTGTACGACAGTTTTTGTAATACAGTTTTTGTAATACAGTTTTTGTAATACAGTTTTTGTACGACAGTTTTTGTACGACAGTTTTTGTAATACAGTTTTTGTAATACAGTTTTTGCAATACAGTTTTTGTACGACAGTTTTTGTAATACAGTTTTTGTACGACAGTTTTTGTACGACAGTTTTCGTAATACAGTTTTCGTAATACAGTTTTTGTACGACAGTTTTTGTACGACAGTTTTTGTACGACAGTTTATGTAATACAGTTTTTGTAATACAGTTTTTGTAATACAGTTTTTGTAATACAGTTTTTGTAATACAGTTTTTGTACGACAGTTTTTGCAATACAGTTTTTGTACGACAGTTTTTGTACGACAGTTTTTGAACGACAGTTTTTGTACGACAGTTTTCGTAATACAGTTTTCGTAATACAGTTTTTGTAATACAGTTTTTGTACGACAGTTTTTGTACGACAGTTTTTGTACGACAGTTTTTGTAATACAGTTTTTGTAATACAGTTTTTGTAATACAGTTTTTGTACGACAGTTTTTGTACGACAGTTTTTGTACGACAGTTTTTGTACGACAGTTTTTGCAATACAGTTTTTGTACGACAGTTTTTGTAATACAGTTTTTGTACGACAGTTTTTGTAATACAGTTTTTGTACGACAGTTTTTGTACGACAGTTTTTGTACGACAGTTTTTGCAATACAGTTTTTGTACGACAGTTTTTGTAATACAGTTTTTGTAATACAGTTTTTGTACGACAGTTTTTGTACGACAGTTTTTGAACGACAGTTTTTGTACGACAGTTTTTGTAATACAGTTTTTGTAATACAGTTTTTGTACGACAGTTTTTGTAATACAGTTTTTGTACGACAGTTTTTGTAATACAGTTTTTGTACGACAGTTTTTGTAATACAGTTTTTGTACGACAGTTTTTGTACGACAGTTTTTGTAATACAGTTTTTGTACGACAGTTTTTGTACGACAGTTTTTGTACGACAGTTTTTGCAATACAGTTTTTGTACGACAGTTTTTGTAATACAGTTTTTGTAATACAGTTTTTGTACGACAGTTTTTGTACGACAGTTTTTGTACGACAGTTTTTGTAATACAGTTTTTGTACGACAGTTTTTGTACGACAGTTTTTGTACGACAGTTTTTGTACGACAGTTTTTGTAATACAGTTTTTGTACGACAGTTTTTGTACGACAGTTATTGTACGACAGTTTTTGTAATACAGTTTTTGTAATACAGTTTTTGTACGACAGTTTTTGTAATACAGTTTTTGTACGACAGTTTTTGTAATACAGTTTTTGTACGACAGTTTTTGTACGACAGTTTTTGTACGACAGTTTTTGTACGACAGTTTTTGTACGACAGTTTTTGCAATACAGTTTTTGTACGACAGTTTTTGTAATACAGTTTTTGTAATACAGTTTTTGTACTACAGTTTTTGTACGACAGTTTTTGTACGACAGTTTTTGTACGACAGTTTTTGTACGACAGTTTTTGTACGACAGTTTTTGTAATACAGTTTTTGTACGACAGTTTTTGTACGACAGTTTTTGTACGACAGTTTTTGTAATACAGTTTTTGTAATACAGTTTTTGTAATACAGTTTTTGTACGACAGTTTTTGTACGACAGTTTTTGTAATACAGTTTTTGTAATACAGTTTTTGCAATACAGTTTTTGTACGACAGTTTTTGTAATACAGTTTTTGTACGACAGTTTTTGTACGACAGTTTTCGTAATACAGTTTTCGTAATACAGTTTTTGTACGACAGTTTTTGTACGACAGTTTTTGTACGACAGTTTATGTATTACAGTTTTTGTAATACAGTTTTTGTAATACAGTTTTTGTAATACAGTTTTTGTAATACAGTTTTTGTACAACAGTTTTTGTACGACAGTTTTTGTACGACAGTTTTTGTAATACAGTTTTCGTAATACAGTTTTCGTAATACAGTTTTTGTAATACAGTTTTTGTACGACAGTTTTTGTACGACAGTTTTTGTAATACAGTTTTTGTAATACAGTTTTTGTGATATAGTTTTTGTAATACAGTTTTTGTAATACAGTTTTTGTAATACAGTTTTTGTAATACAGTTTTCGTAATACAGTTTTTGTAATACAGTTTTTGTACGACAGTTTTTGTACGACAGTTTTTGTACGACAGTATTCGTACGACAGTTTTTGTACGACAGTTTTTGTACGACAGTTTTTGTACGACAGTTTTTGTACGACAGTTTTTGTACGACAGTTTTTGTACGACAGTTTTTGTACGACAGTTTTTGTAATACAGTTTTTGTAATACAGTTTTTGTAATACAGTTTTTGTAATACAGTTTTTGTAATACAGTTTTTGTAATACAGTTTTTGTACGACAGTTTTTGTACGACAGTATTCGTACGACAGTTTTTGTACGACAGTTTTTGTACGACAGTTTTTGTACGACAGTTTTTGTAATACAGTTTTTGCAATACAGTTTTTGTAATACAGTTTTTGTACGACAGTTTTTGTAATACAGTTTTTGTAATACAGTTTTTGTGATATAGTTTTCGTAATACAGTTTTTGTAATACAGTTTTTGTACGACAGTTTTTGTACGACAGTTTTTGTAATACAGATTTTGCAATACAGTTTTTGTAATACAGTTTTTGTACGACAGTTTTTGTAATACAGTTTTTGTGATATAGTTTTTGTAATACAGTTTTTGTAATACAGTTTTTGTACGACAGTTTTTGTACGACAGTTTTTGTACGACAGTTTTTGTACGACAGTTTTTGTAATACAGTTTTTGTAATACAGTTTTTGTAATACAGTTTTTGTAATACAGTTTTTGTAATACAGTTTTTGTAATACAGTTTTTGTACGACAGTTTTTGTACGACAGTTTTTGTACGACAGTTTTTGTAATACAGTTTTTGTAATACAGTTTTTGTAATACAGTTTTTGTAATACAGTTTTTGTAATACAGTTTTTGTAATACAGTTTTTGTACGACAGTTTTTGTACGACAGTTTTTGTACGACAGTATCCGTACGACAGTTTTTGTACGACAGTTTTTGTACGACAGTATCCGTACGACAGTTTTTGTACGACAGTTTTTGTACGACAGTTTTTGTAATACAGTTTTTGTAATACAGTTTTTGTAATACAGTTTTTGTACGACAGTTTTTGTACGACAGTATCCGTACGACAGTTTTTGTACGACAGTTTTTGTACGACAGTTTTTGTAATACAGTTTTTGTAATACAGTTTTTGTACGACAGTTTTTGTAATACAGTTTTTGTAATACAGTTTTTGCAATACAGTTTTTGTAATACAGTTTTTGTACGACAGTTTTTGTAATACAGTTTTTGTAATACAGTTTTTGTGATATAGTTTTCGTAATACAGTTTTTGTAATACAGTTTTTGTACGACAGTTTTTGTACGACAGTTTTTGTAATACAGTTTTTGTAATACAGTTTTTGTAATACAGTTTTTGTAATACAGTTTTTGTAATACAGTTTTTGTAATACAGTTTTTGTGATATAGTTTTCGTAATACAGTTTTTGTAATACAGTTTTTGTACGACAGTTTTTGTACGACAGTTTTTGTAATACAGTTTTTGTAATACAGTTTTTGTAATACAGTTTTTGTAATACAGTTTTTGTAATACAGTTTTTGTAATACAGTTTTTGCAATACAGTTTTTGTAATACAGTTTTTGTAATACAGTTTTTGTAATACAGTTTTTGTACGACAGTTTTTGTACGACAGTTTTTGTACGACAGTTTTTGTACGACAGTTTTTGTACGACAGTTTTTGTACGACAGTTTTTGTAATACAGTTTTTGTAATACAGTTTTTGTACGACAGTTTTTGTACGACAGTTTTTGTAATACAGTTTTTGTAATACAGTTTTTGTAATACAGTTTTTGTAATACAGTTTTTGTAATACAGTTTTTGTAATACAGTTTTTGTGATATAGTTTTCGTAATACAGTTTTTGTAATACAGTTTTTGTACGACAGTTTTTGTACGACAGTTTTTGTACGACAGTTTTTGTAATACAGTTTTTGTAATACAGTTTTTGTACGACAGTTTTTGTACGACAGTTTTTGTAATACAGTTTTTGTAATACAGTTTTTGTAATACAGTTTTTGTAATACAGTTTTTGTAATACAGTTTTTGTAATACAGTTTTTGTAATACAGTTTTTGTAATACAGTTTTTGTACGACAGTTTTTGTAATACAGTTTTTGTACGACAGTTTTTGTAATACAGTTTTTGTACGACAGTTTTTGTAATACAGATTTTGTAATACAGTTTTTGTACGACAGTTTTTGTACGACAGTTTTTGTAATACAGTTTTTGTAATACAGTTTTTGTAATACAGTTTTTGTAATACAGTTTTTGTAATACAGTTTTTGTAATACAGTTTTTGTACGACAGTTTTTGTACGACAGTTTTTGTACGACAGTTTTTGTACGACAGTTTTTGTACGACAGTTTTTGTACGACAGTTTTTGCAATACAGTTTTTGTACGACAGTTTTTGTAATACAGTTTTTGTAATACAGTTTTTGTAATACAGTTTTTGTAATACAGTTTTTGTACGACAGTTTTTGTAATACAGTTTTTGTACGACAGTTTTTGTACGACAGTTTTTGTAATACAGTTTTTGTAATACAGTTTTTGTAATACAGTTTTTGTAATACAGTTTTTGTAATACAGTTTTTGTAATACAGTTTTTGCAATACAGTTTTTGTAATACAGTTTTTGTAATACAGTTTTTGTAATACAGTTTTTGTACGACAGTTTTTGTACGACAGTTTTTGTACGACAGTTTTTGTACGACAGTTTTTGTACGACAGTTTTTGTACGACAGTTTTTGTAATACAGTTTTTGTAATACAGTTTTTGTACGACAGTTTTTGTACGACAGTTTTTGTAATACAGTTTTTGTAATACAGTTTTTGTAATACAGTTTTTGTAATACAGTTTTTGTAATACAGTTTTTGTAATACAGTTTTTGTGATATAGTTTTCGTAATACAGTTTTTGTAATACAGTTTTTGTACGACAGTTTTTGTACGACAGTTTTTGTACGACAGTTTTTGTAATACAGTTTTTGTAATACAGTTTTTGTACGACAGTTTTTGTACGACAGTTTTTGTAATACAGTTTTTGTAATACAGTTTTTGTAATACAGTTTTTGTAATACAGTTTTTGTAATACAGTTTTTGTAATACAGTTTTTGTAATACAGTTTTTGTAATACAGTTTTTGTACGACAGTTTTTGTAATACAGTTTTTGTACGACAGTTTTTGTAATACAGTTTTTGTACGACAGTTTTTGTAATACAGATTTTGTAATACAGTTTTTGTACGACAGTTTTTGTACGACAGTTTTTGTAATACAGTTTTTGTAATACAGTTTTTGTAATACAGTTTTTGTAATACAGTTTTTGTAATACAGTTTTTGTAATACAGTTTTTGTACGACAGTTTTTGTACGACAGTTTTTGTACGACAGTTTTTGTACGACAGTTTTTGTACGACAGTTTTTGCAATACAGTTTTTGTACGACAGTTTTTGTAATACAGTTTTTGTAATACAGTTTTTGTAATACAGTTTTTGTAATACAGTTTTTGTACGACAGTTTTTGTACGACAGTTTTTGTACGACAGTTTTTGTACGACAGTTTTTGTACGACAGTTTTTGTAATACAGTTTTTGTAATACAGTTTTTGTAATACAGTTTTTGTAATACAGTTTTTGTAATACAGTTTTTGTAATACAGTTTTTGTACGACAGTTTTTGTAATACAGTTTTTGTACGACAGTTTTTGTAATACAGTTTTTGTACGACAGTTTTTGTACGACAGTTTTTGTAATACAGTTTTTGTAATACAGTTTTTGTACGACAGTTTTTGTAATACAGTTTTTGTAATACAGTTTTTGTGATATAGTTTTCGTAATACAGTTTTTGTAATACAGTTTTTGTAATACAGTTTTTGTAATACAGTTTTTGTAATACAGATTTTGCAATACAGTTTTTGTAATACAGTTTTTGTACGACAGTTTTTGTAATACAGTTTTTGTAATACAGTTTTTGTACGACAGTTTTTGTAATACAGTTTTTGTAATACAGTTTTTGTAATACAGTTTTTGTAATACAGTTTTTGTAATACAGTTTTTGTAATACAGTTTTTGTACGACAGTTTTTGTACGACAGTTTTTGTACGACAGTTTTTGTACGACAGTTTTTGTAATACAGTTTTTGTAATACAGTTTTTGTAATACAGTTTTTGTAATACAGTTTTTGTAATACAGTTTTTGTAATACAGTTTTTGTAATACAGTTTTTGTACGACAGTTTTTGTAATACAGTTTTTGTAATACAGTTTTTGTACGACAGTTTTTGTAATACAGTTTTTGTACGACAGTTTTTGTACGACAGTTTTTGTACGACAGTTTTTGTAATACAGTTTTTGTACGACAGTTTTTGTACGACAGTTTTTGTACGACAGTTTTTGTACGACAGTTTTTGTAATACAGTTTTTGTAATACAGTTTTTGTAATACAGTTTTTGTAATACAGTTTTTGTAATACAGTTTTTGTAATACAGTTTTTGTAATACAGTTTTTGTAATACAGTTTTTGTAATACAGTTTTTGTAATACAGTTTTTGTACGACAGTTTTTGTAATACAGTTTTTGTACGACAGTTTTTGTACGACAGTTTTTGTACGACAGTTTTTGTAATACAGTTTTTGTACGACAGTTTTTGTACGACAGTTTTTGTACGACAGTTTTTGTACGACAGTTTTTGCAATACAGTTTTTGTACGACAGTTTTTGTAATACAGTTTTTGTAATACAGTTTTTGTAATACAGTTTTTGTAATACAGTTTTTGTACGACAGTTTTTGTACGACAGTTTTTGTACGACAGTTTTTGTACGACAGTTTTTGTAATACAGTTTTTGTAATACAGTTTTTGTAATACAGTTTTTGTAATACAGTTTTTGTAATACAGTTTTTGTAATACAGTTTTTGTAATACAGTTTTTGTAATACAGTTTTTGTAATACAGTTTTTGTAATACAGTTTTTGTACGACAGTTTTTGTAATACAGTTTTTGTACGACAGTTTTTGTACGACAGTTTTTGTACGACAGTTTTTGTAATACAGTTTTTGTACGACAGTTTTTGTACGACAGTTTTTGTACGACAGTTTTTGTACGACAGTTTTTGCAATACAGTTTTTGTACGACAGTTTTTGTAATACAGTTTTTGTACGACAGTTTTTGTACGACAGTTTTTGTAATACAGTTTTTGTACGACAGTTTTTGCAATACAGTTTTTGTACGACAGTTTTTGTAATACAGTTTTTGTACGACAGTTTTTGTACGACAGTTTTTGTAATACAGTTTTTGTACGACAGTTTTTGTAATACAGTTTTTGTAATACAGTTTTTGTAATACAGTTTTTGTAATACAGTTTTTGTAATACAGTTTTTGTAATACAGTTTTTGTAATACAGTTTTTGTAATACAGTTTTTGTAATACAGTTTTTGTAATACAGTTTTTGTACGACAGTTTTTGTAATACAGTTTTTGTACGACAGTTTTTGTAATACAGTTTTTGTAATACAGTTTTTGTAATACAGTTTTTGTAATACAGTTTTTGTAATACAGTTTTTGTAATACAGTTTTTGTAATACAGTTTTTGTAATACAGTTTTTGTAATACAGTTTTTGTAATACAGTTTTTGTACGACAGTTTTTGTAATACAGTTTTTGTACGACAGTTTTTGTAATACAGTTTTTGTACGACAGTTTTTGTAATACAGTTTTTGTACGACAGTTTTTGTAATACAGTTTTTGTACGACAGTTTTTGTAATACAGTTTTTGTACGACAGTTTTTGTACGACAGTTTTTGTAATACAGTTTTTGTACGACAGTTTTTGTAATACAGTTTTTGTACGACAGTTTTTGCAATACAGTTTTTGTACGACAGTTTTTGTAATACAGTTTTTGTACGACAGTTTTTGTACGACAGTTTTTGTAATACAGTTTTTGTACGACAGTTTTTGTACGACAGTTTTTGTACGACAGTTTTTGTAATACAGTTTTTGTACGACAGTTTTTCGTCGTACAAAAACTGTATTACAAAAACTGTATTACAAAAACTGTATTACAAAAACTGTATTACAAAAACTGTATTACAAAAACTGTATTACAAAAACTGTATTACAAAAACTGTATTACAAAAACTGTATTACAAAAACTGTATTACAAAAACTGTATTACAAAAACTGTATTACAAAAACTGTCGTACAAAAACTGTCGTACAAAAACTGTATTACAAAAACTGTCGTACAAAAACTGTATTGCAAAAACTATCGTACAAAAACTGTCGTACAAAAACTGTCGTACAAAAACTGTATTACAAAAACTGTCGTACAAAAACTGTCGTACAAAAACTGTCGTACAAAAACTGTATTACAAAAACTGTCGTACAAAAACTGTATTACAAAAACTGTATTACAAAAACTGTATTACAAAAACTGTATTACAAAAACTGTATTACAAAAACTGTATTACAAAAACTGTATTACAAAAACTGTATTACAAAAACTGTATTACAAAAACTGTATTACAAAAACTGTCGTACAAAAACTGTCGTACAAAAACTGTCGTACAAAAACTGTCGTACAAAAACTGTATTACAAAAACTGTATTACAAAAACTGTATTACAAAAACTGTCGTACAAAAACTGTCGTACAAAAACTGTATTACAAAAACTGTATTACAAAAACTGTCGTACAAAAACTGTATTACAAAAACTGTATTGCAAAATCTGTATTACAAAAACTGTATTACAAAAACTGTATTACAAAAACTGTATTACAAAAACTGTATTACGAAAACTATATCACAAAAACTGTATTACAAAAACTGTATTACAAAAACTGTCGTACAAAAACTGTATTACAAAAACTGTATTACAAAAACTGTCGTACAAAAACTGTCGTACAAAAACTGTATTACAAAAACTGTCGTACAAAAACTGTATTACAAAAACTGTCGTACAAAAACTGTATTACAAAAACTGTATTACAAAAACTGTATTACAAAAACTGTATTACAAAAACTGTCGTACAAAAACTGTCGTACAAAAACTGTCGTACAAAAACTGTCGTACAAAAACTGTCGTACAAAAACTGTATTACAAAAACTGTATTACAAAAACTGTATTACAAAAACTGTATTACAAAAACTGTCGTACAAAAACTGTATTGCAAAAACTGTCGTACAAAAACTGTCGTACAAAAACTGTCGTACAAAAACTGTCGTACAAAAACTGTCGTACAAAAACTGTATTACAAAAACTGTATTACAAAAACTGTATTACAAAAACTGTATTACAAAAACTGTATTACAAAAACTGTATTACAAAAACTGTCGTACAAAAACTGTCGTACAAAAACTGTATTACAAAATCTGTATTACAAAAACTGTCGTACAAAAACTGTATTACAAAAACTGTCGTACAAAAACTGTATTACAAAAACTGTCGTACAAAAACTGTATTACAAAAACTGTATTACAAAAACTGTATTACAAAAACTGTATTACAAAAACTGTATTACAAAAACTGTATTACAAAAACTGTATTACAAAAACTGTATTACAAAAACTGTCGTACAAAAACTGTCGTACAAAAACTGTATTACAAAAACTGTATTACGAAAACTATATCACAAAAACTGTATTACAAAAACTGTATTACAAAAACTGTATTACAAAAACTGTATTACAAAAACTGTATTACAAAAACTGTATTACAAAAACTGTCGTACAAAAACTGTCGTACAAAAACTGTATTACAAAAACTGTATTACAAAAACTGTATTACAAAAACTGTCGTACAAAAACTGTATTACAAAAACTGTATTGCAAAAACTGTATTACAAAAACTGTATTACAAAAACTGTCGTACAAAAACTGTATTACAAAAACTGTATTACAAAAACTGTCGTACAAAAACTGTCGTACAAAAACTGTCGTACGAATACTGTCGTACAAAAACTGTCGTACAAAAACTGTATTACAAAAACTGTATTACAAAAACTGTATTACAAAAACTGTCGTACAAAAACTGTCGTACAAAAACTGTCGTACGAATACTGTCGTACAAAAACTGTCGTACAAAAACTGTCGTACAAAAACTGTATTACAAAAACTGTATTACAAAAACTGTATTACAAAAACTGTATTACAAAAACTGTCGTACAAAAACTGTATTACAAAAACTGTCGTACAAAAACTGTCGTACAAAAACTGTATTACAAAAACTGTATTACAAAAACTGTATTACAAAAACTGTATTACAAAAACTGTATTACAAAAACTGTATTACAAAAACTGTATTACAAAAACTGTATTACAAAAACTGTATTACAAAAACTGTCGTACAAAAACTGTCGTACAAAAACTGTCGTACAAAAACTGTCGTACAAAAACTGTATTTCAAAAACTGTATTACAAAAACTGTATTACAAAAACTGTCGTACAAAAACTGTCGTACAAAAACTGTATTACAAAAACTGTATTACAAAAACTGTCGTACAAAAACTGTATTACAAAAACTGTATTGCAAAATCTGTATTACAAAAACTGTATTACAAAAACTGTATTACAAAAACTGTATTACAAAAACTGTATTACGAAAACTATATCACAAAAACTGTATTACAAAAACTGTATTACAAAAACTGTCGTACAAAAACTGTATTACAAAAACTGTATTACAAAAACTGTCGTACAAAAACTGTCGTACAAAAACTGTATTACAAAAACTGTCGTACAAAAACTGTATTACAAAAACTGTCGTACAAAAACTGTATTACAAAAACTGTATTACAAAAACTGTATTACAAAAACTGTATTACAAAAACTGTCGTACAAAAACTGTCGTACAAAAACTGTCGTACAAAAACTGTCGTACAAAAACTGTCGTACAAAAACTGTATTACAAAAACTGTATTACAAAAACTGTATTACAAAAACTGTATTACAAAAACTGTCGTACAAAAACTGTCGTACAAAAACTGTATTACAAAAACTGTATTACAAAAACTGTCGTACAAAAACTGTATTACAAAAACTGTCGTACAAAAACTGTATTGCAAAAACTGTCGTACAAAAACTGTCGTACAAAAACTGTCGTACAAAAACTGTCGTACAAAAACTGTCGTACAAAAACTGTATTACAAAAACTGTATTACAAAAACTGTATTACAAAAACTGTATTACAAAAACTGTATTACAAAAACTGTCGTACAAAAACTGTCGTACAAAAACTGTATTACAAAAACTGTATTACAAAAACTGTATTACAAAAACTGTCGTACAAAAACTGTCGTACAAAAACTGTATTGCAAAAACTGTCGTACAAAAACTGTCGTACAAAAACTGTCGTACAAAAACTGTCGTACAAAAACTGTCGTACAAAAACTGTATTACAAAAACTGTATTACAAAAACTGTATTACAAAAACTGTATTACAAAAACTGTATTACAAAAACTGTATTACAAAAACTGTCGTACAAAAACTGTCGTACAAAAACTGTATTACAAAATCTGTATTACAAAAACTGTCGTACAAAAACTGTATTACAAAAACTGTCGTACAAAAACTGTATTACAAAAACTGTCGTACAAAAACTGTATTACAAAAACTGTATTACAAAAACTGTATTACAAAAACTGTATTACAAAAACTGTATTACAAAAACTGTATTACAAAAACTGTATTACAAAAACTGTATTACAAAAACTGTCGTACAAAAACTGTCGTACAAAAACTGTATTACAAAAACTGTATTACAAAAACTGTCGTACAAAAACTGTCGTACAAAAACTGTCGTACAAAAACTGTATTGCAAAAACTGTATTACAAAAACTGTATTACAAAAACTGTATTACAAAAACTGTATTACAAAAACTGTCGTACAAAAACTGTCGTACAAAAACTGTATTACAAAAACTGTATTACGAAAACTATATCACAAAAACTGTATTACAAAAACTGTATTACAAAAACTGTATTACAAAAACTGTATTACAAAAACTGTATTACAAAAACTGTATTACAAAAACTGTATTACAAAAACTGTCGTACAAAAACTGTCGTACAAAAACTGTATTACAAAAACTGTATTACAAAAACTGTATTACAAAAACTGTCGTACAAAAACTGTATTACAAAAACTGTATTGCAAAAACTGTATTACAAAAACTGTATTACAAAAACTGTCGTACAAAAACTGTATTACAAAAACTGTATTACAAAAACTGTCGTTAAAAAACTGTCGTACAAAAACTGTCGTACGAATACTGTCGTACAAAAACTGTCGTACAAAAACTGTATTACAAAAACTGTATTACAAAAACTGTATTACAAAAACTGTATTACAAAAACTGTATTACAAAAACTGTATTACAAAAACTGTATTACAAAAACTGTCGTACAAAAACTGTCGTACAAAAACTGTCGTACAAAAACTGTCGTACAAAAACTGTATTACAAAAACTGTATTACAAAAACTGTATTACAAAAACTGTATTACAAAAACTGTATTACAAAAACTGTATTACAAAAACTGTCGTACAAAAACTGTCGTACAAAAACTGTATTACAAAAACTGTATTACAAAAACTATATCACAAAAACTGTATTACAAAAACTGTCGTACAAAAACTGTATTACAAAAACTGTATTGCAAAATCTGTATTACAAAAACTGTCGTACAAAAACTGTCGTACAAAAACTGTATTACAAAAACTGTATTACGAAAACTATATCACAAAAACTGTATTACAAAAACTGTATTACAAAAACTGTCGTACAAAAACTGTATTACAAAAACTGTATTGCAAAAACTGTATTACAAAAACTGTATTACAAAAACTGTATTACAAAAACTGTCGTACAAAAACTGTCGTACAAAAACTGTCGTACAAAAACTGTCGTACAAAAACTGTCGTACAAAAACTGTCGTACAAAAACTGTCGTACGAATACTGTCGTACAAAAACTGTCGTACAAAAACTGTATTACAAAAACTGTATTACGAAAACTGTATTACAAAAACTGTATTACAAAAACTGTATTACAAAAACTGTATTACAAAAACTATATCACAAAAACTGTATTACAAAAACTGTATTACAAAAACTGTCGTACAAAAACTGTCGTACAAAAACTGTATTACAAAAACTGTATTACGAAAACTGTATTACAAAAACTGTATTACAAAAACTGTCGTACAAAAACTGTCGTACAAAAACTGTTGTACAAAAACTGTATTACAAAAACTGTATTACAAAAACTGTATTACAAAAACTGTATTACAAAAACTGTATTACATAAACTGTCGTACAAAAACTGTCGTACAAAAACTGTCGTACAAAAACTGTATTACAAAATCTGTATTACAAAAACTGTCGTACAAAAACTGTATTACAAAAACTGTCGTACAAAAACTGTATTACAAAAACTGTCGTACAAAAACTGTATTACAAAAACTGTCGTACAAAAACTGTTATACAAAAACTGTATTACAAAAACTGTTTTACAAAAACTGTCGTACAAAAACTGTCGTACAAAAACTGTCGTACAAAAACTGTTATACAAAAACTGTATTACAAAAACTGTCGTACAAAAACTGTCGTACAAAAACTGTATTACAAAAACTGTATCACAAAAACTGTATTACAAAAACTGTATTACAAAAACTGTCGTACAAAAACTGTCGTACAAAAACTGTCGTACGAATACTGTCGTACAAAAACTGTCGTACAAAAACTGTCGTACAAAAACTGTATTACAAAAACTGTATTACGAAAACTATATCACAAAAACTGTATTACAAAAACTGTATTACAAAAACTGTATTACAAAAACTGTATTACAAAAACTGTATTACAAAAACTGTATTACAAAAACTGTCGTACAAAAACTGTCGTACAAAAACTGTATTACAAAAACTGTATTACAAAAACTGTATTACAAAAACTGTCGTACAAAAACTGTATTACAAAAACTGTATTGCAAAAACTGTATTACAAAAACTGTATTACAAAAACTGTCGTACAAAAACTGTATTACAAAAACTGTATTACAAAAACTGTCGTACAAAAACTGTCGTACAAAAACTGTCGTACGAATACTGTCGTACAAAAACTGTCGTACAAAAACTGTATTACAAAAACTGTATTACAAAAACTGTATTACAAAAACTGTCGTACAAAAACTGTCGTACAAAAACTGTCGTACGAATACTGTCGTACAAAAACTGTCGTACAAAAACTGTCGTACAAAAACTGTATTACAAAAACTGTATTACAAAAACTGTATTACAAAAACTGTATTACAAAAACTGTATTACAAAAACTGTATTACAAAAACTGTATTACAAAAACTATATCACAAAAACTGTATTACAAAAACTGTCGTACAAAAACTGTATTACAAAAACTGTATTACAAAAACTGTATTACAAAAACTGTATTACAAAAACTGTCGTACAAAAACTGTCGTACAAAAACTGTCGTACAAAAACTGTCGTACAAAAACTGTCGTACAAAAACTGTCGTACAAAAACTGTCGTACGAATACTGTCGTACAAAAACTGTCGTACAAAAACTGTATTACAAAAACTGTATTGCAAAATCTGTATTACAAAAACTGTCGTACAAAAACTGTCGTACAAAAACTGTATTACAAAAACTGTATTACGAAAACTATATCACAAAAACTGTATTACAAAAACTGTATTACAAAAACTGTCGTACAAAAACTGTATTACAAAAACTGTATTGCAAAAACTGTATTACAAAAACTGTATTACAAAAACTGTATTACAAAAACTGTCGTACAAAAACTGTCGTACAAAAACTGTCGTACAAAAACTGTCGTACAAAAACTGTCGTACAAAAACTGTCGTACAAAAACTGTCGTACAAAAACTGTCGTACGAATACTGTCGTACAAAAACTGTCGTACAAAAACTGTATTACAAAAACTGTATTACGAAAACTGTATTACAAAAACTGTATTACAAAAACTGTATTACAAAAACTGTATTACAAAAACTATATCACAAAAACTGTATTACAAAAACTGTATTACAAAAACTGTCGTACAAAAACTGTCGTACAAAAACTGTATTACAAAAACTGTATTACGAAAACTGTATTACAAAAACTGTATTACAAAAACTGTCGTACAAAAACTGTCGTACAAAAACTGTTGTACAAAAACTGTATTACAAAAACTGTATTACAAAAACTGTATTACAAAAACTGTATTACAAAAACTGTATTACATAAACTGTCGTACAAAAACTGTCGTACAAAAACTGTCGTACAAAAACTGTATTACAAAATCTGTATTACAAAAACTGTCGTACAAAAACTGTATTACAAAAACTGTCGTACAAAAACTGTATTACAAAAACTGTCGTACAAAAACTGTATTACAAAAACTGTATTACAAAAACTGTATTACAAAAACTGTATTACAAAAACTGTATTACAAAAACTGTATTACAAAAACTGTATTACAAAAACTGTATTACAAAAACTGTCGTACAAAAACTGTCGTACAAAAACTGTATTACAAAAACTGTATTACAAAAACTGTCGTACAAAAACTGTCGTACAAAAACTGTCGTACAAAAACTGTATTGCAAAAACTGTATTACAAAAACTGTATTACAAAAACTGTATTACAAAAACTGTCGTACAAAAACTGTCGTACAAAAACTGTCGTACAAAAACTGTCGTACAAAAACTGTATTACAAAAACTGTATTACAAAAACTATATCACAAAAACTGTATTACAAAAACTGTCGTACAAAAACTGTATTACAAAAACTGTATTGCAAAAACTGTATTACAAAAACTGTATTACAAAAACTGTCGTACAAAAACTGTATTACAAAAACTGTATTACAAAAACTGTCGTACAAAAACTGTCGTACAAAAACTGTCGTACGAATACTGTCGTACAAAAACTGTCGTACAAAAACTGTATTACAAAAACTGTATTACAAAAACTGTATTACAAAAACTGTCGTACAAAAACTGTCGTACAAAAACTGTCGTACAAAAACTGTATTACAAAAACTGTATTACAAAAACTGTATTACAAAAACTGTCGTACGAATACTGTCGTACAAAAACTGTCGTACAAAAACTGTATTACAAAAACTGTATTACAAAAACTGTATTACAAAAACTGTATTACAAAAACTGTATTACAAAAACTGTATTACAAAAACTGTCGTACAAAAACTGTCGTACAAAAACTGTCGTACAAAAACTGTCGTACAAAAACTGTATTACAAAAACTGTATTACAAAAACTATATCACAAAAACTGTATTACAAAAACTGTCGTACAAAAACTGTATTACAAAAACTGTATTGCAAAATCTGTATTACAAAAACTGTCGTACAAAAACTGTCGTACAAAAACTGTATTACAAAAACTGTATTACGAAAACTATATCACAAAAACTGTATTACAAAAACTGTATTACAAAAACTGTCGTACAAAAACTGTATTACAAAAACTGTATTGCAAAAACTGTATTACAAAAACTGTATTACAAAAACTGTATTACAAAAACTGTCGTACAAAAACTGTCGTACAAAAACTGTCGTACAAAAACTGTCGTACAAAAACTGTCGTACAAAAACTGTCGTACAAAAACTGTCGTACAAAAACTGTCGTACAAAAACTGTCGTACAAAAACTGTCGTACAAAAACTGTCGTACAAAAACTGTATTGCAAAAACTGTATTACAAAAACTGTATTACAAAAACTGTATTACAAAAACTGTATTACAAAAACTGTCGTACAAAAACTGTCGTACAAAAACTGTATTACAAAAACTGTATTACGAAAACTATATCACAAAAACTGTATTACAAAAACTGTATTACAAAAACTGTATTACAAAAACTGTATTACAAAAACTGTATTACAAAAACTGTATTACAAAAACTGTCGTACAAAAACTGTCGTACAAAAACTGTATTACAAAAACTGTATTACGAAAACTATATCACAAAAACTGTATTACAAAAACTGTATTACAAAAACTGTCGTACAAAAACTGTATTACAAAAACTGTATTGCAAAAACTGTATTACAAAAACTGTATTACAAAAACTGTCGTACAAAAACTGTATTACAAAAACTGTATTACAAAAACTGTCGTACAAAAACTGTCGTACAAAAACTGTCGTACAAAAACTGTCGTACGAATACTGTCGTACAAAAACTGTCGTACAAAAACTGTATTACAAAAACTGTATTACAAAAACTGTATTACAAAAACTGTCGTACAAAAACTGTCGTACAAAAACTGTCGTACGAATACTGTCGTACAAAAACTGTCGTACAAAAACTGTATTACAAAAACTGTATTACAAAAACTGTATTACAAAAACTGTATTACAAAAACTGTATTACAAAAACTGTATTACAAAAACTGTCGTACAAAAACTGTCGTACAAAAACTGTCGTACAAAAACTGTCGTACAAAAACTGTATTACAAAAACTGTATTACAAAAACTATATCACAAAAACTGTATTACAAAAACTGTCGTACAAAAACTGTATTACAAAAACTGTATTGCAAAATCTGTATTACAAAAACTATATCACAAAAACTGTCGTACAAAAACTGTCGTACAAAAACTGTATTACAAAAACTGTATTACGAAAACTATATCACAAAAACTGTATTACAAAAACTGTATTACAAAAACTGTCGTACAAAAACTGTATTACAAAAACTGTATTGCAAAAACTGTATTACAAAAACTGTATTACAAAAACTGTATTACAAAAACTGTCGTACAAAAACTGTCGTACAAAAACTGTCGTACAAAAACTGTCGTACAAAAACTGTCGTACAAAAACTGTCGTACAAAAACTGTCGTACGAATACTGTCGTACAAAAACTGTCGTACAAAAACTGTATTACAAAAACTGTATTACGAAAACTGTATTACAAAAACTGTATTACAAAAACTGTATTACAAAAACTGTATTACAAAAACTATATCACAAAAACTGCATTACAAAAACTGTATTACAAAAACTGTCGTACAAAAACTGTCGTACAAAAACTGTATTACAAAAACTGTATTACGAAAACTGTATTACAAAAACTGTATTACAAAAACTGTATTACAAAAACTGTATTACAAAAACTATATCACAAAAACTGTATTACAAAAACTGTATTACAAAAACTGTCGTACAAAAACTGTCGTACAAAAACTGTTGTACAAAAACTGTATTACAAAAACTGTATTACAAAAACTGTATTACAAAAACTGTCGTACAAAAACTGTCGTACAAAAACTGTATTACGAAAACTGTATTACGAAAACTGTATTACAAAAACTGTATTACAAAAACCGTATTACAAAAACTGTCGTACAAAAACTGTTGTACAAAAACTGTATTACAAAAACTGTATTACATAAACTGTCGTACAAAAACTGTCGTACAAAAACTGTCGTACAAAAACTGTATTACGAAAACTGTATTACGAAAACTGTATTACAAAAACTGTATTACAAAAACCGTATTACAAAAACTGTCGTACAAAAACTGTCGTACAAAAACTGTATTACGAAAACTGTATTACGAAAACTGTCGTACAAAAACTGTCGTACAAAAACTGTATTACAAAAACTGTCGTACAAAAACTGTATTGCAAAAACTGTATTACAAAAACTGTATTACAAAAACTGTCGTACAAAAACTGTCGTACAAAAACTGTATTACAAAAACTGTATTACAAAAACTGTATTACAAAAACTGTCGTAAAAAAACTGTCGTACAAAAACTGTCGTACAAAAACTGTATTACAAAAACTGTCGTACAAAAACTGTCGTACAAAAACTGTCGTACAAAAACTGTCGTACAAAAACTGTCGTACAAAAACTGTAGTACAAAAACTGTATTACAAAAACTGTATTACAAAAACTGTCGTACAAAAACTGTATTGCAAAAACTGTCGTACAAAAACTGTCGTACAAAAACTGTCGTACAAAAACTGTCGTACAAAAACTGTCGTACAAAAACTGTATTACAAAAACTGTCGTACAAAAACTGTATTACAAAAACTGTCGTACAAAAACTGTATTACAAAAACTGTATTACAAAAACTGTCGTACAATAACTGTCGTACAAAAACTGTCGTACAAAAACTGTATTACAAAAACTGTCGTACAAAAACTGTCGTACAAAAACTGTCGTACAAAAACTGTCGTACAAAAACTGTATTACAAAAACTGTCGTACAAAAACTGTCGTACAAAAACTGTCGTACAAAAACTGTATTACAAAAACTGTATTACAAAAACTGTCGTACAAAAACTGTATTGCAAAAACTGTCGTTTTTGTAATACAGTTTTTGTACGACAGTTTTTGTACGACAGTTTTTGTACGACAGTTTTTGTACGACAGTTTTTGTAATACAGTTTTTGTAATACACAAAAACTGTCGTACAAAAACTGTATTACAAAAACTGTCGTACAAAAACTGTATTACAAAAACTGTATTACAAAAACTGTCGTACAAAAACTGTCGTACAAAAACTGTCGTACAAAAACTGTCGTACAAAAACTGTATTACAAAAACGACAGTTTTTGCAATACAGTTTTTGTACGACAGTTTTTGTAATACAGTTTTTGTAATACAGTTTTTGTACGACAGTTTTTGTACGACAGTTTTTGTACGACAGTTTTTGTAATACAGTTTTTGTACGACAGTTTTTGTACGACAGTTTTTGTACGACAGTTTTTGTACGACAGTTTTTGTAATACAGTTTTTGTACGACAGTTTTTGTACGACTGTCTGCGAGATTCTTCTTT
The DNA here is from genome assembly GCA_963932045.1 of Caenorhabditis sinica. Taxonomy (NCBI): domain Eukaryota; kingdom Metazoa; phylum Nematoda; class Chromadorea; order Rhabditida; family Rhabditidae; genus Caenorhabditis; species Caenorhabditis sinica. Next base: position 28,898,641 of record OZ009938.1, read on the forward strand.
TCAGCCTCCGACTTGCCGGATTTCTCTTGCAGAACTCGCTTCTCTTCGACGAGTGCATCCACTTTCTCCTTAAGATTCTTCTTCTCCTTTGCCAGTGCATTGTCGGATGACTTCTTTTCATCTCCAAGTCTCTCTATCTTCCCATTTAGAGAAATTATCTTATCCTCAAGCTCTTTGAAGGTTTCATCACTGGTTTTCTCTTTCAACTCCTTGTTCTCATCTTCGAGAGATTTCGTGTAAGCCTCTAGCGCCTTGATTTTGTCATCGCCAGCTCTCTTTGCCGTTTCCAATATCTCGAAGGCGGCATCTTGACCATGTTATCCTCCTCTAGCTTCTTGATTTGATCATCGGAAGTTGACTTCTCATTTTTCAAAGACTCGTAAGCTGCATCCTTGTTGCTTTGAAGAGTTGCGATGGTGATTTCGAGAGTCTTCACCTTGTTTGTCATATCGGTCTTTTCCGCTGCCCAGTTTCTTCTTTCCTCCTCCAGTTGCACCTTGTCTTTTTTCTTCTGTTCTTCCCATGCCGCCTTTGCCTTCTTCGCTCCATCTTGTTGACTTTGCTTCGTCTTGCTGATTTCCTTCTCCTTTGCCTTGCGTTCAGTCTCCAACTTGCAGTTCCATTCCGTCTCCAATTGAGCTTTCAGGTGTTCCCTCTCAGTTTCATTTAACTCAAGCAAGTCGCTCTTGTGCTTCCTTTTCCGTTTCTTCGAGCTGTTGAGCAAGAACTTCGACCTGGCTATGAAGATTCACTGCGTCTGATTCGTTCTCTTGAATCATTTGGGCCAATACTGCTCTTGTCTTTCGTACGTTCGAGTCTTCCTTTGGTTCTGCAATTTCAACCATTCATTACTTCTTCCAACACGTATTTCGAGATTATTCTGTTTAATTTTCATATCTAACAGTGTTACATCAGTTCTGTTAGTGAAACTTTGTATGTCTCATCGTGTCATTTTTATCAAAGCTGTCAGTTTTGCGGCTTTTCAAAAATGAAAATTTCCATTGAAAGCGTCAAAATTTTAAAAATTCAATTTTTGAAAATGTTCGAATTTTCAACTGAAATGAATCGGGAAATTTCCAAAAACCGCGATCGCCGTACCCAACAACGCTCCGCAATTCCGCAAGTGCGCGGGGCTTAGCGTAAATCAACACCACCAATTTTTCAAATTTTAGATCGATTTTCGGATTTTTTATGAATATTTCTGTGTTTTGAAGCATTATTTTGCGATGAAATTAAGTACACTACAATTTAAGATCGTTTCGAAGATTTTTTAACTCAAAATTTGAAAAAAAATTTGCATTGTTTTTAATTTCGAAAATTTGTCCAAAAGTGAGATGCACAATGTTGCTACTCAATTTTATCGCATAATAATGCTTTAAAACACAGAAGTGTTCATTAAAATAGCCGAAAATCGGTCTAAAAAATTTGAAAAAGTGGTGGTGTTGATTTACGCTAAACTCCGCGCACTAGCGGAATCGCGGAGCGTCGTTGGTTCGACGGTCGCGGTGTTCGCGAATGGATAATACTTAACGTTACTTCTGGCTTTCAGCTTTCTGTGGATTCATTGATAACCACACTTTGGTGTTGGACGCGGTCGTAGGTGGTGCTGCCTGATGCTGGGTAGACTGGCGTGGGTAGTGAATGCTGTGGCGAGATGGTTGGTTGCGACTTGTTTGGAGGTGGCCCTGATGGTCCCGGCATGGATGGTAGTGGCCTGGAGGCAAACGGTGCGGCTGGTGACGGCATGACTGGTTGTGGGCCGGAAGGCTGTGGCACGTACGGTGATGGCATAGTTGGGTGTGATGTGAATCATGGCAGCATTCCCTAAGGTGGTGCTCGCCCATAAAACGGATTCGGTCCATGTGGACCAAGTTGCACTCAATGATTGTTTGGCTCTTGGACGTCTCCTGAAAACACAATCATTGTCTGAGTGAAAATCAGCTGTAAAAAACTCACTCATCGCCTCTGGCATGAAAAAGTAAGGGTTCACCCCTGCAACTTGCTGAGGCGTGGAGAACATCATTGCCTGTCTTTGATGATCCGGAGGCATCTGTCTTTGATGATCCGGAGGCATGTGGTGTTCAGGATGGTGAGCATCAAGCATTGAATGCAAAGCTGGGGAATGAAGAGAGTGGTTTTGATGCATCGGAAGTCCATCCGCCATCCCAAGAGGTAGTCATGGGTCTTCTGGAGCTGGGAATCCTGCCTAAAACAAACCAGCGTGAGGCGCCACAACGGCGACAAATGCAACTCATCTGGTGACTGCTCCGCTGAAGATGGGACAGTGTTGTTGTTCTGCACTGCGGCAACAGCTCGATCAGCTTTTCCATTCAAAATAGAAAAGCAAATAGTAGTTTTAGGAAAATACAAGGCTATGGGTAATTTTTGACATCCTCTCAGTTGGTTGTCTAGGAAGGCATATGGGTTGTTCAGCCACATCACATCTCTTTTATACAACAAAAAAGTAGGCGGAGTCGCTCCGCCTACAACTTCAAGAAAAGAACGCGTCCTTCGGTCGCCCCCCCCCCCCAAAAAAGCGCCGCCCTGTCTGTGTCTCGCTTCAATCCCACAACACCTTTTCACACCTAGTTTCCCAGGAGCCCAGAAGCGATTATTGTCTGAGGACAGAGTGTGATCCGCATGTCGACCATTGGATGGGTTCAGGTGGGGTTGTTTTTCTCTTTGTCATCAAGAAAGAACACAGATGTCACCTACTCATTCAAATAGTCTCCGACCGGGGACCAAACTACAAACAAACAGACTGTGCTTCTGGGATATTGAAAGATTTTCAGTAGTACAGAATACAATGTTCACCAAAAAAAGAGTGGATTTCACAAGAAGGAAGAAAAAAAACATCCAGATTTGAGAAAATTGAAAATAGAGTCAAAACTTGAAAGAATATTGATAAGAGAGTTCCGTCGAGAATCACAAATGCGTTTTCTAGAATTTAATTAAGTTTTTCCCACATGGATGTTATCCATGATCAATATTATTCATGAAAAATCTTATCATCAAATGGAACTACTTAATTTTAAAACTCGAATAACAAGCTTTCTATTCAAGTTTTCAAAGTGCGCTTCTAAGTGCAAGGTTACTTTTACAAGGAAAGTATTTTCCATTGCAGTTTTGGAATTTTTCAAGAATTCGGATCTAGGTAATATCGACCCTCTGAATTTGAAATAAAAACCGACTGAATGTTCTTCAAAAACGGGTTAGGAGCCATCGAAGTTGCTCCAAGATCCCTCCAGTACTGACTTTGACGACGATTATCTCAGCTTCTAGACACTTCTAGAAGTCATTTTTCTCATTTTTCCAACCACTCATTCATTTTGTAGTAGTTTTCCTCCCAACATAAAGTCCCGTCCATGTCTCGTTTCAGTCTCGCATTAAAATTTCGGGCTGTCGCCAAAACTGTTCACATTGATATATCAGTTAGTGAGTGTGAAAACAAGAATTATTTTGTGTAAAATATTGGTATACAATAGATTCGACAGTCTAATTCAGTTTTTGGATTTTTCGAAATTTTCGAGAAAATGGTCTTTGGGTAGTGCACATAAATATACGTCCACTTGGGTGCCAAAAGCAAATTTTTAGAATCAAACAATTAAAAAATTTGAATTGCAATTAAATACGTATCCAAAAAATGTATCATTCTCTGAAATTCAGGAAGTTTGACTGGCTAGAAACGAGTTTCTCTTGATTTTTATGTAACGTTCAATTTTTGTCTGTTTGTGATAGGTATCGGATGCTTATTGGGTAATTCTTAGTGCATTTTTGAAGGAAAGTTCAACTGAATCAGTTTCATGATCAAACTTTATGTACTGGTGTTATCCAATAACACAGAAACACAATCTGTTGCCTGTTTGTTTGTAGTCTGGTGCCCCGTCGGATTGCACTTTGTCCTTTGACGATAATCGCTTCTGTTCTTCTGGGAATGAAGGTGTCAACAGGTTCGGTGAGATTGAAAGAAAGCATGGACGGGGCCTTTAGTTGGTGGGACCAAGGGAAACATACGGAGTGCAAAACTACTAGATGAATTGGAATTTTGACAAACACTGGTACTTGGAAGTTTATGTGGAATTCATTGCTATTTAAAATGAACTTTTTGAAAATGTTGACACGGGATTTCCAAATAACTTTGAAGATTGACATTCAATTGACATTCAATCTTCGAAGTTATTTGGAAATCCCGTGTCAACATTTTCAGAAACTTTATTTTGAATAGAAATTATTTTCACATGTGAACTTCCAAGTGTAATTTTTGCTCCCTGGGATTCCGATGAAAATGGTAAAAAAGTTCACTGGATTGAAGCGAAATATGAACGGGATCAGAGCGCTGTCTCGAACTAATTCGAGTTTAAACTCTTCGCTCGAACTCCTGTTTTCTCCAGCTCGAGTTGCTCGATTTAGCTTGAACGAATCGAGTTTGAAACTCGAGAAGCTTGCACACGAACTTGAGTCAACTCGAGTTTTCGAGTTGGAAATTAACGGGAAAATAATCTATTCTGTCTCTACTTCCTCTTTCTTAACTGTATTACATAAACTGTCGTACAAAAACTGTCGTACAAAAACTGTCGTACAAAAACTGTCGTACAAAAACTGTATTACGAAAACTGTATTACAAAAACTGTATTACAAAAACTGTATTACAAAAACTGTATTACAAAAACTGTATTACAAAAACTGTATTACAAAAACTGTCGTACAAAAACTGTATTACAAAAACTGTATTACAAAAACTGTATTACAAAAACTGTATTACAAAAACTGTATTACAAAAACTGTATTACAAAAACTGTATTACAAAAACTGTCGTACAAAAACTGTCGTACAAAAACTGTATTGCAAAAACTGTATTACAAAAACTGTATTACAAAAACTGTCGTACAAAAACTGTCGTACAAAAACTGTATTACAAAAACTGTATTACAAAAACTGTATTACAAAAACTGTATTACAAAAACTGTATTACATAAACTGTCGTACAAAAACTGTCGTACAAAAACTGTCGTACAAAAACTGTATTACGAAAACTGTATTACGAAAACTGTAATACAAAAACTGTATTACAAAAACTGTATTACAAAAACTGTCGTACAAAAACTGTCGTACAAAAACTGTATTACGAAAACTGTATTACGAAAACTGTATTACAAAAACTGTATTACAAAAACTGTATTACAAAAACTGTATTACAAAAACTGTCGTACAAAAACTGTATTACAAAAACTGTCGTACAAAAACTGTATTACAAAAACTGTATTACAAAAACTGTCGTACAAAAACTGTATTGCAAAAACTGTATTACAAAAACTGTATTACAAAAACTGTCGTACAAAAACTGTCGTACAAAAACTGTATTACAAAAACTGTATTGCAAAAACTGTATTACAAAAACTGTATTACAAAAACTGTCGTACAAAAACTGTCGTACAAAAACTGTATTACAAAAACTGTATTACAAAAACTGTATTACAAAAACTGTCGTACAAAAACTGTCGTACAAAAACTGTCGTACAAAAACTGTCGTACAAAAACTGTCGTACAAAAACTGTATTACAAAAACTGTATTACAAAAACTGTCGTACAAAAACTGTATTGCAAAAACTGTCGTACAAAAACTGTCGTACAAAAACTGTCGTACAAAAACTGTCGTACAAAAACTGTCGTACAAAAACTGTATTACAAAAACTGTCGTACAAAAACTGTATTACAAAAACTGTCGTACAAAAACTGTATTACAAAAACTGTCGTACAAAAACTGTATTACAAAAACTGTATCACAAAAACTGTCGTACAATAACTGTCGTACAAAAACTGTCGTACAAAAACTGTATTACAAAAACTGTCGTACAAAAACTGTCGTACAAAAACTGTCGTACAAAAACTGTCGTACAAAAACTGTATTACAAAAACTGTCGTACAAAAACTGTCGTACGAATACTGTCGTACAAAAACTGTCGTACAAAAACTGTCGTACAAAAACTGTCGTACAAAAACTGTATTACAAAAACTGTTGTACAAAAACTGTCGTACAAAAACTGTATTACAAAAACTGTATTACAAAAACTGTATTACAAAAACTGTCGTACAAAAACTGTCGTACAAAAACTGTATTACAAAAACTGTATTACAAAAACTGTATTACAAAAACTGTATTACAAAAACTGTCGTACAAAAACTGTCGTACAAAAACTGTATTGCAAAAACTGTATTACAAAAACTGTATTACAAAAACTGTATTACAAAAACTGTATTACAAAAACTGTCGTACAAAAACTGTCGTAAAAAAACTGTATTACAAAAACTGTATTACGAAAACTATATCACAAAAACTGTATTACAAAAACTGTATTACAAAAACTGTCGTACAAAAACTGTATTACAAAAACTATATCACAAAAACTGTATTACAAAAACTGTATTACAAAAACTGTATTACAAAAACTGTCGTAAAAAAACTGTATTACAAAAACTGTATTACGAAAACTATATCACAAAAACTGTATTACAAAAACTGTATTACAAAAACTGTCGTACAAAAACTGTATTACAAAAACTGTATTGCAAAAACTGTATTACGAAAACTGTATTACAAAAACTGTATTACATAAACTGTATTACATAAACTGTCGTACAAAAACTGTCGTACAAAAACTGTATTACAAAAACTGTCGTACAAAAACTGTCGTACAAAAACTGTCGTACAAAAACTGTCGTACGAATACTGTCGTACAAAAACTGTCGTACAAAAACTGTCGTACAAAAACTGTCGTACAAAAACTGTATTACAAAAACTGTCGTACAAAAACTGTCGTACAAAAACTGTATTACAAAAACTGTATTACAAAAACTGTATTACAAAAACTGTCGTACAAAAACTGTCGTACAAAAACTGTATTACAAAAACTGTATTACAAAAACTGTATTACAAAAACTGTCGTACAAAAACTGTCGTACAAAAACTGTATTGCAAAAACTGTATTACAAAAACTGTATTACAAAAACTGTATTACAAAAACTGTATTACAAAAACTGTCGTACAAAAACTGTCGTAAAAAAACTGTATTACAAAAACTGTATTACGAAAACTATATCACAAAAACTGTATTACAAAAACTGTATTACAAAAACTGTCGTAAAAAAACTGTATTACAAAAACTGTCGTACAAAAACTGACGTACAAAAACTGTAATACAAAAACTGTATTACAAAAACTGTATTACAAAAACTGTCGTACAAAAACTGTCGTACAAAAACTGTATTGCAAAAACTGTATTACAAAAACTGTATTACAAAAACTGTATTACAAAAACTGTATTACAAAAACTGTATTACAAAAACTGTCGTACAAAAACTGTCGTAAAAAAACTGTATTACAAAAACTGTATTACGAAAATTATATCACAAAAACTGTATTACAAAAACTGTATTACAAAAACTGTCGTACAAAAACTGTATTACAAAAACTGTATTGCAAAAACTGTATTACAAAAACTGTATTACAAAAACTGTATTGCAAAAACTGTATTACAAAAACTGTATTGCAAAAACTGTCGTACAAAAACTGTCGTACAAAAACTGTCGTACAAAAACTGTCGTACGAATACTGTCGTACAAAAACTGTCGTACAAAAACTGTATTACAAAAACTGTCGTACAAAAACTGTCGTACAAAAACTGTATTACAAAAACTGTATTACAAAAACTGTATTACAAAAACTGTATTACAAAAACTGTATTACAAAAACTGTATTACAAAAACTGTCGTACAAAAACTGTCGTAAAAAAACTGTCGTACAAAAACTGTATTACAAAAACTGTATTACAAAAACTGTATTACAAAAACTGTATTACAAAAACTGTATTACAAAAACTGTCGTACAAAAACTGTCGTACGAATACTGTCGTACAAAAACTGTCGTACAAAAACTGACGTACAAAAACTGTAATACAAAAACTGTACTACAAAAACTGTATTACAAAAACTGTCGTACAAAAACTGTCGTACAAAAACTGTATTGCAAAAACTGTATTACAAAAACTGTATTACAAAAACTGTATTACAAAAACTGTATTACAAAAACTGTCGTACAAAAACTGTCGTACAAAAACTGTCGTACAAAAACTGTCGTACGAATACTGTCGTACAAAAACTGTCGTACAAAAACTGTCGTACAAAAACTGTCGTACAAAAACTGTATTGCAAAAACTGTATTACAAAAACTGTATTACAAAAACTGTATTACAAAAACTGTATTACAAAAACTGTCGTACAAAAACTGTCGTAAAAAAACTGTATTACAAAAACTGTATTACGAAAACTATATCACAAAAACTGTATTACAAAAACTGTATTACAAAAACTGTCGTAAAAAAACTGTATTACAAAAACTGTCGTACAAAAACTGACGTACAAAAACTGTAATACAAAAACTGTATTACAAAAACTGTATTACAAAAACTGTATTACAAAAACTGTCGTACAAAAACTGTCGTACAAAAACTGTATTGCAAAAACTGTCGTACAAAAACTGTCGTACAAAAACTGTCGTACAAAAACTGTCGTACGAATACTGTCGTACAAAAACTGTCGTACAATAACTGTCGTACAAAAACTGTCGTAAAAAAACTGTATTACAAAAACTGTATTACGAAAACTATATCACAAAAACTGTATTACAAAAACTGTATTACAAAAACTGTCGTACAAAAACTGTATTACAAAAACTGTATTGCAAAAACTGTATTACAAAAACTGTATTACAAAAACTGTATTACAAAAACTGTCGTACAAAAACTGTATTACAAAAACTGTATTGCAAAAACTGTCGTACAAAAACTGTCGTACAAAAACTGTCGTACAAAAACTGTCGTACGAATACTGTCGTACAAAAACTGTCGTACAAAAACTGTCGTAAAAAAACTGTATTACAAAAACTGTATTGCAAAAACTGTATTACAAAAACTGTCGTACAAAAACTGTCGTACAAAAACTGTATTGCAAAAACTGTCGTACAAAAACTGTCGTACAAAAACTGTCGTACAAAAACTGTCGTACGAATACTGTCGTACAAAAACTGTCGTACAATAACTGTCGTACAAAAACTGTCGTAAAAAAACTGTATTACAAAAACTGTATTACGAAAACTATATCACAAAAACTGTATTACAAAAACTGTATTACAAAAACTGTCGTACAAAAACTGTATTACAAAAACTGTATTGCAAAAACTGTATTACAAAAACTGTATTACAAAAACTGTATTACAAAAACTGTCGTACAAAAACTGTATTACAAAAACTGTATTGCAAAAACTGTCGTACAAAAACTGTCGTACAAAAACTGTCGTACAAAAACTGTCGTACGAATACTGTCGTACAAAAACTGTCGTACAAAAACTGTCGTACAAAAACTGTCGTACAAAAACTGTATTACAAAAACTGTCGTACAAAAACTGTCGTACAAAAACTGTATTACAAAAACTGTATTACAAAAACTGTATTACAAAAACTGTATCACAAAAACTGTATTACAAAAACTGTATTACAAAAACTGTCGTACAAAAACTGTCGTACAAAAACTGTCGTACAAAAACTGTATTGCAAAAACTGTATTACAAAAACTGTCGTACAAAAACTGTATTACAAAAACTGTATTGCAAAAACTGTCGTACAAAAACTGTCGTACAAAAACTGTCGTACAAAAACTGTCGTACGAATACTGTCGTACAAAAACTGTCGTACAAAAACTGTCGTACAAAAACTGTCGTACAAAAACTGTATTACAAAAACTGTCGTACAAAAACTGTCGTACAAAAACTGTATTACAAAAACTGTATTACAAAAACTGTATTACAAAAACTGTATTACAAAAACTGTATTACAAAAACTGTATTACAAAAACTGTCGTACAAAAACTGTCGTAAAAAAACTGTATTACAAAAACTGTATTACGAAAACTATATCACAAAAACTGTATTACAAAAACTGTATTACAAAAACTGTGACAGTTTTTGTACGACAGTATTCGTACGACAGTTTTTGTACGACAGTTTTTGTACGACAGTTTTTGTACGACAGTTTTTGTAATACAGTTTTTGTACGACAGTTTTTGTACGACAGTTTTTGTAATACAGTTTTTGTAATACAGTTTTTGTAATACAGTTTTTGCAATACAGTTTTTGTAATACAGTTTTTGTACGACAGTTTTTGTAATACAGTTTTTGTAATACAGTTTTTGTGATATAGTTTTCGTAATACAGTTTTTGTAATACAGTTTTTTTACGACAGTTTTTGTACGACAGTTTTTGTAATACAGTTTTTGTAATACAGTTTTTGTAATACAGTTTTTGTAATACAGTTTTTGTAATACAGTTTTTGCAATACAGTTTTTGTACGACAGTTTTTGTACGACAGTTTTTGTAATACAGTTTTTGTAATACAGTTTTTGTATTACAGTTTTTGTACGTCAGTTTTTGTACGACAGTTATTGTACGACAGTTTTTGTAATACAGTTTTTGTAATACAGTTTTTGTAATACAGTTTTTGTAATACAGTTTTTGTAATACAGTTTTTGCAATACAGTTTTTGTACGACAGTTTTTGTAATACAGTTTTTGTAATACAGTTTTTGTAATACAGTTTTTGTAATACAGTTTTTGTAATACAGTTTTTGTAATACAGTTTTTTTACGACAGTTTTTGTAATACAGTTTTTGTAATACAGTTTTTGTGATATAGTTTTCGTAATACAGTTTTTGTAATACAGTTTTTTTACGACAGTTTTTGTACGACAGTTTTTGTAATACAGTTTTTGTAATACAGTTTTTGTAATACAGTTTTTGTAATACAGTTTTTGCAATACAGTTTTTGTACGACAGTTTTTGTACGACAGTTTTTGTAATACAGTTTTTGTAATACAGTTTTTGTAATACAGTTTTTGTACGACAGTTTTTGTAATACAGTTTTTGTAATACAGTTTTTGTAATACAGTTTTTGTACGACAGTTTTTGTACGACAGTATTCGTACGACAGTTTTTGTACGACAGTTTTTGTACGACAGTTTTTGTACGACAGTTTTTGTAATACAGTTTTTGTACGACAGTTTTTGTACGACAGTTTTTGTAATACAGTTTTTGTAATACAGTTTTTGTAATACAGTTTTTGCAATACAGTTTTTGTAATACAGTTTTTGTACGACAGTTTTTGTAATACAGTTTTTGTAATACAGTTTTTGTAATACAGTTTTTGCAATACAGTTTTTGTAATACAGTTTTTGTACGACAGTTTTTGTAATACAGTTTTTGTAATACAGTTTTTGTGATATAGTTTTCGTAATACAGTTTTTGTAATACAGTTTTTTTACGACAGTTTTTGTACGACAGTTTTTGTAATACAGTTTTTGTAATACAGTTTTTGTAATACAGTTTTTGTAATACAGTTTTTGTAATACAGTTTTTGCAATACAGTTTTTGTACGTCAGTTTTTGTACGACAGTTTTTGTAATACAGTTTTTGTAATACAGTTTTTGTAATACAGTTTTTGTACGACAGTTTTTTTACGACAGTTTTTGTACGACAGTTTTTGTAATACAGTTTTTGTAATACAGTTTTTGTAATACAGTTTTTGTAATACAGTTTTTGTAATACAGTTTTTGTAATACAGTTTTTGTACGACAGTTTTTGTACGACAGTTTTTGTAATACAGTTTTTGTACGACAGTTTTTGTACGACAGTTTTTGTACGACAGTTTTTGTACGACAGTATTCGTACGACAGTTTTTGTACGACAGTTTTTGTACGACAGTTTTTGTACGACAGTTTTTGCAATACAGTTTTTGTAATACAGTTTTTGCAATACAGTTTTTGTAATACAGTTTTTGTACGACAGTTTTTGTAATACAGTTTTTGTAATACAGTTTTTGTAATACAGTTTTTGCAATACAGTTTTTGTAATACAGTTTTTGTACGACAGTTTTTGTAATACAGTTTTTGTAATACAGTTTTTGTGATATAGTTTTCGTAATACAGTTTTTGTAATACAGTTTTTTTACGACAGTTTTTGTACGACAGTTTTTGTAATACAGTTTTTGTAATACAGTTTTTGTAATACAGTTTTTGTAATACAGTTTTTGTAATACAGTTTTTGCAATACAGTTTTTGTACGACAGTTTTTGTACGACAGTTTTTGTAATACAGTTTTTGTAATACAGTTTTTGTATTACAGTTTTTGTACGTCAGTTTTTGTACGACAGTTTTTGTAATACAGTTTTTTTACGACAGTTTTTGTAATACAGTTTTTGTAATACAGTTTTTGTGATATAGTTTTCGTAATACAGTTTTTGTAATACAGTTTTTTTACGACAGTTTTTGTACGACAGTTTTTGTAATACAGTTTTTGTAATACAGTTTTTGTAATACAGTTTTTGTACGACAGTTTTTGTACGACAGTTTTTGTAATACAGTTTTTGTAATACAGTTTTTGTAATACAGTTTTTGTACGACAGTTTTTGTACGACAGTTTTTGTAATACAGTTTTTGTACGACAGTTTTTGTACGACAGTTTTTGTACGACAGTTTTTGTACGACAGTATTCGTACGACAGTTTTTGTACGACAGTTTTTGTACGACAGTTTTTGTACGACAGTTTTTGTAATACAGTTTTTGTACGACAGTTTTTGTACGACAGTTTTTGTAATACAGTTTTTGTAATACAGTTTTTGTAATACAGTTTTTGCAATACAGTTTTTGTAATACAGTTTTTGTACGACAGTTTTTGTAATACAGTTTTTGTAATACAGTTTTTGTGATATAGTTTTCGTTATACAGTTTTTGTACGACAGTTTTTGTACGACAGTTTTTGTAATACAGTTTTTGTAATACAGTTTTTGTAATACAGTTTTTGTACGACAGTTTTTGTACGACAGTTTTTGTAATACAGTTTTTGTAATACAGTTTTTGTAATACAGTTTTTGTACGACAGTTTTTGTACGACAGTTTTTGTAATACAGTTTTTGTACGACAGTTTTTGTACGACAGTTTTTGTACGACAGTTTTTGTACGACAGTATTCGTACGACAGTTTTTGTACGACAGTTTTTGTACGACAGTTTTTGTACGACAGTTTTTGTAATACAGTTTTTGTACGACAGTTTTTGTACGACAGTTTTTGTAATACAGTTTTTGTAATACAGTTTTTGTAATACAGTTTTTGCAATACAGTTTTTGTAATACAGTTTTTGTACGACAGTTTTTGTAATACAGTTTTTGTAATACAGTTTTTGTGATATAGTTTTCGTTATACAGTTTTTGTAATACAGTTTTTTTACGACAGTTTTTGTACGACAGTTTTTGTAATACAGTTTTTGTAATACAGTTTTTGTAATACAGTTTTTGTAATACAGTTTTTGCAATACAGTTTTTGTACGACAGTTTTTGTACGACAGTTTTTGTAATACAGTTTTTGTAATACAGTTTTTGTATTACAGTTTTTGTACGTCAGTTTTTGTACGACAGTTTTTGTAATACAGTTTTTGTAATACAGTTTTTGTAATACAGTTTTTGTACGACAGTTTTTGTACGACAGTTTTTGTACGACAGTTTTTGTACGACAGTTTTTGTAATACAGTTTTTGTACGACAGTTTTTGTAATACAGTTTTTGTACGACAGTTTTTGTACGACAGTTTTTGTAATACAGTTTTTGTACGACAGTTTTTGTACGACAGTTTTTGTACGACAGTTTTTGTACGACAGTTTTTGTAATACAGTTTTTGTAATACAGTTTTTGTAATACAGTTTTTGTAATACAGTTTTTGTAATACAGTTTTTGTAATACAGTTTTTGTAATACAGTTTTTGTAATACAGTTTTTGTAATACAGTTTTTGTACGACAGTTTTTGTAATACAGTTTTTGTACGACAGTTTTTGTAATACAGTTTTTGTACGACAGTTTTTGTAATACAGTTTTTGTACGACAGTTTTTGTACGACAGTTTTTGTACGACAGTTTTTGTACGACAGTTTTTGTACGACAGTTTTTGCAATACAGTTTTTGTACGACAGTTTTTGTAATACAGTTTTTGTAATACAGTTTTTGTAATACAGTTTTTGTACGACAGTTTTTGTACGACAGTTTTTGTACGACAGTTTTTGTACGACAGTTTTTGTAATACAGTTTTTGTAATACAGTTTTTGTACGACAGTTTTTGTAATACAGTTTTTGTAATACAGTTTTTGTAATACAGTTTTTGTAATACAGTTTTTGTAATACAGTTTTTGTACGACAGTTTTTGTACGACAGTTTTTGTACGACAGTTTTTGTACGACAGTTTTTGTAATACAGTTTTTGCAATACAGTTTTTGTACGACAGTTTTTGTAATACAGTTTTTGTAATACAGTTTTTGTAATACAGTTTTTGTACGACAGTTTTTGTACGACAGTTTTTGTACGACAGTTTTTGTACGACAGTTTTTGTAATACAGTTTTTGTAATACAGTTTTTGTACGACAGTTTTTGTAATACAGTTTTTGTAATACAGTTTTTGTAATACAGTTTTTGTAATACAGTTTTTGTAATACAGTTTTTGTACGACAGTTTTTGTACGACAGTTTTTGTACGACAGTTTTTGTACGACAGTTTTTGTAATACAGTTTTTGTACGACAGTTTTTGTAATACAGTTTTTGTACGACAGTTTTTGTACGACAGTTTTTGTACGACAGTATTCGTACGACAGTTTTTGTACGACAGTTTTTGTACGACAGTTTTTGTAATACAGTTTTTGTAATACAGTTTTTGTAATACAGTTTTTGTACGACAGTTTTTGTACGACAGTATTCGTACGACAGTTTTTGTACGACAGTTTTTGTAATACAGTTTTTGTACGACAGTTTTTGTACGACAGTTTTTGTAATACAGTTTTTGTAATACAGTTTTTGTAATACAGTTTTTGTGATATAGTTTTTGTAATACAGTTTTTGTACGACAGTTTTTGTAATACAGTTTTTGTAATACAGTTTTTGTGATATAGTTTTCGTAATACAGTTTTTGTAATACAGTTTTTTTACGACAGTTTTTGTACGACAGTTTTTGTAATACAGTTTTTGTAATACAGTTTTTGTAATACAGTTTTTGTAATACAGTTTTTGCAATACAGTTTTTGTACGACAGTTTTTGTACGACAGTTTTTGTAATACAGTTTTTGTAATACAGTTTTTGTAATACAGTTTTTGTAATACAGTTTTTGTACGACAGTTTTTGTACGACAGTTTTTGTAATACAGTTTTTGTACGACAGTATTCGTACGACAGTTTTTGTACGACAGTTTTTGTAATACAGTTTTTGTACGACAGTTTTTGTACGACAGTTTTTGTACGACAGTTTTTGTACGACAGTTTTTGTAATACAGTTTTTGTACGACAGTTTTTGTACGACAGTTATTGTACGACAGTTTTTGTAATACAGTTTTTGTAATACAGTTTTTGTACGACAGTTTTTGTAATACAGTTTTTGTACGACAGTTTTTGTAATACAGTTTTTGTACGACAGTTTTTGTACGACAGTTTTTGTACGACAGTTTTTGTACGACAGTTTTTGTACGACAGTTTTTGCAATACAGTTTTTGTACGACAGTTTTTGTAATACAGTTTTTGTAATACAGTTTTTGTACGACAGTTTTTGTACGACAGTTTTTGTACGACAGTTTTTGTACGACAGTTTTTGTACGACAGTTTTTGTAATACAGTTTTTGTAATACAGTTTTTGTAATACAGTTTTTGTACGACAGTTTTTGTACGACAGTTTTTGTAATACAGTTTTTGTAATACAGTTTTTGCAATACAGTTTTTGTAATACAGTTTTTGTACGACAGTTTTTGTACGACAGTTTTTGTAATACAGTTTTTGTAATACAGTTTTTGCAATACAGTTTTTGTACGACAGTTTTTGTAATACAGTTTTTGTAATACAGTTTTTGTACGACAGTTTTTGTAATACAGTTTTTGTACGACAGTTTTTGTAATACAGTTTTCGTAATACAGTTTTCGTAATACAGTTTTTGTACGACAGTTTTTGTACGACAGTTTTTGTAATACAGTTTTTGTAATACAGTTTTTGTAATACAGTTTTCGTAATACAGTTTTCGTAATACAGTTTTTGTACGACAGTTTTTGTACGACAGTTTTTGTACGACAGTTTATGTAATACAGTTTTTGTAATACAGTTTTTGTAATACAGTTTTTGTAATACAGTTTTTGTAATACAGTTTTTGTACGACAGTTTTTGTACGACAGTTTTTGTAATACAGTTTTTGTAATACAGTTTTTGCAATACAGTTTTTGTACGACAGTTTTTGTACGACAGTTTTTGTAATACAGTTTTTGTAATACAGTTTTTGTAATACAGTTTTTGTAATACAGTTTTTGTAATACAGTTTTTGTAATACAGTTTTTGTAATACAGTTTTTGTACGACAGTTTTTGTAATACAGTTTTTGTAATACAGTTTTTGTAATACAGTTTTTGTAATACAGTTTTTGTAATACAGTTTTTGTAATACAGTTTTCGTAATACAGTTTTTGTACGACAGTTTTTGTACGACAGTTTTTGTACGACAGTTTTTGTACGACAGTTTATGTAATACAGTTAAGAAAGAGGAAGTAGAGACAGAATAGATTATTTTCCCGTTAATTTCCAACTCGAAAACTCGAGTTGACTCAAGTTCGTGTGCAAGCTTCTCGAGTTTCAAACTCGATTCGTTCAAGCTAAATCGAGCAACTCGAGCTGGAGAAAACAGGAGTTCGAGCGAAGAGTTTAAACTCGAATTAGTTCGAGACAGCGCTCTGATCCCGTTCATATTTCGCTTCAATCCAGTGAACTTTTTTACCATTTTCATCGGAATCCCAGGGAGCAAAAATTACACTTGGAAGTTCACATGTGAAAATAATTTCTATTCAAAATAAAGTTTCTGAAAATGTTGACACGGGATTTCCAAATAACTTCGAAGATTGAATGTCAATTGAATGTCAATCTTCAAAGTTATTTGGAAATCCCGTGTCAACATTTTCAAAAAGTTCATTTTAAATAGCAATGAATTCCACATAAACTTCCAAGTACCAGTGTTTGTCAAAATTCCAATTCATCTAGTAGTTTTGCACTCCGTATGTTTCCCTTGGTCCCACCAACTAAAGGCCCCGTCCATGCTTTCTTTCAATCTCACCGAACCTGTTGACACCTTCATTCCCAGAAGAACAGAAGCGATTATCGTCAAAGGACAAAGTGCAATCCGACGGGGCACCAGACTACAAACAAACAGGCAACAGATTGTGTTTCTGTGTTATTGGATAACACCAGTACATAAAGTTTGATCATGAAACTGATTCAGTTGAACTTTCCTTCAAAAATGCACTAAGAATTACCCAATAAGCATCCGATACCTATCACAAACAGACAAAAATTGAACGTTACATAAAAATCAAGAGAAACTCGTTTCTAGCCAGTCAAACTTCCTGAATTTCAGAGAATGATACATTTTTTGGATACGTATTTAATTGCAATTCAAATTTTTTAATTGTTTGATTCTAAAAATTTGCTTTTGGCACCCAAGTGGACGTATATTTATGTGCACTACCCAAAGACCATTTTCTCGAAAATTTCGAAAAATCCAAAAACTGAATTAGACTGTCGAATCTATTGTATACCAATATTTTACACAAAATAATTCTTGTTTTCACACTCACTAACTGATATATCAATGTGAACAGTTTTGGCGACAGCCCGAAATTTTAATGCGGGACTGAAACGAGACATGGACGGGACTTTATGTTGGGAGGAAAACTACTACAAAATGAATGAGTGGTTGGAAAAATGAGAAAAATGACTTCTAGAAGTGTCTAGAAGCTGAGATAATCGTCGTCAAAGTCAGTACTGGAGGGATCTTGGAGCAACTTCGATGGCTCCTAACCCGTTTTTGAAGAACATTCAGTCGGTTTTTATTTCAAATTCAGAGGGTCGATATTACCTAGATCCGAATTCTTGAAAAATTCCAAAACTGCAATGGAAAATACTTTCCTTGTAAAAGTAACCTTGCACTTAGAAGCGCACTTTGAAAACTTGAATAGAAAGCTTGTTATTCGAGTTTTAAAATTAAGTAGTTCCATTTGATGATAAGATTTTTCATGAATAATATTGATCATGGATAACATCCATGTGGGAAAAACTTAATTAAATTCTAGAAAACGCATTTGTGATTCTCGACGGAACTCTCTTATCAATATTCTTTCAAGTTTTGACTCTATTTTCAATTTTCTCAAATCTGGATGTTTTTTTTCTTCCTTCTTGTGAAATCCACTCTTTTTTTGGTGAACATTGTATTCTGTACTACTGAAAATCTTTCAATATCCCAGAAGCACAGTCTGTTTGTTTGTAGTTTGGTCCCCGGTCGGAGACTATTTGAATGAGTAGGTGACATCTGTGTTCTTTCTTGATGACAAAGAGAAAAACAACCCCACCTGAACCCATCCAATGGTCGACATGCGGATCACACTCTGTCCTCAGACAATAATCGCTTCTGGGCTCCTGGGAAACTAGGTGTGAAAAGGTGTTGTGGGATTGAAGCGAGACACAGACAGGGCGGCGCTTTTTTGGGGGGGGGGGGCGACCGAAGGACGCGTTCTTTTCTTGAAGTTGTAGGCGGAGCGACTCCGCCTACTTTTTTGTTGTATAAAAGAGATGTGATGTGGCTGAACAACCCATATGCCTTCCTAGACAACCAACTGAGAGGATGTCAAAAATTACCCATAGCCTTGTATTTTCCTAAAACTACTATTTGCTTTTCTATTTTGAATGGAAAAGCTGATCGAGCTGTTGCCGCAGTGCAGAACAACAACACTGTCCCATCTTCAGCGGAGCAGTCACCAGATGAGTTGCATTTGTCGCCGTTGTGGCGCCTCACGTTGGTTTGTTTTAGGCAGGATTCCCAGCTCCAGAAGACCCATGACTACCTCTTGGGATGGCGGATGGACTTCCGATGCATCAAAACCACTCTCTTCATTCCCCAGCTTTGCATTCAATGCTTGATGCTCACCATCCTGAACACCACATGCCTCCGGATCATCAAAGACAGATGCCTCCGGATCATCAAAGACAGGCAATGATGTTCTCCACGCCTCAGCAAGTTGCAGGGGTGAACCCTTACTTTTTCATGCCAGAGGCGATGAGTGAGTTTTTTACAGCTGATTTTCACTCAGACAATGATTGTGTTTTCAGGAGACGTCCAAGAGCCAAACAATCATTGAGTGCAACTTGGTCCACATGGACCGAATCCGTTTTATGGGCGAGCACCACCTTAGGGAATGCTGCCATGATTCACATCACACCCAACTATGCCATCACCGTACGTGCCACAGCCTTCCGGCCCACAACCAGTCATGCCGTCACCAGCCGCACCGTTTGCCTCCAGGCCACTACCATCCATGCCGGGACCATCAGGGCCACCTCCAAACAAGTCGCAACCAACCATCTCGCCACAGCATTCACTACCCACGCCAGTCTACCCAGCATCAGGCAGCACCACCTACGACCGCGTCCAACACCAAAGTGTGGTTATCAATGAATCCACAGAAAGCTGAAAGCCAGAAGTAACGTTAAGTATTATCCATTCGCGAACACCGCGACCGTCGAACCAACGACGCTCCGCGATTCCGCTAGTGCGCGGAGTTTAGCGTAAATCAACACCACCACTTTTTCAAATTTTTTAGACCGATTTTCGGCTATTTTAATGAACACTTCTGTGTTTTAAAGCATTATTATGCGATAAAATTGAGTAGCAACATTGTGCATCTCACTTTTGGACAAATTTTCGAAATTAAAAACAATGCAAATTTTTTTTCAAATTTTGAGTTAAAAAATCTTCGAAACGATCTTAAATTGTAGTGTACTTAATTTCATCGCAAAATAATGCTTCAAAACACAGAAATATTCATAAAAAATCCGAAAATCGATCTAAAATTTGAAAAATTGGTGGTGTTGATTTACGCTAAGCCCCGCGCACTTGCGGAATTGCGGAGCGTTGTTGGGTACGGCGATCGCGGTTTTTGGAAATTTCCCGATTCATTTCAGTTGAAAATTCGAACATTTTCAAAAATTGATTTTTTAAAATTTTGACGCTTTCAATGGAAATTTTCATTTTTGAAAAGCCGCAAAACTGACAGCTTTGATAAAAATGACACGATGAGACATACAAAGTTTCACTAACAGAACTGATGTAACACTGTTAGATATGAAAATTAAACAGAATAATCTCGAAATACGTGTTGGAAGAAGTAATGAATGGTTGAAATTGCAGAACCAAAGGAAGACTCGAACGTACGAAAGACAAGAGCAGTATTGGCCCAAATGATTCAAGAGAACGAATCAGACGCAGTGAATCTTCATAGCCAGGTCGAAGTTCTTGCTCAACAGCTCGAAGAAACGGAAAAGGAAGCACAAGAGCGACTTGCTTGAGTTAAATGAAACTGAGAGGGAACACCTGAAAGCTCAATTGGAGACGGAATGGAACTGCAAGTTGGAGACTGAACGCAAGGCAAAGGAGAAGGAAATCAGCAAGACGAAGCAAAGTCAACAAGATGGAGCGAAGAAGGCAAAGGCGGCATGGGAAGAACAGAAGAAAAAAGACAAGGTGCAACTGGAGGAGGAAAGAAGAAACTGGGCAGCGGAAAAGACCGATATGACAAACAAGGTGAAGACTCTCGAAATCACCATCGCAACTCTTCAAAGCAACAAGGATGCAGCTTACGAGTCTTTGAAAAATGAGAAGTCAACTTCCGATGATCAAATCAAGAAGCTAGAGGAGGATAACATGGTCAAGATGCCGCCTTCGAGATATTGGAAACGGCAAAGAGAGCTGGCGATGACAAAATCAAGGCGCTAGAGGCTTACACGAAATCTCTCGAAGATGAGAACAAGGAGTTGAAAGAGAAAACCAGTGATGAAACCTTCAAAGAGCTTGAGGATAAGATAATTTCTCTAAATGGGAAGATAGAGAGACTTGGAGATGAAAAGAAGTCATCCGACAATGCACTGGCAAAGGAGAAGAAGAATCTTAAGGAGAAAGTGGATGCACTCGTCGAAGAGAAGCGAGTTCTGCAAGAGAAATCCGGCAAGTCGGAGGCTGAAAAGAAGAATCTCGCAGACAGTATAGCAGCCATAGAAGAGGAGCTGGAGAAGTAAGGAAGAGAGTCTGCTGCTAAGGACGAAGAGCTTAGGACACAAGCTACAATCATAGAGGCAAAGGATAAGGAATTGGCTGATAAAAGCAATGCGATTGCTGGCAAGGATAAAATGAAGAAAGCACTCAACGACTCAACCAAAGCATTTTCATACTTGAAGATAAAGGCAAATCAGAACGACCTGGATATCAAGAAACTTGGAGATGAGAAGCTACGAAACAAAAAATGTAAGAAAAAAATGAAAAAATAATTAGAAAAAAGAAAAAATGTATTAGACATTGCTTGTGATTTCCTGCAATTTTGAAAAATGCTGAATTTAACGTCTTCTGGAACTTCTGAATCGACTTGACGTCGATTTTTGAATTTTTTGAAAGTTTCATTTTTGACCATCTAGACCGAAATTTCGCTCAAATTTCAAATTTCCCGTCTATTTTTACCCTACAATAACCCGATTTTTCCAGGTAATCTCCTACACAAACAAACGCTACCGCATCTTCGGAGAGACGATTGACATTGCCGTCAGAAGTTGTTTGGATCGTTTCGCGCGTGTCTTGAAACTCCCAAGTGCTCCATCACCCGGATACAACATTAAGCAATCGGCCAAATCGGGAACGAAACTCTTCGAACTACCGTATACGGTCAAAAGGATGGACGTTTCGTTATCAGGAATACTGTCGTTGTTCGAGAAAAAGGCGCCAAAACTCATCGAAAGTGAAGAATACACGCCGGCGGATTTGTGTTTTTCACTTCAAGCGACTAAATGGTACTTCCGGTCTTCAGGAACAATATGATAGTGACATTCGTATCAATTGAATTGCGTAATTTTTATATCAATGTCTTCTTGAATGAATATATATTTCCAAAAAACCTGTTTTTACCATGTGAACTCTATGTCTGATTACCCATGTCTATCTTATTTTTTTCAGCACCATTTTGAGCTTATAAAGTATCTCTCAGACCACTTGAGTGGATGGTTCGTGGCTTGGTGTCTCTCAGAGTGACTACCATCCAACTGTTTCGCTTTTAGTGGGAACTGGGTGGAATTGACCAGAACTGGAATGGAAAATGACAATTAGAAAGAAAGATTCTTCTGTTTTCTGCTTTCTATGAGATTCGGTCAGCTGAGACCACTTGAATGGGCAGTTAGGTTTCCGAGCAATGGTACCTGTCCTACTGGTTCATTTTAGTGGGAACTGGGTGGGATTGACTAAGTCTTGAAAGAAGTTCGGAAATTCAAATATGTGGGAAACAGAAACATGAGCCGATTTTGAAAAAGAATGAATTGTTTCAAGTTTTTTCGGATCCATTTGACATAAAAAAATTAATTCAGCCTCGAAATGAGCAAAATTGGTTTCCCAAATTACTCCGATCCAAGTCATGTTTATACTCATTCTGACCGTCAACTTTTTCTGATCTCAAATGTTCAATTTTCATAAGTTTGTGATCAGAACTAGTGGAATTATAGTCATTTTTGCCAGCCGAAAACGCCTCAATGTTCCTCTTCCCCTTCCTTTGTTTGCCTAACCTCTACTGCCCGTCCCAGCCAACACTTGTGTGTATGTGTACATGCAGCCCACCTGCTCCTTCTAGTAGAACATATGCAACCCGGTCACTTGTACACATACACGTGGTTTCTCTCTTTCTCTCTCTCCCTTTTTTCTCGTTTTCTTTGCCTCCTCTCATATTTTCCCCCTCTCTCGTCTTCATTCTTTCAACACAGTCATTTTTAGCCCCAACAGACGTCCCGTTTCACCAGATGTCCCGGTTTCGTAGTTTATAGTCCCTTATTTTTCTATGTTTTCTATTCTATTTATTCATACCCAAACGGTTTCTGTTGACCCCTATCTGTTTCTAGAGGTCTCTTCCGTTTTGGTTTTTCATTGATTTTTCTGGAATATTCGTTATTTTTGATTGTGAGGTGAGTAAAGTTTAGGATTTTTTTGAAATTTTTTCTATTCGTTTTCAAAAGTTCCGTTCCTGATTATTCCGAGGGTTGAAATTTCGATGATTTACAAAATATACGTAAAAATTCGCGTTGATTCCAAATTTCATAGCGAAAATGTTTGGGAACAGGTTCAAAACCCCGCTTCAAAAAAACCCTTTTTTTGGCTCGAATGGACTTGGGGGCCGAAGCGGGGTTTTCTCGGGCTCCGTATTTTCAGAGAAACTGAAAAACGAAAACGATGAGAAGTCGTTCAAAAAAAATTACAGTGCCGACAGTGCAACATTTTCCGGTCGTACCACTCCCGCCGCCTGCCACCCTACCGGATCTTTCTGTTGTCAAACGTTAGTTATTTGATCAAATCTTGATATGTTTCAAAGATCACTTTGGATTTCAGAAGAACAATCTAAGGCACAACCGGAAGAAATGAATATGCAGGATCAAGCTGTTCAGAACAGCAATACTGTTCCGTCTTCACAGTCACCCGATGAGCCGAGAGAGTAAGAGAGAGTTGCATCAGTTGTGGCACCTCAGCGAGATCTGCTCCAAGGACAGCGATTCAGGAATCCAAATGCATTACATTCCGGGCAAGCTGGTTTGTTCCAGACAGGATCTCCAGCTCCAGGAGACGCATGGACTTCCGATGCATCAAAATCAGCACCGTCCTCAGACCACAGAATTGCACCCAATGCACGGTGCTCATCATCCCGGTCACCACATGCAACAGATGCACCCGGATCATCAAAGACAGGCAATGATGCAGACTGCTGGATTGAACCATGCCTCCTTCTTGCGGAATGTACCAGGTGAGATTGTCAGAGCAGATTTTCACTCATACAAAAATTGAATTTACAGGAGCTCCACATGGACAAAATCAATTTCATGAAGGACATCCGGATCCTGCTGGAATACGACTAGGATACACGCCACGTCCAACAATGTCGCCACACTACCCTTTTTTCTCTAATTCACATACCCCGTTCGCATTTTCTATCGTTTCCCTCCTCCAGTACGATTTGTACGTTAAATAAATATTGATTACCAAAAAACCTGTTTTTTATCATGTGAACTCTATGGGTCTCATTGCCCACTTCTATCTTATAGTTTCAGCACCACTTAGAATTTGAGCTTATACATAATCTGGTCATGGCTCAGATCACTTGAGGGAATGGTTTGTAACTAGGTGTCTCTCAAAATGACAACCAGTCCAACTGTTTTGCTTCAGTGGCAACTGGGTGGAATTGACCAGAACTGGAATGGAAAATGACAATAAAGATTCCTCTGTTTTCTGCTTTCTATGAAATTCGGTCGGCTCAGATCACTGGAGTGGGCAGTCAGTGGCTAGGTTTCCGAACAATGGTAACTGTCCTACTGGGTCACTTTAGTGGAAACTGGGTGGGATTGGCTGAGTCTTGAAAGAAAATCGGAAAGTCAAATATGTGGGAAACAGAAACATGAGCCAATTTTGAAAATGAATGAATTGTTTCCTCAAGTTTTTTCGGGTCCATAGGACCCAAAAAAAATTAATTCAGCCTCGAAATGAGCAAAATTGGTTTCTCAAATTACTCCGATCTTAGTCATGTTTACTCATTCTGACCGTCTAGTTTTTCTGTTCTCAAATGTCTAATTTTCATGAATTTTTGATCAGAACAAGTGGAATTATAGTCATTTTTGCCTGCCAAAAACGCCTCAATGTTACTCTTCCCCCTCCTTTTGTTTACCGACGGCGCTCTGCCGTCCCAGCCAATACTTGTGGGTATGTATACAGACAGCCCACCTGCTTCTTCTAAAAGTACACACGCAGCCCGGCTGCCTGTATACACATACACGTGGTTGGCACTGTTCTAGGACGCCGGAACGAAAAAAAAATCCCGGAACGAAAAAAAAAAATCCCGGAACGAAAAAAAATCCCGGAACGAAAAAAAAATCCCGGAACCAAAAAAAAAAATCCCGGAACCAAAAAAAATCCCGGAACCAAAAAAAAATCCCGGTACCAAAAAAAAATCCCGGAACCAAAATTTTCATTCTATTATTTGAAAAATTTTCTGTTTTTCTGTCACTATTTGTTTTATAATTCTGATGGTCATACATTCCATTTCTTCACTCTGCTTTTTCCTTTCAAAACATGATTTTCGTGGATATATATTGTTTATTTTGAACAGAATAAATGGTATAAAAAACTAGAGACATAAACTAGAGTAACTAGAGAAACTAGAGATATATAAAGAAAAAACTAAGTATATATGACAAGAAGTTTAAAGTTTTGTGGGTTCTAAAAGTATTAAATGGAAATGCGGAAAACATAATCATTATCCTTTATTTTTGGATTTGCCCGATTTTCCCGTCTTCGGAGCTTTTGTTGTTCTTGGAGCCTTCGTGGTTTTCGGAGGCTTCGTTGTTTTAGGAGCCTTCGTAGTCGTAGTCCTTGGAGCCTTCGTCGTTTTTTGAGCCTTGCTAGTCTTTGTAGTCGTCGTCTTCGGAGCCTTCGTAGTCGTAGTCCTTGGGGCCTTTGTAGTTTTTGGACTCTTGGTAGACTTTGGAGCTTCGGCGATGGGAGCATTGGGCTTGGGCTTGGTGGTCGGTTTTGGTTTTGGAGGTGCTTTTGTAATTGGCTTGGAGGTCTTGGACTTAGTTTTGGAAGTCTGCACAGCAATGGGTGCCTCCGTTGGGAGTTTCCGTCTTGAAACCCGTGGAACATGTTCTGCAGCAACGGAGGGTGGTTCCGTTATGTGATCTTCAACTGTTGGTCCGTTTTGAGATGAATCAGGTTCCTGTTGTTCCCGATGAAGTTCTCTGTGTCGAGTCCGGCTCTGCTGAGGCTCACAGGGGCACGCACAAGAAGTATCTGAAAAATGATAATTATGCAGGTAAATTTGAAAGAAATCATTACCACTGTCTTCCTGTTGCTGATCTGGTTCTGAGTCATTTTGAGGTTCATGTTCTGATTCCGTATCTGATTCATCTTCCTGATCAGTTTCGGATTCATCTTCCTGATCAGTTTCGGATTCATCTTCCTGATCAGTTTCGGATTCATCTTCCTGATCAGTTTCGGAGTCATCTTCGCTGTTTTTCTCTTGATACACTATTTTCTTGTTCCTGTCTTCATCTCTGACATAAATTCCGTCGTCATCTTCTGGAGATGACGCTCCCGAAGAAGGAGAATCTGGAGGAGAAGATGATCCGGAAGGTGAGAGTGGCAATGGAGAATTAGCAGGAGAGGAACGTTCAGGAGAGCTTTCAGAAGAAGAAGAGTCGGAAAAATGAATGTCTTCAAAGGAATCTTCTCGCCGGTAACTGCCCATTTCAATTAGCAAGCGATTGAGTAGTTTCTCTTTATTGTAGAATCGTCTCCACATGTAATTAAACATGTGGCCATTAAGGCGATCTTCTGGAGTTCCGAATCTGTTCCTTAGTTTTGACTTCAGTGCATTCCACGTTGCTTCAATCCCCTGGGTGTGGACGTTGCGATCGTTAGGATTGACAAAATTGTATTTGTGGTTCACCACGCCGTGGGCGAATCCCGGTATGTTTGAAATACCTGTGTAAGCAGGCCATCCGTCAGACATTATTGTTGTACCTGAACACAAACCTTGGCAAATGAAAATTTCGAACAAATTACCTGGCAGCACGTATTTTTCAATAATTGGAAGAAGTGTAACTGCGTCTCGTGTCGGTACTCTAAACATAACAACTTTCTTGCTTCCTCTCTCAAGCATCCCAAACACCCAGATCTGCTGCCGTCGTAAATTTCGCCCCCGATGGTACTTCGCCCTCACCACAAGTGTTTCGTCTATTTCTACCACCTTTCCTGTAAGAAAACGTAATTATATTAACATCAATGCAATAACATAACAATAACTCACCCGGTCCACCAAGCGTGAGGTGTCGCTGGCCTTCTCGCACAAACCACTGCTCTGTCATTCGACGAAAGTCTTCCTGTAGATCAACCACTGTCTGCTTGCTAGATTTAAATTGAGCGACAACATCTTCAATGGACTTTCCGGGGTTTTCAACCCAATCAGCAGCAATGAAGAGGGTTTGTTGAATAGTTAACTTTCTATTTTCAAAATATGTCTCGGCTCTGGAATGAAAATCTAAAATTTTATTCAAAAATTGTATTAGTACCGAATGGCTTTCTTTTCTCCATAACCAGTTTCCTTCCGGCACCTTTTACAACGCCAAATATGCTTGTCGTGAGCAGTGCTTTTATCAACAGACAGAACCATTCTGTCATTGCATGTCTCACACCAGCGTGAGTTTGGAACCAGATCATATCTAGAATGAACTAGTTACTAGCTTTCAGAAAATTACTTTCTTACCGTGCAAGAAACTCCAGGGCTTTCTTTGCGACCTCGGTGGATCCATCTGAGAGAGGACCAATGTAGCCTGCAAGGTTTCTGGAATCAAGTTCTTCTAAGTCCAACAAGTCTTCGACACTGCCGACATCTTCAGGATCCACAATAGAAGTCACGACGGTTCGCGTATTGCGTTTCAAACTGCAAAGTGTTATTTCAAAGAACCTATTTCGTGGCATAGTTTAGGCTTTGACGCCCCCCTCTTTGACTTTTTGTGACGTACCGATTTAGGAAATCAATGGAATTGTTGTGCATTGCAAGAACGTCTACCATCAACAGCAAAAGAAAATAATAAAGTAGAAACATTCTTCGATTCATGAAACGGCAGAGACCAGTTACTAGAATAAAGATACTACGCACTGAGAAGTAGCTCGAAAGTGTGTACTAGTTGCTATTTTTTCATGAGACTGCCTCTCGTGTCACTCTCTTTTTCACCCTCAGCCCTTTTTGGACCCTTTCGTTTCTTTTTTCTTCTTTTCCCATCTTTTTCTTCTTTTCCCATCTTTTTTCTTTTTGCTTCTTTTTGCTCCTTTTTGCTTCTTTATTGCGTTTCCTTCTTCTCCCGATGAAAGAATTATGAGGCAGGGAGGAGGCGGCGGGGGATGGTGTTGAGGAGAAGTCCGAAGAAATGAGGAGACGGGCGGCAGCAGCGAAGAAATGATAAGACAATTTCCAACTCAATGAAGGCAATTTATCAAATACAGAGCTCCGTTGCGTTGCTGCGCCAAATTGCATCACGGGAAAAGGGTAATAAAATTTTTACAACTACCACAGGAGGGCGGAAAAAGAAGAAAAAAGCTCGTAGCAAGAAAGAAAAAACTGTGTAATGATAAGACCCAGCCGAAAACGTATAAATAGCCATGGCGATGGGAAATTTCGTATTTCGCTTTCTTTTTTCCCTTCAAATTTATTTACATTAAGCACATTTTGCAACTTTATTTTTCTGGTTAGATTTCAGTTGGCAACATGAAGGCCTTCCTATTGCTTCTACTCTTCTCGTTCATGATTATTGCGAATGCCAAGTTCCGTGGCGGCCGCTTCTCGTATTCGAGACACCGAAAAGTAAGGTTTTGCAAATTCTCTCATAATTTTGGCAACGATTATTTCAGATTCCATTTCAGTACGTGGAAGAGGAGGTCATCCCACCTCCTCCAGAGTTCCACACAACCCTAGATGTAGCCGATATTTCTGATGGAACTGAATTTTTGGTGGAAGGCAGATTTAAAGGCCGGTGAGAGTATCATGTGTGGATTCTGATGATAAGTCTATCATTTCAGTTTTGATATTGATCTCGCATGCGGAAGAGATGCGCTCTGTGTTCCACTGCACATTTGTGCCAGGCCCTCGGAGATGGTTTGTTTCACTCAATTTCTTACTTCTCCTTGAATGATATCTTTTGCAGGCCTTTATTTTCAATTCTCGATTTGATTCTGGTATTTATGATTTGGAGGAACGCAGATATTTTTTCTTAGAAAAACGAACTTTCATTCGCGTCTCAATAATTCTTCGATCGTCTTTTTTCGAAGTAGGACATTTATATTTGCCTTCCCTTCAACTTTTTTTTTCAGATAAGTGTGAATGACTCGTGGAGCAAACTGTACGAGTACAGAATGGAAATGGAGAAAGTGACTATGATTAGAATCAAAGGCGACATCAAAGTAGACACTATGGAAGTGTACCCACCAGTGGATGGTACAACCATCCAACCAGATGAAGAAGTTCCCATACAATCTGAAGAAGAAGATGACGGAGAAGCCACAAAAAAATAAACTTTTTTGTCAAACTTTCTGTCAACTTTAAACTTTTATCTCTAGTTTCTTTATATACCTCTAGTTTTTATCTCAACTTTTTCTCTAGTTGTGGAGAATTTAGAGTCAGACGGGTGATGAGCCCGGTTTCCCTGAGACAACCTCCTAGGATACACTGAGTTACTTTTACAGAGAGGCTTGTGTGTTTGTGTATAGCGAGACACTTTGGCTAGGCACAATCACTTTATTAGTAAGGTAACGCTCTTACATAAGAGGAATACGCTGGTGGGAAGGGAGTGAGAGAGCTCCCGAAGGAACGACCTCTCACGATGGTGAAAAAGGTGACGACTGAATGATTGGGGGAAGAAAGGGTGAGAGAGAGAAATGTGAGAGAGTCGCAGACAACGAGAGTGTTAGAAATGTGGTGATCGTTGGCGCGGGCGCCAAATGCTTCTCGCTGGTGAAGTGGGTCTGCGTTGGATTGGTTTCCTCTCCGAATCCTTGCTTCCTGGTGACGTGGCTTGGGTTCCCTTGCGCATTGCTGGTATGAAGATGTTAGAGAAGTGTCAAGCTTGGACTTGACACTTGGATTGGCCTTTTTACAGATG
Organism: Caenorhabditis sinica; assembly: GCA_963932045.1. Classification (NCBI taxonomy): domain Eukaryota; kingdom Metazoa; phylum Nematoda; class Chromadorea; order Rhabditida; family Rhabditidae; genus Caenorhabditis; species Caenorhabditis sinica. The sequence continues at coordinate 28,928,511 of OZ009938.1, forward strand.
AGTTAGTGAGTAGCAGACGCTGTTTGCCTTTCCATTGGAGCTCTGGAGCCCAACGGCTTGCAAACATCCGCTGGTTGCGCTCTGACGGAGATCCTTCCCGGCACGATTCACTCCTCAGCCATTGATTGTCCTGGATTTTTGCTACTTACCAGTGTAGTGTAGTGTGAAAAACTAATTCGGAAGTACCTGAAGAATTGATTAAGACCCGCTGGTCTAGATTACGGATTACCGCTTATTCGGCTTACCAGGCCGTCAGGGAATCCTTATGCCGTTGCATTTTTATAAGCTAGAGGCAGGAAAGTTTAAACTAATAGTTTTGGGGGAATAATAGGTATGTTTAAACTAGAAGTTGGGCTGGTAAACTAACTTAACCAACCCGACAAGCGCTTCCTTATTAGGTTAGTACCTTAACACGCCACCTATACAACCTTCGCTATCAACCGCCGCTACGCTGCCGAGATGGGAAACAAAGAGGCGGTATAAACAAGGGAAATATAAGGTAAAGATTCGAGCATAGAACTCGTAGAGGTCATTGGGAACATACAGCACATAAACAACACATGTCTTCTTTATTGACAGAATGAATCATCATCTTCTACCGTTGTCCGTGCTACGCTCCTTTATCCTTCTGTACTTCAGGCGGGACGCTGGTATCTCCTCTTCTCTTCCTCCAATCCGTCGCTTCTCCATCCATCCTTCTGCTCACATCCTTTGCTTCATCCGTTGTGTCCTTCTTCCAGTTCTCTCTCCTTACGAACATCAGATGGTTACTAGCAGCACGGCTGCTTTTGCCACTCTGGTGTCGCTTTAACAAAGTGGAAGGATGACCCTTCTCAACCATCGCCGATCGGTATGTTATACCACTCTGGGCAAACATTTACCTCACGGTAGGAAGAGGAAGGGGGAGAGAGAGTGCTGGTGACGTATTCTGCTGGTATTGAACGATGATGCAATGCTTGTCGCTTGTTGTTGCTGGTCGTGGATGAAGACTTGTTGTCGCTTCGGCGTTGTTGCTGGTATTCGAAGAACTGCTTCTCCTTGTTGCTTGGCGCCGTCGCTGGTGGTTTGAGCTTCTTGATTGAAGTTGTTGAAGTGATTACTGTGGTGGGATGAGCAATGTGCGTGTACTGTTCTGCTCCAATGACATACGAACCTAACGGTTAAGGCACAAGACCCGATAAGAACTAGACAGAGAACTAGGTGAAAGGGAAGTGAACTAGACGCGCTTTTGATGGTTCAGTGGTTTTAATTTTGAATTTTGTCTAGAGTTAACCCAATATTTTCCTAGAACTGCTGTCCGTCTCATCGGTAGACTACTAGCACTTAAAATGTGTGGCTAGCCTGGTCTTACGTGTTACCACGTCGCCCTTGTCCAAGGGACCCACGATAAGACAGCAGTTATGATCCGACTTCCACGGTTCCGCGCCACTTTGCGGAGTATTCAGAATGCTGGTGAAAATTTTGACATTTTGTGAGCTTTCGCTCTTTAGACTTATCGCACGAGGTGTCCTTGAACTGGTGAAGAATTTGGGCATGACCCGTCCAAGGGTAATGACTTTTTTGAGCTGGTAGAAGTGCACTGGCTTGGAAACGAAAGATCGCGATGCGCCGCCAATCGATAATCGACGACACTCCTCCTTTTCCTCGCTTTTTCCTGATTTTCCGCTGGTAACAGTCCTCTGGTGTGCACAACGTCCTTCTCCCTCGCGAAACATCGAAATCTCCTCCATTTTGAGTCATCAAGAGCCCTTCCGCTGTTTCTCACTTTCCTAAACCTGCATTGGTGAAGAGGTTGCAACTCTGGCTAACAATCAACCGCAGCTGGTAAGTACTCGTGAGAGAACAAACGAACGAGCGAAACGAGCGAATTGACGAGCGAAATTGAGTGACGAATGAAGCATGAGCAACAATGCGGTCGCCGCAGCGCCAGCACACGCAACGCACACGCGCCGCCTCTGAAAGCATAGCTCCAGTGTCATCAGGGGCCGATCACGCTTGGAAGAAGTATAAATCGACCAAATCACGGATTCTTTTTAAGACCGGTCGTATGCACCATGTGGAGAATTTAGAGTCAGACGGGTGATGAGCCCGGTTTCCCTGAGACAACCTCCTAGGATACACTGAGTTACTTTTACAGAGAGGCTTGTGTGTTTGTGTATAGCGAGACACTTTGGCTAGGCACAATCACTTTATTAGTAAGGTAACGCTCTTACATAAGAGGAATACGCTGGTGGGAAGGGAGTGAGAGAGCTCCCGAAGGAACGACCTCTCACGATGGTGAAAAAGGTGACGACTGAATGATTGGGGGAAGAAAGGGTGAGAGAGAGAAATGTGAGAGAGTCGCAGACAACGAGAGTGTTAGAAATGTGGTGATCGTTGGCGCGGGCGCCAAATGCTTCTCGCTGGTGAAGTGGGTCTGCGTTGGATTGGTTTCCTCTCCGAATCCTTGCTTCCTGGTGACGTGGCTTGGGTTCCCTTGCGCATTGCTGGTATGAAGATGTTAGAGAAGTGTCAAGCTTGGACTTGACACTTGGATTGGCCTTTTTACAGATGAGTTAGTGAGTAGCAGACGCTGTTTGCCTTTCCGAGACGGCCAACTCTGGACCTTCCTTCCGGGGGCAAACGGTATCTGTGTCCTCAACACTCAGTCGGATATTATGGGTTGTGACCATGTCGGAATGGTCGCGACACTCCGGGGGGCCGGAAAATCCAACATTGGTGTCCAAGGCGATGTTGGTTTGCTGGTGAAGACCTCCTTTTGACTGCTTAAGTCTCGGATCCGACTTAGTGTTATTGTTCTTGGCATTCCTAGGGAGGTAGGTACGTGTCCTTTCCTTTGTTCCTCGGTGCTGATGACTTGATCGTTGATCCTTGTGATTGGCTGACTTGCTGGTATCCTGGTCGTTGACTGACTGCTGCTGGGATTGCTTTGGAACAACTGAAGACTCCTTCTTCGGCGGTTTGTGTGACGATGGCTGGTGTTCAACTGAAGACTCCTTCTTCGGCGGTTTATGTGACGATGACTGATTTTCAAATGAAGACCCCTTCTTCGGCTGCTGCTTACTTGAAGACTCCTTCATCGATGATCGTTTGCTTTTAGACAAGAAATCCTGGTCGTTGTCTGACTGCTCCTGGTCGTTGCTCAACGTCTTAACTTTTCCCCTGTAGTTGTCTAACTTCTCCTGGTCGTTGCTCCTGCGCTGAACTGTTCCCCTGTAGTTGTCAGACTTCTCCTTGTTGCTGCCTCCTTTGCTCCTTGACTGTCCCTTGCTGATGCTGGTGTTGTCCGTGGTGCTCGAAGGCTTTGGCTTGTTCTTGGATCCCAGTGGTCTGCCGCGTTTCCTTGGAAGATTTGCTGGTGCCTCTGATGACGGACTCGGTAGAATCGTTGGAAAAGACGAGATGTTAGGTTGGGGTGGAGTCGATGTATTCTTCTCCGCCTCTGTTGATTCATCTTCCAGTGATCCTAAGTCTTCCAGAGGTATGAGTTGATTGACTGATCTTTCGTTTTCGCTGGTGCCTGATCTGACCATTACCGATTGAACTTCTCCGTTTTGGGTCCGCTTGATGCTGGTGATCACTCCAATCGGCCATTTGTGACGCTGAAGAAGTCCAGATTCGATAAGAACGACGTGTCCCACTCTTGGTTTGAACCTTGAATGTGCAGTGTTCTTTGGTGCAAAGTCTCGTAGTATGGCGTAGTAGCCCAGAATGAACTGGTCCCATAGTCTCAACTTGATTCGTCCCAGTTCCTCCAAGTAGTTCCTTGAGTACTTCTCCGTTTGATAGAACTTTGCATCTTGGTACTGAGAGTCCGTTCTCTCTGGCATCGCGATTTTGACGTTTGGCATGATGAAATCGATGGGTCGTACTGCTGGTGAATCCAGAATGTCCTTTTGATTTGGAGTTATTGGTCTTGAATTCAGTATCCCTTCGACTTCGATGATCAGTGATTCCAGTTCCATGTATGGTAGAATGCTGGTACCGATGGTCTTGTAGATCATGTTCTTGACGAGAGCTACCAATCGTTCGTAGATACCACCCATCCATGGTGATAAGGGTGTTATCAGCTTGATCTCGATTTGATGTTGAGCCATGAAGCTGGTGAGTGTTTGGCTGGTATTGACGAGTTCCTTGAGATCTTGGTTCATCATCTTGTACCCCAACTTGAATTGAGTCGCATTGTCACTCACGATGGATTTTGGTACTCCGCGTCGAGACGTGAATCTTCTGAAGGCGTTGATAAATGCAATGGCGCTGTTAGATGTGATGCATTCCAGGTGTACTGATCTTGTGACGAGACATGTGATCAGTAGTATCCACACTTTGCCTTCTTGGTTTGATCCAATCCGATACGATAGTGGTCCCAAATAATCGAGTCCAATATGCACGAATGGTCCTTCAAGAGATGTCCTCACTGCTGGTAGGGTCCTGGTGAATGGATATTGGTACGGTCGTCCGTGTCTCATTTTGCATCTGAGGCAAGAATCTCGAACCTTCCTTATGACTCGTCCCATCTTCTGGATCCAATACTTTCGGTGAACATCTGCTACGACGTCTTGAACTCCTTGATGGTGTAATGCCAGATGAGATTCCGTTACTATTAGTGTTGCTAGACGATGCGAGGACAGGATGATGATTGGATTCTTCATTTCACTGGTGATCCTTGCATCTTTAGCTTTGGAGATCCTTGCTGAAAATCTCCACACTCCGTTCTTGCACTCTGCTGGTAAGTTCTTCTTCAATGATTTTCCACCATCTTTTGCATGGACCTCCTTGTAGTGTTCAGCAATGATGAGTTCATTCGCAACAACTCGCTTCTGAACTTCATCGTTGTCCTGTACCGCTTTGTCGAAACTTGTCATCGTATGTCCTTGGAACTTGATTTTTTCGTTTGGGTGACGACGATTTCGCTTCTCCACGATGTTGTGAATCCATTGAAGAGCTTTGGTCATGACTGATACGAGTTTCAGCTTGCTGTTGGTCCTTTCGTAAGGTACGAAGGACTTGTATGGAACTGAAGATCCTTTCCTGGCGCTGGTGTCGACTGAGTTGATCTGTAGTCTCTTGGCTCGCTCCTCTTCCGTTTCTCTTTTGATTATGCCTTTTTGGATAGCATATTCACGGAATTCGTAAGGATCTGCTGGTGTACCGTCCAGTTTATCCGGCCAATGTTCTTCTGACTTCTTGATGAAGTCTGATCCTTCCTGCCAGATTTTGCTGTCCCGAAGTTCTTGTATGGAGCATCCTCTGGTGGCAATATCAGCGGGATTTTTGTCCGTCGGCACGTAGCGAATGGTCACTTCAAAGTTGTACTTATTCCTGAGAATATCCAGATTCTCATGAATTGACTTGACTCGGTTGGATGTCCATTTGGGTCCAATTGACTTCGTATTTGGGTTCATCACTTGGAACAATGCTGACGTACTGTCACTGAAGAAGGTGACACTTCGGAACTTGATATTGAGTTCCTTGGTTAGCGTGATTGACATGTTGGTAGAAAGTTCCAGTGCGATGAGCTCCATGCGTGGTATAGTGAACTCCTTTCCACTTTTGTGTGGCTTGATGCGAGACTTGGCCATGACGAGCTTGCAGACGTATGTTCCGTTTGGGTATTGATATCGGAGGTATCCACAAGCGGCGTAGTGACGTTGAGACGCGTCAGCGAATAGGATTAAGTCCACATCAGTGTAGCTGTAATCCGTGGTTAGTTGACGAGGAAGGGTGTAGGCAGTGCTGGTGAATAGCTTCCTGACTGCTTTCATTTTGTCGCCGAACTTGCTTGGAATTTGACTGTTCCATTCCACGTTGTCCTCTTCTTCCCAGATATCTGATAGTAGTGTCTTTGCTGGTATTAGAGCTGGTACAAGCAATCCGCATGGATCGTAGTTGGAGGCGATGAAAGAGAGAAGCTCTCTTTTTGTGGGCATTCCTGCTGGTGGCTCTGCTATCTTGATAGTGATCGTGTCGTCTAGACTGTTCCAGATATGTCCAAGTAGTTTACAGTTGGTAGATTTTGCTCTGTCCTCCTCGGGAATCTGATCCATTGTCTTTTGGTGATTGACTTGGAATTCTCGAAGATTCATGAACATGTTGTTGAAGGCTGTCTTGGATTGCTGGTGCAGGATCGGAAGTTCCTTCTCATCGCTGGTAACAAACAGAACGTTGTCAACGTACAAATTCTGCTTGATGCGCTGGTTGATCTCTGCTGGGAAGATATCTAGGTAGAGTAGAATCGTAACAGCTAACAGGAATGGTGAGCTGCTTATCCCGAATGGAAGCCTCGTGAATCGGTAAGTGACGATGTTTCCTTCCGTTGGTCCCAATTCCGGATCTTTGAGCCATAAGATCTTGAGCATGTTCCGCTGGTGAGTTTGGATCCTTACTTGATGGAAAGCTTTCTCGATATCAGAAACAAGAAGGTACTTTCCAAGTCGAGCTCTCATGAGAATCCCTAGGATTGAATTCAGAAGAGCTGGTCCGGAGTACATGCAATCGTTGATCGACAGTTGTCCTTTCATGTGGGCAGACGCATCTTGTACGATCCTGATTTTTGTGGTGGCTGAGTCTTCTTTAAGGACGATGGAACTTGGCATGAATGAGGATATTCCGTCGCTTGTCATCGCTGGTGTTACTTCCTCAAGTATTCCAGATCGAACTTGTTCTAGAATAGCTTGATGGCAGGCGTCACGAAGTTCTTTGGACTTTAGCTTTGTGTTGTACATCGACACAAGGCGTCTGAGAGCGATTGGGTAGTTTCCTTGAAGATACTTCTCACGGCCATTGAGCGGGAATCGGACATAGATCTTGTTATCTTCATCTCGTATAGCTGACTCTTTGAATTGACGAATCAGCTCCTGGTCGTGGTCTTCTCGGCTCTGGACAATTGATGGATTCTCAATCCCAATTGAAGCTAGGTTTGAACTTTGCTCCACCAGTTTGAAGAGTTTCGCATTGGTAATTCCTCCGCTCCTAGTCTTCGCAATACCATGCTCGGCTTCTCCGTAATCGTCTGTGTCCAGAGTATGAATTATGACGTCGGTTGCAATCTCAACAGTGCCAATACTGATCTTGTTGGTTGCTGGTACGAACGCTTCGTCTAGAGCTGGTGGGAAGTTGATGTATCCAATGAGCAGTTCCTCTACTGTCCGTCCGCTGGGTAGATCATAAGTTTGGACCTTCCGAAGCTTCTTGATCTTGGTCAGCACATTGTTTCCGATGATGAGATCAATCGGTTCCCCATCGAGTCGTTGAGGATTGGTTATCTTGGCCTTGGTGAGATTGTGCTGGTCGAGGAACTCGTCGTCTTCCTTGGTATAAGCTGGTGGTCGAAAGACTGTGCTCATTCGGTTGAATGCTGGTAATGCCATTGCCCACGCTTTTCCGTTCACATCTTTGATCTCCAGACGATAATAGGTGCACCATTGATGTGAAGTCTCCGAGACGAATCCAGCGAACTTGATTCGACGTTTTCCGATTGCTGGTAGGTTTAGCTTCTCGGCTGCCGTCGTTGATATGACAGATGCTTGAGCTCCAGTATCCACTAAGGCGATGAGTTTGTCTCCAGCTGGTGTTGTTAACTGAATGAATGGAAGTTGAGCTTCTTTATCCGTTATCTTCGTGATGAGAACTTGGATTGGTTCGAGTTCTGGGTGCTCGGGTGGTGGGTGATCCAATCCAGCTTCCTGGATTGTGCGTCGCAAGTCTTCATCCGCCTGATCAACTGGAGCAAAGCTTTCACTAACCGAAAGGTTCACCTGACAAGCCACAACCTTTGGCAAGTCGCTGGTGAGCCCCGATGCCACTGGACGAGAACGATGACTAGCTGAATGTTTGGAGTTGGGAAGTGACGATGCTGGTGAAGGATTTGAGTTGGTGGGTTTATTGCTCGGAGGTTTCAACCCCCTCGACTTGAAATAACTGCTCCTCCAATCCTTCGTCGTCGTATAAGTCGTACGTTTGAAGGAAGGTGTTGACGTTGACCGTGTTGACTCCGTTGGCATCACAATGGGCAGAGAAGTGTTTGGCTCTGCAGTGGAAGCATTTGAACTTGGATTGGCAGTTGCTGGTATTGTGCTCGTTGCTGAGACAGTTTCCACAGATCTTCTTGCGTTTCACGGCGTCGATCTTTTCCTTGACGGTCATGGTACACTCACAAGCGCTATGATCGTTGTCTCCGCAATATGCGCACGGCATTTCGCGGCTTGGTGGCTTGAAGTTCGACTTTCTTGGTCTTCCAGAAGACTTGAATGGCTCCTTCTTGGGCTGGAAATCGGCTTTGTGCTGCTGGTTATTGCACTTTGCTTGGCATCCTTTGCAACATTGATTCTTGGCGTCGCGCTGGTAATTGATCGCGGAAACGAGAATTTCGTCCGTTCTCTCCGAAGTTTTCCCGTTGCGAAGTTCGTAGCGTTGGGATCGCTTCTTGTCGTTGATAGCTTCACGAGCAGCATCCTTCAGGTGACGGAATGTGGTGTATCCACGATGGTACTTCTTGTCGACCTTCTCTCTCAGCACTGGTGGAAGACGATCGATGATAGTTCTCAGGAAGAAGTGATCATCAATGTTGACGTTGGGTCCACTGAGACGGGCGGCAGCTCCGCAGAGCTCGTTGAACTTGCTCTCGATCTGCTCGATATCCGAGTTGTTGAACTTGATGTCGCTGAGGAAGTCCACTAAGATGTTCTCCTGCATGAAGTTGTTGTTGTACTGCTCGTCGAGATTCTTTCGGAGAATGTTGTAGTCTCTCTCCGACATATCCGCCGATTGCATCTCCACTTTGGCTCTTCCTTCCAAAAGACTGAGCAGCATGATTTGCTTAGTCACTGGGTTGAACGATGGATTGTAGTGAACCATATTGTTGAACTTGTTGATGAAGAGTGGATATTCACTAGCATCTCCACTGAACTTCGGAAGCACTTGCATCGCTGCCGACATCTCCATGGAAGCACATGTGAAGGTGTTTTGATGAGCTGGTGGAGGGAAGTTACGGATGTTCTCCGAGTGACGGTTGTGAGAACGTGGTGAGAGAGATCGGAAATGGGCACGGTTTTGCTGGTAGTAAACGTCCGCCGCGTCCTGGCTTCTCCCTCTCTGTCCGCTGGTAGATGGCTCCTGAATCTCTGGTCTCCGATTCGTTGCAGTGCTGTTGTCCAACTTGTCCATGATGGCGCTGAGAGTGTTGTTGATCGAGGTGTTGAAGCTGGCGATTTCGTCCTTGTCGCGTTGCCGATCCTCCTCGATGTTTCCGATCCGATTCAAGATTTCCGATAGGAATTTCACACTAGGTTCCTCCTTTCCCACGTCGTTCGTCGCAACTCTGGCGCCGGCGTACTGTGGTACTGGGAAGTTCCCAATGTGCTCCACGGAGCGACGTCTTGCTTGCGCAGCTGCTGCGCTGGCGGATCTTCCTCTGGTGTTGTGAGGGTTGCTGGTGGTGTTGTTTCCGGTTGTTGTCGGAATGGTAGTCGCTGGTGCGACTGGTGCCTTCGGCTTCTCGGTATCCTCCTTTGATGGTGGTGCTGGTAATTTGCCGTCGGCGATTTCTTGGATGTTGCGAATGAGAAGCTCGATTGCTCCTTTCACTTCTTCCAAGTTGTTCTTCTCCATCATATGCTTCTCCATTTCCTTCTTGTCGTTTGCGACGTCGATTGGGTCACTGGACAGCTTCGGATTTTGAGCGAGATGTAACTCGACATCCTTGTTGATTCCTTCCAGAATGGACAGCTTGGCGACGAGTTCCTCCTTTCCTGCGACGAGTTCATCGATCATCGAGGATGAGGCATCAGGCTGGTAGAGAGCTGCAAGCTTGTCGTAGAAGGCTTTGGCGTCCTTGACTTTCTTGGTGACCGCGGACTTGATTCCTTGAAGGTCGTGGTTGGACATGATGAGAAGAGTTGAGCGCTGTGTTCAATAACACTTGTAAAAATCCCCAGTCTGTAAAAACAAAGAGATTAGATTGGTGAGATGGGAGCTAGTCTCCGCATCTCGGTGGCGATTGGTGGTTGAAGCGCTGGTACACATTTTAATTTGAACCCTTAAAATGCTGCAAAAAGGTTGATAGTTTGAATTTTAACCCCTGAACTACTCCTAAAAGGGTATGAAGTTTTAATTATAAGCCCCAAAAAGATCTAAAAAGGGATGGAAGTTTAATTGGTGAGCCCCCAAACTTAAGCCTAAAAGGGAATACAGCGTTTAATTGTATGCACATCGCCCAACGCAGAAAGGGTCGATTATTACCAGCCAGCCTTGGCTTGGTCCTCCCGGTTTTTTGAAGTCGTGTGAGGGCGACTGCGAGATTACGGCTCGTGTCCGCTTCTTGGAGATTCGGCGTCGACTTCCGAACTGGAGCATGAGAGCTGGCTAAGCTCATTCGTCGGCATGCTCCTCCATTGGTGGTCTTCGGGCCTTGAAGGCCAATGGATCCGAGAATTGCTGGTGAGTGATTGGAGCTCTGGAGCCCAACGGCTTGCAAACATCCGCTGGTTGCGCTCTGACGGAGATCCTTCCCGGCACGATTCACTCCTCAGCCATTGATTGTCCTGGATTTTTGCTACTTACCAGTGTAGTGTAGTGTGAAAAACTAATTCGGAAGTACCTGAAGAATTGATTAAGACCCGCTGGTCTAGATTACGGATTACCGCTTATTCGGCTTACCAGGCCGTCAGGGAATCCTTATGCCGTTGCATTTTTATAAGCTAGAGGCAGGAAAGTTTAAACTAATAGTTTTGGGGGAATAATAGGTATGTTTAAACTAGAAGTTGGGCTGGTAAACTAACTTAACCAACCCGACAAGCGCTTCCTTATTAGGTTAGTACCTTAACACGCCACCTATACAACCTTCGCTATCAACCGCCGCTACGCTGCCGAGATGGGAAACAAAGAGGCGGTATAAACAAGGGAAATATAAGGTAAAGATTCGAGCATAGAACTCGTAGAGGTCATTGGGAACATACAGCACATAAACAACACATGTCTTCTTTATTGACAGAATGAATCATCATCTTCTACCGTTGTCCGTGCTACGCTCCTTTATCCTTCTGTACTTCAGGCGGGACGCTGGTATCTCCTCTTCTCTTCCTCCAATCCGTCGCTTCTCCATCCATCCTTCTGCTCACATCCTTTGCTTCATCCGTTGTGTCCTTCTTCCAGTTCTCTCTCCTTACGAACATCAGATGGTTACTAGCAGCACGGCTGCTTTTGCCACTCTGGTGTCGCTTTAACAAAGTGGAAGGATGACCCTTCTCAACCATCGCCGATCGGTATGTTATACCACTCTGGGCAAACATTTACCTCACGGTAGGAAGAGGAAGGGGGAGAGAGAGTGCTGGTGACGTATTCTGCTGGTATTGAACGATGATGCAATGCTTGTCGCTTGTTGTTGCTGGTCGTGGATGAAGACTTGTTGTCGCTTCGGCGTTGTTGCTGGTATTCGAAGAACTGCTTCTCCTTGTTGCTTGGCGCCGTCGCTGGTGGTTTGAGCTTCTTGATTGAAGTTGTTGAAGTGATTACTGTGGTGGGATGAGCAATGTGCGTGTACTGTTCTGCTCCAATGACATACGAACCTAACGGTTAAGGCACAAGACCCGATAAGAACTAGACAGAGAACTAGGTGAAAGGGAAGTGAACTAGACGCGCTTTTGATGGTTCAGTGGTTTTAATTTTGAATTTTGTCTAGAGTTAACCCAATATTTTCCTAGAACTGCTGTCCGTCTCATCGGTAGACTACTAGCACTTAAAATGTGTGGCTAGCCTGGTCTTACGTGTTACCACGTCGCCCTTGTCCAAGGGACCCACGATAAGACAGCAGTTATGATCCGACTTCCACGGTTCCGCGCCACTTTGCGGAGTATTCAGAATGCTGGTGAAAATTTTGACATTTTGTGAGCTTTCGCTCTTTAGACTTATCGCACGAGGTGTCCTTGAACTGGTGAAGAATTTGGGCATGACCCGTCCAAGGGTAATGACTTTTTTGAGCTGGTAGAAGTGCACTGGCTTGGAAACGAAAGATCGCGATGCGCCGCCAATCGATAATCGACGACACTCCTCCTTTTCCTCGCTTTTTCCTGATTTTCCGCTGGTAACAGTCCTCTGGTGTGCACAACGTCCTTCTCCCTCGCGAAACATCGAAATCTCCTCCATTTTGAGTCATCAAGAGCCCTTCCGCTGTTTCTCACTTTCCTAAACCTGCATTGGTGAAGAGGTTGCAACTCTGGCTAACAATCAACCGCAGCTGGTAAGTACTCGTGAGAGAACAAACGAACGAGCGAAACGAGCGAATTGACGAGCGAAATTGAGTGACGAATGAAGCATGAGCAACAATGCGGTCGCCGCAGCGCCAGCACACGCAACGCACACGCGCCGCCTCTGAAAGCATAGCTCCAGTGTCATCAGGGGCCGATCACGCTTGGAAGAAGTATAAATCGACCAAATCACGGATTCTTTTTAAGACCGGTCGTATGCACCATGTGGAGAATTTAGAGTCAGACGGGTGATGAGCCCGGTTTCCCTGAGACAACCTCCTAGGATACACTGAGTTACTTTTACAGAGAGGCTTGTGTGTTTGTGTATAGCGAGACACTTTGGCTAGGCACAATCACTTTATTAGTAAGGTAACGCTCTTACATAAGAGGAATACGCTGGTGGGAAGGGAGTGAGAGAGCTCCCGAAGGAACGACCTCTCACGATGGTGAAAAAGGTGACGACTGAATGATTGGGGGAAGAAAGGGTGAGAGAGAGAAATGTGAGAGAGTCGCAGACAACGAGAGTGTTAGAAATGTGGTGATCGTTGGCGCGGGCGCCAAATGCTTCTCGCTGGTGAAGTGGGTCTGCGTTGGATTGGTTTCCTCTCCGAATCCTTGCTTCCTGGTGACGTGGCTTGGGTTCCCTTGCGCATTGCTGGTATGAAGATGTTAGAGAAGTGTCAAGCTTGGACTTGACACTTGGATTGGCCTTTTTACAGATGAGTTAGTGAGTAGCAGACGCTGTTTGCCTTTCCGAGACGGCCAACTCTGGACCTTCCTTCCGGGGGCAAACGGTATCTGTGTCCTCAACACTCAGTCGGATATTATGGGTTGTGACCATGTCGGAATGGTCGCGACACTAGTCTATGTCTCTAGTTTTTTATACCATTTATTCTGTTCAAAATAAACAATATATATCCACGAAAATCATGTTTTGAAAGGAAAAAGCAGAGTGAAGAAATGGAATGTATGACCATCAGAATTATAAAACAAATAGTGACAGAAAAACAGAAAATTTTTCAAATAATAGAATGAAAATTTTGGTTCCGGGATTTTTTTTTGGTACCGGGATTTTTTTTTGGTTCCGGGATTTTTTTTGGTTCTGGGATTTTTTTTTTTGGTTCCGGGATTTTTTTTTCGTTCCGGGATTTTTTTTCGTTCCGGGATTTTTTTTTTCGTTCCGGGATTTTTTTTTCGTTCCGGCGTCCTAGAACAGTGCCCACGTGGTTTCTCTCCCTCTCTCTTCCTTTCTTTCTCGTTTTCTTTGCCTCCTCCCATATTTGCTCTCTCTCGCTCTCGTCTTCGTTTGTTCAACACACTCATTCCTAGCCCCAAAAAGACGTCCCGACTACCCAACAGATGTCCCCTTTTTGTAGTTTTTAGTCCCCTATTTTTCTCTATTTTCTATTCTATTTATTCACACCCAAACGGTTACTGTTGACCCCTATCTGTTCTAGAGGTCTTTTCCGTGTCGGTATTTTTTGATTTTTTGAAAATTTTATTATTCTTTGATTGTGAGGTGAGTAAAGTTTAGAATTTCTTGAATTTTTTCTATGCGATAATGCTTAAAAACAGCTCCAAAATCCTGAAACCCAGCTTCAAAAAAACGTTCTTGGCTCGAATAGACTTTTGGGGCCGAGGCGGAGTTTTCTCGGCCACCGTATTTTCAGCTATTTTTTTTATCACATTTTGGTTTTTTTCTATCGAAAAGTGCTAAAACATCAACAAAATCTTGGATTTTTGAAAATCGATATTAACCAAAAATTTCCAAATTTTCAAAAATTTATTTTCAAACAATTAATTTCAGCATGAGCAATTTTTTCCAGAAAAAAGTTCAGATTTTTTAGGTACCCTTCAAAACCAGAAATTCCAAAACACTTTCGAGCGTCTTCGTGATGAGCCAAATCTTCAGATGCTCCAAAAGCTTCGGAAGTTGGTTGAAACTCGCGGAATCAACAACTATGAGGATTTGAAGAAGGCCAAGGAAGAGGTGCTGGAGGTACAGGAAATTGTGGAGTATTTGAAGTCCGATGAAAATTCCACATCAGAATCAAGGAGGAAACCTTGGACCCAATTTTCGAAAAACCAAAGAGGGGAAGAAAGACTCCGGAGAAGATGATGATCCCTCATTGGACCAAGGATCGTGAGTTTGGAATTTCTAGATTAAGTGAATTGTTTAAAATTTTCAGTTTATATCCTCTGCTCAACATCTCTCGAACGAACTGGTTCCTGGTCTCCACAATTCTCATCGGCAAACAAAACATATCATTGAAAACTGGATCTAATGATTGTTCTCAATATCTCGTAAAATTTTGGTTATTGATTCTTCGTAGTGAAATATAGTGAATAAAACAATACTGTGAAAGTTTCCTATCTCGATACGTTTGGATCATATTCGAAAGGTTTCGCAGAAAAGCAAAAAAAATCAGTCAGAATCTGTTAGAATCTAAAACAGTATCTTTGTGATACTTCAGAAGTTGACTAGAAACATCATGAGCATAAATATAATGGGCAGTAAATGGCTAGGTTTCCAAGCAATGGTACCTGTCCTACTGGCTCACTTTAGTGGAAACTCGGTGGGATTGGCTAAGTTTTGAAAAAAAATCGGAAATTCAAATTTGTGGGAAAATGAAACATGAAACAATTTCGAAAAATAATGAATTGTTTCTTCATGTTTTTCGGATCCATTTGAGCCAAAAAAACGAATTCAGCTTCGAAATGAGCAAAATTGATCTCTCAAATTTCTCCGATCGTATTCATGTTTATACTCATTCTGACCGTCTTCTTCTTTTGTTCTCTAATGTCCAGTTTTCATAAATTTTTGTTCTGAACTAGTGGAACTACGGGAATATTTCGCCAGCCAAAAACGCCTCAAAGACCCCCCTCCTCCTAATCCCTCGTTGCCTAACCCCCGACGGCCGACCCGGGCAGCCGGGTTGCCTCTTGTGTGTATGTGTATAGGCAGCCCGGCTGCTTCTTCTAGTAGAACACGTGTTCGGGTAACTTTCTCTGGTTTCTCTCTTTCTCTTACTTTTATTCATTCTCTCCCGTCTTTTCTCTTTTTTCTGCATATCGTCTCTGTCTCCGCTCTCATGATTCTTCTCTCTCAACAGACCTTCCCCCAAGAAGACGTTTCTCTCTTTCTTTCGTCTGTCTCTGCGTCTCTTCCTCTCGTATCTCGCTTCTCTCCCTTCACCATTAGTCATTTTAACCGCCAACAGACGTCCCGTTTTCCCAGATGTCCCCCTTTTTTAGTTTTTAGTCCCCTATTTTTTTTATTTTCTATTCTATTTATTCATACCCAAACGGTTATTGTTGACCCCTATCTGTTCTAGAGGTCTTTTCCGTCGGTATTTCTATTGATTTTTTGAAAATATTATTATTTTTTGATTGTGAGGTGAGTAGAGCTTACAATTAGAATTTTTTGAAATTTTTTCTTATTCGTTTTCAAAAGTTTCGGTCCTGATTATCCCGACGGAGCTTTGAAAAACGCATGTATTCTTTGGATCTGCTTTTTCCCATTGTTAACTGTTTTTTTCTGATCGAACTTTCAATTTTCGATAAAATGGAGAATGTGGAGAAAAAAAGAAAACTCTACGACTTTATTTTGAAGATAGAGGACCTGCAGTTCTTTGTGATGAAACAAGTGAGTGACATTTCTTGAAAAACATGCCTAAAAACAAAGCTTTCAAATGAGAAATCAAGAAAAATTCCATTTCGTTATGAATTTTTGATCGAGGTGACACTTGTCCGCACTTTTAAACAAACAACCAAAAAAATTCTATTATAAAATTTTCAGCACGTGGGTAACTACTCCCCAGTTCTCTACGACAAACTCTGCAAGGATAAGGAGTTCGATAAAAACGCTGTGGTCGAGCTGGAATCAATGGATGGAATAGGCTTGATGGTGAGTAATTTCTCATAGAATCCCCCCACTAAACACATTTTTTCAGAGACCAACATCGAGAAAGTCGTCGAGACCCTGACCTATTTGAAAGCAAAGATTCCACTCAAACTATGTGAAGAGTACCTTATGGAGAAATCGAATCTGGACGAGAAGATGAAGTTTCATCTAGCGGACAAGGTGAGTTATGGTTGTATAGCTCATGAACAAGGCTTACTAGAGATGTACTTTGTCTTGATTTTTTTGACTACAGTACATGAACAGCAAACATATTACCGGCATCAAAAAATGGGACACAGGCAAATTCGGCTTAAAAATCTGAAAAACGCAAGCACCAAGCATTACATTTTTTTAAATCCCTTCTGCTGAGCTCCAGACTAATTTCAATTCTAACTTTAATTCAGAAGCAAATCATCAATGGCGTCCAGACCAAACACGAGCTCACCCATGTTTTGGTTTTCCAAAAAGCGAGCACTTTGCTCCGTGCAGTTGTGGACAGAGAACTTGAGCAGCATATTGAGAGAGCGCAGTTCATGGCTCAAGCTTATCTAAAACTCAGTTTTATGTGGCAAGATATTCATCAATTTTTTGTATCTTGAATAAATATATATTTCCAAAAACCCTGTTTTTTACCATTTGAACTGTATGGGTCTGATTACCCATTTCTATCTTATAGTTCCAGCATCACTAAGAATTTGAGCTTATACAGTATCTGGTCATGGCTCAGATCACTTGAGTGGATGGTTCGTGGCTTGGTGTTTCTCAGAATGACTACCAGTCCAACTGTTTCACTTTAGTGGCACCTGGGTGGAATTGGCCAGAACTGGTATGATAATCGGCAACACTTTATTGCTTTTTGAGAAACCTTTCTACCATTAACAGGAAATGTTTTCCAAATCTGTAGCCATCTGAGAGATTCCTAAAGCTTCTGAACAATTTTAGAAATCTAGGATTCATAATAATAATAATAAGAACAAGAAATGAGAGGCTGGGGACTGGAACCTTCTGAAATCAGAGCGGGATCAGAAGGGGGGGGGGTGAAAAAAAGGGGGACATCAGCCTTATCTCCGACCCACATTGTGGTATCAGAGGATAATCGTCATCATGAAAATGTCACAGATTGACTGTATTTGTATAAATGCAAATACTAGTGCTGGCAAAATTTTCTCGCGAGACGTCTAGTCTGCGTAATTCCTGATTGATTCCGTTACCGCGATATGCTCAAGCAAACGGAGTCCGAATAACCTTTTAGAAAGAGAATCGGTGTTTTTTTTCTCCCGTGGGATTATTTGAAAATACTGCAATGTTAGCAATCTCCCGTAGAATCATTTTAGATTATTCTTCCATTGCAGTAACTTTAGATGATCCAAAGAAAATCGCTAACATTTCAGTATTCTCAAATAATCCCAAGGGAGAAAAAAAACACCGATTCTTTTTCTAAAAGGTTATTTGAATCCCCCCCCCCCCAAAGATTCACCGACTATTAAGCAGGCTAGAGTTCGGCTCGTTATGAGAATAAACCAGACAAATCACTCCACCAACTAAGAACGGCCATGCACCACCAACCACCAAATTGAAAAAGAGCTTTCAATCTGTCAGTCCTAATGGTGTCCGGACCGGGTGAGGTCTCAGAATCGGATGAAACTCAGCCAGTGAACATTGTTTGATGTATTTCATATGTCTGCAAAAAATTAGGTTTGTCGGACAACATCGAAGGAAGTTACAGACACAGCGCAAAATTCACCTACATCCAAGAGGTGGGAATTTCGAACGCCAACAACTTTTTTACTTTTGCTCCAATTTATTGGAAATTTTAAAGAAATATCGAAAAACGTTTGAAAATGCCGGAACAATGTTGTTTTACCGAATTCGTCACCCTTGAACTTTCTCGCTACATTATGAAAATCAGGAGAATCTCGGATGCTCAAATTCAAAATCCGAATCTCAAAACTTGAGAAATGAAACACATTGCTTATCAACAATCTAATTTTATCATTATTGTGAAAAAAATTGAAAACTTTCAGCCGAAATTAATGTTCCGAAAACATCGAAATTTATTAAATCTCAGGAATTTCATGATATTGAAGACTTTGGAGACATGCAAACATTGAAATTCAAATTTCCCGCTCCGAGACCTTTAAAATAAGCCCAAACTCGACTAGGCTCCGCCCACTCTTATTTTTTGGATCCGGACCACCTTATTCAGGGATTCGGATCACTTTTTTCCCGAACGATCAAAGTGGACGGAGCCTACTTGAATTTGGGCTCATTTTGAAGGTCACAACGCGAGGAATTCGAATTCCAAATTTTCAAAAGTCTTCAGGATCTTCAATATCGTGAAATTCAGTTTTTAAATTTTTCGATTTTTTCGGAGCATTATTTTCGGCTGAAAAATTTCAACTGTTCAGTTTTAAAACCAATAAACGTCAATATCGTATTTGGCATTTCAAGAGATTCAAATTGAATCTAATTTCGACTATGCTTTGATCACTTTCATTTTTGAGCTCCGGACCCCTTTTTTTTCAAAATTTCAAAGTGGGCGGAGCCTAGTCGAGTTTGAGTTTTTTCAAAGCCCTTGAGGAAAAGAATGTGGTCCGGATTCAGAAAAAGATGATCCGGATCCAAAAAATAAGAGTGGGCGGAGCCTAGTCGAGTTTGGGTTTTTTCGAAGTTCTCGATGCGGGAAATTCAAATCTCAATGTTTCGGAAAAGAAAAAGCCGTATTTTCAATTGCATGTTCTATTTTGAAATCTATCAAAGACCATCATGACGAATGATCAACTAGATCATTTCTTTTTTATTTTCCCGAAACAAAAAATGTTTTGATTGTTTTGAATATTAGTCACGCTGCCTCCACGGTGGTCAGTCGACTCCTTTATTTTTCCATTAAATATGATTCATGAGCGGTGGTACGAGGGGCACGCCACTCCTCTTTCTATTTTTCTCTGCGTCCTCTTTCTCTCTCGTCTTCATTTTTTTAACACAGTCATTCATGCCTCCAAAAAGACGTCCCGACTCCCCCAGATGTCCCTTTTTTGTAGTTTTTAGTCCCTTATTTTTATTCTATTTTCTATTCTATTTATTCATACGCTCACGGTTACTGTTGATCCCTATCTGTACTAGAGGTCTTTTCCTAGCCGGTTTTTTTTATTTTTCTGAAATTTCTATTATTTTTTGATTGAGGTGAGTAAAGCTTGGATATTTTGAAACTATTCTCTCTTGGTTTTCAAAAGTTCCGATTCTGACTGAGTATTCTAAAAAGTTTTCTGAAATTTTCCTAAATTTTTAAGGTTTCCACTGACAACTGTATGAATATGGATCACAGATACGGATGTGTACCAAACGGAGGCAACCTCGGAGTCCAGGAACTCGTCGATGAGAATGCTGCAATTTGGAATAGATGTAGGAGTCTTCCAATGTTTCAAAATATTAAGATTATGTTTTCAGGCATCACCCATCTCGAGAACACTGTGAGTGCCAAGGACGATGAACTGGGAGATCTCGAAACTCAAGAAGTCGCTGCAGACGAAGGACAAGGAGAAGGGAATTGCGCAGAGCACCGCAGCATAAAGGAAATTGAAGGCGGAGCAGAAGCGTCGTCATGGAAGAAACGTCTTCTGGTATCGCCATGGTGAGCATTTTTTTTGAAAACACAAGAGGCGGGGGAGTAGTAGGTATAAGTAATGTAATATAGCGAACCTTGAAGATCCAAGTCAACCAAGTCCAGAAGAGTTTACTTCAAAGCCTTCAAAAGCTCATTTTCAGTCTCTCTTCCTGTCCCAACCTCATCATCGTTACTGATCCCAACTCTGGATACACCCTTCCCGTCACATTCATTTTGACGTCCACTCAAGGTCCCTCCAGTCAAGAAGGAGTACAAGATGGTCATCCCCTATGCCCAACAAGTCTACACCAACAGCTTGGAGGCTGCCTCTACAACATTGTTCAGTCCACACATGTTCTATTTTTCAAAAGTGAATAAATGTTTAGTAAAAAACTTACTTGTTTTCAGTTTCCTATTAAATTCGGTCGACTCAGACCACAAAAAAAAACTTGGTCTGCTCAGACCACTTGAGTGAGCAGTGAGTGACTAGGTTTCCTAGCAATGGTACCTGTCCTACTGGCTCACTTTAGTGGAGACTGGGAGGGATTGGCAGAGTCTTGAAAGAAATGCAGATTTCCAGGACTTCCAAACTTCAGATTTTCAAATTTTTAGATTCTAAGAAGTACATCATCTCAAAATTTCAGAATCTCTGAACTTCGGGATTTCAAAACCTCCGAATTCTGGAAATCCGTAATTCTAGTATCTCAGAATCAAAAATTCTTCAATGTTAATCATGTATATACTCATTCTGATCGTCTTGCGCTGCTGATTCTGAAAATCTAATTTTCATCAAGATCTCATCACAACGAGTAAAGCTACACTCGTTTTTCTGTAGCGAAAAAATGCGGCGGAGGCGCCGCCCCTTTTTCTTCTGCTAACCCCCGACTCGTTGAATGTTCTGCGAGGGACAGACACGTGCCGCCCTGGCTGCCTCCCACTTGTATGAATCATCTGTCCGCTTTTTTCTCTTTCCGACATATGTTCTCTGCGTCTCTTTCTCTCTCATTCTTCCTTCTCTCCCGGCACAGGGAGTCATTCTAGCCTTCCGAAAGACGTCGCGACTGACCCAGATGTCCCCTTTTTTAGTTTTCAGTTTTTGATTTTTCCCCATTTTCCATTCAATTTATTCATACCCAAACGGTTACTGTTGGTCACTATCTGTATTAGAGGTCTTTTCCGTGTTGGTATTTTTTATTTTTCTAAAATTTATATTATTTTTGATTTGAGGTGAGTAAAACTTTGTATACTTTGTAAATATCTACTGACAGATATCTGTTGGAGTAGTCAGTTATCTGTTACTAAAAATAGGTTTTTTGCTCATAAGTTCGCCTAATTTTCAGAGATCAAGTACACCTCTGGGAAACCTTATTGATCAATTCACGGATGACAGTAATTATGGAATCGGAAGATACTGGATCGAACATTTGTTTGAAGCATGTAGGAAGGATGTGAAGGTGACGCAAGAACGATTGAAATGGGATCTTGTGCATCGGGTGATGATTGAGTACTTACATGTGAGTTTGGGTCGGAGGAAGTTGAGTAACGGGAAAAAACAGGCGGCAGATAGGGAGATTTTTATGTTTTACTCGTGGGTTCCATGTGCCCTTTGGCTGCCGCTCAAACGCTATTGCTCAAACACTGCTTCACCGCTATCAGACCGCTGGCACCCGATCTTTAAAGGAGGAATCCGGTCGAAAAAATGTTTGCTTCAAATTAAGTCAAATTTTGTGAGGATTTTGAATATGATAGTGAAAACGCTCAAAAAACGCTTCCAAATCCTGAAAAAAACAGAACGAAAAAATGAAATAACAACCGACTTTCACAAAAACTTGAAAAAAATGGTGAAAAACAATTTGAAAATGAGGTGGCCGAATCAGGTGGCCGAGAAAACTCCAGGAGCTAGGCCACAGCCCCTGACAACCGTTCGGGCAAAAAAGGGTCATTTTGAAGCAATTTTTCAGGGTTTTAGAGGTATTTTTGGGCGTTTTCACTATCATATTCAGAATCAGTACACTTTGACTTATTTTGAAGCAAAAAAAAAATTTTGACCGGAATCTTCCTTCAAGAGTGATATCATAACAAGGAAACCATCCTGATGCATTCAGGATAAACGAAATGAACATCTATCCAAAGGAGGAAACGCTGCTGCTCTGAAAATCGAAAAACGAATCGACAGCATTGCTCGTCAAAGGAATCTCCTATTGGATCAACTCGAAGTTTTTTTCAAACTAAAAAATTTTTTTCAAACTAAATATTATCAGATTCGGTTTTTTTACAGATATTCCTTTGCTCACTGGACACAGTCTGCACAATGATCGCGCACTCTCGGATATTCGCAAGCTGCTACTGGACTTTTACATTCATCGGATCACGATGGATCGAGAAAATCGTGGAATCCTAATCCTCCATTTCCGGAAGAAGGTTACGTACGCAGATATGCATTTTGGATAGTTCCCTCGTTCATGGAATTACACCTATTGTAGACACTGTGACAGTAAATGCTCGCTTATTGTGTCTTCCTGAATAAATATTTATCACCAAAAATTCTTCTTTTTTTCCATGTGAACTCTATGGGTCATATTACCCATTACTATTTTAAAATTTCAACTTTCAGAAAAAAAGAAACCTGGTCAGCTCAGACCACTTGAATGGGCAGTAAGTGGCTAGGTTTCCGAGAAATGGTACCTGTCCTACTGGCTCACTTTAGTGGAAATTGGGTGGATTGGCCAAATTTTGAAAGAAAATCGGAAATTGAAAATTGTGGGAACTGGAACATGAAACGATTTTGAAACATTTTTCATTGGAGCAATTTCTCATTGGAGCGCATTTGCTGACCATTCCAAAAAAAAGTCGTATTTATACTCATTTTGAATCTCCAAGTGTGTAAAATTCATTAATGCAATTTTTATACAAAACGGATCAAATCTAACGGAGTG
The DNA here is from genome assembly GCA_963932045.1 of Caenorhabditis sinica. NCBI lineage: Eukaryota > Metazoa > Nematoda > Chromadorea > Rhabditida > Rhabditidae > Caenorhabditis > Caenorhabditis sinica. The sequence continues at coordinate 28,951,197 of OZ009938.1, forward strand.
ATAAAGGATTTCTCATTGGAGCGCATTTGCTGGCCATTCCAAAAAGAGTTGTATTTATACTCATTTTGAAGCTCGAAGTGTGAAAAAGTATACGGTACAATTTTCATACAAAACGGATCAAATTTAGCGGAGCTATGAAGGATTTCTCATTGGAGCGCATTTGCTGACTATTCCAAAAAGAGTCATGTTTATACTCATTCTGACCGTCATCTTCTTCTGTTCTCAAATGTCTAGTTTTCAGGAATTTTTGATCAGAACTAGTGGAATTATGAGCATTTTCGCAAGCCAAAAACGCCTCAACGCCCCCCCCCCTCTCTCTCTATATCTCGTTGCCTAACCGCTGTCTGCCGACCCCGGGCAGCCCTCCTGCCGGTCTTGTGTGTATGTGTACAGGCACCCCGTCTACTTCTTCTAACAGAACACATATGTGGGTAACCTTCTCTGGTTTCTCTATTTCTCTCACTTTTTCTCTTTCTCTCTCTTTTTCTGCGTATCGTCTTTGACTCCTCTCTCACAGTTCTTTTGTCCAAACAGTCATTCTAACTTTCAACAGACGTCCTGCCTACCCCTAGATGTCGCCTTTTTTTAGTTTTTAGTCCCCTATTTTCCTCTATTTTCTATTTTATATATTCATACCCAACCGGTTATTGTTGACCCCTATCTGTTCTAGAGGTCTTTTCCGTCGGTATTTTCTGATTTTTCTGAAAATTTTGATTATGAAGTGAGTAAAACTTCGAATTTTTTAAAACCATATTCTATAGTTTTTCAAAAGTTTCGTTCCTAATTATTCACATTTCAGCCTGCCACCAACGTCACTTATGAGCATCCGCCGCCGGTTCGCCCAACTCAACGTGGGCTCCGATCAGGATAAGGAACGCCGAGAGTCAGTGGAAATTCATCATCCCAAGAATGTAAGTATAGATCTTCTTATTCTGCATTCAAGTTCTCTCTTCAGAGAGTCTACGAACTCGCTGCGTATCAGTTCAACTTTCAACGACGTTTTCCCACCACCAAAAATGGGGGACAACGCGTTGAATGACCTCGATGACGCTGATTCAGAGTTTGAAGACTACTGGGGTGAAATGGTGGACCTAGTCGAGCCATTTGATTCGGACGATGAGGTCGTGATAGAGGAAGAGGTGGATCCCTGGGAGAGCGACGATGAGAATGTTGTGGAGGATCGAGAGTTTAACATGGATATCGATGATGACGATTAAATGATGTGATTTCTTTTCTATCGATGTCTTCTTAAATAAATATTTATCACCAAAAAATCGTTTTTTACCATGTGAACTCTATGGGTCATATTACCCATATCTATCTTAGAATTTCAACTTTCAGAAAAAATAACTTGGTCTGCTCAGACCGCTTGAGTGAGCAGTCAGTGACTAGGTTTCCGAGAAATGGTACCTGTCCTACGGGCTGATTTTAGTGGAAACTGGGTGGGATTGGCCAAGTTTTGGAAGAAAATCGGAAATTCAAATTTGTAGTGAATCCTACAGAAGCCCAGAATCTCTGAATTTCCGAAACTTAGAATTCTCCGATTCTAGTCTTGTTTATACTCATTTTGAAGCTCCAAGTGTGAAAAAATAATTGGTTTAATTTTCATACAAAACGGATCAGTTTTAGCGGAGTTATAAAGAATTTCTCATCGGAGCACATTTGCTGACCATTCCGAAAAGAGTCATATTTGTACTCATTTAGATGCTCTAATAGTGAAAAATTAATTGATGCAATTTTCATAAGAAACGGATAAAATCTAGTGGAGTTATAAAGGATTTCTCATTGGAGCACATTTGCTGACCATTCCAAAATGAGCCATGTTTATACTCATTTTGACCGTCTTCTTTCTCTGATCTCAAATGTTTAATTTTCATAAATTTTTGATCTGAACTAGTGGAATCATGCGCATTTTCGCAAGCCAAAAACGCGTCAACGCCCGCCCCCCCCCCCCCTCTCTTGTTGCCTCACCTCCAACGGCGTACCCGGGCAGCCCGCCTGCTTCTTCTAACAGAACACATGCAGCCCGAATGCCTGTACACATACACGTGGCTCCTCTCTCTCTCTTCTTTTCTTTCTCGTTTTCTTTGCCTCCTCCCATATTGTCTCGCTCTCTCTCTCTCTCCCGTCTTCATTTTTTCAACACAGTCATTCATAGCCCTCTTTCGAAAGACGTCGCGACGCTAGATGTCCCCTTTTTTTAGCTTTTTGTCCCCTATTTTGCTGTAATTTCTATTCTATATATTCATACCCAAACGGTTATTGTTGACCCCTATCTGTTCTAGAGGTCTTTACCGTCGCTATTTTCTGATTTTTCTGAAGTTTTTGATTGTGAGGTGAGTAAATCTTCGAATTTTTCAAAACCATTTTCTATTGGTTTACAAAAGTTCTGTTCCTGATTATTCCTAGGCCGCCAATTTTCTCGGCCACCAAATCTCCAGCTATTTTTCATCACGTTTTTCGGTTTTTTTCTAAAAGCTAAAACTTCTGAAATATTAACAAAATCTTAGCCTCTCAATTGATTCTTTTTGAGAAAAAAACCTGAAAAAGTGATAAAAAATAGCTGAAAATGCAGTAGCCGAAAAAACTCCGCTACAGTCCCCGAAGACCATTAGAGCCAAAAAAGGTATTTTTAAGCGGCTCCGCGACATTTCGCAAACAGTCGTTTTGCAACTACGACGTTTCGCAACTCACGTCAATTTCGCAACTACGACGTTTCGCTACCGGTCGGTTTGCCATCGCGACAATCCGGAACCACGTCATTTCGAAATCTCCATATCCAGGATTTTTGTGGAAAGTTCACGTTAAACTCACAATTTTTCAAATGTGGTCTATACCCTCAATCCCATGGAACTAGTTTAAAGACTTGCGAAACGGCTGGTTGCGAAACGTCCAGTTTCGAACTCATTCGGTTGTGAATTGTCGTGGTTGCGAAATCGACGTGAGTTGCGAAATGTCGTAGTTGCGAAATGACTGGTTGCGAAACGTCCAGTTTCAAAATTTTTTGTTGCGAATTGCCGTGGTTGCGAAATCGACGTGAGCTGCGAAATGTCGTAGTTGCGAAATGACTGGTTTCGAAATGCCCAGTTTTGAAATCTTTTGATTGCGAAATGGCGTAGTTGCGAAATGACTAGTAGCGAAATGTCGTAGTTGCGAAACGGCTGGTTGCGAAACGTACAGTCTCAAAATCTTCTGGTTGCGAATTGTCGTGGTTGCGAAATCGACGTGAGTTGCGAGATGTCGTAATTGCGAAATGACTGGTTGCGAAACGTCCAGTTATGAAACGTTAAATTGCGAAATGTCGTGGTTGCGAAATCGACGTGAGTTTCGAAATGTCGTAGTTGCGGAACGTCTAGTTTTGAAATCTTTTTGTTGCGAAATGACTAGTTGCGGAATGTCCCGGAGCCTTTTAAACGGGGTTTCAGGATTTTGAAGCGAATTTTGAGCATTCTCACTATGTTATTCAAAATCAGCACTAATTTTTTCGTACTTTACAACAAAAAAAATTCACCGGAACCTCCTTTCAAAATTTTATTCCTGACTGTGAGTCAAACTGTTTTCGCCATATCTGTACATTCTCCCCAAAAAAATCACATTTTCTTTCCCCTAATAACCATTTCCTGAGAGTGTTCTCTCAAAACACTTCATTCATTATCTTCCCTACCGTAAGCCCTCATTACAATGATTTCGACCACCCAAGTGACACATGTTCAGGATCAAAATCTTCGAATTTTCTCAATTTTTGGGCCAAAAACCGTCTGAAAAAGTCAATTTTGGATTGAAAAATCATTGAAAACCGACGTTTCTATGCCAAAAATCGTCGAAAAATCTCATTTTTAAAATCAAAATTGTCCATACAAGTCGATGTTGGGGTAAAAAATCGTATTTCTAGATCTAAGATCGTCCAAGAAAGTCGATTTTCGGGACAGAAATTGTCAAAAAATCTCATATTTTGAATCAAAATCAGCTAGAAAGTCAATTTTGGGTTCGAAAAATTGAAAATTTCAGTCATCGGTTCTGTGCAGAAGAAGTTCTCCACTTGACAACGGAACTCGAGCAAATGAGCCTCAAAGTTCAGGAGCTCACTGCCGAGAACAATATGATTCATGAAACCAACAGATTGTAAAGTAACGTGATCAATTTTTCTGATATACTCCACACCCTACAATATACTTCCAGAGGCCGCCGGGTTGCAGAGAACAATTACCTCCGGGGGCAAGTTTATCTTCTGGAGACGCGAGAATCCAAGGTAAGCTTTTGGCTTAAAAACTATTTTACACCCTCTTTTCAGAGCTTGAAAGACAGCATCAGATCGAGAAGGAAAAGAATCAAGTCGGCGAGCATCTGGAGAAATTGATAGCAGACATGGAGGAAAACGGTAAGACCAATACAGTTTTAGCAAAAAATATACTTCATTTTTTAGAAGAGGTGGTTGTCCAAGACCCTCAGTTTCCCAAAGACTTCGAAACGGTATTTGCGGAATGGAATGATTGGGATCAGAAGAATGTTACGATTGAAGGAGTTGGTGAGTTGTATTAACCTTGGACCGTCGAATGTACATTAGATTTTTTTCAGAGCTCACATACTTCTTCTTCAATCCCATGAAAGTCGACAAGGCCATCCCGCAAGTTGTCAAGAAAGCAACACGGAACATGGACGTTCACAATATCATGCTTCGACATGATAATCCCAACGCCAACTTGGGTGAGTTGTTTTTCCAAATGCTAACTTTGTTTTAACGTTCCTATTGCTAATTTGGGAACAATTAATAGTCTAGTAAAACTGCTTTTTTTCAGCTGAAGAATGGAACAAGCTCAGTCGTGAAGAAAAGCAGATGTGGTTGGATAGAAAGTTGAAACTCAACGATTTTCAGAAGTATCAAAAAGACAAAGGTTGGATCGAATTCGCTGAAGGCTAATTGTGAAATTTCTCTTGTATTAATGACTTCTTGAATAAATATTGAGTACCCAAAAAACCTTCTTTTTTCCATGTGAACTCTATAGGTCAGAATATCCAAATCTATTTTAGACTTTCCACATTCAGAAAAAAAAACTTGATCAGATTAGACCACTTGAGTGAGCAGTCAGTGGCTAGGTTTCCGAGCAATGGTACCTGTCCTACTGGCTCACTTTAGTGGAAACTGGGTAGGATTGGCAAAGTTTTTGAAAGAGAATTAGAAATTCAAATGGTGAAAATTTGGAGAAATTCAAAATGTACAGTTCTAAATGGTTCCCTTGTAAAGTAAAGTTTTGATTTTTCAAGTGGAAAAAGTCAAGTTAATGGAGTTTCGAAGTGACATTTCAGCAATTGTAGTCATTTTTCATACACGAAAAATCACTTTTTTGAAAAAAAAACTTCTTTCATGAAAAGTTTTTTAAAAAATTGCCCAAATAGTTCACTTCGGGCCCTGCGGGCCGGCCCGGCCCGTGATTTGACAAGTATAGGTTGTGGGATTCTACCAGCATCTCGTCATTTGACATTAGTCCTTTCCTCCCCTTTTCTTTCCACCACTTTTCTGTACGGGTGGCCCTACCGCAACGCGCGACACGCGACGCATTCGACAGCGTATATAGACAGTGTGGCGAATGGAGAGACGCAGAGAAAACAAGAAGAGACCGGTCGACTATGTGTTGCGCTTTACCAGTATGTATTCATCACTAAAAGACGACCAACTGTACGGACGTCCCCTTTATAATTTCTCTTTGATTTTTCTGAATATTTTCTATTTTTTATCTATTTCGCTGATTTCTTGCTGTTCTTCGGAGATGAATTTGAGAAGGTGAGTATTTCTATTTTGAAAACTTAAGACAAACGTATTGGAAACTGGTTTGCTTTATCAGTTTGTGTTATTTTAGAGGCAATTTTCTGTAGTTTTCAGTGAGTGGTTTTTGTCTGATTTTAGATAATTTCAATAACAAGCTTTTTGTATCAAAGATACGGCAACCATCGAGGAGATGCTCGAACAACAAAAGCCTTGGTGTGATGTTGACTGGATGACTATGGGAAGTGCACAAGGTAAGATGGTCAGTGGTACTCTTGTACTCATTTTGATGATTCAGCACAAGACCAAGTGTCTCTTATGGACCTGTCTACTCAATCTTCAAACAATCCGGGACCTTCAAAAGAAGGCAATGGCAATGGAAACCCAAACAAGCTATTGACTCAAATGAAGCCAAACTGCAAGAGTCAATGATAATGCTCTGGATTTTTCAATTACCAAACTTGGCACTTTCCAGGAAGCCTTGCTCAAAATGGTCGAGATGGGAAATCAGAAGAGATCAAAAAATGAAAGCGTTTCTTCGACCTCCACAACCAAAAGCCATAAGAAGCACAAGCATGCTCCAGAATCTCCGGTGGACCTCAAAAAGAAAGTTGAGGAGCTTGAGCAAGGTAAAAAGTCACGTTGAATCTTATTCTCACAGTAAACTTTGGTTTTCAGGACGTTACTCGAATCACAGACAGATCGAGTATCTCAAAAACACCGTGAGCCATCTTCAGTGCTACTCGAATGCACAGAACAGTGCAAGTTCATCTGGTTCTCTGGAACCCAACATCTTCCACAACCAGCCTATGGAATCTTCAGCGAATGTAACTTGTACAGATATGTTCTTGGTACGCTCACATACCGTATTTCTTCCAATAAATTCATGAGTATTTTCAGACTGGGACGGCCAAGATGAAGGTGTCAAACAGAAGTATAACAATGATGCCGAGCAGTAATTGAGTTTGCAGAAAGAGTTGACGGAGATGGGGCTCATCAAGCCAATGACTGCAGAGATGTCGACTTTTATCCCACTATCAAATCCGGGTTTTCACCTTTCATTCTTTTTTCAAATTTTTCCGATTTCATTTCCTTCCATAAAATAAATATTGAATATCCAAAAAAAAATTTTGCCATGTGAACTCTATGGGTCTCATTTCCCATTTCTATCTTATTGTTATAGAACCTCTTACAATTTGAGCATATACAGTAACTGGTCATGCTCAGACCACTTGAGTGAATGGCTCGTGGCTTGTTGTCTCTTAGAATGACTACCAGTCCAACTGTTTCACTTTAGTGGTGTAAGATATCATGTCATGTTTTTGTGGACAGTTTTATTGTTCTATCCGTTGTTATTAGGATTTGTTATTCAGCAGGCGGTTGTCCGTCGATTTGCAATTGGTCTGCTGTCGTTTGACCGTCAGGGGCTTAGTTTTCTGATCTTCTGAAAACATGCAATTCTGAGATTTTGAGAGCCCAAAAGTTTTGATATTTTGAATACTGTAATGCAGATACGCTAGATACAGAATTTTCATTTTTTATAGAAAACACATTCTGGGACAATTGCAGTCTATCTACCAACAAATTATTCAAATGGATTGGGTAGCTAACTGCGAACCCAACCACATTCTGAACATTCAGTTGATCAGAAGACCAGTCCAGGAGGGATATTTTGAAAAATCCTTAGAACCTTGCATGTTCGATTCTGTGCTGTGAATTTTTGTTCGAGGATTCCGGGTTCAATATGAGCTAAATTCTAAGTTGGAGCTGCAGTACTCAAAATTGATGCGTCAGAACTCGAAATTGAGGCTTCAAGGCTCAAAAGTCAGATTCCCGGTCACGAGTTCGGAGCTTCAGTGCTCGGAATTCTAGGGCTCCTGAGGCTTGGAATTGGGGGTTCAGAAGTTCGAATTCATATTCTCGGACACGGATTTGGGGACCACTGACAGACTGCCACTCGACCGATCGCTGAATGACCGCCGACCGACCGCCATTCGACCAACCACTAGCCAACCGCCAACTGACCGACCGTCACTCGACCGATCTGCCCAACCGTCGGTCGGCCGAGCACTGCCCGGCAATCGACCGCCGACCGCCCGCCGAAAGCCGGTCGACCACTAACCGACTGCCACTCGACCGACCGCTGGCTGACCGCCGACCGACCGCCATTCGGCCAACCACTAGCCAGCCGCCAACTAGACGACCACCCGACCGCAACAACTCATAAGCGGATTTGAAAGACTGATGAAGCGTTATTTTTCAGTATTCTCTAGAATCCAAAATCAGGAGGAACTAAAACATCAAGTTGTGTTATACGAGAAGATACTGTAGCCCTCTAGTAGATTAGTAAAAACATAGCGGGGAATAGTGGATGAGTAAGAATGGAGCACATCAAACATAGTAATGTCGGTAGGGTTCGAAAGTCGACCACCGACCGCCAGCTGACCGCCTACCAACCTTGGACAGCCACATGAATAACTAGCCGATCGCCGATCAGAAACCGACCGCCGACCGTCGCTCCGCCAGACCGCCCGACCACAAACCGACCACCTAACGACCGGCGACCGACCGACTACCGACCGCCAATCGACCAGTGCCGGTAGGCATGGTCGGCCGGTGATTGGTTGGCGGTCGGTTGATCTATTATCAGTCGATGATCAATCCCGTGATCGGTGGGTGGTCGGTGGGCGGTCAACGGGCCGTCATCAATTCTCTGCCGACCGACATGAGATCCCCTTGGCCTACAGCTTTTGCAAACTAAATCTGGCCCAAGAACTGATTTGATTTCGTCCTCAAAAAGCAGAACAGGGCCTAGGAACCGTGCTAAGTTTCAAAGACCGAAACAAGCCAAGCAAGATCAAACTTGGTGCTTGATTGTTCATGCTAAGATAGCTCAAGCTCTATCTGGATTTGTTTGAGCTCAAAATCCCAAGATGCCGACCGTTTTCTAGTATTGCTCAGCTTAAGATTTCTCAGCCTCTAACTTGGCTCAAAATCGTCCTTCTCACAATTTTTGGCTCATTTTTTCTCACAATTTTCAAAAATACGATCAAATTCCTTTGCTGAGATTTTGGAGTCAGCACCTCGCGTCTTCGTTGAGAATCCTTTGGCATTTCCCACACAGTGAGTATTTCCTATGGCTCCGGGCATCCTCATCATCACCAAATATCCCAGTTCTCCTCTTTTCTTATCTTCGTCCTCGTCCCAAATATCGAAATTCTTCCACATCATCTACTGAAACCGGCTGCACATCGATTGTCGTCACGTCAATCCGATCGATATCGTTACGGTGGAGCGTTCGCTTTTCGGTCGCCGCTTTGTGAGCCCACGAGCACCCGACGTTCTCTACGGACATGTTTTGGCACGCGCTGACAGTGATCTGAAAGAAGTTTGGCTTTGAAAAAATTGGGAAATTTTGGTGGAAACTCCGGAAAATTAGGGCAGGAAGGATCAATTTGGAGCGAAAAAATGGACCATTATGGAGCATTTTTGGGCAATTTCTGCTAATTTTTTTTTGAATATCTGAATTTTTCTGTGTGTCCGGATGTCCTGGTGTCTTTTAATCGCAAGAGAAACTCCAAATTTTTGAAAATTCCTAGTAACATTGACGAAAAATCAATTTTGATCCAAAATTGGCTCAAAATTACTCATTTTTGAAGCATTTGGGCTCATTTTTTCTGAATTTTTCGATGTTTCTATCTTTGCCATCAAACACATCGGACACACAAAAAATTTGAATTTTTTTTTGAAAATTCTAAAAAATTAAATAAAATATGAGCGATTTTGGCTTATTTTCCACTTGGCTCCGCCCACTTTTGCTCTAGGGCCCTCTTGCCATAAACACAAAAAAATCAATCTAATTTGACCGATTTTGAGCCAAAATGAGTGAGGCTCCGCCCACTTTGCCAAAGGGCCCCTAGACGATTTTAAGCTTGTTTTACAGTCCTGAACGTAGCAAATTCAAATTAGAGGCTTTTCAAACTTTTCATCTCTGCTTAAAACAAAAAAAATCAGGAAAGCCTGATTTCGAGTCAAAATCGCCAAGGCTCCGCCCATTTTTCCCGGATCTTAGCCATTTTCATGCTTATTTAGAAGCTCTGCATGTGTTGAATGAAAATGATTCACATTCAGAAATTGTGAACGATAACAAAAACAGAAAATTTGAGTGATTTTGAGCCAAAATCACTTATCATCTCTAGGCTCCGCCCACAGGCCCCCTTCGGGTCCATAGTTGTATTTTTACTCTTGAGTATGTTCTGGAGATGGATGATGTCCAAGCTGGCCATCTGGAAAAGACAGGCAAATTAGAGGGTTTTGACTAGTTCAAAGGATATTTTAGGTCGAACATTAGCTTAATTTTGAGATTGACGGGGTTCGAAGATCATTTTAGGTCGAAACTGTACATTTTTGAGCCGAAATCTTACTCTAATCTAGCTAAAGACTTCTAGACGCATCCAGGATGTTTCAAAGTCTTTCGAAACATCATTTGACTTCCTGACACTTTTTGAGGTATTCAGAGAAAATCTGAACTTTCCAGTTCTCTCTAGAAGTTTCCAATAGTCTTCCGATTGTGTCAGAAGCCATTTTTGAGCCGGAAATCTTGTCTTTAAAGCTAATTTTGGATCAGAATGCTCATTCTTGAGCCCAATTTTTTTAGCCAATGATCCATTTTTTGTCTTTTTGGATTACTAACCGCTTGCTGATTAATCATCAATCAATTTTGCAGCAATTGCTCCGGCGTCAACGTCGTCGGCAGATTTTGAAGACCAAAAATCTCCGCTTCCAAATTCGGCGGTCCCATCTTGCAGTGGTGTCTTGTTTCCAACGTTTTGCAGCCGCTTCGAAGAGTTGTACCCTGAAAAATCATCATGAATTAGGATGAAAATGATGAAAGATTAAAGAACAAGATATAATTGAACAGCTTTTTCGATAAGATTGATCAAAATTAGCAAAAACTGCAAAATCGATATTTTTAATTTTCTAATTTTCTCATAAAATTGTCGTTTTTATTGACAATTTTTCACAATCCAAGGTAAAACGGGGTCAAATTTTCACGTTAAATCAAATTTTTTTCAGTGACTATTGCAAAAAATGAAAAAAAAAAACCGTTAAAAAAGCTGAATATCAACATTTTCCCCAAAATTCGGTGATTCGCAGGGTCTATTGAGAGAGATACGGTAGCACTCATTTTCCTGTGTGTTGGGGTCACAGCGACGCGGTCGGTGCGCATGCGCGTGCGAGAGAGTGTGTGAGAGTGAGAGAGCAAGAGAGAAAGAGGGGGAGAAAAAAAAGAGAAAGAATGAGCGAGTATCTGTGGAATCGTTTCCAAGTTCGTTTTAGCTTTTTTATCGTATTTTCTCACATTTTCTCTCTCAAAAAATCAAAAATCATATTTACAAAAAAAACTAACATACATTCACCTTGGTAAAAAAAAATAGTCAAGAGACACGACAGTTTCATGAGAAAATTATCGAATTTTCAATTCTTCGTCAATTTTGAGTAAGTTGTTTAATTTTAAGAAAGTTGTTTGATTTCATCTAAATTTTTTGCCATTTTCATTTAATTTAATGATGATTTTTTCCAGGTTACAACTCTCCTAATTGGCAATTTTGAAAGTCGCAAGGAATAGTCAAGCAATCCAAGAAAATGGACAAGAAGACTGCATAGCCCCGCCAGAAATGTCCAGATGACGCGAGGATTGGAAAGAAGGAGATAAAGAGGAATCCGGTGAAGAAAAGAGCACTACAGACGGTCATCAATAAGGTCAACGATATGGAGAAAATTGTTGCAGAGGAGTGAGTTTTTCTTTAACATCAAGAAAATTAATTAAAAAATGACCGTAGATTATTTTGAAATCTTTAAAATACGTGGAACGTCTTCTGAAGTATGTTTGAGCCTTCTATAGGCTTTTGGATGTTTCCGAGAGCATTAGAAGCGTTTAGAAAGTTCAGAACACGGGCTTTTGAGCAACTTTGAGTTATGGAGTCTCAATTTTGAGCTGTGTTGCCATATTGTTGAGTCTTGGAGCCCGAATTTCCTGCACTGGAGCCCTGAATTTGTGCCCGGAAGCTATAGTTTTGATCTCTGAAGCCTCAATTTAGAACTGAGTCCCAATTCTGAGCAGTGGGTCCCCAATTTTGAGCCCTGGAGCCTAAACCCTGAACTCTGGAGTCATGATTTCGAGTTCGGAAACCAGGAGCCCCAACTCCAAGTCCTAGAAGCCAATAACTCGAGATTCTTAAAATCCTAGATTTTCAGCTTTTCAGATTACAAAATTATGAAACCCTCTTAATTGAAAACTTGACTCTGGACTTCCGAATATCTGGGCTGGTCTTCTTATCAACTGAGTGTTCAGAATGTGGTTGGGTTTGCAGTTAGCTACCCAATCCATGTGAATAGTTTGTTGGTAGATAGACTGCAATTGTCCCACAAGCATAACCAATAAAGTCAACCAATATTTTGCAGATTCTCTCAACATCTCTGATACTGGTAGCGAACTTCAGGCAGAACTGGGAAACGATTATCTACATTCAATTTCTTACTTATTTGTTGTTTGTAATAAAATGTAAATAGCATTGTTCTTTTTCTATGATCCTGAATCAAACACAGAAATAAAGAAATGATTCTGACGTAAATTGTACATCGGCCCTTCATAAATAGTTTCATAAACATGAGCCTCTCAAACAATTATCGTAAGGCGTTAGTCAGGATACTCCTGTTTCGAAACCCTCCGCCTAGTGCCACCTTATTATCTTTCTTCACACCAACACTTCGCCATCTTCGCCATCTGCCCGTTGCCCCTTTCTCACCTTCTTTCTACTACCCCCTCTCCATTCATCAGGTCCGCAAGGGTGTACGTTGGGTGTGTGTGTGTGTGTGTATGTGTGTGTATGTGTGTGTATGTGGTGAGTGGTGTGAGTGACCCCCCCCCCTCTTTCTCTCACCCTCTTTCTCTATTTCTCTTCTAATTTTTACTCTCTCGTGTTTCTCTTTTCACCACAGTCATTTTAGCCCCCGAAAGAAGTCCCGACTTCCGGATGTCCCCTTTTTGTAGTTTTTAGTCCCCTATTTTCCTGTAATTTTTATTATTTATATATATCCATACCCGAACGGTTACTGTTGATCACTATCTGTGTTGAGAGGTCTTTTTCGTTTCGGTTTTTTATTGAATTTCTGAAATTTATTAATTTTTGATTGTGAGGTGAGTAAATTTTAAAATTTTTTGATTTGCTTCAATATATGAAAAAATTTGCGCTGATTCCAAATTTCATAGTGAAAATGCTTGAAAATTGCTGGATATTCAGAGAATATTTTCTACTAATCCGTTCCCTCAACCGGATTTTTCGATTGTTGCCACAGAATTTAGCCATTTCTCATCAGATGGAATTTATTTTCAGTACATTTCTTAAAGGGAAAGTGTGTGAGGCCACATACTAGCACTTTCATAAAATAAGTTGATGGGGGACTACGACAAAATTTTTATTGCTTTAAAATACGTAAAAATGTGCGTAAATTCTAAAAGTCATTAAGAAAATGCTCTAAATATCGAAAATTGGCTCAGAAAAGCAGAATTCGCAGAAGCTGACTCCTGTGGCTATGGCCGAGTTTTCCAAAAAAGGGGCGGAGTCGGCCAATGAGCGTCATTGCAGTCCTGCGGCAGCCAATTAATGCCCTTGGCTCTGCCTCTTTTCTGGAAAACTGGGTCACGGCCACCGGATACAACTTCTACAATTTTTGCTCATTTCGGAACCGTTCGTAGTGTTTTAGAGCGATTTTCTGTAGATCATCAAGTCCACCTAAAAGCAATCTGAGACCTTTGAATCAGCATAGCTCTAAATTCAGCAAATTTCAAGGTTTCTAGGCAGATTATAAGTATTTTGAGCCCAAAAAAACCAAAAAACCAACCTCAATGCTCTCTAAAACCTCCTCAATCTCAAGAATCCTTCTAATTTTTCAGCTCTCCACAAACGAGGAAATCAGTCTCCACTACCACCGGCTCGTCCCAATGCTCGCCGAGAATCGCGAAGAGTTCCAAAAAGCTGTCGTCGACTCGGAAATTCCATAAATTGAAAGGAATGGACAAGTTGGTGAAGATTGTGAAGACTTGCGAGGATGACAAGAGTGCCGCTCGTGCCGCCCATCTCCTCTGAGCCATCAACTTCATCTTCACCGGTTAGTATCATTAATTTTACTGGGCGAGGAGAAGTTTGGGTGCGATTTTTAGCTATCCATCTGTGTACAAATCGTCATTTTTGGTCCTGAACTAGCGGAGATATAAGAAAATCCAGATTCCCTGAAAACTCAGCCAGTACTCGACCAAAAAAAGCGATCTTCTTGCGAATGGATAGCTGAAATTCCATTTTCCTTTAATAGTTGAAAAAAGTAGATTTTTGAAGAAAAAAAAATCTCAAAAGCCAAAATCAAGAGGAAATTCTCTGGAGGGAGTACTTGAAGGTGGACAGGAAACAAGAGAAGCTGACACCACTTCCGGAGAGGAACGAGGCTTGTTTCGTCGATCTTCGCAATCATCTGGTGATCGTCTACGCATCGCTTCTCTGGCGTATCTCGAAAGCCGAGAAATTGAAAGAGGAATGGTTGAAGGAGAAGATCGAAGAGAAGACCGAAGAAGGAGACTTGTCAGGAGATTCAGTAAGTTTTTTTCTTGAAAATTTTGGTTTGGGGGGCCCTATATATGCTCCAGAAGACATCCAGACCCCCAGACATCCAAATTTTCTCCAAACTTTCCTAATTTTGCCATTTTTCCAGCGAAGAAGGCCAACCGTGTCCGCAGACTTCAAACGGAGAGGCAACGTCGCAAAGCAGCTCGATGTTCGTCAGTGGTACTCGAGAGCGGAGATGATCAAGTTGAAGGAGGCACAAAAGACGGTCTACAACGAGATTATGGAGGCGATGTAGGAGATTGCCAAGTTCGAGAAGACGACGTCCAGGACTCCAGAAGCGGCTTCAAAGACAAAGGGAAAGAAGAAGAACGCTGGAAAGAAGAAAATGAGAAGATAGAAATTCTAATTTTTTTTCGAATGAATATTGAGTACTCAAAAAACCTTCTTTTTGCCATGTGAACTCTATGGGTCTGATTACCTATTTCTATCTTATAATTTCAGCACCACTTCGAATTTGAGCATATACAGTATCTGGTCATGGCTCAGATCACTTGAGTGGATGGTTCGTGGCTCGGTATCTCTCAGATCGACTACCAGTCCAACTGTTTCGCTTTAGTGGCAACTGGGTGGAATTGACCAGAACTGGAATGAAATTCGACACCATTTTATAGTTTTTTTTTTTAAATATCTTGCGCCAAGACCTTCAAAATGAGCCTAAACTCGACTAGGCTCCGCCACCTTTGAAATTATCGAATAAAAAGGGCTCCGGAGCCCAAAAATGAAAGTGGGCGGAGCATAGTTGGTATTAAACTTATCTTGAAGCCCTTGAGTTGCTGAATATGATTTTGAAGTTTATTTTCAGTGAAAATAAAAAAAGTTGAAAATTTTCAGCCGAACATAAAGTTCCGAAAACATCGAAATTTTTTAACATTTAGGAATTTTACAATGTTGAAGAACTTTGAAATTTCCGAATTGAGAGAATAAGTAATACTAGAAAAACATCACTACATAAGAAATATCACAAAAATATTTTTAAAATGAGAGGGGTCCGGCGAAAGCCTAAACTGGAATAGGCTCCGCCTACTTTAAAGTTTTGAGAATGAGAGGGGTCCGGCGGAAGCCTAAACTCGAATAGGCTCCGCCCACTTTGAAATCTTGAGAATGAGGAGGGTTCGGCGGAAGCCTGAACTTGAATAGGCTCCGCCCACTTTGAAATCTTGAGAATGAGGAGGGTTTGGCGGAAACCTAAACTCGAATAAGCTCCGCCCACTTTGAAATCTTGAGAATGAGGAGGGTTCGGCGGAAGCCTGAACTTGAATAGGCTCCGCCCACTTTGAAATCTTGAGAATGAGGAGGGTTTGGCGGAAACCTAAACTCGAATAAGCTCCGCCCACTTTGAAATTTTGAGAATGAGAGGGGTCCAAAAAAATCTTTTCAAATCTTGTCCATTGATACATAGAATCCCAATAGGTTATTTTATGTCTCCGTCGACACCTTCTTCACCATTTCCCAAACATATGAATGCAAATAGTGCCTGACCTAGAGAAGGTAAATACTAATGGTATTTGCTCTAGTGGCTGGGGGACCGTTTTCTTTGTTCCTATTGTTTGTGCCCCCCCCCCCCCTCCTCACCCGCCCTTTCTCATGACCTCTACTTTCGTCATTCTTCTCCAAAGACGTCCTGTTTAGACGTCATTATTCTTGGTACCTATGTATGATTTTTCTCAATTTCTAATGCTATTCGCTATTCATTCTTATTTACCTCTATCTGAACCCTTCTAATTAAATCAATTTTCTACAATATTGTTTGCTGAGAATTGGATTTTTACAACTATGGATTTGCCACAGTGAGTATTATAACACGAGTTTGAAATAATTAAAGTCTTGCTCAATTCCAGATTGCTCATTTCAATTTTTCATATTTATAAAATCTTTGGAAATACCTTTAGAAAAGGAGCACTGCTGAAAATGAAAAGTACTGAAATCAGTTTTCATATTTTTATGCTTTCCAAAGTTCAAATACCTGTAGAAGATAACCACTGCAAGAATGGGAAAATACCTGTAGAAAAGGAGCATTGCAAATATGTAGAGGTAGGTGGAAATCATGATATTGACAAAAAATGAAAGTGAACTTTTTGCAGATTTGAGTATCTAGTCATCGTATGCAAGTGCAAATTGTTTCAACGGGAGCTATCAAACTGATATTATGAATTTTTCCAACTCTAATAAACTTATTTACTGAATACAGCGTTATATTCACTGAAATATCAGAAATACAAAACTATATTTCACGGCAGTATACCAATTTGAACAGTAAATTAACAATAAATGTTGGGGCTCTAGATGAGCTGAACATATGTAGACAACTTCTGGGGAGACTCTTCAAAACCACAAATTCAAATTCAGCTCTGCTGGAGCTTTAAAATAAGTCTAACATCGTAAATTTTGGTCCAAATTTATTTATTTTCAATCTTAAAGGAGGATTCCGGTCAAAATTTTTTATTGTTTCAAATATATAACAATGTGTGCTGATTCCGAATATCATAATGAAAGTTCACAAAAATCGTTCTAACACCACAAAAATCCGCCTTGAAAACGTCATTTTGGCCAAAATTGTATTGGCTGGCCGTGGCCGAACTCCTGAATTTTCTAGTCCTCCTGTTGAACTCCAGATTTCTACAGTTTTGATTCCATTGTCACTTGCAACACGATAACAGACGCCGTATTTTCAGTGTCTGTGGCCTCCTTCAACTTCCTTGGGCCACTAAACTTATGCTCGAATTAAGCGAGAGATAAGCACTAATTTTTGCACTACTATCTTCCTTTCCATTTTGCTCTTGGTCATTACTCTTTTTCTCTTCCGGAAAATCTGCCTTCACATATCTCTCCTGTTCGCGCGTGTTTCTATAAGGCGAAATAAAGAGGAAAGGGGGTACGTAGTATATACACCTGCCACGAGACGAAAGAGTGTGATGTTGTTAGTAGTCGAAATGAGCTTCTCAAATTCTCCTCGTTTCGTGTGCTCTTTTTTTTCTTAGGTGTCATATTTGGCACAACTATTACTAACGAGGGACACATTTTCTCTCCGATTCAAGTAGGAAAGCAAAGTGAGTTTGTGAAATGTGAAGAGACGCAGAGATACACAGGACAAAGATGAAGTATGAGCGCCCGGCTCTTCAGTATGTTATGCAACAAGACAACCAACTGTTAACGGCTGTCACCGAAGTTACATATATCCTATGTTCTTCAACGTGATTTTCAGTACATTTATTTGCTATTGTATTTGGAGATGATGTCATGAAAAGGTGAGTTTTTTGTTTGAAATAGTTGACTGGATTTAAAAGAACAAACTTAATACAATGGCGAGCATTGGTCTCTAAAAGAATTTTCGAAATCTCTTTTTTTCAGCTTTTCCCATTCATTTCTGAATTTCCGAAGAAGAAAAATATTCAGTTAGAGATATGCCCTACTTCAAGGAATCAATGAAACATCGAAAAGTGCACGGATGTAACGTTTGCCCAAAGAGGTTCAGCTTTAATGATGTTGTACGTTGATTTTTTTCTTATCCCAGAGATTGAATTAAAAAATTCCAGATGAGTGAGCAAAACACAACCATTGATTGCGGATTGTAAAAAGAACTTTGTCTAATTCTACCGAATGAAATCACATATGAGAAACGACCATCTCATTTCTCCGAGGAACCCAATCAAATGTGAAAAGTGTGGTGCAGAATACTCCAGCTTGCGTGGTATTCTCAAGAAAACAAGACAGGTTTCTGATGCTAATCACCAAAACCAAGGCTTCCCAAAACCTGGAAAATTGGTAAGTGGACTGAAAATTTTCTTCTGAAGATTTCTCCAAATTTTCAGTCTAGCGCCCTTTACTCCTGCATGGGATGCAACTTGGCATTTTGGACTCGAATTGCTCTCCAGAACACCAAAAGAAGAAAAATATGCCCCAATGCTACAAATGTAGGAAGTGCGACAAGAAGTTTCATGATGAAAAATCGGTGTGTTCTTTTGAAGCATTTTTATAAATCACCTTTAGAAATTTTTTGTAGATACAAAAGCACGTGCTTGTCCACTCTAAACAAGAGATTTGTCAACTCACGCGCGTGGCTTCCGGATATGATATCGATGGATTTCCAAGTTTTTTTGTTGTGGAAACGCATTTCCAACCGATGCATAACATTTTTGATGGGACTGAAAATAATCAAATTATCGGGTTTTTAGTAGACAAGAGAATAAAGGGTGTTATGTTCATACTACTTTATCTATAAGGCAAAATATCTAAAAACTTGGTTCCATACTTTGCACATCAGAGAATTATTGTGTTCTTAAACCCCGACAAATACAAAAAATTCACAGTTGAACAAACGATACAGTCTATGGTATATGTCTATAATCGGTTGCGTTGTGTATGGCACAATCGAATTCTCGTTTACTAATGACAAAGATATCACACTGACAGTAGTATTATCCAGGGACTAGTTGGTCTTTTGTTCCACATAATACAAGTAATGACAGGTGGCCTCATACAATGTTCATTCACTAACCCTTCCACGTTATTGTACAAAACTCGAAACGATGCCGATTATGAATAAAATTCTAGAGAGAACATATTATGAATAAAGAAATAAAACACTTGAGGAAATGGCATAATTATAGCAACTGTTTGCCAGTGCAAGAAGGAGTCGACGTCAGAAGGAAGGATGGAGTGGTAGAAACAGTTTTGTTGCAGTAGAGAACTTGGATCCATTTTTACGTTTGGATGTAGCTATTGAGAACAGAATGATATGAATGTGATAGAACTTTTATCTTTGTGAGGTGTTGGATTTTTTCACGTTTGTGTTGAATTTGAATAAATGATTGCGTTAAAACTTGAAGAACGACTTCCAATCTCAGCCACAATTTGACAGACTTCTTCCTGCTCTCTGATACATATAAAATCGACCGAATAGAAACACATGATTATAAAAACTGTTCATAGATACCGCAACAGAAAAAACAAAGCACCGTCAATTAATCCCTTGTAGTTTTTTTATAAATTATTTCACTATCAATTATTCCCAAAGTCTTTCCCATATTCCGGCTTTCACGCGAACCTCTGCGAGAATTCCAACGCTATCCAAGCCACTGGTTCCTCTGAATTCTCCTCATGTATTTTCTACTATATCTATGTCCACTTTTCACTTTCAGGAGATAGCCAACTGTTTCTTCTCTCTGCTTTTACATATCTCATCTGTCGACGTGTGTTTTGACCCCCCCCCCCCCGTTCCTATGATGCGAAATGAAGAGGAAAGGGGGTATGTTGTATATACACCTGTCCCGAGACGAGAGTGTGTGATGTTGTGAGCAGTCGAAATAAGCTTCTCGAAATCTCCTCGTTTCGTGTGCTCTTTTTTCCTTTACATGTCATATTTGGCACAACTAAGACTAACACGAGGACAAATTTTCTCTCTGATTCAAGTAAGAAACGAAGAGAATAAAAAATTGAAGAGACACAGAGAAACAGAAAAGGATGAAGTATTAGCGGCCGGCTCTTCAGTATATTATGCAACAAGACGACCAACTGTAAACGGCTGTCATCGAAGTTACATATACTCTATGTTCTACAACTTGATTTTCAATAAATTTATTCTCTGTTATTTGGAGATGATATTATGAAAAGGTGAGTTCTCTGTTTAAAATAATCGACTGGACTGGATTCAAAGAAGTTTGCACAGACAACACCATATGTCGGAGGTAACGGAATTGGGAGGAGGAAAGCGGAAGATTCTGGAATCGTCGCTTCCTCAGAAAAGCAGCTGGGTCCTGAAGATGATGCTCTTTTGTTAGTGGAGAGTAGGGTATTTGGAGTAAACAAGAAGGTGAGCAACTTCCTTTTAATTAAAAAACCAAGATTTACCATTTTTTCAGCACCTCACAGAACACTCTACCACTCTCAAAGACCTCATTTCCAAGGAATTCTCAGAATCGAAACAAGCCAAAATCCATTTACAAAATGGTTTTGCCAAGGATTTCAAGGTTTTTCTATACATTATCACCTCTGAAGGAAATCATATCAATGGTAAGAAAAAATATTTTTAGAAAAAATTTTTAATCATTTTTTTAAAGATGAAATCGTCAAGGAGACTTTGCACATTTTCTGTGTTCTGGGGTCTAAATCACAATTGGATAAATGCGAAACATTTTTGGTAGAGGGATCGCCAATCGGTATGTGTTGGAGGCTTTGAAGGTAAGATTGTCTCCCAAAAGATGGATTTTTTGGTTTCCACTGTCATATTCGGAATTAGCATGCTTTGTTACCATAGTGCACCAACTTTCAGATTTTGAAAACAAGAAGTCGTAAGAATTGGCACTTTGTCCGCAAACACCAAACACCACATCTTACGACAATTCAATTTAAAAATCTGAAAATTTATGCACTGGGGGTTATTATGATTTCGCCGTCTATTGGCACCCAGTTTAAACGCGCATGCATTTATTCGAGAAATGGTCTCGCCACGAAAACATACGTCACTTGTTTCAAAAAACCTGAAAACTTGTATTCTAGGCTAGTTTGGTGTGCTGATGTCAAATCTGTCAATGAACGTTCTTACTTTTTTTACTTGGAATACTTTTTGAATAATTGCGGACAGAACATCAGACTTGACGACACTTTGTTGAAATGCTTAAAAATTGGAGTTCTGGCGTTGAAAGGGGTGATTTTTTCATTGAAAACTTCAAGTTTTCCTCCTGGTACACTTTTTTAGTGTTTACATACCAAACACCACATTTTAGGACACATATTTTTTCCAGACATCAATCTTGGCCGCATTGTACACAATATTTGTTTTCGAGAAGCTTCCCTCCGAATCCGTGGTTGTGGACCGGTGGGATCCAAAAAGCATGCATCAGGTTTTGCAGAAAGCCATGGATCTTATCGTCTTACCGAAAGGTTTCGGGATTCGGAGTGCCACAAAAGTCAAAACTCAACAATATCTTCTTCAAGTTCAATTGGATGCGTTGAAAGTCAAAATGGTGGAAAGTCGTGTGCTCATCGAAAAGCAGTCTAGAAGAAGAGGAGGAGCACGGAAAATTGATCCGAGTCAACAAAGGCATAATAATATTGTGGAGAAGTCACTTCCTGAGAAAGATTCCTCCAGAGCTCTTGAAATGCTCCTGTCCTGTTTTGCTCTTCCACGAAATCTCGGACCCCGGCAAGCGGTACATTAGATGATGGAGCAGGAGCTTCTGCGAACTCAATTGGAAGCCATTGAGAAGAAGATGAATGAGAATGCCGACAATCTCAAAACTCATAAAAGAGTCGTGGAACATCGCAAACTTCTGCCGGATAACCTAAACCGTCAGGAAATCGCTAAAAGATTGGAGGAAATGGAACTGTATTTTGCCAAAAAAACAGAAGAACAATCACACATTCCTTTCTTTTTTTTTGTATATACATTATGAACTTTTCTTGTGATATTTTTATGTGTATGTTGTGATAAACTTCATTTTCCTCTTGCCACGGTCGTAATAACATATGTTTTGTCTCCATATGTAGCCCAATGTTCTCACTATCCACATGTTTGTTTCTAAATCAGGAATTCAGTACATACTAGTCTTTGAGCTCTTTCTCATGACGGTTTTTTAGCGTTCTTCTTCCGTAAGCCACATTATATAATATCAGCCCCAATTTCACAAAGAGACTCTTCATAAACAGCTGTCTCTTTGTCGAACCAGACAGCTTGATTATCCGCGATCATCTTATCCCATTCGAAGTCTGACAAATTTCGAAGTTTTTGAAATAGAGAGTTTAGCAACTAACTTTCAAAAAAACTACAAAAAATGTTTCTTCTCATAATCGGCCTTGGACAAGTTGAGCTGTTTTTCTACTTTCCCCATATATATATATCTTCTGTCGGCGCGTGTTTTGATCCCTCCACCCTCCCCAATGATACGAAGTGAAAAGGAAAGGAGTATGTAGTATATACACCTGCCCCGAAATAAGAGAGTGTTGTTAGCAGTCGAAATAAGCTTCTTGAATTCTCCACATTTTGTGTGCTCCTTTTTTCTCTCTTATTTGGCACAACTACGACCAACGGGGGACACTCTTTTTCTTGATTCAAGTAGGAAAACAAAGTGAGTTTGTGAAATGTGAAGAGACGCAGAGATACAGAAAAATATGAAGTATGAGCGCCCGGCTCTTCAGTATGTTATGCAACAAGGCAGCCAACTGTGAACGGCTGTCATCGAAGTTACATATATCCTATGTTCTTCAACTTTATTTTCATTGAATTTATTTGCTGATGTTTTTGGAGATGATGTCATGAAAAGGTGAGTTTTTTGTTTAAAATAGTTGACTGGATTTAAAGAAACAAGTTTAATAGAATGACCTCCTATGAATTTTCAAGAGTTGTATAAAAAATTATTTCAGAGCACCTTACAATTGCTGCCCATCCAATAGTATCATGGCCAAATATGAATGCTGATGATGAAGAAATTTGCAATACAAATCCAGTCTTGGCTCAAAGGTGCAGTATTTTTGATTCGCAAATATCTCAAACGAACATTATGTTACAGAATTCTCAACACTCAAATTCCCGAAACCAGCGGAAAGTTTCGTGTCCACAAAGTACTTCTCATTTTCGAGACAAACGAACCAATTCTCCAGAGCTTAGGTAAGTTTTTCTTTTTCAGATCACCAGAAATAACACAAAATGTAATTCTCTCAGATTCAACTTCTCATTTTTGAGACAAACGGACCGATTCTCCAAATAACGGTGGGAGAACGAGATGACGTCCTCAGTTTTCGTTTCCGGACGGATGTAGTGAAGTACTTAAGCTTCATATTATCCCACGGAGTGATCACAGACTACGAGCGTCGGCAGAAATTGGGTAAGAAATTGCAGTTGTCCGTCATACTGTAGACGTATTAACGTTCAGACTTCACGTCGACAAGATCCACGATCGAGATCTTCGAGAGATGCACACCGCATGAAGTGACCCATGTGCACTTGACCAGTTATGATGCTCAAGCAGTGCCGTTCTCATCTCTTATAAGAATGAATGTGAGTTTTTTCAAAACCGTTTCTTCAGCCGTCTAGCTTCATATTAGAAAATACGTGGTCTAGCACTGATAATTAACTCAATGGTAGCAGGACCCCAAAAAAAAACTTATTCACATTTTGTCAGTAGGGACACCAGGTGACCATGAACTCATGGCCGTGTTCCTGTGTGTGTGTGTGTGTGTACCCCCTCCAATAGGGGGATTCTGGTAGAACCAATCGAGCAATTGAACATTTGTTAACGCCATTCAATTTCTAGTAATTCTAGTTCCCCGGGGTTATTATTTACTAGAAATCAAATTGCGTTTAAAAAACTACTTCAGTATCTCGATCGGTTCTACCAGAATCCCCCCCCCCCCCCCCCCCAATGGAGGAGGAGTCCTCAAGATATTGACCGCACTGTATGTAAGGCGTCCGGAAGCTCGCTTTCTGACGCGCTCACGGAAAAATACATAATTTAAATCTCCAAACTGGTTGCTATCATCACACTTATAACTGTTTTTCCAGCTCACCAACGTTGGAAGATGGCACATGCCCCAAGAACAACCCACACTGCCAAATTCGTCATTGCCTTGACGTCTATATTTATGTTGATATCAGTCCATTTTTTTGAAAATAAAGAAGAAAAAAAAAAGATTATCATATGCTCCTCGTCTTTTTCTTCTTTCAGATTTTCAGATTTTCGTTTTAATTCTTGCCCCCATTTCCACCCGGTTTCCACAAAAATGAAACAGTAGGACAAGTACCACTGCTCGGAAATTCAGTCATCAACTGCCAAATCACGTGGTCTAAGATGACCGAAATTATTGGATATTCAAAAACAAGGTTGTCTTTTGTTGGCTTTGTCCGGCTTGAAGAAGACCTTTCAATCTTTTAAAAGACCAGTGCCATCACTTGAGTGAAATGTAGCATCAATAGAAAACATTCAGAACTAGTCATAATAATTGAAACAATTTTGGAAAGGCGACTTCGGAACAACCCAGTTACTGAGCTCTTCTCTCCGCATACATTTCTTGTTTCGTCTACCGTTTTTCACAGCCCTCTTTATACATATGTCTTGGCGGGGTGGGAGGTGAGTCTTCCAAGGAGTTTATCAAGTTTTTCTTCTCGCAGCCTTCACATATATATTCTGTCGGCGCGTGTTTTGATCCCCCCCCCCCTTTATGAAGCGAAGTAAAAAGTAAAGTGAGCATGTTGTCACCTGCCCCAAGACGAAAAGGAGTAATGTTATTAACAGTCGAAATGAGCTTCTTGAACTCTCCTCGTTTCGTGTGCTCTTTTTTCTTGTTTATCATATTTGGCACAACTACGATTAATGGGGGGGGGGGGGGGGGAGGGACACTCTTCTTCTCGGATACGAGTTGAAAAACAAGTTGAGTTTGTGAAACGTGAAGAGACGCAGAGAAAAAGAACTGGATGAAGTATTAGCTTGCCCGACTCTTCAGTTTTTCATGCAAAAAGACAATCAACTGTGAATGGCTGTCCCCGAAGTTACATATATCCTATGTTCTTCAACTCAACTTGATTTTCAATAAATTTATTTCCTGTTGTATTTGGAGAAGATGTTATGAAAAGGTGAGTTTTTTGTTCAAAATAATTGGCTGGATTCAAAGTCGCAATTTTCAGTTTCGTATGACTATTACACCCTGGGACCCGTATTCAGACCAAAAAAAATTTCACAAAGTATGTATGTTTCTGCCAGATTCGACTGCCAGGAGTCTCACCAAAAACAACCCACACTGCCTAACTGCCTTGAAGTCAATCGAAACACGTCGTGCCTTCACACTACTGTAAGTCAATCAAAATTAGATTTACATGATATGCATTAACTGAATTTTCTCAATGCTTAACCCATAAAATATTTAAATTCCAGAATTTGGGTACATAGTTTGGCTGCATTGAGAATGACGTAACTTGTGAGAGCTTTGAAATTGTTTTGAAAATTTGAGGACTTAGTTTTCCACAAAAATACTGTACAATGATAATATAATTTTCATTTTGACAATGTGACTCTACTTCCAGAAGCCAATAAATACACGATGGCAGTGAACTACACCGAAATATGGGGTGACATGTCTGACGACGAGAAGGGCATTTGCGAGTACGATCCACACTTTGTTGCAAGGTACATATTTTAGATTTCTCTAATTTTTAGATAATTATTAGACTTTGCCTCTTTTATGAAAACTTACAGACTCAAACTTCTTGTGATCTTTGAAAAAAACGGGAAAAAAATCTTGACGCCGTCTGCATTCAGGAGCGATCAGAAGTGGTGAATTACTATGGATGGATGAAGTATTATGAGAGCAAAAAGATTAAGGGTGAGCAATTTCAGAAAATCTAGCTTGAATTCACATGTCGTATTTTCAGATTTCCACCAGCTGAGCTATCAGGTTGGAACATAAGTTTCTTTAATTTTTTAAATCGTACTCTTTGAAGGCCTTTCAGCAATTACGAAAGTTTGATATGGTTATCAAGTAATGTGTCAACTTTAAACCCGTGTATCCATAAAATTTCATAGCTTTGTCTTGTATGGGCAAAGAGTTACGACCATCTGATGGAAGTATACCTAAAAGTGCAAATTTGGAATCCAATGTTAGAGAAGCTCTGCTAGAGGTTTTTTGTATAGTATCAGTGTATGCTAGCATTTATATCACACTCGCAAAAAATTTCGGCTCTGCGGCTGTTTTCCGTCTAGTTATGGCACATCAAAAAATAGCACTATCCGAGGTGCGAAAAAATAACTTTTTTTATACGATGGTTTCTCAGAAAAATTCTCGATAGAAATTGAAGTTCTATCCTTCAAACCATCAAAAAGTTTTGTGGTTCCGCAAAATTCACATTTTGAAGTACTGAAATGAACCGCGCTAAGAGGTAAATCCGAAGAAGGCGTTTTTTTCAAACACTCGTGAAATCCCCAAAAGTCGTTTTTCAGCTAAGATAATTTAGGCTTATGTTACACATAACCTAATAAGTTTATCACTACAATAAAAAGTTTCTAATACGTCGGCAACTATGTTTTGCAAAATTCAGGTGCCCGCGCCGAACTTATTCAAAGATCTGTATTTTTCGGCACAGTCTGCTGGTATATGTAAAACACCAGGAGTGATGATGCTAAGACATATTGCGCTACTTGATAACAATGCCCAACTTTGGATTCACTCTAGCAAAGAGTTACATGAAAAATTAAAGAAACTTATATTCCAACCTAATAGAAAGGATCGCCTCAAGGGCCATGAACCACTTCCACATATTTTGGTTCAACGGATCATGCACAGAGTCAACAATGAAGATTCTGGAAAAGACTAGGAAACCTGGAGTGGACACAGTACATTTGAGCAGTTGTGGTGGAAAATGTGTTCCATTTTCGGAACAAATGGAGGTGGATGTAAGTTTCCTTAATGAATTCAATGATAATATTACTCTATTTTTAGCTCAAATGAATCGAAAAGTGGCAGGTCTCTGGAGAAGACACCATCTGTAGAATGGCTAATAGGTTGCTCGCAAAGCATACTCCTCACAAGACGCATGCGATGTTCCAACTCAAGAATAACGAGATGGTTATCAAAAACTGCTCTCAGAAATTTGAAGACAAGATAATGTAAGTTTATGAATTCATAGTTGGTCGAGAATCAGAGAATCCCTAAAAAAGCTAAAATTCTTACAAAATTCTTACATGTCCTTCTGATTAAAAATTTGACAGAAAATAACAATGTTTTCAGTGAGCGAAACGGCATGAACAACGTGACCATCAAAACTGGAGATCCGTGCAAGCAAATCGTCCTCACTCGGGAAACTAGTCAGTGGTGGAAGCTGGAGATTAAAAAAGACAATATCCTCTGTTACTCAATTTTGTGTTGAATCGAATAAATGATTGAAAAGTAAACAACTGTTCTGTTTCGCGCATTATATAGAATCTGGTCAGCTCGACCACTTGAGTGGTCAGTTAGTGGTTAGGTTTTAGAGCAATTGTACCTGTCCTACTGGCTCACTTTAGTGGGAACTGGGTGAAATTGACCAAGTCTTTAGAAGGAAAACAATTGACGCAAAAGACGATTGTGAAATATAGAAATGACAATGTTAGGAGACTCCCAATGAACTTATCAAAGTGGTGGGATAGCAAAACTTTAATTTCTCGGGTACTAAAGTATAATGAAGCTGCTATAACTATAATCCATTGTATCTGATATGTCGTGCGTCTTCCAATGATATCATCGTCTGGTACAACAGTCAAGAGGACTATCGCAAAGCACACCTTCCTTCAGGAAGGGTAGCTGAGAAAACGAGCCTCGGATTGATAGTGCATCTGCTTCCTGACTCGTTTCATTTAACGGCGTCCGAACAATGCATTCGCTTTCCAATTGACGGTGTCCACTTAACTCAGACAGCCCTAACAGGAGCCGGACCACAGACTAAGATCCCCACTAAAGACGGCAAGCAGAGACAACAGCCTTATAGCCAAAATTCTATAAAAATAAATAAAAATTACTTTCAATACTTTCGAACCAAAATTATACAAAACTTTCAATTTTTCCCACTCTCCGTAAGACGTAATTGTGGACGCCCAGTCTAAAGAGGACGGCCGCTGGTCTGAACCATTCTGGGGCATCTACTAGCGCCGAGTCTCTCAACTCGCCTAGCGGTGGTTCAGATCATTGGCAAGATGAGCTGTGTGTATTCTTTAACGCATTTTTAATACTAACCAAATTTATTCAGGAAAGCTTATATCTCCGAGGAGATCAGCATTAAAACCTGACAATTTAGTAAACTCAATTAAGGGGTGTACCGAGGAGAGGGGAGACAATCCGTGATGGTCGAGGACTCATCAAGGAAATAGCCCATCTAGCGGGACGAGGAAGAACAAGGGAAAAAGAGACAAAAATAATAAAAGAGAATTATCATTGGCTCCGGCATCTCTCAAAACCCCCGTACCGACACCAACTCTAGCGAGTCCGCCCTGCCTGATTTAGGCCAAGCAATTTTGGTGTGCATCGAGGTACGGTAGCAGTTGCTGCAGCGTGTGTGACGTGGCGAGACCCAAGGGCGGCGAAAGTCCATGCGCCTTTGACTCTAGCGAGGAGACGCAGAGAAACAAAGACAATTACCTGTTGGGCGCTGTAACTGGGGTTAGAGTGGACAGATTTTTACCAAATAAATTGGGAAAAATAGAGAAAGAAAAGTAGAATGATATAAGAATGGAAAACAACAGAATTAATAGCAATAAATTGGTGTTATCAGCTATAGAATATAGATGATGGTCAATTTAGGGCTAAAAAGGAGTTGGAGTGGGACAGGAGCAGGTACGGGAACCTGGGGTGTGTCAACAGTAATTGTTTTTGGCTGTATTGTCTCCCCAGGTCTTTTCTTCGGTTAGTATAATGTCCACTGACGTTGAACCGCTTGCAATACATCTAATTTCGGCCCACTCATTTCTTGTTCGCTAGACACGCTCTGTGCGCTCTCACTTCCACACTCAAATTGGCGACGGACTAGCGCAGATCTTACTCTCGAAAAAGAAGTAGCCAATAGTAAGAATGTCCAGATAGCTAGCCACAGTATCATCTTTGCTTCCGAATGGATCAATATCACACCACTGGTTTACATCCGTGGCAGGGACAGTTGCCACGTCGGTTTTAGTGATTCGACATCTCACTTCGCGAACCAGATCAATATTGTATGCCTACTTCTTCACATTCTCTTATCAGTACACCAGAACTAAACGTCCAGCCAACTCAAAGCGGCCAAGCGATCCTGCACACGTCCTTCTGTTTTCCACTTGGCTCATAGCTAGCGCGATCTGTCTTCTCGAGTCGTTTGTCCATTCGTACCTCCAAAATATAAATCTGAACCAACCATATGCGAGGCTACAGTGAGAAAAGACACTCAGAAGCACATTGATCTCATTACAGCTATTGACCACTGTTGCGAGACAAGGACGAGCCGTGATCCAAGTGCCCACTGACGTTGATTCTCATTACGGATTGAGTCCAAAATTTAAAACTCTAACGTAGTACCCATTCCCATTTTTGCTTATTCTGTCAAAAAAGATCCCAGTGAAGTGCATTTTTTGAAGTAGAGAGTTTAGTTTAGCAACTGACTTTCGGAAAAAAACCATTATTCTTCTTACAATCGGCCTTGATCAGGATCCATGCCCTCTCCGTATAACCTGGCGGAGTGGGGGATGACCCCTCCAAGGAGAATCAAGTTTTTCTTCTCGCTGCCTTTTCTTCTCGCTGCCCTTATCTCTTCAGTCAATGCGTGTTTTGACCCCCCCCCCCCCCGTTTTTAGGCAAAGTAAAAAGGAAAAGGGGTATGTAGTATATACACCTGCCCCGAGCGGAAAGAGTGTGATGTTATTAGCAGTCGAAATGAGCTTCTCAAATTCTCCTCATTTTGTGTTGTCTTTTTCCTCTTACTTGCCATATTTGGCACAACTACGACTAATGGGGGGGGACACTCTTTTTCACGGATGCGAGTAGAAAACAGAAGAGAGTGAAAAATTGGAGAGACGCAAAGAAACACAACTACGACCAACGGGGGACACTCTTTTTCTTGATTCAAGTAGGAAAACAAAGTGAGTTTGTGAAATGTGAAGAGACGCAGAGATACAGAAAAAGATGAAGTATTAGCAGCGGGCTCTTCATTATGTTATGCAACAAGAGAGCCAACTGTGAACGGTTGTCCCTGAAGTTACATATATCCTATGTTCTTCAACTTTATTTTCAGTAAATTCAGTCGCTGTTGTATTTGGAGATAATGTTATAAAAAGGTGAGTTTTTCATTCGAAACAATTGACTGGACTTGAAGAAACAATCCTTATAAAATAGCGAGCATTGTTCTCGTTTTTGTTTTCCAATCGAGTTGAAATTTTGCACAGACATCACCAATACCTTCAGACTCAGAATCAGATCTAGTATTTTGAAATCCAAAAACTTTTCATGCATCCAGAGTTCTTTCAGATGTAGGTTTTTATTTTTGAACTCAAGAAAATGAAAACTGTGCAGATTCGGATTTCTCGTCTTGCTCAAAATCCAAAGTGTACATATGTGTTTAACAGTTGGTTACAAAAAAGCACGATTGTCCTTTAGGTCTTCGAGCCGGCGACCCTGAAAGTCTGAAGAAAAAGATTAGGCTAGCATGCCCAGGCGCATTGCATTCGCGGAGACCATTCAACATCGCCAACTTTACGGCGCAGACCACTGGTCACACGATGCTGATTTTTTTCAACACCGTGAGATCAGCCATTCGGGAGCTTCGACTTGACAGTGAAACATCAGCGTTTATGTGGATTATGAGCAGATCAGATGTGAGTTTGTATTCGTTTAATGAATAGCTCGACATTTTTTTTTCGAATCACACAATCTCGCATAATCATTATTTTCAGCTTGGCGGCGTGGGAGAGTTGGATCTAGCTCCTATCGATCAGATGGACGCATTGATCTAGGTCGTAATGAAGATGGATTGCTCCGGCGCAGCTAGCAGGGCAGACGTTTGCATGAGAATAAAGATAATGCCTTCAAGGAGTTCCTAAAATGCTATGGAGAACAGAAAAAGATCATGTGAGTTTTTAGCGAGAAGAGAGACATTTGTTACTATACTTGAAGGGACAATTGTTTGTGAGTTATACTGACTAACATAATGTTCAATATTGTCAGTTTCAATCTTTTTATTTTCTAGCGGGGCATCGGAATCCAAGACCATGTTGTACCGAATCATGTCCGTCAACCAAGTTCTTCGGATATCGTCCCTATTCAACACTGGTCGCCGATTTGCAAAAGTCAAGCACATCTGAGAAATACCACATTGGAACCGATCTCTGAGACACTTGACCGTCCTCGGTTGTTGGTCGTCTTCAAAAACGGAAAGATCAGACTATCGAGAGGATTAAGAGACGCAGGTATTTCTGATACATTGAAAAATATTCTGTTCTCGAAATTTTCAGAACCAACAATCGTTACCATCGCAAGCTTTACCCCGAAGTTAGCCAAATGGTCACCCGATGAAACGATGATCGCAATCGTGGGCAGCAATCTGTTTTGAGATATTATCATTTTCTTCTCTGCTGATGGCCAGGTTGAAGATTCTTTTACTGATTTTCCAAAAAAATTCAAAATTTTATTTTAAGGAACTCGGGCACGAGGTGCACTCAATGTTTCAAATAACGGAGTTTTCGTGGTATCGGACAGGGAGGGAGATATTCCTCAGAGTTGATAACTACTTGATGACGGCAAGGATCGATCCAACATTCGAAGTAGGAGTGGATAAAATGAGCGTTGAAAGCGGATGTGCGAATGGCCCATTGGTGGGCAGTACCGAAACCATCAACTCGTTGGTCAAATCGTTTCGTGACTTTTTGTGTGGATCTGTTCATACATATGTATGTAATTATGTATATACTTCGGCCACCATTCTGTATTCCTCTTAAGGATCACCTTTCAATTTTTCCGAATCATTTCAATCCCTGAATTTGATTATGAAATAAAACTTCTAATATTCAAATTGTCAAATGATTGGCATCCGCTTACTTGTCTCTTCCCACATACCCGAAGGCCCCACAGTGAAAAGAGGGCAAAAAATCGAAAATTTCAAAGTTAATATTTTTGAGAAAAGAAAAGTATGGGCATAATCTCAGACAAATTTCCAATCGATCTATATATTTTTTATCCAAATCGGTCCACCCGAAGTCCAGTGGCACAGACAGACTCACACATGGAAATTGGTGATTGTTATTAGTAATGATAATGATTGGGTAGATATTATTTACCTTCGTACTCAGATAAAACACCGGAAGCCACTGGTCGTCATAGAGTAGTAGACACGGAGACGTATAGAAACGGAGAGAAGAGATTCTCATGTGATGATGACAATATCATGTAACTAATTAGAGGAGAGCTTTGAGTTGTTTTGGTATTCCAGTTGTGAAAATGTCCAGGTTTTCGAGGATGCCTGTTCTTTCTTACCATATTCTGACTAAAAATTCAGACTCACTGACCTAAATCAGTCATTTTTGGAGGGTGGAACAATCATTTTGTGGATCCGCCAAAGCTCAAAACAGCCAAAAATGTGGAATTTTTTCGAATTTTTGAAAACTGGGTCATATGACGAAAGAATGGAAAAAAAGCGATAAACGTGAAAACCCGTGAAAATTCAGAGTGGAACGATCTTTTTGTGGAACACTGTAGAATCCAACATATGTGAAGTTTTGGAACTTTTCCCTGTATCATGTACCAACTTCTCAATGTTTATTGATGATGGCATAGATGTTTTACTCTCTCAAAGCCGTCTAAAGTTTATTTATATGTATATTCTTACTAGTAAACGTATCCATGCCCTCTTCATATATCCTGGCGGGGGATAGGGGATTAGTCCCTCAAGGAGATAATCAAGTTTTTCTTCTTGCTGATTTCACATATCTCTTCTGTCGGCGCGTGTTTTGATCCCCCCCCCCCTTTCGAGGCAAAATGGAAAGGAAAGAGGGGTATGTAGTATATACACCTGCCCCGAGACGGAAGAGTGTGATGTTGTTGGGAGTCGAAATGAGCTTCTTGAATTCTCCTCGTTCCGTGTGCTCTTTTTTCTCTAATGTGTGTTATTTGGCACCACTGACGTAGGGACACGCTTTTTCTCTGATTCCAGTAGGAAAGCAAAGTGAGCTTGTGAAATGTGAAGAGCCGCAGAGAAACAGAGAAAAGATGAAGTATTAGCGGCCGGCTCTTCAGTATGTTATGCAACAAGGCAGCCAACTGTTAACGGTTGTCATTGAAGTTACATATATTCTATGTTCTTCAACTTTATTTTCATTGAATTTATTTGCTGATGTTTTTGGAGATGATGTCATGAAAAGGTGAGTTTTTTGTTTGAAATAATTGACTGGATTCAAAGAAACTAGCTTAATACACTGGCAAGCATTGGTCTGGTGTTTGGGGTTCAATCAAATTGAAATTTTTAACAGACAACACCAATACCTTCAGACTCAAAAGCACATGTAGTTCTTTGAAATCCAGAAACTGCTCATGCTCCAGAATTCCTTTAAATGTAGGATTTCTTTTTAACTTACCATAATGAATTGCACACTATATTTCTATTTTTTCCAGTACCTCTCCTCCATCTCCCCATACATCTGGAACACTCTCATGGGGCCAATGAAGAATCCAAACAACGGACTCAATCGAATCCAAGCCAATGGCAAAGACTGCCTCAATGGTAAGTCATCCTTGAAATTTTTTCAAAAATTTCCATTTTTTCAGACACCAACATCAAGCCAGGTCCGGTAACTTGTGCTTATTTCAACTGCAATGTTGCACTGGTAGCTTGTGAAAAATGGCTGATAGAGAGAAGCGGGCTGAGTGAGGGAAGTTCAAGTTGGCAATGGAGTACAAAATGGAGAACTTGAAGGTAGGAGACATTTCGGAAACTATTTTTCATCTTGTTTTGGTTTTGCAGAATGACATCAAGGTTAGTGAAGCGGAACAATCAACCAGAAAAAGCTGAGACCGTTTTTGAATACGAACCAAAAAAAAATTGGATAATGGAGAGGAGAAAAAGATAAGATGAGCAAGACGAAAAGATCAAGACCCAGTGCTACTGTTGTCACCCGATCGAGTACTAATTTTTTTGTTTTAAAGCTACATCGAATAAATATTGAGAAGAAAATAACTTTGTCTGTTTTCTGTTTTCTATGAAATTCGGTCAGCTCATACCACTTGAATGGGCAGTGAGTGGCTAGGTTTCCGAGCAATGGTACCAGTCCTACTGGCTCACTTTAGTGGAAACTGAGCGGTGGGAAATTCTCGAATCTGATGTTTTATCACTAAAATTGCTCATTTAGCACTGATGCATTGAGCGGTTTTCAACAAAATAATGTTTTTTTTGGTATGGGGAAAATCATGAACTTTCGAAAAAATTTAAAAAAAACCTTCAAATGGAGACAGTGATCTTTCATAAGTTCGAAATGCTCCGAAATCCTGTTTGGAGTGCTCAAAATTCTTTTAAATGCTTGAAGAAGGAAAGTTCAAAAATGGGATTCTTGCTCACATCAGCTCAACTAATCATTCATCAGAAAAAAATTAAATATGGCGCTCTTTCCT
Source organism: Caenorhabditis sinica (assembly GCA_963932045.1). Taxonomy (NCBI): domain Eukaryota; kingdom Metazoa; phylum Nematoda; class Chromadorea; order Rhabditida; family Rhabditidae; genus Caenorhabditis; species Caenorhabditis sinica. The sequence continues at coordinate 28,985,715 of OZ009938.1, forward strand.
TTTTTGAATGTTGTATCACTCATACCCATTCGCCAGCGACTCTCCGAATTATTCTCTAAAAAGAGCTCTAAAACATAATGACGGCTGATCTCCAAAATGAGCTCAAAATTGTACATTTCGGTCCGTAATTGTTCCATTTTCAAGCCCAATTTTCTTTCAACATTTGAGTTTCTGATTTCTTCTTAACACTGGGCCCATTTTCACTCAGTTTCCACTGAAATGAAAAACCGAGACAGCCACCAATCGAATTTTTGCACTATGTACTACCTTTCTCTCCATCATGCTTTTGATCATTACTCTTTTTCTTCCGGAAAATCTGCCTTCACATTTCTCTCCTCTCCGCGCGTGTTTTGATCCCCCTCCCCTCCCCTTATACGGCGAAGTAAAAAGGAAAGGGGGTATGTAGTATATACACCTGCCCCGAGACGAAAGAGTGTGATGTTATTAGCAGTCGAAATAAACTTCTCAAATTCTCCTCTTTTCGTGTACTCTATTTTCTCTCACATGTCATATTTTGCACAACTATGACTAACGGGGACACACTTTTTCTCTGATACAAGAGAGTTTGTAAAATGTGAAGAGACACAGAGATACACAGAAAAGGAGGAAGTATTAACTTGCCCGGCTCTTCAGTATGTTATGCAACAAGACAACCAACTGTGAACGGTGGTCCCGGATAAAGTAATCTTTATCTATGCTATTTTCAAAAAAATTGCTATTGCGTTCTTGGAGATGAAGTTATGAAGCAGTGAGTGATTTTCAAAAATTTTTCGAAATGCTCTGTTTAGCTTTTGGCTGGTAACTTGGTCGAAATCAGTTGAATCGAGTTTAAATTTAGGGAAGATATGCATCTTCCATTGTTTAACAAGATCATCTATCAACATTGTGATTTTGAGCAAAAGCCTAAAGCACTGCGGCTCTTTTGTTGCATTATGGTCAATACATCGAGACAATTTTTTTTGAAATTGACTTTTCAGTAATTTATTTTTCTAAGTCCAAGCCTATTTGTACTCTCCGTTTTTCAGGCCCGCTCGATTATTCTTCCCTGGTGTTCATGAAAATCATAATGGCGGAGTTCGCGACTCGTAAACTGCAATTGATGATGATGACGTTGCTGCTTCATCGGACAGAAAGACTCCATGTTGCATCACAGGTTCCACATGCATCTCCCATCAACAAACCGGACTCCGCCATTGTGACTCTTCCTCCAACTAATCCTAATGGCAACCAAGGTAAGAAAGTTATTATTTGTTTCATAAAAATAGTTTGAAACCTACAGCACCCTCTTTAAAATCAGTTGTTACTCCAAACACCGGAGGATTCATTAAAAGAGCAGCTGCTAAAAACGCTACGAGATTTTTACCTTAGGTGAAATCGAAAAAAAAATTGAGAATTTGAAGACCGGAAAACCATCCAGTGAGTGATTACCCATATTACTATGAGACAAAGTAACAATTTTTGAGATGCTCAACAGTTCTCTGGAATCAGCTCATCCATTGCCGGTTCAATAACACCATTGGAGATTTTGGCAAGAAATCCGTTTGCATTCATAGCATCGAGCAGTACGACAAGCAGTACGTTTAATTTGAAACTTTGGGCTCTGTTCCAGTTCCTTGGACCCATCGATGGGTCCCAGGACCCATGGGTACGGTCCTGGGACCCATGGGGACCCAAGCTTGGGTCCCGGGACCCATGACAAGATATGATGAAAATATGAACCAGCAGTTTCTCTTAGGAGGAATGAATGCCCATTTATTCTTTATTTTTGGTTTGAAACAAACAAGCGAACGATGAGAAAACGTTTATGAAGACAAAAAATACTTGTGTGCCTTGAATGAGACGAACAATTACCTCAGAAGCTGCGCTGTTTCTAATGTCAGACCTTAAAGAAAAAATGGTTCAAAAAATAATGGTTTATTCTCTTTTGCTAAGGACTAACTTTGACACGGGCTTGACTGAAATATAGTCTTTGGAGCTGTTGTAGTAATTTGACGCACAGAGACCATGTATAGTATAAAAAATACGATTTCTCTGGTTCATTTTCGTCACATTTTTTCATGGGTCCTGGGGCCCAAGCTTGGGTCCCGCGGTTCAGACTATGGGTCCAAGGAACTGGAACAGAACCAAAATTTTCTTCCAGATTTTCTTCTAGTCTTACCTCAACTAATCCATGAAATCTAGACAAAAAAAAGCTCAAAAATATGGATCGGACTAGTTCAAGTTCCAATAGTTCTGGACCACCAAGCCTCGAAGGCACTCACGGGAGATGAATTTCCAATAAGGTAGGTCAAATTTAAAAAAAAGTTCTTTGTAGCCAAAAATTTTCCAAAATAGGCTCTATTTTTTTAGGCCCCATGTAGAATCTGCACAGTACTCACCGAACTGCACTATCATTATGGGGGTACTGTGCTGTAAGGCGTGTTCAAAAATCTTCATACGTACAGTAAACCGGAAGACAAAGTTTGAAAAGTGCAGAAATGGAGGAAAGTGTCACGACGAGTTGAGGATGATGCGTGGGTGTTCAAGACAGTGACCAGTTCGATTATACCATTGCTCATGCCAATGCATTCAGTGCACTTTTCGAGAATCATGAGGTTGACAGAAAATTCTTGAAGAAATTTCATGAAATCGCTCAAATTATCGAAGGTAGAGTTGTATCAGGATATCCAATCAGAGTAGTTATTTATTCAATTTCAGGATATCACCATCCCTACCGTCGTCAATTGTGTCTCCTTGGAATGTCGATTCTCATAGTGACCACACGTCCGGTGCCATGTGCAACATCAGAAGAAACGACGAGTCTGAAAAGGTGGAGGAGAAAGGAAATTGAACATAGTTTTTTCTAAGCTTATGTTTTTCAATCCGAATAAATATTTATTATCAAATAACCTTTTTTATCATTTGAACTCTATGGGTCTGATATCCCATTCCTATCTTTGAATTTCAACTTTCAGAAAAAAACTCGGTCTCAGACCACTTGAGGGGGCAGTTGGTGGCTAGGTTTCCGAGCAATGGTACCTGTCCTACTGGCTCACTTTAGTGGAAACTGGGTGGAAAAAATTTTCCAACCTGCTCGAGAAAATTTTTTATTTTTCTCGGGTTTCACATTAAAGTTTAAAATTAATAGAACTGAAAAGGTTGAATTCAGCGAAAGTCATAAGACTCAAAAAATGAAAATGATGATGTAGCTTTAAACTCTGTTCCATATCGTTGAAAATGTGATTTAACACAGTATTGTCAACTTCATCTTCCTGCCATAAATTCGAGATTTAGCAGTTTCCCAGCCTGGGGCTGCTCAAGACGGAAAATAGGGTAAAAGATGAAAAAAAAGTTGCCAAAACAAAAAATGATCAAAACTTAGGTACTGAACCTATATGTGCGAGAGAGTGGTAGATCAAACGCTGGTAGATCAAATCATTGGCGCAGTGGGACCACAACTTATTTGTCATTATTTCTCCGACCACTTTTGATCTTGCCGCCGACCAAAAGAACAACCTTCAGTTACCCGTATTTGTCATCATTTTCCCACACAAACATTCAATACATTTTCGGTTTTACGACTAGGTTTTTTTACACTCATCCCCTTTTACCAATCAATATCATTCAGTAGGTTCTCCCTTTTCATAGACTTCTCATTTTTCATCGAATTTCTTCGGCTTCGTTTTGTTTATTGGTTATCGACCTCCTATTTCATCTTGTCCTGCTTCCATTTTTGCCTAGTCTCTTCAATTCTAGTCTTCCAGATGGCGTCCATCTTCTTAGCCAGACAATTGGAGAAGAACAGCTTAATTCAAAGCGTCCATGAGAGGTATGAAAATGTCGGAAACGTGCATTTTTAACTACAGTAAATTGCAGAGAGTGGTTGAATCAGGCATCATCGAGAAGAAAGGATCAGTCACCAAGGATCGAACAGTGGAATCGGTAGAGGTTGAAGGATGGACGGAGCAGTTCAGCCGATGCGGGACAGCGGGGACCGAACCAAATGGAGTAGAAACACATCAGGTCTGTTTGTTCTATTCTCAGCTTTTTGAATGTATGATTTCGTTGTCTCCTTTTATGTGTCAAGGTGTAAAGATGGATACTTCTGGAAGGTTTAGTGGCTATGGGACCTGTAGCGCCCTAAGTCCAAAGGCGGATACTTACATTCTCGGACAGAAGTCGAAATCTTGTCGCTGTCATCTTTCCGTGTTTTACTGTTTGTCTTATACCTGTGTACTAACGGAACTTTTCTTTCTATTCTCCTGGTTTATTTCAGGAGATGGCATCAGCAACGACGACGACAACAGGCGACGTCTACCCACTTTTACTGGATTACTTGGGATGATTCAGGAAAAGAGATTGTGGGAACACACAAAACAGAGACCCCTAGAACACAGAAATCACTCGAATACAGTAATCATTAAAGTACAGTAATCACTAGAGTACTGCAGCCATGGAAGATAGCCATTCTTTTTTTTCTCACGAGCCAACCGCATTCACAGCACTTTTTGTCTTCCAGATTTTTGTAGGCGTTTCTTGATTTCGTCTTCACATTTTATCACTGGTCTGCAGGTAGCACGTCAATAATCCAATGGATACCATTCTGCATTTTGTCGTGACCATTTTTCGTCCGTTTGCCAACTTTCCAAGCCCAATTGGCCTTCCTTGATGTGTTGTTGAAAGATTTCATTGCGTTTCGGAACACACATAATTCTAGAAAGATTTCAGATCTATCTTAAAATTTTTTTTTCATGTACTAACTTTTTGTGAAACTAGAAAATTTCTCAACATTTTAGGATTTTACATTTCCTAACATCGACAACTTTTTCACAATAATTGCCTCAGTTTTCATCGCGCTCACTTAAATAATAGATTTTTTCCGTGCCTGTCTCTTTTTCTTTGTTTTGGTTACAGTTTCGAGAAAAACCCCATAACAAAAATTATGTAAAATAGTATGTCAGCAGTAAATCTAAATTCACAGAAAAATTATTATGCTTCGTTCGAGGTTTTCAAGAAATTGAATATTACAAAAAAAATGATAGGATTCCACTACATTTCAAAAAAAGCAGAAACATTTTAGATGTTTCTCATAACCCAGTCATTGCTCCCCATCCCATAATAAACAGCAGAGAGTCATTAAAAAAAGCTAAAATCCAACATTCTTCTAAGTCCAAGACATGAAGGGGAAACTTCCGACAATGGGCAGAACGATGAGAATGATGGAAAACATTTCCGTCATAATGACGTTGAAAGTGACGCCTGGAAAATATAAGTTAGCTGCTTTAAAGGAGGCTTCCAGTTAAATTTTTTTGCTTAAAAATATGTAAAATTTTGTGCTGATTCCGAATATGATAGTGAAAATGCTCAAAAACTTTCTAAGACCCTGAAAAATTGGTTCAAAACGACCGTTTTTTGGCCGAACGGTCTCCTGGGGCCGTGGTCTAACTTCCGGAGTTTTTTCGGCCACCTGACTCGGCCACCCATTTTCAGATTTTTTTTCACCATTTTTTCAGGTATAAATATCAGAAGTGGGCACCTTGTCATCGAAGCAGAATTTTTATGAGCAAATGAGTTCAGAGCAATTTGAAAATATCAACTTACTTTTGGGCTCAAAATTCAGTAAATCTTCGATTAGTATATGTTTCTTTCACGATCACGTTCAATAGTAATTGAATTCTTTGATCAGGAAAAGGATTGGGTATACTCTAAGTTGATCTGAAATCAGAAATGATTTTTTCTAAAACTCTAATGCGGTTGGATCTAGAATGACGATCGAAGAAAAGATTCAAGATGGCGATGGAAGGAAAGATTCAAGTTCTGATTTGAGACAATCTGAAAATCAGTCCAATCTTATTGGTTCAAGGGTAGGAGGCAATTAATTATAAGGTGGTGTGGCGTGCAAACAAAATGAAAAATGCATATGAAATAAGTTTTTGCCCCTCTTATATAGAAACTGATTATTATTGCAAATGAGATTCATAATTAAAATTTGGCATGTAAATTGGCGCATAATACATTGATTTGCATGTTTTTGCAAATGTTTAATGATTCTTTGAATTGATAACTAATTGTCGGAGATGTTGTTTTTCTGATTCTGGAGAGGGCACATTAAGACCATCTGGTCTTTCCCACAACCCTTAATCTCAGTTGTCAATTTCACTCAACACTTCATTGCCTACAGTATGATTGACGAAGTGACCGAAAAACTCAAAAAAGTCGAATTCTTGCTAGAGATTCAAAATGTTTTGAATTTTGTTGCAAACACCCATAAAAATCAAATGGTCATCTAAAACTCTCTTTTGCCTCTTCATCAAGGTGAGAAGTTCAATTTTTCCCAGCGTGTTACCTTCAAGCAATATGATTCAATTTTCTGACCGGAATGAGGAGTCGCTCAAATTTTCAAAAAAGAAAAGTGAGGCATGCATCATTACCGTATTTCCTCTAATTGACCGGCACCTCTAAATGTCCGGCACCCTCTATTAGACCGGCAGTCAAATGATAAGTTTGAAAAATAAACCGGCACCCTCTAATCATCCGGCACCCTCCAATTATCCGTCACTAACAAAATTAATGAATTTTCCAGAAACTTCATAAACTCACAAAAGAAAGCATATTGTGTTCATTTTTTACCAAATTTTGACGAACTTCAAGTTTCTAAAACAGTTTCTGATCATTTTAGAGTAAAATTTTCCATTTCCATAGCTATGAGCAGTAAAAAATCTTTGAAAATGAGCTTGAAAACTCAAATTTTTGTTGAAAAACTAGATATTGTCCACTCACTTCTTGGGATTTTGACACTTCGAAAAATAGACCGGCACCCTCTAAATGTCCGGCACCCTCTAATAGACCGGCAATAAAATGGACACATCGAAAAATAGACCGGCATGCCGGTCAATTAGAGAAAATACGGTAAATACCCTATTACTAATATAGTGAGAGTGAGTTAATAAGGAGGAAAAAATAGAGGAGAGAAAAAGAGTAATGAGAAAGAACGCGCTGCAGGTTAGACGAGACCAAGAATGCCTCTTAAAAAATTGTTTTCGGGGCACCGCGTCCTATTTTTCGTTGCCTAGCAGGACTTTTAATTATACAGACTAGTGTTTACGGATGAAAATTGCTGGATTAGAGAGTTTGTAGAGTAGGAGATGTGTTGGATACTGATCTGTGGAATTAGATGTCAAGATTTAGTTTGATCTACGGCTCCTAAAAACAAAGATGTTTGGTTTGAAAATAACCGAGAAAATTCCATAATTTTCAGATTGTCCAGATGCCTCAATTGGGATCTCATGGGAAAGTTTTGCGCTGAAATCGGTAAGTATTTTATTTTTAAAACATTTGGACAGCATGAAAACTGTTTTCTCCTTCTTTGAGTCAAGAAGCTGCTGAATTCACAACTCAAACAACAAAACAAATTATTAATAGCACAATTCATTCCTTACAAAAAAGATTACGTAATAGAAAACAAAAATGAGAGATAGATAGAGAGAGAGAGAGAGAGAGAGAAAGAGAGAAAAAGGGTAGAGAGATCAGAACAATTTAATAATTAACCCATTAATTGCCGCCAAAGAATCTTCTATACATTCTGCCCACCCAGCTCTCCGCGGCAGCTTCTCCATGATCCGCTGGGGCCTCAGCATCTCCCACAGGCGGCGCACCATTTAACCGTCTTACAGCCTCTACTAGCTCCTGGCGTGGTCTCTCCTCGCGGAGCATTTCGAGCCAGCCTACCATCTCTCTGGCGTAGGCGCCGTCCACGATGTTGACTTCGATGCCTTCCATGCGGGCGTCGGCGCCTTGGTTGGCCGCCTGCAAGTATACACATTTAGGTAGTTAGAAATGTTCACTACGATATTTTAACGGTGCGCTCTTATCACTACTCTGAATTCCAAAATTACCTCATGGACATTGCCAGCATTGCCACCTCGAGCCGGAACTTCTTGGCGCTGACCATCAGCGGGGGCTTGGCGCTGCCTATCAACGACAGCTTGGGCCGGAACCTGAAAGTTCAACTTTGCTTTACGACCGTGAACTTCGACAGAAGACTCATGCTCATCACTATATCATATACTTCCAGTCTGTTGGCCCACTTTAAAGGCGCATGGGCTTGTTTTTCTCAATATCTCGCCACGAAATGATCCACTGCCACATCTCAATAGAAGCGCGAACTCGCGATTAGGACAGTCGCATCTTTCAAGATGTGGTAATAGATCAATTCGTGGCAAGATATTGTCGTGAACATGATCATGAGCCTTTAAAGTGTGCCAACAGACTGCAAATATAGTCTGCAAAAACAAATTACTCACCGGTTGATGGACAATCGGTCCCTCGAGATGACGATTGTTGTCGCCAACTGGTCTTACGACCCTCTCGAGAGCCTGAACTATTATATTTCATACTGAAAACAATAAGTTTGTACTTTAAGACATACCTGGTTGCCACGGTCATTGTTTGAAGGGGCGGTCGGAGAGACAGACAATCCTTTGATGCCGCAGAATTGCATACTTTCTGAATTTACTAAGTGATTAAAAGAGTTAGGAGAAGTCTTAAGGTTGTGTAAAGCAGTTATTGTATACTCCCAAATTTTCAAAAAAAAATGGTAACCATGAAATAATCGTCCCACTAACATGGTAAGAGTTAGTGAAGAGAAAGCAAAAAGAGAGAAAAAGCAACGTTTGGAAAGTTATCAGTTCTCGCCAAAGATACAACAATTTGGCCCTCACACCACGACCTAACAAGGGCGAAAATATCGGATTGTCGTTCAGAACTGATACTTGTCAAAACAAAAATTTCACCATTATACGGTGCGAAAGGATCTTACTAATGATACTAGAACATTGCAAAATTACTCACCTGATCAGCAGCTTCTTCCTTGGGGACATCCTCGCGGTGGTGGTTAGCGGCCGGTCTCACCGCCGCCATTTCAAAGACCTGAAAAATCAAAATAAATACATAACCCGAATTCTTAAAACATACCTGGCCGTTGTTTTGGGCCGCAACGTGAGGGCGGACTGAACCGCTAGCTCTCTTGAAGAAGGACATCGTTTCTGCAAAACTTGAATGACTTTTGTTAATAGGGGAGAATTACAAGGAGAGGGAAAGTAGGAGATGATTCGAGAAAACTTTTTTGTGTGAATACGGGTGTCTACAATATCCTTCAAGGCCTTTCCATTTCTGGAGTAAATTTCACCAAAAAGGTCACGGGAACTGAGTTATGGGTCATGAAAGCTTCAGTCAGTACCGTCTCCATGAACCCGCTTCAATGAATCCACAGGTTCTCTGAGCACCTCCCTTGCAATTAGATGTGCAAAATGTGCGCTATCCAGGACTTAATCCCTCCAGTTTTGCAGACCTTTAAATTAAAAAAAAAATTTTCTAAGAAATTTTTTCTAAAAATCGGTTTGTGCAATTTCGATGACTCGTATTTTTGCTGCTAGGCACTTCAAGCCAGTGCTAATTTTGCCAAATTTTGGAGACCCATATCTCTGCTACTAGGAATTTTTGGAAAGTCTAGTTTTTTGGATTATACAGTGCTTTCTCAAATCTTCAACTTTCAAATTACTCTTTTTTGGTTGTCATTATAAGAGACGTCACAAAATAGAAACATAAGTTTTAGCAAAATTAGTTTTGACTTGATAACACATTGCTCGGTTCTCATGACAGTTTGAATTAAAGTGACTCCAGAAATAAAAAGCCCGTTGTCAATATTGTATACTCCCTAATTTCAAAAAAAAAGTGAGACCTGTATTATCAAATACTCTCTTACTAACATAGTCATTACTCTAGACTTGAAAATTACCTTGAGAAGGACAACTAGGTTGGCGCCTTGTGCACCCAACTCGATGACGGCTCGGTCTTAACCACCATTGACATCTTGAGAATGGGCTTGAGCTTGTTCCTGAGCTTGGACCTGAAAATTCAAAAATGCATTATAATGGTTGATTTTTAGAAGGGGTGTCCGGCCAAAGAATATATGTCAATTCTAAATATTTAAGAAAAATCCCCCAAATTTACTCTAAAACCGTAATTGGAAAAAATAATGATAACCCTTCATTGAGCACCCCTTTTTCATAGACTTTACTAGTTTGACCATGCTCTTTTCTGTTCTCTGCTCGTCTGAACTTTGCCAATTATAGAGAACAGGGTATCATAGGGATGTAGGAAGAATTGAAATTTTGAAGAGGAATGAGAAGAAAGCGATGAGACAAAATTTGTTATTGGCTTCGAATCTTACCTTTGTTTTTTTATTTATTCTTGATCCATATCGTTGCACCCGTATTAATAAAAACTCGTAGAAAACCCGTAGTAATAAAAAGATTTTCAAGAAAATCAAGAGTTCAGAGGCACATAAAAACGCTGCGCCACCTAGAAAACAAAATGAAGCCTTTCTCCGAAGTTGTGGGAGGAGACGAGAAGACGAGAAGGAGGAGGGGAAAAAAGATATGTGTTTTCGATAAAGAGCTCTGGGGGAGTGAGCAATTATAATGACTGGGTAAATGTTATTCGTATAGTGAAACGGATGTTGACAAGGTGAAAGTTGTATAGTGAAATTATAATGACAAAGTAAATGTGAGTTGTATAGTAAAACGGATGTAGACGAGAAAGGTGGGACTAAACTAGAAAATAAGTTGACTTTGGATCAAAATGTACGATTTTGAACTCATTTTGGAGCTCTAGATTCGTTTGATTGGAATCTGACAGTTTTGATTTGAATTTCTGATGGTTTTGAGAGCCGAGAAACTTGAACGTGATGTTTTAGCACTAAAATAGCTCATTTAGCACTGATGAGAACTTTTCAATCAGAATTTTTTTGTTGGTATGTAAAAAATCATGACTGTATATTTTTGATTTTTCTAAAAAGAATAAAATCACAATTTGATATGTGGAGCAAGAGCAAAGAAATGACAAAAAAACGAAAACACTAGCAAACATGCTATCGAAGGATTTGGGATTTCATTGAATATTATTGGATAAATGTCTGCACCGATTTTAGGTTCCTAACAAACTATATGTAAATATCATGAGAAATCTAAAAATCGTATCCATTTGCATTTCGCACCATTTAGAAGGAAGACATGACAAGAAAAGGAAAAGACTACCAAAAGTTCCATTGAAAGATTTGGGGTTTTATTGCATACTAGCGGATTATATATAAGTAAGATTATTGCAAACGTCTTATCGAAGATTTCGGGCTGGAATATTGTTTGAAAAAAGTACGCATTAACTCAAAAAAAAAGGCGAAATTTTAAGCTGATTGAAATGTAGGCTCAAATTCGCTCAATCTTGTTTGCGAGCGAAACGGCGTCAATTTTTGTGATTTGAGTGAAAAATTTTACTGTCATTTTCCCCTTCAAAAAAGAGGTCTCCATCGGCGCGGCTTGGAACTGGCTTGGTTTGGATTCCAAAGTTTTTACCGATTTCTCATTTTCATTCTCATCACTTTCATAGGTTTACTGTATGATACCGGTCTCGTTGACTGACCAGCTAACAAGTATCTGTATCATCATCACGTTTTCCTTCAAATTTGACTTCATTCTCCCCATTAAGTCACTTCATTCGGTCTCTTCTCTCACGATTTCTTTCTGAAAACTTCCCAATTTTCCCTTTCCAACTATTCTCTAGTTATAGCTCCAAAACAGAAACAAGGCTGTCAGATTCCAATTCAACGTGTCTAGAGCTCCAAAATGAGCTGAAAATCGTACATTTTGGGCCGAAGTCAACTTATTTTCTAGTTTAGTCTCACCTACCTCGTCAACATCCGTTTTACTATACAACTCAACATCCGTTTCACTAAACAACTTACATTTACTTAGCCATTATAATTTCACTATACAACAACATCCGGTTCACTATATAAAACTAGTATTTACTTTGTCATTATAATTGCTCACTCCCCCAGAGCTCTCAAGGGAAAACTCATATCTTTTTTCCTCTCCACTCTCTCGTTTTCTCGTCTCCTCCCACAACTTTGGAGAAAAACTTCATTTTGTTTTCGAGGTGGTGCAGTGTTTTTATGTACCTTTGAACTCTTGATTTTCATTGAAATCTTCTTATCACTACGGGTTTTCTACGAGTATTTCGACGGTTTTTTTGTACGGGTGCCACGAATTGGACCAAATGAAATAAAAAACAAAGGTAAGATACAATACCAATACTTACTCTTGTCCCTTTTTTCCCATTACTCTTCAAAACTTCAAAATCTTTCTACATCCATATGATACACTGTTTTTAAAAACTGACAGAATTCTGCTGAGCAGAGAAAGAAAAAGAGTGTGGCCTAATTAGTAAGGTCTATAAAAGTGGGGTGCTCAACGAAAGCTTATAATTATTTTTTCACTAATTTGTTTTTCAATTACATATATATTTTTTTATTTTTCAGACATGTCTGTCCACTTGCGGCCACCAACCAACGCCAAGAACAGCGACACTGCCTAGGTAAGTTCAAAGTTATAGGTTACGGTATATTTAGGAGAGCAGCTACAGTAGTCTTGGTTAAAACTAATTCACCTTCTCATTTTTTATATGAGTGATTTTCAGACTAGGCTCTGAGAAATTGTCTTGTTCTCTCGAAAATTTTACCGTGATTGGTATGAAAATCTCAAAATTTTGAATTAGTTGACCCTCCCTTCAATCTTGCTCTATCTTTCACGTTTTTAAAGACGTATAGCTTTTGAAATTCAAAGAATCTAGAAGTGACTTTAGTCACATAGTCACATAAATGTGTTATGATAACCACCAAAAATCCTAACTCCATTTCTCTGCTTTTTCAGACCACAGGGAAACCAGCAGTGATCAACCCATCGATCCAGATCATCAACGGTGTAGAAGGGGTTAGTTTTTTTAGCGATTTCTCGGTTTCAGAGTGATTTTAGGATTTGTTTGATATTTAGAATCAACACACATTCTTTTGGTTGGACACCCCCTTTAAAAGTCAAAGATTATAATGCATTTTTGAATTTTCAGGTACCAGCACAGGTCCAAGCTCAAGATGTCAATGGTGGTCAAGACCATGCCGCCATCAAGTTGGGTGCACAAGGCGCCGACCCCCCAGTTGACGTCCTGTAGTGACCAGCTAGTACTATGTAAAGAGGAGAGTATTTGATAATACATGCCTCACTTTTTTCTAAAATTTTGGAGTATGCAGTAACTGCTTTACTCAACTTTCTTTCTTAAAACTTTTCCTAGCTCCTTGAATCACTTTGTAAATTCAGAAAGCATGCCATTCATCAATTGCGGTACCAGAGTCCACCCAAACGCCCCTGCACACAACGATGACCGTAGAGGCAACCAGGTATGTCTTGAAATACAAACTTATTGTTTTGAGTATGAAATATAACAGTTCAGGCTCTCGAGAGGGTCGCAAGACCAGCCAAAGGCAACAACAACAACCTCCAGGGACCTATTGTCCAGCAGCCGGTGAGTATTTTTTTATAATGATGAGCAAGGGCCTTTTTTAAAAGCACAAGGTTTTGTCGAAAATGATACGAATAAACTAAACCAGTGAATTTCCGCATAAAAAGTTAATCACCAGAGTGAAACCGTTTTTGGGCCCTGTTAGTGGTTTTCGAGATAATCATCTTTTTCCAAAAATTGACATGTTCTCGAAAAAAATTCAAACTATCATAACTTTAGTAGTTGTGTTTGGGATTTTACAAACTAAGATGCTATAGATAAATTATTGAAAAATATGAATTTGTAAAGTTTTCAATGTTATGAGAGCGGAAAAATATGAGAATCCGTGCTCTAGTGCACTGGTCAAATGGAAGAGAAAGTCACACAGATTTTTTTTGCGAAAACTCTTCTATTTGACTAAATGCACGGGCAGTTACCGCCCTAATATCACTTTTCGATAAACTCTGCAATTTCAAATGCCAGACCTAATTCCAGTCTACAACATCGGAGGTGACAACGCCATCCAAAACAACAACATCAACACGGTCAGCGGAAATCCAGAGTTTTCAAAATCAGGAAAAAGTCATGTGAGTATATTGCCGAAAAGTTTTTAGCAGACTTTTAGACAGGCACCCAGGTAGTGCTATTTTTTGCTAAATATGCTATGTCTATCCAGCCACTAGAAGCCATAAAACAAAAACGTTGAAACTTATCAATAACTTGTTTCAGCCATACTGAGGGTGAGAACTTGGTTTTCATTCGCACCGACAATGCATTGAGAAACATTGCCGTCCGTCGCATCATGAGCCAGGAATACCGGATGTTGACGTTCCCAGCCAAACAACCCCTTGCCGATGTTCAAGTCTGAAGTAGGACATTCTTCACTTTTGTAACCTCCCCCTCCTTTCCACTTTTTCCCAACGGTTTTAGGACGTTTTAAAGCGAGGCATTTCTTAGAGATTTTAGCACAGTTTTTGGCTTGAAAACACTCCTGCTCGCCACTGTATGTTGAGGGTTATTATTGACGGATCACTATTTAATCAATCCTACAAATTTTCAGATTTTCCAATACGTCGGACCTCTCACGGACATCAACCGCGCCGCTAGAATCCGCAAGAAGAAAACCGCATTGTCAGTGTTCTCATCGTCGTGGCCATCTTCATCTTTGCTATTATTAAATGATTTAATGAGCAATAAATGGTGATTGTGCGATGATGTCCAAAATGTTAATAGAAAAGTTTGGTACAAACTTCTGACGGTTTTCGACTTCTGATGGTTTTCAACTTCTGATGGTTTTGAGAGCCATTAAATTCGACCCTTATGTTTTAGCACTAAAGTCGCTCGATGACCACTCTTCAAACAAAATGTTATCCTTCTTTTTGGTTGGAAAAAATCATGATATTTCCAGAACCGTTTAGCACAAATTGAAAACAGATTTGAAATTAGCTCTCTTTCCTCTTTCGAATGATGTATCACTCATACCCATACCCCACCGACTCCCCGACTATTCTTCAGTTAGAGCTCCAAAACAAAATCAAGGCTGTCAGATTCCAATTCAACGTGTTTAGAGCTTCAAAATGACTTGAAAATCGTACATTTCGGTCCGAAGTCAACTTATTTTCTAGTTAAGTCTCACCTAACATCCGTTTCACTATACAACTTACTTAGTCATCATTATTTCTCACTCCCGTAGAGCTCTTTCAGGAAGACTTATTTCTAAGTTCACTCCCACCTACCTCGTCAACATCCGTTTCACTATACAACTCACATTTATTTAGTCATTATAATTTCACTATACAACAACATCCGTTTCACTATACGAATTACATTTATTTTGCCATCATAATTGCTCACTCCCCAGAGCTCTTTATCGAAAACACATATCTTTTTTCCCCTCCACCCTCTCGTCTTCTCGTCTCTTCCCACAAATTTGGTGAGAGACGTCATTTTGTTTTCGTTGTGGCGCAGCGTTTTTATGTGCCTCTAAACTATTGATTTTCATTGAAATCATCTTATTACTACGGGTTTTCTGCGAGTATTTTTACGGTTCTCATCAAATACTGGTGCAACAAATAGGATAAAATTGAATTTTAAAAAAATGAAGGTAAGATTCAAAGCCAATTACAAATTTTGTCCTATCCCTTTTTTCTCATTCCTGTTCAAAATTTAAAAATTTTCCTATACAATGATACCCTGTTTTAATATCGGGAAAAGATGAGCAGAGAAGGAAAAAGAGTGTGGTCTAATTTGTGAAATTCATAAAAGAGGGGTGCGCAATTAAGGCTTATCTTTATTTTCTCCAACTACTTATATATCTTCAAATTTTCCAGACATGTCCGTCCACTTGCGGCCACAAACCAACGTCAAGAACTGCAAAACTGGGTAAGTTCGAATTCATAGGTTACATGTACTCACAAAGCATTTTAAGCTCAAATACTTTCCTAGTTCCACTCTCCTTGTTATACTCTTCTAGTAACAAACGTCATTCAAATTTTATAGACATGATGTTCTGTTTCAAGCGAGCAAGCTCTGCGGTCCAACCGCACGTTCCGGCGCAGAAAAATGGCCAGCAGGTATGTTTTAAGAGTTTTGATTATGTATTGATTTTGATTTTTCAGGTTTCTGGAATGGCGGTGAGACCAGCCGCCAGCGCTGGCAACCAAGAGCAAGCTGGTATGGAGGTAAGGAATGGGATGAGCCCCTTTTGTTGTAAATGAAAGTACAAAAACGCCAGTAGGCTCCACATATCACAATTAGAAAGTCCAAAAATTTCTCTAAAACCCGAAAAGCTTGCTTTGAGAATGTGATTCTTGACAGAAGGGCCCAAATCTAGAGTTATCTCTTCAATCGACCCTTGCCACCTTGTTTGTAAAAAATAGGTAATCTAGGCCAATTGAGGAAAGAACTAAGTTACGGTCGCCTGAGACAATTTTTGGCAATGGTGACCTTTACAAAGCGGATTTTCGGGGTTTTAGAGTTATTTTCGGTGTTTTTTTCAATTTGATGTTTGGAATCAGTAGACGTTAATGAAATACAAGTTTTTGGTCGGACACCTCCTTTAAAAGTCAACTGCCATAATGCATTGTTGAATTTTTAGGCCCAGGCTCAGGCCCCGATCAATGGACAAGGAGAAATGGCCATCGACGTTGGTGGACAAGGCGCCAACCCGGTTGACGCTCTCGAGGTAATTTCCAAACCTAGAGTCAAAATAATACAAACTGACTGAATTAGTAGATTACAATAATAAGAGTACGACTTTTAAACTTATGATTACATAGGTTGTTACAATAGAGCTGTTTGCTTATAGACCAATAGAAGACGCGAGTGCTTTTTTTTAACACCATTGCATGATTGTGATCTTATACTGTGTTAGAGTCCATTATTTCAGGAAAGTCCATCTTTCCGATATTTCTATTTGAATTTCGCAATTAAATATATTACCTGAATAACAGTCAGTTTTGGCGCATGAACCGGCGATATCACGCTATGGTTGTTACAATAGGTTGTTACTGTAGTCATAAAGAACATAACAGATTTTCAAGTCATTTCTTTCATTTTCTTCATGTGTAAGCAGCTTCCAGTTGTTTCTGTGACATAATTGTGACTTCTAATGTAAGCATGGTTGTTTCTAACTTTCCGTGAAATGAAGAAAACAGGCTTTAAAATCCGTTGTGTTACTTTAAAGGGGGAGTCCACTAATTCAGATCTTTGAGATTTTTATACCCATAATCTCCTAGCATAGCCTAGTTTGGGCCCAATAACAGATTTCCAGGTAACCCTATCAAAACTGTTTTCAGCTGGAATCTCGACTCCATCAGCCCGAGTTTCATCGATAACCGCATTGCGATTCTCGACAATGACAACTGCCTAATGTTCGAGGACCCAATGGGAGATCGCATGGGGACTGTTCATCATGGTGATGGTCCTCAAATCACTTGTTTCGATTGGGGAGCACATGGAGAGCTCATTTATGGACATGAGAATAGAGAGGTCAAGGTGGTCAATACGGGTGAGACGGTGAGTAGAAACCCCACAGGCATGCAATTTTGTGATGGGATTTATTAGAACGATTTTGATTTTCTTAATAACTTTATCTTCTGAGTGGTCCAGAATACGTTTTTTCACTTCAGATCGATGACCCAGTACGTCACCGTCAAATCTTGAAGACTGGAATCCACCACAAAGTGGTCAGTATTCAGTACTGGAGAGCACAAAAGGGTCCTGATGAGGAATCACGTCCCAGGTTGGCAATAGCTTTCAAAAACGGAAGGATTCAGATTCGAAAGGATGTCTCTAAAAAACGTAAGTGAGTAGATATCTAAATGTACTTGTATAGGAATGTTCTGTACACTAGACCCCTAATTCAAAAATCTTGTATTCTATGTTTTCAGCAATTCACGATGAACATTATAACTTCGAGCCAACGTTCATGAGATGGTCACCGGATGGTCATAATCATGCTATTGTTACAATGGCGAAACACATCAAACCTCCAGACCCTCAAAGGTGACTTTTTTCAACTATAAATGATTTAATTGTATAAATCATTGCACGGTACTGTATATGAGAGGCTTCGCGAATAAAGAAAGCATAAAATAGAAAAAAGTTATTGACAATTTTGACACCTTATAACCCCCTTTTTTCCAGCCGTACGGATCACGAGAACATGGTCGTCATCTGCACCGACGATTAATCCAAAAACATTGAAGTCAATCGCATTGTTGGCCAGGAGTACACCGTAACCATGATCCCAACCAACTAACTTTTTGTCAATCTTGTATTCGAAAAAGCTCTTAGAACTCTTGTAAACCCCTCCCATCTATAGCCACCAATTAGTTTTGTTCTTGTTCCACTTTCAACCCGACCCCCGATCCCGGTTTTTTGTCTATCTTCCGAGTAGTTAATAGAATGCCTTCCCGGTTCCATCGAATTAATCCATTACTGCTTAGTGAGCCTTAATCCAATGTTTCTCTTTGAAAGTCTTGAATCCCCACTCTTTCATTATTGTTTCTGAACTTCCCCAATCTCTATTTTTCTTCCGATTTGTCCACGAGACACTGCAATCCCGAAATTCCCCTCCATCATCTCAACTCCCCAATTAAGAACCATTGAACTTCCTTCTGTGTTTTTTGCATTCTTTCTTTTCTGTGATGTTTTAATTTCCTGTCAATAAAATTTTTGTGACAAGCAAATCCTATTTTCTTCGAGACCCCAATTGCAAATTTAACATAAATTTTTGATTTCTTGTTTTCTCACGTTATCTTATTTTTATCGAAATTTATTTTTTGTAACCAACTGTTAACAGTGTATAGGACCTTGTCAGAAACAGGTAGAACTGATTGTGCTCTACCATGTTCCAGGTTTTGTCTACAAAATGTCATCAAAACGATGTAAAACCACTGAAAAACTGTTTCTGAAATAAATCTGGTCGATTCCGCACATTTTTTGCCCCCAACGGCCTGTACCAATTGAGAGATACCTGAAAGGCAGTCAGCCAGCAGGTGGGCGTTGGAGGCCCAACAACCACAGCTTTTTTCTATTTTTAGACATTGATTTGAAAATTTTTCTGCAAAAAGTACTGATTTTTCAATGAAAAATCGATATTTTCAATGAAAATTTCAAAAAAATTTTGCGTTTGAAAATTTTTGAAGATCACGGAATTGAACTTTTCATCCGGAAGTCGGAAGTTGGAAAAAAATTTTTTGCGGAAGTCGGAAGTAAAAATTTTCCGCGGAAGTCGGAAGTCGGAAGTCGGAATTCCTAACAACTCTGGTGCATAGAACCATTTAACATGTATTGATCGCCAACTGATTCCCCTAAATTTTTTTGAAGTATGCATAATTCGAACCTACCCATAGATGTAAAAAACCCTGTGCAACGATTTTTTTTGAGGAGCCCCCCTTCCCGAGATATGCCGCCTCCTAGATTTTCGCGTGAGATGTCTCCGCAGACTTTGACAAGTCATATCTCGGGTCAAAATTATCCAATCAAGATGTTTAAAAAACCAAAATGTGTGAAATCTTCTTGTCTTTCAAATAATGACAGAACGAAAAGTTGAAAAAATGTCTTGAATGCTGAAAATTATAAAAATGTGAAAGATGTCAATCCCAAATATTTTTCCAACCCAATAAACTTTATGGGACTATGACCAGAAGAAAGAGCATCTTTGATTTAGTATATAGTCAAAAAATCAGGATAGGTTTATCGGTCATTTTTTGAGAAAAATAACTTTTTTTCGAAAAAAATTTTTTTTTGATAAATTTTTTTTCAAAAACGTTACATAATTTTAATTTTTTTAATTGTTTTGTTGATTTTGAGTATAAATGATATCAAAGTGCATCAGGATTCATCAAAGACCTGGATTTCCAAAACTCGTAGAACATAAATTCTCAGATGTGTTCTTCTTTGATATCAGGTCTTTGATGAATCCTGATGCACTTAAATATTATTTATACTCAGAATCAACAAAACAACAAAAGAAAAGATAGTTTTGAAACGTTTTTGAAAAAAAATTTCTCAAAAAAAAATTTTTTTTCGAAAAAAATTAATTTTTCTCAAAAAATGACCGATAAACCTATCCTGATTTTTTGCCTATACACTAAATCAAAGATGCTCTTTCTTCTGGTCATAGTCCCATAAAGTTTATTGGGTTGGAAAAATATTTGGGATTGACATCTTTCACATTTTTACAATTTTCAGCATTCAAGACATTTTTTCAACTTTTTGTTCTGTTATTATTTGAAAGACAAGAAGATTTCACACATTTTGGTTTTTTAAACATCTTGATTGGATAATTTTGACCCGAGATATGACTTGTCAAAGTCTGCGGGCGCCCATCTCACGCGAAAATCTAGGAGGCGGCATATCTCTGGAAGGGGGGCTCTTCAAAAAAAAATCGTTTCACAGGGTTTCTTACATCTATGGGTAGGTTCAAATTATGGGTACTTCAAAAAAATTCAGGGGAATCAGTTGGCGATCAATACATGTAAAATGAGATCTCCAAATAGGGACACTTTTGCTTCTTTTGTACCCAACAAAGTTCAACTGATAACCGACGGTGGCGCGATAATAGGAGAAATGCGCTTATAGGTCTGTCTTGGGAAGTCACTACTTGGATCTTAAAAGAAAAAACCTTCAGAAGATGTTGAAGATGTTCAGAAGATGTTTTAATCGTCATAAATCTTATAGTAACACTATATTTGGATCTTTCCAGGATGATCCAACTTCCACCCGCTCACCAGGGAGCAAATCAGAGAGCATATTGAAAATTTGCAGTCTAAATACCGAAAAAATAGTAAGTTATACCAGTACACTTTGGAAAAAATGAGACTACATTTCAGTTTTTCAAAGATACTCAACCAACGGCATATTCAAAATCAGCCAACTCTGCCCAAGTTCGAATAAAAAAGAGGAAAAACCCAGGTAAGTTCCAACAGTCGTAAAGTACTGTTTTGTTGCAAATTGTGATTCCAGATTCTTGTAATTTGATGACAACTGATGCTGATCATCTGATGACACACTCAATTTCAAAACCAGTGGGCACCCCAGAAATTTGTGGTATGGGTAAATCATCAATGTCTTCTGAATTTCAACTATGAAACTTCAGTTCCAACCACCACCTGAAATGGCTCGCAACAGTATATCATCAAGCCAGTTTCCGAAACAAAAATGATTCACTTTCTTCAAATCGTCAGCTTGACAAGTTCTATCTATCGCCCAAACTTCAGAAGATCCCAGAACTCGATAAATTAAATCTTTTTTTATTGCAAACCCATTTCAATTATTACTAAATAAATGTTTTGGGAATATTTTTAGAGCTTCCACGCCCACAACCACATTAAAGATGCAGTATTGTATTTATTTATTTGAAAATGGCCGAATCACAAGACATCCGAAAGATTCCTTGAAATCTTTCGTTGCGGACCAAACATCAGATCGTACCCAGGACTGTTTTTTGAGTCACTTCACTTACCGCGTAGTCACTTGGCGTCATATGTGATGCTAGGTCCGCAATACCGAAACATATTCGAAATTTCAAGAATTCAACTCTAGAAAATTCGGACATATGGTGGATCTTCCTCGAGCACGAGCCGAAGTGCTCCAGAATCTTATAGATGGCTCCAGAATTTGATTTTCGCCTCAAAACTAGCAACGTTTTCAGATTTTGTCTCACAATCTTCATATTTTGTTTCTCAGCTCTGCCTAACTTCCCAGATCTGTCGCATTTCTCAGGTCTGCCAATTTTTTTTCAAAACTTTAATGTCTGGTTTCTTTTCAATACTTGGCCCATTTTCTCCCAGTTTCCATTGAAATGGAGTAATAAGACTGCCAATAATCTAACTTTTGAACTATGTACTACCTTTCTTTCTATTACGCTTTTGATCATTACCACTTTTCTCTTCCGGAACATCTGCCTTCACATTTCTCTTCTGTGTTCCTATGAGGGGAAACAAAGAGGAGAAGGGGTGTGTTGTACATACACATTTCCCAAGTGAGTGATGCTGTCTGCAGTCGGAATGACCTTCTCAAATTCTCCTCGTTTCGTGTACTCTTTTTTCCTCAACATGTCATATTTGACACAACTGTGACTAACGGGGGGACACTCTGCTTCTGTGATGCAATGAGGAAACATAAGAGAGTGAGAAATATGAGGAAACGCAGAGATACATAGAAATACATATGAAGAATAAGCGGCCGGTTCTTCAGTATGATATGCAACAAGACAACCAACTGTGACGGCTGTCTCCGAAATAATATGTATCCCATGTTCTTCAATTTTATTTTTTCTAAACTTATTTGCTGCTTTTTTGGAAGTGATGTTATGAAAAAGTGAGTTTTTTGTTTAAATAAATGGATAAAGTTCAAAGAAATAATTCTGCCGTTGTACAGAAGTTAAATACCCAGACACTTCTAAAATTAACTTTCGAAGCTAGAATATGGATCCATCGAGTTCATTCAGCAATTCAAAGCGGAGGAGAGGAGTTATATGCACAACCCGTAAGTTACTTTTCATTTTCTTGCCATTGGAAAAAATTTTGGATTCTGGGACCAGGCATGAACTTTAGAACCTTGTAATTGCCGAACCTTCTTTACAGAGACGTCAAAATTCGCTTGATCTGCAGCGACACTGAGAAAATCCAAGAGCTCCACTTCCCAATACTGTTCGCCATTGGTATCGGTGGAGCAAGGTCTCCAGACTTTATGGATTTTAACAATTTTTCCGAGCATATCGGTAAGTAGTACTTTTCACTACAAACCTACCTTCTCGAAGTTTTCAGACATTTCCCAGATAGTGACTCCATGGAACAGTTACACTCAGTCATCAGTTGAGTCACGACCAATGTACGAGTTTTTGGAAAATTTTCATGCTCAACGAGGAGTGCAATCATTGAGCGTATACACAAAATTTGTGGATTTCAAACTGAATCTTTGTTAAGAACATGAGTATTCTTACAGAACTGCTGTGAAAAGTTTCCGACTTCCAAATTTTGTCATTAACTACTGTGTGTTTGGAAAAATCGAGGAATGGTTCCTGCGCAGAACACAAGTCAAAAACGCCGACGACGTGGTCAAATCACACTCTGAACGCAGACACTTTCCTGGGTACATTTTCCAAGATGAGAAAGTTTTTCTGGATTTCGGTGGCAGACTCGATCTCAAAACTCCGCATTACAAGATGTTCACTTTGCTACTATGTCGTTCAAGTGAGTTTTCTGGATGTCTTTTTGCTCTAACCAGGAAGTTTTTTCTGAACATGTATTGGAACTTGCTGGAAATCAGGATCCTTGTACATTCGGATCTTTTTGAACTCGAAATACATAATTTTAGGTTCGCAGTGTTAACCGTTCTCAAGTTATGATTCTTTGAAGAGCAAGGCAATTTCAATACAAACATAATTATGCATGAGATGCTCACGCAAATATAAAAACTTTGTTTTCGTGTTTAGGAGATCCGAAAATACCAGAAGAATACTATTTTTCAGCATGTTCCAATACAAATTTTTGAAAAGAACTCCCTTGTAACCTTATTTTCTTTTAGGGTGCAAGAACAGTCTACGTAGCGCCTGCTCGCCAGCAAGACCTAAAAGACAAACCATTTGCTCGTAATGAACTGAAAACGTTGGAACGCGTTGAAGTCTGGCAGGGAAAAACCTTGATGATCCCAACGGGATGGAAGTACGTCACCTTCACCCAAGAGGATTCAATTGTTCTTGGTGGACACTTTCTTTTGGCCAAGGATATTCCTTCGCACCTCAAGTGGGTTTTTCTAGAATATGATCAGTTTCATGATCAGTTACAAAAGTTTCAGGACATTGAACCTCATGTTGGAAAAGAAATTGCAACTTTGGGCGAACAAGAGAAAGAATGAAATTTCCGCTCTGGTCGTGAAACTTGAGGCACTTCAGAGTGAAATTGCTACCTTGAACAACATTGCCTATCAGTATATCGAGAACTTGAGATTTATTTTGAAGCGTAAGAAACATTCAAAGACTATTTTGTTATGCTATTTCAATTTCAGAGGACGGAGTGGCTCAGACAGTAATAGACGAGGCTCATGCTCTTTGTGAGTTGGTACCAGAGGAAAGCAAAGAAGGAGAGGAATACACGATTGAGCAAAAGAGGGAATGCTTGTCAAAGCTGGAAGGATCTTTGGCATATGTGAGTAATTGGTTTGGGATTCACAGAAGGAAAATTAGAGTTTTTATAGTTTCAGAATACGGGAAAGAAATCCAAGTCATTATGTCAGGACAGTACAAGCCTCTGGAGCTCCTGCACCGTCTGGATCAGCTGATAATGTATTTTTGAATGAGAGACACTTTTTCTGGCAACTTTCGAAGCTAGAATATGTATCCATCGAGTTTATTCAGCAATTCAAAGCGAAGGAGAGGAGTTATATGCACAACCCGTAAGTTACTTTTCATTTTCTTGCCATTGGAAAAAATTTTGGATTCTGGGACCAGGCATGAACTTTAGAACCTTGTAATTGCCGAACCTTCTTTACAGAGACGTCAAAATTCGCTTGATCTGCAGCGACACTGAGAAAATCCAAGAGCTCCACTTCCCAATACTGTTCGCCATTGGTATCGGAGGAGCAAAGTCACTAGACATAATGGATTTTAACAGTGAAAATTTTTTGAAATAATTAATTTTTTGATCTAAAGCTGAATCGAATAAATGTTCAAAAGAAAATAAATTGGGTTTCCAAGCAATGGTACTTGTCCTACTGCCTTACATTGGTGGAAACTGGGTGGAGAACGCTGTAGCGTGGAAACGTGAGATCTTGACCTAGTTTTTTGCACAGTTATCAGTAAACTCTATTTCAGTTTACATGTTGACTTCAACTCATATACTTTTGTCTTCATAGAGTTAGAGCTGTTTCCTAAATCATACCATTGGATTTTCCGGTTTTAGGCCAATTTAGCCAACTTTAGACGGCGTTCACGACTCCAAAACGTGCTCTTGAGAGTTGAAACTTTGTGGAACAGATAATCAGATCTTGTTTTCCGTTTTATATTTCAAATTCAGAGTTTCGGAATAAATTTAGTATATCTGTGCGCTGCCCAAAAGGATAAGATTGCACTGGCACGCGGCTTCGGAGGCCTGACTACTCTTGTTCAGATGCTGATTCCTCGAGCTAGGTTGGAACTCTTCAAACTCATTCAAACAAAGTTTAAGACTTATATTGGTTTTGTCAGCATCTATCTGTGTGCATTTGCTGTCTTGTTAATGATGATGAAGTTTTTTATGGACTAGTTTGTATGAACTGCTCACATCAACTGTTAGACTTCATAAAGATACGAGAAATCAGCTGGTTTTTGATCAAAGAAGCATAATTGGTTGCTTGAAAAGTTTTTGTAGTCTTTTCTTATTACTAAATGTTACTTAGTCAGAGAAAAAAATTTTAAACCGGCGGAAATAGTGATTTCCGTGAAAAGTGATGAAAACAGCAGCCGTCGGCGAATTGAGGCTGCATAAGATCCGCGAGGCTCCTGTCAGTATTTCAATTTCTATGACCGCCAAATTCCTAGAACTAAAAGAAAAAGGTTTTTGAAACATTCTGACAAAATTTCTTCTTGAAAATCCTAATGGAACTGGAGTTATATGTTGTCAAATTAATACGGTGCCCGCGTGCCGAGCGAAATTTTAAAAAGACAGTTTCACGTTCATAACTAGGTCAAATGAAAAGATATCAAAATGAAACTTCGGAATTTTACTTGTCGGCGTTTGAGGTACCCCATCCTAAAATTTTTTGAAAATCGATCAATCATTGACCGATTCGATCAATTATTGACCGATTTAGGATGTTTGAAAGTAGTATCACTAATTATTCGCCACCATGTATTCTGGGAGCCGAGAAATTCAGTTTTGCTGTATAGGCACCAAAATTGCTCGTTTAGGATTGATGCACTGAGCACTTTTAGAAAAAATTGTTCATTTTTTCTGGGAGTGCGTCCCGCTACGCGGGGCCTCAAACCTCCTGGCCGTCGCTCTCTGTGTCCAGAGAATAATTATTTGGAGTATCAACTTCTTCGATAAATACGTTCTTTGGCAGGAAAATCATGGAGGGCATAAAAAATGCAAAATGTTATAAACAATGTTCAAAAATGTTGGTAAAGCCTTACAAAAACAGCCACGTTATCCTGATTTTCGTTCAGATTTGAATGTATTGAATACATTCAAACCTCTAGTATCTGGTGAGTTTCTGTCATCTGTCTATTAGAAATTCTTTGAAATTGATACTAACATTTTCCAAAAAAAAATTCTCCTGCTAGAATTTGAAGGGTCCAGTGATTCCAATTCAGATTCCAATTCAACGTATCTAAGGTTCCAAAATGTGCTAAAAGTCGTACATCCGTTTCACTATACAACAACATCCGTTTCACTATACAACTTACTTAGTCATTATTATTCTTTACTCTCCTAGAACTCTTTCATGAAGAATTATTTTCTTGTTTAGTCCCACCTGCCTTGTCAACATCCGTTTCACTATACGAATTACATTTGCTTAGTCATTATAATTTCTCACTCCCCCAGAGCTCTCTAGGGAAAACGCATATTGTTTTTCCCCTCCACCCTCTCGTATTCTCGTCTCCTTCCACAACTTTGAGGAGAGACTTCATTTTGTTTTCGAGGTGACGCAGCGTTTATATGTGCCTCTTAACTATTGATTTTCATTGAAATTTTCTTATTACTACGGGTTTCTTACGAGTACTTCTACGGTTTTTATTAATACGGATGCAACAAATTTGATCAAAATTAAATAAAAACAAAGGTAAGCCTCAAATTCAATAACTAATCTGTACTGAATTTATTACCCACAAAAATGAAGATCTAGGTTTGATGCATTAACCCACTAATTCTCTAGAAAATCTGACTACTCTAAACAAATTTTTTAAACAACCAATAAAGTCCGAACCAATAAAGTTAACCAATGTCAAGAATTTGGAAATCGTGATATGGAGAATACTGCAAAGAAATGTCCAGCATGTCGTCTTCAAAAGTGCTTTAACGTTGGAATGAAAAGAGACGGTAGCTCACTTTTTCAAGATTTTCTGAAGATTTTTTTTGAATACTTTCAGACGTTTTCCTTGATCGAGAAGGGATCCAATTTTGTAAAATTTGTGGAAATAATGCTGCAATGATTAGCAGAGATGTGCCGTCTTGTAATTCGTGTGTGGTAAGGTTTCAATTTTTTCTATATTCTTTGGAAAATAAATGAAAGTTTTTCTAGGCGTAAATTTTTCAATTTTCTTTTTAATTTTTTCAACTCTCAACTTTTTCAGAACTTCTACCGACTCACCGAAAAACGGGCCAAACCTTACCAATGTTCACATGGAGGAAACTGTGAAATGACCAAAGACAATCATAAAAATTGCAAAGCGTGCCGATTTCAGAAGTGTGTTTAAATGGAGAACGATCGTGAGCTTTCATAATACTTCAATCCCTAATTCTGCAGTTATTGTTTCGGGGAGCAAGTATGTTAGTTGCTGACCAGTTTTCAGATATGATACAGTATTCATTCTAAAAACTTTATTCACTCCTAATCTAAAAACTGCTTATCATAATGTTACGTTTCCGCAAAAATGGAAAAAAAGCTGCCAAACTTTCGAAAATTCACATCAAAAAATGATTGAGATTTTGTTATGTTTGATTGCAAGAACCTTTCCGTTGCCTTGATTGCAGACTGGGCATCACATTTGACGCCAACTGTTCCTCCTCGATAGTATCCAAAAATGCATTAACCTTTTTTCCAGACCACCCTCAACTCTTCTACCCCAACCAAAATCCAACGACTCATCTCGATTCACGAAGAGATCTTTAAATTCATCTTTTTCTCTGTGAGCATCTAATCCATCTGACTTCGCAACACGTCTTCAACCCATTCTCCATTTACTGATCTGTGAAAACCGATTTTTTGTTTTGTAAAAAATATATTCAAGAAAGACAGGATAATAAAGAACTTTTCCAAAAAGGAAATAGAAACGCGTTACCGTCTTTTTCATTTTTCTTTAAGGGCGCGAGTCATTTGCGAGCATATTTTGAAAAGTCACGAAAAAGCGCCATCACATTACGATTTTTTTTCCAACTGATAATAGACGGCGAGGCGATTAAACGAAAAATGCACCTATAGGTCTGCCTTGAGGAGGCACTACTTAGATCTTAAAGGAGCATAACTTTGGAAGATGTTAATTATGATGATTAGTAACTAGCTAAGGCTGTATAGAAACGGCACTCCTTTATTGCTGGAAGAGGAAAAAAATACAGTACAAGACGAAAATATCATAGTTGGGTGATATTCGAGAGAATATAGTTTGAGTGTCTCAAAAAGTAGTTATAGTAGTCCGATCATGTAGAAAATTTGTGGGTATATGAATCAAACCTAGATCTTAATTTTTGTGATTGACAATTCCATACTTGCTCGAGATTTTGATCTAAACTTGGCAAATAAGATCAAATTTCGTTTTCAGATTATTTCACAAGGTTCAAGTGAGACGTGTCGGTTTTCCTTGACATGTATTGATCGCCAACTGATACCCCTGAATTTTTTTGAAGTAGGCATAATTCGAACCTACCCATAGATGTAAGAAACCCTGTGAAACAATTTTTTTTGAGGAGCCCCCCTTCCCGAGATATGCCGCCTCCTAGATTTTCGCGTGAGATGGGCCTCCGCAGACTTTGACGGGTCATAACTCTGGTCAAAATTATCCAATCAAGATGTCTAAAAAACCAAAATGTGTGAAATCTTCTTGTCTTTCAAATAATAACAGAACAAAAAGTTGAAAAAATGTCTTGAATGCTGAAAATTGTAAAAATGTAAAAAATGTCAATCCCAAATATTTTTCCAACCCAATAAACTTCATGGGACTATGACCAGAAGAAAGAGCATCTTTGATTCAGTATATAGTCAAAAAATCAGGATAGGTTTATCGATCATTTTTTGAGAAAAATTAATTTTTTTCGAAAAAAAAATTTTTTTTGAGAAATTTTTTTTCAAAAACGTTTCAAAATTATCTTTTCTTTTGTTGTTTTGTTGATTCTGAGTATAAATAAAATTAAATTGCATCAGGATTCATCAAAGACCTGATATCAAAGAAGAACACATATGAGAATTTATGTTCTACGAGTTTTGGAAATCCATGTCTTTGATGAATCCTGATGCACTTTAATACTATTTATACTCAGAATCAACAAAACAACAAAAGAAAAGATAATTTTGAAACGTTTTTGAAAAAAAATTTCTCAAAAAAAAATTTTTTTTCGAAAAAAATTAATTTTTCTCAAAAAATGATCGATAAACCTATCCTGATTTTTTGACTATATACTAAATCGAAGATGCTCTTTCTTCTGGTCATAGTCCCATAAAGTTTATTGGGTTGGAAAAATATTTGGGATTGACATCTTTCACATTTTTACAATTTTCAGCATTCAAGACATTTTTTCAACTTTTTGTTCTGTTATTATTTGAAAGACAAGAAGATTTCACACATTTTGGTTTTTTAAACATCTTGATTGGATAATTTTGACCCGAGATATGACTTGTCAAAGTCTGCGGGCGCCCATCTCACGCGAAAATCTAGGAGGCGGCATATCTCTGGAAGGGGGGCTCTTCAAAAAAAATCGTTTCACAGGGTTTCTTACATCTATGGGTAGGTTCAAATTATGGGTACTTCAAAAAAATTCAGGGGAATCAGTTGGCGATCAATACATGTAAAATGAGATCTCCAAATAGGGACACTTTTGCTTCTTTTGTACCCAACAAAGTTCAACTGATAACCGACGGTGGCGCGATAATAGGAGAAATGCGCTTATAGGTCTGTCTTGGGAAGTCACTACTTGGATCTTAAAAGAAAAAACCTTCAGAAGATGTTGAAGATGTTCAGAAGATGTTTTAATCGTCATAAATCTTATAGTAACACTATATTTGGATCTTTCCAGGATGATCCAACTTCCACCCGCTCACCAGGGAGCAAATCAGAGAGCATATTGAAAATTTGCAGTCTAAATACCGAAAAAATAGTAAGTTATACCAGTACACTTTGGAAAAAATGAGACTACATTTCAGTTTTTCAAAGATACTCAACCAACGGCATATTCAAAATCAGCCAACTCTGCCCAAGTTCGAATAAAAAAGAGGAAAAACCCAGGTAAGTTCCAACAGTCGTAAAGTACTGTTTTGTTGCAAATTGTGATTCCAGATTCTTGTAATTTGATGACAACTGATGCTGATCATCTGATGACACACTCAATTTCAAAACCAGTGGGCACCCCAGAAATTTGTGGTATGGGTAAATCATCAATGTCTTCTGAATTTCAACTATGAAACTTCAGTTCCAACCACCACCTGAAATGGCTCGCAACAGTATATCATCAAGCCAGTTTCCGAAACAAAAATGATTCACTTTCTTCAAATCGTCAGCTTGACAAGTTCTATCTATCGCCCAAACTTCAGAAGATCCCAGAACTCGATAAATTAAATCTTTTTTTATTGCAAACCCATTTCAATTATTACTAAATAAATGTTTTGGGAATATTTTTAGAGCTTCCACGCCCACAACCACATTAAAGATGCAGTATTGTATTTATTTATTTGAAAATGGCCGAATCACAAGACATCCGAAAGATTCCTTGAAATCTTTCGTTGCGGACCAAACATCAGATCGTACCCAGGACTGTTTTTTGAGTCACTTCACTTACCGCGTAGTCACTTGGCGTCATATGTGATGCTAGGTCCGCAATACCGAAACATATTCGAAATTTCAAGAATTCAACTCTAGAAAATTCGGACATATGGTGGATCTTCCTCGAGCACGAGCCGAAGTGCTCCAGAATCTTATAGATGGCTCCAGAATTTGATTTTCGCCTCAAAACTAGCAACGTTTTCAGATTTTGTCTCACAATCTTCATATTTTGTTTCTCAGCTCTGCCTAACTTCCCAGATCTGTCGCATTTCTCAGGTCTGCCAATTTTTTTTCAAAACTTTAATGTCTGGTTTCTTTTCAATACTTGGCCCATTTTCTCCCAGTTTCCATTGAAATGGAGTAATAAGACTGCCAATAATCTAACTTTTGAACTATGTACTACCTTTCTTTCTATTACGCTTTTGATCATTACCACTTTTCTCTTCCGGAACATCTGCCTTCACATTTCTCTTCTGTGTTCCTATGAGGGGAAACAAAGAGGAGAAGGGGTGTGTTGTACATACACATTTCCCAAGTGAGTGATGCTGTCTGCAGTCGGAATGACCTTCTCAAATTCTCCTCGTTTCGTGTACTCTTTTTTCCTCAACATGTCATATTTGACACAACTGTGACTAACGGGGGGACACTCTGCTTCTGTGATGCAATGAGGAAACATAAGAGAGTGAGAAATATGAGGAAACGCAGAGATACATAGAAATACATATGAAGAATAAGCGGCCGGTTCTTCAGTATGATATGCAACAAGACAACCAACTGTGACGGCTGTCTCCGAAATAATATGTATCCCATGTTCTTCAATTTTATTTTTTCTAAACTTATTTGCTGCTTTTTTGGAAGTGATGTTATGAAAAAGTGAGTTTTTTGTTTAAATAAATGGATAAAGTTCAAAGAAATAATTCTGCCGTTGTACAGAAGTTAAATACCCAGACACTTCTAAAATTAACTTTCGAAGCTAGAATATGGATCCATCGAGTTCATTCAGCAATTCAAAGCGGAGGAGAGGAGTTATATGCACAACCCGTAAGTTACTTTTCATTTTCTTGCCATTGGAAAAAATTTTGGATTCTGGGACCAGGCATGAACTTTAGAACCTTGTAATTGCCGAACCTTCTTTACAGAGACGTCAAAATTCGCTTGATCTGCAGCGACACTGAGAAAATCCAAGAGCTCCACTTCCCAATACTGTTCGCCATTGGTATCGGTGGAGCAAGGTCTCCAGACTTTATGGATTTTAACAATTTTTCCGAGCATATCGGTAAGTAGTACTTTTCACTACAAACCTACCTTCTCGAAGTTTTCAGACATTTCCCAGATAGTGACTCCATGGAACAGTTACACTCAGTCATCAGTTGAGTCACGACCAATGTACGAGTTTTTGGAAAATTTTCATGCTCAACGAGGAGTGCAATCATTGAGCGTATACACAAAATTTGTGGATTTCAAACTGAATCTTTGTTAAGAACATGAGTATTCTTACAGAACTGCTGTGAAAAGTTTCCGACTTCCAAATTTTGTCATTAACTACTGTGTGTTTGGAAAAATCGAGGAATGGTTCCTGCGCAGAACACAAGTCAAAAACGCCGACGACGTGGTCAAATCACACTCTGAACGCAGACACTTTCCTGGGTACATTTTCCAAGATGAGAAAGTTTTTCTGGATTTCGGTGGCAGACTCGATCTCAAAACTCCGCATTACAAGATGTTCACTTTGCTACTATGTCGTTCAAGTGAGTTTTCTGGATGTCTTTTTGCTCTAACCAGGAAGTTTTTTCTGAACA
Organism: Caenorhabditis sinica; assembly: GCA_963932045.1. Taxonomy (NCBI): domain Eukaryota; kingdom Metazoa; phylum Nematoda; class Chromadorea; order Rhabditida; family Rhabditidae; genus Caenorhabditis; species Caenorhabditis sinica. Next base: position 29,018,061 of record OZ009938.1, read on the forward strand.
TGTATTGGAACTTGCTGGAAATCAGGATCCTTGTACATTCGGATCTTTTTGAACTCGAAATACATAATTTTAGGTTCGCAGTGTTAACCGTTCTCAAGTTATGATTCTTTGAAGAGCAAGGCAATTTCAATACAAACATAATTATGCATGAGATGCTCACGCAAATATAAAAACTTTGTTTTCGTGTTTAGGAGATCCGAAAATACCAGAAGAATACTATTTTTCAGCATGTTCCAATACAAATTTTTGAAAAGAACTCCCTTGTAACCTTATTTTCTTTTAGGGTGCAAGAACAGTCTACGTAGCGCCTGCTCGCCAGCAAGACCTAAAAGACAAACCATTTGCTCGTAATGAACTGAAAACGTTGGAACGCGTTGAAGTCTGGCAGGGAAAAACCTTGATGATCCCAACGGGATGGAAGTACGTCACCTTCACCCAAGAGGATTCAATTGTTCTTGGTGGACACTTTCTTTTGGCCAAGGATATTCCTTCGCACCTCAAGTGGGTTTTTCTAGAATATGATCAGTTTCATGATCAGTTACAAAAGTTTCAGGACATTGAACCTCATGTTGGAAAAGAAATTGCAACTTTGGGCGAACAAGAGAAAGAATGAAATTTCCGCTCTGGTCGTGAAACTTGAGGCACTTCAGAGTGAAATTGCTACCTTGAACAACATTGCCTATCAGTATATCGAGAACTTGAGATTTATTTTGAAGCGTAAGAAACATTCAAAGACTATTTTGTTATGCTATTTCAATTTCAGAGGACGGAGTGGCTCAGACAGTAATAGACGAGGCTCATGCTCTTTGTGAGTTGGTACCAGAGGAAAGCAAAGAAGGAGAGGAATACACGATTGAGCAAAAGAGGGAATGCTTGTCAAAGCTGGAAGGATCTTTGGCATATGTGAGTAATTGGTTTGGGATTCACAGAAGGAAAATTAGAGTTTTTATAGTTTCAGAATACGGGAAAGAAATCCAAGTCATTATGTCAGGACAGTACAAGCCTCTGGAGCTCCTGCACCGTCTGGATCAGCTGATAATGTATTTTTGAATGAGAGACACTTTTTCTGGCAACTTTCGAAGCTAGAATATGTATCCATCGAGTTTATTCAGCAATTCAAAGCGAAGGAGAGGAGTTATATGCACAACCCGTAAGTTACTTTTCATTTTCTTGCCATTGGAAAAAATTTTGGATTCTGGGACCAGGCATGAACTTTAGAACCTTGTAATTGCCGAACCTTCTTTACAGAGACGTCAAAATTCGCTTGATCTGCAGCGACACTGAGAAAATCCAAGAGCTCCACTTCCCAATACTGTTCGCCATTGGTATCGGAGGAGCAAAGTCACTAGACATAATGGATTTTAACAGTGAAAATTTTTTGAAATAATTAATTTTTTGATCTAAAGCTGAATCGAATAAATGTTCAAAAGAAAATAAATTGGGTTTCCAAGCAATGGTACTTGTCCTACTGCCTTACATTGGTGGAAACTGGGTGGAGAACGCTGTAGCGTGGAAACGTGAGATCTTGACCTAGTTTTTTGCACAGTTATCAGTAAACTCTATTTCAGTTTACATGTTGACTTCAACTCATATACTTTTGTCTTCATAGAGTTAGAGCTGTTTCCTAAATCATACCATTGGATTTTCCGGTTTTAGGCCAATTTAGCCAACTTTAGACGGCGTTCACGACTCCAAAACGTGCTCTTGAGAGTTGAAACTTTGTGGAACAGATAATCAGATCTTGTTTTCCGTTTTATATTTCAAATTCAGAGTTTCGGAATAAATTTAGTATATCTGTGCGCTGCCCAAAAGGATAAGATTGCACTGGCACGCGGCTTCGGAGGCCTGACTACTCTTGTTCAGATGCTGATTCCTCGAGCTAGGTTGGAACTCTTCAAACTCATTCAAACAAAGTTTAAGACTTATATTGGTTTTGTCAGCATCTATCTGTGTGCATTTGCTGTCTTGTTAATGATGATGAAGTTTTTTATGGACTAGTTTGTATGAACTGCTCACATCAACTGTTAGACTTCATAAAGATACGAGAAATCAGCTGGTTTTTGATCAAAGAAGCATAATTGGTTGCTTGAAAAGTTTTTGTAGTCTTTTCTTATTACTAAATGTTACTTAGTCAGAGAAAAAAATTTTAAACCGGCGGAAATAGTGATTTCCGTGAAAAGTGATGAAAACAGCAGCCGTCGGCGAATTGAGGCTGCATAAGATCCGCGAGGCTCCTGTCAGTATTTCAATTTCTATGACCGCCAAATTCCTAGAACTAAAAGAAAAAGGTTTTTGAAACATTCTGACAAAATTTCTTCTTGAAAATCCTAATGGAACTGGAGTTATATGTTGTCAAATTAATACGGTGCCCGCGTGCCGAGCGAAATTTTAAAAAGACAGTTTCACGTTCATAACTAGGTCAAATGAAAAGATATCAAAATGAAACTTCGGAATTTTACTTGTCGGCGTTTGAGGTACCCCATCCTAAAATTTTTTGAAAATCGATCAATCATTGACCGATTCGATCAATTATTGACCGATTTAGGATGTTTGAAAGTAGTATCACTAATTATTCGCCACCATGTATTCTGGGAGCCGAGAAATTCAGTTTTGCTGTATAGGCACCAAAATTGCTCGTTTAGGATTGATGCACTGAGCACTTTTAGAAAAAATTGTTCATTTTTTCTGGGAGTGCGTCCCGCTACGCGGGGCCTCAAACCTCCTGGCCGTCGCTCTCTGTGTCCAGAGAATAATTATTTGGAGTATCAACTTCTTCGATAAATACGTTCTTTGGCAGGAAAATCATGGAGGGCATAAAAAATGCAAAATGTTATAAACAATGTTCAAAAATGTTGGTAAAGCCTTACAAAAACAGCCACGTTATCCTGATTTTCGTTCAGATTTGAATGTATTGAATACATTCAAACCTCTAGTATCTGGTGAGTTTCTGTCATCTGTCTATTAGAAATTCTTTGAAATTGATACTAACATTTTCCAAAAAAAAATTCTCCTGCTAGAATTTGAAGGGTCCAGTGATTCCAATTCAGATTCCAATTCAACGTATCTAAGGTTCCAAAATGTGCTAAAAGTCGTACATCCGTTTCACTATACAACAACATCCGTTTCACTATACAACTTACTTAGTCATTATTATTCTTTACTCTCCTAGAACTCTTTCATGAAGAATTATTTTCTTGTTTAGTCCCACCTGCCTTGTCAACATCCGTTTCACTATACGAATTACATTTGCTTAGTCATTATAATTTCTCACTCCCCCAGAGCTCTCTAGGGAAAACGCATATTGTTTTTCCCCTCCACCCTCTCGTATTCTCGTCTCCTTCCACAACTTTGAGGAGAGACTTCATTTTGTTTTCGAGGTGACGCAGCGTTTATATGTGCCTCTTAACTATTGATTTTCATTGAAATTTTCTTATTACTACGGGTTTCTTACGAGTACTTCTACGGTTTTTATTAATACGGATGCAACAAATTTGATCAAAATTAAATAAAAACAAAGGTAAGCCTCAAATTCAATAACTAATCTGTACTGAATTTATTACCCACAAAAATGAAGATCTAGGTTTGATGCATTAACCCACTAATTCTCTAGAAAATCTGACTACTCTAAACAAATTTTTTAAACAACCAATAAAGTCCGAACCAATAAAGTTAACCAATGTCAAGAATTTGGAAATCGTGATATGGAGAATACTGCAAAGAAATGTCCAGCATGTCGTCTTCAAAAGTGCTTTAACGTTGGAATGAAAAGAGACGGTAGCTCACTTTTTCAAGATTTTCTGAAGATTTTTTTTGAATACTTTCAGACGTTTTCCTTGATCGAGAAGGGATCCAATTTTGTAAAATTTGTGGAAATAATGCTGCAATGATTAGCAGAGATGTGCCGTCTTGTAATTCGTGTGTGGTAAGGTTTCAATTTTTTCTATATTCTTTGGAAAATAAATGAAAGTTTTTCTAGGCGTAAATTTTTCAATTTTCTTTTTAATTTTTTCAACTCTCAACTTTTTCAGAACTTCTACCGACTCACCGAAAAACGGGCCAAACCTTACCAATGTTCACATGGAGGAAACTGTGAAATGACCAAAGACAATCATAAAAATTGCAAAGCGTGCCGATTTCAGAAGTGTGTTTAAATGGAGAACGATCGTGAGCTTTCATAATACTTCAATCCCTAATTCTGCAGTTATTGTTTCGGGGAGCAAGTATGTTAGTTGCTGACCAGTTTTCAGATATGATACAGTATTCATTCTAAAAACTTTATTCACTCCTAATCTAAAAACTGCTTATCATAATGTTACGTTTCCGCAAAAATGGAAAAAAAGCTGCCAAACTTTCGAAAATTCACATCAAAAAATGATTGAGATTTTGTTATGTTTGATTGCAAGAACCTTTCCGTTGCCTTGATTGCAGACTGGGCATCACATTTGACGCCAACTGTTCCTCCTCGATAGTATCCAAAAATGCATTAACCTTTTTTCCAGACCACCCTCAACTCTTCTACCCCAACCAAAATCCAACGACTCATCTCGATTCACGAAGAGATCTTTAAATTCATCTTTTTCTCTGTGAGCATCTAATCCATCTGACTTCGCAACACGTCTTCAACCCATTCTCCATTTACTGATCTGTGAAAACCGATTTTTTGTTTTGTAAAAAATATATTCAAGAAAGACAGGATAATAAAGAACTTTTCCAAAAAGGAAATAGAAACGCGTTACCGTCTTTTTCATTTTTCTTTAAGGGCGCGAGTCATTTGCGAGCATATTTTGAAAAGTCACGAAAAAGCGCCATCACATTACGATTTTTTTTCCAACTGATAATAGACGGCGAGGCGATTAAACGAAAAATGCACCTATAGGTCTGCCTTGAGGAGGCACTACTTAGATCTTAAAGGAGCATAACTTTGGAAGATGTTAATTATGATGATTAGTAACTAGCTAAGGCTGTATAGAAACGGCACTCCTTTATTGCTGGAAGAGGAAAAAAATACAGTACAAGACGAAAATATCATAGTTGGGTGATATTCGAGAGAATATAGTTTGAGTGTCTCAAAAAGTAGTTATAGTAGTCCGATCATGTAGAAAATTTGTGGGTATATGAATCAAACCTAGATCTTAATTTTTGTGATTGACAATTCCATACTTGCTCGAGATTTTGATCTAAACTTGGCAAATAAGATCAAATTTCGTTTTCAGATTATTTCACAAGGTTCAAGTGAGACGTGTCGGTTTTCCTTGACATGTATTGATCGCCAACTGATACCCCTGAATTTTTTTGAAGTAGGCATAATTCGAACCTACCCATAGATGTAAGAAACCCTGTGAAACAATTTTTTTTGAGGAGCCCCCCTTCCCGAGATATGCCGCCTCCTAGATTTTCGCGTGAGATGGGCCTCCGCAGACTTTGACGGGTCATAACTCTGGTCAAAATTATCCAATCAAGATGTCTAAAAAACCAAAATGTGTGAAATCTTCTTGTCTTTCAAATAATAACAGAACAAAAAGTTGAAAAAATGTCTTGAATGCTGAAAATTGTAAAAATGTAAAAAATGTCAATCCCAAATATTTTTCCAACCCAATAAACTTCATGGGACTATGACCAGAAGAAAGAGCATCTTTGATTCAGTATATAGTCAAAAAATCAGGATAGGTTTATCGATCATTTTTTGAGAAAAATTAATTTTTTTCGAAAAAAAAATTTTTTTTGAGAAATTTTTTTTCAAAAACGTTTCAAAATTATCTTTTCTTTTGTTGTTTTGTTGATTCTGAGTATAAATAAAATTAAATTGCATCAGGATTCATCAAAGACCTGATATCAAAGAAGAACACATATGAGAATTTATGTTCTACGAGTTTTGGAAATCCATGTCTTTGATGAATCCTGATGCACTTTAATACTATTTATACTCAGAATCAACAAAACAACAAAAGAAAAGATAATTTTGAAACGTTTTTGAAAAAAAATTTCTCAAAAAAAAATTTTTTTTCGAAAAAAATTAATTTTTCTCAAAAAATGATCGATAAACCTATCCTGATTTTTTGACTATATACTAAATCGAAGATGCTCTTTCTTCTGGTCATAGTCCCATAAAGTTTATTGGGTTGGAAAAACATTTGGGATTGACATTTTTTACATTTTTACAATTTTCAGCATTCAATACATTTTTTCAACTTTTTGTTCTGTTATTATTTGAAAGACAAGAAGATTTCACACATTTTAGTTTTTTAAACATCTTGATTGGATGATTTTGACCAGAGTTATGACCCGTCAAAGTCTGCGGAGGCCCATCTCACGCGAAAATCTAGGAGGCGGCATATCTCGGGAAGGGGGGCTCCTCAAAAAAAATTGTTTCACAGGGTTTCTTACATCTATGGGTAGGTTCGAATTATGCCTACTTCAAAAAAATTCAGGGGTATCAGTTGGCGATCAATACATGTGAACCAAGATTTATTTTATAGAAATGAGTTCTCTCAAACCTCCTTCAGAAGCTTCACAATTCTCCTAATTTTTTAATATCCAAATTTTCTTCAGATATATTTTCTTCCAGTTCCAAAAATACAAATTTTAGCCTTGTTGCGTTAGTGCGCGTTGAAACTGCAAACTTATCGCAAACAATCCATCATATTTCTCAAGCTTGAGACCCAACAAAAATACATTCAAACACAGAAAAATTAATTTGAATCATTCTTTTAAAGAAAGAAAACATACAGAAAGTTGCAAATAAATCCGCGAAAACTTGATAAATATTACACCTGGATTTCTAGGCAACAATTACTTACTAGTAAATAGTTTAAAAAGGGATAATTTATTCTATGCAAAACAAAAAATCGTGAAAGAATGGAACGGATTAAAAAAACGAAAGAGTCGATTTTAGGCTTTTTCTGAGCTCCCGCGGCTTTTTGTTGCTCTTTGTGCTTTTTTTTCCGTGATCCATATTTTGACTCAGAGTGGAAGTTTTCTGAAAGTTTGTAATTTACAAGATTTTTAAAGTAATGAGTTTTCTCTTACCTCATTCCCAGCTTTCTGATCTTCCCAAGGGCAAACAATGATAAGGTGGGAATTGTACGACGTGTCTGTTTTCTTTGAGCCAGTATTCTCCTCCTGCTACAGTTCTCTCGGATGATCCTTTCCAGAAGAGCCGTGTAGATTGTTGACATCCTCTCTCAATTTACGATTCTCTCGGATGATCCTTTCCAGAAGAGCCGTGTAGATTGTTGACATCCTCTCTCAATTTACGATTCTCTCGGATGATCCTTTCCAGAAGAGCCGTGTAGATTGTTGACATCCTCTCTCAATTTACGAGTCTCCCTGATGATCCTCTCCAAAAGAGCCGTGTAGATTGTTGACATCCTCTCTCAATTTACGATTCTCTCGGATGATCCTTTCCAGAAGAGCCGTGTAGATTGTTGACATCCTCTCTCAATTTACGATTCTCCCTGATGATCCTCTCCAGAAGAGCCGTGTCGATTGTTGACGTCCTCTCTCGAGTTTTCTGAAAATTTGTAATTTAGATTTTTATAGAGATGAGTTTTATCTAACCTATTTCCCAGCTTTTTGATCTTCCGAAGAGCAGGCAATGATACGGTGGGAGTCGGACGAGGTGTATGTTTTCCTTGAGCCGATATGCGCTTGCTTTGACGAGTTTTCTGAAAATTTTTCAAAAAAAAAACATTTTTTTCAAAGAGAAATTTTTTTTATTCATACCTTGTTTTTCGGTAGATCTTCCTCCTTTTCCTATTTTTGTGCCATCCCCATTGAGTTGTGAAATCTTGAAGTCGGCAGACATCTTGTTCTTCTGAAGATTCTCCTCCTTTTCCTATTTTGTGCCATCCCCATTGAGTTGTGAAATCTTGAAGTCGGCAGACCTCTTGTTCTTCGGTAGATCTTCCTCCTTTTCCTATTTTTGTGCCATCCCCATTGAGTTGTGAAATTTTGAAGTCGGCAGACTTCTTGTTCTTCTGAAGATTTTCCTCCTTCTGCCTATCGCTGTCCTATTCCCATTGAGTTGTGGAATTTTGAAGTCGGCAGACTTCTTGTTCATCTGAAGATTTTCTTCCTTCTCCTATCGCTGTCCTATCCCCATCGAGTTGGGAAATTTTGAAGTCGGCAGACTTCTTGTTCTTCTGAAGATTTTCCTCCTTTTCCTATCGCTGTCCTATCCCCATTGAGTTGTGAAATTTTGAAGTCGGCAGACTTCTTGTTCTTCTGAAGATCCTCTTTGAGCTTTTTTCCAGAAGAACTGTGTAGATCCTACGACGCTCATTCTCTTTGTGGAACCGCATGGAAGACTCCTGAAAATTTTTCAAAAAAATTTTTTTTTACAAAAACATTTTCTTTTCAAAAATATTTTTTTTGGAAAAAAATTTTTTTTTCAAAAAAAAATTTTTTTTCATACCTTGTGGAGCCACCTGGATGCTTCGCGACTGAAAATGAATGAGAATGGCGAAGCTTCGAAGCTGAACGAGTGACCTCTGCGCAAGCGACGCAAAGGCAGAGAGAGAGCGCGCACCACAGTTCAAAGGACCATAACTTGCTTCGTTTTTGGTGTCAAACCAAAATAAGTATAGCACCAGAATGAAAAAAAATCACACTATTTTACTGGCTAATTTTTGAAATTTTTGAAAAAAATTTTCAGGTTTTCAATGAGGAGGAGAGAGCGCGCACCACAGTTCAAAAGACTGTAACTTTGTTAGTTTTTGACATTAGATCAAAATAATTACAGCGCCAGAATGCGAAAAAATCGCACTATTTGACCGAAATATTTCAATCCGAAACAAGCGCAACCCCCGCGAAAAAAATTTTTCCGGACAAAAAAAAAATCATATTTTATCATGTTAGTTTTAAAATTTTGGTTAATATTTTTGAGAATCCCAAACAAGCGGCAAGCGCAAAGAAAATTCGTAAAATCTCTGAATACCGTAAAATACCGTTATAATCTCTAATTGAAGCGCATGACATTCTATTCTTCTTGCTTTTTCTCGAGAAGTTTCCTCAACAAGGAAGAACGCTGTATTGGCGGATTCCTACTGCTCTAAATACGCGCAATTTAATTCTGAAAAGAGTGGTCTGACAAATCAAGCTGAAAACGATCAACAATTTTGGTCTTCACCATAGATGTAGAACAGCTTTTTTTCTGAATATGGAGGTGAGAAAAATATGAAGACTCTTCTATAACTGAACATAATTCGAAAAATTCGGAATTAATAACTGAATCGCGTGTCACCCAAACACATTCAGATTGCTATAAGAACTTTCTGATTGTTCAACATTTCGAGAACGTTTGCCTTTCATAATCGATAATATTTTCAATCACTTCACTCATTCAATTTTTCTCTAATTCTCAGAAACATACATTCTCAAGTTATCAGAAATTATAAGACATCCGAAAACTTATGAATGCCTTCTCACCTTCAGAAAGATTTTGAAGGTTTTTGTTTATTTCGTTTTTTTTTCCACTCCAATTTTTGTTTTTGATTATTGGATCACTTTTCTTGTGCTTTTCTTGTATCATGCCGACAAAGCGACAATTTGGACTACCATACTACCGCTTCTTGATGAACAAGCTCTACCAAAAATTAGATTTCGTGATAATCGCTTCTAATGTATTCAATAATGGTCAACATTTTTCTTCCCAACTTATTAGAGTTTGCATAAAATAAAAGTGCCAAAACTCCTATGGTCACACTATATTTGGATCTTTTCAGGATGATCCTATTTTCACCTTTTTGTTTGCTAATCAGGCAGCAATTCAGAATGCATATTGAAAAGTTGAAGAACTTTATTCATAAATTGAAAACACTTCACTTAAACTTGAAATAACGAAGAAATTTCGACTTTCTTGACTTCCCTCCCTGACTATTCTGTTCCATAGGAGGCCTTGGCTCCCATCCACCCACCGTAGCCTTGGGTGCAGGTACCAAAGGTTCCACTGGCTTCGTCGATCCAACGGGCATCACTTTGACAACTATAGTTTTGTAAATGTTATAGTGCCACACTGCATCGCCAGGTTGCTTTTCTCCGGTTCCGTAGATGATGAGTTCAGAGTCTAAGGTGATTGGGATTGACGCACATTTTGAATTGGGGAGTTGTCTGGAGAGATAATGAAGTGATGTTGAATAAGAGGTTACTATTTTCATTCTGAATTAAAGGAGGATTCTGGTCAAAACTTTTTATTGCTGTAAAATATGTGAAAATGTGTGTAGATTCCAAAATTTAATGAAATTGTGCAAAAAACGCGTGGGTCCAAAATGAGCAAAAATCACGCGAATGGTCTTCGGTGGCCGTGGACAAGTTTCCCAAAAAGGAGGAGGGGAGTCAGCCAACAAGCGCTTAAATTACACTGCCGCTTGTTGAGTGACTGCGCCCCTTTTTTGGGAAACTCGGCCACGGCCGCCGGAGACATTTACAAGATTTTTGCACATTTCGGAGCCATTTTTTCGGGCTTTAGAGCGTTTTTTGCGCAATTTCATTATGATTTTCAGATTCTACACACATTTTTACGTATGTTAAAGCAATAAAAATTTTTGGCCGGAATCCTCTTATAAGGTTTGTAGATCTCACCACGCTTTACAATTGTCCACGGTGCTTACCACGAAGAATCACAAATTTGAAACTAACCTCTCATCGCGCTCCATCAACTTCACATAACTTCCATTAAACTTTTCCTTGGCCATCTCCACAAACTCTTCCACTCTCGCTTGATCCCACAACGGCACCCATAATCTGTTTCCAATCTCCTTTTCGTTGTTCACCCAGTAATTCACGATTCGCAACAACTCAGGCACCGATATCCCACCACTTTTGATCATTATCCGTTTGTTGGGCAGTCTTTGAAATTGACCGAGTAAATCCTCGTTGTGAAAATCCGGTTGGCAAATTGCCAGTGTTCTGGCTTCCTGGAGCACCGAATGTCTCAGCTCATCAGGGTCAGTGATTTTCAAGCCATTCAAAGGGTAACTGGTCTCTGCTAGTAGTGGAAGAAAACTATCCAAGTCATGCACTCCTACATCAAAATTTCTCACATGAAACTTTAGGCCTGACGGCATTCTTACGAGAGTCGGATCATTTCCAAAATTGAATTCCAGGTAATCGACTATGACCTGCTGCCTTCCTCCCAGCAGGGTACCGATCAATCTTCTCACCGCCACAGGGACACCTCGATAGTAATCAGGAATCCTTTTTCGAGCTGATTTGGGTCCGCGTTGGAACTTCACTTCCAGAATTTCTCGTTCATGGGAAGGCGCCTCACGGAACCCATCGAGTGCAATATCACCAAAGTTTTGAACATCCTCAGGATGCGGTCCACAAATCTGCACTTTCCGTTCGATCACCTCATATGAGATCTTGTTCAGCGTGACTTTGTGGTGTTCGAATTTAACGCGCTTTAGGCGAAACACCGTGTTTTGGTTGACTGTAGACAGCGATGGGCATCGAGCGGTGAGAAGGATTCTGAAAAAGGTTAGAGTACTCAGTGAGAATGTTATTGATACGTAAAAATGTGCGTAGATTCTAAAAATCATAATGAAAAATTTCTAAAATTGCTCTAAAATCCCGAAAAATGAGCAAAAACCACAGAAGCTGTATTCGGTGGCCGTGGTAGCCGTGGCCGAGTTTCCCAGATTGGCTGTTGTACGACTACAAAGACACTCATTGGCTGACTCCGCCCCTTTTTTGGGAAACTTCGCCACGGCCACAGAATACAACTTTTGTGACTTTTGTTCATTTCGGAGCTATTTTTTGGGGTTTTTGAGCAATGTTAAGCATTTTCATTATTATTTTAAGAATCTACGCACATTTTAACGTATTTTGAAGCAATAAAAATTTTTGGTCGGATTTTTAGAAAAACTGCAAAAAAGTTATCTTCGGTTGCGTCGCGGTCAAGCGTCGCGTGCACCACCAAAATGAATATTTTTCTAAGATAGTCTATTATTTTGCATCTGCTTTTTCACAAGCCCGAATTCAAAATTCACAATATTTGAAAATCAAAAAATTACCGTTGATTAGCTTCCATATACGGTAGAATGCAGAATAGATTTTGGTAGCTAAACATGATTGTAGGAGACTACCAAGAGTAGAATGTTTGCAAGGCACAAAATGAAGAAAAAGGAGGAGGAACAAGGAGAAAGAGGGTCTTAGTGAGAATGAAGATGTCACTAGATTGACGTGTTAATAACAATGATTGATGTGGCAGTAGGTACAGAAGGTCTCACGTCATGAGTGCTAAGATGGATCGTTGGGTTTCCCCAGTATTGAGAAGATATTTGGAACACATTACGTCATCTGGTTTCTTGGTCACGACATTGTTCTCGAACACATCAGGTATTTTGAAGAAATGAAATATAGGTGGGAAACATATAAAAGACGATTACGGTAGTTTATTTATTCAAAAACGTCGATAATGTCTTGCTTCATACCCAAAAAATGAGTTTGGATTGAAAAAGTGAACTAGAAAGCATGACCAATTTATTCAATTCAAAACCACAATCAATCCGAAAATATAAGAAAAGCAATACAATTATCACTTCCACACGTAAAAACTCATCACAACATCCTCATCATAATCCTCGAACATAATAGTCCCAACTACTCCATTCGCCTTTCTTACATCCACTCCACCAGCCACAGTAATCAGTCTGGCGGTATCTCTATCCGGATAAAAAGTTTCAAACTGCCGTTCCTGTTCCACTACTCGATGCTTGATTCCTTTGAGAATCGCTTCTTGACTTGGTCCTCTGCGAAATACAAACTCCAGATACTTCAGTCTAGGGCTCGCTCCCTTAATCCACATCTTTAAAAACCGGTTTAGCATCTTAGGAGAGACACTGTCTAGGTGAATCTCAATTTGTGCACTGTTAATCTCCAACAGCTCATCCAGAGATATATCCCATGTGAACCTAAGGTGGCCACTGGAGAGAACATCAAAGTTTTGTATAAAAACTTTTGGCAATTTCTTTTCTAATGGCTTCGTAACACTGTATTCCAGCTTTCCAACCTCAGGAAATTTTGTCAGGATACGATTCAAGTGTTCTACACTATAGTTCTTTGTTACATTGATATTAGCAGTCCTTGGAAGGCATCTTCTAAGAACATCCAAGTCAATCTGGTTCTCCTCCAGTTGGAAGGTCACATTGTCCAGTCTGTTCTTATTGAGTACGTCTAGAAAATGTTCCACGTAATCCTTCAACAAGTAGCCTTTTTTCCTCCACTGTGTTTTGTAACTACGTAGATGAGCAACACTTTGTAGATGAACAGTACTTTCAAAAAAGCCGTTGCCGTTCAATTGCTGAATAATCCAGTCTCTAGCTGCTCCAGTGGGTGGCGTTTGGTAAACAAGTCTAGGTGTTACAGCTAGTATCAAGGTAAAGCAGTGGGTTGGAAGGTTGAGTGATTTGACAATGGGTTTCATTCGTTTGGAAATTAGAGAGATATCAAGTCTGAATCAAGATGAATTGGAGAAAATTAATAGGTTGGTAAAACTATGTAACTTACAATTGATAAATTTCGAAATATCTGAGAACATTGTCCCTGGCGCTGTCGGTAAGTTGAAGAAGAGGAAAAACACGGGAAGCCATCGCCAAAAAACAGCAGGTCAATAATAAGTAAGAAATGCCAAGTGGAGTGAATGAATAAAATGTTTACAAGGCACAAAATGAGGAGAAAAGAGGAGGAGCAATTAGAGAGAGAGGGTCTTAGTGAGAATGGAGAGGTCACTAGATTGACGTGTCAACCACAATGATTGATGTGACCGTAGATAAAGACGGTCTCACGTTATGACACACTGAGTGCTAAGAAGGGTCGTAGAGGTTTTCCCACTATTGAGAAGACATCTGGAACATATTACGTCATCTGGTTTGTTGGTCACGTCGTTTTTCTCTTCCCAACAGCACACTCGGTGTTTTGAAGGGTTTAAATATGAGTGGGAAACACATAAAAAACGATTACGGTAGTTTATTTATTCAAAAATGTGGAAAGATCAAAAAAAGTGTTCCTTCAGTTTTCCTCTCTCAAGCTTCCAATGGTCATTTTTCTGACAAAATATGGGAGAAACTATTTTTGAGGCGTCTTACTACCTCTAATCACACACTTACCGCCTCCTACTTTGCAAAAAATCGATTTCAGAAATAAAATGAATAACCCAACAACTGCATTCAAGCTTCTCCGCCTCCCGTCAGTCGCTCTACGGCAATTATTCAAAGTTTTCAGCTATCTGGATTTGTAAGTTATTACTGTATGATAAGTAGGGTGATCGAAGTTGGCCTTCGCCTTGTCAATGCGCCTTGATTTTTACGTTCAACTGTTTGAAAGCCACGATTTACTCTCAAAGTTACATCCGAATCAAGACTGTGAAAACTGTGTTCTGTTTGTTTTTATTTAATTTAATGATGTATTGATCTCGAATAGATCAAAAGAAACAGATTCAAATATCTGTTTTTTTTTTGATTCGCCCCCTTCTGCCCCCTTCTGACCTTCTGAATCCTGAATTTTGAGAAAAATGAAAATTGTAGATGTAACATAAAGGCGATATTTTTATTATGCACCAAAATGGATAAAAAGGGACTACTCTGGCAAAAATCAAACATTTCGGTATGAATACATTGATTCTCAAAAAGTCGTAGCTGAGAACCGTGCTTAAAAATGTGTTTCCTACAATAGAAAAGTTATTTTGAGTCTCTAGAACAATTTTAATTTTTCCAAGTTTCAGAATTCAGAAGGCCGTATCTCGGTCAGAAGAGGGCGAACCGCAAAAAATTGACTATCAATTTTTTGACAAGAGTTGATATATTAGGCAAACATCATATGAAACTCCGTTATTCAAAACCGTTTTTTGAAATACCATTATGCCATCGTATGGCTTAACTTTCTCATTAAAACTCGAGGCGAAGGCCTCCTTGACAGCGAGTTTGCACGGCGACAGCGGTCAAAATCTGCCTATTTTGCCACACTCATGATAAGACATAAAAATATTTTTACAGATTCGATCTATCTCTCTGTTCCAAAAAATCAAGAAAAATGATAAAAACGAACCATTCAACCAAGATCAAGCTTTCACTCGACTACCAAAATAATTGTGTTGTCGTGAATGATTTCATTTTTCGGATTTTCGGAAACCAAATCAAAGAGAAGTACGAAGTGAAAGGGTTTCGTGATATTGGAAATGTCACATGCCCAATAGCATTCGATGAGGAAGAAATTATTATTTTCTGGGAAGATCGATTTTCAGGCATGAATACTATGTTCTTCTATCTCTCCGACCTTTTTCACTGCCCTACGTATTCTGTGCTATCGTGTAATACAGTACCACAGACGATTTATTTTGCAGCTATAGAACACATCAGTTTTCGGCAATCAGAAATCACAATTTTAGATATTCTAGCTGAGTGCTTGACTGAAGAAAACATTCTTTGGATCTTTGGAAAACTGAAAGTGACAGAAAAGCTGTACCTTGGAGGAAGATTTCCTGTGAAGCAAATTTGTTTGGACGCAAAGCGAGTAGTGACATCAAGTCCTCCTAATTTGGATACTATGAAGAACTGTGTGATAATCGAGGTTTTGAAATCTTCTCTCACAAATGAAGATATGAATTTGTTCTTCGATTAGTGGAAATCTGGAAAATATCCGAATCTTCAATGGCTCAGTGTGACAAGTCAGAACTTCACCGAGAACTTTTCGATTCCTGGACTGGCATCGTTAGAAGTCACAAACAACCCAAAGTTTCAATCGAGAAGGTGAGTGAAAAGAAAATTATATTTAATTTATCAAAAAAATCCTTGGTGCTGTTCCTATACAACGAGATGATGGTATCATGGGAATGCTTCGTTTCGACAAAAAGGACAAATTTATACATCTGCTTGTTTGAGAAACTTTCTTCGCAATGCACTTAATAAGCTGTCTGATTCCGGATAAACTCAAGATGTTCAAACTCCCAAGTCTATTCTGATTTTAAAACAATGTCTTAAAAGTGAATAGAAAAATAATTGAAACTTAAGATAATTTTTCGCCTTTTTGCCTCCATCCGGTGCACACTTCCAACCAAAAACAAAGTTCTTTTTATGGTTCTTCTCATATGGACTATATTGATATCCTTTGTCCTTCAGAATCCCTCTCTTGGTGGCAATCTCGGAGGTGTTCTCATCACGGATATTCATAGGATCCTTCTTCGCAAATGCAGACGATGTCGGTTTGGTCTCGTGTCTTCATTAGTCCTCGATAGTTGAGTCTTTAGAAAATTCAGTGGGTCCGAGAATGATATGGGAAAGAGCCCTTGGATCTGGTAAGCCGCCATGGCTGGAGCTGAAAAATGGAAAAGTTGAATTGGAGGTAGATTAAAATACTGAGTGATACGAAATCGTAGAATCTCATAATTTCATGTTACAGAATTTGAGATTTTCAGCTAGTGTGGTTATGATTTAAACTAAATATCTTACTGCTACAAATGTGAAAAATCAGTATCTTACTGAACTCATTGAACTACTGTACCTATGTAACAAGAAGAAATACTCACTATTCACTCCTCCTTCGTACTTTTCGTTTACTTCTTGTCCAAAGAGTCCTCCCGGTTATCTGTCCAAACATTCCCATTTTTATGACGTCTTCTGAACTTGATCCTTTCGATTCTGGTTCAGGAACCAGAATCAAAAGAATTGCTTTGGAGACTTCCAAAAAAATTTTGGTGATTATGGATCGCACATCCTGATAATCCGTGGTCATCCAGGGTGTTCCAGAATCTAATGCACTGTTTCTGAATGTTCTCCTTTTGGCTGTTTGAAGCTTGGAAGTTACTGAAGACCTTTGAGTTTCGACGCCGTTTGGATATTCTAAAATCTTGCATTTCTAACAGAGTTCAAATTTAGAAAATTTATTAACTTACCTCCATTTTCCTTCAGATCATCAGAGACCAAGTAACTCCATGCGTGTTCCTCAATGCAATAAATGAAACGGAAAAATCCAATACTTGTTCTCGGTATTCTGACTTCATTCCGAATCCGAAACTGACGACGTCGGTGTTTGGTGGTAGTTGTGATACCAACCAAATAATGTGACACACGTTAGAGATGATGGTGGTCGTCTGAAAAATGAAAACTAAAACATAAAAATATTAGGTAAACTTGATTAGATTTTCCAGATCTGAACCTACCTTGAGCTCTCAATCCTTCTTGAAATTGACCAGACCAAGAATCACTCGAAGATTCAACGGATTGTTTGGATGTCATTTCTCCAGCTGAAAATCTTAACTTTTCTAGATATAACAAAAAAGTCTAACAAATTAGACATCGAACAAGTAACGGTTGCGAAAATGAGGTGCCGAAAACTGCAAATTTCAAAAAACGGCTCCCTACGACCAGGGTTCCCAGAAACTGAGATCAATGAAAAATGAGGGTCCTCAAGAACTTACTGTAGTTGCTTTCAGTTTCCTGATTGCACCGCTTCTCTTCCTTCCATCTGATGAATCCAATACGTGTTCTCGGTATTCTGACTTCATTCCGAATCCTAAACTGACGACGTCGATGTTTGGTGGTAGTTGGGATATCATTAAAATAATGTGCCACAAGTTGGAGATGATGGTGATGGTCTGAAAAATAATAATTCTCAAATTTTGATATTGAAAAAAAGGAGTGGAAAATGAAAAATCGAAAAATTCAAAAGTTTGCAGAACATTCAGTTGGCAGCTATGGAGAAATGGACTACAAATCTGCAATACCAAAAACATAGTGACATTACCCATCACTCCTAAAACTAGACAGGTCCCTCGAAACTAGACAGGTCAAGCCGCACAGTCCCTCTTCTCCCCTCTATAAGGGATCAGCAATTTCGCCCCATCGAGACCCTCCCCCCAAGGAGAGGGGTACACACAAAGAGATAAGATCTCTCTTGGCATGATGCCAAGTTTTTGTTTGGGTGAAACTTTGGCGGGAGGTAGATTATCAGGGACGCCTTTATTTCCAGATTTTCTAGTTATTTTTTCATTGAGAATGCTCATTTGCTCTACACTATCTAGTCATTCTTTATTTTTGAGAGTACCTGTTTTTGATTTGTTTCTCCGTTCTTTGCTGCAGTTTTGACGCCGTCATTTTTTTACCTAATTTTTCCATCATAACCGCCCAATTTTCCAACTTTCTGAACATTCAAATATTCCAGGAAAACCCTTCAAAACACCTTGTGAGAAGCAAAAGAAGCATTTCTTTTTATCAAAAATACCGATAACAGTCGAAAATAATGAAAGAGAAGGATAAACCTTCAAGGCGGTGTCTCGAAAATCAAGGACTCAATCGAAGTTAGCAAAAGGGATTACCGTGAGCCATTGAGCCCTGGATGGCAAGAACATCATCCGATGGATCTTCTATATCGACAAGAAGTCAACGAAAAGTACGAAGGAAAAGTAAATGGTGAGTATTTTTCTTGGTTTATTGTTTACAGCGAGAATCTTTCCATGATCTCCAGTCGAGCGGCATTCAACGTCGCGGTGTCAAAACACAGTCCGATCAAACCATGTACACATGTTGAAGCCAATCTTGACGGGAAAAGACAACAATTTGAGAAACTTGCCGGACGACAACATTCTCAACAAAAACTTATGTTGATCCACCAATCAACAAAGAGGGTTTGCTCACAACCGAAGATCTTTTTGAATCCGTACTTGAGATCTCCCTAGCGCGCTCGGTTCAACTCTACGTGAAGAAAAATGTGTTTGGCGCAAAAATCGTCAACTTCGCCCAACTGACTCAGTTGTCACGGCATCCGGAGAAGAGGTGAACTCATTCGAAGCGAATTGTTTCCTGCAAGAGTCAATCAAAAATCCTTCATCGCATCTTGTTTGCTTGGAAGTGAGCAAAGCTAAACAAAATTCCTCTTCTACGGAATATCTCTTCGCAAGGTTACAACCGAAGAGCTATCAATGGAGGAGTACCCAACAATCCGCGGATTTGTCAAAAATCATGCCACAACATTCATCAAAGCCGGTATCATCAACGGTCAAGAACAACACGTTCTTATCCGCGGTAAAAAAGGCAACAAGGTGCGTAGCCTCTTCGATGAGCACAAGGAAAAGATTATACTGCATCAACGATTGTTATGGAGAACATATCCTATTCAAAAGTTAAGAATGGAAGCCACGATAGAACGTCTAGTCAACAGGAAATTGTTATGGAAAGGTAAGTGTTAGAAAAATGAACATTTTTCAGCATTCCAAGTTTTAGACTCGCAAAAAAAGTACATCTGGAGATGGAGAGAAAATCGCAAATTACTAGAAGATGCCGAGAGAAACAGAAGTTTTGAAGCAAAGATATCGAGCAGAGAAGCATTCTGGAAGATGATCGTGGAATCATCTCGAATGGCCGGAGCCAAGGATACGAAATCAGAGAGCTCAAGGATATGGAGAGAACTTAGAAAACACTGATTTTCCGGTTTTGAATGAAAAAGATTTGAAAATGTGTCGGATTAACTTTTGGCGTAGTGTGTTTCATTCGGTATAAACAATTGAGGTTACACGCCAATTTGCGGAAAAAACATGCAAAATTAGCAATGAAATATTGGTATTGGGGCATTCACAGGGAAGGACATTACGAAAAATTTTAAGGAACGGTAAAGAGATAAAAGATCAAAAAAGGAGGGAGGGGGGGGGGGGAATAGAAGAAAAATAGGGAATAAAGCATTGGAATTTATAAGTTTTTTATCTTAACATAAAATCTTTTATAAGTTTTTCATCTCAAAATGACACCATTAACTCCTCTTCCGTACTGGTCGTTGACTTCTTGTCCAAAGAGCAGATCCATCGGACGATGTTCTTGCCATCCAGGGCTCAAATCAATTATTTTCGACTGTTATCGGCATTTTTGCTAGAAAGAAATGCTTATTTTGCATCTCACAAGGTATTTTGGAGGGTTCCTGCCATTGCGGACTCAGCGGCACACGATGAATCTTTTCGTTAACTTTAATTGCGTCCTTGATTTTCGAGAAACCACTTTGATGGTGAATCCTTCCCTTTCATGACGTCTTCTGAACTTGATCCATCCGATTCTAGTCCAGGAATCTTTGTTTGAGAATCTTCCAAAGATTTTTTTGTGTTCATGGATTTCACCTCCAGATAACCCGCAGTCCAGGGCGTTCCAGAATCCAATGCACTGTTTCTGAATGTTCTCCTTTTGGCTGTTCGAAGTTTGGATATCATCTTGAAGGTAAGGTGATACAAGTTGAAGATGATGGTGGTGGTCTGAAAAGAAAAATAATTGTGAATTTCAAAAAATGCTCCCTTCGAATAGGGTCACCAAAAACTGAGTTCAGGGAAAATGAGGGTCCTCAAGAACTTACTGCTATTGCTCTCGGCCCAATTGTGACGGTTCTCTTCCTTTTCCATCTGCAGAATCCAAGCGAATCCAATACTTGTTCTCGGTATTCTGACTTCTTCTGAATCCAAAACTGACGAGGTCGGTGTGTGGTGATAGTTGGGATATCATTGAAGGAAAGGTGACACAAGTTGGAGATGACGGTGGTGGTCTGAAAAATAAAAATTCTTAAATTTTGATATTGAAAGAAATGAGTTAAAAACAAAGAAGAAAAATTCAAAAGTTTGGCAAAAAAAATTCAAAAGATTGGCAAAAATTTCGCATTTTTAACGGAGTTCAAATTCAAGAAAATTTATTAACCTCCATTTTCCTTCAGCTTATCAAAGTCGAAATTACTCCTTATGTGCTGGGTTCGACATCGTTACGCAATTCCAGAATTCTTGTTCTTGTCTGCTGTTAACATTTTGTACTTGCTGTGTATAAATGTTTTCTGTTTTGGCTCTTTTGTTTGTCCACGCTGTGTTGGCAGTCTTCCTGAAAAAAATTATAGTGAAATCTCGCATTGTCAACGGAGTTCAAATTTAAGAAATTTATTGACTTACCTCTATTTTTTTTTCTCAGAGTCGAATTATCTCCTTGTGTGCTCCTCCTTTCAGTAGATGAGGTTCGACAACGTTACGCAATGCGGGCTTCAGACCGAGAATCTCTCGAAGGTACAGCGGATCTCCATACGGTTTGGGGTAGAGAATTTTTTGCTTTGAGGTCATTTCTCCACCTGGAAAATATTTTTTTATGAATGATCAAAATCTGGAAAAAAACCTACACTGTCCATCTCCAAAATGATTGGGGTCGTCGTTCTGCTGGACATAATTTTGTCGTTCCAAGTTTGTCCCCTTTATCTGAAAAAAAGCTTCAAATGTAAAAGAAAAAATGAAAGAACACAGAAGGAAAGCAATTCAAAGAAAATATTTTTTTCACTAATTTTTGAAATGTTTTTGTTTAAAAACCGCCAGGAAAAAATGGAGGAGTGATTAAAAAACCGAAAATGCCGAAAAAAAATCGAAATTGGTGAGAAACGGGAATTTTCGATATTTTTTCCGAAAAAAAGACGCATTTTCTCAATTTTCACAACAAATTTTGTGATTTTTTTATTTAAATCTAATAAAAATCATATGAAACCCGGAAAAAATGGCGAAAAATGAGCAAAAACGAGGAGAAATGCAAAAAAATTGAGAGCGAAAAATTCGAAATTCAGTTGTCCGAGAGGAGTACACGCGGGACCTAGTTGGGGTTCTCGGCCAGCAATTTTAGTGACGTTAAAAGTTTGTCTAGGTGGGTCGATATATATATTTTTGGAATCAGCGGAACAAGGCGGTTCGAATGAGTATATTTTCGACTATTTTGGTGTAACTTTGAAATTTTATCTATTTTTCTGTGAGTGACCAAAATGAATATGTCATTTCTATGTTGATTAAAATTATTCTCTTTTGAAATTAAGAAAAAATTACGGGATAATCCAAGGAGAGCCCCCCACCGGAGTAGAACCCCCCACGTTGATATGAACCTAAGTAGAGCCCCCCACTCAGTGCAAATGGGGTGGGGGCTTTTTGCTCACGGCGGGGGGCCAATATTGGATGATCAGATCCAATAAGCATCCCCCACCTGTACAAAGTGGGGGGCGATTCTTTAAGAACCTGGGATTCTCCAAGAACCGCCCCCTCCCCCCCCTAATAACCCCCCACCCTCCTAATTTCTATCTTCTAGCATCTAAAATCGGTCCCCCATCATCCAAAAACAGTCCCCCACCATCCACAATTAGCCCCCCACCATCCAATATCAGACCCCCATCATCCAACATAAGGCCCCCAACATCCAATATCAGGCCCCCATTATCCAATATCAGGCCCCCTATTTCGGAAGAACAAAATCCAAATACCGCCCCACCCCAATACAAGCTTTGAGGAAAATAAAGATAAGAAACGGAGGAAACCAGGAATCAAACAACGAAAAGCAGAAAAAAAAGAAGTGTTATTATGAAAAATAATGAAAAGAACAGAGTATAACAAAAACAACAGAAAGTAACACAACAAAACACAATAACGAGCATTTACAACTTCATCGCATCGATAATACGGCCGAAGAAGTCGCCTTTCTCATTCTCGCGGACAACGTATTCCGTGACATAAGAATCCAAGAGAGCGGTCGAAGTACCATTTCCCGCCTTGAACGGTTTCTTCAGTCTGGACCAGAAACTCTCAATACCGTTAGTACAGATGCGACGATTTTGAATGATGCTGAAAACAATAGTTAATCATAATACTTGTTGTCCGCAACTAACTTAACAAATTGAGTCTTGTGCTTAACCGTATAGTGTGCGGCAAAGTAGTTCTTGAGTCTTGAATAACTACGCCATTCATCACTGTAGATCGACTGCTTGTCAACATTACTTTGAAGCAATGGAACTAGTGTGGAAGCTGTACGATTGGGCACTCTACAGGCGAACACTTTGCCAGTAGTTCGGTCGAGGCCTAAAGCTTAATTATTGAAAAATCGAAGTAGATTTTCATAATATTACCCCCAAGAATCCAATCTTCGTTGTCTGATCCTTTTCCAATACCATACTTGCGCGAGTGCACATTTGTCTCGTCAATTTCCACCACGTGATTTGGTCCTCCAATCATACTGTAGCTGCTGGCTACTCTTCCACAAGCTTCTCTGAGGAAGTTCCTCCAATCACACACCGTATTTTCCGATGCTCCTGACTCGGCTGAGATTTTCTTGGCAGAGAACTCCATATTCCACATGGTCATGATCTTCACCGCTTGAGTAAGGGTTAGCTTTGTGTTGGCGAAGAATGATCCAGTTTTCACAGACTTACTTGAACAGTCTTTCCCCTTGGAGACACGGCAGCGCCACTGGAAGAGAATGTTTAACATTTGGGAAAAAACCAGTAAACCAACTTCATAAGTGTTTCCACGGCTTCTCAAGGTCATATCTTTTCCACATTTTTCGCATTTGAACTCTTTTTTCAAGAGACTTTCGTTCATGAGCAGATGGACAATGTCTTTTTCAGTCGGATAATACACCGAAAGATCACTCAAAGTCGCCAGATTTTTCAAATCAGCACGAACTGCGGCTTGCATTTTCTGAAAATTTATCAAGAAAAGTAAAAAATTTCATAAATTAGCCGAAAAAATAATAAAAACACATTAAAAAACCATCAAAATACGAAAAAAATTGAAAAAAAAAACAAACAAATTAATTTAGGATTCAGAAGTCTGTAATCACATGTGTCTGCACATGCGTCAGACATCACGGAGAAATGGGGGGCTCTCCTTGGATGCGCTGAGAACACCTCATTTTACGACAGATTGGGGGGCGATTTTTGGATGCTGATTAATCTCAAACTGGGGGTCTGATATTGGATAATGGGGGCCTGATATTGGATGTTGGGGGTCTAATATTGGATGATGGGGGATTGATATTGGATGGTGGGGGGCTAATTGTGGATAATGGGGGACTGTTTTTGGATGATGGGGGGCCTATGTTGGATGGTGGGGGTCTAATATTGGATAGTGGGGGGCTAATATTGGATGATATAATGCGAATAGAGTACGGTTATTTCTTATATTGATAACTGCAAGAAGTGCAGGTGGGGGGCTCTACATAGGTTGAATTTGGGGGGAACTACTTGGATTAGGGGGGGGGGACGATATTTGGATATCCCCACATAATTGAAAATGAGGAAACTAGAAAACATAAGAAAAAAAAACAAAGAAAATGGTACAACGATAAGTGATATATAGGAACCAAAAAAAAACACAACTGTGGCTTTCAGAAAACAATGAAATGATTATTGAAAAAATAAAAAGCTTGACAACAGAGTGAGAAGGAACAAGAATGACATTTTCCAAAAAAAAGAGAAAACTATGAATATGACAAGACAGTTACACGCTACGGTAAAACGAGGAATTATTTCGAAACAAGTAAATTGTAGAGTCTCATCTCCTCTTCATATTGATTCATCCTCAAATTAAAAACTTCTCCTATTCGATAATATGAGCTGCAACTGCTTTCATCGTCATTTCATGAGTCTCATTCAAATCGAACACTTTCTCTTCTTTTTTATCTTTGCATGCCACCATAATGTCTTTACCCATTGGCCGAATTTAGCCGGCTGAAGAAATAAATAATTATTGCCTGATATACAAAAAAGAGCTTCACAAAATTGACCTTATGAAAATTACAAAAAAAAATTACCTTCCATGTCTGATAATTACGTTTGTCATTTGATGCTGGTATTTCGACGAAAGACTGAAAACGAAAATATTTATTTTGAATACTTTTTGTTTTTCTTACATTGTCCTAATTGTACATTTTTCCCATCATAGGCATCATGGTCGGAACTGGCGGTGTGTTTGGACTCTGTGACCTTGATGATTCCGGGGATAGCTTTAATTCCAGATCAACTGATAGGAATGCAGTTTTCTGTTGTAGCTGATCAGTCTCTCCAACACCTTGTTATTGGTATTACTCGGAATGATGTCACCAGTTGGCTGCTCTTGTTCTTGAACATGATCATGTGGCGTTGTTAACTGCTCCTCACTGTTTTGCGTTGACTCAGGTTCCTCAAACGTGACACGTTTTCTTCCGTAGCTCCATCAACGTCATCCTCCATTTCTTTTTCACTTTCCTCCTTGAGCACTTGAGCCTTCTCGGACTCTGGGACTCCTTTTCTTCACTAGTGTCGTTTTTCAGCATCTTGGGCTATTCCACGCTTTCTTAGAAATCGTGTACTAGTTGATGGTCTATTGGATGTTCCTTCTCCATTGTCTCGCTCCTCCATTGCTCTGGAAATAAGAACATAATAAAAAAATGTCTTGATTTTCGCTCGATTTCAGTGCTAATTCTCAAAATGTTTTCAACTTTTTTTTGATGGGCCATATCTTGTCAGAGCGGACTTGTACAAAAAAGGTGTCAACTACGAAATGAAGTGCAAGATTTGATTAAAATACTCTCGAATTTTCAACCAGAAAAATCGACTTTGAATCACATTTTCAGCTATCCAAAGTAAACAATTTTCTACTGAAAATGACGAAAACGAACATCATGGTCTTCGGAAAAAAAAAACTAAAATTTCAAATATGGCCTGTTTTTATATTCCGAAGTTTTTTATGTCTTCACCGCCAAAAGAAAAAATAAAAAGAGGTTTTTTTTAATCATGAAAAACTGGTCTAAAATTGACAAAAATGATGAAAAATTACTGAATCTAATAGATTTCTGAATAGAAGTACTCACCTCTTTCAAATTCACCTCTGAACAGCACCAGATATAGAAAATAATTATATTTCAGGAAAATAAATACATTTAGTAGAGTATAAATATAAATACATTTAGTATTAGTAAATAATAAATACATTTAGTAGAGACATCCGTATTCAGTTGGTCGTCTTTTGAGAAGAATGTATACTGATAAGAAGAAAACGGCCATGGACAGTTTTCTTCTTATCAGTATGTATTCTCTACTTGTCTGCGTCTTTTCATAAACCAAATTATTTTGTTATCTTATCACTTACAAACATCATCAACACGGCCTTATTTCTTCGTGAAAGTGTCGCGGTCGGACGACCCAGAGAGAGAGAGAGAGATAGAGAGAGTGAGAAGAGTGGTAAAGTATTATGCGGAAAGGCATGACTTCGGTGGTGAACTAATTAAAAAAACAAGATTATTACAAGTTTTTACTATGTTTTGAAAAATGCAAACTGAAAAAATATCAGATTTCTATTTTTAGGTTTGCGAGAAAAAAAATAGTTGCGAACAATCCTCCAGGAGACTTCAGACGGCTCCGGAATTATGAAGATTACTCCAAAAGCATTCAGAGTCCCTCAATAGTAAAGTAAGTGTGTTGAAAAGGCGGATTTACTTTTTCATCATCGTTCAGAAGTCCTCTCTTGGTGGTGGTCTCGGAGGTGTTTTCATCACGGATATTCAGAGGAACCTTTTTGTCAAATTCAGGTGATGTCAATTTGAAATTTTGCATTCTGAAGTTTTGATTTATCCGTAGGTGTGGAAGATTTTCTCTTCATAGGTCCTTGATAGTTGAGGGTCTTCAGAAGATTCAGTGGATTTGAGAATAGAGGTTAAACAGAAAATTAAAAAGACAGTGGATCTTCTTCTGGACGGCCGCTATGGATACAGCAGAAAAATGGGTGATTTAAAATCAAAAAGTCGAAAAATAGAGATAGATTGAAAGACTAACTGATACAGAATCTTTTTTTGAACCCCTGAATTAATCGGGTGGAATGTCTGAATTTGCATTTATTGCCATCGTGACGTCTTCTGAAAAAACATAATCCAGAATTTAATTAGGCATTATTTTCCTCTAGTCATGACAATTCTAGCAACATCTAGAGATGAACACTATTTTTGAATCTCTGATTTATTCATGTGGAATGTCTGAATTTGCATTTATTGCCATCGTGACGTCTTCTGGAAAGACAAAATCCAGAATTTTAGTTAGCATTAGACTCCTTCAGCCATGACACTTCTAGCAACATCTACAAGTAGAAACTTTTTTTGAATCCCTGATTTAATAGCATGGAATCTCCGAATTAACATAAATGGCCATCGTGACGTCTTCTGGGAAAGCAGAATCCAAAATTTCAGTTTCCATTAGACTCCTCTCGGCATGAGACTTCTAGCAACATTTACAAGTAGACACTTTTTTTGAATCCCTGATTTGATAGCATGGAATCTCTGAAATAACATAAATGGCCGTCGTGACGTCTTCTGGAAGAGCAGAATACAAAACTTCAGTTGTCATTAGACTACTCTTTTCATGAGACTTCCAGCATTATCTACAAGTAGACAATATTTTTGATTCTTTGATTTAATAGCATGGAATCTCTGAATTAACATTAATGGCCATCGTGACGTCTTCTGGAAAAGCAGAATCCAAAATTTTATAAAGCATTAGACTTCTCTAACCATCCATTCAGTTGTTTTTAGGCCAGTTTCCATTGCTATCAGTACTGAGATACTTTCTAGATTCAATAGATAGTAAAGTATCTGAAAATCCTGAAAATCAGAAAAAAAGAAACAAAGATTTTCATTCATTCATTCAATAAGAGATTCATTCAATCATCAATAAGAGAAAAAGAACAAGTACATGGCGACGGCAACCAGAAGAAGGAGGATCCCGATGACGACGAATCCACAAATGCTGAAATTTCATTCGATTATTTCAATCTCTCAGTTAATCAAACTCACTATGCCTTGATGCGAATCCCCTTCTCCGATTTGTTCGACTCGACCTTCTTCTCGTTCGGGACATCATGCTTCATTTTCTTTTCGCTTGGTTTTTGTGTAGAATCCATGGTCAACGAGGTACTCTGTGTCTTCTCGACATCCAAAACGACGATACCGGCAACTCTGTAAGATTTGAACTCTGTATTCCTGTCTTTTTCTGCTGGAAACTTACTGCTTTGCTTGCATGACTACTCAAAAGTTTCGATAAGAGTGTAAAACCTGGGAATACCGGGGGGCTTTTTTGAAACGTTGCATTAGCTTCGTGGCATTTTTTTCTATTCAAAGATCAGATAAGAGAGGGGTTCACGTTTTAAGGGAAAAAAGGTGAGTGACCGAAAATAGTTCATGAGCTTTCGATAAATATGAATTTTGAGCGATTCAGAAGACGTTACGGCTCCAGATAGAAAATTCTGACATCTGCTTTTCCAGAAGACGTCACGATGGCAATGTATGTTAATTCAGAGATTCCATGCTATTAAATCAGGGATTCGAAAATAGTGTCTACTTGTAGATGTTGCTAGAATTCTCATGCCAAGTGGAGTCTAATGGCAACTGAAATTTTGGATTCTGCTCTTCCAGAAGACGTCACCATGGCTACTGTGACTTTCCCCGCTGTACTGTAACTTCCCCCAATGTACTGTGACTTTCCCCGCTGTACTGTGACTTTCCCCGCTGTACTGTGATTTTCCCCGATGTACTGTAACTTTCCCTAATGCACTGTAACTTTCCTTAATGTACTGTAACTTTCCCTAATGTACTGTAACTTTCCTTAATGTACTGTAACTTTCCCTAATGTACTGTAACTTTCCTTAATGTACTGTGACTTTCCCCAATGTACTGTAACTTTTCCCAATGTACTGTGACTTTCCCCAATGTACTGTGACTTTCCCTAATGTACTGTAACTTTCCCTAATGTACTGTAACTTTCCCTAATGTACTGTAACTTTTCTCAATGTACTGTAACTTGCCTAATGTACTGTGACTTTCCCCACTGTACTGTAACTTTCCCCAATGTACTGTAACTTGCCTAATGTACTGTGACTTTCCCCACTGTACTGTGACTTTCCCCAATGTACTGTAACTTGCCTAATGTACTGTGACTTTCCCCAATGTACTGTGACTTTTCCCACTGCACTGTGACTTTTCCCAATGTACTGTGACTTTCCCCACTGTACTGTAACTTGCCTAATGTACTGTGACTTTCCCCAATGTACTGTGACTTTTCCCACTGTACTGTGACTTTCCCCACTGTACTGTAACTTGCCTAATGTACTGTGACTCTGTCCAATATTCTGTGACTTTCTCCAATGTACTGTGACTTTCCCCAATGTACTGTAACTTTTCCCAATGTACTGTAACTTGCCTAATGTAC
Organism: Caenorhabditis sinica; assembly: GCA_963932045.1. NCBI lineage: Eukaryota > Metazoa > Nematoda > Chromadorea > Rhabditida > Rhabditidae > Caenorhabditis > Caenorhabditis sinica. The sequence goes on from OZ009938.1 coordinate 29,047,038, forward strand.
TGTGACTTTCCCCACTGTACTGTAACTTGCCTAATGTACTGTGACTTTCCCCAATGTACTGTGACTTTTCCCACTGCACTGTGACTTTCCCCACTGTACTGTGACTTTCCCCAATGTACTGTAACTTTCCCTACTGTACTGTAACTTTCCCCACTGTACTGTGACTTTCCCCACTGTACTGTGACTTTCCCCAATGTACTGTAACTTGCCTAATGTACTGTGACTTTCCCCACTGTACTGTAACTTGCCTAATGTACTGTGACTTTCCCCAATGTACTGTAACATTCCCCACTGCACTGTGACTTTCCCCACTGTACTGTGACTTTCCCCAATGTACTGTAACTTTCCCTACTGTACTGTAACTTTCCCCACTGTACTGTAACTTTCCCCAATGTACTGTAACTTGCCCCACTGTACTGTAACTTTCCCCAATGTACTGTAACTTTCCCTACTGTACTGTAACTTTCCCCACTGTACTGTTATTTTCCCCAATGTAATGTAACTTTCCCCAGTGTACTGTAACTTTCCCCAGTGTACTGTGACTTTCCCTACTGCACTGTGACTTTCCCTACTGTACTGTAACTTTCCCCACTGTACTGTAACTTTCCCCAATGTACTGTAACTTTCCCCAATGTACTGTAACTTTCCCCACTGTACTGTAACTTTCCCCAATGTACTGTAACTTTCCCTACTGTACTGTAACTTTCCCCACTGTACTCTAACTTTCCCCACTGTACTGTAACTTTCCCCAATGTACTGTAACTTTCCCCAATGTACTGTGACTTTCCCTACTGTATTGTAACTTTCCCCACTGTACTGTAACTTTCCCCACTGTACTGTAACTTTCCCCAATGTACTGTAACTTTCCCCAATGTAATGTAACTTTCCCCACTGTACTGTAATTTTCCCCAATGTACTGTAACTTTCCCTACTGTACTGTAACTTTCCCCACTGTACTGTAACTTTCCCTACTGTACTGTAACTTTCCCCACTGTACTGTAACTTTCTTCAATGCACTGTGACTTTCCACAATGTACTGTGACTTTCCCCAGTCTACTGAAATTTTCCCCAATGTACTGTATCTTTCCCCAATGTACTGTAACTTTCCCCAATGTACTGTAACGTTCCCCACTGTACTGTAATTTTCCCCAATGTACTGTAACTTTCCCCACTGTACTGTAATTTTCCCCACTGTACTGTAACTTTCTTCAATGCACTGTGACTTTCCACAATGTACTGTGACTTTCCCCAGTCTACTGAAATTTTCCCCACTGTACTGTAACTTTCCCCAATGTACTGTAACTTTCCCCAATGTACTATAACTTTCCCCAATGTACTATAACTTTCCCCAATGTACTGTAACGTTCCCCACTGTACTGTGACTTTCCACAATGTACTGTGACTTTCCCCAGTCTACTGAAATTTTCCCCAATGTACTGTAACTTTCCCCAATGTACTGTAACTTTCCCCACTGTACTGTAATTTTCCCCACTGTACTGTAACTTTCTTCAATGCACTGTGACTTTCCACAATGTACTGTGACTTTCCCCAGTCTACTGAAATTTTCCCCAATGTACTGTAACTTTCCCCAATGTACTGTAACTTTCCCCAATGTACTGTAACGTTCCCCACTGTACTGTAATTTTCCCCAATGTACTGTAACTTTCCCCACTGTACTGTAATTTTCCCCACTGTACTGTAACTTTCTTCAATGCACTGTGACTTTCCACAATGTACTGTGACTTTCCCCAGTCTACTGAAATTTTCCCCAATGTACTGTAACTTTCCCCAATGTACTGTAACTTTCCCCAATGTACTGTAACGTTCCCCACTGTACTGTAATTTTCCCCAATGTACTGTAACTTTCCCCACTGTACTGTAATTTTCCCCACTGTACTGTAACTTTCCCCACTGTACTGTAGCTTCCCCACTGTACTGTAATTTTCCCCTATGTACTGTGACTTTCCCCTATGTACTGTGACTTTCCCCACTGTACTGTAGCTTCCCCAATGTACTGCAATTTTCCCCACGGTACTGTAATTTTCCCCTATGTACTGTAACTTTCCCCACTGTACTGTAGCTTCCCCACTGTACTGTAATTTTCCCCTATGTACTGTGACTTTCCCCTATGTACTGTGACTTTCCCCACTGTACTGTAGCTTCCCCAATGTACTGTAATTTTCCCCACTGTACTGTAATTTTCCCCTATGTACTGTGACTTTCCCCTATGTACTGTGACTTTCCCCACTGTACTGTAGCTTCCCCAATGTACTGCAATTTTCCCCACGGTACTGTAATTTTCCCCTATGTACTGTAACTTTCCCCACTGTACTGTAGCTTCCCCACTGTACTGTAATTTTCCCCTATGTACTGTGACTTTCCCCTATGTACTGTGACTTTCCCCACTGTACTGTAGCTTCCCCAATGTACTGTAATTTTCCCCACTGTACTGTAACTTTCCCCAATGTACTGTGATTTTCCCCACTGACACTATTTTTGAATCCCTGATTCAATCAGATGGATTGTCTGAATTTGCTACTATTTCCATCGTGGCGACATCTGAGAGAACAGAATGCATAATTTTATAAAGCATTAGACTTCTCTAACCATCCATTCAGCTGTTTTTATGCCAGTTTCCATTGCTATCAGTACTGAGATATCTTTCTAGGTTCAGTATATAGTAAAATATCTGAAAATCCAGCAATTCCTGAAAATCAGAAAAGAAGAAACAAAGATTGGCTCTCAAAAATCATTCATTTATATCAGGAAAGAGGACTACTCAGAAGTGCAAGAAGACGAAGATTCAGTTAGAGAAGAAGAACAGGTAGAAGGCGACGGAAGCCAGAAGAAGGAGGATCCCGATGACGACGAATCCACAAATGCTGAAAATACATTGGATCATTTCAATCTCTCAGTTAATCAAACTCACAATGCCTTGATGCGAATCCCCTTCTCCGATTTCTTCTTTTCCATCTTCTTCTCCTTCGGGCTGGGTTTCTGGGTAGAATCCATGGTCAACGAGGTACTTTGAGTCTTCTCGACTTCCAGAAGGTCGACAATGGCAACTCTGTAAGATTTGAACTCTGTATTCCTGTTTTTTCTGCCAGAAACTCACCGTTTGGCTTGCATTTCTAGATCAAAAAAAAAAGGCAGAGAACTCTACTCGATGCTGCAAAAGCTGGGAATACCGGGGGGCTTTTTTGCAACGTTGCATTAGCTTCGTGGCATTTTTTTCTATTCCAAGATCAGATAAGAAAGGGATTCACGTTTTTAGGGAAAAAAGATGAGTGACCGAAAATTGTTCATGAGCTTTCGATAAATATGAATTTAGACCGATTCAGAAAATGTTACGGCTCCCGATAGAAAATTCTAGATTCTGCTCTTCCAGAAGACGTCACGATGGCCATGTATTTAAATTCAGAGATTCCATTCTATTAAATCAAGGATTCAAAAATAGTGTCTACTTGTAGATGTTGCTAGAAGTCTCATGCCAAGAGGAGTCTAATGGCAACTGAAATTTTGGACTCTGCTCTTCCAGAAGACGTCACCATGGCCATTTATGTTAATTCGGAGATTCCATGCTATTAAATCAGGTATTCAAAATAAGTGTCTACTTGTAGATGTTGCTAGAATTGTCATGGCTGAAGGAGTTTAATGCTTGATAAAATTCTGAGCTCTGTTTTCGCAGAAGTCGTCACGATGATAATAAATGCAAATTCAGACAATCCACCTGATTAAACCATTAAACTGTCTAAAATCTTCGGCACTCATTTTCAAATTCCTAACTTTCTTTTCTCTTTTCCGGAATTCCGATCTATTATCAAATATCTATGCGGAGCCTTCGGTTCTTTTTTCAGAGCTTGCGACTCAAACGTCTACAGAGCTTCCGGATGGATTTCTCAACCGGAACTTTCGGGACCTTCTTTCAGCGCTTGCGGTTTCTTTGAGTTCCAAAGTTTTGAATCTGAATAACTTTGTTTTTGGGGTCTTCAATTCTAGCCTTTTCACTATTGATTTTCTGATTTTGATAACAATTTTGGCAAAACTTCTGCGTGTCTGCAAATGCGCCCTATTGACACATAGGGTGGAAGTGGTGGTGTGTAGTGTGGTCAGAGAGTGAGCGACGCAAACACTATTGTTTTGATCTCTTTTGATCTACCGCCGCGGCAAAAGTGTCTTTTTATTGTTGAGAAATCAATATACCACCCCCTCCCCTTTTTTATGATACATCCTTATTTCATTTCAGTCCACCATACCATTTTTACCTCTCCGTTCTTTCAATAATTTTTTAATGGATTCAGATTAACAAGTTGTACATTTTATCATTTTTCACAGTTTTTGAGTGGTCTAGCTCTAAAATTTCGCAGTTTGTGAGAAACTTCAATATTATTTTTTTTCAGATCTCTCAACCTCTGAAAGTGCGGTACAAAGTGGCTGAACCCTCTCGAGTATTACCCCCGTTATGGTGAGTTTTCTCTTTTTAAAAGAAAATTGTGCAAGTTTTCATAACTTTGATTTTAATTTTCAAATTTCCAGGTAGTGGATCAATCGAGTAAGGCGACGAATTGAGCCACAACAAAACTACAGGAATTGAATAAGGTAGGTACTCGAATCTGTTTTGAGCCCTCAAAAGTCAGAATCCGGTAAAAGTGAGAATGTTGTTCGGATTCTGAAGTTTTGGGAGATCAAGAAATTTTCGAATTGAAACAATTAAGAGGCATTCCATGGAACAACTGAGACCGAACGGGCACACTTTTTCGTAATAATTTTTTCTGGCTAATATTATGTGTGCAGACACTCTCATGTCTGTAGTGTACAGTAAAACAGTTTTCCTTCAACCCCCTACCGTAATGACCAAAATGCACCAAATTTCCGCAAAAGATTTGGAAATTTTTCAAAAAAATTTCTGTGTGAGCTATCAATAAAATCTCTTTTGTAACTGTTAGCTGACATTATTTTAAACATTTTATGTGTTTACAACAAATTTGTAACTTTGCTATTAAACTGAGAAAATGATCCACCTTTATCGAGCAAAATTTTCGTGACCTAATTTTCTAACTTTTTCGACCGTCCTGAAAATTTTTTCAACTACGTGAGTCGAGATTTTTTGATATTAGCAAGATCAACTCTTGAGACGTCTACACTGAAAAAATCTCCCCCGGTTTCTGGTTGTCTCAAAGGTGATCCAGGCCAAAATGTGCATCCAACTTCGAACACTTCAACTGAACCTCATTCACGTAAAAACACTCCTAGCCAACCGATTCAAACCAAACTTTCAGACTATGTACTGTGTATCATAATAAGTACCTTCACGAAATTTCAGTCATTTTACTTATGTTTTCATGAAATGACAGAAGATCGGAAAATTGTTGATTGTTTGTGTTTCTATACTGTTTGTGCTCATTTAAATGCTAGGGCTTTAGTTATAAAAACGAGTAGCCTTTTATTTTAGAGAAAATTAATTTATGTTGTTAGTCAATCATCAATAAACTGCATAATATCGATATGAAACAAGATGAAGTCCGCAATGCCACCCAAACTAAAAATTCTCCAAAACGGGTTTTCAAGAAGAGTTTATCAGTTGACTCTGAACATATCGATGCGCATTAGACTGAATTCTACTTTCTTCTTTTGAAAAAATGTATTTGCAAGAATTAGGTCATAAAAATCCTCGAAAATATGCTCCTATTTTAAACTCACTCCAGCGGGTAACACCAATTTTCCGAGCGTCTGTCATTTTATGAAAACATAAGTAAAATGGCTGAAATTTTGTGGAGGTGTTTATTATAATACACAGTACATAGTCTGAAAGTTTGGTTTAAATCGGTTGGCTAGGAGTGTTTTTACGTGAATGAGGTTCAGTTGAAGTGTTCGAAGTTGGATGCACATTTTGGCCTGGATCACCTTTGAGACAACCAGAAACCGGGGGAGATTTTTTCAGTGTAGACGTCTCAAGAGTTGATCTTGCTAATATCAAAAAATCTCGACTCACGTAGTTGAAAAAATTTTCAGGACGGTCGACAAAGTTAGAAAATTAGGTCACGAAAATTTTACTCGATAAAGATGGGTCATTTTCTCAGTTTAATAGCAAAGTTACAAATTTGTTGTTAACACATAAAATGTTCAAAATAATGTCAGCTAACAGTTACAAAAGAGATTTTATTGATAGCTCACACAGAAATTTTTTTGAAAAATTTCCATAATTTTTGTTGAAATGCGGTGCATTTTGGTCATTACGGTAGGGGGTTAAAGGAAAACTGTTTTACTGTACACTAGAGACATGAGAGTGTCTGCACACATAATATTAGCCAGAAAAAATTACTTCGAAAAAGTGTGCCCGGTATAGTGGGATCATGCTCAGTGCATACATGGAATGTCTCTTAATAACTTCAAATTCTTTTAAGATTGTCGCGTTGTCTCCGACTTGGGATTCAAGAAGGATCAGATGGATCGGTTCGGGTGGTGGCGAATTGAAGGATGGAATCGGAGTGTCATGGTGGAAAAGGTTTTGAGTGCGATGAAGGATCCCCAAGTGTCCCAGTTCTAGTGACGAGCACACCTCCTCAGGTATATTGTTTCGTAATAAAACAATAAAGACACCACAAAGACACTATATTTATGATCGAGACACAATACTCTGCTGGTTTACCAGCGGACGAGTGTGTCCAGACGATCTGTTCCCGTTTGTTTGGGTTTAACTGAAACTACTAAAAACTCTAAAAACATTCGAACTTTTACCAAACCCCCCCCCCCCCCCCCCCAACTTTTACTATTTCTTCATACCCTATGGCACACTCAGTAAACTGCCCTGGTTTATCAGTGGACGAGTGTGTCCAGACGATGTGTTCCCGTTTGTTTGGGTTTAAAAAATCTACCTAAAACTGTACTGTTGTTCATTCAACATGAGTATAACGGTCTAATATAATTTGCGGGGAAAAAAAAACAATGAAGGGCTTTACGAAACAAATTTTTGTGTACGGTAAAAATATCTAATGTAATATCAAAAAAAAAGGGGGGGGGGGAAGGGGAAAAAACATAATTGGGACTAAAACGTTGGAAATTTTAAGTTGTTTATCTTAATCCTACCCATTCGACCATATTAATGTCCTTCTTTCTTCAAAAGTCGGTGGTGGTCTCGAAGGTCTTCTCATCACGGAGGAACCTTTTTTCTCAAATCCAGTTGATGTCTGTTTGGCCTCTCTTTTTCATCTCATTGATAGCTGATTGTCTCCAGAAGATTCAGTGGATCCAAAAATGAAGTAGGAAAGAGCACTTGGATCTTCTTCTGGTGAGCCGCCATGGTCTCGTCTGGAAAATGGGAAAGTTAAGATTGAGAAACTGGTAATCGGAGGAAGATTAAAAGACTATGTGATTCAGAACCTCAGAATTTCATGTTGCAGAATCTCAGATTTTCAGCTAGTGTCGTTATGATTCAAACTGACAATCTTACTGCTACCAATGTGAAAAATCAGTATCTTACTGAGTTGAGCTAGAAACTACTGTACCTATATAACAAAAATAAATACTCACTATTCACTTCTCTTCCGTACTCGTCGTTGACTTCTTGTCCGAAGAGCTGATCCATCGGAAGATTTTCCTGCCATCCCAGAATCACCATCAATTTCGTTTGTTGTCGGCATTTTTGATAGAGAAAATGCTTCTTGGCACGCGATAAATCCTTTTGTTAACTTCGATTGGTCCATGATTTTCGGGACCCCACTTTTAGGCTGTATCCCTCCCAATCTATCCCAGCTATCTGTCCAAAGATCTCCATTTTCATGACGTCTTCTGAATCTGACTCGTCTGCTTCAGGTCCCAAAATTTCTTCTTCAAGGACGACAGGATTTTTTGGTGGCCACGTAACCCAGCTGAAAATGATCCGTGTTGATCCAAGAAGCTTCAGGATCCATGAGGTACCTTTTGAATAGTCTCCTTCTGATTATTCGAAGTTTGGAAGTTGATGAAGACTTTTTCAGTTTTGACGACGTTTGGAGATTCTGAAATCTTGCATTTTTAACGAGTTCAAATTACATGTATTGATTCCCAAGTGTTACCCCTGGATTTCTTTGAAGTATGCATGATTCAAATCTTCACTCAGATGTGAAAAACCCCACGAAGCCGTTTTTTGACCGGGCTCCCCCTTCTCGAGATATGTCGACCTTTAGATTTTGCGCGTGAGATGGCTTACCTCGGACTTTGAGGAGGAATAACTTTGGTCATTCCCAGTCAATCAAAATGTTCTAAAAAGCAAAATGTGTCAAATTATCTTGGCTTTCAAATAATGTAGAATTCATAAAACAAAACAACGCTATAATTACGAAAATTAAGAAATTCTGCAAGTGGCAAACACCAAGCAAGCACCAAACACCCGACCCAACCGTTAACTTTTTTTGAAAATGCTATCAAACGAAAAAGCATGTTTGATTTAGTCAATGTGCAAAATATAAAAAAATTTGCCCGGCGTTAAAGAGAGAAAAATGAAATTTCCTAAAAATGTTTTTGTACTTTTTTGAAAAATCATAAGTTTCAAAATGACATTGTACTAATAAGTTGGCAGTTGTGCACAATATTGTATTTGTTGTATTTTCAGCTTTCTAATAAGCTATTGGACATCAAAATAACACAATTTTGACAAGTTTTATGATCGTTTGAATAGAATAGGTTGAATTTAGCGAAAATCATGAAGTTCAAAAAATGAAAATGGTCATAGAGCTTCAAACTTTGTTTCATATTGTCAAAAATGTAATTTAACACATAATTGTCAACTGCAACTTCTTTCCTTCTCTTCATCTTCCTGCCATAAAGTGAGGCTTTCCTCTTCGAGCCGACCTCGGCTGGGAAATCACTAAATCTCAAATTTATGGTAGGAAGATGAAGAGGAGGAAAAAAGTTGCAGTTGACAATATTGTGTTAAATTACATTCTTAACAATATGAAACAAAGTTTGAAGCTCTATCATCATTTTAATATTTTGAGTTTTATGACTTTCGCTAAATTCAACCTATTCAGTTTAATCAATCATAAAACTTGTCAAAATTATGATATTTTGATGTCCAATAGCTTATTAGAAAGCTGAGATTGCAGCAAATAAAATAATGTGCACTACCTCTAACTTATTAGTACAACGCCATTTCGAAACTTATGATTTTTCAAAAAAGTACAAAAAAAATTTTAGGAAAATTCATTTTTCTCTCTTTAACGCCGGTTAAATTTTTTTATATTTTGCACAGTGACTAAATTAAACATTTTCTATCGTTTGATAGCATTTTCAAAAAAAGTTGACGGTTGGGTCGGGTACTTGGTTTTTGCCGCTTGCAGAATTTCTCAATTTTTGCAATTACAACGCTGTTTTTGCTTCATAAATTTTACATCATTTGAAAGCCAAAATAATTTGACACATTTTGTTTTTTAGAACATCTTTATTGACCCAGATTGACCAAAGTTATGCCTCCTCAAAGCCTCAGGTCGGCCATCTCACGCGCAAAATCTAAAGGTCGGCATATCTCGAGAAGGGGGAGCCCGGTCAAAAAACGGCTTCAAGGGGTTTCTTACATCTGAGGGTAGATTTGAATCATGCATATTTCAAAGAAATCCAGGGGTAACACTTGGGAATCAATACATGTTAAAAAATTATTAACTTACCTCCGTTTTCCTTCAGATCATCGGAATTGAAGCACCTCCACTTGTGCTCTTCCTCACGATAGATGAAATTTCGAGAACTTCCGGAATCATCAGATTGTTGGCAAACCTTCCACTGATCCGTTTCCTCAAACCGGTACTCGAAAGTTGGGCATTCCTGGGTTTGAGGAGGTCCTGCAAATCAAAAATAACTAGAAATTGAGAAATCTAGTTCCTGAAACTCACCTCCAGCTCGTGATCCTTGAAAAATCTTGTTTCTCCAAAAGTAATCCTCTACGTCTTCAGATCTTTCGATGGGTTCTTCTGATTGTTCGAAGTGTGAAAGTTGATGAAGATTTTTTTGGTTTCGACGACGTTTGGAGATTCTGAAATCTTGCATTTTTAACAGAGTTGAAATTTAATAAAAATTAGGAAATTTCAACTCACCTTCATTTTTCTTCCAATTCTCAGAGTCGAAGTAGCTCCATGTGTGCTCCTCCTTACAATGGATGAAATTTTGAGCATTTTTGAAATCGCCAGTTTCTTCGCGTTCGAAATCCAAACGAGAATGATGCATTTTGGAAGTTGAGGAAAATCTAAAAATAAATAATTAAAACAAATGAAAAACAAGTTAAAGAAACCAACCTCAAGTCCAGAATATCTCGAAGATTCAGCTGGTCTTCATTCGGTTTTGGGTAGAGACTTTTTTGCTTGGAGGTAATTGTTCCACCTGAAAAAAAAATATTGTATGAACAATCAAAATCTGGAGAAAACCCTACACTGACGTCTCCAAAATGAGTGGGGTCGTTGTTCCGCTGGGCATCCTTCTGTTCTTCCGGATTGTCCTCTTTATCTGAAAATAAAAGAGCTTTAAATTTAAAGAGAAATTGAAAAATACATGGGCGGAAAATGGCTTCGAATCGGTATAATTTTGACACAAAATAACGAAAGTTTACCACTCAAGAACTCAATTGAAATTTTTAAAAACTAAAAGAAAAAGAAAATGAGCAATGCCCAAAAATAAACACGAATTCTGAAAAAATTTTTTGGGAAAGTAAACAAAAATTTAACGGAACAGCAAGAAAACCTAACCGAAAAAAAAATAAAAATGACGATAAAAAGGAAAAAATGAGGTGAGGAGAAGATAAGAATGCGTTTTTGACCGGGGTACACAGTAGATCAAAAATTTAGAAAAATTAAAAAGTTTCGTAAAAAATTGTTTTTTTTTTAATTTCGATATGATTTTATTTTTTCTTATTTTTTTGAAGTTCTTTGCTCAACTAGGTGAGTTTTTTTAAAGTTAAAAATTTTATTTCAAAATTTTCAGAATTTTCAAAAGTTTTGATCTACTGTTCACCGCGGTCAGAAACTCATTTTATCCTCACCTCACCTCATTTGTTCTCATTTTTTGTCATTCTCCTCTTTTTTCGTTTCAATTTCCCCTCTTTTCTGCTGAAGCTTCTTCTTATCTTTTCATTTCTCTCGAATTTCCTCGATTTTACGGAACTCATACCGTACTCTAACATTCTCTATTTTTCAGCTTCCACACTTGCGACTCAAGAGGATCAGCTCCGAAGCTTGCTGCCTACACCATTCTTGGATCTCCTGAATCTTCAAAAGGTTTTATATAATTACCCGCCATGCATCAACAACCAAAAAAATTTCAGCAGCTTTGACACTAAAATGCCAACCTTGAAAACGGCGTCGTCTGGTTTGGTGGACAAATCAAAGTTGGCTCTTCGGAATATTAAGCTCTAAGTCGTTACGGTCTCGAATATTCCACAATGACGTCATCTGGAATCAAAGACTCAACGGATTTCTAAGATTCCGCAATGGGAGCACCTCGCCCTTTGGAAGTCTGTGGGAATCGACGACAAGGAGTCAGGATGGATGGTGAGTTAATTTTTCTTGAATTTTTGTACAGTAAGCGTCATTTCTCAGAGTCATGACAAACTACGGAAATAAGGAGAGCCTTCGCCCTATATGTTGACCGTCTGAGCTGGTACGAGATTCTGGAGCAAGATCTGGGAAAAGACAGAGAGGATGAAAAAGAAAATGTTGGAGTCTATGGATAACTCTCACCAGTTCAAGGTGAGTTACAGTACTTGAGTTTTTCAAAGAGAGGTTTTGTTTTCAGGATCCCCTCTAGCTCCATCTCTAACGGTTCCGACACCTCCAACAACTCAACAACCTCAACTCTTCCGCTTCTTCTCCATCGAGTGGATTTCATGGAATAGTGTGACGAAAACAACTATTGGGACACAATGGGACATTCACTACGATTTTGGATACCGTAAAACTACAGCAAAGGATGAGCAATGGCTCACCATTATCAAGAAGAGACACCTCAGATCAATCAGAGCCAACTACCAAAAGTCGAAAAAGTTTTGACAGCAACCGAACGAAACTTTCGCTACAGTAACCGCTAGTTTCCTGGAACAAGATCTGGAGCATTTCAAACAAAAGGAAATGGAGAAATTCACAACGTGTTTGGAGGTTACGGCAGTAAGGTGAGTTACAGTATACGTGGGATTCGTCTCAATCGATTTTCAATTTCAGAGCCATCATCTCCAAAGTGGCGCTTCCTACTTCAACACACCGCTTTATGGCTACGGTTACGACCCCATCACTTCCGTCACATCTGCCAGCGGAACCACAGTCAACAATCAGGTCAACGTGAACATTGTGCAGGGAAACTTCAGACGCTCACCGGAGAACTTAATGGATGCTATTGACGACGTCACAAGTTCAGTCATCATCACGCTTGGCACAAGGAAATAACGGACTTCTACTCACCGGAGGACTCAATAGATGCTCCACGTCTTCTGAATCCTCATCTGCCTCCCGCTAATCGGCCAACTCCACATCCACATTGAAGGCTACGTTTTCTCCAGCTCCAGAAGACTAACATGGGCGTCACCACTCAACCAAATATCAAAAAAGGAAAACAAAAACAATTATATTCGACGAGCCAAGGAAGTAATGGAATCTGTCAAGAAAACCTGGATGGTAAGTGAATTCCGGAAATAGTTGAATACAGTAATTATCAATGTTTTCAGAGTCCACCCTATCTATTTACAAAAAAGTGGAGAAAAGAATTTAACCAGTTTTTCATTGGCTAGGGTTACAAACTCCTCACTGCCGTCACGTTTGCCGCGGAATCACAGTCAACAATCAGGCCAACGTGATCATTGTGCAGGGAAGTCATGACAGTTCACTACTGGAAATATCGTATCGAGGGCGTCAAAAGTTCAGTCATCATCACTTTTGTCACGTGGAGAGACTAAAATTCACTAGAGGACTCAAACCAGAAGGAGTACTTAAAAATGTAGACCATGTGCTCCATGAGGTGAGTTACAGAACTTTTGGGACTTTTTTAACGATTTTCAATTTCAGAGCCATTTCTTCCGATACCACCAACTTTCATCAACTCCAGCTTGGCGCTTTCTACTTCAACACACTGCTCTATGGATACTGCTACGACCCCATCACTGCCGTCACGTCAGCCAGCGGAATCACAGTCAACAATCAGGTCAACGTGAGCATTGCGCAGGGGAACTTCGGACAGTCCCCCACTGAAACTGTCGTATCGACGACGTCACAAGTTCAGTCGTCATCGCTTTTGCTGTTTGAACTGAGGGACGCCCGCCGGAGGACTCAATAGATGCCCCACGTCTTCTGGATCCACATCACATTCACATCACGGACTTACGATCCTCGGAGAATTTAATGGATGCTGTCAACGACGTCACAAGTTCAGTCACCATCACGTTTTGCACGTGGACCTCACGAACTCACGCTCGCGGTATGACTCAATGGATGCTCCACGTCGTCTGGATCCTCATCTCTCTTCAGCTCATCAGCCAACTCCACATCCACACTGAAGACTACTGGAATCGACAACATGACAAGAATCGGGACAATAGTTCTTTAGCTCCAGAAGGCCAACATTGATTTCACCACTAAACCGAATATTAACATAGCGTCCTTCGGAATCAAAAAAGAAATCACCGAAGGATATAAAAATTCCACAATGAGAATACCTCGACTATAGAGAAACAAGGTAAACAAGGACAATTATATTTAATAAGCCAAGGATGTAGTGAATACTATCAAGAAAACCTGGATGGCAAGTGAATTTTAGAAAATAGTTGGATACAGTAATCATCATTGTTTTCAGAGTCCAGCCTATCTATCTACAAGAAAGCGGAGAAAAGCATTTACAATCTCCTCACTGTCGTCACGTTTGCCGCGGAATCACAGTCAACAATCAGGTCAACGTGATCATTGTGCAGGAAAGTCATAACAGTTCACTACTGGAAATATTGTATCGAGGGCGTCAAAAGTTCAGTCATCATCACTTTTGCACGTGCAGGGACTAACATTCACTAGAGGACTCAAACAAGAAGGAGTACTTAAGAATCTGTTAGTAGACCATGTGTTTCATAAGGTGAGTTACTGATCTTTTGGGGCTTTTGTAACGAATTTCCATTTCAGATGCTCTTCCGATACCTCCAACTTTCATCAAGATCATAGCAGCGCTCCTTACTTCGACACACCGGTCTATAGATACGGTTACGATCCCCTCGTTGCCGCCACATCTGTCAGCAAAAGCACAGTCCACAATCAGGTCAACGTGAGCATTGTGCTCGGAATCCATGACAGTTCAACACTGGAAACATCGTATCGACGACGTCACAAGTTCAGTCGTCATCACTTTTGGCCCAAGGAACTTACGGACTCACGATCACCGGAGAACTTGATGGATGCTCCACCTCTTCTGGATCCTCATCTGCCGCCCGCTCATCAGCCAACTCCACTTCAACCCAGAAGACTACTAGAATCGACAACAGGACAAGAATCAGGACGATGGATCTCCAGAAAGCCAACATTGACTTCACCATTAAACCGAGTATCAAACTAGCGTCCCTTTTTGAGTCAGAGAACAGTTCAGTTGAGCCAAGGAAGTAATGGAGACTGTCAAGAAAACAAGAATGGTAAGTGAATTCTAGAAAAAATTGGGTAGAGTATTTTCAATAATTTCAGAGTCACCCTCTCATTCTACGAATAAATGAAGAGCCTCTACCCAGACCCATATGGAGATGGGCTTCTTGAGTACACCAAAAAGGACAAGATGATAGACAATGGATAGACAAACAACTACAGTAATCCACTATAGATACCAACTACAAAGCTTATTTCCTGTAACCCACCAATACACTATTTTTGCTATTCCCGCCCACCCCCCTCTATCTCAAGTCACGCCCCCTAAACAAACCCACAAAAATTCACCCCATTTTATTCTAGCATGCTCCCAAACAACCCACCCTTTTCTGTTTGTAAATCCGAAATTTTTCTTAAATAAACTATTAATTTTACAGTCATTCTTGTTTCTTTAAACTCATTGGATCCGAGAAGTCAAAATCAGTTCGTTGAAAGCATCAAAATGAGCCTAAAAATGATCAAAATATCGAAGAATTCGATGAGACGTTTCGGAGAAAAGCCGTGGCCCCTATCCCATATATGATCTCGCTATCCTGCGACTTCTTGCAAAGACCGGTGTAATCTTCACTGCTGAATGTTGTAGGGTATGACTTTCCCGGGACACCGTGTGCTGACCAAATCATAGCGCCGCTCCCAATTTCTTATATTTCGATCAAATACATTGACTTTTTGAAAAAGGAATTCTCGACTTCCGACGACGAAGAAGTGAAGAGAAAGGAGGCAGGAGAGGAGGAGTCGGTCACTCTGAAAGTTTCAAATTGAGGAATCCAAATCATTGAGAATGTAGAATTATATTATTGACATATGCTAAGTACTCACTGGCGTTGATTAGTCAGAATTCCAGCAAACATTGTTTGTTGGTAGTGTTTGAAGGAAGACCAAAGATGATGGAGTCCTCTGTAACGGCGGAACAAATCTCGTTTTGCTGGAAAGAGGATAAATATCAGCTAATGCTTGGATGTTTGTTAAGACGACCTCATATTATACAGAGAAATGAACAAGAGATTTTAATTTTTTTGGATTTTTTTATTTTGTTCTAGTAGACGAGAGAAATATGTACATTATGAACCAAGTAGAAAAAAACTCATAGTGAGTAGGAAAAAATGAACTCAGATGAAAAGAGTCAAATGAGTTGTTGAAAATTCGAGTATAGGTCATCGAAACTCTAATCAAGTGCGAATTATGGGCAAGTGATTTCAGACTCTCCGAAAAAATTGTATAATTTAGGGACTCTAATCATTATCAAGATTAGAGGGAACAAAGAAATCTAATATCATGAGAAGTACGGTAATAATTTGGTCAAAGATGTAGGAGATGAGGAATAGGCGATGGAATCATTTGATGAAGTCAAGAAAAGACAGAGAAGTGAGTATTTCTGTGTGGGATAATAAGGGGACATTCAAATCACTGCAAAAGAAATATGATGTATATGTATTTAGGACTAATAACACTATCTATATTGACTATATTGAATGATACAATAGCAAAGAAATCGGCTAAAGAATACAGAAAGTGTTATACAGATTATGATGGGATACAATACTTCCGTTTAAAAAAGGATACGGATTACAATGAATGAATTGCAAGGTCAAAACTATTTTGATAATAAGATCGAACAGTTAATGAGGGAGATGGATCAATGTTCATTCGAACAAGTCGTCATTGTCTGGTTCGTCTCCATCGTCATTGATTTCTGCTGCCCAGAGCTGAAAAAATAACATTTCAGTCTGAAATTAAAATTTCCAACATACCACTCGGTCTTTGCCGTCCTTTCCTTTTTTCCACCATCCTGGCTTCAGCATTCCTTTGAACTCGATGAATATGTATTTGCGGTGAACCAAGGTTGTCACTAACTCCTCCCAGTATTCGGCACTTTTCCAAATATCCTTGGCTGGGTAGCGTTCGCCCTCGCATTCACGAAGGCCGACCACTTTGCAGCAGAAACTGGAAAACGAAGTAGTTATTAGGTGGGTTTTCCTATTTTATTCCTACCGGAGTCGTGGTGAATCGTGGCGAAGATTCAGTGCGTGAATCGCGATATCGAAGAACTGCTCGCTACGAGATGTAATGACTGCGGCCGATGGTTGTACTTTGAGTTTGTTCGGGCTGTTGGATTCCCATTTGACAAGCACGTCTTCTGGCTCGTCATTGCGGATGCTGATCGTCTCACCATGCAGTTTCCGTGGGTCAGATGAGATCTGCAAAAGTTGCATTCTTGATGTGAATAACGAAATAAGAAAGATAAAAAACTCACCGAGTTTGCTGGAGAGAAAGTGACCAATTTCAACTGGATGGCACTGACGGAGAGTGGCATTGCTGCGAAGGAACTGCAAAAGTTTTCAATTTTGCGTCAACTCAAAAATTTTACGTTGAATGGTACAAAGAAGAAAAACTTGTGGAACATAAGATTCTTAAAGTTGTGAAAGTTATGGTTTCACAAGTTCTTCTCCTTTGGACCACAGAATTTTGAACATGTGTCAGTATTGTTTTTCAGCCGAAGCCTGGATGTCTACTAGACGACCGTAATACTGACACAATTGAAAAACACAATTGAATATAAGAATGGAAGCAACAGTTTGAAAAAATGAAGTGTCGACATCAGTGACATCCGATCCCGAAGCTTGTCGGATAGGGCAAAGCAGCTGACATTCGTTTACCTAAAATATAAATTTGAAACATATGACACTGAGTGTGCCAATAAAAAGTGAGAAAATTGAATAAAAAGGTAGTCTTCTCCAGCAATAAACTGAATCTCAAATCAATAAACAAAGACTTTTAAATTTTTTAAAATTTTTTTATTCTAGTAGACGAGAGAAATATGTACATTATGAACCAAGTAGAAAAACTCATAGTGAGTAGAGAAAAATGAATTCAGAAGAGAAGATTCAAAGTCAAGGCGAAGTGAGTTGTACAACTGTGTACAGAAGGAAAGATCACAAGTAAGGGGTCACAAGAAAATCACATATTATGAATAAAATGGAGATCAGAATCAAGTATAAATGGTCACAATAGAGTCAGGAAAATAAGGACTTTTACATTACACAAAGGGAGACTAGAATCCTATCATTTATATCAGACTTCAAAAAACACAGAGAATAATAATTGTTTGGATAATTGATAATGTAGGAATGACGGGAGAAAGCAAATCAATAGAATTCGTTGTCGTAAAAGGATAGATTGAGACAAATCGGAGTGGAATTCTAAATGAATAGAAAAAGGAGAGCGATACTATAGAGATTCCACTGGGATACAATTATATGATACTTAAACATTCAGAATACACTACTGCTATTTAGAAAAAGGATACGGATTACAATGCATGAATAATAGCAAGGACATTTTAAGACTTATTTTATAATCAAAAGATGGGACGAACGGGTTACGAACTGGGAGAGTTACAAGACAAGCGGATACATGGAAAAGTGAAACATCAATAGAATAATGAGAGCTTATTCAATCACGGTCTCTCCACCAACCAACACGATCTCATCGGAACCATTCGAATCTCTAAGGACATCCTCGATTCCCTCCCGAATCACTGCGTAGTCCATGCTTCCGTCATCCATGATTGCCTCCTGGATCGAAGAGAAAAACGGCAACAGCCACTGGAGCGAGTCAGGAAGAGTCTCATGTGGCTCCTTGAGCTTCAAATTCAGTAACTCATTTTCCCGCTTATTCCCATTTCAGAAACTCACCAATTTGATCTTGTAGGCGACCGAGTCTTCTCCACTGAACTCGTCAACATCGAGACTTTGGAAGGACCAAGAACAGTACGAAAGCATGAGCAAGTCATCCAAAACGGTGTACTGGTGTCCCATTTTGGCAGTTGCAGACGAATACCAGGTGTTTCCACCTGGTCGAATGTCTCCCTCGACTCGTTTCCCATTCCTGTGGCGGGCAGCCAACCCCCAGTCTCCAAGAACAACCCGAACAGTGTTGCGGTGGTCGGGAGCAGAAAGGAAGATGTTCTCCGTCTTCACATCTTGATGCAGGTACCCGAGGCCATGAATTGATTGCAATGCATTGTTGGTTTGGAAGAGGATCTTCTGAATCACTGTGGAAGTCAATTCTCCACGCATCGTCATATGGACAATGTCGAGCACACTTCCGACGCATTCCTGCATACCTGCAAAACAAATGTTGTCTTTCAATACAAGCGTGATTAGGACTAACGGAAGTAGTTCAGTCCTTGGAACTGTCCAACATGCAAGAGTTCCGGTGCCAGTCCTGTTCCTTTCAGCGCTGTCAAAGTTTCCACCTCATTGGTGAATGCGGGGCAATCGGATCTCGTAAACTTGAGAGCGCACGATTCGTCAGTGTCCGAAACCGCCTCCATCACAACTCCAAACGCTCCCTTCCCAAGCATCTCGGTGATCTCGAATCCGTCCACGACGCCTCCAATCTTCAAAACATCCAGTTCATTGCTCATCTGAAAGAAAAGATTCAGAATTATGATGAACATTAAACAGATTTGTTTTGAACTTCAAAAAATTTCACATGAGTCTTGAAAATCATAAAGTTTTCGGTTCAAAGTTTTCGAAATTGAAACAAAAAACACCAACCTTTTCACAAATGTAGTTTCACGTAGTGAGATCTCACAAACACGATAGTCGGCTGAAAAAAACAAACTATTGATTTGAATTGTGGTATTGGTTTGATACAAAGGACAAAAACTAATGGAACAGGAACTTCTTAGAAGT
Organism: Caenorhabditis sinica; assembly: GCA_963932045.1. NCBI lineage: Eukaryota > Metazoa > Nematoda > Chromadorea > Rhabditida > Rhabditidae > Caenorhabditis > Caenorhabditis sinica. The sequence goes on from OZ009938.1 coordinate 29,066,359, forward strand.
TCTCATTCCATCAGTTTTTGTCCTTTGGATCACTGATAAGAAAGAGAAAGAAGGAAGTTTGAGCGTGTGTAGGTATTACTTTCAGCCGAAGCCTGGATGCCTTCAAATCGGCTACCACAATACCAACACAGAAAAAAAGATAAAATCTAGAAAAATGGGAAAAGTAAGAAATAATCTCAAAAAAGCAAAGCACCACTAGTATGAGAAAGTAAAAGAGAAGAAGTGTGAAGGTATTACTTTTTCAGCCGGAGCCTGGATGCCTGAAATTAGGCGACCGGAATACCCCAACACAAAAGAAATAAAAAATAGAAAAATGAAAAGAAGAGAAGTCGAAAGAAGTCACAGGGTGAAGTCTTAGATTTTAACAACATTTAGTCAAAACCAAAAAATCAGGCAACTAAATCACTATATTATTTTTATCTCGTCGAAAGGAAGAGGCACAGACTGCTACCGTCGTTTGAAGGAATGTGGTCTTTCTCAATTTTTAGGCAATTTTTCGACAAAAATTCGGAAAGGAAACAAAAATAAAGGAAAGGCTTGGGTGGAAAAAAACGCGAAATGAGCCTTCAAACTACGGTACTAGTCTGTGACACATATCCCGACATTACTAGTGGTTTGGATATTAGGTTATCACTGATTGTCTTATTCTCTTATTTTTCTTTTTGCAAAATAAGGAAAGGTGGATAGTTCAGAGGATGAACTGGAGAATGTAAAAAATGGAAAAGCTTACTAGTTTTTTGAAACTTTTCTATTCAGAAACAAAATAGAAAAAAGTGATGGTAATGAATAAAAGAATAAAAAAACTGCCCTGCATTGGTTTCTCACTGGATGTTTCTGAAAGTGCTGAAAAGTTTAAGATTATAATATGATGGTGACCTGATACGAATTGAAGTCCAGCCGAAATAAAAACGGGAATCCGAAGCAGAGATGGAGTAGTTGAAGCTGTTTTTGATGGAGAAAAGGTATTTCTTCTATTGTTTTTTTTCTTTATCAACAATTCAATGATGGTTGAGAATGGATAAGCTGAAAAATATATTACATAGTGAATATGTAGTTGTTGAAGTGATCGTTTATACAGGAGACATAGATGATTGAAGATCTGAAAAACACAAAGAGTCCAGACAACACAAAAAGTATACGAAAAAGTCCAAGTGGTCAAATTGACCAGTGTGTTCAACACACTTCAAAAGATCTTCTGAAGATCTAATGAAAACTCTAGCTCTAGTCTCGAAGACTAGTGCAATCAAATCACCAGGACTAAACATCCTTATTTGATTGCAATCCATCGGTTGCATTTCCTCAAATTCTTCTTATCCCTTTCGGTCGTCCTTTAAAAGAAAAAAAACACAAAAAAGATACGCCTACAACCTGGAAATACAACTATTTTTTGTTTACCTTCCATCGGTCGATTCTTTGCTGATCATGTAGAATTTGTGCGGTAATAACAATGTGGTTTATTTTTTACTTTACCTTTATTGTGTCAAGACCATTGTGAAGACGAGCAAATTACACAAGAAAAACGAAATAAAAAATTGAAATTATGTTGGAAAATAGATTCTGAAGCCAAGCTGTAATGCAGCTATAGGCCAGAATGTCTCTCATTTTGAGGTACCCCTTTAACTCATTATCTCAATTCTCAACCCAATAATCTCACGATGCTTGGCTCTATTGTAGCTTGGTTTAATAAAAAAAGTGAAAAATAAAGGGGGAAATGAAAAGAAAAGAATAAGAAAACGGAAAAGTGGAAGATAATAGATGTTGGTTGGCACCTTTCTCTGTGGAAGTGAACATTGGTGCCGTGATCAGTAAAGCGCTGAAACTTCGCGAGTCTAACACTACAATAGAGCCAAGTCATTCAGCAGTACCCTAAGCGATATATATACCCTAACCAACTAACCATACCTAATTCCCATCCCCACAAGAGTAAAAACAATATCTACGCAGATGCAGATCCCCTTTTTACCTCTGTCCATGTCCCCTTAAACCCAAAAGCAAAGTACAGTAATCTGAATGGACTCCCTCCCTCCGCGCGCTCCAAACTCACCTTCTGAAACCTAATTCTCAAAATCTAAGAGTCCTTAAGGGACAAAATGAAAAATAAACTGACTTCCACTCCTTCGAATCGATCGTCCTCATCTCAATCCTTCTCAAACTCCATCTCTCGATTTTGGGCCATTTTCCATCCGAATTTCCATCCGTATGTTGTTGATTTCGACTGGAATTGAGAGTAAACCATCTTAGAAGACGCCTCTTGTTATCGATTTGCCACCAATGGCTCTTTCCTAGAAGAATGATTGATATTTTTCTTGAAATTTTGGAAGAAAATTTTTTAGTGATTTTTTTGCCCAAAATTCGAGAAATTTCTTGAAAAATGTTGTTTTTTGATACTTTTTCTTACTGAATCTGTTGAGAAACCTTAGTCTCTTCCCGATTTCATAACTTTTTCCTACAATTTCTAAGAAATTTGAACTTTTTTCGCACTTTTTTCGTGGATTTTTGACCCTACTTCAAAAAAGCGTTGTAGGAAGCCGGCATGATGTGGCATTTTTGTAAAAAGTTTTTTAAAAATTCAACCGGGTTCTGTTTTACAAGTCTACAGAAAATCAGACAAAAATCTCAAAAATTGAGAACTTTATGAATTTTTTAAGTTCTTCAACATAAAAGTGAATGTAACTCAATTTTTTTGCTAGTAAACATACCTTAATTTTTACATCATTCGATTTGTCGTAAAAAGTAGATGTCCATTAAAAAAAATTTGACAATAATCGGACCACTTTTAGGAGGTTTATGGAGGAAAAACTGAGAGCAAACTGAAATTTTTTCCCTCTGGAAAGCTCCAACTCACCAATGGGCGGTGCAACGTGGCGCCACGTGGATGCCCTATTTTCTTGTTTACGGCTTCTAGAACCTTTTTTGTAGTTTGTAGTTTGGTCAATTTGAGTGTAGTTTGGTCAATTGAAGTGTACTCTGGGGTAAGAAGACATGGGGAATCCGAATTTTTTGGTTTTGAAGTCGTCAGAAGCTCCCACGTCATCTGAAGACGTCAGGATAGCGCGGACATAGAGAATGCAATGAATCTCACGAACAGTATGACTAAAGTGACCCTTGTTTTATATCGTTGGAATCCTTATGATGTGACGATGATCAAGCTTTGAGTCGATTTTTATTTGGAGCACTTCAGAAGACGTTAGGCCTCCAGATGACGTTAAAAACGAGAATCCACTGTATCTCACGACCCGTATCGATAAAGTGCCCCTTGTTTTATATCGTTGGAATCCTTATGATGTGACGATGATCAAGCTTTGAGTCGATTTTTATTTGGAGCACTTCAGAAGACGTTAGGTTTCCAGATGACGTTAAAAACAAGAATCCACTGTATCTCACGACCCGTATCAATAAAGTGCCCCTTGTCTTATATCATTGGAATCCTTATGATGTGATGATGATCAAGCTTTGAGTTGATTTTTATTTGGAGCACTTCAGAAGACGTTAGGCCTCCAGATGACGTTGAAAACAAGAATCCACTGTATCTCACGACCCGTATCAATAAAGTGCCCCTTGTCTTATATCATTGGAATCCTTATGATGTGATGATGATCAAGCTTTGAGTTGATTTTTATTTGGAGCACTTCAGAAGACGTTAGGCCTCCAGATGACGTTAAAATCAAGAATCCACTGTATCTCACGACCCGTATCAATAAAGTGCCCCTTGTCTTATATCATTGGAATCCTTATGATGTGACGATGATCAAGCTTTGAGTTGATTTTTATTTCGAGCACTTCAGAAGACGTTAGGACTTCAGATGACGTTAAAAACAAGAATCCACTGTATCTCACGACACGTATCAATAAAGTGCCAGTTGTCTTATATCATTGGAATCTTCGGACTGAGTGAAGAGCTGGTTCGTATGGGGACTACTCCCACCAGGTGTCATCTTAGTGGAACCTAGACTTTACTATACCACGAATCTAACTAACTTACTAGTTGAGGTTCTAAGGTGCTAGGGGGGTGAATACATGAAAATTAGAGGGGACAGATTAAATGAACTAGAACCAAGATACGATTGATTGCGCCGTAGATTACAAACAAAGGGAAAACTCGGGGTCCCTTGGATTGCCCTGTTGGTAGAATAAGAACAGAGGGTTTCACTAGTGTGGAAAAGAGCTCATGACTTCTCTTTTCCAATGCTGATGCTTGGAAAACTCTGAATCCCTTTTTGATCACGCGCACTGTGAACGCCTTCGCAAGGTGACATGGAACTGAATAGTGCTGAGTATGACTAGGACCTAACCTCTTGTCTACCTAGAGGTGTTCTTGTGAGAAGAAAAGTGGGAAATTAGCACTCAAAACTTTCTCAGTGAATCCTGCGATCGTTTTTCGAGCTCAATGTGGGACCTCCATTTGATAATACAAAAGGTTTTCCCTGATGTTGTTGGGGAACCTTGTTATCCTTCCACTTTCTTCTTCTCCTCACATAGAACATGGTTATTCTCTTATATCTTTATTATTGAGGAATCTTATGGTGTAGTCTTATACAATCAATGTTCTAGACAAGAAACAAAGGGATGATGTTAAACATATAAAACTAGGCCTATGAATCACATAATAAGAGAAAATCCACGAGACGAGTGTTCGGTCTCGGGTCCTTAGTCAAGACTGAATATGCGGGTGGCAAACGAGTCTCCCGAGAAGAGAGAGAGAAGATGCACAGAGAAAGCGAGACCTCTCCCGAAGGGAGTGGGCGTGGCTAGACTATCACAGTAGGCTTATGAGGTCTGGAAGGCTTGGCCAAGTAGGCCTGAAAGATCTGAGGTCTAGAAGGCTCTGGATGGTAGGCTTATGAGGTCTGGAAGGCTTGGCCAAGTAGGCCTGAAAGATCTGAGGTCTAGAAGGCTCTGGATGGTAGGCTTATGAGGTCTGGAAGGCTTGGCCAAGTAGGTTTGGTAGGGCTTTGAGGTCTAGAAGGCTCTGGATAGTAGGCTTATGAGGTCTGGAAGGCTTGGCCTAGTAAGTTTGGGAGGCCTACCATCCAGAGCCTTCTAGACCTCAAAGACCTCCCAAACCTACTTGGCCAAGCCTTCCAGACCTCATAAGCCTACCACCCAGATCTTTCTAGACCTCAAAGACCTCCCAAACCTACTTGGCCAAGCCTTCCAGACCTCATAAGCCTACCACCCAGATCTTTCTAGACCTCAAAGACCTCCCAAACCTACTTGGCCAAGCCTTCCAGACCTCATAAGCCTACCACCCAGATCTTTCTAGACCTCAAAGACCTTCCAAACCTACTTGGCCAAACCTTCCAGACCTCATAAGCCTACCACCCAGATCTTTCTAGACCTCAAAGACCTCCCAAACCTACTTGGCCAAGCCTTCCAGACCTCATAAGCCTACCACCCAGATCTTTCTAGACCTCAAAGACCTCCCAAACCTACTTGGCTAAGCCTTCCAGACCTCATAAGCCTACCACCCAGATCTTTCTAGACCTCAAAGACCTCCCAAACCTACTTGGCTAAGCCTTCCAGACCTCATAAGCCTACCACCCAGATCTTTCTAGACCTCAAAGACCTTCCAAACCTACTTGGCCAAACCTTCCAGACCTCATAAGCCTACCACCCAGATCTTTCTAGACCTCAAAGACCTCCCAAACCTACTTGGCCAAGCCTTCCAGACCTCATAAGCCTACCACCCAGATCTTTCTAGACCTCAAAGACCTCCCAAACCTACTTGGCTAAGCCTTCCAGACCTCATAAGCCTACCACCCAGATCTTTCTAGACCTCAAAGACCTCCCAAACCTACTTGGCTAAGCCTTCCAGACCTCATAAGCCTCCCATCCAGATCTTTCTAGACCTCAAAGACCTCCCAAACCTACTTGGCTAAGCCTTCCAGACCTCATAAGCCTCCCATCCAGATCTTTCTAGACCTCAAAGACCTCCCAAACCTACTTGGCTAAGCCTTCCAGACCTCATAAGCCTACCACCCAGATCTTTCTAGACCTCAAAGACCTTCCAAACCTACTTGGCCAAACCTTCCAGACCTCATAAGCCTACCACCCAGATCTTTCTAGACCTCAAAGACCTCCCAAACCTACTTGGCCAAGCCTTCCAGACCTCATAAGCCTACCACCCAGATCTTTCTAGACCTCAAAGACCTCCCAAACCTACTTGGCTAAGCCTTCCAGACCTCATAAGCCTACCATCCAGATCTTTCTAGACCTCAAAGACCTCCCAAACCTACTTGGCTAAGCCTTCCAGACCTCATAAGCCTCCCATCCAGATCTTTCTAGACTTCAAAGACCTCCCAAACCTACTTGGCCAAGCCTTCCAGACCTCATAAGCCTCCCATCCAGATCTTTCTAGACCTCAAAGACCTCCCAAACCTACTTGGCTAAGCCTTCCAGACCTCATAAGCCTACCACCCAGATCTTTCTAGACCTCAAAGACCTCCCAAACCTACTTGGCTAAGCCTTCCAGACCTCATAAGCCTACCATCCAGATCTTTCTAGACCTCAAAGACCTCCCAAACCTTCTTGGCCAAGCCTTCCAGACCTCATAAGCCTACCATCCAAAGCCTTCTAGACCTCAAAGACCTCCCAAACCTACTTGGCCAAGCCTTCCAGACCTCATAAGCCTCCCATCCAGAGCCTCCTAGACCTCAAGATCTTTCAGGCCTACTTGGCCAAGCCTTCCAGACCTCATAAGCCTACCATCCAGAGCCTTCTAGACCTCAAAGACCTCCCAAACCTACTTGGCCAAGCGTTCCAGACCTCATAAGCCTGCCATCCAGAGCCTTCTAGACCTCAAAGACCTCCCAAACTTACTGGGCCAAGCCTTCCAGACCTCATAAGCCTACCATCCAGAGCCTTCTAGACCTCAAAGACCTCCCAAACCTACTTGGCCAAGCCTTCCAGACCTCATAAGCCTACCATCCAGAACCTTCTAGACCTCAAAGACCTCCCAAACCTACTTGGCCAAGCCTTCCAGACCTCATAAGCCTACCATCCAGAACCTTCTAGACCTCAAAGACCTCCCAAACCTACTTGGCCAAGCCTTCCAGACCTCATAAGCCTACCATCCAGAACCTTCTAGACCTCAAAGACCTCCCAAACCTACTTGGCCAAGCCTTCCAGACCTCATAAGCCTACCATCCAGAACCTTCTAGACCTCAAAGACCTCCCAAACCTACTTGGCCAAGACTTCCAGACCTCATCAGCCACCATCCAGAACCTTCTAGACCTCAAAGACCTCCCAAACCTACTTGGCCAAGCCTTCCAGACCTCATCAGCCACCATCCAGAGCCTTCTAGACCTCAAAGACCTCCCAAACCTACTTGGCCAAGCCTTCCAGACCTCATAAGCCTACCATCCAGAGCCTTCTAGACCTCAAAGACCTCCCAAACCAACTTGGCCAAGCCTTCCAGACCTCATCAGCCACCAATTCAGAGCCTTCTAGACCTCAAAGACCTCCCAAACCTACTTGACCAAGCCTTCCAGGCCTGATAAGCCTCCCATCCAGAGCCTTCTAGACCTCAAAGACCTCCCAAACCTACTTGACCAAGCCTTCCAGACCTCATAAGCCTACCATCCAGAGCCTTCTAGACATCAAAGACCTCCCAAACCTACTTGACCAAGCCTTCCAGACCTCATAAGCCTACCATCCAGAGCCTTCTAGACCTCAAAGACCTCCCAAACCTACTTGACCAAGCCTTCCAGATCTCATAAGTCTACCATCCAGAGCCTTCTAGACCTCAAAGACCTCCCAAACCTACTTGACCAAGCCTTCCAGGCCTGATAAGCCTCCCATCCAGAGCCTTCTAGACCTCAAAGACCTCCCAAACCTACTTGACCAAGCCTTCCAGACCTCATATGCCTACCATCCAGAGCCTTCTAGACCTCAAAGACCTCCCAAACCTACTTGGCCAAGCCTTCCAGACCTCATAAGCCTCCCATCCAGAGCCTCTTAGACCTCAAGATCTTTCAGGCCTACTTGGCCAAGCCTTCCAGACCTCATAAGCCTACCATCCAGAGTCTTCTAGACCTCAAAGACCTCCCAAACCTACTTGGCCAAGCCTTCCAGACCTCATAAGCCTACCATCCAGAGCCTTCTAGACCTCAAAGACCTCCCAAACCTACTTGGCCAAGCCTTCCAGACCTCATCAGCCACCAATTCAGAGCCTTCTAGACCTCAAAGACCTCCCAAACCTACTTGACCAAGCCTTCCAGGCCTGATAAGCCTCCCATCCAGAGCCTTCTAGACCTCAAAGACCTCCCAAACCTACTTGACCAAGCCTTCCAGACCTCATAAGCCTCCCATCCAGAGCCTTCTAAACCTCAAAGACCTCCCAAACCTACTTGGCCAAGCCTTCCAGACCTCATAAGCCTACCATCCAGAGCCTTCTAGACCTCAAAGACCTCCCAAACCTACTTGACCAAGCCTTCCAGACCTCATAAGCCTACCATCCAGAGTCTTCTAGACCTCAAAGACCTCCCAAACCTACTTGGCCAAGCCTTCCAGACCTCATAAGCCTACGATCCAGAGCCTTCTAGACCTCAAAGACCTCCCAAACCTACTTGACCAAGCCTTCCAGACCTCATAAGCCTCCCATCCAGAGCCTTCTAGACCTCAAAGACCTCCCAAACCTACTTGACCAAGCCTTCCAGACCTCATAAGCCTACCATCCAGAGCCTTCTAGACCTCAAAGACCTCCCAAACCTACTCGACCAAGCCTTCCAGACCTCATAAGCCTCCCATCCAGAGCCTTCTAGACCTCAAAGACCTCCCAAACCTACTTGACCAAGCCTTCCAGACCTCATAAGCCTACCATCCAGAGCCTTCTAGACCTCAAAGACCTCCCAAACATACTTGACCAAGGCTTCCAGACCTCATAAGCCTACCATCCAGAGCCTTCTAGACCTCAAAGACCTCCCAAACCTACTTGACCAAGCCTTCCAGACCTCATAAGCCTACCATCCAGAGCCTTCTAGACCTCAAAGACCTCCCAAACCTACTTGGCCAAGCCTTCCAGACCTCATAAGCCTCCCATCCAGAGCCTCTTAGACCTCAAGATCTTTCAGGCCTACTTGGCCAAGCCTTCCAGACCTCATAAGCCTACCATCCAGAGCCTTCTAGACCTCAAAGACCTCCCAAACCTACTTGACCAAGCCTTCCAGACCTCATAAGCCTACCATCCAGAGCCTTCTAGACCTCAAAGACCTCCCAAACCTACTTGACCAAGCCTTCCAGACCTCATAAGCCTACCATCCAGAGCCTTCTAGACCTCAAAGACCTCCCAAACCTACTTGGCCAAGCCTTCCAGACCTCATAAGCCTCCCATCCAGAGCCTCTTAGACCTCAAGATCTTTCAGGCCTACTTGGCCAAGCCTTCCAGACCTCATAAGCCTACCATCCAGAGCCTTCTAGACCTCAAAGACCTCCCAAACCTACTTGACCAAGCCTTCCAGACCTCATAAGCCTACCATCCAGAGCCTTCTAGACCTCAAAGACCTCCCAAACCTACTTGGCCAAGCCTTCCAGACCTCATAAGCCTCCCATCCAGAGCCTCTTAGACCTCAAGATCTTTCAGGCCTACTTGGCCAAGCCTTCCAGACCTCATAAGCCTACCATCCAGAGTCTTCTAGACCTCAAAGACCTCCCAAACCTACTTGGCCAAGCCTTCCAGACCTCATAAGCCTACCATCCAGAGCCTTCTAGACCTCAAAGACCTCCCAAACCTACTTGACCAAGCCTTCCAGACCTCATAAGCCTCCCATCCAGAGCCTTCTAGACCTCAAAGACCTCCCAAACCTACTTGACCAAGCCTTCCAGACCTCATAAGCCTACCATCCAGAGCCTTCTAGACCTCAAAGACCTCCCAAACCTACTTGGCCAAGCCTTCCAGACCTCATAAGCCTCCCATCCAGAGCCTCTTAGACCTCAAGATCTTTCAGGCCTACTTGGCCAAGCCTTCCAGACCTCATAAGCCTACCATCCAGAGTCTTCTAGACCTCAAAGACCTCCCAAACCTACTTGGCCAAGCCTTCCAGACCTCATAAGCCTACCATCCAGAGCCTTCTAGACCTCAAAGACCTCCCAAACCTACTTGACCAAGCCTTCCAGACCTCATAAGCCTCCCATCCAGAGCCTTCTAGACCTCAAAGACCTCCCAAACCTACTTGACCAAGCCTTCCAGACCTCATAAGCCTACCATCCAGAGCCTTCTAGACCTCAAAGACCTCCCAAACATACTTGACCAAGCCTTCCAGACCTCATAAGCCTCCCATCCAGAGCCTCTTAGACCTCAAGATCTTTCAGGCCTACTTGGCCAAGCCTTCCAGACCTCATAAGCCTACCATCCAGAGTCTTCTAGACCTCAAAGACCTCCCAAACCTACTTGGCCAAGCCTTCCAGACCTCATAAGCCTACCATCCAGAGCCTTCTAGACCTCAAAGACCTCCCAAACCTACTTGACCAAGCCTTCCAGACCTCATAAGCCTCCCATCCAGAGCCTTCTAGACCTCAAAGACCTCCCAAACCTACTTGACCAAGCCTTCCAGACCTCATAAGCCTACCATCCAGAGCCTTCTAGACCTCAAAGACCTCCCAAACCTACTTGGCCAAGCCTTCCAGACCTCATAAGCCTCCCATCCAGAGCCTCTTAGACCTCAAGATCTTTCAGGCCTACTTGGCCAAGCCTTCCAGACCTCATAAGCCTACCATCCAGAGTCTTCTAGACCTCAAAGACCTCCCAAACCTACTTGGCCAAGCCTTCCAGACCTCATAAGCCTACCATCCAGAGCCTTCTAGACCTCAAAGACCTCCCAAACCTACTTGACCAAGCCTTCCAGACCTCATAAGCCTCCCATCCAGAGCCTTCTAGACCTCAAAGACCTCCCAAACCTACTTGACCAAGCCTTCCAGACCTCATAAGCCTACCATCCAGAGCCTTCTAGACCTCAAAGACCTCCCAAACCTACTTGACCAAGCCTTCCAGACCTCATAAGCCTACCATCCAGAGCCTTCTAGACCTCAAAGACCTCCCAAACCTACTTGGCCAAGCCTTCCAGACCTCATAAGCCTCCCATCCAGAGCCTCTTAGACCTCAAGATCTTTCAGGCCTACTTGGCCAAGCCTTCCAGACCTCATAAGCCTACCATCCAGAGCCTTCTAGACCTCAAAAACCTCCCAAACATACTTGACCAAGCCTTCCAGACCTCATAAGCCTCCCATCCAGAGCCTCTTAGACCTCAAGATCTTTCAGGCCTACTTGGCCAAGCCTTCCAGACCTCATAAGCCTACCATCCAGAGCCTTCTAGACCTCAAAGACCTCCCAAACCTACTTGACCAAGCCTTCCAGACCTCATAAGCCTACCATCCAGAGCCTTCTAGACCTCAAAGACCTCCCAAACCTACTTGGCCAAGCCTTCCAGACCTCATAAGCCTCCCATCCAGAGCCTCTTAGACCTCAAGATCTTTCAGGCCTACTTGGCCAAGCCTTCCAGACCTCATAAGCCTACCATCCAGAGTCTTCTAGACCTCAAAGACCTCCCAAACCTACTTGGCCAAGCCTTCCAGACCTCATAAGCCTACCATCCAGAGTCTTCTAGACCTCAAAGACCTCCCAAACCTACTTGGCCAAGCCTTCCAGACCTCATAAGCCTACCATCCAGAGCCTTCTAGACCTCAAAGACCTCCCAAACCTACTTGACCAAGCCTTCCAGGCCTGATAAGCCTACCATCCAGAGCCTTCTAGACCTCAAAGACCTCCCAAACCTACTTGACCAAGCCTTCCAGACCTCATAAGCCTACCATCCAGAGCCTTCTAGACCTCAAAGACCTCCCAAACCTACTTGACCAAGCCTTCCAGACCTCATAAGCCTACCATCCAGAGCCTTCTAGACCTCAAAGACCTCCCAAACCTACTTGACCAAGCCTTCCAGACCTCATAAGCCTACCATCCAGAGCCTTCTAGACCTCAAAGACCTCCCAAACCTACTTGGCCAAGCCTTCCAGACCTCATAAGCCTCCCATCCAGAGCCTCTTAGACCTCAAGATCTTTCAGGCCTACTTGGCCAAGCCTTCCAGACCTCATAAGCCTACCATCCAGAGTCTTCTAGACCTCAAAGACCTCCCAAACCTACTTGACCAAGCCTTCCAGACCTCATAAGCCTCCCATCCAGAGCCTTCTAGACCTCAAAGACCTCCCAAACCTACTTGACCAAGCCTTCCAGACCTCATAAGCCTACCATCCAGAGCCTTCTAGACCTCAAAGACCTCCCAAACCTACTTGACCAAGCCTTCCAGACCTCATAAGCCTACCATCCAGAGCCTTCTAGACCTCAAAGACCTCCCAAACCTACTTGGCCAAGCCTTCCAGACCTCATAAGCCTCCCATCCAGAGCCTCTTAGACCTCAAGATCTTTCAGGCCTACTTGGCCAAGCCTTCCAGACCTCATAAGCCTACCATCCAGAGTCTTCTACACCTCAAAGACCTCCCAAACCTACTTGACCAAGCCTTCCAGACCTCATAAGCCTACCATCCAGAGCCTTCTAGACCTCAAAGACCTCCCAAACCTACTTGACCAAGCCTTCCAGACCTCATAAGCCTACCATCCAGAGCCTTCTAGACCTCAAAGACCTCCCAAACCTACTTGGCCAAGCCTTCCAGACCTCATAAGCCTCCCATCCAGAGCCTCTTAGACCTCAAGATCTTTCAGGCCTACTTGGCCAAGCCTTCCAGACCTCATAAGCCTACCATCCAGAGCCTTCTAGACCTCAAAGACCTCCCAAACCTACTTGACCAAGCCTTCCAGACCTCATAAGCCTCCCATCCAGAGCCTTCTAGACCTCAAAGACCTCCCAAACCTACTTGACCAAGCCTTCCAGACCTCATAAGCCTACCATCCAGAGCCTTCTAGACCTCAAAGACCTCCCAAACATACTTGACCAAGCCTTCCAGACCTCATAAGCCTACCATCCAGAGCCTTCTAGACCTCAAAGACCTCCCAAACCTACTTGACCAAGCCTTCCAGACCTCATAAGCCTACCATCCAGAGCCTTCTAGACCTCAAAGACCTTCCAAACCTACTTGGCCAAGCCTTCCAGACCTCATAAGCCTACCATCCAGAGCCTTCTAGACCTCAAAGACCTCCCAAACATACTTGACCAAGCCTTCCAGACCTCATAAGCCTACCATCCAGAGCCTTCTAGACCTCAAAGACCTCCCAAACCTACTTGACCAAGCCTTCCAGACCTCATAAGCCTACCATCCAGAGCCTTCTAGACCTCAAAGACCTCCCAAACATACTTGACCAAGCCTTCCAGACCTCATAAGCCTACCATCCAGAGCCTTCTAGACCTCAAAGACCTCCCAAACCTACTTGACCAAGCCTTCCAGACCTCATAAGCCTACCATCCAGAGCCTTCTAGACCTCAAAGACCTCCCAAACCTACTTGGCCAAGCCTTCCAGACCTCATAAGCCTCCCATCCAGAGCCTCTTAGACCTCAAGATCTTTCAGGCCTACTTGGCCAAGCCTTCCAGACCTCATAAGCCTACCATCCAGAGTCTTCTAGACCTCAAAGACCTCCCAAACCTACTTGACCAAGCCTTCCAGACCTCATAAGCCTACCATCCAGAGCCTTCTAGACCTCAAAGACCTCCCAAACCTACTTGACCAAGCCTTCCAGACCTCATAAGCCTACCATCCAGAGCCTTCTAGACCTCAAAGACCTCCCAAACCTACTTGGCCAAGCCTTCCAGACCTCATAAGCCTCCCATCCAGAGCCTCTTAGACCTCAAGATCTTTCAGGCCTACTTGGCCAAGCCTTCCAGACCTCATAAGCCTACCATCCAGAGCCTTCTAGACCTCAAAGACCTCCCAAACCTACTTGACCAAGCCTTCCAGACCTCATAAGCCTACCATCCAGAGCCTTCTAGACCTCAAAGACCTCCCAAACATACTTGACCAAGCCTTCCAGACCTCATAAGCCTCCCATCCAGAGCCTCTTAGACCTCAAGATCTTTCAGGCCTACTTGGCCAAGCCTTCCAGACCTCATAAGCCTACCATCCAGAGCCTTCTAGACCTCAAAGACCTCCCAAACCTACTTGGCCAAGCCTTCCAGGCCTGATAAGCCTCCCATCCAGAGCCTCCAAGACCTCAAGATCTTTCAGGCCTACTTGGCCAAGCCTTCCAGACCTCATAAGCCTACCATCCAGAGTCTTCTAGACCTCAAAGACCTCCCAAACCTACTTGGCCAAGCCTTCCAGACCTCATAAGCCTACCATCCAGAGTCTTCTAGACCTCAAAGACCTCCCAAACCTACTTGGCCAAGCCTTCCAGACCTCATAAGCCTACCATCCAGAGCCTTCTAGACCTCAAAGACCTCCCAAACCAACTTGGCCAAGCCTTCCAGGCCTGATAAGCCTCCCATCCAGAGCCTCCTAGACCTCAAGATCTTTCAGGCCTACTTGGCCAAGCCTTCCAGACCTCATCAGCCTACCATCCGAGACCTCCTAGACCTCAAAGACCTCCCAAACCAACTTGGCCAAGCCTTCCAGACCTCATCAGCCTACCATCCGAGACCTCCTAGACCTCAAAGACCTCCCAAACCAACTTGGCCAAGCCTTCCAGACCTCATAAGCCTCCCATCCAGAGCCTCCTAGACCTCAAGATCTTTCAGGCCTACTTGGCCAAGCCTTCCAGACCTCATCAGCCTACCATCCGAGACCTCCTAGACCTCAAAGACCTCCCAAACCTACTTGGCCAAGCCTTCCAGACCTCATAAGCCTACCATCCAGAGCCTTCTAGACCTCAAAGACCTCCCAAACCTACTTGGCCAAGCCTTCCAGACCTCATAAGCCTCCCATCCAGAGCCTCCAAGACCTCAAGATCTTTCAGGCCTACTTGGCCAAGCCTTCCAGACCTCATCAGCCTACCATCCGAGACCTCCTAGACCTCAAAGACCTCCCAAACCTACTTGACCAAGCCTTCCAGGCCTCATAAGCCTACCATCCGAGACCTCCTAGACCTCAAAGACCTCCCAAACCTACTTGGCCAAGCCTTCCAGACCTCATAAGCCTACCATCCAGAGCCTTCTAGACCTCAAAGACCTCCCAAACCTACTTGACCATGCCTTCCCGACCTCATAAGCCTACCATCCAGAGCCTTCTAGACCTCAAAGACCTCCCAAACCTACTTGGCCAAGCCTTCCAGACCTCATAAGCCTCCCATCCAGAGCCTCCAAGACCTCAAGATCTTTCAGGCCTACTTGGCCAAGCCTTCCAGACCTCATCAGCCTACCATCCGAGACCTCCTAGACCTCAAAGACCTCCCAAACCTACTTGGCCAAGCCTTCCAGACCTCATAAGCCTACCATCCAGAGCCTTCTAGACCTCAAAGACCTCCCAAACCTACTTGGCCAAGCCTTCCAGACCTCATAAGCCTACCATCCAGAGCCTTCTAGACCTCTAAGACCTCCCAAACCTACTTGACCAAGCCTTCCAGGCCTGATAAGCCTCCCATCCAGAGCCTCCAAGACCTCAAAATCTTTCAGGCCTACTTGGCCAAGCCTTCCAGACCTCATAAGCCTACCATCTGAGACCTCCTAGACCTCAAAGACCTCCCAAACCTACTTGGCCAAGCCTTCCAGACCTCATAAGCCTACCATCCAGAGCCTTCTAGACCTCAAAGACCTCCCAAACCAACTTGGCCAAGCCTTCCAGGCCTGATAAACCTCCCATCCAGAGCCTCCTAGACCTCAAGATCTTTCAGGCCTACTTGGCCAAGCCTTCCAGACCTCATCAGCCTACCATCCGAGACCTCCTAGACCTCAAAGACCTCCCAAACCTACTTGGCCAAGCCTTCCAGACCTCATAAGCCTACCATCCGAGACCTCCTAGACCTCAAAGACCTCCCAAACCTACTTGGCCAAGCCTTCCAGACCTCATAAGCCTACCATCCAGAGCCTCCTAGACCTCAAGATCTTTCAGGCCTACTTGGCCAAGCCTTCCAGACCTCATCAGCCTACCATCCGAGACCTCCTAGACCTCAAAGACCTCCCAAACCTACTTGACCAAGCCTTCCAGACCTCATAAGCCTCCCATCCAGAGCCTTCTAGACCTCAAAGACCTCCCAAACATACTTGACCAAGCCTTCCAGACCTCATAAGCCTACCATCCAGAGCCTTCTAGACCTCAAAGACCTCCCAAACCTACTTGACCAAGCCTTCCAGACCTCATAAGCCTACCATCCAGAGCCTTCTAGACCTCAAAGACCTCCCAAACCTACTTGACCAAGCCTTCCAGACCTCATAAGCCTACCATCCAGAGCCTTCTAGACCTCAAAGACCTCCCAAACCTACTTGACCAAGCCTTCCAGACCTCATAAGCCTACCATCCGAGACCTCCTAGACCTCAAAGACCTCCCAAACCTACTTGACCAAGCCTTCCAGACCTCATAAGCCTCCCATCCAGAGCCTTCTAGACCTCAAAGACCTCCCAAACCTACTTGGCCAAGCCTTCCAGACCTCATAAGCCTACCATCCAGAGCCTTCTAGACCTCAAAGACCTCCCAAACATACTTGACCAAGCCTTCCAGACCTCATAAGCCTACCATCCAGAGCCTTCTAGACCTCAAAGACCTCCCAAACCTACTTGACCAAGCCTTCCAGACCTCATAAGCCTACCATCCAGAGCCTTCTAGACCTCAAAGACCTCCCAAACATACTTGACCAAGCCTTCCAGACCTCATAAGCCTACCATCCAGAGCCTTCTAGACCTCAAAGACCTCCCAAACCTACTTGACCAAGCCTTCCAGACCTCATAAGCCTACCATCCAGAGCCTTCTAGACCTCAAAGACCTCCCAAACCTACTTGGCCAAGCCTTCCAGACCTCATAAGCCTCCCATCCAGAGCCTCTTAGACCTCAAGATCTTTCAGGCCTACTTGGCCAAGCCTTCCAGACCTCATAAGCCTACCATCCAGAGTCTTCTAGACCTCAAAGACCTCCCAAACCTACTTGACCAAGCCTTCCAGACCTCATAAGCCTACCATCCAGAGCCTTCTAGACCTCAAAGACCTCCCAAACCTACTTGACCAAGCCTTCCAGACCTCATAAGCCTACCATCCAGAGCCTTCTAGACCTCAAAGACCTCCCAAACCTACTTGGCCAAGCCTTCCAGACCTCATAAGCCTCCCATCCAGAGCCTCTTAGACCTCAAGATCTTTCAGGCCTACTTGGCCAAGCCTTCCAGACCTCATAAGCCTACCATCCAGAGCCTTCTAGACCTCAAAGACCTCCCAAACATACTTGACCAAGCCTTCCAGACCTCATAAGCCTCCCATCCAGAGCCTCTTAGACCTCAAGATCTTTCAGGCCTACTTGGCCAAGCCTTCCAGACCTCATAAGCCTACCATCCAGAGCCTTCTAGACCTCAAAGACCTCCCAAACCTACTTGGCCAAGCCTTCCAGGCCTGATAAGCCTCCCATCCAGAGCCTCCAAGACCTCAAGATCTTTCAGGCCTACTTGGCCAAGCCTTCCAGACCTCATAAGCCTACCATCCAGAGTCTTCTAGACCTCAAAGACCTCCCAAACCTACTTGGCCAAGCCTTCCAGACCTCATAAGCCTACCATCCAGAGTCTTCTAGACCTCAAAGACCTCCCAAACCTACTTGGCCAAGCCTTCCAGACCTCATAAGCCTACCATCCAGAGCCTTCTAGACCTCAAAGACCTCCCAAACCAACTTGGCCAAGCCTTCCAGGCCTGATAAGCCTCCCATCCAGAGCCTCCTAGACCTCAAGATCTTTCAGGCCTACTTGGCCAAGCCTTCCAGACCTCATCAGCCTACCATCCGAGACCTCCTAGACCTCAAAGACCTCCCAAACCAACTTGGCCAAGCCTTCCAGACCTCATAAGCCTACCATCCGAGACCTCCTAGACCTCAAAGACCTCCCAAACCTACTTGGCCAAGCCTTCCAGACCTCATAAGCCTACCATCCAGAGCCTTCTAGACCTCAAAGACCTCCCAAACCTACTTGGCCAAGCCTTCCAGACCTCATAAGCCTCCCATCCAGAGCCTCCAAGACCTCAAGATCTTTCAGGCCTACTTGGCCAAGCCTTCCAGACCTCATCAGCCTACCATCCGAGACCTCCTAGACCTCAAAGACCTCCCAAACCTACTTGACCAAGCCTTCCAGGCCTCATAAGCCTACCATCCGAGACCTCCTAGACCTCAAAGACCTCCCAAACCTACTTGGCCAAGCCTTCCAGACCTCATAAGCCTACCATCCAGAGCCTTCTAGACCTCAAAGACCTCCCAAACCTACTTGACCAAGCCTTCCAGACCTCATAAGCCTACCATCCAGAGCCTTCTAGACCTCAAAGACCTCCCAAACCTACTTGACCATGCCTTCCCGACCTCATAAGCCTACCATCCAGAGCCTTCTAGACCTCAAAGACCTCCCAAACCTACTTGGCCAAGCCTTCCAGACCTCATAAGCCTCCCATCCAGAGCCTCCAAGACCTCAAGATCTTTCAGGCCTACTTGGCCAAGCCTTCCAGACCTCATAAGCCTACCATCTGAGACCTCCTAGACCTCAAAGACCTCCCAAACCTACTTGACCAAGCCTTCCAGGCCTCATAAGCCTACCATCCGAGACCTCCTAGACCTCAAAGACCTCCCAAACCTACTTGGCCAAGCCTTCCAGGCCTCATAAGCCTACCATCCGAGACCTCCTAGACCTCAAAGACCTCCCAAACCTACTTGACCAAGCCTTCCAGACCTCATAAGCCTACCATCCAGAGCCTTCTAGACCTCAAAGACCTCCCAAACCTACTTGACCAAGCCTTCCAGGCCTGATAAGCCTCCTATCCAGAGCCTCCAAGACCTCAAAATCTTTCAGGCCTACTTGGCCAAGCCTTCCAGACCTCATAAGCCTACCATCTGAGACCTCCTAGACCTCAAAGACCTCCCAAACCTACTTGGCCAAGCCTTCCAGACCTCATAAGCCTACCATCCAGAGCCTTCTAGACCTCAAAGACCTCCCAAACCAACTTGGCCAAGCCTTCCAGGCCTGATAAACCTCCCATCCAGAGCCTCCTAGACCTCAAGATCTTTCAGGCCTACTTGGCCAAGCCTTCCAGACCTCATCAGCCTACCATCCGAGACCTCCTAGACCTCAAAGACCTCCCAAACCTACTTGGCCAAGCCTTCCAGACCTCATAAGCCACCATCCAGTGCCTTCTAGACCTCAAAGACCTCCCAAACCTACTTGGCCAAGCCTTCCAGACCTCATAAGCCTACCATCCAGAGCCTTCTAGACCTCAAAGACCTCCCAAACCTACTTGGCCAAGCCTTCCAGGCCTGATAAGCCTCCCATCCAGAGCCTCCTAGACCTCAAGATCTTTCAGGCCTACTTGGCCAAGCCTTCCAGGCCTGATAAGCCTACCATCCAGAGCCTTCTAGACCTCAAAGACCTCCCAAACCTACTTGACCAAGCCTTCCAGGCCTGATAAGCCTCCCATCCAGAGCCTTCTAGACCTCAAAGACCTCCCAAACCTACTTGACCAAGCCTTCCAGACCTCATAAGCCTACCATCCAGAGCCTTCTAGACCTCAAAGACCTCCCAAACCTACTTGGCCAAGCCTTCCAGGCCTGATAAGCCTCCCATCCAGAGCCTTCTAGACCTCAAAGACCTCCCAAACCTACTTGGCCAAGCCTTCCAGACCTCATAAGCCACCATCCAGATCTTTCTAGACCTCAAAGACCTCCCAAACCAACTTGGCCAAGCCTTCCAGGCCTGATAAGCCTCCCATCCAGAGCCTTCTAGACCTCAAAGACCTCCCAAACCTACTTGACCAAGCCTTCCAGGCCTCATAAGCCTACCATCCAGAGCTTTCTAGACCTCAAAGACCTCCCAAACCTACTTGGCCAAGCCTTCCAGACCTCATAAGCCTACCATCCAGAACCTTCTAGACCTCAAAGACCTCCCAAACCTACTTGACCAAGCCTTCCAGGCCTGATAAGCCTCCCATCCAGAGCCTTCTAGACCACAAAGACCTCCCAAACCTACTTGACCAAGCCTTCCAGACCTCATAAGCCTACCATCCAGAGCCTTCTAGACCTCAAAGACCTCCCAAACCTACTTGACCAAGCCTTCCAGACCTCATAAGCCTACCATCCAGAGCCTTCTAGACCTCAAAGACCTCCCAAACCTACTTGACCAAGCCTTCCAGACCTCATAAGCCTACCATCCAGAGCCTTCTAGACCTCAAAGACCTCCCAAACCTACTTGGCCAAGCCTTCCAGACGTCATAAGCCTCACATCCAGAGCCTCTTAGACCTCAAGATCTTTCAGGCCTACTTGGCCAAGCCTTCCAGACCTCATAAGCCTACCATCCAGAGTCTTCTAGACCTCAAAGACCTCCCAAACCTACTTGGCCAAGCCTTCCAGACCTCATAAGCCTCCCATCCAGAGCATCTTAGACCTCAAGATCTTTCAGGCCTACTTGGCCAAGCCTTCCAGACCTCATAAGCCTACCATCCAGAGTCTTCTAGACCTCAAAGACCTCCCAAACCTACTTGGCCAAGCCTTCCAGACCTCATAAGCCTCCCATCCAGAGCCTCTTAGACCTCAAGATCTTTCAGGCCTACTTGGCCAAGCCTTCCAGACCTCATAAGCCTACCATCCAGAGTCTTCTAGACCTCAAAGACCTCCCAAACCTACTTGGCCAAGCCTTCCAGACCTCATAAGCCTCCCATCCAGAGCATCTTAGACCTCAAGATCTCTCAGGCCTACTTGGCCAAGCCTTCCAGACCTCATAAGCCTCCCATCCAGAGCCTTCTAGACCTCAAAGACCTCCCAAACCTACTTGGCTAAGCCTTCCAGGCCTCATAAGCCTACCATCCGAGACCTCCTAGACCTCAAAGACCTCCCAAACCTACTTGGCCAAGCCTTCCAGACCTCATCAGCCACCATCCAGAGTCTTCTAGACCTCAAAGACCTCCCAAACCTAGTAGGCCAAGCCTTCCAGACCTCATAAGCCTACCATCCAGAGCCTTCTAGACCTCAAAGACCTCCCAAACCTACTTGGCCAAGCCTTCCAGACCTCATAAGCCTACCATCCAGAGCCTTCTAGACCTCAAAGACCTCCCAAACCTACTTGGCCAAGCCTTCCAGACCTCATAAGCCTACCATCCAGAGCCTTCTAGACCTCAAAGACCTCCCAAACCTACTTGGCCAAGCCTTCCAGACCTCATAAGCCTACCATCCAGAGCCTTCTAGACCTCAAAGACCTCCCAAACCTACTTGACCAAGCCTTCCAGACCTCATCAGCCACCATCCAGAGTCTTCTAGACCTCAAAGACCTCCCAAACCTACTTGACCAAGCCTTCCAGGCCTGATAAGCCTCCCATCCAGAGCCTTCTAGACCTCAAAGACCTCCCAAACCTACTTGGCCAAGCCTTCTAGACCTCATAAGCCTACCATCCAAAGCCTTCTAGACCTCAAAGACCTCCCAAACCTACTTGACCAAGCCTTCTAGACCTCATAAGCCTACCATCCAGAGCCTTCTAGACCTCAAAGACCTCCCAAACCTACTTGGCCAAGCCTTCCAGACCTCATAGGCCTACCATCCAGAGCCTTCTAGACCTCAAAGACCTCCCAAACCTACTTGGCCAAGCCTTCCAGACCTCATAAGCCTACCATCCAGAGCCTTCTAGACCTCAAAGACCTCCCAAACCTACTTGGCCAAGCCTTCTAGACCTCATAAGCCTACCATCCAGAGCCTTCTAGACCTCAAAGACCTCCCAAACCTACTTGGCCAAGCCTTCCAGACCTCATAAGCCTACCATCCAGAGCCTTCTAGACCTCAAAGACCTCCCAAACCTACTTGACCAAGCCTTCCAGGCCTGATAAGCCTCCCATCCAGAGCCTCCTAGACCTCAAGATCTTTCAGGCCTACTTGGCCAAGCCTTCCAGACCTCATAAGCCTACCATCCGAGACCTCCTAGACCTCAAAGACCTCCCAAACCAACTTGGCCAAGCCTTCCAGGCCTGATAAGCCTCCCATCCAGAGCATCCTAGACCTCAAGATCTTTCAGGCCTACTTGGCCAAGCCTTCCAGACCTCATCAGCCTACCATCCGAGACCTCCTAGACCTCAAAGACCTCCCAAACCTACTTGGCCAAGCCTTCCAGACCTCATAAGCCTACCATCCAGAACCTTCTAGACCTCAAAGACCTCCCAAACCTACTTGGCCAAGCCTTCCAGACCTCATAAGCCTCCCATCCAGAGCCTCTTAGACCTCAAGATCTCTCAGGCCTACTTGGCCAAGCCTTCCAGACCTCATAAGCCTCCCATCCAGAGCCTTCTAGACCTCAAAGACCTCCCAAACCTACTTGGCTAAGCCTTCCAGGCCTCATAAGCCTACCATCCGAGACCTCCTAGACCTCAAAGACCTCCCAAACCTACTTGGCCAAGCCTTCCAGACCTCATCAGCCACCATCCAGAGTCTTCTAGACCTCAAAGACCTCCCAAACCTAGTAGGCCAAGCCTTCCAGACCTCCTAAGCCTACCATCCAGAGCCTTCTAGACCTCAAAGACCTCCCAAACCTACTTGGCCAAGCCTTCCGGACCTCATAAGCCTACCATCCAGAGCCTTCTAGACCTCAAAGACCTCCCAAACCTAGTAGGCCAAGCCTTCCAGACCTCATAAGCCTACCATCCAGAGCCTTCTAGACCTCAAAGACCTCCCAAACCTACTTGGCCAAGCCTTCCAGACCTCATAAGCCTACCATCCAGAGCCTTCTAGACCTCAAAGACCTCCCAAACCTACTTGGCCAAGCCTTCCAGACCTCATAAGCCTACCATCCAGAGCCTTCTAGACCTCAAAGACCTCCCAAACCTACTTGGCCAAGCCTTCCAGACCTCATAAGCCTACCATCCAGAGCCTTCTAGACCTCAAAGACCTCCCAAACCTACTTGGCCAAGCCTTCTAGACCTCATAAGCCTACCATCCAGAGCCTTCTAGACCTCAAAGACCTCCCAAACCTACTTGGCCAAGCCTTCCAGACCTCATAAGCCTACCATCCAGAGCCTTCTAGACCTCAAAGACCTCCCAAACCTACTTGACCAAGCCTTCCAGACCTCATCAGCCACCATCCAGAGTCTTCTAGACCTCAAAGACCTCCCAAACCTACTTGACCAAGCCTTCCAGGCCTGATAAGCCTCCCATCCAGAGCCTTCTAGACCTCAAAGACCTCCCAAACCTACTTGGCCAAGCCTTCTAGACCTCATAAGCCTACCATCCAGAGTCTTCTAGACCTCAAAGACCTCCCAAACCTACTTGACCAAGCCTTCCAGGCCTGATAAGCCTCCCATCCAGAGCCTTCTAGACCTCAAAGACCTCCCAAACCTACTTGGCCAAGCCTTCCAGGCCTGATAAGCCTCCCATCCAGAGCCTTCTAGACCTCAAAGACCTCCCAAACCTACTTGGCCAAGCCTTCTAGACCTCATAAGCCTACCATCCAGAGTCTTCTAGACCTCAAAGACCTCCCAAACCTACTTGACCAAGCCTTCCAGACCTCATCAGCCACCATCCAGAGTCTTCTAGACCTCAAAGACCTCCCAAACCTACTTGACCAAGCCTTCCAGGCCTGATAAGCCTCCCATCCAGAGCCTTCTAGACCTCAAAGACCTCCCAAACCTACTTGGCCAAGCCTTCTAGACCTCATAAGCCTACCATCCAGAGTCTTCTAGACCTCAAAGACCTCCCAAACCTACTTGACCAAGCCTTCTAGACCTCATAAGCCTACCATCCAGAGCCTTCTAGACCTCAAAGACCTCCCAAACCTACTTGGCCAAGCCTTCCAGACCTCATAAGCCTACCATCCAGAGCCTTCTAGACCTCAAAGACCTCCCAAACCTACTTGGCCAAGCCTTCTAGACCTCATAAGCCTACCATCCAGAGCCTTCTAGACCTCAAAGACCTCCCAAACCTACTTGGCCAAGCCTTCCAGACCTCATAAGCCTACCATCCAGAGCCTTCTAGACCTCAAAGACCTCCCAAACCTACTTGACCAAGCCTTCCAGGCCTGATAAGCCTCCCATCCAGAGCCTCCTAGACCTCAAGATCTTTCAGGCCTACTTGGCCAAGCCTTCCAGACCTCATAAGCCTACCATCCGAGACCTCCTAGACCTCAAAGACCTCCCAAACCAACTTGGCCAAGCCTTCCAGGCCTGATAAGCCTCCCATCCAGAGCATCCTAGACCTCAAGATCTTTCAGGCCTACTTGGCCAAGCCTTCCAGACCTCATCAGCCTACCATCCGAGACCTCCTAGACCTCAAAGACCTCCCAAACCTACTTGGCCAAGCCTTCCAGACCTCATAAGCCTACCATCCAGAACCTTCTAGACCTCAAAGACCTCCCAAACCTACTTGGCCAAGCCTTCCAGACCTCATAAGCCTCCCATCCAGAGCCTCTTAGACCTCAAGATCTCTCAGGCCTACTTGGCCAAGCCTTCCAGACCTCATAAGCCTCCCATCCAGAGCCTTCTAGACCTCAAAGACCTCCCAAACCTACTTGGCTAAGCCTTCCAGGCCTCATAAGCCTACCATCCGAGACCTCCTAGACCTCAAAGACCTCCCAAACCTACTTGGCCAAGCCTTCCAGACCTCATCAGCCACCATCCAGAGTCTTCTAGACCTCAAAGACCTCCCAAACCTAGTAGGCCAAGCCTTCCAGACCTCCTAAGCCTACCATCCAGAGCCTTCTAGACCTCAAAGACCTCCCAAACCTACTTGGCCAAGCCTTCCGGACCTCATAAGCCTACCATCCAGAGCCTTCTAGACCTCAAAGACCTCCCAAACCTAGTAGGCCAAGCCTTCCAGACCTCATAAGCCTACCATCCAGAGCCTTCTAGACCTCAAAGACCTCCCAAACCTACTTGACCAAGCCTTCCAGACCTCATAAGCCTACCATCCAGAGCCTTCTAGACCTCAAAGACCTCCCAAACCTACTTGGCCAAGCCTTCCAGACCTCATAAGCCTACCATCCAGAGCCTTCTAGACCTCAAAGACCTCCCAAACCTACTTGGCCAAGCCTTCCAGACCTCATAAGCCTACCATCCAGAGCCTTCTAGACCTCAAAGACCTCCCAAACCTACTTGACCAAGCCTTCCAGACCTCATCAGCCACCATCCAGAGTCTTCTAGACCTCAAAGACCTCCCAAACCTACTTGACCAAGCCTTCCAGGCCTGATAAGCCTCCCATCCAGAGCCTTCTAGACCTCAAAGACCTCCCAAACCTACTTGGCCAAGCCTTCTAGACCTCATAAGCCTACCATCCAGAGCCTTCTAGACCTCAAAGACCTCCCAAACCTACTTGACCAAGCCTTCTAGACCTCATAAGCCTACCATCCAGAGCCTTCTAGACCTCAAAGACCTCCCAAACCTACTTGGCCAAGCCTTCCAGACCTCATAGGCCTACCATCCAGAGCCTTCTAGACCTCAAAGACCTCCCAAACCTACTTGGCCAAGCCTTCCAGACCTCATAAGCCTACCATCCAGAGCCTTCTAGACCTCAAAGACCTCCCAAACCTACTTGGCCAAGCCTTCTAGACCTCATAAGCCTACCATCCAGAGCCTTCTAGACCTCAAAGACCTCCCAAACCTACTTGGCCAAGCCTTCCAGACCTCATAAGCCTACCATCCAGAGCCTTCTAGACCTCAAAGACCTCCCAAACCTACTTGACCAAGCCTTCCAGGCCTGATAAGCCTCCCATCCAGAGCCTCCTAGACCTCAAGATCTTTCAGGCCTACTTGGCCAAGCCTTCCAGACCTCATAAGCCTACCATCCGAGACCTCCTAGACCTCAAAGACCTCCCAAACCAACTTGGCCAAGCCTTCCAGGCCTGATAAGCCTCCCATCCAGAGCATCCTAGACCTCAAGATCTTTCAGGCCTACTTGGCCAAGCCTTCCAGACCTCATCAGCCTACCATCCGAGACCTCCTAGACCTCAAAGACCTCCCAAACCTACTTGGCCAAGCCTTCCAGACCTCATAAGCCTACCATCCAGAACCTTCTAGACCTCAAAGACCTCCCAAACCTACTTGGCCAAGCCTTCCAGACCTCATAAGCCTCCCATCCAGAGCCTCTTAGACCTCAAGATCTCTCAGGCCTACTTGGCCAAGCCTTCCAGACCTCATAAGCCTCCCATCCAGAGCCTTCTAGACCTCAAAGACCTCCCAAACCTACTTGGCTAAGCCTTCCAGGCCTCATAAGCCTACCATCCGAGACCTCCTAGACCTCAAAGACCTCCCAAACCTACTTGGCCAAGCCTTCCAGACCTCATCAGCCACCATCCAGAGTCTTCTAGACCTCAAAGACCTCCCAAACCTAGTAGGCCAAGCCTTCCAGACCTCCTAAGCCTACCATTCAGAGCCTTCTAGACCTCAAAGACCTCCCAAACCTACTTGGCCAAGCCTTCCAGACCTCATAAGCCTACCATCCAGAGCCTTCTAGACCTCAAAGACCTCCCAAACCTACTTGACCAAGCCTTCCAGACCTCATCAGCCACCATCCAGAGTCTTCTAGACCTCAAAGACCTCCCAAACCTACTTGACCAAGCCTTCCAGGCCTGATAAGCCTCCCATCCAGAGCCTTCTAGACCTCAAAGACCTCCCAAACCTACTTGGCCAAGCCTTCTAGACCTCATAAGCCTACCATCCAGAGCCTTCTAGACCTCAAAGACCTCCCAAACCTACTTGACCAAGCCTTCTAGACCTCATAAGCCTACCATCCAGAGCCTTCTAGACCTCAAAGACCTCCCAAACCTACTTGGCCAAGCCTTCCAGACCTCATAAGCCTACCATCCAGAGCCTTCTAGACCTCAAAGACCTCCCAAACCTACTTGGCCAAGCCTTCCAGACCTCATAAGCCTACCATCCAGAGCCTTCTAGACCTCAAAGACCTCCCAAACCTACTTGGCCAAGCCTTCTAGACCTCATAAGCCTACCATCCAGAGCCTTCTAGACCTCAAAGACCTCCCAAACCTACTTGGCCAAGCTTTCCAGACCTCATAAGCCTACCATCCAGAGCCTTCTAGACCTCAAAGACCTCCCAAACCTACTTGACCAAGCCTTCCAGGCCTGATAAGCCTCCCATCCAGAGCCTCCTAGACCTCAAGATCTTTCAGGCCTACTTGGCCAAGCCTTCCAGACCTCATAAGCCTACCATCCGAGACCTCCTAGACCTCAAAGACCTCCCAAACCAACTTGGCCAAGCCTTCCAGGCCTGATGAGCCTCCCATCCAGAGCATCCTAGACCTCAAGATCTTTCAGGCCTATTTGGCCAAGCCTTCCAGACCTCATCAGCCTACCATCCGAGACCTCCTAGACCTCAAAGACCTCCCAAACCTACTTGGCCAAGCCTTCCAGACCTCATAAGCCTACCATCCAGAGCCTTCTAGACCTCAAAGACCTCCCAAACCTACTTGGCCAAGCCTTCCAGACCTCATAAGCCACCATCCAGTGCCTTCTAGACCTCAAAGACCTCCCAAACCTACTTGGCCAAGCCTTACAGACCTCATAAGCCACCATCCAGTGCCTTCTAGACCTCAAAGACCTCCCAAACCTACTTGGCCAAGCCTTCCAGACCTCATAAGCCTACCATCCAGATCTTGCTAGACCTCAAAGACCTCCCAAACCTACTTGGCCAAGCCTTCCAGACCTCATAAGCCTACCATCCAGAGCCTTCTAGACCTCAAAGACCTCCCAAACCTACTTGGCCAAGCCTTCCAGACCTCATAAGCCTACCATCCAGATCTTGCTAGACCTCAAAGACCTCCCAAACCTACTTGGCCAAGCCTTCCAGACCTCATAAGCCTACCATCCAGAGCCTTCTAGACCTCAAAGACCTCCCAAACCTACTTGACCAAGCCTTCCAGACCTCATCAGCCTACCATCCGAGACCTCCTAGACCTCAAAGACCTCCCAAACCTACTTGGCCGAGCCTTCCAGACCTCATAAGCCTACCATCCAGAGCCTTCTAGACCTCAAAGACCTCCCAAACCTACTTGGCCAAGCCTTCCAGACCTCATAAGCCACCATCCAGTGCCTTCTAGACCTCAAAGACCTCCCAAACCTACTTGGCCAAGCCTTACAGACCTCATAAGCCACCATCCAGAGCCTTCTAGACCTCAAAGACCTCCCAAACCTACTTGGCCAAGCCTTCCAGACCTCATAAGCCTACCATCCAGATCTTTCTAGACTTCAAAGACCTCCCAAACCTACTTGGCCAAGCCTTCCAGACCTCATAAGCCTACCATCCAGATCTTGCTAGACCTCAAAGACCTCCCAAACCTACTTGGCCAAGCCTTCCAGACCTCATAAGCCTACCATCCAGATCTTTCTAGACTTCAAAGACCTCCCAAACCTACTTGGCCAAGCCTTCCAGACCTCATAAGCCTACCATCCAGATCTTTCTAGACCTCAAAGACCTCCCAAACCTTTTTGGCCAAGCCTTCCAGACCTCATAAGCCTACCATCCAGATCTTGCTAGACCTCAAAGACCTCCCAAACCTACTTGGCCAAGCCTTACAGACCTCATAAGCCTACCATCCAGATCTTGCTAGACCTCAAAGACCTCCCAAACCTACTTGACCAAGCCTTCCAGACCTCATAAGCCTACCATCCAGAGCCTTCTAGACCTCAAAGACCTCCCAAACCTACTTGACCAAGCCTTCCAGACCTGATAAGCCTACCAACCAGAGCCTTCTAGACCTCAAAGACCTCCCAAACCTACTTGGCCAAGCCTTCCAGACCTCATAAGCCTACCATCCAGATCTTGCTAGACCTCAAAGACCTCCCAAACCTACTTGGCCAAGCCTTACAGACCTCATAAGCCTACCATCCAGATCTTGCTAGACCTCAAAGACCTCCCAAACCTACTTGGCCAAGCCTTCCAGACCTCATAAGCCACCATCCAGTGCCTTCTAGACCTCAAAGACCTCCCAAACCTACTTGACCAAGCCTTCCAGACCTGATAAGCCTACCAACCAGTGCCTTCTAGACCTCAAAGACCTCCCAAACCTACTTGACCAAGCCTTCCAGACCTGATAAGCCTACCAACCAGAGCCTTCTAGACCTCAAAGACCTCCCAAACCTACTTGGCCAAGCCTTACAGACCTCATAAGCCTACCATCCAGATCTTGCTAGACCTCAAAGACCTCCCAAACCTACTTGGCCAAGCCTTCCAGACCTCATAAGCCACCATCCAGTGCCTTCTAGACCTCAAAGACCTCCCAAACCTACTTGGCCAAGCCTTCCAGACCTCATAAGCCTACCATCCAGATCTTGCTAGACCTCAAAGACCTCCCAAACCTACTTGACCAAGCCTTACAGACCTCATAAGCCTACCATCCAGATCTTGCTAGACCTCAAAGACCTCCCAAACCTACTTGGCCAAGCCTTACAGACCTCATAAGCCTACCATCCAGATCTTGCTAGACCTCAAAGACCTCCCAAACCTACTTGGCCAAGCCTTACAGACCTCATAAGCCTACCATCCAGATCTTGCTAGACCTCAAAGACCTCCCAAACCTACTTGGCCAAGCCTTACAGACCTCATAAGCCTACCATCCAGATCTTGCTAGACCTCAAAGACCTCCCAAACCTACTTGGCCAAGCCTTACAGACCTCATAAGCCTACCATGCAGATCTTTCTAGAACTCAAAGACCTCCCAAACTTACTAGGCCAAGCCTTCCAGACCTCATAAGCCTACCATCCAGATCTTTCTAGACCTCAAAGACCTCCCAAACCTTTTTGGCCAAGCCTTCCAGACCTCATAAGCCTACCATCCAGATCTTGCTAGACCTCAAAGACCTCCCAAACCTTTTTGGCCAAGCCTTCCAGACCTCATAAGCCTACCATCCAGATCTTGCTAGACCTCAAAGACCTCCCAAACCTACTTGGCCAAGCCTTCCAGACCTCATAAGCCTACCATCCAGAGCCTTCTAGACCTCAAAGACCTCCCAAACCTACTTGACCAAGCCTTCCAGACCTCATAAGCCTACCATCCAGAGCCTTCTAGACCTCAAAGACCTCCCAAACCTACTTGACCAAGCCTTCCAGACCTCATAAGCCTACCATCCAGAGCCTTCTAGACCTCAAAGACCTCCCAAACCTACTTGACCAAGCCTTCCAGACCTCATAAGCCACCATCCAGTGCCTTCTAGACCTCAAAGACCTCCCAAACCTACTTGACCAACCCTTCCAGACCTCATAAGCCTACCATCCAGATCTTGCTAGACCTCAAAGACCTCCCAAACCTACTTGGCCAAGCCTTCCAGACCTCATAAGCCACCATCCAGAGCCTTCTAGACCTCAAAGACCTCCCAAACCTACTTGACCAAGCCTTCCAGACCTCATAAGCCTACCATCCAGATCTTTCTAGACCTCAAAGACCTCCCAAACCTACTTGACCAAGCCTTCCAGACCTCATAAGCCTACCATCCAGAGCCTTCAAGACCTCAAAGACCTCCCAAACCTACTTGACCAAGCCTTCCAGACCTCATAAGCCACCATCCAGAGCCTTCTAGACCTCAAAGACCTCCAAAACCTACTTGACCAAGCCTTCCAGACCTCATAAGCCTACCATCCAGATCTTTCTAGACCTCAAAGACCTCCCAAACCTACTTGACCAAGCCTTCTAGACCTCATAAGCCTACCATCCAGAGCCTTCTAGACCTCAAAGACCTCCCAAACCTACTTGGCCAAGCCTTCCAGACCTCATAAGCCTACCATCCAGAGCCTTCTAGACCTCAAAGACCTCCCAAACCTACTTGGCCAAGCCTTTCAGACCTCATAAGCCTACCATCCAGAGCCTTCTAGACCTCAAAGACCTCCCAAACCTACTTGGCCAAGCCTTCTAGACCTCATAAGCCTACCATCCAGAGCCTTCTAGACCTCAAAGACCTCCCAAACCTACTTGGCCAAGCCTTCCAGACCTCATAAGCCTACCATCCAGAGCCTTCTAGACCTCAAAGACCTCCCAAACCTACTTGACCAAGCCTTCCAGGCCTGATAAGCCTACCATCCGAGACCTCCTAGACCTCAAAGACCTCCCAAACCAACTTGGCCAAGCCTTCCAGGCCTGATAAGCCTCCCATCCAGAGCATCCTAGACCTCAAGATCTTTCAGGCCTACTTGGCCAAGCCTTCCAGACCTCATCAGCCTACCATCCGAGACCTCCTAGACCTCAAAGACCTCCCAAACCTACTTGGCCAAGCCTTCCAGACCTCATAAGCCTACCATCCAGAGCCTTCTAGACCTCAAAGACCTCCCAAACCTACTTGGCCAAGCCTTCCAGACCTCATAAGCCTACCATCCAGTGCCTTCTAGACCTCAAAGACCTCCCAAACCTACTTGGCCAAGCCTTCCAGACCTCATAAGCCACCATCCAGTGCCTTCTAGACCTCAAAGACCTCCCAAACCTACTTGGCCAAGCCTTCCAGACCTCATAAGCCTACCATCCAGATCTTGCTAGACCTCAAAGACCTCCCAAACCTACTTGGCCAAGCCTTACAGACCTCATAAGCCTACCATGCAGATCTTTCTAGAACTCAAAGACCTCCCAAACTTACTAGGCCAAGCCTTCCAGACCTCATAAGCCTACCATCCAGATCTTGCTAGACCTCAAAGACCTCCCAAACCTACTTGGCCAAGCCTTACAGACCTCATAAGCCTACCATCCAGATCTTGCTAGACCTCAAAGACCTCCCAAACCTACTTGACCAAGCCTTCCAGACCTCATAAGCCTACCATCCAGAGCCTTCTAGACCTCAAAGACCTCCCAAACCTACTTGACCAAGCCTTCCAGACCTGATAAGCCTACCAACCAGAGCCTTCTAGACCTCAAAGACCTCCCAAACCTACTTGGCCAAGCCTTCCAGACCTCATAAGCCTACCATCCAGATCTTGCTAGACCTCAAAGACCTCCCAAACCTACTTGGCCAAGCCTTACAGACCTCATAAGCCTACCATCCAGATCTTGCTAGACCTCAAAGACCTCCCAAACCTACTTGGCCAAGCCTTACAGACCTCATAAGCCTACCATCCAGATCTTGCTAGACCTCAAAGACCTCCCAAACCTACTTGGCCAAGCCTTCCAGACCTCATAAGCCTACCATGCAGATCTTTCTAGAACTCAAAGACCTCCCAAACCTACTTGGCCAAGCCTTCCAGACCTCATAAGCCTACCATCCAGAGCCTTCTAGACCTCAAAGACCTCCCAAACCTACTTGGCCAAGCCTTCCAGACCTCATAAGCCACCATCCAGTGCCTTCTAGACCTCAAAGACCTCCCAAACCTACTTGGCCAAGCCTTACAGACCTCATAAGCCACCATCCAGAGCCTTCTAGACCTCAAAGACCTCCCAAACCTACTTGGCCAAGCCTTCCAGACCTCATAAGCCTACCATCCAGATCTTTCTAGACTTCAAAGACCTCCCAAACCTACTTGGCCAAGCCTTCCAGACCTCATAAGCCTACCATCCAGATCTTGCTAGACCTCAAAGACCTCCAAAACCTACTTGGCCAAGCCTTCCAGACCTCATAAGCCTACCATCCAGATCTTTCTAGACTTCAAAGACCTCCCAAACCTACTTGGCCAAGCCTTCCAGACCTCATAAGCCTACCATCCAGATCTTTCTAGACCTCAAAGACCTCCCAAACCTTTTTGGCCAAGCCTTCCAGACCTCATAAGCCTACCATCCAGATCTTGCTAGACCTCAAAGACCTCCCAAACCTACTTGGCCAAGCCTTACAGACCTCATAAGCCTACCATCCAGATCTTGCTAGACCTCAAAGACCTCCCAAACCTACTTGACCAAGCCTTCCAGACCTCATAAGCCTACCATCCAGAGCCTTCTAGACCTCAAAGACCTCCCAAACCTACTTGACCAAGCCTTCCAGACCTGATAAGCCTACCAACCAGAGCCTTCTAGACCTCAAAGACCTCCCAAACCTACTTGGCCAAGCCTTCCAGACCTCATAAGCCTACCATCCAGATCTTGCTAGACCTCAAAGACCTCCCAAACCTACTTGGCCAAGCCTTACAGACCTCATAAGCCTACCATCCAGATCTTGCTAGACCTCAAAGACCTCCCAAACCTACTTGGCCAAGCCTTCCAGACCTCATAAGCCACCATCCAGTGCCTTCTAGACCTCAAAGACCTCCCAAACCTACTTGACCAAGCCTTCCAGACCTGATAAGCCTACCAACCAGTGCCTTCTAGACCTCAAAGACCTCCCAAACCTACTTGACCAAGCCTTCCAGACCTGATAAGCCTACCAACCAGAGCCTTCTAGACCTCAAAGACCTCCCAAACCTACTTGGCCAAGCCTTACAGACCTCATAAGCCTACCATCCAGATCTTGCTAGACCTCAAAGACCTCCCAAACCTACTTGGCCAAGCCTTCCAGACCTCATAAGCCACCATCCAGTGCCTTCTAGACCTCAAAGACCTCCCAAACCTACTTGGCCAAGCCTTCCAGACCTCATAAGCCTACCATCCAGATCTTGCTAGACCTCAAAGACCTCCCAAACCTACTTGACCAAGCCTTACAGACCTCATAAGCCTACCATCCAGATCTTGCTAGACCTCAAAGACCTCCCAAACCTACTTGGCCAAGCCTTACAGACCTCATAAGCCTACCATCCAGATCTTGCTAGACCTCAAAGACCTCCCAAACCTACTTGGCCAAGCCTTACAGACCTCATAAGCCTACCATCCAGATCTTGCTAGACCTCAAAGACCTCCCAAACCTACTTGGCCAAGCCTTACAGACCTCATAAGCCTACCATGCAGATCTTTCTAGAACTCAAAGACCTCCCAAACTTACTAGGCCAAGCCTTCCAGACCTCATAAGCCTACCATCCAGATCTTTCTAGACCTCAAAGACCTCCCAAACCTTTTTGGCCAAGCCTTCCAGACCTCATAAGCCTACCATCCAGATCTTGCTAGACCTCAAAGACCTCCCAAACCTTTTTGGCCAAGCCTTCCAGACCTCATAAGCCTACCATCCAGATCTTGCTAGACCTCAAAGACCTCCCAAACCTACTTGGCCAAGCCTTACAGACCTCATAAGCCTACCATCCAGATCTTGCTAGACCTCAAAGACCTCCCAAACCTACTTGGCCAAGCCTTCCAGACCTCATAAGCCTACCATGCAGATCTTTCTAGAACTCAAAGACCTCCCAAACCTACTTGGCCAAGCCTTCCAGACCTCATAAGCCTACCATCCAGAGCCTTCTAGACCTCAAAGACCTCCCAAACCTACTTGGCCAAGCCTTCCAGACCTCATAAGCCACCATCCAGTGCCTTCTAGACCTCAAAGACCTCCCAAACCTACTTGGCCAAGCCTTACAGACCTCATAAGCCACCATCCAGAGCCTTCTAGACCTCAAAGACCTCCCAAACCTACTTGGCCAAGCCTTCCAGACCTCATAAGCCTACCATCCAGATCTTTCTAGACTTCAAAGACCTCCCAAACCTACTTGGCCAAGCCTTCCAGACCTCATAAGCCTACCATCCAGATCTTGCTAGACCTCAAAGACCTCCAAAACCTACTTGGCCAAGCCTTCCAGACCTCATAAGCCTACCATCCAGATCTTTCTAGACTTCAAAGACCTCCCAAACCTACTTGGCCAAGCCTTCCAGACCTCATAAGCCTACCATCCAGATCTTTCTAGACCTCAAAGACCTCCCAAACCTTTTTGGCCAAGCCTTCCAGACCTCATAAGCCTACCATCCAGATCTTGCTAGACCTCAAAGACCTCCCAAACCTACTTGGCCAAGCCTTACAGACCTCATAAGCCTACCATCCAGATCTTGCTAGACCTCAAAGACCTCCCAAACCTACTTGACCAAGCCTTCCAGACCTCATAAGCCTACCATCCAGAGCCTTCTAGACCTCAAAGACCTCCCAAACCTACTTGACCAAGCCTTCCAGACCTGATAAGCCTACCAACCAGAGCCTTCTAGACCTCAAAGACCTCCCAAACCTACTTGGCCAAGCCTTCCAGACCTCATAAGCCTACCATCCAGATCTTGCTAGACCTCAAAGACCTCCCAAACCTACTTGGCCAAGCCTTACAGACCTCATAAGCCTACCATCCAGATCTTGCTAGACCTCAAAGACCTCCCAAACCTACTTGGCCAAGCCTTCCAGACCTCATAAGCCACCATCCAGTGCCTTCTAGACCTCAAAGACCTCCCAAACCTACTTGACCAAGCCTTCCAGACCTGATAAGCCTACCAACCAGTGCCTTCTAGACCTCAAAGACCTCCCAAACCTACTTGACCAAGCCTTCCAGACCTGATAAGCCTACCAACCAGAGCCTTCTAGACCTCAAAGACCTCCCAAACCTACTTGGCCAAGCCTTACAGACCTCATAAGCCTACCATCCAGATCTTGCTAGACCTCAAAGACCTCCCAAACCTACTTGGCCAAGCCTTCCAGACCTCATAAGCCACCATCCAGTGCCTTCTAGACCTCAAAGACCTCCCAAACCTACTTGGCCAAGCCTTCCAGACCTCATAAGCCTACCATCCAGATCTTGCTAGACCTCAAAGACCTCCCAAACCTACTTGACCAAGCCTTACAGACCTCATAAGCCTACCATCCAGATCTTGCTAGACCTCAAAGACCTCCCAAACCTACTTGGCCAAGCCTTACAGACCTCATAAGCCTACCATCCAGATCTTGCTAGACCTCAAAGACCTCCCAAACCTACTTGGCCAAGCCTTACAGACCTCATAAGCCTACCATCCAGATCTTGCTAGACCTCAAAGA
This sequence comes from Caenorhabditis sinica, assembly GCA_963932045.1. Classification (NCBI taxonomy): domain Eukaryota; kingdom Metazoa; phylum Nematoda; class Chromadorea; order Rhabditida; family Rhabditidae; genus Caenorhabditis; species Caenorhabditis sinica. The sequence goes on from OZ009938.1 coordinate 29,102,210, forward strand.
CCTCCCAAACCTACTTGGCCAAGCCTTACAGACCTCATAAGCCTACCATGCAGATCTTTCTAGAACTCAAAGACCTCCCAAACTTACTAGGCCAAGCCTTCCAGACCTCATAAGCCTACCATCCAGATCTTTCTAGACCTCAAAGACCTCCCAAACCTTTTTGGCCAAGCCTTCCAGACCTCATAAGCCTACCATCCAGATCTTGCTAGACCTCAAAGACCTCCCAAACCTTTTTGGCCAAGCCTTCCAGACCTCATAAGCCTACCATCCAGATCTTGCTAGACCTCAAAGACCTCCCAAACCTACTTGGCCAAGCCTTCCAGACCTCATAAGCCTACCATCCAGAGCCTTCTAGACCTCAAAGACCTCCCAAACCTTTTTGGCCAAGTCTTCCAGACCTCATAAGCCTACCATCCAGATCTTGCTAGACCTCAAAGACCTCCCAAACCTTTTTGGCCAAGCCTTCCAGACCTCATAAGCCTACCATCCAGATCTTGCTAGACCTCAAAGACCTCCCAAACCTACTTGGCCAAGCCTTCCAGACCTCATAAGCCTACCATCCAGAGTCTTCTAGACCTCAAAGACCTCCCAAACCTACTTGACCAAGCCTTCCAGACCTCATAAGCCTACCATCCAGATCTTGCTAGACCTCAAAGACCTCCCAAACCTACTTGACCAAGCCTTCCAGACCTCATAAGCCTACCATCCAGAGCCTTCTAGACCTCAAAGACCTCCCAAACCTACTTGACCAAGCCTTCCAGACCTCATAAGCCACCATCCAGTGCCTTCTAGACCTCAAAGACCTCCCAAACCTACTTGACCAAGCCTTCCAGACCTGATAAGCCTACCAACCAGAGCCTTCTAGACCTCAAAGACCTCCCAAACCTACTTGGCCAAGCCTTCCAGACCTCATAAGCCTACCATCCAGATCTTGCTAGACCTCAAAGACCTCCCAAACCTACTTGGCCAAGCCTTACAGACCTCATAAGCCACCATCCAGTGCCTTCTAGACCTCAAAGACCTCCCAAACCTACTTGACCAAGCCTTCCAGACCTGATAAGCCTACCAACCAGTGCCTTCTAGACCTCAAAGACCTCCCAAACCTACTTGACCAAGCCTTCCAGACCTGATAAGCCTACCAACCAGAGCCTTCTAGACCTCAAAGACCTCCCAAACCTACTTGGCCAAGCCTTACAGACCTCATAAGCCTACCATCCAGATCTTGCTAGACCTCAAAGACCTCCCAAACCTACTTGGCCAAGCCTTCCAGACCTCATAAGCCACCATCCAGTGCCTTCTAGACCTCAAAGACCTCCCAAACCTACTTGGCCAAGCCTTCCAGACCTCATAAGCCTACCATCCAGATCTTGCTAGACCTCAAAGACCTCCCAAACCTACTTGACCAAGCCTTACAGACCTCATAAGCCTACCATCCAGATCTTGCTAGACCTCAAAGACCTCCCAAACCTACTTGGCCAAGCCTTACAGACCTCATAAGCCTACCATCCAGATCTTGCTAGACCTCAAAGACCTCCCAAACCTACTTGGCCAAGCCTTACAGACCTCATAAGCCTACCATCCAGATCTTGCTAGACCTCAAAGACCTCCCAAACCTACTTGGCCAAGCCTTACAGACCTCATAAGCCTACCATGCAGATCTTTCTAGACCTCAAAGACCTCCCAAACTTACTAGGCCAAGCCTTCCAGACCTCATAAGCCTACCATCCAGATCTTTCTAGACCTCAAAGACCTCCCAAACCTTTTTGGCCAAGCCTTCCAGACCTCATAAGCCTACCATCCAGATCTTGCTAGACCTCAAAGACCTCCCAAACCTTTTTGGCCAAGCCTTCCAGACCTCATAAGCCTACCATCCAGATCTTGCTAGACCTCAAAGACCTCCCAAACCTACTTGGCCAAGCCTTCCAGACCTCATAAGCCTACCATCCAGAGCCTTCTAGACCTCAAAGACCTCCCAAACCTTTTTGGCCAAGCCTTCCAGACCTCATAAGCCTACCATCCAGATCTTGCTAGACCTCAAAGACCTCCCAAACCTTTTTGGCCAAGCCTTCCAGACCTCATAAGCCTACCATCCAGATCTTGCTAGACCTCAAAGACCTCCCAAACCTACTTGGCCAAGCCTTCCAGACCTCATAAGCCTACCATCCAGAGTCTTCTAGACCTCAAAGACCTCCCAAACCTACTTGACCAAGCCTTCCAGACCTCATAAGCCTACCATCCAGAGCCTTCTAGACCTCAAAGACCTCCCAAACCTACTTGACCAAGCCTTCCAGACCTCATAAGCCTACCATCCAGAGCCTTCTAGACCTCAAAGACCTCCCAAACCTACTTGACCAAGCCTTCCAGACCTCATAAGCCACCATCCAGTGCCTTCTAGACCTCAAAGACCTCCCAAACCTACTTGACCAACCCTTCCAGACCTCATAAGCCTACCATCCAGATCTTGCTAGACCTCAAAGACCTCCCAAACCTACTTGGCCAAGCCTTCCAGACCTCATAAGCCACCATCCAGAGCCTTCTAGACCTCAAAGACCTCCCAAACCTACTTGACCAAGCCTTCCAGACCTCATAAGCCTACCATCCAGAGCCTTCAAGACCTCAAAGACCTCCCAAACCTACTTGACCAAGCCTTCCAGACCTCATAAGCCACCATCCAGAGCCTTCTAGACCTCAAAGACCTCCAAGACCTACTTGACCAAGCCTTCCAGACCTCATAAGCCTACCATCCAGAGCCTTCTTGACCTCAAAGACCTCCCAAACCTACTTGACCAAGCCTTCCAGACCTCATAAGCCACCATCCAGAGCCTTCTAGACCTCAAAGACCTCCAAAACCTACTTGACCAAGCCTTCCAGACCTCATAAGCCTACCATCCAGATCTTTCTAGACCTCAAAGACCTCCCAAACCTACTTGGCCAAGCCTTCCAGACCTCATAAGCCACCATCCAGAGCCTTCTAGACCTCAAAGACCTACCAAACCTACTTGACCAAGCCTTCCAGACCTCATAAGCCTACCATCCAGATCTTTCTAGACCTCAAAGACCTCCCAAACCTACTTGACCAAGCCTTCCAGACCTCATAAGCCTACCATCCAGAGCCTTCAAGACCTCAAAGACCTCCCAAACCTACTTGACCAAGCCTTCTAGACCTCATAAGCCTACCATCCAGAGCCTTCTAGACCTCAAAGACCTCCCAAACCTACTTGGCCAAGCCTTCCAGACCTCATAAGCCTACCATCCAGAGCCTTCTAGACCTCAAAGACCTCCCAAACCTACTTGGCCAAGCCTTTCAGACCTCATAAGCCTACCATCCAGAGCCTTCTAGACCTCAAAGACCTCCCAAACCTACTTGGCCAAGCCTTCTAGACCTCATAAGCCTACCATCCAGAGCCTTCTAGACCTCAAAGACCTCCCAAACCTACTTGGCCAAGCCTTCCAGACCTCATAAGCCTACCATCCAGAGCCTTCTAGACCTCAAAGACCTCCCAAACCTACTTGACCAAGCCTTCCAGGCCTGATAAGCCTACCATCCGAGACCTCCTAGACCTCAAAGACCTCCCAAACCAACTTGGCCAAGCCTTCCAGGCCTGATAAGCCTCCCATCCAGAGCATCCTAGACCTCAAGATCTTTCAGGCCTACTTGGCCAAGCCTTCCAGACCTCATAAGCCTACCATCCAGAGCCTTCAAGACCTCAAAGACCTCCCAAACCTACTTGACCAAGCCTTCTAGACCTCATAAGCCTACCATCCAGAGCATCCTAGACCTCAAGATCTTTCAGGCCTACTTGGCCAAGCCTTCCAGACCTCATAAGCCTACCATCCAGAGCCTTCAAGACCTCAAAGACCTCCCAAACCTACTTGACCAAGCCTTCTAGACCTCATAAGCCTACCATCCAGAGCCTTCTAGACCTCAAAGACCTCCCAAACCTACTTGGCCAAGCCTTCCAGACCTCATAAGCCTACCATCCAGAGCCTTCTAGACCTCAAAGACCTCCCAAACCTACTTGGCCAAGCCTTTCAGACCTCATAAGCCTACCATCCAGAGCCTTCTAGACCTCAAAGACCTCCCAAACCTACTTGGCCAAGCCTTCTAGACCTCATAAGCCTACCATCCAGAGCCTTCTAGACCTCAAAGACCTCCCAAACCTACTTGGCCAAGCCTTCCAGACCTCATAAGCCTACCATCCAGAGCCTTCTAGACCTCAAAGACCTCCCAAACCTACTTGACCAAGCCTTCCAGGCCTGATAAGCCTACCATCCGAGACCTCCTAGACCTCAAAGACCTTCCAAACCTACTTGGCCAAGCCTTCCAGACCTCATAAGCCTACCATCCAGAGCCTTCTAGACCTCAAAGACCTCCCAAACCTACTTGGCCAAGCCTTCCAGACCTCATAAGCCACCATCCAGTGCCTTCTAGACCTCAAAGACCTCCCAAACCTACTTGGCCAAGCCTTACAGACCTCATAAGCCACCATCCAGAGCCTTCTAGACCTCAAAGACCTCCCAAACCTACTTGGCCAAGCCTTCCAGACCTCATAAGCCTACCATCCAGATCTTTCTAGACCTCAAAGACCTCCCAAACCTTTTTGGCCAAGCCTTCCAGACCTCATAAGCCTACCATCCAGATCTTGCTAGACCTCAAAGACCTCCCAAACCTACTTGGCCAAGCCTTACAGACCTCATAAGCCTACCATCCAGATCTTGCTAGACCTCAAAGACCTCCCAAACCTACTTGACCAAGCCTTCCAGACCTCATAAGCCTACCATCCAGAGCCTTCTAGACCTCAAAGACCTCCCAAACCTACTTGACCAAGCCTTCCAGACCTGATAAGCCTACCAACCAGAGCCTTCTAGACCTCAAAGACCTCCCAAACCTACTTGGCCAAGCCTTACAGACCTCATAAGCCTACCATCCAGATCTTGCTAGACCTCAAAGACCTCCCAAACCTACTTGGCCAAGCCTTCCAGACCTCATAAGCCTACCATGCAGATCTTTCTAGAACTCAAAGACCTCCCAAACTTACTAGGCCAAGCCTTCCAGACCTCATAAGCCTACCATCCAGATCTTGCTAGACCTCAAAGACCTCCCAAACCTACTTGGCCAAGCCTTCCAGACCTCATAAGCCTACCATCCAGATCTTGCTAGACCTCAAAGACCTCCCAAACCTACTTGGCCAAGCCTTCCAGACCTCATAAGCCTACCATCCAGTGCCTTCTAGACCTCAAAGACCTCCCAAACCTACTTGACCAAGCCTTCCAGACCTCATAAGCCTACCATCCAGATCTTGCTAGACCTCAAAGACCTCCCAAACCTACTTGGCCAAGCCTTCCAGACCTCATAAGCCTACCATCCAGTGCCTTCTAGACCTCAAAGACCTCCCAAACCTACTTGACCAAGCCTTCCAGACCTGATAAGCCTACCAACCAGAGCCTTCTAGACCTCAAAGACCTCCCAAACCTACTTGACCAAGCCTTCCAGACCTGATAAGCCTACCAACCAGAGCCTTCTAGACCTCAAAGACCTCCCAAACCTACTTGGCCAAGCCTTCCAGACCTCATAAGCCTACCATCCAGATCTTGCTAGACCTCAAAGACCTCCCAAACCTACTTGGCCAAGCCTTCCAGACCTCATAAGCCTACCATCCAGTGCCTTCTAGACCTCAAAGACCTCCCAAACCTACTTGACCAAGCCTTCCAGACCTGATAAGCCTACCAACCAGAGCCTTCTAGACCTCAAAGACCTCCCAAACCTACTTGGCCAAGCCTTCCAGACCTCATAAGCCTACCATCCAGATCTTGCTAGACCTCAAAGACCTCCCAAACCTACTTGGCCAAGCCTTACAGACCTCATAAGCCTACCATCCAGATCTTGCTAGACCTCAAAGACCTCCCAAACCTACTTGGCCAAGCCTTCCAGACCTCATAAGCCTACCATGCAGATCTTTCTAGAACTCAAAGACCTCCCAAACTTACTAGGCCAAGCCTTCCAGACCTCATAAGCCTACCATCCAGATCTTTCTAGACCTCAAAGACCTCCCAAACCTTTTTGGCCAAGCCTTCCAGACCTCATAAGCCTACCATCCAGATCTTGCTAGACCTCAAAGACCTCCCAAACCTACTTGGCCAAGCCTTCCAGACCTCATAAGCCTACCATCCAGATCTTGCTAGACCTCAAAGACCTCCCAAACCTACTTGGCCAAGCCTTCCAGACCTCATAAGCCTACCATCCAGATCTTTCTAGACCTCAAAGACCTCCCAAACCTTTTTGGCCAAGCCTTACAGACCTCATAAGCCTACCATCCAGATCTTGCTAGACCTCAAAGACCTCCCAAACCTACTTGGCCAAGCCTTACAGACCTCATAAGCCTACCATCCAGAGCCTTCTAGACCTCAAAGACCTCCCAAACCTACTTGACCAAGCCTTCCAGACCTCATAAGCCTACCATCCAGAGCCTTCTAGACCTCAAAGACCTCCCAAACCTACTTGACCAAGCCTTCCAGACCTCATAAGCCACCATCCAGTGCCTTCTAGACCTCAAAGACCTCCCAAACCTACTTGACCAACCCTTCCAGACCTCATAAGCCTACCATCCAGATCTTGCTAGACCTCAAAGACCTCCCAAACCTACTTGGCCAAGCCTTCCAGACCTCATAAGCCTACCATCCAGATCTTGCTAGACCTCAAAGACCTCCCAAACCTACTTGGCCAAGCCTTCCAGACCTCATAAGCCACCATCCAGAGCCTTCTAGACCTCAAAGACCTCCCAAACCTACTTGGCCAAGCCTTACAGACCTCATAAGCCTACCATCCAGATCTTGCTAGACCTCAAAGACCTCCCAAACCTACTTGGCCAAGCCTTCCAGACCTCATAAGCCACCATCCAGAGCCTTCTAGACCTCAAAGACCTCCAAAACCTACTTGACCAAGCCTTCCAGACCTCATAAGCCTACCATCCAGATCTTTCTAGACCTCAAAGACCTCCCAAACCTACTTGGCCAAGCCTTCCAGACCTCATAAGCCCACCATCCAGAGCCTTCTAGACCTCAAAGACCTCCCAAACCTACTTGGCCAAGCCTTCCAGACCTCCTAAGCCACCATCCAGAGCCTTCTAGACCTCAAAGACCTCCCAAACCTACTTGGCCAAGCCTTCCAGACCTCATAAGCCTACCATCCAGTGCCTTCTAGACCTCAAAGACCTCCAAAACCTACTTGACCAAGCCTTCCAGACCTCATAAGCCACCATCCAGTGCCTTCTAGACCTCAAAGACCTCCCAAACCTACTTGACCAACCCTTCCAGACCTCATAAGCCTACCATCCAGATCTTTCTAGACCTCAAAGACCTCCCAAACCTACTTGGCCAAGCCTTCCAGACCTCATAAGCCTACCATCCAGAGCCTTCTAGACCTCAAAGACCTCCCAAACCTACTTGGCCAAGCCTTCCAGACCTCCTAAGCCACCATCCAGAGCCTTCTAGACCTCAAAGACCTCCCAAACCTACTTGGCCAAGCCTTCCAGACCTCATAAGCCTACCATCCAGAGCCTTCTAGACCTCAAAGACCTCCCAAACCTACTTGACCAAGCCTTCCAGACCTCATAAGCCACCATCCAGTGCCTTCTAGACCTCAAAGACCTCCCAAACCTACTTGACCAACCCTTCCAGACCTCATAAGCCTACCATCCAGATCTTGCTAGACCTCAAAGACCTCCCAAACCTACTTGGCCAAGCCTTCCAGACCTCATAAGCCTACCATCCAGATCTTGCTAGACCTCAAAGACCTCCCAAACCTACTTGGCCAAGCCTTCCAGACCTCCTAAGCCACCATCCAGAGCCTTCTAGACCTCAAAGACCTCCCAAACCTACTTGGCCAAGCCTTCCAGACCTCATAAGCCTACCATCCAGATCTTGCTAGACCTCAAAGACCTCCCAAACCTACTTGGCCAAGCCTTCCAGACCTCATAAGCCACCATCCAGAGCCTTCTAGACCTCAAAGACCTCCCAAACCTACTTGGCCAAGCCTTACAGACCTCATAAGCCTACCATCCAGATCTTGCTAGACCTCAAAGACCTCCCAAACCTACTTGGCCAAGCCTTCCAGACCTCATAAGCCACCATCCAGAGCCTTCTAGACCTCAAAGACCTCCCAAACCTACTTGGCCAAGCCTTCCAGACCTCATAAGCCTACCATCCAGATCTTTCTAGACCTCAAAGACCTCCCAAACCTACTTGGCCAAGCCTTCCAGACCTCATAAGCCACCATCCAGAGCCTTCTAGACCTCAAAGACCTCCAAAACCTACTTGACCAAGCCTTCCAGACCTCATAAGCCTACCATCCAGATCTTTCTAGACCTCAAAGACCTCCCAAACCTACTTGGCCAAGCCTTCCAGACCTCATAAGCCACCATCCAGAGCCTTCTAGACCTCAAAGACCTCCCAAACCTACTTGGCCAAGCCTTCCAGACCTCATAAGCCACCATCCAGAGCCTTCTAGACCTCAAAGACCTCCCAAACCTACTTGACCAAGCCTTCCAGACCTCATAAGCCTACCATCCAGATCTTTCTAGACCTCAAAGACCTCCCAAACCTACTTGGCCAAGCCTTCCAGACCTCATAAGCCACCATCCAGAGCCTTCTAGACCTCAAAGACCTCCAAAACCTACTTGACCAAGCCTTCCAGACCTCATAAGCCTACCATCCAGATCTTTCTAGACCTCAAAGACCTCCCAAACCTACTTGGCCAAGCCTTCCAGACCTCATAAGCCACCATCCAGAGCCTTCTAGACCTCAAAGACCTCCCAAACCTACTTGGCCAAGCCTTCCAGACCTCATAAGCCACCATCCAGAGCCTTCTAGACCTCAAAGACCTCCCAAACCTACTTGGCCAAGCCTTCCAGACCTCATAAGCCACCATCCAGAGCCTTCTAGACCTCAAAGACCTCCCAAACCTACTTGACCAAGCCTTCCAGACCTCATAAGCCACCATCCAGAGCCTTCTAGACCTCAAAGACCTCCCAAACCTACTTGACCAAGCCTTCCAGACCTCATAAGCCTACCATCCAGATCTTTCTAGACATCAAAGACCTCCCAAACCTACTTGGCCAAGCCTTCCAGACCTCATAAGCCACCATCCAGAGCCTTCTAGACCTCAAAGACCTCCCAAACCTACTTGGCCAAGCCTTCCAGACCTCATAAGCCACCATCCAGAGCCTTCTAGACCTCAAAGACCTCCAAAACCTACTTGACCAAGCCTTCCAGACCTCATAAGCCTACCATCCAGATCTTTCTAGACATCAAAGACCTCCCAAACCTACTTGGCCAAGCCTTCCAGACCTCATAAGCCACCATCCAGAGCCTTCTAGACCTCAAAGACCTTCCAAACCTACTTGGCCAAGCCTTCCAGACCTCATAAGCCACCATCCAGAGCCTTCTAGACCTCAAAGACCTCCAAAACCTACTTGACCAAGCCTTCCAGACCTCATAAGCCACCATCCAGAGCCTTCTAGACCTCAAAGACCTCCCAAACCTACTTGGCCAAGCCTTCCAGACCTCATAAGCCACCATCCAGAGCCTTCTAGACCTCAAAGACCTCCCAAACCTACTTGGCCAAGCCTTCCAGACCTCATAAGCCACCATCCAGAGCCTTCTAGACCTCAAAGACCTCCCAAACCTACTTGACCAAGCCTTCCAGACCTCATAAGCCCACCATCCAGAGCCTTCTAGACCTCAAAGACCTCCCAAACCTACTTGGCCAAGCCTTCCAGACCTCCTAAGCCACCATCCAGAGCCTTCTAGACCTCAAAGACCTCCCAAACCTACTTGGCCAAGCCTTCCAGACCTCATAAGCCTACCATCCAGTGCCTTCTAGACCTCAAAGACCTCCAAAACCTACTTGACCAAGCCTTCCAGACCTCATAAGCCACCATCCAGTGCCTTCTAGACCTCAAAGACCTCCCAAACCTACTTGACCAACCCTTCCAGACCTCATAAGCCTACCATCCAGATCTTTCTAGACCTCAAAGACCTCCCAAACCTACTTGGCCAAGCCTTCCAGACCTCATAAGCCTACCATCCAGAGCCTTCTAGACCTCAAAGACCTCCCAAACCTACTTGGCCAAGCCTTCCAGACCTCCTAAGCCACCATCCAGAGCCTTCTAGACCTCAAAGACCTCCCAAACCTACTTGGCCAAGCCTTCCAGACCTCATAAGCCTACCATCCAGAGCCTTCTAGACCTCAAAGACCTCCCAAACCTACTTGACCAAGCCTTCCAGACCTCATAAGCCACCATCCAGTGCCTTCTAGACCTCAAAGACCTCCCAAACCTACTTGACCAACCCTTCCAGACCTCATAAGCCTACCATCCAGATCTTGCTAGACCTCAAAGACCTCCCAAACCTACTTGGCCAAGCCTTCCAGACCTCATAAGCCTACCATCCAGATCTTGCTAGACCTCAAAGACCTCCCAAACCTACTTGGCCAAGCCTTCCAGACCTCCTAAGCCACCATCCAGAGCCTTCTAGACCTCAAAGACCTCCCAAACCTACTTGGCCAAGCCTTCCAGACCTCATAAGCCTACCATCCAGATCTTGCTAGACCTCAAAGACCTCCCAAACCTACTTGGCCAAGCCTTCCAGACCTCATAAGCCACCATCCAGAGCCTTCTAGACCTCAAAGACCTCCCAAACCTACTTGGCCAAGCCTTACAGACCTCATAAGCCTACCATCCAGATCTTGCTAGACCTCAAAGACCTCCCAAACCTACTTGGCCAAGCCTTCCAGACCTCATAAGCCACCATCCAGAGCCTTCTAGACCTCAAAGACCTCCCAAACCTACTTGGCCAAGCCTTCCAGACCTCATAAGCCTACCATCCAGATCTTTCTAGACCTCAAAGACCTCCCAAACCTACTTGGCCAAGCCTTCCAGACCTCATAAGCCACCATCCAGAGCCTTCTAGACCTCAAAGACCTCCAAAACCTACTTGACCAAGCCTTCCAGACCTCATAAGCCTACCATCCAGATCTTTCTAGACCTCAAAGACCTCCCAAACCTACTTGGCCAAGCCTTCCAGACCTCATAAGCCACCATCCAGAGCCTTCTAGACCTCAAAGACCTCCCAAACCTACTTGGCCAAGCCTTCCAGACCTCATAAGCCACCATCCAGAGCCTTCTAGACCTCAAAGACCTCCCAAACCTACTTGACCAAGCCTTCCAGACCTCATAAGCCTACCATCCAGATCTTTCTAGACCTCAAAGACCTCCCAAACCTACTTGGCCAAGCCTTCCAGACCTCATAAGCCACCATCCAGAGCCTTCTAGACCTCAAAGACCTCCAAAACCTACTTGACCAAGCCTTCCAGACCTCATAAGCCTACCATCCAGATCTTTCTAGACCTCAAAGACCTCCCAAACCTACTTGGCCAAGCCTTCCAGACCTCATAAGCCACCATCCAGAGCCTTCTAGACCTCAAAGACCTCCCAAACCTACTTGGCCAAGCCTTCCAGACCTCATAAGCCACCATCCAGAGCCTTCTAGACCTCAAAGACCTCCCAAACCTACTTGGCCAAGCCTTCCAGACCTCATAAGCCACCATCCAGAGCCTTCTAGACCTCAAAGACCTCCCAAACCTACTTGACCAAGCCTTCCAGACCTCATAAGCCACCATCCAGAGCCTTCTAGACCTCAAAGACCTCCCAAACCTACTTGACCAAGCCTTCCAGACCTCATAAGCCTACCATCCAGATCTTTCTAGACATCAAAGACCTCCCAAACCTACTTGGCCAAGCCTTCCAGACCTCATAAGCCACCATCCAGAGCCTTCTAGACCTCAAAGACCTCCCAAACCTACTTGGCCAAGCCTTCCAGACCTCATAAGCCACCATCCAGAGCCTTCTAGACCTCAAAGACCTCCAAAACCTACTTGACCAAGCCTTCCAGACCTCATAAGCCTACCATCCAGATCTTTCTAGACATCAAAGACCTCCCAAACCTACTTGGCCAAGCCTTCCAGACCTCATAAGCCACCATCCAGAGCCTTCTAGACCTCAAAGACCTTCCAAACCTACTTGGCCAAGCCTTCCAGACCTCATAAGCCACCATCCAGAGCCTTCTAGACCTCAAAGACCTCCAAAACCTACTTGACCAAGCCTTCCAGACCTCATAAGCCACCATCCAGAGCCTTCTAGACCTCAAAGACCTCCCAAACCTACTTGGCCAAGCCTTCCAGACCTCATAAGCCACCATCCAGAGCCTTCTAGACCTCAAAGACCTCCCAAACCTACTTGGCCAAGCCTTCCAGACCTCATAAGCCACCATCCAGAGCCTTCTAGACCTCAAAGACCTCCCAAACCTACTTGACCAAGCCTTCCAGACCTCATAAGCCTACCATCCAGATCTTGCTAGACCTCAAAGACCTCCCAAACCTACTTGGCCAAGCCTTACAGACCTCATAAGCCTACCATCCAGATCTTGCTAGACCTCAAAGACCTCCCAAACCTACTTGGCCAAGCCTTCCAGACCTCATAAGCCTACCATCCAGATCTTTCTAGACCTCAAAGACCTCCCAAACCTACTTGGCCAAGCCTTCCAGACCTCATAAGCCTACCATCCAGATCTTGCTAGACCTCAAAGACCTCCCAAACCTACTTGGCCAAGCCTTACAGACCTCATAAGCCTACCATCCAGATCTTGCTAGACCTCAAAGACCTCCCAAACCTACTTGGCCAAGCCTTACAGACCTCATAAGCCTACCATCCAGATCTTGCTAGACCTCAAAGACCTCCCAAACCTACTTGGCCAAGCCTTACAGACCTCATAAGCCTACCATCCAGATCTTGCTAGACCTCAAAGACCTCCCAAACCTACTTGGCCAAGCCTTCCAGACCTCATAAGCCACCATCCAGAGCCTTCTAGACCTCAAAGACCTCCCAAACCTACTTGACCAAGCCTTCCAGACCTCATAAGCCTACCATCCAGATCTTGCTAGACCTCAAAGACCTCCCAAACCTACTTGGCCAAGCCTTCCAGACCTCATAAGCCTACCATCCAGATCTTTCTAGACCTCAAAGACCTCCCAAACCTACTTGGCCAAGCCTTCCAGACCTCATAAGCCTACCATCCAGATCTTGCTAGACCTCAAAGACCTCCCAAACCTACTTGGCCAAGCCTTACAGACCTCATAAGCCTACCATCCAGATCTTGCTAGACCTCAAAGACCTCCCAAACCTACTTGGCCAAGCCTTACAGACCTCATAAGCCTACCATCCAAATCTTGCTAGACCTCAAAGACCTCCCAAACCTACTTGGCCAAGCCTTACAGACCTCATAAGCCTACCATCCAGATCTTGCTAGACCTCAAAGACCTCCCAAACCTACTTGGCCAAGCCTTCCAGACCTCATAAGCCTACCATCCAGATCTTGCTAGACCTCAAAGACCTCCCAAACCTACTTGGCCAAGCCTTACAGACCTCATAAGCCTACCATCCAGATCTTGCTAGACCTCAAAGACCTCCCAAACCTACTTGGCCAAGCCTTACAGACCTCATAAGCCTACCATCCAGATCTTGCTAGACCACAAAGACCTCCCAAACCTACTTGGCCAAACCTTCCAGACCTCATAAGCCTCCCATCCAGAGCCTTCTAGACCTCAAAGACCGCCCAAACCTACTTGGCCAAGCCTTCCAGACCTCATAAGCCTCCCATCCAGAGCCTTCTAGACCTCAAAGACCGCCCAAACCTACTTGGCCAAGCCTTCCAGACCTCATAAGCCTCCCATCCAGAGCCTTCTAGACCTCAAAGACCTCCCAAACCTACTTGGCCAAGCCTTCCAGACCTCATAAGCCTCCCATCCAGATCTTGCTAGACCACAAAGACCTCCCAAACCTACTTGGCCAAGCCTTCCAGACCTCATAAGCCTCCCATCCAGAGCCTTCTAGACCTCAAAGACCTCCCAAACCTACTTGGCCAAGCCTTCCAGACCTCATAAGCCTACCATCCAGATCTTGCTAGACCTCAAAGACCTCCCAAACCTACTTGGCCAAGCCTTCCAGACCTCATAAGCCTCCCATCCAGATCTTGCTAGACCTCAAAGACCTCCCAAACCTACTTGGCCGAGCCTTCCAGACCTCATAAGCCTCCCATCCAGAGCCTTCTAGACCTCAAAGACCTCCCAAACCTACTTGGCCAAGCCTTCCAGACCTCATAAGCCTACCATCCAGATCTTGCTAGTCCACAAAGACCTCCCAAACCTACTTGGCCAAGCCTTCCAGACCTCATAAGCCTCCCATCCAGAGCCTTCTAGACGTCAAAGACCTCCCAAACCTACTTGGCCAAGCCTTCCAGACCTCATAAGCCTCCCATCCAGAGCCTTCTAGACCTCAAAGACCGCCCAAACCTACTTGGCCAAGCCTTCCAGACCTCATAAGCCTACCATCCAGATCTTGCTAGACCTCAAAGACCTCCCAAACCTACTTGGCCAAGCCTTACAGACCTCATAAGCCTACCATCCAGATCTTGCTAGACCTCAAAGACCTCCCAAACCTACTTGGCCAAACCTTCCAGACCTCATAAGCCTCCCATCCAGAGCCTTCTAGACCTCAAAGACCGCCCAAACCTACTTGGCCAAGCCTTCCAGACCTCATAAGCCTCCCATCCAGAGCCTTCTAGACCTCAAAGACCGCCCAAACCTACTTGGCCAAGCCTTCCAGACCTCATAAGCCTCCCATCCAGAGCCTTCTAGACCTCAAAGACCGCCCAAACCTACTTGGCCATGCCTTCCAGACCTCATAAGCCTCCCATCCAGAGCCTTCTAGACCTCAAAGACCTCCCAAACCTACTTGGCCAAGCCTTCCAGACCTCATAAGCCTCCCATCCAGATCTTGCTAGACCACAAAGACCTCCCAAATCTACTTGGCCAAGCCTTCCAGACCTCATAAGCCTCCCATCCAGAGCCTTCTAGACCTCAAAGACCTCCCAAACCTACTTGGCCAAGCCTTCCAGACCTCATAAGCCTACCATCCAGATCTTGCTAGACCTCAAAGACCTCCCAAACCTACTTGGCCAAGCCTTCCAGACCTCATAAGCCTCCCATCCAGATCTTGCTAGACCTCAAAGACCTCCCAAACCTACTTGGCCGAGCCTTCCAGACCTCATAAGCCTCCCATCCAGAGCCTTCTAGACCTCAAAGACCTCCCAAACCTACTTGGCCAAGCCTTCCAGACCTCATAAGCCTACCATCCAGATCTTGCTAGACCACAAAGACCTCCCAAACCTACTTGGCCAAGCCTTCCAGACCTCATAAGCCTCCCATCCAGAGCCTTCTAGACGTCAAAGACCTCCCAAACCTACTTGGCCAAGCCTTCCAGACCTCATAAGCCTCCCATCCAGAGCCTTCTAGACCTCAAAGACCGCCCAAACCTACTTGGCCGAGCCTTCCAGACCTCATAAGCCTCCCATCCAGAGCCTTCTAGACCTCAAAGACCTCCCAAACCTACTTGGCCAAGCCTTCCTGACCTCATAAGCCTACCATCCAGAGCCTTCTAGACCTCAAAGACCGCCCAAACCTACTTGGCCAAGCCTTCCAGACCTCATAAGCCTCCCATCCAGAGCCTTCTAGACCTCAAAGACCTCCCAAACCTACTTGGCCAAGCCTTCCTGACCTCATAAGCCTCCCATCCAGAGCCTTCTAGACCTCAAAGACCTCCCAAACCTACTTGGCCAAGCCTTCCAGACCTCATAAGCCTACCATCCAGAGCCTTCTAGACCTCAAAGACCTCCCAAACCTACTTGGCCAAGCCTTCCAGACCTCATAAGCCTCCCATCCAGAGCCTTCTAGACCTCAAAGACCTCCCAAACCTACTTGGCCAAGCCTTCCTGACCTCATAAGCCTCCCATCCAGAGCCTTCTAGACCTCAAAGACCGCCCAAACCTACTTGGCCAAGCCTTCCAGACCTCATAAGCCTCCCATCCAGAGCCTTCTAGACCTCAAAGACCTCCCAAACCTACTTGGCCAAGCCTTCCAGACCTCATAAGCCTCCCATCCAGAGCCTTCTAGACCTCAAAGACCGCCCAAACCTACTTGGCCAAGCCTTCCAGACCTCATAAGCCTCCCATCCAGAGCCTTCTAGACCTCAAAGACCTCCCAAACCTACTTGGCCAAGCCTTCCTGACCTCATAAGCCTACCATCCAGAGCCTTCTAGACCTCAAAGACCTCCCAAACCTACTTGGCCAAGCCTTCCAGACCTCATAAGCCTCCCATCCAGAGCCTTCTAGACCTCAAAGACCGCCCAAACCTACTTGGCCAAGCCTTCCTGACCTCATAAGCCTCCCATCCAGAGCCTTCTAGACCTCAAAGACCGCCCAAACCTACTTGGCCAAGCCTTCCAGACCTCATAAGCCTACCATCCAGAGCCTTCTAGACCTCAAAGACCTCCCAAACCTACTTGGCCAAGCCTTCCTGACCTCATAAGCCTCCCATCCAGAGCCTTCTAGACCTCAAAGACCTCCGAAACCTACTTGGCCAAGCCTTCCTGACCTCATAAGCCTCCCATCCAGAGCCTTCTAGACCTCAAAGACCTCCCAAACCTACTTGGCCAAGCCTTCCTGACCTCATAAGCCTCCCATCCAGAGCCTTCTAGACCTCAAAGACCTCCCAAACCTACTTGGCCAAGCCTTCCTGACCTCATAAGCCTCCCATCCAGAGCCTTCTAGACCTCAAAGACCTCCCAAACCTACTTGGCCAAGCCTTCCTGACCTCATAAGCCTCCCATCCAGAGCCTTCTAGACCTCAAAGACCTCCCAAACCTACTTGGCCAAGCCTTCCAGACCTCATAAGCCTACCATCCAGAGCCTTCTAGACCTCAAAGACCTCCCAAACCTACTTGGCCAAGCCTTCCTGACCTCATAAGCCTCCCATCCAGAGCCTTCTAGACCTCAAAGACCTCCGAAACCTACTTGGCCAAGCCTTCCTGACCTCATAAGCCTCCCATCCAGAGCCTTCTAGACCTCAAAGACCGCCCAAACCTACTTGGCCAAGCCTTCCAGACCTCATAAGCCTACCATCCAGAGCCTTCTAGACCTCAAAGACCTCCGAAACCTACTTGGCCAAGCCTTCCAGACCTCATCAGCCACCATCCAGAGTCTTCTAGACCTCAAAGACCTCCCAAACCTAGTAGGCCAAGCCTTCCAGACCTCCTAAGCCTACCATTCAGAGCCTTCTAGACCTCAAAGACCTCCCAAACCTACTTGGCCAAGCCTTCCAGACCTCATAAGCCTCCCATCCAGAGCCTTCTAGACCTCAAAGACCTCCCAAACCTACTTGGCCAAGCCTTCCTGACCTCATAAGCCTCCCATCCAGAGCCTTCTAGACCTCAAAGACCTCCGAAACCTACCAGGCCAAGCCTTCCTGACCTCATAAGCCTCCCATCCAGAGCCTTCTAGACCTCAAAGACCTCCCAAACCTACTTGACCAAGCCTTCTAGACCTCATAAGCCTACCATCCAGAGCCTTCTAGACCTCAAAGACCTCCCAAACCTACTTGGCCAAGCCTTCCAGACCTCATAAGCCTACCATCCAGAGCCTTCTAGACCTCAAAGACCTCCCAAACCTACTTGGCCAAGCCTTCCAGACCTCATAAGCCTACCATCCAGAGCCTTCTAGACCTCAAAGACCTCCCAAACCTACTTGGCCAAGCCTTCTAGACCTCATAAGCCTACCATCCAGAGCCTTCTAGACCTCAAAGACCTCCCAAACCTACTTGGCCAAGCTTTCCAGACCTCATAAGCCTACCATCCAGAGCCTTCTAGACCTCAAAGACCTCCCAAACCTACTTGACCAAGCCTTCCAGGCCTGATAAGCCTCCCATCCAGAGCCTCCTAGACCTCAAGATCTTTCAGGCCTACTTGGCCAAGCCTTCCAGACCTCATAAGCCTACCATCCGAGACCTCCTAGACCTCAAAGACCTCCCAAACCAACTTGGCCAAGCCTTCCAGGCCTGATGAGCCTCCCATCCAGAGCATCCTAGACCTCAAGATCTTTCAGGCCTATTTGGCCAAGCCTTCCAGACCTCATCAGCCTACCATCCGAGACCTCCTAGACCTCAAAGACCTCCCAAACCTACTTGGCCAAGCCTTCCAGACCTCATAAGCCTACCATCCAGAGCCTTCTAGACCTCAAAGACCTCCCAAACCTACTTGGCCAAGCCTTCCAGACCTCATAAGCCACCATCCAGTGCCTTCTAGACCTCAAAGACCTCCCAAACCTACTTGGCCAAGCCTTACAGACCTCATAAGCCACCATCCAGTGCCTTCTAGACCTCAAAGACCTCCCAAACCTACTTGGCCAAGCCTTCCAGACCTCATAAGCCTACCATCCAGATCTTGCTAGACCTCAAAGACCTCCCAAACCTACTTGGCCAAGCCTTCCAGACCTCATAAGCCTACCATCCAGAGCCTTCTAGACCTCAAAGACCTCCCAAACCTACTTGGCCAAGCCTTCCAGACCTCATAAGCCTACCATCCAGATCTTGCTAGACCTCAAAGACCTCCCAAACCTACTTGGCCAAGCCTTCCAGACCTCATAAGCCTACCATCCAGAGCCTTCTAGACCTCAAAGACCTCCCAAACCTACTTGACCAAGCCTTCCAGACCTCATCAGCCTACCATCCGAGACCTCCTAGACCTCAAAGACCTCCCAAACCTACTTGGCCGAGCCTTCCAGACCTCATAAGCCTACCATCCAGAGCCTTCTAGACCTCAAAGACCTCCCAAACCTACTTGGCCAAGCCTTCCAGACCTCATAAGCCACCATCCAGTGCCTTCTAGACCTCAAAGACCTCCCAAACCTACTTGGCCAAGCCTTACAGACCTCATAAGCCACCATCCAGAGCCTTCTAGACCTCAAAGACCTCCCAAACCTACTTGGCCAAGCCTTCCAGACCTCATAAGCCTACCATCCAGATCTTTCTAGACTTCAAAGACCTCCCAAACCTACTTGGCCAAGCCTTCCAGACCTCATAAGCCTACCATCCAGATCTTGCTAGACCTCAAAGACCTCCCAAACCTACTTGGCCAAGCCTTCCAGACCTCATAAGCCTACCATCCAGATCTTTCTAGACTTCAAAGACCTCCCAAACCTACTTGGCCAAGCCTTCCAGACCTCATAAGCCTACCATCCAGATCTTTCTAGACCTCAAAGACCTCCCAAACCTTTTTGGCCAAGCCTTCCAGACCTCATAAGCCTACCATCCAGATCTTGCTAGACCTCAAAGACCTCCCAAACCTACTTGGCCAAGCCTTACAGACCTCATAAGCCTACCATCCAGATCTTGCTAGACCTCAAAGACCTCCCAAACCTACTTGACCAAGCCTTCCAGACCTCATAAGCCTACCATCCAGAGCCTTCTAGACCTCAAAGACCTCCCAAACCTACTTGACCAAGCCTTCCAGACCTGATAAGCCTACCAACCAGAGCCTTCTAGACCTCAAAGACCTCCCAAACCTACTTGGCCAAGCCTTCCAGACCTCATAAGCCTACCATCCAGATCTTGCTAGACCTCAAAGACCTCCCAAACCTACTTGGCCAAGCCTTACAGACCTCATAAGCCTACCATCCAGATCTTGCTAGACCTCAAAGACCTCCCAAACCTACTTGGCCAAGCCTTCCAGACCTCATAAGCCACCATCCAGTGCCTTCTAGACCTCAAAGACCTCCCAAACCTACTTGACCAAGCCTTCCAGACCTGATAAGCCTACCAACCAGTGCCTTCTAGACCTCAAAGACCTCCCAAACCTACTTGACCAAGCCTTCCAGACCTGATAAGCCTACCAACCAGAGCCTTCTAGACCTCAAAGACCTCCCAAACCTACTTGGCCAAGCCTTACAGACCTCATAAGCCTACCATCCAGATCTTGCTAGACCTCAAAGACCTCCCAAACCTACTTGGCCAAGCCTTCCAGACCTCATAAGCCACCATCCAGTGCCTTCTAGACCTCAAAGACCTCCCAAACCTACTTGGCCAAGCCTTCCAGACCTCATAAGCCTACCATCCAGATCTTGCTAGACCTCAAAGACCTCCCAAACCTACTTGACCAAGCCTTACAGACCTCATAAGCCTACCATCCAGATCTTGCTAGACCTCAAAGACCTCCCAAACCTACTTGGCCAAGCCTTACAGACCTCATAAGCCTACCATCCAGATCTTGCTAGACCTCAAAGACCTCCCAAACCTACTTGGCCAAGCCTTACAGACCTCATAAGCCTACCATCCAGATCTTGCTAGACCTCAAAGACCTCCCAAACCTACTTGGCCAAGCCTTACAGACCTCATAAGCCTACCATCCAGATCTTGCTAGACCTCAAAGACCTCCCAAACCTACTTGGCCAAGCCTTACAGACCTCATAAGCCTACCATGCAGATCTTTCTAGAACTCAAAGACCTCCCAAACTTACTAGGCCAAGCCTTCCAGACCTCATAAGCCTACCATCCAGATCTTTCTAGACCTCAAAGACCTCCCAAACCTTTTTGGCCAAGCCTTCCAGACCTCATAAGCCTACCATCCAGATCTTGCTAGACCTCAAAGACCTCCCAAACCTTTTTGGCCAAGCCTTCCAGACCTCATAAGCCTACCATCCAGATCTTGCTAGACCTCAAAGACCTCCCAAACCTACTTGGCCAAGCCTTCCAGACCTCATAAGCCTACCATCCAGAGCCTTCTAGACCTCAAAGACCTCCCAAACCTACTTGACCAAGCCTTCCAGACCTCATAAGCCTACCATCCAGAGCCTTCTAGACCTCAAAGACCTCCCAAACCTACTTGACCAAGCCTTCCAGACCTCATAAGCCTACCATCCAGAGCCTTCTAGACCTCAAAGACCTCCCAAACCTACTTGACCAAGCCTTCCAGACCTCATAAGCCACCATCCAGTGCCTTCTAGACCTCAAAGACCTCCCAAACCTACTTGACCAACCCTTCCAGACCTCATAAGCCTACCATCCAGATCTTGCTAGACCTCAAAGACCTCCCAAACCTACTTGGCCAAGCCTTCCAGACCTCATAAGCCACCATCCAGAGCCTTCTAGACCTCAAAGACCTCCCAAACCTACTTGACCAAGCCTTCCAGACCTCATAAGCCTACCATCCAGATCTTTCTAGACCTCAAAGACCTCCCAAACCTACTTGACCAAGCCTTCCAGACCTCATAAGCCTACCATCCAGAGCCTTCAAGACCTCAAAGACCTCCCAAACCTACTTGACCAAGCCTTCCAGACCTCATAAGCCACCATCCAGAGCCTTCTAGACCTCAAAGACCTCCAAAACCTACTTGACCAAGCCTTCCAGACCTCATAAGCCTACCATCCAGATCTTTCTAGACCTCAAAGACCTCCCAAACCTACTTGACCAAGCCTTCTAGACCTCATAAGCCTACCATCCAGAGCCTTCTAGACCTCAAAGACCTCCCAAACCTACTTGGCCAAGCCTTCCAGACCTCATAAGCCTACCATCCAGAGCCTTCTAGACCTCAAAGACCTCCCAAACCTACTTGGCCAAGCCTTTCAGACCTCATAAGCCTACCATCCAGAGCCTTCTAGACCTCAAAGACCTCCCAAACCTACTTGGCCAAGCCTTCTAGACCTCATAAGCCTACCATCCAGAGCCTTCTAGACCTCAAAGACCTCCCAAACCTACTTGGCCAAGCCTTCCAGACCTCATAAGCCTACCATCCAGAGCCTTCTAGACCTCAAAGACCTCCCAAACCTACTTGACCAAGCCTTCCAGGCCTGATAAGCCTACCATCCGAGACCTCCTAGACCTCAAAGACCTCCCAAACCAACTTGGCCAAGCCTTCCAGGCCTGATAAGCCTCCCATCCAGAGCATCCTAGACCTCAAGATCTTTCAGGCCTACTTGGCCAAGCCTTCCAGACCTCATCAGCCTACCATCCGAGACCTCCTAGACCTCAAAGACCTCCCAAACCTACTTGGCCAAGCCTTCCAGACCTCATAAGCCTACCATCCAGAGCCTTCTAGACCTCAAAGACCTCCCAAACCTACTTGGCCAAGCCTTCCAGACCTCATAAGCCTACCATCCAGAGCCTTCTAGACCTCAAAGACCTCCCAAACCTACTTGGCCAAGCCTTACAGACCTCATAAGCCACCATCCAGAGCCTTCTAGACCTCAAAGACCTCCCAAACCTACTTGGCCAAGCCTTCCAGACCTCATCAGCCTACCATCCGAGACCTCCTAGACCTCAAAGACCTCCCAAACCTACTTGGCCAAGCCTTCCAGACCTCATAAGCCTACCATCCAGAGCCTTCTAGACCTCAAAGACCTCCCAAACCTACTTGGCCAAGCCTTCCAGACCTCATAAGCCTACCATCCAGTGCCTTCTAGACCTCAAAGACCTCCCAAACCTACTTGGCCAAGCCTTCCAGACCTCATAAGCCACCATCCAGTGCCTTCTAGACCTCAAAGACCTCCCAAACCTACTTGGCCAAGCCTTCCAGACCTCATAAGCCTACCATCCAGATCTTGCTAGACCTCAAAGACCTCCCAAACCTACTTGGCCAAGCCTTACAGACCTCATAAGCCTACCATGCAGATCTTTCTAGAACTCAAAGACCTCCCAAACTTACTAGGCCAAGCCTTCCAGACCTCATAAGCCTACCATCCAGATCTTGCTAGACCTCAAAGACCTCCCAAACCTACTTGGCCAAGCCTTACAGACCTCATAAGCCTACCATCCAGATCTTGCTAGACCTCAAAGACCTCCCAAACCTACTTGACCAAGCCTTCCAGACCTCATAAGCCTACCATCCAGAGCCTTCTAGACCTCAAAGACCTCCCAAACCTACTTGACCAAGCCTTCCAGACCTGATAAGCCTACCAACCAGAGCCTTCTAGACCTCAAAGACCTCCCAAACCTACTTGGCCAAGCCTTCCAGACCTCATAAGCCTACCATCCAGATCTTGCTAGACCTCAAAGACCTCCCAAACCTACTTGGCCAAGCCTTACAGACCTCATAAGCCTACCATCCAGATCTTGCTAGACCTCAAAGACCTCCCAAACCTACTTGGCCAAGCCTTACAGACCTCATAAGCCTACCATCCAGATCTTGCTAGACCTCAAAGACCTCCCAAACCTACTTGGCCAAGCCTTCCAGACCTCATAAGCCTACCATGCAGATCTTTCTAGAACTCAAAGACCTCCCAAACCTACTTGGCCAAGCCTTCCAGACCTCATAAGCCTACCATCCAGAGCCTTCTAGACCTCAAAGACCTCCCAAACCTACTTGGCCAAGCCTTCCAGACCTCATAAGCCACCATCCAGTGCCTTCTAGACCTCAAAGACCTCCCAAACCTACTTGGCCAAGCCTTACAGACCTCATAAGCCACCATCCAGAGCCTTCTAGACCTCAAAGACCTCCCAAACCTACTTGGCCAAGCCTTCCAGACCTCATAAGCCTACCATCCAGATCTTTCTAGACTTCAAAGACCTCCCAAACCTACTTGGCCAAGCCTTCCAGACCTCATAAGCCTACCATCCAGATCTTGCTAGACCTCAAAGACCTCCAAAACCTACTTGGCCAAGCCTTCCAGACCTCATAAGCCTACCATCCAGATCTTTCTAGACTTCAAAGACCTCCCAAACCTACTTGGCCAAGCCTTCCAGACCTCATAAGCCTACCATCCAGATCTTTCTAGACCTCAAAGACCTCCCAAACCTTTTTGGCCAAGCCTTCCAGACCTCATAAGCCTACCATCCAGATCTTGCTAGACCTCAAAGACCTCCCAAACCTACTTGGCCAAGCCTTACAGACCTCATAAGCCTACCATCCAGATCTTGCTAGACCTCAAAGACCTCCCAAACCTACTTGACCAAGCCTTCCAGACCTCATAAGCCTACCATCCAGAGCCTTCTAGACCTCAAAGACCTCCCAAACCTACTTGACCAAGCCTTCCAGACCTGATAAGCCTACCAACCAGAGCCTTCTAGACCTCAAAGACCTCCCAAACCTACTTGGCCAAGCCTTCCAGACCTCATAAGCCTACCATCCAGATCTTGCTAGACCTCAAAGACCTCCCAAACCTACTTGACCAAGCCTTACAGACCTCATAAGCCTACCATCCAGATCTTGCTAGACCTCAAAGACCTCCCAAACCTACTTGGCCAAGCCTTACAGACCTCATAAGCCTACCATCCAGATCTTGCTAGACCTCAAAGACCTCCCAAACCTACTTGACCAAGCCTTCCAGACCTCATAAGCCTACCATCCAGAGCCTTCTAGACCTCAAAGACCTCCCAAACCTACTTGACCAAGCCTTCCAGACCTGATAAGCCTACCAACCAGAGCCTTCTAGACCTCAAAGACCTCCCAAACCTACTTGGCCAAGCCTTCCAGACCTCATAAGCCTACCATCCAGATCTTGCTAGACCTCAAAGACCTCCCAAACCTACTTGACCAAGCCTTACAGACCTCATAAGCCTACCATCCAGATCTTGCTAGACCTCAAAGACCTCCCAAACCTACTTGGCCAAGCCTTCCAGACCTCATAAGCCTACCATCCAGATCTTTCTAGACTTCAAAGACCTCCCAAACCTACTTGGCCAAGCCTTCCAGACCTCATAAGCCTACCATCCAGATCTTGCTAGACCTCAAAGACCTCCAAAACCTACTTGGCCAAGCCTTCCAGACCTCATAAGCCTACCATCCAGATCTTTCTAGACTTCAAAGACCTCCCAAACCTACTTGGCCAAGCCTTCCAGACCTCATAAGCCTACCATCCAGATCTTTCTAGACCTCAAAGACCTCCCAAACCTTTTTGGCCAAGCCTTCCAGACCTCATAAGCCTACCATCCAGATCTTGCTAGACCTCAAAGACCTCCCAAACCTACTTGGCCAAGCCTTACAGACCTCATAAGCCTACCATCCAGATCTTGCTAGACCTCAAAGACCTCCCAAACCTACTTGGCCAAGCCTTCCAGACCTCATAAGCCACCATCCAGTGCCTTCTAGACCTCAAAGACCTCCCAAACCTACTTGGCCAAGCCTTCCAGACCTCATAAGCCTACCATCCAGATCTTGCTAGACCTCAAAGACCTCCCAAACCTACTTGACCAAGCCTTACAGACCTCATAAGCCTACCATCCAGATCTTGCTAGACCTCAAAGACCTCCCAAACCTACTTGGCCAAGCCTTACAGACCTCATAAGCCTACCATCCAGATCTTGCTAGACCTCAAAGACCTCCCAAACCTACTTGGCCAAGCCTTACAGACCTCATAAGCCTACCATCCAGATCTTGCTAGACCTCAAAGACCTCCCAAACCTACTTGGCCAAGCCTTACAGACCTCATAAGCCTACCATGCAGATCTTTCTAGAACTCAAAGACCTCCCAAACTTACTAGGCCAAGCCTTCCAGACCTCATAAGCCTACCATCCAGATCTTTCTAGACCTCAAAGACCTCCCAAACCTTTTTGGCCAAGCCTTCCAGACCTCATAAGCCTACCATCCAGATCTTGCTAGACCTCAAAGACCTCCCAAACCTTTTTGGCCAAGCCTTCCAGACCTCATAAGCCTACCATCCAGATCTTGCTAGACCTCAAAGACCTCCCAAACCTACTTGGCCAAGCCTTACAGACCTCATAAGCCTACCATCCAGATCTTGCTAGACCTCAAAGACCTCCCAAACCTACTTGGCCAAGCCTTCCAGACCTCATAAGCCTACCATGCAGATCTTTCTAGAACTCAAAGACCTCCCAAACCTACTTGGCCAAGCCTTCCAGACCTCATAAGCCTACCATCCAGAGCCTTCTAGACCTCAAAGACCTCCCAAACCTACTTGGCCAAGCCTTCCAGACCTCATAAGCCACCATCCAGTGCCTTCTAGACCTCAAAGACCTCCCAAACCTACTTGGCCAAGCCTTACAGACCTCATAAGCCACCATCCAGAGCCTTCTAGACCTCAAAGACCTCCCAAACCTACTTGGCCAAGCCTTCCAGACCTCATAAGCCTACCATCCAGATCTTTCTAGACTTCAAAGACCTCCCAAACCTACTTGGCCAAGCCTTCCAGACCTCATAAGCCTACCATCCAGATCTTGCTAGACCTCAAAGACCTCCAAAACCTACTTGGCCAAGCCTTCCAGACCTCATAAGCCTACCATCCAGATCTTTCTAGACTTCAAAGACCTCCCAAACCTACTTGGCCAAGCCTTCCAGACCTCATAAGCCTACCATCCAGATCTTTCTAGACCTCAAAGACCTCCCAAACCTTTTTGGCCAAGCCTTCCAGACCTCATAAGCCTACCATCCAGATCTTGCTAGACCTCAAAGACCTCCCAAACCTACTTGGCCAAGCCTTACAGACCTCATAAGCCTACCATCCAGATCTTGCTAGACCTCAAAGACCTCCCAAACCTACTTGACCAAGCCTTCCAGACCTCATAAGCCTACCATCCAGAGCCTTCTAGACCTCAAAGACCTCCCAAACCTACTTGACCAAGCCTTCCAGACCTGATAAGCCTACCAACCAGAGCCTTCTAGACCTCAAAGACCTCCCAAACCTACTTGGCCAAGCCTTCCAGACCTCATAAGCCTACCATCCAGATCTTGCTAGACCTCAAAGACCTCCCAAACCTACTTGGCCAAGCCTTACAGACCTCATAAGCCTACCATCCAGATCTTGCTAGACCTCAAAGACCTCCCAAACCTACTTGGCCAAGCCTTCCAGACCTCATAAGCCACCATCCAGTGCCTTCTAGACCTCAAAGACCTCCCAAACCTACTTGACCAAGCCTTCCAGACCTGATAAGCCTACCAACCAGTGCCTTCTAGACCTCAAAGACCTCCCAAACCTACTTGACCAAGCCTTCCAGACCTGATAAGCCTACCAACCAGAGCCTTCTAGACCTCAAAGACCTCCCAAACCTACTTGGCCAAGCCTTACAGACCTCATAAGCCTACCATCCAGATCTTGCTAGACCTCAAAGACCTCCCAAACCTACTTGGCCAAGCCTTCCAGACCTCATAAGCCACCATCCAGTGCCTTCTAGACCTCAAAGACCTCCCAAACCTACTTGGCCAAGCCTTCCAGACCTCATAAGCCTACCATCCAGATCTTGCTAGACCTCAAAGACCTCCCAAACCTACTTGACCAAGCCTTACAGACCTCATAAGCCTACCATCCAGATCTTGCTAGACCTCAAAGACCTCCCAAACCTACTTGGCCAAGCCTTACAGACCTCATAAGCCTACCATCCAGATCTTGCTAGACCTCAAAGACCTCCCAAACCTACTTGGCCAAGCCTTACAGACCTCATAAGCCTACCATCCAGATCTTGCTAGACCTCAAAGACCTCCCAAACCTACTTGGCCAAGCCTTACAGACCTCATAAGCCTACCATGCAGATCTTTCTAGAACTCAAAGACCTCCCAAACTTACTAGGCCAAGCCTTCCAGACCTCATAAGCCTACCATCCAGATCTTTCTAGACCTCAAAGACCTCCCAAACCTTTTTGGCCAAGCCTTCCAGACCTCATAAGCCTACCATCCAGATCTTGCTAGACCTCAAAGACCTCCCAAACCTTTTTGGCCAAGCCTTCCAGACCTCATAAGCCTACCATCCAGATCTTGCTAGACCTCAAAGACCTCCCAAACCTACTTGGCCAAGCCTTCCAGACCTCATAAGCCTACCATCCAGAGCCTTCTAGACCTCAAAGACCTCCCAAACCTTTTTGGCCAAGCCTTCCAGACCTCATAAGCCTACCATCCAGATCTTGCTAGACCTCAAAGACCTCCCAAACCTTTTTGGCCAAGCCTTCCAGACCTCATAAGCCTACCATCCAGATCTTGCTAGACCTCAAAGACCTCCCAAACCTACTTGGCCAAGCCTTCCAGACCTCATAAGCCTACCATCCAGAGTCTTCTAGACCTCAAAGACCTCCCAAACCTACTTGACCAAGCCTTCCAGACCTCATAAGCCTACCATCCAGATCTTGCTAGACCTCAAAGACCTCCCAAACCTACTTGACCAAGCCTTCCAGACCTCATAAGCCTACCATCCAGAGCCTTCTAGACCTCAAAGACCTCCCAAACCTACTTGACCAAGCCTTCCAGACCTCATAAGCCACCATCCAGTGCCTTCTAGACCTCAAAGACCTCCCAAACCTACTTGACCAAGCCTTCCAGACCTGATAAGCCTACCAACCAGAGCCTTCTAGACCTCAAAGACCTCCCAAACCTACTTGGCCAAGCCTTCCAGACCTCATAAGCCTACCATCCAGATCTTGCTAGACCTCAAAGACCTCCCAAACCTACTTGGCCAAGCCTTACAGACCTCATAAGCCACCATCCAGTGCCTTCTAGACCTCAAAGACCTCCCAAACCTACTTGACCAAGCCTTCCAGACCTGATAAGCCTACCAACCAGTGCCTTCTAGACCTCAAAGACCTCCCAAACCTACTTGACCAAGCCTTCCAGACCTGATAAGCCTACCAACCAGAGCCTTCTAGACCTCAAAGACCTCCCAAACCTACTTGGCCAAGCCTTACAGACCTCATAAGCCTACCATCCAGATCTTGCTAGACCTCAAAGACCTCCCAAACCTACTTGGCCAAGCCTTCCAGACCTCATAAGCCACCATCCAGTGCCTTCTAGACCTCAAAGACCTCCCAAACCTACTTGGCCAAGCCTTCCAGACCTCATAAGCCTACCATCCAGATCTTGCTAGACCTCAAAGACCTCCCAAACCTACTTGACCAAGCCTTACAGACCTCATAAGCCTACCATCCAGATCTTGCTAGACCTCAAAGACCTCCCAAACCTACTTGGCCAAGCCTTACAGACCTCATAAGCCTACCATCCAGATCTTGCTAGACCTCAAAGACCTCCCAAACCTACTTGGCCAAGCCTTACAGACCTCATAAGCCTACCATCCAGATCTTGCTAGACCTCAAAGACCTCCCAAACCTACTTGGCCAAGCCTTACAGACCTCATAAGCCTACCATGCAGATCTTTCTAGACCTCAAAGACCTCCCAAACTTACTAGGCCAAGCCTTCCAGACCTCATAAGCCTACCATCCAGATCTTTCTAGACCTCAAAGACCTCCCAAACCTTTTTGGCCAAGCCTTCCAGACCTCATAAGCCTACCATCCAGATCTTGCTAGACCTCAAAGACCTCCCAAACCTTTTTGGCCAAGCCTTCCAGACCTCATAAGCCTACCATCCAGATCTTGCTAGACCTCAAAGACCTCCCAAACCTACTTGGCCAAGCCTTCCAGACCTCATAAGCCTACCATCCAGAGCCTTCTAGACCTCAAAGACCTCCCAAACCTTTTTGGCCAAGCCTTCCAGACCTCATAAGCCTACCATCCAGATCTTGCTAGACCTCAAAGACCTCCCAAACCTTTTTGGCCAAGCCTTCCAGACCTCATAAGCCTACCATCCAGATCTTGCTAGACCTCAAAGACCTCCCAAACCTACTTGGCCAAGCCTTCCAGACCTCATAAGCCTACCATCCAGAGTCTTCTAGACCTCAAAGACCTCCCAAACCTACTTGACCAAGCCTTCCAGACCTCATAAGCCTACCATCCAGAGCCTTCTAGACCTCAAAGACCTCCCAAACCTACTTGACCAAGCCTTCCAGACCTCATAAGCCTACCATCCAGAGCCTTCTAGACCTCAAAGACCTCCCAAACCTACTTGACCAAGCCTTCCAGACCTCATAAGCCACCATCCAGTGCCTTCTAGACCTCAAAGACCTCCCAAACCTACTTGACCAACCCTTCCAGACCTCATAAGCCTACCATCCAGATCTTGCTAGACCTCAAAGACCTCCCAAACCTACTTGGCCAAGCCTTCCAGACCTCATAAGCCACCATCCAGAGCCTTCTAGACCTCAAAGACCTCCCAAACCTACTTGACCAAGCCTTCCAGACCTCATAAGCCTACCATCCAGAGCCTTCAAGACCTCAAAGACCTCCCAAACCTACTTGACCAAGCCTTCCAGACCTCATAAGCCACCATCCAGAGCCTTCTAGACCTCAAAGACCTCCAAGACCTACTTGACCAAGCCTTCCAGACCTCATAAGCCTACCATCCAGATCTTTCTAGACCTCAAAGACCTCCCAAACCTACTTGGCCAAGCCTTCCAGACCTCATAAGCCACCATCCAGAGCCTTCTAGACCTCAAAGACCTCCCAAACCTACTTGGCCAAGCCTTCCAGACCTCATAAGCCACCATCCAGAGCCTTCTTGACCTCAAAGACCTCCCAAACCTACTTGACCAAGCCTTCCAGACCTCATAAGCCACCATCCAGAGCCTTCTAGACCTCAAAGACCTCCAAAACCTACTTGACCAAGCCTTCCAGACCTCATAAGCCTACCATCCAGATCTTTCTAGACCTCAAAGACCTCCCAAACCTACTTGGCCAAGCCTTCCAGACCTCATAAGCCACCATCCAGAGCCTTCTAGACCTCAAAGACCTACCAAACCTACTTGACCAAGCCTTCCAGACCTCATAAGCCTACCATCCAGATCTTTCTAGACCTCAAAGACCTCCCAAACCTACTTGACCAAGCCTTCCAGACCTCATAAGCCTACCATCCAGAGCCTTCAAGACCTCAAAGACCTCCCAAACCTACTTGACCAAGCCTTCTAGACCTCATAAGCCTACCATCCAGAGCCTTCTAGACCTCAAAGACCTCCCAAACCTACTTGGCCAAGCCTTCCAGACCTCATAAGCCTACCATCCAGAGCCTTCTAGACCTCAAAGACCTCCCAAACCTACTTGGCCAAGCCTTTCAGACCTCATAAGCCTACCATCCAGAGCCTTCTAGACCTCAAAGACCTCCCAAACCTACTTGGCCAAGCCTTCTAGACCTCATAAGCCTACCATCCAGAGCCTTCTAGACCTCAAAGACCTCCCAAACCTACTTGGCCAAGCCTTCTAGACCTCATAAGCCTACCATCCAGAGCCTTCTAGACCTCAAAGACCTCCCAAACCTACTTGGCCAAGCCTTCCAGACCTCATAAGCCTACCATCCGAGACCTCCTAGACCTCAAAGACCTCCCAAACCAACTTGGCCAAGCCTTCCAGGCCTGATAAGCCTCCCATCCAGAGCATCCTAGACCTCAAGATCTTTCAGGCCTACTTGGCCAAGCCTTCCAGACCTCATCAGCCTACCATCCGAGACCTCCTAGACCTCAAAGACCTTCCAAACCTACTTGGCCAAGCCTTCCAGACCTCATAAGCCTACCATCCAGAGCCTTCTAGACCTCAAAGACCTCCCAAACCTACTTGGCCAAGCCTTCCAGACCTCATAAGCCACCATCCAGTGCCTTCTAGACCTCAAAGACCTCCCAAACCTACTTGGCCAAGCCTTACAGACCTCATAAGCCACCATCCAGAGCCTTCTAGACCTCAAAGACCTCCCAAACCTACTTGGCCAAGCCTTCCAGACCTCATAAGCCTACCATCCAGATCTTTCTAGACCTCAAAGACCTCCCAAACCTTTTTGGCCAAGCCTTCCAGACCTCATAAGCCTACCATCCAGATCTTGCTAGACCTCAAAGACCTCCCAAACCTACTTGGCCAAGCCTTACAGACCTCATAAGCCTACCATCCAGATCTTGCTAGACCTCAAAGACCTCCCAAACCTACTTGACCAAGCCTTCCAGACCTCATAAGCCTACCATCCAGAGCCTTCTAGACCTCAAAGACCTCCCAAACCTACTTGACCAAGCCTTCCAGACCTGATAAGCCTACCAACCAGAGCCTTCTAGACCTCAAAGACCTCCCAAACCTACTTGGCCAAGCCTTACAGACCTCATAAGCCTACCATCCAGATCTTGCTAGACCTCAAAGACCTCCCAAACCTACTTGGCCAAGCCTTCCAGACCTCATAAGCCTACCATGCAGATCTTTCTAGAACTCAAAGACCTCCCAAACTTACTAGGCCAAGCCTTCCAGACCTCATAAGCCTACCATCCAGATCTTGCTAGACCTCAAAGACCTCCCAAACCTACTTGGCCAAGCCTTCCAGACCTCATAAGCCTACCATCCAGATCTTGCTAGACCTCAAAGACCTCCCAAACCTACTTGGCCAAGCCTTCCAGACCTCATAAGCCTACCATCCAGTGCCTTCTAGACCTCAAAGACCTCCCAAACCTACTTGACCAAGCCTTCCAGACCTCATAAGCCTACCATCCAGATCTTGCTAGACCTCAAAGACCTCCCAAACCTACTTGGCCAAGCCTTCCAGACCTCATAAGCCTACCATCCAGTGCCTTCTAGACCTCAAAGACCTCCCAAACCTACTTGACCAAGCCTTCCAGACCTGATAAGCCTACCAACCAGAGCCTTCTAGACCTCAAAGACCTCCCAAACCTACTTGACCAAGCCTTCCAGACCTGATAAGCCTACCAACCAGAGCCTTCTAGACCTCAAAGACCTCCCAAACCTACTTGGCCAAGCCTTCCAGACCTCATAAGCCTACCATCCAGATCTTGCTAGACCTCAAAGACCTCCCAAACCTACTTGGCCAAGCCTTCCAGACCTCATAAGCCTACCATCCAGTGCCTTCTAGACCTCAAAGACCTCCCAAACCTACTTGACCAAGCCTTCCAGACCTGATAAGCCTACCAACCAGAGCCTTCTAGACCTCAAAGACCTCCCAAACCTACTTGGCCAAGCCTTCCAGACCTCATAAGCCTACCATCCAGATCTTGCTAGACCTCAAAGACCTCCCAAACCTACTTGGCCAAGCCTTACAGACCTCATAAGCCTACCATCCAGATCTTGCTAGACCTCAAAGACCTCCCAAACCTACTTGGCCAAGCCTTCCAGACCTCATAAGCCTACCATGCAGATCTTTCTAGAACTCAAAGACCTCCCAAACTTACTAGGCCAAGCCTTCCAGACCTCATAAGCCTACCATCCAGATCTTTCTAGACCTCAAAGACCTCCCAAACCTTTTTGGCCAAGCCTTCCAGACCTCATAAGCCTACCATCCAGATCTTGCTAGACCTCAAAGACCTCCCAAACCTACTTGGCCAAGCCTTCCAGACCTCATAAGCCTACCATCCAGATCTTGCTAGACCTCAAAGACCTCCCAAACCTACTTGGCCAAGCCTTCCAGACCTCATAAGCCTACCATCCAGATCTTTCTAGACCTCAAAGACCTCCCAAACCTTTTTGGCCAAGCCTTACAGACCTCATAAGCCTACCATCCAGATCTTGCTAGACCTCAAAGACCTCCCAAACCTACTTGGCCAAGCCTTACAGACCTCATAAGCCTACCATCCAGAGCCTTCTAGACCTCAAAGACCTCCCAAACCTACTTGACCAAGCCTTCCAGACCTCATAAGCCTACCATCCAGAGCCTTCTAGACCTCAAAGACCTCCCAAACCTACTTGACCAAGCCTTCCAGACCTCATAAGCCACCATCCAGTGCCTTCTAGACCTCAAAGACCTCCCAAACCTACTTGACCAACCCTTCCAGACCTCATAAGCCTACCATCCAGATCTTGCTAGACCTCAAAGACCTCCCAAACCTACTTGGCCAAGCCTTCCAGACCTCATAAGCCTACCATCCAGATCTTGCTAGACCTCAAAGACCTCCCAAACCTACTTGGCCAAGCCTTCCAGACCTCATAAGCCACCATCCAGAGCCTTCTAGACCTCAAAGACCTCCCAAACCTACTTGGCCAAGCCTTACAGACCTCATAAGCCTACCATCCAGATCTTGCTAGACCTCAAAGACCTCCCAAACCTACTTGGCCAAGCCTTCCAGACCTCATAAGCCACCATCCAGAGCCTTCTAGACCTCAAAGACCTCCAAAACCTACTTGACCAAGCCTTCCAGACCTCATAAGCCTACCATCCAGATCTTTCTAGACCTCAAAGACCTCCCAAACCTACTTGGCCAAGCCTTCCAGACCTCATAAGCCCACCATCCAGAGCCTTCTAGACCTCAAAGACCTCCCAAACCTACTTGGCCAAGCCTTCCAGACCTCCTAAGCCACCATCCAGAGCCTTCTAGACCTCAAAGACCTCCCAAACCTACTTGGCCAAGCCTTCCAGACCTCATAAGCCTACCATCCAGTGCCTTCTAGACCTCAAAGACCTCCAAAACCTACTTGACCAAGCCTTCCAGACCTCATAAGCCACCATCCAGTGCCTTCTAGACCTCAAAGACCTCCCAAACCTACTTGACCAACCCTTCCAGACCTCATAAGCCTACCATCCAGATCTTGCTAGACCTCAAAGACCTCCCAAACCTACTTGGCCAAGCCTTCCAGACCTCATAAGCCTACCATCCAGATCTTTCTAGACCTCAAAGACCTCCCAAACCTACTTGGCCAAGCCTTCCAGACCTCATAAGCCTACCATCCAGAGCCTTCTAGACCTCAAAGACCTCCCAAACCTACTTGGCCAAGCCTTCCAGACCTCCTAAGCCACCATCCAGAGCCTTCTAGACCTCAAAGACCTCCCAAACCTACTTGGCCAAGCCTTCCAGACCTCATAAGCCTACCATCCAGAGCCTTCTAGACCTCAAAGACCTCCCAAACCTACTTGACCAAGCCTTCCAGACCTCATAAGCCACCATCCAGTGCCTTCTAGACCTCAAAGACCTCCCAAACCTACTTGACCAACCCTTCCAGACCTCATAAGCCTACCATCCAGATCTTGCTAGACCTCAAAGACCTCCCAAACCTACTTGGCCAAGCCTTCCAGACCTCATAAGCCTACCATCCAGATCTTGCTAGACCTCAAAGACCTCCCAAACCTACTTGGCCAAGCCTTCCAGACCTCCTAAGCCACCATCCAGAGCCTTCTAGACCTCAAAGACCTCCCAAACCTACTTGGCCAAGCCTTCCAGACCTCATAAGCCTACCATCCAGATCTTGCTAGACCTCAAAGACCTCCCAAACCTACTTGGCCAAGCCTTCCAGACCTCATAAGCCACCATCCAGAGCCTTCTAGACCTCAAAGACCTCCCAAACCTACTTGGCCAAGCCTTACAGACCTCATAAGCCTACCATCCAGATCTTGCTAGACCTCAAAGACCTCCCAAACCTACTTGGCCAAGCCTTCCAGACCTCATAAGCCACCATCCAGAGCCTTCTAGACCTCAAAGACCTCCCAAACCTACTTGGCCAAGCCTTCCAGACCTCATAAGCCTACCATCCAGATCTTTCTAGACCTCAAAGACCTCCCAAACCTACTTGGCCAAGCCTTCCAGACCTCATAAGCCACCATCCAGAGCCTTCTAGACCTCAAAGACCTCCAAAACCTACTTGACCAAGCCTTCCAGACCTCATAAGCCTACCATCCAGATCTTTCTAGACCTCAAAGACCTCCCAAACCTACTTGGCCAAGCCTTCCAGACCTCATAAGCCACCATCCAGAGCCTTCTAGACCTCAAAGACCTCCCAAACCTACTTGGCCAAGCCTTCCAGACCTCATAAGCCACCATCCAGAGCCTTCTAGACCTCAAAGACCTCCCAAACCTACTTGACCAAGCCTTCCAGACCTCATAAGCCTACCATCCAGATCTTTCTAGACCTCAAAGACCTCCCAAACCTACTTGGCCAAGCCTTCCAGACCTCATAAGCCACCATCCAGAGCCTTCTAGACCTCAAAGACCTCCAAAACCTACTTGACCAAGCCTTCCAGACCTCATAAGCCTACCATCCAGATCTTTCTAGACCTCAAAGACCTCCCAAACCTACTTGGCCAAGCCTTCCAGACCTCATAAGCCACCATCCAGAGCCTTCTAGACCTCAAAGACCTCCCAAACCTACTTGGCCAAGCCTTCCAGACCTCATAAGCCACCATCCAGAGCCTTCTAGACCTCAAAGACCTCCCAAACCTACTTGGCCAAGCCTTCCAGACCTCATAAGCCACCATCCAGAGCCTTCTAGACCTCAAAGACCTCCCAAACCTACTTGACCAAGCCTTCCAGACCTCATAAGCCACCATCCAGAGCCTTCTAGACCTCAAAGACCTCCCAAACCTACTTGACCAAGCCTTCCAGACCTCATAAGCCTACCATCCAGATCTTTCTAGACATCAAAGACCTCCCAAACCTACTTGGCCAAGCCTTCCAGACCTCATAAGCCACCATCCAGAGCCTTCTAGACCTCAAAGACCTCCCAAACCTACTTGGCCAAGCCTTCCAGACCTCATAAGCCACCATCCAGAGCCTTCTAGACCTCAAAGACCTCCAAAACCTACTTGACCAAGCCTTCCAGACCTCATAAGCCTACCATCCAGATCTTTCTAGACATCAAAGACCTCCCAAACCTACTTGGCCAAGCCTTCCAGACCTCATAAGCCACCATCCAGAGCCTTCTAGACCTCAAAGACCTTCCAAACCTACTTGGCCAAGCCTTCCAGACCTCATAAGCCACCATCCAGAGCCTTCTAGACCTCAAAGACCTCCAAAACCTACTTGACCAAGCCTTCCAGACCTCATAAGCCACCATCCAGAGCCTTCTAGACCTCAAAGACCTCCCAAACCTACTTGGCCAAGCCTTCCAGACCTCATAAGCCACCATCCAGAGCCTTCTAGACCTCAAAGACCTCCCAAACCTACTTGGCCAAGCCTTCCAGACCTCATAAGCCACCATCCAGAGCCTTCTAGACCTCAAAGACCTCCCAAACCTACTTGACCAAGCCTTCCAGACCTCATAAGCCTACCATCCAGATCTTGCTAGACCTCAAAGACCTCCCAAACCTACTTGGCCAAGCCTTACAGACCTCATAAGCCTACCATCCAGATCTTGCTAGACCTCAAAGACCTCCCAAACCTACTTGGCCAAGCCTTCCAGACCTCATAAGCCTACCATCCAGATCTTTCTAGACCTCAAAGACCTCCCAAACCTACTTGGCCAAGCCTTCCAGACCTCATAAGCCTACCATCCAGATCTTGCTAGACCTCAAAGACCTCCCAAACCTACTTGGCCAAGCCTTACAGACCTCATAAGCCTACCATCCAGATCTTGCTAGACCTCAAAGACCTCCCAAACCTACTTGGCCAAGCCTTACAGACCTCATAAGCCTACCATCCAGATCTTGCTAGACCTCAAAGACCTCCCAAACCTACTTGGCCAAGCCTTACAGACCTCATAAGCCTACCATCCAGATCTTGCTAGACCTCAAAGACCTCCCAAACCTACTTGGCCAAGCCTTCCAGACCTCATAAGCCACCATCCAGAGCCTTCTAGACCTCAAAGACCTCCCAAACCTACTTGACCAAGCCTTCCAGACTTCATAAGCCTACCATCCAGATCTTGCTAGACCTCAAAGACCTCCCAAACCTACTTGGCCAAGCCTTCCAGACCTCATAAGCCTACCATCCAGATCTTTCTAGACCTCAAAGACCTCCCAAACCTACTTGGCCAAGCCTTCCAGACCTCATAAGCCTACCATCCAGATCTTGCTAGACCTCAAAGACCTCCCAAACCTACTTGGCCAAGCCTTACAGACCTCATAAGCCTACCATCCAGATCTTGCTAGACCTCAAAGACCTCCCAAACCTACTTGGCCAAGCCTTACAGACCTCATAAGCCTACCATCCAAATCTTGCTAGACCTCAAAGACCTCCCAAACCTACTTGGCCAAGCCTTACAGACCTCATAAGCCTACCATCCAGATCTTGCTAGACCTCAAAGACCTCCCAAACCTACTTGGCCAAGCCTTCCAGACCTCATAAGCCTACCATCCAGATCTTGCTAGACCTCAAAGACCTCCCAAACCTACTTGGCCAAGCCTTACAGACCTCATAAGCCTACCATCCAGATCTTGCTAGACCTCAAAGACCTCCCAAACCTACTTGGCCAAGCCTTACAGACCTCATAAGCCTACCATCCAGATCTTGCTAGACCTCAAAGACCTCCCAAACCTACTTGGCCAAGCCTTCCAGACCTCATAAGCCTCCCATCCAGATCTTGCTAGACCTCAAAGACCTCCCAAACCTACTTGGCCGAGCCTTCCAGACCTCATAAGCCTCCCATCCAGAGCCTTCTAGACCTCAAAGACCTCCCAAACCTACTTGGCCAAGCCTTCCAGACCTCATAAGCCTACCATCCAGATCTTGCTAGACCTCAAAGACCTCCCAAACCTACTTGGCCAAGCCTTCCAGACCTCATAAGCCTCCCATCCAGATCTTGCTAGACCTCAAAGACCTCCCAAACCTACTTGGCCGAGCCTTCCAGACCTCATAAGCCTCCCATCCAGAGCCTTCTAGACCTCAAAGACCTCCCAAACCTACTTGGCCAAGCCTTCCAGACCTCATAAGCCTACCATCCAGATCTTGCTAGACCACAAAGACCTCCCAAACCTACTTGGCCAAGCCTTCCAGACCTCATAAGCCTCCCATCCAGAGCCTTCTAGACGTCAAAGACCTCCCAAACCTACTTGGCCAAGCCTTCCAGACCTCATAAGCCTCCCATCCAGAGCCTTCTAGACCTCAAAGACCGCCCAAACCTACTTGGCCAAGCCTTCCAGACCTCATAAGCCTACCATCCAGATCTTGCTAGACCTCAAAGACCTCCCAAACCTACTTGGCCAAGCCTTACAGACCTCATAAGCCTACCATCCAGATCTTGCTAGACCTCAAAGACCTCCCAAACCTACTTGGCCAAGCCTTACAGACCTCATAAGCCTACCATCCAGATCTTGCTAGACCACAAAGACCTCCCAAACCTACTTGGCCAAACCTTCCAGACCTCATAAGCCTCCCATCCAGAGCCTTCTAGACCTCAAAGACCGCCCAAACCTACTTGGCCAAGCCTTCCAGACCTCATAAGCCTCCCATCCAGAGCCTTCTAGACCTCAAAGACCGCCCAAACCTACTTGGCCAAGCCTTCCAGACCTCATAAGCCTCCCATCCAGAGCCTTCTAGACCTCAAAGACCGCCCAAACCTACTTGGCCATGCCTTCCAGACCTCATAAGCCTCCCATCCAGAGCCTTCTAGACCTCAAAGACCTCCCAAACCTACTTGGCCAAGCCTTCCAGACCTCATAAGCCTCCCATCCAGATCTTGCTAGACCACAAAGACCTCCCAAACCTACTTGGCCAAGCCTTCCAGACCTCATAAGCCTCCCATCCAGAGCCTTCTAGACCTCAAAGACCTCCCAAACCTACTTGGCCAAGCCTTCCAGACCTCATAAGCCTACCATCCAGATCTTGCTAGACCTCAAAGACCTCCCAAACCTACTTGGCCAAGCCTTCCAGACCTCATAAGCCTCCCATCCAGATCTTGCTAGACCTCAAAGACCTCCCAAACCTACTTGGCCGAGCCTTCCAGACCTCATAAGCCTCCCATCCAGAGCCTTCTAGACCTCAAAGACCTCCCAAACCTACTTGGCCAAGCCTTCCAGACCTCATAAGCCTACCATCCAGATCTTGCTAGACCACAAAGACCTCCCAAACCTACTTGGCCAAGCCTTCCAGACCTCATAAGCCTCCCATCCAGAGCCTTCTAGACGTCAAAGACCTCCCAAACCTACTTGGCCAAGCCTTCCAGACCTCATAAGCCTCCCATCCAGAGCCTTCTAGACCTCAAAGACCGCCCAAACCTACTTGGCCGAGCCTTCCAGACCTCATAAGCCTCCCATCCAGAGCCTTCTAGACCTCAAAGACCTCCCAAACCTACTTGGCCAAGCCTTCCTGACCTCATAAGCCTACCATCCAGAGCCTTCTAGACCTCAAAGACCGCCCAAACCTACTTGGCCAAGCCTTCCAGACCTCATAAGCCTCCCATCCAGAGCCTTCTAGACCTCAAAGACCTCCCAAACCTACTTGGCCAAGCCTTCCTGACCTCATAAGCCTCCCATCCAGAGCCTTCTAGACCTCAAAGACCTCCCAAACCTACTTGGCCAAGCCTTCCAGACCTCATAAGCCTACCATCCAGAGCCTTCTAGACCTCAAAGACCTCCCAAACCTACTTGGCCAAGCCTTCCAGACCTCATAAGCCTCCCATCCAGAGCCTTCTAGACCTCAAAGACCGCCCAAACCTACTTGGCCAAGCCTTCCTGACCTCATAAGCCTCCCATCCAGAGCCTTCTAGACCTCAAAGACCGCCCAAACCTACTTGGCCAAGCCTTCCAGACCTCATAAGCCTACCATCCAGAGCCTTCTAGACCTCAAAGACCTCCCAAACCTACTTGGCCAAGCCTTCCTGACCTCATAAGCCTCCCATCCAGAGCCTTCTAGACCTCAAAGACCGCCCAAACCTACTTGGCCAAGCCTTCCTGACCTCATAAGCCTCCCATCCAGAGCCTTCTAGACCTCAAAGACCGCCCAAACCTACTTGACCAAGCCTTCCAGACCTCATAAGCCTACCATCCAGATCTTTCTAGACATCAAAGACCTCCCAAACCTACTTGGCCAAGCCTTCCTGACCTCATAAGCCTACCATCCAGAGCCTTCTAGACCTCAAAGACCTCCCAAACCTACTTGGCCAAGCCTTCCAGACCTCATAAGCCTCCCATCCAGAGCCTTCTAGACCTCAAAGACCGCCCAAACCTACTTGGCCAAGCCTTCCTGACCTCATAAGCCTCCCATCCAGAGCCTTCTAGACCTCAAAGACCGCCCAAACCTACTTGGCCAAGCCTTCCAGACCTCATAAGCCTACCATCCAGAGCCTTCTAGACCTCAAAGACCTCCCAAACCTACTTGGCCAAGCCTTCCTGACCTCATAAGCCTCCCATCCAGAGCCTTCTAGACCTCAAAGACCTCCGAAACCTACTTGGCCAAGCCTTCCTGACCTCATAAGCCTCCCATCCAGAGCCTTCTAGACCTCAAAGACCTCCCAAACCTACTTGGCCAAGCCTTCCAGACCTCATAAGCCTCCCATCCAGAGCCTTCTAGACCTCAAAGACCTCCGAAACCTACTTGGCCAAGCCTTCCTGACCTCATAAGCCTCCCATCCAGAGCCTTCTAGACCTCAAAGACCTCCCAAACCTACTTGGCCAAGCCTTCCAGACCTCATAAGCCTCCCATCCAGAGCCTTCTAGACCTCAAAGACCTCCCAAACCTACTTGGCCAAGCCTTCCTGACCTCATAAGCCTCCCATCCAGAGCCTTCTAGACCTCAAAGACCTCCCAAACCTACTTGGCCAAGCCTTCCAGACCTCATAAGCCTACCATCCAGAGCCTTCTAGACCTCAAAGACCTCCCAAACCTACTTGGCCAAGCCTTCCTGACCTCATAAGCCTCCCATCCAGAGCCTTCTAGACCTCAAAGACCTCCGAAACCTACTTGGCCAAGCCTTCCTGACCTCATAAGCCTCCCATCCAGAGCCTTCTAGACCTCAAAGACCGCCCAAACCTACTTGGCCAAGCCTTCCAGACCTCATAAGCCTACCATCCAGAGCCTTCTAGACCTCAAAGACCTCCGAAACCTACTTGGCCAAGCCTTCCTGACCTCATAAGCCTCCCATCCAGAGCCTTCTAGACCTCAAAGACCTCCCAAACCTACTTGGCCAAGCCTTCCAGACCTCATAAGCCTCCCATCCAGAGCCTTCTAGACCTCAAAGACCTCCCAAACCTACTTGGCCAAGCCTTCCTGACCTCATAAGCCTCCCATCCAGAGCCTTCTAGACCTCAAAGACCTCCGAAACCTACTTGGCCAAGCCTTCCTGACCTCATAAGCCTCCCATCCAGAGCCTTCTAGACCTCAAAGACCGCCCAAACCTACTTGGCCAAGCCTTCCAGACCTCATAAGCCTACCATCCAGAGCCTTCTAGACCTCAAAGACCTCCGAAACCTACTTGGCCAAGCCTTCCAGACCTCATAAGCCTCCCATCCAGAGCCTTCTAGACCTCAAAGACCTCCCAGACCTACCAGGCCAAGCCTTCCTGACCTCATAAGCCTCCCATCCAGAGCCTTCTAGACCTCAAAGACCTCCCAGACCTACCAGGCCAAGCCTTCCTGACCTCATAAGCCTCCCATCCAGAGCCTTCTAGACCTCAAAGACCTCCCAGATCTACCAGGCCAAGCCTTCCTGACCTCATAAGCCTCCCATCCAGAGCCTTCTAGACCTCAAAGACCTCCCAGACCTACCAGGCCAAGCCTTCCTGACCTCATAAGCCTCCCATCCAGAGCCTTCTAGACCTCAAAGACCTCCCAGACCTACTAGGCCAAGCCTTCCAGACCTCATGAGCCTCCCATCCAGAGCCTTCTAGACCTTTGTCACATCATAAGGTCCAATAATATAAGACAGTGATCAATATCCTCATACCGTTCGTGAGATGCACTGGATTTTCTATTTTAACGTCTCCTGAAGCCGTGACGTCTTCTGTAGTGCTCCAAATAAAAATCAACTCAAAGCTTGATCATCGTCATTTCATAGGGATTCCAACGATATAAAACAAGGGGCACTTTATCGAAACGGGTCGTGAGATACAGTGGATTCTTGTTTTTAACGTCATCTGGAGGCCTAACGTCTTCTGAAGTGCTCCAAATAAAAATCAACTCAAAGCTTGATCATCGTCACATCATAAGGATTCCAATGATATAAGACAAGGGGCACTTTATTGATACGGGTCGTGAGATACAGTGGATTCTTGTTTTTAACG
The DNA here is from genome assembly GCA_963932045.1 of Caenorhabditis sinica. NCBI lineage: Eukaryota > Metazoa > Nematoda > Chromadorea > Rhabditida > Rhabditidae > Caenorhabditis > Caenorhabditis sinica. The sequence goes on from OZ009938.1 coordinate 29,144,812, forward strand.
TCATCTGGAGGCCTAACGTCTTCTGAAGTGCTCCAAATAAAAATCGACTCAAAGCTTGATCATCGTCACATCATAAGGATTCCAACGATATAAAACAAGGGGCACTTTATCGAAACGGGTCGTGAGATACAGTGGATTTTCGTTTTTAACGTCATCTGGAGGCCTAACGTCTTCTGAAGTGCTCCAAATAAAAATCAACTCAAAGCTTGATCATCGTCTCATCATAAGGATTCCAATGATATAAGACAAGGGGCACTTTATCGATACGGGTCGTGAGATACAGTGGATTCTCGTTTTTAACGTCATCTGGAGGCCTAACGTCTTCTGAAGTGCTCCAAATAAAAATCGACTCAAAGCTTAATCATCGTCACATCATAAGGATTCCAACGATATAAAACAAGGGTCACTTTAGTCATACTGTTCGTGAGATTCATTGCATTCTCTATGTCAGCGCTATTCTGACGTCTTCAGATGACGTGGGAGCTTCTGACGACTTCAAAACCAAAAAATTCGGATTCCCCATGTCTTCTTACCCCAGAGTACACTTTAATTGACCAAACTACACTCAAATTGACCAAACTACAAACTACGAAAAAGCTTCTAGAAGCCGTAAACAAGAAAATAGGGCATCCACGTGGCGCCACGTTGCACCGCCCATTGGTGAGTTGGAGCTTTCCAGAGGGAAAAAATTTCAGTTTGCTCTCAGTTTTTCCTCCATAAACCTCCTAAAAGTGGTCCGATTATTGTCAAATTTTTTTTAATGGACATCTACTTTTTACGACAAATCGAATGATGTAAAAATTAAGGTATGTTTACTAGCAAAAAAATTGAGTTACATCCACTTTTATGTTCAAAAACATTGAAAATTCGAAACAATCTCAATTTTTAAGGTTTTTGTCTGATTTTTGGTAGACATGTAAAACAGAACCCGGTTGAATTTTTGAATAACTTTTTTCAAAAATGCCACATCATGCCGGCTTCCTACAACGATTTTTTGAAGTAGGGTTAAAAATCCACGTAAAAAGTGCGAAAAAAGTTCAAATTTCTTAAAAATTGTAGGAAAAAGTTATGAAATCGGGAAGAGACTAAGGTTTCTCAATAGATTTCATAGTTTAAAGTTTCAAAAAACCACATTTTTCGGGAAATTTCTCGAATTTTGGGCAAAAAAAAAAATTCTAAAAAATTTTCTTCCAAAATATCAAGAAAAATATCAATCATTATTTTAGGAAAGAGCCATTGGTGGCAAATCAACAACAAGAGGAGTCTTCGCAATTGGTTTATGGTGGATTCCTGTCAAAATCGACAACGAAAAGACGGAAATTCAGATGGAAATCGGCCCAAAATGGAGAGATCGACTTGGAGACTGATTCAGATGAGGACGATCGATTCGAAGGAGTGGAAGTCAGTTTATTTTTTATTTTGTCCCTTAAGGACTCTTAGATTTTGAGAATTAGGTTTCAGAAGGTGAGTTACAAATGCGCGGGGGGAGAGTGAGGGTCCATTCAGACTACTGTACTTTGTTTTCTTTTTTGGGTTTTGGGGGACATGCACAGAGGTAAGAACGGGATTAGGTATGGTTAGTTGGTTGAGGAATAGATTGCTTAAGGTACTGCTGAATGACTTGGCTCTATTGTAGTATTAGACTTGCAAAGCATCAGCGCTCCAGTGATCACGGCAGTTTCTGTGCTCCTGGACATTTGGGTCGCGTAAAAAGTCGAACCATTTTGAGTTGCTTGTTGGTATTTTGCAGAGTAGACTGGTTCCACTTTTTGCGCGGCACTAATGTTCAACTTCACAGAGAATGTGTCAACCAACATCTATTATTTTCCAATTTTCTGTTTTCCTATTCTTTTCATTACATTTCCCCCTATTTTCTCCACTTTTTTCATTGAACCAAGCTACAATAGAGCCAAGCATTGTGAGATTATTGGGTTGAGAATTGAGATAATGAGTCAAAGGGGTACCTCGAAATGAGAGACATTCTGGCCTATAGCTGCATTACAGCTTGGCTTCAGAATCTATTTTCCAACATAATTTCAATTATTTTTTTTGTTTTTCTTGTGTAATCCGATGGTCTTCACAATGGTCTTCACACAAAAAGGGTAAAGTAAAAAAGAAACCACATTGTTATTACCGCACAAATTCTACATGATCAGCAAGGAATCGACCGATGGAAGGTAAACAAAAAATAGTTTTATTTCAGGTTCTAGGTGTATGTTTTTTTGTGTTATTTTTTCAATTGGCCGACCGAAAAGGAAAAGAAGAATTGAAGGAAATGCAACCGATGGATATTCATTTCTACAGTAGTAGAAACTGCAATCAAATAAGGATGTTTAGTCCTGGTGGTTTGATTGCACTAGTCTTTGAGACTAGAGCTAGAGTTTTCATTAGATCTTCAGAAGATCTTTTGAAGTGTGTTGAACACACTGGTCAATTTGACCACTTGGACTTTTTTATATACTTTTTGTGTTGTCTGGACTCTTTGTGTTTTTCAGATTTTTAATTGTTATTGGATCATCAATCATCTATGTCTCCAGTACTGATGATCACTTCAACAACTACATATTCACTATGTAATTTATTTTTCAGCTTATCAATTCTGCACAATTATTCAATTGTCTATAAAGAAGAAAATCGTTAAAAGAAATGTCACTTCTTGCTGTAAAACCACTTCAACAACTCCAGCTCTGCACCGGACTTTCTACTAAACATCCTATTTTTTTCAGAAAATTTCATTCTTCAAAACGATCCAGATAACAAAAGCATCACTCAACACGATCACCCTTCCAATTTCTCACAATTTCAAATAGACTGCTACTCGTACTGAGGTTTTTCCATCATAATCCTAATTTTTCAGGATTTTCAGATAAACAAGAAAGAAATCAATGCATCAGGAGATTTTACAGTTTTCCTTTTCACCAATTTTTATATTTTTTCATGTTCTTTTTCTTCTTCTTTGTTTAGTTCTTGGGATACTTCTAGCACTCTAATCTTCTCTTTCAAATTCTATGGCTCTGTTCCAATTAGCTTGGACTGACTCTTGGGTCTTGAAACACAATTTTTTAAAGCTAAGTAGGATAGCCTGCAGGATTTTTCACAGGACTCAAATTTCGCTATTCCAGAAACAATAGTAAGAAGACTCAATTTGGCATTGAATAATTCAATTTTTATATTATCAAGGACATATAACTTTTGCATTTGACTAGGAATTCTTTGACCTTTTTGGGAATTTTTGGTGGTTTCGACCATGAGTCCTTGGGTCCAAGGGTTTAGTCCAAGAAACTGGAACAGAGCTATTTCTTCTTCTAATTTTCCATTTTCCTCTTGCCTCTTCTTACTCTGACACTAGAAAGCCTCATAACGTTAAGCTTCCTGAGATCTTCACTCCTTCTTTTTTTGATTTCCTATCTTTGAATTTTATTTTTCCTTTTTCTGTGTTGGTAATCCGGTCGCCTAATTCAGGCATCCAGGCTTCGGCTGAAATAAAAATACCATCACAATTTTCCTTCTTTTCTTTCTTCTCATTATAGTGGTACAAAAGATAATAACTGGATGAATAGGATGATCAAGAAACTTTCACTACTCTAGTTATTATCCTTTGTTCCACTCTCGGATGACAACTTGAAAAAAAATTGAATTTTCAGAAGCCTCGCTTCAACGCCCGTGACTCCTTTCACTGCACACACTCTTATCGACTTATTTGATCGTGAGTTTCAATCTTTTTTCTGGCTCTGAATTCAAACAATTTGTATTTTCAGATGCAACACCGACAGTCCTTCCGTAGAAATCAACATGTCCAACACTTCCAGTTGGGAAGACTGATCAAAGAAGGAGACATGAAGGAACTTTGGTGTGCTACTCAAAACACCACTGGAGAGAGAGCCGTTGTCAAAATTTACGACAACGAGGACATTATGAAGAAGGAGATCGATGTGCTCACCCAGCTCAAAGGGATCTACACTCCCAAGTACTTCGAATCTGGATCGAGCCAAGGCAAATTCTATTTCGGTAGGAAGTTTTGAATCGTTCTTTAAATGCAAATCAACTTTTGTTTTTTTCAGGCATGGAATCCTTCTCCGGTAACCTCGACGAGTATCTCAACAAAAACGACGAAAAAGAGTTCACCTGCTGCAATATCCAGCTGATCATGAATCAGATCATGTCGGGACTCGAATTCATCCATAAGAACTTCTTCCTCCATGGTGACCTCAATTCTTCTCATGTGATGTTCTCGCATCCATTGGGCATCGATCGGAACGTGCTGGTTAAATTGTGCGGCCTCGACAAGGCATTGAAGTATGATTTGGCCGACGGAAAAGTGATTCCAGCGGTTCTGAATATGGAGACAATCAACAAGAAATGGGCGAGCCCTGGGATGCTCTCATCTGGAATCATGAAGCCCATCGACGAGGTCTTCCAATCCATCCTGCTTCTTTTCCCCATGAACGGTGTTCCCATGGACTGTTTCGAAACAGATGATGGCGGATTTCATGCCAAACTCGAGATGGTCGGTAGCTCCAAGTTTTAATTCAGAAGCATTGAACTGTTTTTTTTTCAGGCGGTTTCTCCGATGAAATCGATCCCACGTCGTCTGCGCTGGATGGCCTCGTTCTTCGTCAATGTCGACGACTTCGACTCCGATGAGATGCCTAGTTATCCGAGAATTCAGAAGGCCATTCTGTCCTGTGTCCGTGACACTAATCGAATGAGCCAGTTGCATATGATCGATACCGAAGGCCTGCTTCATATCGAATAGATACCCATTTCCTGTCTCTTACCCATTTCCTGTGAACTTTCCCCCTTTTCATTTATGTCATGTTTTTTCAGTCATGTCGCCGTTTTATTTCCCCCGATTTCATTCATGTCTGTACAATATTCTATGTCCTTGTGCACCACACAATTTGCTCTTCATATCCAAAGTCTAGGCTAAGTTCCTATGTTTCTTCTCCCCCGCTCTCTTATCATAATCTCTACCATGCATCATAGTAATCCTTATTGTATATGATCTTTATCCTGCTCTCCATAATTGTATTAGTAGACTATTTATCATAAGACTACAGACTTCCCCATATTTATCACTGATCATTAGAGTTCCCAAAGTAGTCCTGATGACTACACTTCCATAGTCCATTTATTTGTGCCTTGTGTCATATGATTTCTGTAGTTCCTGGATTTAAAGTCCCCTACTCGTTCAATATATGTACATAGTTTTTGGCTCGTGTTCTACTTGAAAAAAAAATAAAAAAAATCCAAAAAAATTAAATGTTCTTGTTTATTTCTCTGGAAAATATATGGTCGTCTTAACAGACATCCAAAAGTTTGTCTCTGATTTTTTTTTCCTTTAACTTTTCCTCTTTCAGTGTTGGTATTCCGGTCGCCTTCATTGGCATCCAGGCTTCGGCTGAGACAAATAATACCATCACACTTTTTATTTGTCTTCCTGATAATAGTGGTACAAAGGATAAGAACACATTCTATTGAACCAGTACTTATCCTTTGTGCCACTATCTATTTCAACCTATTCTTTTGTTTTCAGAGCCGCCCGACTGTCTGTTTTGTCTTCCCGCTCATCATGATGTAAGTTTTGGCGGGATTGTGGGTTCAGTTTAGAAAGGGATAAAGGGTACTGATGCTACTTATAGTGTCTTCCAAATTAAGAGTTTTGTGAGCATAGTCGATAGAGCAAATCTAGTGGCATAATTTCAGAAACCCTATCGATTTCGAAGTGGGAGCTCTCATTAACCACCGCTATCGTGTTTTCAACCGAATCGGGTTCGGATCGTTTGCCTCCGCGTTTCGAGTCGCTGACACCAAGGATGGCTATGCTGAGAAAGTGTGCAAGACGACACGCATTTCTGAAGATCCATCCAATAAACACGAGATGGAAGTGGTCGCATTGAAAGGATGCCTTGGGCTGAGTCGTTGGCCGCAGATTTCCGATCATTTCGCCACGAAAAGTTTCAAAACTATCGGTGAGTTTTTTCTTGAGTTTTGAGAGTCTAGTCAATATGCTTCTTCAGTTGTGTCCTTCGAAGGAGAGTCAATCTATGATGTCCTCGGGAGGAACACACCATCTCGCTTCTCTCTTCAGAACATCCTGCGCCTCACCTACGGAGTTTTCGATGCCCTTCAGACTCTACACAACGTGGGATTCGTTCATCGTGACATTACGCAGGATAATGTCATGCTCAAGAGAGTCAAAGAGGTGAGATCTTGAAAGATTTTCTCTAAATAAGTTGGTATTTCCAGGGTGTCATGGTGAAGATCATCGATCTTGGAAACTGCGCCAAAATCAATCCACCTTCAAAGTGCATGTACAATTCGATGAACACGAGCCTCCATGTCATGAAGACTCATGTTTATACTACACACGATGATCTGATTTCCGCTGTCTACTTGTTGATTGAGCTCTCTGGCACCGAGCCATTCGATTTGAAGATTCCATTGCTCCAGGCAAAAGAGAAACTCGTGAGTTTGAAATTTTCATACAATTTGAGAGAATAACTGATTTTCAGCACTCTCATCCGTCTTCTTGCCTCGACAAGTCTCGTTATTGGCTCGGAGACATTCTCACCCTGATTGATCAGCAGAAGGCGCAGAAGTCGTCGAACATGTCCACCATCTGGAGCCAACTCGAGCATTCGATTCCAGAAGTCTCGCCATATTCTCCAATTGCATTCAAAGCAGTCGATGGGAAAGTCATCGTGGAGTGACTGATTTCAGGAGTGGAGAAGAGTCAATACTAATCAGATATAACTCCTTTGTGTGTATTAAATTTTCATCTTCCAAACTCTATCATCCTATTCTCTTTAACTATGCCTCATCATTCGAAATGTCACCTTTACTTTGTCTCTTCATGTTTGCTTTTTTATTTTTTGATCATAGGAGTAGAGACTTTTCCATATTTAATTGTGATCATGAGCGTCCAGATTTTCCCGTATTCTTATTGATTCTAATTGAGTCCTCCTACTTGGTATATGTACAAATTTTTCCGCTCGTATTCTACTCGTGAAAATAAAAAAAAAATTTAAAAAAAAATTAAATGTTCTTGTTTATTTCACTAGAAAATATACGGTCGTCTTAACAGACATCCAAAAGTTTGTCTCTGAATTTTTTTCCTTTTCCTTTTCCTCGTTCAGTGTTGGTATTCCGCTCGCTTATTTGGCATCCAGGCTTCGGCTGAGACAAATAATACCATCACACTTTTTTTTTCTCCCTGTTGATTTTACTAGTACTTATCCTTTGTGCTACAGAAAGACCACTGGGCCTGGAAAGGGATCGGAAGGCTTTGGAGGCCTTGCAGAAAGAAACTGGGCCTGGAATGGGGTGCGAAGGCTTCGGATGTTTTGTAGAAAGAACACTGGGCCTGGAGAAGGATCCGAAGGCTTTGTAGTTATCGTAAAAAAACCAATAGGCCTGGAGAGGGATCCGAAGGTTTTGAAGTTATTGTAGAAAGACCACTGAGCCTGGAGAGGGATCCGAAAGCTTGTAGTTATTGTAGAAAGACCACTGGGCTTGGAAAGTGGTCCGAAAGCTTCGTAGTTATTGTAGAAAGACCACTGGGCCTGGAGAGGGATCCGAAGGCTTTGTAGTTATTGTAGAAAGACCACTGAGCCTGGAGAGAGATCTGAAGGCTTTGGAGGCCGTGTAGAAAAACCACTAGGCCTGGAAAGGGGTCCGAAGGCTTTGTAGTTATTGTAGAAAGACCACTGATCCTGGAGAGGGATCTGAAAACTTTGTAGTTATTGTAGAAAGTTCACTGGGCCTGGAAAGTGGTCCGAAGGCTTTGTAGTTATTGTAGAAAGACCACTGGGCCTGGAAAGGGGTCCGAAGGCTTTGTAGTTATTGGAGAAAGACCACTGGGCTTGGAAAGGGGTCCGAAGGCTTTGTAGTTATTGTAGAAAGACCACTGAGCCTGGAGAGGGATCCGAAGGCTTTGTAGTTATTGTAGAAAGAACACTGGGCCTGGAGAGGAATCTGAAGGCTTTGTAGTTATTGTAGAAAGACCACTGCGCCTGGCAGAGGGTTCTGAAGGCTTTGGAGGCCTTGTAGAAAGACAACAGGGCCTGGAGAGGGATCTGAAGGCTTTGGAGGCCGTGTAGAAAAACCACTGGGCCTGGAGAGGGATTTGAAGGCTTTGGAGGCCTTGTAGAAAAAACACTGGGCCTGGAGAGGGATATGAAGGCTTTGGAGGCCTTGTAGAAAGACCACTGGGCCTGGAGAGGGATCTGAAGGCTTTGGAGGCCTTGTAGAAATACCACTGGGCCTGGAAAGTGGTCCGAAGGCTTTGTAGTTATTGTAGAAAGACCACTGAGCCTTGAGAGGGATCCGAAGGTTTTGTAGTTATTGTAGAAAGACCACTGAGCCTTGAGAGGGATCCGAAGGCTTTGTAGTTATTGTAGAAAGACCACTGAGCCTTGAGAGGGATCCGAAGGCTTTGTAGTTATTGTAGAAAGACCACTGGGCCTGGAAAGTGGTCCGAAGGCTTTGTAGTTATTGTAGAAATACCACTGGGCCTGGAAAGTGGTCCGAAGGCTTTGTAGTTATTGTAGAAATACCACTGGGCCTGGAAAGTGGTCCGAAGGCTTTGTAGTTATTGTAGAAAGACCACTGAGCGTTGAGAGGGATCCGAAGGCTTTGTAGTTATTGTAGAAAGACCACTGGGCATGGAGAGGGATCCAAAGGCTTTGTAATTATTGTAGAAATACCACTGGGCCTGGAAAGTGGTCCGAAGGCTTTGTAATTATTGTAGAAAGACCACTGGGCATGGAGAGGGATCCAAAGGCTTTGTAGTTATTGTAGAAAGACCACTGGGCCTGGAAAGTGGTCCAAAGGCTTTGTAGTTATTGTAGAAAGACCACTGAGCCTGGAGAGAGATCTGAAGGCTTTGGAGGCTTTGTAGAAAGAACACTGGGCCTGGAGAGGAATCTGAAGGCTTTGTAGTTATTGTAAAAAGACCACTGAGCCTCGAGAGGGATCCGAAGGTTTTGTAGTTATTGTAGAAAGACCACTGGGCCTGGAAAGGGGTCCGAAGGCTTTGTGGTTATTGTAGAAAGACCACTGAGCCTGGAGAGAGATCTGAAGGCTTTGGAGGCTTTGTAGAAAGAACACTGGGCCTGGAGAGGAATCTGAAGGCTTTGTAGTTATTGTAAAAAGACCACTGAGCCTCGAGAGGAATCCGAAGGTTTTGTAGTTATTGTAGAAATACCACTGGGCCTGGAAAGTGGTCCGAAGGCTTTGTAGTTATTGTAGAAATACCACTGGGCCTTGAGAGGGATCCGAAGGCTTTGTAGTTATTGTAGAAATACCACTGGGCCTGGAAAGTGGTCCGAAGGCTTTGTAGTTATTGTAGAAATACCACTGGGCCTTGAGAGGGATCCGAAGGCTTTGTAGTTATTGTAGAAAGACCACTGGGCCTTGAGAGGGATCCGAAGGCTTTGTAGTTATTGTAGGAAGACCACTGGGCCTGGAAAGTGGTCCGAAGGCTTTGTAGTTATTGTAGAAAGACCACTGGGCCTTGAGAGGGATCCGAAGGCTTTGTAGTTATTGTAGGAATACCACTGGGCCTGGAAAGTGGTCCGAAGGCTTTGTAGTTATTGTAGAAATACCACTGGGCCTTGAGAGGGATCCGAAGGCTTTGTAGTTATTGTAGGAAGACCACTGGGCCTGGAAAGTGGTCCGAAGGCTTTGTAGTTATTGTAGAAAGACCACTGAGCCTTGAGAGGGATCCGAAGGCTTTGTAGTTATTGTAGAAATACCACTGGGCCTGGAAAGTGGTCCGAAGGCTTTGTAGTTATTGTAGAAAGACCACTGGGCCTGGAAAGTGGTCCGAAGGTTTTGTAGTTATTGTAGAAAGACCACTGAGCCTTGAGAGGGATCCGAAGGCTTTGTAGTTATTGTAGAAAGACCACTGGGCCTGGAAAGTGGTCCGAAGGCTTTGTAGTTATTGTAGAAAGACCACTGGGCCTGGAAAGTGGTCCGAAGGCTTTGTAGTTATTGTAGAAATACCACTGGGCCTGGAAAGTGGTCCGAAGGCTTTGTAGTTATTGTAGAAAGACCACTGAGCCTTGAGAGGGATCCGAAGGCTTTGTAGTTATTGTAGAAAGACCACTGAGCGTTGAGAGGGATCCGAAGGCTTTGTAGTTATTGTAGAAAGACCACTGGGCCTGGAAAGGGGTCCGAAGGCTTTGTGGTTATTGTAGAAAGACCACTGGGCATGGAGAGGGATCCAAAGGCTTTGTAATTATTGTAGAAATACCACTGGGCCTGGAAAGTGGTCCGAAGGCTTTGTAATTATTGTAGAAAGACCACTGGGCATGGAGAGGGATCCAAAGGCTTTGTAGTTATTGTAGAAAGACCACTGGGCCTGGAAAGTGGTCCAAAGGCTTTGTAGTTATTGTAGAAAGACCACTGAGCGTTGAGAGGGATCCGAAGGCTTTGTAGTTATTGTAGAAAGACCACTGGGCCTGGAAAGGGGTCCGAAGGCTTTGTGGTTATTGTAGAAAGACCACTGAGCGTTGAGAGGGATCCAAAGGCTTTGTAATTATTGTAGAAATACCACTGGGCCTGGAAAGTGGTCCGAAGGCTTTGTGGTTATTGTAGAAAGACCACTGAGCCTTGAGAGGGATCCGAAGGTTTTGTAGTTATTGTAGAAATACCACTGGGCCTGGAAAGGGGTCCGAAGGCTTTGTGGTTATTGTAGAAAGACCACTGGGCATGGAGAGGGATCCAAAGGCTTTGTAATTATTGTAGAAATACCACTGGGCCTGGAAAGTGGTCCGAAGGCTTTGTAATTATTGTAGAAAGACCACTGGGCATGGAGAGGGATCCAAAGGCTTTGTAGTTATTGTAGAAAGACCACTGGGCCTGGAAAGTGGTCCAAAGGCTTTGTAGTTATTGTAGAAAGACCACTGAGCCTGGAGAGAGATCTGAAGGCTTTGGAGGCTTTGTAGAAAGAACACTGGGCCTGGAGAGGAATCTGAAGGCTTTGTAGTTATTGTAAAAAGACCACTGAGCCTCGAGAGGGATCCGAAGGTTTTGTAGTTATTGTAGAAAGACCACTGGGCCTGGAAAGGGGTCCGAAGGCTTTGTGGTTATTGTAGAAAGACCACTGGGCCTGGAAAATGGTCCAAAAGCTTTGTAGTTATTGTAGAAAGACCACTGAGCCTGGAGAGAGATCTGAAGGCTTTGGAGGCTTTGTAGAAAGAACACTGGGCCTGGAGAGGAATCTGAAGGCTTTGTGGTTATTGTAAAAAGACCACTGAGCCTCGAGAGGGATCCGAAGGCTTTGTAGTTATTGTAGAAATACCACTGGGCCTGGAAAGTGGTCCGAAGGCTTTGTAGTTATTGTAGAAAGACCACTGAGCCTTGAGAGGGATCCGAAGGCTTTGTAGTTATTGTAGAAATACCACTGGGCCTGGAAAGTGGTCCGAAGGCTTTGTAGTTATTGTAGAAAGACCACTGGGCCTGGAAAGTGGTTCGAAGGTTTTGTAGTTATTGTAGAAAGACCACTGAGCCTTGAGAGGGATCCGAAGGCTTTGTAGTTATTGTAGAAAGACCACTGGGCCTGGAAAGTGGTCCGAAGGCTTTGTAGTTATTGTAGAAAGACCACTGGGCCTGGAAAGGGGTCCGAAGGTTTTGTAGTTATTGTAGAAAGACCACTGAGCCTGGAGAGGGATCCGAAGGCTTTGTAGTTATTGTAGAAAGACCACTGGGCCTGGAAAGTGGTTCGAAGGTTTTGTAGTTATTGTAGAAAGACCACTGAGCCTGGAGAGGGATCCGAAGGCTTTGTAGTTATTGTAGAAAGACCACTGGGCCTGGAAAGTGGTTCGAAGGTTTTGTAGTTATTGTAGAAAGACCACTGAGCCTGGAGAGGGATCCGAAGGCTTTGTAGTTATTGTAGAAAGACCACTGGGCCTGGAAAGTGGTCCAAAGGCTTTGTAGTTATTGTAGAAAGACCACTGAGCCTGGAGAGAGATCTGAAGGCTTTGGAGGCTTTGTAGAAAGAACACTGGGCCTGGAGAGGAATCTGAAGGCTTTGTAGTTATTGTAGAAAGACCACTGAGCCTTGAGAGGGATCCGAAGGCTTTGTAGTTATTGTAGAAAGACCACTGGGCCTGGAAAGTGGTCCAAAGGTTTTGTAGTTATTGTAGAAATACCACTGGGCCTGGAAAGTGGTCCGAAGGCTTTGTAGTCATTGTAGAAATACCACTGGGCCTTGAGAGGGATCCGAAGGCTTTGTAGTTATTGTAGAAATACCACTGGGCCTGGAAAGTGGTCCGAAGGCTTTGTAGTTATTGTAGAAATACCACTGGGCCTTGAGAGGGATCCGAAGGCTTTGTAGTTATTGTAGAAATACCACTGGGCCTGGAAAGTGGTCCGAAGGCTTTGTAGTTATTGTAGAAATACCACTGGGCCTTGAGAGGGATCCGAAGGCTTTGTAGTTTTTGTAGAAAGACCACTGGGCCTGGAAAGTGGTCCGAAGGCTTTGTAGTTATTGTAGAAATACCACTGGGCCTTGAGAGGGATCCGAAGGCTTTGTAGTTATTGTAGGAAGACCACTGGGCCTGGAAAGTGGTCCGAAGGCGTTGTAGTTATTGTAGAAATACCACTGGGCCTGGAAAGTGGTCCGAAGGCTTTGTAGTTATTGTAGAAAGACCACTGGGCCTGGAGAGGGATCTGAAGGCTTTGGAGGCCTTGTAGAAAGACCACTGAGCCTGGAGAGGGATCTGAAGGCTTTGGAGGCCTTGTAGAAAGACCACTGGGCCTGGAGAGAGATATGAAGGCTTTGGAGGCCTTGTAGAAAGACCACTGAGCCTGGAGAGGGATCTGAAGGCTTTGGAGGCCTTGTAGAAAAAACACTGGGCCTGGAGAGGGATATGAAGGCTTTGGAGGCCTTGTAGAAAGACCACTGGGCCTGGAGAGGGATTTGAAGGCTTTGGAGGCCTTGTAGAAAAAACACTGGGCCTGGAGAGGGATATGAAGGCTTTGGAGGCCTTGTAGAAATACCACTGGGCCTGGAAAGTGGTCCGAAGGCTTTGTAGTTATTGTAGAAATACCACTGGGCCTGGAAAATGGTCCGAAGGCTTTGTAGTTATTGTAGAAAGACCACTGAGCCTTGAGAGGGATCCGAAGGCTTTGTAGTTATTGTAGAAAGACCACTGAGCCTGGAGAGGGATCTGAAGGCTTTGGAGGCCTGGTAGAAAGACCACTGAGCCTGGAGAGGGATTTGAAGGCTTTGGAGGCCTTGTAGAAAAAACACTGGGCCTGGAGAGGGATATGAAGGCTTTGGAGGCCTTGTAAAAATACCACTGGGCCTGGAGAGGGATTTGAAGGCTTTGGAGGCCTTGTAGAAAAAACACTGGGCCTGGAGAGGGATATGAAGGCTTTGGAGGCCTTGTAAAAATACCACTGGGCCTGGAAAGTGGTCCGAACGCTTTGTAGTTATTGTAGAAATACCACTGGGCCTGGAAAGTGGTCCGAAGGCTTTGTAGTTATTGTAGAAAGACCACTGAGCCTTAAGAGGGATCCAAAGGCTTTGTAGTCATTGTAGAAATACCACTGGGCCTGGAAAGTGGTCCGAAGGCTTTGTAGTTATTGTAGAAAGACCACTGAGCCTTGAGAGGGATCCGAAGGCTTTGTAGTCATTGTAGAAAGACCACTGGGCCTGGAAAGGGGTTCGAAGGCTTTGTAATTATTGTAGAAAGACCACTGGGCATGGAAAGTGGTCCGAAGGCTTTGTAGTTATTGTAGAAAGACCACTGGGCCTGGAAAGTGGTCCAAAGGCTTTGTAGTTATTGTAGAAAGACCACTGAGCCTGGAGAGAGATCTGAAGGCTTTGGAGGCTTTGTAGAAAGAACACTGGGCCTGGAGAGGAATCTGAAGGCTTTGTAGTTATTGTAAAAAGACCACTGAGCCTCGAGAGGGGTCCGAAGGTTTTGTAGTTATTGTAGAAAGACCACTGAGCCTGGAGAGAGATCTGAAGGCTTTGTAGGTTTTGTAGAAAGAACACTGGGCCTGGAGAGGAATCTGAAGGCTTTGTAGTTATTGTAAAAAGACCACTGAGCCTGGAGAGGGATCTGAAGGCTTTGTAGTTATTGTAGAAAGACCACTGAGCCTGGAGAGGGATCTGAAGGCTTTGTTATTATTGTAGAAATACCACTGGGCCTGGAAAGTGGTCCGAAGGCTTTGTAGTTATTGTAGAAAGACAACAGGGCCTGGAGAGGGATCTGAAGGCTTTGGAGGCCGTGTAGAAAAAACACTGGGCCTGGAGAGGGAAATGAAGGCTTTGGAGGCCTTGTAGAAAGACCACTGGGCCTGGAAAGTGGTCCAAAGGCTTTGTACTTATTGTAGAAAGACCACTGAGCCTGGAGAGAGATCTGAAGGCTTTGGAGGCTTTGTAGAAAGAACACTGGGCCTGGAGAGGAATCTGAAGGCTTTGTAGTTATTGTCAAAAGACCACTGAGCCTCGAGAGGGATCCGAAGGTTTTGTAGTTATTGTAGAAAGACCACTGGGCCTGGAAAGTGGTCCGAAGGCTTTGTAGTTATTGTAGAAAGACCACTGGGCCTGGAGAGGGATCTGAAGGCTTTGGAGGCCTTGTAGAAAAAAACACTGGGCCTGGAGAGGGATATGAAGGCTTTGGAGGCCTTGTAGAAAGACCACTGGGCCTGGAGAGGGATTTGAAGGCTTTGGAGGCCTTGTAGAAAAAACACTGGGCCTGGAGAGGGATATGAAGGCTTTGGAGGCCTTGTAGAAATACCACTGGGCCTGGAAAGTGGTCCGAAGGCTTTGTAGTTATTGTAGAAATACCACTGGGCCTGGAAAATGGTCCGAAGGCTTTGTAGTTATTGTAGAAAGACCACTGAGCCTTGAGAGGGATCCGAAGGCTTTGTAGTTATTGTAGAAAGACCACTGGGCCTGGAAAGTGGTCCGAAGGCTTTGTAGTTATTGTAGAAATACCACTGGGCCTGGAAAGTGGTCCGAAGGCTTTGTAGTTATTGTAGAAAGACCACTTTGCCTGGAGAGGGATCTGAAGGCTTTGGAGGCCTTGTAGAAAGACCACTGAGCCTGGAGAGGGATCTGAAGGCTTTGGAGGCCTTGTAGAAAAAACACTGGGCCTGGAGAGAGATATGAAGGCTTTGGAGGCCTTGTAGAAAGACCACTGGGCCTGGAGAGGGATCTGAAGGCTTTGGAGGCCTTGTAGAAAGACCACTGAGCCTGGAGAGGGATTTGAAGGCTTTGGAGGCCTTGTAGAAAAAACACTGGGCCTGGAGAGGGATATGAAGGCTTTGGAGGCCTTGTAGAAAGACCACTGGGCCTGGAGAGGGATTTGAAGGCTTTGGAGGCCTTGTAGAAAAAACACTGGGCCTGGAGAGGGATATGAAGGCTTTGGAGGCCTTGTAAAAATACCACTGGGCCTGGAAAGTGGTCCGAACGCTTTGTAGTTATTGTAGAAATACCACTGGGCCTGGAAAGTGGTCCGAAGGCTTTGTAGTTATTGTAGAAAGACCACTGAGCCTTGAGAGGGATCCAAAGGCTTTGTAGTTATTGTGGAAAGACCACTGGGCCTGGAAAGGGGTTCGAAGGCTTTGTAATTATTGTAGAAAGACCACTGGGCATGGAGAGGGATCCAAAGGCTTTGTAATTATTGTAGAAATACCACTGGGCCTGGAAAGTGGTCCGAAGGCTTTGTAGTTATTGTAGAAAGACCACTGGGCCTGGAAAGTGGTCCAAAGGCTTTGTAGTTATTGTAGAAAGACCACTGAGCCTGGAGAGAGATCTGAAGGCTTTGGAGGTTTTGTAGAAAGAACACTGGGCCTGGAGAGGAATCTGAAGGCTTTGTAGTTATTGTAAAAAGACCACTGAGCCTGGAGAGGGATCTGAAGGCTTTGTAGTTATTGTAGAAAGACCGCTGGGCCTGGAAAGTGGTCCGAAGGCTTTGTAGTTATTGTAGAAAGACCACTGGGCCTGGAGAGGGATCTGAAGGCTTTGGAGGCCGTGTAGAAAAACCACTGGGCTTGGAGAGGGATTTGAAGGCTTTGGAGGCCTTGTAGAAAGACCACTGGGACTGGAAAGTGGTCCAAAGGCTTTGTACTTATTGTAGAAAGACCACTGAGCCTGGAGAGAGATCTGAAGGCTTTGGAGGCTTTGTAGAAAGAACACTGGGCCTGGAGAGGAATCTAAAGGCTTTGTAGTTATTGTAAAAAGACCACTGAGCCTCGAGAGGAATCCGAAGGTTTTGTAGTTATTGTAGAAAGACCACTGGGCCTGGAAAGTGGTCCGAAGGCTTTGTAGTTATTGTAGAAAGACCACTGGGCCTGGAGAGGGATCTGAAGGCTTTGGAGGCTTTGAAGAAAGAACACTGGGCCTGGAGAGGAATCTGAAGGCTTTGTAGTTATTGTAAAAAGGCCACTGAGCCTGGAGAGGGATCTGAAGGCTTTGGAGGCCTTGTAGAAAAAACACTGGGCCTGGAGAGAGATATGAAGGCTTTGGAGGCCTTGTAGAAAGACCACTGAGCCTGGAGAGGGATCTGAAGGCTTTGGAGGCTTTGAAGAAAGAACACTGGGCCTGGAGAGGAATCTGAAGGCTTTGTAGTTATTGTAAAAAGGCCACTGAGCCTGGAGAGGGATCTGAAGGCTTTGGAGGCCTTGTAGAAAAAACACTGGGCCTGGAGAGAGATATGAAGGCTTTGGAGGCCTTGTAGAAAGACCACTGAGCCTGGAGAGGGATTTGAAGGCTTTGGAGGCCTTGTAGAAAAAACACTGGGCCTGGAGAGGGATATGAAGGCTTTGGAGGCCTTGTAGAAAGACCACTGGGCCTGGAGAGGGATTTGAAGGCTTTGGAGGCCTTGTAGAAATACCAATGGGCCTGGAAAGTGGTCCGAAGGCTTTGTAGTTATTGTAGAAATACCACTGGGCCTGGAAAATGGTCCGAAGGCTTTGTAGTTATTGTAGAAATACCACTGGGCCTGGAAAGTGATCCGAAGGCTTTGTAGTTATTGTAGAAAGACCACTGAGCCTTGAGAGGGATCCGAAGGTTTTGTAGTTATTGTAGAAAGACCACTGAGCCTTGAGAGGGATCCGAAGGCTTTGTAGTTATTGTAGAAAGACCACTGGGCCTGGAAAGTGGTCCGAAGGCTTTGTAGTTATTGTAGAAATACCACTGGGCCTGGAAAGTGGTCCGAAGGCTTTGTAGTTATTGTAGAAAGACCACTGAGCCTTGAGAGGGATCCGAAGGCTTTGTAGTTATTGTAGAAAGACCACTGGGCCTGGAAAGTGGTCCGAAGGCTTTGTAGTTATTGTAGAAATACCACTGGGCCTGGAAAGTGGTCCGAAGGCTTTGTAGTTATTGTAGAAATACCACTGGGCCTGGAAAGTGGTCCGAAGGCTTTGTAGTTATTGTAGAAAGACAACAGGGCCTGGAGAGGGATCTGAAGGCTTTGGAGGCCTTGTAGAAAGACCACTGAGCCTGGAGAGGGATCTGAAGTCTTCGGATGTTTTGTAAAAAGACCACTGGGCCTGGAGAGGGATCTGAAGGCTTTGGAGGCCGTGTAGAAAAATCACTGGGCCAGGAGAGGGATCTGAAGGCTTTGTAGTTATTGTAGAAAGACCACTGAGCCTTGAGAGGGATCCGAAGGCTTTGTAGTTATTGCAGAAAGACCACTGGGCCTGGAAAGGGGTCCGAAGGCTTTGTAGTTATTGGAGAAAGACCACTGGGCTTGGAAAGTGGTCCGAAGGTTTTGTAGTTATTGTAGAAATACCACTGGGCCTGGAAAGTGGTCCGAAGGCTTTGTAGTTATTGTAGAAAGACAACAGGGCCTGGAGAGGGATCTGAAGGCTTTGGAGGCCGTGTAGAAAAACCACTGGGCCTGGAGAGGGATTTGAAGGCTTTGGAGGCCTTGTAGAAAGACCACTGGGACTGGAAAGTGGTCCAAAGGCTTTGTACTTATTGTAGAAAGACCACTGAGCCTGGAGAGAGATCTGAAGGCTTTGGAGGCTTTGTAGAAAGAACACTGGGCCTGGAGAGGAATCTAAAGGCTTTGTAGTTATTGTAAAAAGACCACTGAGCCTCGAGAGGGATCCGAAGGCTTTGTAGTTATTGTAGAAAGACCACTGGGCCTGGAGAGGGATCTGAAGGCTTTGGAGGCCTTGTAGAAAGACCACTGAGCCTGGAGAGGGATCTGAAGGCTTTGGAGGCTTTGTAGAAAGACCACTGAGCCTGGAGAGGGATTTGAAGGCTTTGGAGGCCTTGTAGAAAAAACACTGAGCCTGGAGAGGGATTTGAAGGCTTTGGAGGCCTTGTAGAAAAAACACTGGGCCTGGAGAGGGATATGAAGGCTTTGGAGGCCTTGTAGAAAGACCACTGGGCCTGGAGAGGGATTTGAAGGCTTTGGAGGCCTTGTAGAAAAAACACTGGGCCTGGAGAGGGATATGAAAGCTTTGGAGGCCTTGTAGAAAGACCACTGGGCCTGGAGAGGGATCTGAAGGCTTTGGAGGCCTTGTAGAAATACCAATGGGCCTGGAAAGTGGTCCGAAGGCTTTGTAGTTATTGTAGAAATACCACTGGGCCTGGAAAATGGTCCGAAGGCTTTGTAGTTATTGTAGAAATACCACTGGGCCTGGAAAGTGATCCGAAGGCTTTGTAGTTATTGTAGAAAGACCACTGAGCCTTGAGAGGGATCCGAAGGTTTTGTAGTTATTGTAGAAAGACCACTGAGCCTTGAGAGGGATCCGAAGGCTTTGTAGTTATTGTAGAAAGACCACTGGGCCTGGAAAGTGGTCCGAAGGCTTTGTAGTTATTGTAGAAAGACCACTGGGCCTGGAAAGTGGTCCGAAGGCTTTGTAGTTATTGTAGAAAGACCACTGAGCCTTGAGAGGGATCCGAAGGCTTTGTAGTTATTGTAGAAAGACCACTGGGCCTGGAAAGTGGTCCGAAGGCTTTGTAGTTATTGTAGAAATACCACTGGGCCTGGAAAGTGGTCCGAAGGCTTTGTAGTTATTGTAGAAATACCACTGGGCCTGGAAAGTGGTCCGAAGGCTTTGTAGTCATTGTAGAAAGAGCACTGGGCCTGGAGAGGGATCTGAAGGCTTTGGAGGCCTTGTAGAAAGACCACTGAGCCTGGAGAGGGATCTGAAGTCTTCGGATGTTTTGTAAAAAGACCACTGGGCCTGGAGAGGGATCTGAAGGCTTTGGAGGCCGTGTAGAAAAACCACTGGGCCAGGAGAGGGATCTGAAGGCTTTGTAGTTATTGTAGAAAGACCACTGAGCCTTGAGAGGGATCCGAAGGCTTTGTAGTTATTGTAGAAAGACCACTGGGCCTGGAAAGGGGTCCGAAGGCTTTGTAGTTATTGGAGAAAGACCACTGGGCTTGGAAAGTGGTCCGAAGGTTTTGTAGTTATTGTAGAAATACCACTGGGCCTGGAAAGTGGTCCGAAGGCTTTGTAGTTATTGTAGAAATACCACTGGGCCTGGAAAGTGGTCCGAAGGCTTTGTAGTTATTGTAGAAAGACCACTGGGCCTGGAGAGGGATATGAAGGCTTTGGAGGCCTTGTGGAAAGACCACTGAGCCTGGAGAGGGATCTGAAGGCTTTGTAGTTATTGTAGAAAGAACACTGGGCCTGGAGAGGAATCTGAAGGCTTTGTTGTTATTGTAGAAAGACCACTGGGCCTGGAGAGGGATCTGAAGGCTTTGGAGGCCTCGTAGAAAGACAACAGGGCCTGGAGAGGGATCTGAAGGCTTTGGAGGCCGTGTAGAAAAACCACTGGGCCTGGAGAGGGATTTGAAGGCTTTGGAGGCCTTGTAGAAAGACCACTGGGACTGGAAAGTGGTCCAAAGGCTTTGTACTTATTGTAGAAAGACCACTGAGCCTGGAGAGAGATCTGAAGGCTTTGGAGGCTTTGTAGAAAGAACACTGGGCCTGGAGAGGAATCTAAAGGCTTTGTAGTTATTGTAAAAAGACCACTGAGCCTCGAGAGGGATCCGAAGGCTTTGTAGTTATTGTAGAAAGACCACTGGGCCTGGAGAGGAATCTGAAGGCTTTGGAGGCCTTGTAGAAAGACCACTGAGCCTGGAGAGGGATCTGAAGGCTTTGGAGGCTTTGAAGAAAGAACACTGGGCCTGGAGAGGAATCTGAAGGCTTTGTAGTTATTGTAAAAAGGCCACTGAGCCTGGAGAGGGATCTGAAGGCTTTGGAGGCCTTGTAGAAAAAACACTGGGCCTGGAGAGAGATATGAAGGCTTTGGAGGCCTTGTAGAAAGACCACTGAGCCTGGAGAGGGATTTGAAGGCTTTGGAGGCCTTGTAGAAAAAACACTGGGCCTGGAGAGGGATATGAAGGCTTTGGAGGCCTTGTAGAAAGACCACTGGGCCTGGAGAGGGATTTGAAGGCTTTGGAGGCCTTGTAGAAAAAACACTGGGCCTGGAGAGGGATATGAAAGCTTTGGAGGCCTTGTAGAAAGACCACTGGGCCTGGAGAGGGATCTGAAGGCTTTGGAGGCCTTGTAGAAATACCAATGGGCCTGGAAAGTGGTCCGAAGGCTTTGTAGTTATTGTAGAAATACCACTGGGCCTGGAAAATGGTCCGAAGGCTTTGTAGTTATTGTAGAAATACCACTGGGCCTGGAAAGTGATCCGAAGGCTTTGTAGTTATTGTAGAAAGACCACTGAGCCTTGAGAGGGATCCGAAGGTTTTGTAGTTATTGTAGAAAGACCACTGAGCCTTGAGAGGGATCCGAAGGCTTTGTAGTTATTGTAGAAAGACCACTGGGCCTGGAAAGTGGTCCGAAGGCTTTGTAGTTATTGTAGAAAGACCACTGGGCCTGGAAAGTGGTCCGAAGGCTTTGTAGTTATTGTAGAAAGACCACTGAGCCTTGAGAGGGATCCGAAGGCTTTGTAGTTATTGTAGAAAGACCACTGGGCCTGGAAAGTGGTCCGAAGGCTTTGTAGTTATTGTAGAAATACCACTGGGCCTGGAAAGTGGTCCGAAGGCTTTGTAGTTATTGTAGAAATACCACTGGGCCTGGAAAGTGGTCCGAAGGCTTTGTAGTCATTGTAGAAAGAGCACTGGGCCTGGAGAGGGATCTGAAGGCTTTGGAGGCCTTGTAGAAAGACCACTGAGCCTGGAGAGGGATCTGAAGTCTTCGGATGTTTTGTAAAAAGACCACTGGGCCTGGAGAGGGATCTGAAGGCTTTGGAGGCCGTGTAGAAAAACCACTGGGCCAGGAGAGGGATCTGAAGGCTTTGTAGTTATTGTAGAAAGACCACTGAGCCTTGAGAGGGATCCGAAGGCTTTGTAGTTATTGTAGAAAGACCACTGGGCCTGGAAAGGGGTCCGAAGGCTTTGTAGTTATTGGAGAAAGACCACTGGGCTTGGAAAGTGGTCCGAAGGTTTTGTAGTTATTGTAGAAATACCACTGGGCCTGGAAAGTGGTCCGAAGGCTTTGTAGTTATTGTAGAAATACCACTGGGCCTGGAAAGTGGTCCGAAGGCTTTGTAGTTATTGTAGAAAGACCACTGGGCCTGGAGAGGGATATGAAGGCTTTGGAGGCCTTGTGGAAAGACCACTGAGCCTGGAGAGGGATCTGAAGGCTTTGTAGTTATTGTAGAAAGAACACTGGGCCTGGAGAGGAATCTGAAGGCTTTGTTGTTATTGTAGAAAGACCACTGGGCCTGGAGAGGGATCTGAAGGCTTTGGAGGCCGTGTAGAAAAACCACTGGGCCTGGAGAGGGATCATCAGAAGGTTTTGTAGTTATTGTAGAAAGACCACTGGGCCTGGAGAGGGATCCGAAGGCTTTGTAGTTATTATAGAAAAACCACTGGGCCTGAAGAAGGATCTGAAGGCTTTGGAGGCCTTGTAGAAAGACCACTGGGCCTGGAAAGTGTTCTGAAGGTTTTGTAGTTATTGTAGAAAGACCACTGGGCCTGGAGAGGGATCCGAAGGCTTTGTAGTTATTATAGAAAAACCACTGGGCCTGAAGAAGGATCTGAAGTCTTCGGATGTTTTGTAAAAAGACCACTGGGCCTGGAGAGGGATCTGAAGGCTTTGGAGGCCGTGTAGAAAAACCACTGGGCCAGGAGAGGGATCCGAAGGCTTTGTAGTTATTGCAGAAAGACCACTGGGCCTGGAAAGGGGTCCGAAGGTTTTGTAGTTATTGTAGAAATACCACTGGGCCTGGAAAGTGGTCCGAAGGCTTTGTAGTTATTGTAGAAAGACAACAGGGCCTGGAGAGGGATTTGAAGGCTTTGGAGGCCTCGTAGAAAGACCACTGGGACTGGAAAGTGGTCCAAAGGCTTTGTACTTATTGTAGAAAGACCACTGAGCCTGGAGAGAGATCTGAAGGCTTTGGAGGCTTTGTAGAAAGAACACT
The DNA here is from genome assembly GCA_963932045.1 of Caenorhabditis sinica. Taxonomy (NCBI): domain Eukaryota; kingdom Metazoa; phylum Nematoda; class Chromadorea; order Rhabditida; family Rhabditidae; genus Caenorhabditis; species Caenorhabditis sinica. The sequence goes on from OZ009938.1 coordinate 29,167,178, forward strand.
GGGCCTGGAGAGGGATCTGAAGGCTTTGTAGTTATTGTAGAAATACCACTGGGCCTGGAAAGTGGTCCGAAGGCTTTGTAGTTATTGTAGAAATACCACTGGGCCTGGAAAGTGGTTCGAAGGCTTTGTAGTTATTGTAGAAAGACCACTGGGCCTGGAGAGGGATCTGAAGCCTTGGGGGCCTTGTGGAAAGACCACTGAGCCTGGAGAGGGATCTGAAGGCTTTGTAGTTATTGTAGAAAGAACACTGGGCCTGGAGAGGAATCTGAAGGCTTTGTTGTTATTGTAGAAAGACCACTGGGCCTGGAGAGGGATCTGAAGGCTTTGGAGGCCGTGTAGAAAAACCACTGGGCCAGGAGAGGGATCTGAAGGCTTTGTAGTTATTGTAGAAAGACCACTGGGCCTGGAGAGGGATTATCAGAAGGTTTTGTAGTTATTGTAGAAAGACCACTGGGCCTGGAGAGGGATCCGAAGGCTTTGTAGTTATTATAGAAAAACCACTGGGCCTGAAGAAGGATCTGAAGGCTTTGGAGGCCTTGTAGAAAGACCACTGGGCCTGGAAAGTGTTCTGAAGGTTTTGTAGTTATTGTAGAAAGACCACTGGGCCTGGAGAGGGATCCGAAGGCTTTGTAGTTATTATAGAAAAACCACTGGGCCTGAAGAAGGATCTGAAGGCTTTGGAGGCCTTGTAGGAAGACCACTGGGCCTGGAGAGGGATCTGAAGGTTTTGGAGGCCTTGTAGAAAGACCACTGGGCCTGGTAGAAAGACCACTGGGCCTGGAGAGGGATCATCCGAAGGCTTTGTAGTTATTGTAGAAAGACCACAGAGCCTGGAGAGGGATCCGAAGGCTTTGTAATTATTGTAAAAAGACCACTGAGCCTGGAGAAAGATCTGAAGGCTTTGGAGGCCTCGTAGAAAGACCACTGGGCCTGGAAAGGTGTCCGAAGGCTTTGTAGTTATTGTAGAAAGTTCACTGGGCCTGGAAAGGGGTCCGAAGGCTTTGTAGTTATTGTAGAAAGACCACTGGGCCTGGAAAGGGGTCCGAAGGCTTTGTAGTTATTGGAGAAAGACCACTGGGCCTGGAAAGGGGTCCGAAGGCTTTGTAGTTATTGTAGAAAGAACACTGAGCCTGGAGAGGGATCCGAAGGCTTTGTAGTTATTGTAGAAAGACCACTGGGCCTGGAAAGGGGTCCGAAGGCTTTATAGTTATTGTAGAAAGACCACTGAGCCTGGAGAGGGATCCGAAGGCTTTGTAGTTATTGTAGAAAGACCACTGAGCCTGGAGAGGGATCCGAAGGCTTTGTAGTTATTGTAGAAAGACCACAGAGCCTGGAGAGGGATCCGAAGGCTTTGTAGTTATTGTAGAAAGACCACAGAGCCTGGAAAGGGGTCCGAAGGCTTTGTAGTTATTGTAGAAAGACAACTGGGCCTGGAGAGGGATCATCCGAAGGCTTTGTACTTATTGTAAAAAAACCACTGGGCCTGGAGGAGGATCTGAAGACTTTGGAGGCCTTGTAGAAAGACCACTGGGCCTGTAGAGGGATCTGAAGGTTTCGGAAGTTTTGTAGAAATACCACTGGGCCTGGAGAAGGATCTGAAGGCTTTGGAGGCCTTGTAGAAAGACCACTGGGCCTGGAGAGGGATCTGAAGGTTTCGGAAGTTTTGTAGAAAAACCACTGGGCCTGGAGAAGGATCTGAAGGCTTCGGATGTTTTGTAGAAAGACCACTGGGCCTGGAGAGCGATCATCCGAAGGCTTTGTAGTTATTGTAGAAAGACCACTGGGCCTGGAATGGGGTCCGAAGGCTTCGGATGTTTTGTAAAAAGAACACTGAGCCTGGAGAGGGATCTGAAGGCTTTGTAGTTATTGTAAAAAGACCACTGGGCCTGGAAAGTGGTCCGAAAGTTTTTGTAGTTATTGTAGAAAGACCACTGAGCCTGGAGAGGGATCCGAAGGCTTTGGAGGCCTCGTAGAAAGACAACTGGGCCTGGCAGAGGGATCTGAAGGCTTTGGAGGCCTTGTAAAAAGACAACTGGGCCTGGCAGAGGGATCTGAAGGCCTCGGAGGCCTTGTAGAAAAAACACTGGGCCTGGAGAGGGATCTGAAGGTTTTGTAGTTATTGTAGGAAGACCACTGGGCCTGGAGAGGGATTTGAAGACTTTGGAGGCCTTGTAGAAAGACCACTGGGCCTGGAGAGGGATCTGAAGGCTTTGGAGGCCTCGTAGAAAGACAACTGGGCCTGGCAGAGGGATCTGAAGGCTTTGGAGGCCTTGTAGAAAGACAACAGGTCCTGGAGAGGGATCTGAAGGCCTTGGAGGCCTAGTAGAAAAAACACTGGGCCTGGAGAGGGATCTGAAGGTTTTGTAGTTATTGTAGGAAGACCACTGGGCCTGGAGAGGGTTCTGAAGGTTTTGTAGTTATTGTAGAAAGACCACTGGGCCTGGAGAGGGATCCGAAGGCTTTGTAGTTATTATAGAAAAACCACTGGGCCTGAAGAAGGATCTGAAGGCTTTGGAGGCCTTGTAGGAAGACCACTGGGCCTGGAGAGGGATCTGAAGGTTTTGGAGGCCTTGTAGAAAGACCACTGGGCCTGGTAGAAAGACCACTGGGCCTGGAGAGGGATCATCCGAAGGCTTTGTAGTTATTGTAGAAAGACCACAGAGCCTGGAGAGGGATCCGAAGGCTTTGTAGTTATTGTAAAAAGACCACTGAGCCTGGAGAAAGATCTGAAGGCTTTGGAGGCCTCGTAGAAAGACCACTGGGCCTGGAAAGGTGTCCGAAGGCTTTGTAGTTATTGTAGAAAGTTCACTGGGCCTGGAAAGGGGTCCGAAGGCTTTGTAGTTATTGTAGAAAGACCACTGGGCCTGGAAAGGGGTCCGAAGGCTTTGTAGTTATTGGAGAAAGACCACTGGGCCTGGAAAGGGGTCCGAAGGCTTTGTAGTTATTGTAGAAAGAACACTGAGCCTGGAGAGGGATCCGAAGGCTTTGTAGTTATTGTAGAAAGACCACTGGGCCTGGAAAGGGGTCCGAAGGCTTTATAGTTATTGTAGAAAGACCACTGAGCCTGGAGAGGGATCCGAAGGCTTTGTAGTTATTGTAGAAAGACCACTGAGCCTGGAGAGGGATCCGAAGGCTTTGTAGTTATTGTAGAAAGACCACAGAGCCTGGAGAGGGATCCGAAGGCTTTGTAGTTATTGTAGAAAGACCACAGAGCCTGGAAAGGGGTCCGAAGGCTTTGTAGTTATTGTAGAAAGACAACTGGGCCTGGAGAGGGATCATCCGAAGGCTTTGTACTTATTGTAAAAAAACCACTGGGCCTGGAGGAGGATCTGAAGACTTTGGAGGCCTTGTAGAAAGACCACTGGGCCTGTAGAGGGATCTGAAGGTTTCGGAAGTTTTGTAGAAATACCACTGGGCCTGGAGAAGGATCTGAAGGCTTTGGAGGCCTTGTAGAAAGACCACTGGGCCTGGAGAGGGATCTGAAGGTTTCGGAAGTTTTGTAGAAAAACCACTGGGCCTGGAGAAGGATCTGAAGGCTTCGGATGTTTTGTAGAAAGACCACTGGGCCTGGAGAGCGATCATCCGAAGGCTTTGTAGTTATTGTAGAAAGACCACTGGGCCTGGAATGGGGTCCGAAGGCTTCGGATGTTTTGTAAAAAGAACACTGAGCCTGGAGAGGGATCTGAAGGCTTTGTAGTTATTGTAAAAAGACCACTGGGCCTGGAAAGTGGTCCGAAAGTTTTTGTAGTTATTGTAGAAAGACCACTGAGCCTGGAGAGGGATCCGAAGGCTTTGGAGGCCTCGTAGAAAGACAACTGGGCCTGGCAGAGGGATCTGAAGGCTTTGGAGGCCTTGTAAAAAGACAACTGGGCCTGGCAGAGGGATCTGAAGGCCTCGGAGGCCTTGTAGAAAAAACACTGGGCCTGGAGAGGGATCTGAAGGTTTTGTAGTTATTGTAGGAAGACCACTGGGCCTGGAGAGGGATTTGAAGACTTTGGAGGCCTTGTAGAAAGACCACTGGGCCTGGAGAGGGATCTGAAGGCTTTGGAGGCCTCGTAGAAAGACAACTGGGCCTGGCAGAGGGATCTGAAGGCTTTGGAGGCCTTGTAGAAAGACAACAGGTCCTGGAGAGGGATCTGAAGGCCTTGGAGGCCTAGTAGAAAAAACACTGGGCCTGGAGAGGGATCTGAAGGTTTTGTAGTTATTGTAGGAAGACCACTGGGCCTGGAGAGGGATCTGAAGGCTTTGTAGTTATTGTAGAAAGACCACTGGGCCTGGAAAGTGGTCCGAAGGTTTTGTAGTTATTGTAGGAAGACCACTGGGCCTGGAGAGGGATTTGAAGACTTTGGAGGCCTTGTAGAAAGACCACTGGGCCTGGAGAGGGATCTGAAGGCTTTGGAGGCCGTGTAGAAAAACCACTGGGCCTGGAGAGGGATCTGAAAGCTTTGGAGGCCGTGTAGAAAGACCACTGGGCCTGGAGAGGGATTTGAAGGCTTTGGAGGCCACGTAGAAAGACAACAGGGCCTGGAGAGGGATCTGAAGGCTTTGGAGGCCGTGTAGAAAGACCACTGGGCCTGGAGAGGGATCTGAAGGCTTTGTAGTTATTGTAGGAAGACCACTGGGCCTGGAGAGGGATTTGAAGATTTTGGAGGCCTTGTAGGAAGACCACTGGGCCTGGAGAGGGATCTGAAGGTTTTGTAGTTATTGTAGGAAGACCACTGGGCCTGGAGAGGGATCTGAAGGCTTTGTAGTTATTGTAGGAAGACCACTGGGCCTGGAGAGGGATTTGAAGACTTTGGAGGCCTTGTAGAAAGACCACTCACTGGGCCTGGAGAGGGATCTGAAGGCTTTGGAGGCCTCGTAGAAAGACAACTGGGCCTGGAGAGGGATTTGAAGACTTTGGAGGCCTTGTAGGAAGACCACTGGGCCTGGAGAGGGATCTGAAGGCTTTGGAGGCCTTGTAGGAAGACCACTGGGCCTGGAGAGGGATCTGAAGGTTTTGTAGTTATTGTAGAAAGACCACTGGGCCTGGAGAGGGATCTGAAGGCTTTGTAGTTATTGTAGGAAGACCACTGGGCCTGGAGAGGGATTTGAAGACTTTGGAGGCCTTGTAGAAAGACCACTGGGCCTGGAGAGGGATCTGAAGGCTTTGGAGGCCTCGTAGAAAGACAACTGGGCCTGGAGAGGGATTTGAAGATTTTGGAGGCCTTGTAGGAAGACCACTGGGCCTGGAGAGGGATCTGAAGGCTTTGGAGGCCTTGTAGGAAGACCACTGGGCCTGGAGAGGGATCTGAAGGTTTTGTAGTTATTGTAGGAAGACCACTGGGCCTGGAGAGGGATTTGAAGACTTTGGAGGCCTTGTAGGAAGACCACTGGGCCTGGAGAGGGATCTGAAGGTTTTGTAGTTATTGTAGAAAGACCACTGGGCCTGGAGAGGGATCTGAAGGCTTTGGAGGCCTCGTAGAAAGACAACTGGGCCTGGCAGAGGGATCTGAAGGCTTTGGAGGCCTTGTAGAAAGACAACAGGTCCTGGAGAGGGATCTGAAGGCCTTGGAGGCCTAGTAGAAAAAACACTGGGCCTGGAGAGGGATCTGAAGGTTTTGTAGTTATTGTAGGAAGACCACTGGGCCTGTAGAGGGATCTGAAGGCTTTGTAGTTATTGTAGGAAGACCACTGGGCCTGGAGAGGGATTTGAAGACTTTGGAGGCCTTGTAGGAAGACCACTGGGCCTGGAGAGGGATCTGAAGGTTTTGTAGTTATTGTAGGAAGACCACTGGGCCTGGAGAGGGATCTGAAGGCTTTGTAGTTATTGTAGGAAGACCACTGGGCCTGGAGAGGGATTTGAAGACTTTGGAGGCCTTGTAGAAAGACCACTGGGCCTGGAGAGGGATCTGAAGGCTTTGGAGGCCTCGTAGAAAGACAACTGGGCCTGGAGAGGGATTTGAAGACTTTGGAGGCCTTGTAGGAAGACCACTGGGCCTGGAGAGGGATCTGAAGGCTTTGGAGGCCTTGTAGGAAGACCACTGGGCCTGGAGAGGGATCTGAAGGTTTTGTAGTTATTGTAGAAAGACCACTGGGCCTGGAGAGGGATCTGAAGGCTTTGTAGTTATTGTAGGAAGACCACTGGGCCTGGAGAGGGATTTGAAGACTTTGGAGGCCTTGTAGAAAGACCACTGGGCCTGGAGAGGGATCTGAAGGCTTTGGAGGCCTCGTAGAAAGACAACTGGGCCTGGAGAGGGATTTGAAGACTTTGGAGGCCGTGTAGAAAGACCACTGGGCCTGGAGAGGGATCTGAAGGCTTTGGAGGCCTTGTAGGAAGACCACTGGGCCTGGAGAGGGATCTGAAGGTTTTGTAGTTATTGTAGAAAGACCACTGGGCCTGGAGAGGGATCTGAAGGCTTTGTAGTTATTGTAGGAAGACCACTGGGCCTGGAGAGGGATCTGAAGGCTTTGTAGTTATTGTAGAAAGACCACTGGGCCTGGAAAGTGGTCCGAAGGTTTTGTAGTTATTGTAGGAAGACCACTGGGCCTGGAGAGGGATTTGAAGACTTTGGAGGCCTTGTAGAAAGACCACTGGGCCTGGAGAGGGATCTGAAGGCTTTGGAGGCCGTGTAGAAAAACCACTGGGCCTGGAGAGGGATCTGAAAGCTTTGGAGGCCGTGTAGAAAGACCACTGGGCCTGGAGAGGGATTTGAAGGCTTTGGAGGCCACGTAGAAAGACAACAGGGCCTGGAGAGGGATCTGAAGGCTTTGGAGGCCGTGTAGAAAGACCACTGGGCCTGGAGAGGGATCTGAAGGCTTTGGAGGCCGTGTAGAAAGACCACTGGGCCTGGAGAGGGATCTGAAGGCTTTGGAGGCCGTGTAGAAAGGCCACTGGGCTTGGAGAGGGATCCGAAGGCTTTGTAGTTATTGTAGAAAGACCACTACGCCTGGCAGAGGGATCTGAAGGCTTTGGAGGCCTTGTAGAAAGACAACAGGGCCTGGAGAGGGATTTGAAGGCTTTGGAGGCCTTGTAGAAAGACCACTGGGCCTGGAGAGGGATCTGAAGGCTTTGGAGGACTTGTAGAAAAAACACTGGGCCTGGAGAGGAATTTGAAGGCTTTGGAAGCCTTGTAGAAAGACCACTGGGCCTGGAGAGGGATTCGAAGGCTTCGGATGTTTTGTAGAAAGGCCACTGGGCCTGGAAAGTGGTCCGAAGGCTTTGTAGTTATTGTAGAAAGACCACTGGGCCTGGAAAGTGTTCCAAAGGCTTTGTAGTTATTGTAGAAAGACCACTACGCCTGGCAGAGGGATCTGAAGGCTTTGGAGGCCGTGTAGAAAAACCACTCGGCCTGGAGAGGGATTCGAAGGCTTCGGATGTTTTGTAGAAAGGCCACTGGGCCTGGAAAGTGGTCCGAAGGCTTTGTAGTTATTGTAGAAAGACCACTGGGCCTGGAAAGTGTTCCAAAGGCTTTGTAGTTATTGTAGAAAGACCACTGCGCCTGGCAGAGGGATCTGAAGGTTTCGGAAGTTTTGTAGAAAGACCACTGGGTCTGGAGAGGAATCCGAAGGCTTTGTAGTTATTGTAGAAAGACCACTGGGCCTGGAAAGTGTTCCAAAGGCTTTGTAGTTATTGTAGAAAGACCACTACGCCTGGCAGAGGGATCTGAAGGCTTTGGAGGCCGTGTAGAAAAACCACTCGGCCTGGAGAGGGATCTGAAGGCTTTGGAGGCCGTGTAGAAAAACCACTGGGCCTGGAGAGGGATTTGAAGGCTTTGGAGGCCTTGTAGAAAGACAACAGGGCCTGGAGAGGGATTTGAAGGCTTTGGAGGCCTTGTAGAAAAAACACTGTGCCTGGAGAGGGATATGAAGGCTTTGGAGGCCTTGTAGAAAGACCACTGGGCCTGGAGAGGGATCTGAAGGCTTTGGAGGACTTGTAGAAAAAACACTGGGCCTGGAGAGGAATTTGAAGGCTTTGGAAGCCTTGTAGAAAGACCACTGGGCCTGGAGAGGGATTCGAAGGCTTCGGATGTTTTGTAGAAAGGCCACTGGGCCTGGAAAGTGGTCCGAAGGCTTTGTAGTTATTGTAGAAAGACCACTGGGCCTGGAAAGTGTTCCAAAGGCTTTGTAGTTATTGTAGAAAGACCACTACGCCTGGCAGAGGGATCTGAAGGCTTTGGAGGCCGTGTAGAAAAACCACTCGGCCTGGAGAGGGATTCGAAGGCTTCGGATGTTTTGTAGAAAGGCCACTGGGCCTGGAAAGTGTTCCAATGGCTTTGTAGTTATTGTAGAAAGACCACTGCGCCTGGCAGAGGGATCTGAAGGCTTCGGATGTTTTGTAGAAAGACCACTGGGCCTGGCAGAGGGATCTGAAGGCTTTGGAGGCCTTGTAGAAAAAACACTGGGCCTGGAGAGGGATCTGAAGGCTTTGGAGGCCGTGTAGAAAAACCACTGGGCCTGGAGAGGGATTTGAAGGCTTTGGAGGACTTGTAGAAAAAACACTGGGCCTGGAGAGGAATTTGAAGGCTTTGGAAGCCTTGTAGAAAGACCACTGGGCCTGGAGAGGGATTCGAAGGCTTCGGATGTTTTGTAGAAAGACCACTGGGCCTGGAATGGGGTCCGAAGGTTTTGCCGAAGGTCACGAACATGTTCCGGAACATCGGTCTGTGAGTTTCCAAATTCGTCTGTAGCTTTCCCCGTTGGTCTGTGAGTTTCCCCATTGGTCTGTGAGTTTCCAAAGTGGTCTGTAGCTTTCAACATAGGTCTGTGAGTTTCCCTATTGGTCTGTAAATTTCCTCATAAGTCTGTGAGTTTCCCCATTGGTCTGTGAGTTTTTCCATAGGACTGTGAGTTGCCCCATAGGTCTGTGAGTTGCCCCATAGGTCTGTATATTTCCCCATAGGTCTGTGAGTTTCCCCATAGGTATGTAGATTTCTCCATAGGTCTGTGAGTTTCCCCATAAGTCTGTGAGTTTCCAAAGTGGTCTGTAGCTTTCAACATAGGTCTGTGAGTTTCCTCATTGGTCTGTGAGTTTCCCCATTGGTCTGTAAATTTCCTCATAGGTCTGTGAGTTTCCCCATAGGTCTGTGAGTTGCCCCATAGGTCTGTGAGTTGCCCCATAGGTCTGTATATTTCCCCATAGGTCTGTGAGTTTCCCCATAGATCTGTAGATTTCCCCATAGGACTGTGAGTTTCCCCATAGGTCTGTAGCTTTCCTCATAGGTCTGTGAGTTTCCTTATAGGTCTGTGAGTTTCCCCAATGTTCTGTGTCTCCCCACTGTTCTGATGCTTCCAAATCCCTGCCAAAAGTTGCCTATAACTTCTCGATCTCCATGACGTCTTCGGATGCTTCCAAATTCCTGCCGAAGGTTGCCTCGAACTTCTCGACCTACATGTCTTCTTCTGGCGTGACGTCTTTTGACAGTTCGTGAGATGCATTGGATTCTCTATTTTAACGTCTTCTGAAGCCGTAACGTCTTCTGAAATGCTTCAAATCAGAATCAACTCAAAGGGTGATTATGGTCACATCATAGTGTGTCTAACAGTATAAGACAGTGATCACTTTACTCATACCGTTAGTGAGATGCTCTGCATTCTCTATTTTAACGTCTTCTGAATTGCTTCAAAATATAATCAAGTCAAAGCTCGATCATTGTCACAGCATAAGGAGTCTAACAATATAAGCCAGTGACAACTTTGGTCTTACCGTTTGTGAGATTCATTGGATTCTCTTTTTCCACGTCTTCTGAAGCCCTGACGTCTTCTGCATTGCTTCAAAATATAATCAAGTCAAAGCTTGATCATGGTCACATCATGCGGAGTCTAACAATATAAGACAGTGATCATTTTACTCATACCGTTCGTGAGAAGCATTGGACTCTCTATTTGGACGTCTTCTGAAGCCGTAACGTCTTCTGAATCGCTTCAAATTAGAATCGGCCTTAAGCTTAATCATGGTCACGTCATAAGAAGTCTAACAATATAATATAGTGACCACTTTGGTCATACCGTTCGTGAGATTCATTGGATTCTCTTTTTCAACGTCTTCTGAAGCCCTGACGTCTTCTGAATTGCTTCAAAGTATAATCAAATTGAAGCTTGATCATTGTCACATCATAAGAAGTCTAACAATATAAGACAGTGACCACTTTGGTAATACCGTTCGTGAGATTCATTGGATTCTCTTTTTTAACGTCTTCTGAAGCCCTGACGTCTTCTAAATTGCTTTAAAATAAAATCAAGTCAAAGCTTGATTATTGCCACATCATAAGGAACCTAACAATATAAGACAGTGACCACTTTGGTCATACCGTTCGTGAGATTCATTGGATTCTCTATTTTGACGTCATCAGAAAACGTGGGAGCATCTGACGACGTCCAAACCAAAAAATTCGGATTCCCCGTGTCTTTTTACCCCATAATACACTCAAGTTGACCAAACTACAAACAACTTGACCAAACTACAAACTACAAAAAAGGTTCTAGAAGCCGTAAACAAGAAAGTAGGGCATCCACGTAGGTGCCACGTTCCACCGCCCATCGATGAGTTGGAGCTTTCAGAGGGGAAAAAATTTCAGTCTGCTCTCAGTTTTTGCCCCGGAAACGTCTCAAAAATGGTCCGATTGAAGTCAATTTTTTTTTCAAAGACATCTACTCTTCACGACAAATCGATTGATGTAAAAATTAAGGTATGTTTACTGGCAAAAAAATCGAGTTACACAGACTTTTATGTTGAAAAACTGAAAAAATTCGAAAAATGCTAAATTTTCAAGATTTTCGTCTGATTTTTGGTAGAGTTGTAGAACAGAACCCGGTTGAATTTTGGAATAACTTTTCACAAAAATGCCACATCATGCCGGATCGCTACAACGATTTTTCGAAATAGGGTCGAAAATCGACGAAAAAAGTGCGAAAAAAGTTCAAATTTCTTGGAAATTGTTGAAAAAAGTTATGAAATCGGGAAGAGACTAAGGTTTCCCACCAGATTTCATAGTTTAAAGTTCCAAAAAACCACATTTTTTGGGAAATTTCTCGAATTTTGGGCAAAAATTTTGAGTAAAAATTTTTCTTCCAAAATTTCAAGAAAAATATCAATAGTTTTTTTTAGAAAGGAGTACTTGGTGGCAAATCGACAACAAGTGACATCTACCGAGATGGTTTATGGTGGATTCCAATCAAAACCGACCACAAAATGATGGAAAATCAGATGGAATATGGGCAAAATGGAGAGATGGACTTAGAGACGGATTCAGATGAGGACGATCGATTCGAAGGAGTGGAAGTCAGTTTAATTTTTTATTTATCCCTTAAGGAGGTTTAGATTTTTGAGAATTAGGTTTCAGGTGGTAAGTTTCCAGTGCGCTCGGGGTGTTAGCTGGGGATTACTGTACTCAGTTTTTTGGGTTTTTGGGGCTATTCAGAGGTAAAAACAGGATGTCCCCAGATGCGCTCTAGTGAGAGGTTAGAGAAAACTCTGCGTCTCTTTACGGTTTTGCAATGGAAATCCTATTGCATTATTGCAGAGACATTCAGAGGTTTGTATGCTTTTTCATTAGAGCGTATCTGCGTAGATCTTGTTTTTACTTTTGTGGGAATGGGAATTAGGTATGGTTAGTTGGTTAGGGCATAGATTGCTCAGGGTGCTGCTGAGTGACTTGGCTCTATTGTAGTATTAGACTCGCGTAGTTTCAGCGCTTTACTAATCACGGCAGTTTCTGTGCTCCTGGACATTTGGGCCGCGTGAAAAGCAGAACCTTTTTGTGTTTTTGTTGGTATTTTGGGAAGCCTGAAAACCCTAGAAATCCTAGTAGGCCTGGGATTCCTAGGAAGCCTGGGAGGCCTGAAAGGCTTGAAAGGCCTAGGAGGCCTGGAAAGCCTGGGATTCCTGAGAAGCCTGGGAAGCCTGCAATTTTTAGAGGGCCTGGGCTTCCTAAGAGGCCTGGGTAGCCTGAGAGGCCTGAAAGGCTTGGAAGGCTTAGGAGACCCGGCAGGCCTGAAAAGCCTGAAAAAAAAGGCTTGGAAAGCTTGGGAGGCCCGGGGGACCTGAAAACCTAGGGATCCCTAGGAGGCCTGGGAGGCCTGAAAGGCTTGGAAGGCCTAGGAGGCCTGGAAAGCCTGGGATTCCTAAGAGGACTGGGAAACCTGCAATTTTTAGAGGGCCTGGGCTTCCTAGGAAGCCTGGGTAGCCTAGGAGGCCTGAAAGGCTTGGAAGGCCTGGGAGGCCTGGGAGGCCTAGAAAGCCTGGGATTCCTAGGAGGCCTGGGAAGCCTGGGATTCCTAGGAGGCCTGGGTAGCCTGAGAGGCCTGAAAGACTTGGAAGTCCTAGGAGGCCTGGGAGGCCTGAAAGGCTTGGAAGGCCTAGGAGGTCTGGGAGGCCTGAAATGCCTGGGACTCCTAAGAGGACTGGGAAACCTGCAATTCTTAGAGGGCCTGGGCTTCCTAGGAAGCCTGGGTAGCCTGAGAGGCCTGAAAATCGTGGAAGGCCTAGGAGGTCTGGGAGGCCTGAAATGCCTGGGATTCCTAAGAGGCCTGGGATGAATGGGAGGCCTGGAAAACCTTTGATCCCTAAGAGATCTGAAAACCCTGGAATTCCTAGTAGGCCTGGGTAGCCTGATAGGCTTGAAAGCCTTGTAAGGCCTAGGAGGCCTGAGAGGCCTGGAAAGCCTGGGATTCCGAAGAGACCTGGGAAGCCTGGGGTTCCTAGGAGGCCTGGGATTCCTATTAGGCCTGAGAGGCCTGAAAGGCTTGGAAGGCCTAGGAGGCCTGGGATGAATGGGAGGCCTGGAAAACCTGGGATCCCTAAGAGGCCTGAAAACCCTGGGATTCCTAGTAGGCCTGATTAGCCTGATAGGCTTGAAAGCATTGTAAGGCCTAGGAGGCCTGAAAAGCCTGGGATGCCTCAGAAACCTAGGAGACCTGAGAGGCCTGAAAATCTTGGGATTCCTAATAGTCCTGGGAAGCCTGGGGTTCCTAGGAGGCCTAGGATTCCTATTAGGCCTGAGAGGCCTGAAAGGCTTGGAAGGCCTGAAAGGCTTGGAAGGCCTAGGAGGCCTAGGAGGCCTGGAAAACCTATGATTCCTAGGAGGCCTGGGTTTAATGGGAGGCCTGAAAATCCTGGGATACCTAAGAGGCCTGGGTAGCCTGAGAGGCCTGAAAAGCTTGGAAGGCTTAGGAGGCCTGAAAAGCCTGGGATTCCTAGGAGACCTGGGAGGGCTGGAATGCCAGAAATACTTGGAAGGCCTAGGAGGCCTAGGATGCCTAGAATGCCCAGGATGCCTGGGAGGTCTGAAAGCTAGGAAGGCCTAGGAGACCTGGGAGGCTTGAGATGCCTAGGAGGCCTGGGAGGCCTAGGAGGCCTAAAAGTCTTGGAAGGCTTAGGAGACCTGGGATGCCTAGAAGGATGCCTGGAGGCTTATGAAGTACTGGGAGGCCTGGAAGGCTTGAGATGCCTGGGAGGCCTAGGAGGCCTGGTAGTTCTCTGAGGTCTGGGAGGTCTAGGATGCCTAGGGGCTTGCGAGGCCCGGGAAGTCTGGGAGGTCTAAAAGGCTTGGAAGGCCTGCATGGCTTGAGAAGCCTAAGAGGCTTGGGGTTCCTATAGGTCTGGGAGGTCTGTGAGGCCTGAAAGGCTTGGAAGGCCTGGGAGGCTTGAGAGGGGAGAGACCTGGGATGCCTGGGGTTCCTAGGAGGCCTAGGAGGTCTGAGAGGCCTACGAAGCCTGGGAGGTCTGAAAAGCTCGGTATATGTATGTATATATATGTATGTATACAAAGAGCTGAGAAAACGAAATTTCAGGGATAAAGAAAAATCTCCGGTGTGTCTACCAAGCAAAGTACCAAACAACATAAAACTGTTCCACTTTTCTCGCGGCACGAATGTTCATTTTCACAGAGAAAGTGTCAACCAACATCTATTTCGTTTCACTTTTTTTTCTTATTCTTTTCATTACATTGCTTCTCTTTTTTTCACCACTTTTTTCATTAAACCAAGCTACAATAGAGCCAAGCATTGAGTTGAGACTTGAGATAATGAGTTAAGGGGGTACCTCAAAATGAGAGACATTCTGGCCTATAGCTGCATTACAGCTTGGCTTCAGAATCTATTTTCCAACATAATTTCAATTCTTTTTTTCGTTTTTCTTGTGTAATCCGCTGGTCTTCACAATGGTCTTCACACAAAAAAGGTAAAGTAAAAAACCATACCACATTGTTATTACCGCACAAATTCTACATGATCAGCAAGGAATCGACCGATGGAAGGTTAACAAAAAAATAGTTTCATTTCCAGGTTGTAGGCGTATCTTTTTTGTGTTTTTTTTTCTTTTAAAGGCCGACCGAAAAGGATAAGAAGAATTTGAGGAAATGCAACCGATGGATTGCAATCAAATAAGGATGTTTAGTCCTGGTGATTTGATTGCACTAGTCTTCAAGACTAGAGCTAGAGTTTTCATTAGATCTTCAGAAGATCTTTTGAAGTGTGTTGAACACACTGGTCAATTTGACCACTTGGACTTTTTCATATTCTTTTTGTGTTGTCTGGACTCTTTGTGTTTTTCAGATCTTTAAGTATTTTGGATGTTCAACAACCTGCCACTCCAGTACTAATGATTTCTTCAACAACACCATATTCACTGTGTAATCTAATTTTCAGCCTTTCCATTTAGCAGAATCCTTCAATTGTCTACAGAAGAATATCAGGAAGAATTACCACTTCTCGATCTAAAAAGTCTTCAGCAACTTCAATACTTTCCCGGACTCTCTACTTAACATCTTTTTTTTTCAGAAAATTTCATTCATCAAGACGATCCAAATATCAGAAGTATCACTCAAGACGATCACCCTTCCTATTTCTCACGACCAGACTCCAACTCGTACTAAGGTTTTTCCATTATAATCCTAAACTTTTTCAGGATTTTCAGGTAAACAAGAAAGAAATCAATGCAACAGGTATTTTTCCAGTTTTTCTTTTTTCCAATTTTCCACTTTTCATGATCTTTCTCTTCTTCTTAAAATTCAAAACGGTGCTTTTGAGAGAAAATTTTGAATTACGGGGGCCGGAACTCCAGACTTTTTTGACGGGCCCGGCCCGTGACAAGTATTCTTATTCTGAACTTTTTTTTCCAAACTTTATGGCTCTGTTTTTGTACCAAAATCAAATTCCTCTAAATTGCGTTATTTTGAAAACGATAGTGAGAATCCTCAAGTGAGCATAGGATAGATCAGTTTTGTCAACTTCAAAGACTTTTGGTTATAGATTCTTCTACCTTTTTTGGGGTCTTTTGGATTTGTCCATAAGTCTCTGGACCCAGGATTTCGTTCAAGAAACTGAAACATAGCCACTTTTTCTCTTATCGGTCTTGATTTCTTGTTTTCTCTTGCTGTGTTGGTATTCCGGTCGCCTATTCAATGGCATCCAGGCTTCGGCTGAAACAAATAATACCATCACATTCGTTGTTTCTCAAACTCTTCTTTCTTTTTTCTTCTTTCTTCATACGACTTTGGCTTTGTTCTAGTTTCTTGGATCCAGGATTCTCAGATACAAGCACCCGATTCCCCGTTCAAAAACTTTTATTATTCCATGAATATGCTTTTGCGTTTTAATTCAAAACTTAGAAGACATTAGAAAAACTTGATTTGTCTATTCCAGCTAAGTCTTAGACCTCATGCCTAGATGAAATCAAAAAGATGAAAAGTAAAAGTTTATGAATGGACTCTGGTTTTTGTGTCCAATCGTGGGTCCAAGGAACTAGAACAGAGCCGAGGTTTCTGTCCTGAATTTTAACAAGTTTCTTTTCAGAGCTTTCCTCGCTCTTCGTTCCCAGCTTTGCTTGCTTTTCGTTTTCGAACACTGTTTCAAGGTGAGTTAAAGTAAGGAAGAAGAAGCGAATTTCTCACAATTTTCAATATTGCAGATGACGTCCAATAGACTTCTTCCGCGTCGAGACTCATCTGTTCCTATATATCCGGGATTGTGGATTGCCGATAAGTGGCAGTTGAGCGCTCCAATGGGGCAGGGAGGATACTCCGTCGTGTGGACTGCATGTGGAAAAGACCGGACTCCGTATGCAGTGAAACTCATGGATCGCGAAGACACCGATGTTTACCTGCACGAAGTGAAAGTTCTGAACGCATTGAGAACATGCACCATCTCTCCGTTGCTGGGAGCTGGCGAAACTTTGCAATTCAATTATTTGGGTGAGAATTTTAGTGGTTGCGTCAGGGATAGAAATTATTGTTTTTTGCAGTGTTCCACCAGTACGCAGGCTCGCTGGAAGATTTGATGATGCAAAGAGATGGATTCGCTCTCACCACCATCGGCATTCAAAAAATCTTCAAAGAGCTTTTCACTGCTCTCAAGGAAATCCATGGTTTGGGATACATCCACAGGGACATCAAGGAAGGAAATCTTCTCCTCACGAACGCCTACGGCGAACTTAACAAAACGCAATTGAAAGTTGCCGATTTCGGGTTGGCTCATCAATTCGTTGACGAACATGGGCAGCCCATCCAATGCCTGATGAATCATCCTTTCCATGAGTTGGACTACAGTAGCGTCAGCGCCATCATGAATTCGCCATACGGACCATTGGATGACTTCATCATGGCCACGTATATGTCTTGGATGTTGAACGGACTTCCGCTGGATGGATTCCAAGGCGAGGCCGGAAAAACTCTGAAGTGGAATCTGGTGAGTGAGGCGAATTTAGAAATAGGGACATTTTCGATGCTGACTAATCTGAAAGTTTTCTTCTTTCAGATTACCGAGCCATCGAAAGTCTTGCCAGTCAAGACGCAATGGATGTTGCCGTTGTTCCTGACTATTTCCGACGCCTACAGTAACAAGACTCTTGACTACGATGCTGTCATCGAGGCGGTCGAAGACATGCTTCGTGATAATGATGGACAGGAATGCCTTATGCTGTCGGAGGACTCCCATGGTCCACAGCTTATCTGAATACATTATCGCCAGTTCTCTATTTGACATGTCCACACATTATAGTATTTCATTCTCCTTTACATTTCAATACAATTGTAGATATCCATCTCCTTTACATTTCAATACAATTGTAGATATCGTTCCCCTTTACATTTCAATACAATTGTACATTTCATTCTATTAGACATGTCTATACAATATAGAATTTCATTTTTCTTCATTTCTCCTGTGCACTTCATTCTCTTGTGCATTTCATTCTCCTGTGCACCCTTTACTTGTATTTCACGAATCTCTTCTTTTGATGAGACCATTCTCTGTCTTTTCCCCCCATAACTTGTACTTTCTCTGTGTCATCATATTTATGAGAATGATCGTGTCCTTTATTTAAATTTAGAAAATTCCTCGTTTATCTCGTCTACTCGAAAAAATTTAAAAAAAATTAAAAAAAATTTTCTTGTTTTTAAGATTAATAATGAGGTCGTCTTAACAGACATCCAAGCATTTGCTCGATTATATTTCTCTTTCCCTTTTCAATTACTCTAGCCGTTTGCTGATCATTCAGTTTAATTGGCATTTTTTGCAGAATCTGCGAAAAAATGCGCCTTTCAGTTGCTGATATCCAACTCAACTGGGTTCAGTTTGAGCCATCAGACTCGGTGAGTTCTTTTTTCTAAACTTTCTTTTCTCTTTATTCACAACAAGTATGCAACATTTTGCAGATTGCCTCGAATCCACTCAAATCGAGAACAGTCATGCTTACAGTGAAGAATGAGGAGCCGGAGGATATTTTGTTGAGATGGTCTACGAACAACGACAAGAAACTGAAAGCAAAGCCTGCGGCTGCGGTGATCCCCTCAAAAACTGAGATGGCCTTTCGTCTCTCGATTGGGGCTTTGAACCTCCGTCGCGATTCGCCACGTCTTCAGTAGGTATAAAATAGAAAGCACGTAATAATCATATTATCTTTCAGTTTCTCCTGTGAAGTCGTGGGACTCCGAGAGAATACGTACCCAGCAAAGGAAATCTGGAAATCGGATGCGATGTGGAAGGAGACTGTTACTACTCTGATCCATCGCAAGTACATTTACATCGAGTACGAGAGAATGCTGAAGACAGGATGGTGGAAAAAGGATAGAGACGGAAAAGATCGAGTGGTATGTTAGAGGTTTCGATTTCAGACTGGAATGTCTTTTTTCAGCTCTGGGCGGCCGAAGTGCCAGAAGACGAGGAGCAAGGGGACGGAGAAGAAGGGGACGATGGATCGAGTGGATCCTCCGAATCGACTGCATCCTCCGAGGAGAACTAATTCATTTTCTCATCGACTTATTTTCGACTTGTAATGATTTTATTGAATCCATAACTACATCTCATGATATTTCCCATTTCTTGAAGTTACATTTGATTGTCCTTATCTTGGGTTTTTATGAGTCCTTCACCTTTTCTCTTCCCGATTCATTCAATGTATCCGCTGTGTTTTCTCTATTAACCCGTTATATGAACGGCCCTTTGTACTTGTCAATATTATAACTATATCTTCCATTTAGGCTCCATCTTTACTCAATATTTATGTTTTTCCCGTGTGAGTGTATTCCGTTTCCGTATTGATTGTATTATTTCACACCCATGATTACTATAAACCCGATATGCAAACGGGCCTACTCGTCAATATTCTGTATTCATATTTGCTCTATTGTGAGCCTTCCGTGTGTCTCTCGTTCTTGTCTACTCGTTAAAAAATTAAAAAAAAAAGTCTTGTTTATAAGATTAATAATGAGGTCGTCTTAACAGACATCCAAGCATTTGCTGATTTATATGTATTTCTCTTTATCTTTTCTATCACACCAGCCACTTGCTGTTCACTCAGTTAAGTTGGCATTTTTTGAAGAATCTGCGAAAATGATCCTTTCGGTTGCTGATGTACAACTCAATTGGGTTCAATATGAGCCATCAGACTCGGGAAGTTCCGTTTTCAAACTTTCTATTCGCGTTATTCACAACAAGAATCCAACTTTTTGCAGATTGCCTCGAATCCACTCAAATCGAGATCGATCATGCTTACAGTGAAGAATGAAGATCCGGAAAACGTTCTATTGAAATGGTCTTTAAAAAATGACAAGAAACTGAAAGCGAAGCCTTCAACTGCGGTCATCCCAACGAAAACCGAGATGGCTTATCGTCTCACGATTCGGGCCTTGGATCTTCGTCGCGACTCGCCTCATTTTCAGTTGGAATACAATAGGAAAAACGTAATAACCATATTATCTTTCAGTGTCTGCTGCAAAGTTGTGGGAGTCAGGGCCCAGCAAAGGAAATCAGGAAATCCGATGCGATGTGGAAGGAGACCGTGACAACTCTGATCCATCGCAAGTACATCTACATTGAGTTCGAACGCATGCAGAAGCCAGGATGGTGGAAAAAAGAAAGAGACGGAAAGGCTAGAGTGGTTGGTATCCGGTTATAATTTCAGATTGAAATGTTATTTTTCAGACTTGGGCCGCCGAAGTCCCAGAAGACGAAGAGCAAAGGGGCAATGTTGATGAATGCTGTCATCTGGAATAAAGAGAAATAAAAGTTTCACTTCTCCAGAGATAAGAAGAAGAAGTGAAAGTTACTGTACTTCATGAATAAGAGAGACAGGAATCGGGAGACCAGGGAGTGGAAATATTGCTGATTGCAGTTCTCTGGGATGAGAAGAAATAAGAGTTTCACTTATTCAGAGATTTGAAGAAGAGAAAGTTACGGATCGTGAGTTTCAGTGGATTCTCTTTTTCAACGTCTTCTGGAGCCCTGACGTCTTCTGAATCACTCCAAATAAAAATTGATTTAAAGCTTAATCATAGTCACATCACAAGGTTTCCAAAGATATAAGACAAGGGTCACTTCAGCGATACAGATAGTGAGATTCAGTGGATTCTGTTTTTCAACGTCATCTAGAGCCCTAACGTCTTCTCAATCACTCCGAATGGGAATCAACTTAAAGCATGATCATCGTCACATCATAAGGGTTCTAAAAAAATAAGACAAGGGTCACTTCAGCGATACAGATAGTGAGATTCAGTGGATTCTGTTTTTCAACGTCATCTAGAGCCCTAACGTCTTCTGAATTACTCCACGTCAAATTCGATTCAAAGCTTGATCATCTTCACATCATAAGGATTCCAAAAATATTAGACATGGTTCACTTCCTCGATACGGATCGTGAGATTCAGTGGATTCTGTTTTTCAACGTCATCTAGAGCCCTAACGTCTTCTGAATTACTCCACGTCAAATTCGATTCAAAGCTTGATCATCTTCACATCATAAGGATTCCAAAAATATTAGACATGGTTCACTTCCTCGATACGGATCGTGAGATTCAGTGGATTCTCTTTTTCAACGTCATCTGGAGCCCTAACGTCTTCTGAATCACTCCATATTTAAATCAAATGAAAGCTTGATTTATGTCACATTAAGCTCATTAACTTTTTTTGGTCTTTTCAATTCTTTAGATTAAAAGCGTGAAAACCCTTTATATTTTAATTTTTAGATTTTTTTTAGAAAAAAATGCCACGAAGCTAATGCAACGTTGCAAAAAACCCCCCTCATGCCGGTATTCCCAGCTTTTGCCGACTATAGTCGAGAGTTTTGATTCCAAAATGGAAACCAAACAGTGAGTTTCTAGCAGAAAAAGACAGGAATACAGAGTTCAAATCTTACAGAGTTTTTGAGAACCCTCTGCCTGTGCTATCCACGCAGTCAACGTCCCTCACTATGGATATCACCCAACCAAACACAGGAAAGGAGAAGATGTTGAAAGTGGAGAATTTGAAGGATCAGAAGAACAAGAACAAGAAGAAGTCGAAACAGCCGAAGAACAAAGCAATGAGTGCTTGGAAAGTCGTCATGTGAGTTTGATTGACAGATAGATTGAAATAATTCTATGTGATTTCAGGATCGCCATGGCCTCCGCTCTCGTTTTTCTGCTTCTCCTCGGACTCATACTCGTCTTCGTTTTGTGAACTAGTGAACTATTCTTCTCTTGAATCAAATAAATGAATTGTCAAATTTCAATCTTTTTTTTTTGTTCTAATTTTCAGGAATTACAGATATTTTACAATCTACTGAATTCAGAAAATATCTAATTTCTATTAGCAATGCAAACTGTCCTAAGAAACACTGAAAGGGACGGCTAGAGAAGTCTAAAGCTTTATGAAATTCTGGATTCTGTATTCTCAGATGACGTGACGATGCCAATGTATGCAAGTTCAGAGATTCCACCCTATTAAATCTGGGAATCAAAAACAGTTTCCATATGAAGATGTTGCTAGAACTGGTATGGTCAGAGGAGTCAAATGCCTTAAGAAATTCTGAATTCTTCTGAGTTCTGACTGCATGTCCTCTTTATCAAAGTACAGTAATGATCATTTCTTCATATCTCTAAACAAATAGAATAGAAAATGTTTTGAAGACATTTGCAATTTCACAAGCACAAACACCTAATCAATGATCTGGAAAGAAAAAGTTTCTAAAAAAATAGTTAGAGGTCTCCAAATCAAAACTTTGGAAGTGTACAACTCCGCTCCGAAAATTCCGTTTTACGTAATTTTTAGTTCATCCGAATCCCCATAAAAAGTTCTCTTAGAATACATTTTCACCTCCAAAATCCTATGGTTCAAACTACGGCGAGCCTGGGGCGCAATAGTGGCAAGAACCCGCTGAACGGGACCACCAGTTGCTAGGGGTTTTATTTCTGTGGGGGGCCATTATGTATTTGCTCTGAGAGCATAAGTACAGGTCTTGGCGAGTCAGACAAGAGGACCATCCAACTACAGTTTATCCATCCGCATATCCCACTGGTTTAAGTGGTTGCAAGTCAATGGACTGTAGTTAGACTGAAGCTCTTGCCAGCCCAATCTTCTTCCTTCTCCCCTTCAGGTTTCCTGTTTCCACTAAAGGAGGTCAATGTCGTTGAACCGAAGTCACTGACAAAGACACAGTTACCCGCCGATATCCTCGCGGACTATTGCCACGTTCCTAGGGAGCAAAGGTCCCATCATCGGTTCACGGCCGACCCTAAACAAGCTCTACCGAGTTATGCCGGCATTCAGCTCAAACTTGGGTAATTGAACCGGTCGCCCTCTCCACCCTCTCCCCTCTCTTCCCCCTCTTCCACACATAAAACATAGTGACACACAAAACATAGTGACCCGCGCAAAGTTGCGAGATGTCGGCCGCTGTCAAAGGGGTGGGTATATAAGGGCAGCCAGTTTCAGACCAGTTGTCCCCTCGCGCAGGCAAGGGGTGCATCGCGTTCACAATTGGGCCGCCTAGCGGTAAGTCATTCTGGTTGTGAATGTGGTGTAAGGCTATGACTGACGAAAGGATTTTAGGTAAGGGTTCTAGTAGCAGCATAGCCAGTTGGTACCGATGATGGTACAAGCCTTTTTTGAGTTTTTCGATGAATTTGTAGTAAAAGAGTCAGTTTATGTTTTGGAATAAGAATTCAAAATTGCTGAACTTATTCACCTAATGTGAACGTTAGCAACAGCAAAATAATTAGTTAAGTAGCATAAAGGTTATTGGTAAAAAGAGAGAGTCAAATGAGATGACTGAATATTGGAAATCTGAAAAGTGAAGAATACTGACCATGAAGTAGAAGTGTTGATGATTACAGTTATCTGGGAAGAGGAAAAGTGAAGGGTTGAATTGCTCAGAGATATGAAGAAGTGAAGGTTACTGTAGTTCCTGAATAAGAGAGACAGGAATGGGGGACCATGAAGTAGAAGTGTTGATGATTACAGTTATCTGGGAAGAGGAGAAGTAAAGGGTTGAATTGCTCAGAGATATGAAGAAGTGAAGGTTACTGTACTTCATGAATAAGAGAGACAGGAATGGAGGACCATGGAGTAGAAGTGTTGATGATTACAGTTATCTGGGAAGAGGAGAAGTAAAGGGTTGAGTAGCTCAGAGATATGAAGACGTGAAGGTTACTGTACTTCATGAATAAGAGAGACAGGAATGGAGGACCATGGAGTAGAAGTGTTAATGATTACAGTTATCTGGGAAGACGAGAAGTAAAGGGTTGAGTAGCTCAGAGATATGAAGAAGTCAAGGTTACTGTACTTCATGTATAAGAGAGACAGGAATGGAGGACCATGGAGTAGAAGTGTTAATGATTACAGTTATCTGGGAAGACGAGAAGTAAAGGGTTGAGTAGCTCAGAGATATGAAGAAGTGGAGGTTACTGTACTTCATAAATAAGAGATACAGGATTGGGGGACCATGGAGTAGAAGTGTTGATAATTACAGTTATCTGGGAAGACGAGAAATAAGAACTTGAGTGGCTCAGAGATACGGAGAAGTGAAGGTTACTGTACTACATGTATAAAAGAGACAAGAATATGGGGACAAGGGAGCAAAAATATTCGATCACCACTGAGGACTTCTGTCGAACAATGACACTGAAATCCCAACTCTATGATCATTTCTTTACCCGGACTTTATTGCACTTGCGTTGATGATCACGCAAATGCGCACGTTGCCGGGCAAGGGGTCGAACCCGCGCCGACCGGAACACCAGTCAGCCGCCTACCCGTGTACACCAAAGTGGCGAACGATGAGTAAGCGTCGGAGGGCGTATAAGAGTGTGGGCGTCGAGGGGAGCGAGCGGCGACGTCTGGCGGCTGCAATGTTGTTAATTGTGGTGTGAAACGTGTTCAAGGAAAGAGGAAAAGAAACTAAAAATGAATTTTTTCATCCATTTGGTGTTGGATAGGAAGAAACATTGAGAGAAGCCATGTAGTTCTGCCAAGATATTGTTCCGGATGAGCAGGCTAAAAAAAGATTCATGGTAAAATTGCATCGCCTTTTTAATTCGAAACTGGGAAATAAAAACTCACGAGGTGTCTCTTTTGCGAGTAGACGTTTGCCCGGGACCCACAAAATGTATTCAGTCCGGAGCAAGTCAACAGCGTGTATAGCAGGGACTCGAAGTCGTCGCTTTTCTTGCAAGCTCTTTTCTCTTCAGTTCTGAGATTGGAATGATGCGTTGAGATACGAAGAATTGAAGGTTACTGTATTTCATGAATAAGAGATACAAGAATGGGTGACCATGGAGTAGAAGTGTTGATGATTACAATTATCTCGGAAGAGGAGAAGTAAAGGGTTGAGTACTGTACTTCATGAATAAGAGATACAGGAATATGGGATCATGGAGTAGAAGTGTTAATGATTACAGTTATCTGGGAAGAAGAGAAGTAAAGGGTTGAGTAGCTCAGAGATATGAAGAAGTCAAGGTTACTGTACTTCATGTATAAGAGAGACAGGAATGGAGGACCATGGAGTAGAAGTGTTGATTATTACAGTTATCTCGGAAGACGAGAAGTAAAGGGGTGAGTACTGTACTTCATGAATAAGAGATACAGGAATATGGGATCATGGAGTAGAAGTGTTGATGATTACAGTTATCTCGGAAGACGAGAAGTAAAGGGGTGAGTACTGTACTTCATGAATAAGAGATACAGGAATATGGGATCATGGAGTAGAAGTGTTAATGATTACAGTTATCTGGGAAGAAGAGAAGTAAAGGGTTGAGTAGCTCAGAGATATGGAGAAGTTAAGGTTACTGTACTTCATGTATAAGAGAGACAGGAATGAGGGACCATGGAGTAGAAGTGTTGATTATTACAGTTATCTGGGAGGAGGAGAAGTAAAGGGGTGAGTACTGTACTTCATGAATAAGAGATACAGGAATGGGGGACCATGGAGTAGAAGTGTTGATGATTACAGTTATCTCGGAAGACGAGAAGTAAAGGGTTGAGTAGCTCAGAGATATGAAGAAGTTAAAGTTACTGTACTTCATGTATAAGAGAGACAGGAATGGAGGACCATGGAGTAGAAGTGTTAATGATTACAGTTATCTGGGAGGAGGATAAGGAAAGGGTTGAGTAGCTCAGAGATATGAAGAAGTCAAGGTTACTGTACTTCATGTATAAGAGAGACAGGAATGGAGGACCATGGAGTAGAAGTGTTGATGATTACAGTTATCTGGGAAAAAGAGAAGTAAAGGGTTGAGTAGCTCAGAGACATGAAGAAGTGGAGGTTACTGTACTTCATTAATAGGAGAGACAGGAATGGGGGACCATGGAGTAGAAGTGTTGATAATTACAGTTATCTGGGAAGACGAGAAATAAGAACTTGAGTGGCTCAGAGATACGGAGAAGTGAAGGTTACTGTACTACATGTTTAAAAGAGACAAGAATATGGGGACAAGGGAGCAAAAATATTCGATCACCACTGAGGACTTCTGTCGAACAATGACACTGAAATCCCAACTCTATGATCATTTCTTTACCCGGACTTTATTGCACTTGCGTTGATGATCACGCAAATGCGCACGTTGCCGGGCAAGGGGTCGAACCCGCGCCGACCGGAACACCAGTCAGCCGCCTACCCGTGTACACCAAAGTGGCGAACGATGAGTAAGCGTCGGAGGGCGTATAAGAGTGTGGGCGTCGAGGGGAGCGAGCGGCGACGTCTGGCGGCTGCAATGTTGTTAATTGTGGTGTGAAACGTGTTCAAGGAAAGAGGAAAAGAAACTAAAAATGAATTTTTTCATCCATCTGGTGTTGGATAGGAGTTATCTGGGAGGAGGAGTAGTAAAGGGTTGAGTACTGTACTTCATGAATAAGAGATACAGGAATGGGGGACCATGAAGTAGAAGTGTTAATGGTTACAGTTATCTGGGAAGACGAGAAGTAAAGGGGTGAGTACTGTACTTCATGAATAAGAGATACAGGAATGGGGGATCATGGAGTAGAAAAGTTAATGATTACAGTTATCTGGGAAAAAGAGAAGTAAAGGGTTGAGTAGCTCAGAGATATGGAGAAGTTAAGGTTACTGTACTTCATGTATAAGAGAGACAGGAATGGAGGACCATGGAGTAGAAGTGTTAATGATTACAGTTATCTGGGAAGACGAGAAGTAAAGGGTTGAGTAGCTCAGAGATATGGAGAAGTTAAGGTTACTGTACTTCATGTATAAGAGAGACAGGAATGGAGGACCATGGAGTAGAAGTGTTAATGATTACAGTTATCTGGGAAGACGAGAAGTAAAGGGTTGAGTAGCTCAGAGATATGGAGAAGTTAAGGTTACTGTACTTCATGTATAAGAGAGACAGGAATGGAGGACCATGGAGTAGAAGTGTTAATGATTACAGTTATCTGGGAAGACGAGAAGTAAAGGGTTGAGTAGCTCAGAGATATGGAGAAGTTAAGGTTACTGTACTTCATGTATAAGAGAGACAGGAATGGAGGACCATGGAGTAGAAGTGTTAATGATTACAGTTATCTGGGAAGACGAGAAGTAAAGGGTTGAGTAGCTCAGAGATATGAATAAGTCAAGGTTACTGTACTTCATGTATAAGAGAGACAGGAATGGAGGACCATGGAGTAGAAGTGTTAATGATTACAGTTATCTGGGAAGACGAGAAGTAAAGGGTTGAGTAGCTCAGAGATATGAATAAGTCAAGGTTACTGTACTTCATGTATAAGAGAGACAGGAATGGGGATCATGGAGTAGAAGTGTTAATGATTACAGTTATCTGGGAAGACGAGAAGTAAAGGGTTGAGTAGCTCAGAGATATGGAGAAGTTAAGGTTACTGTACTTCATGTATAAGAGAGACAGGAATGGAGGACCATGGAGTAGAAGTGTTAATGATTACAGTTATCTGGGAGGAGGATAAGGAAAGGGTTGAGTAGCTCAGAGATATGAAGAAGTCAAGGTTACTGTACTTCATGTATAAGAGAGACAGGAATGGAGGACCATGGAGTAGAAGTGTTGATGATTACAGTTATCTGGGAAAAAGAGAAGTAAAGGGTTGAGTAGCTCAGAGACATGAAGAAGTGGAGGTTACTGTACTTCATTAATAGGAGAGACAGGAATGGGGGACCATGGAGTAGAAGTGTTGATAATTACAGTTATCTGGGAAGACGAGAAATAAGAACTTGAGTGGCTCAGAGATACGGAGAAGTGAAGGTTACTGTACTACATGTATAAAAGAGACAAGAATATGGGGACAAGGGAGCAAAAATATTCGATCACCACTGAGGACTTCTGTCGAACAATGACACTGAAATCCCAACTCTATGATCATTTCTTTACCCGGACTTTATTGCACTTGCGTTGATGATCACGCAAATGCGCACGTTGCCGGGCAAGGGGTCGAACCCGCGCCGACCGGAACACCAGTCAGCCGCCTACCCGTGTACACCAAAGTGGCGAACGATGAGTAAGCGTCGGAGGGCGTATAAGAGTGTGGGCGTCGAGGGGAGCGAGCGGCGACGTCTGGCGGCTGCAATGTTGTTAATTGTGGTGTGAAACGTGTTCAAGGAAAGAGGAAAAGAAACTAAAAATGAATTTTTTCATCCATTTGGTGTTGGATAGGAAGGAACATTGAGAGAAGCCATGTAGTTCTGCCAAGATATTGTTCCGGATGAGCAGGCTAAAAAAAGATTCATGGTAAAATTGCATCGCCTTTTTATTTTGAAACTGGGAAATAAAAACTCACGAGGTGTCTCTTTTGCGAGTAGACGTTTGCCCGGGACCCACAAAATGTATTCAGTCCGGAGCAAGTCAACAGCGTGTATAGCAGGGACTCGAAGTCGTCGCTTTTCTTGCAAGCTCTTTTCTCTTCAGTTCTGAGATTGGAATGATGCGTTGAGATACGAAGAATTGAAGGTTACTGTACTTCATGAATAAGAGATACAGGAATGGGGGACCATGGAGTAGAAGTGTTAATGATTACAGTTATCTGGGAAGACGAGAAGTAAAGGGGTGAGTACTGTACTTCATGAATAAGAGATACAGGAATGGGGGACCATGGAGTAGAAGTGTTGATGATTACAGTTATCTGGGAGGAGGAGAAGTAAAGGGTTGAGTAGCTCAAAGACATGAAGAAGTGGAGGTTACTGTACTTCATAAATAAGAGAGACAGTAAAGAGGGACCATGGCGTAGAAGTGTTAATGATTACAGTTATCTGGGAAGACGAGAAGTAAAGGGTTGAGTACTGTACTTCATGAATAAGAGATACAGGAATGAGGGACCATGGAGTAGAAGTGTTGATGATTACAGTTATCTGGGAGGAGGAGAAGTAAAGGGTTGAGTAGCTCAGAGACATGAAGAAGTCAAGGTTACTGTACTTCATGTATAAGAGAGACAGGAATGGAGGACCATGGAGTAGAAGTGTTAATGATTACAGTTATCTGGGAAGAAGAGAAGTGAAGGGTTGAGTAGCTCAGAGATATGAAGAAGTCAAGGTTACTGTACTTCATTTATAAGAGAGACAGGAATGGAGGACCATGGAGTAGAAGTGTTAATGATTACAGTTATCTGGGAAGAAGAGAAGTAAAGGGTTGAGTAGCTCAGAGATATGAAGAAGTCAAGGTTACTGTACTTCATGTATAAGAGAGACAGGAATGGAGGACCATGGAGTAGAAGTGTTAATGATTACAGTTATCTGGGAAGACGAGAAGTAAAGGGTTGAGTACTGTACTTCATGAATAAGAGATACAGGAATGAGGGACCATGGAGTAGAAGTGTTGATGATTACAGTTATCTGGGAAGACGAGAAGTAAAGGGTTGAGTAGCTCAGAGATATGAAGAAGTCAAGGTTACTGTACTTCATGTATAAGAGAGACAGGAATGGAGGACCATGGAGTAGAAGTGTTAATGATTACAGTTATCTGGGAAGAAGAGAAGTAAAGGGTTGAGTAGCTCAGAGACATGAAGAAGTGGAGGTTACTGTACTTCATGAATAAGAGATACAGGAATGGGGGACCATGGAGTAGAAGTGTTAATGATTACAGTTATCTGGGAAGACGAGAAGTAAAGGGTTGAGTAGCTCAGAGACATGAAGAAGTGGAGGTTACTGTACTTCATTAATAGGAGAGACAGGAATGGGGGACCATGGAGTAGAAGTGTTGATGATTACAGTTATCTGGGAAGAAGAGAAGTAAAGGGTTGAGTAGCTCAGAGACATGAAGAAGTGGAGGTTACTGTACTTCATGTATAAGAGAGACAGGAATGAGGGACCATGGAGTAGAAGTGTTAATGATTACGGTTATCTGGGAAGACGAGAAGTAAAGGGTTGAGTAGCTCAGAGACATGAAGAAGTGGAGGTTACTGTACTTCATTAATAGGAGAGACAGGAATGGGGGACCATGGAGTAGAAGTGTTAATGATTACAGTTATCTGGGAAGAAGAGAAGTAAAGGGTTGAGTAGCTCAGAGACATGAAGAAGTGGAGGTTACTGTACTTCATGTATAAGAGAGACAGGAATGGAGGACCATGGAGTAGAAGTGTTGATGATTACAGTTATCTGGGAAGACGAGAAGTAAAGGGTTGAGTAGCTCAGAGACATGAAGAAGTGGAGGTTACTGTACTTCATTAATAGGAGAGACAGGAATGGGGGACCATGGAGTAGAAGTGTTAATGATTACAGTTATCTGGGAAGAAGAGAAGTAAAGGGTTGAGTAGCTCAGAGACATGAAGAAGTGGAGGTTACTGTACTTCATTAATAGGAGAGACAGGAATGGGGGACCATGGAGTAGAAGTGTTGATGATTACAGTTATCTGGGAAGACGAGAAGTAAAGGGGTGAGTACTGTTCTTCATGAATAAGAGATACAGGAATGGGGGACCATGGAGTAGAAGTGTGGATGATTACAGTTATCTCGGAAGAGGAGAAGTAAAGGGTTGAGAAGATCAGAGATACGAAGAAGTGGAGGTTACTGTACTTCATAAATAAGAGAGACAGTAAAGGGGGACCATGGAGTAGATTTGTTGATGATTACAGTTATCTGGGAAGACGAGAAGTAAAGGGGTGAGTACTGTACTTCATGAATAAGAGATACAGGAATGGGGAACCATGGAGTAGAAGTGTTGATGATTACAGTTAACTCGGAAGAGGAGAAGTAAAGGGTTGAGTAGCTCAGAGATATGAAGAAGTTAAGGTTACTGTACTTCATTAATAGGAGAGACAGGAATGGGGGACCATGGAGTAGAAGTGTTGATGATTACAGTTATCTCGGAAGAGGAGAAGTAAAGGGTTGAGAAGATCAGAGATATGAAGAAGTGGAGGTTACTGTACTTCATGAATAAGAGAGACAGGAATGGGGGACCATGGAGTAGAAGTGTTGATGATTACAGTTATCTCGGAAGACGAGAAGTAAAGGGGTGAGTACTGTACTTCATGAATAAGAGATACAGGAATGGGGAACCATGGAGTAGAAGTGTTAATGATTACAGTTATCTGGGAGGAGGAGAAGTAAAGGGTTGAGTAGCTCAGAGACATGAAGAAGTCAAGGTTACTGTACTTCATGTATAAGAGAGACAGGAATGGAGGACCATGGAGTAGAAGTGTTAATGATTACAGTTATCTGGGAAGAAGAGAAGTGAAGGGTTGAGTAGCTCAGAGATATGAAGAAGTCAAGGTTACTGTACTTCATTTATAAGAGAGACAGGAATGGAGGACCATGGAGTAGAAGTGTTAATGATTACAGTTATCTGGGAAGACGAGAAGTAAAGGGTTGAGAAGATCAGAGATATGAAGAAGTGGAGGTTACTGTACTTCATAAATAAGAGAGATAGGAATGGGGGACCATGGAGTAGAAGTGTTGATAATTACAGTTATCTGGGAAGACGAGAAGTAAAGGGTTGAGTAGCTCAGAGATATGAAGAAGTTAAGGTTACTGTACTTCATGAATAAGCGAGACAGGAATGGGGGACCATGGAGTAGAAGTGTTAATGATTACAGTTATCTGGGAAGACGAGAAGCAAAAGGTTGAGTAGCTCAGAGATATGAAGAAGTGGAGGTTACTGTACTTCATAAATAAGAGATACAGGAATGGGGGACCATGGAGTAGAAGTGTTGATAATTACAGTTATCTGGGAAGACGAGAAATAAGAACTTGAGTGGCTCAGAGATACGGAGAAGTGAAGGTTACTGTACTACATGTATAAAAGAGACAAGAATATGGGGACAAGGAGCAAAAATATTCGATCACCACTGAGGACTTCTGTCGAACAATGACACTGAAATCCCAACTCTATGATCATTTCTTTACCCGGACTTTATTGCACTTGCGTTGATGATCACGCAAATGCGCACGTTGCCGGGCAAGGGGTCGAACCCGCGCCGACCGGAACACCAGTCAGCCGCCTACCCGTGTACACCAAAGTGGCGAACGATGAGTAAGCGTCGGAGGGCGTATAAGAGTGTGGGCGTCGAGGGGAGCGAGCGGCGACGTCTGGCGGCTGCAATGTTGTTAATTGTGGTGTGAAACGTGTTCAAGGAGTGAGGAAAAGAAACTAAAAATGAATTTTTTCATCCATCTGGTGTTGGATAGGAAGGAACATTGAGAGAAGCCATGTAGTTCTGCCAAGATATTGTTCCGGATGAGCATGCTAGAAAAAGATTTATGGTAAAATTTCATCGCCTTTTTTATTTTGAACTGGGAAATAAAAACTCACAAGGTGTCTCTTTTGCGAGTAGACGTTCGCCCGGGACCCACAAAATGGGCTCAGTCGGGAGCAAGTCAACAGCGTGTATAGCAGGGACTCGAAGTCGTCGCTTTTCTTGTAAGCTCTTTTCTCCTCAGTTTTGAGACTGGAATGATGCGTTGAGATACGAAGAATTGAAGGTTGCTGTACTTCATGAAAAAGAGAAACAGGAATGGGGGACCATGGAGTAGAAGTGTTGATGATTACAGTTATCTGGGAAGACGAGAGGTAAAGGGTTGAGTAGCTCAGAGACATGAAGAAGTGGAGGTTACTGTACTTCATTAATAGGAGAGACAGGAATGGGGGACCATGGAGTAGAAGTGTTGATGATTACAGTTATCTGGGAAGACGAGAAGTAAAGGGTTGAGTAGCTCAGAGACATGAAGAAGTGGAGGTTACTGTACTTCATTAATAGGAGAGACAGGAATGGGGGACCATGGAGTAGAAGTGTTGATGATCACAGTTATCTGGGAGGAAGAGAAGTAAAGGGTTGAGTAGCTCAGAGACATGAAGAAGTGGAGGTTACTGTACTTCATTAATAGGAGAGACAGGAATGGGGGACCATGGAGTAGAAGTGTTGATGATCACAGTTATCTGGGAGGAAGAGAAGTAAAGGGTTGAGTAGCTCAGAGACATGAAGAAGTGGAGGTTACTGTACTTCATGAATAAGAGATACAGGAATGGGGGACCATGGAGTAGAAGTGTTGATGATTACAGTTATCTCGGAAGAGGAGAAGTGAAGGGTTGAGAAGCTCAGAGATATGAAGAAGTCAAGGTTACTGTACTTCATAAATAAGAGAGACAGGAATGGGGGACCATGGAGTAGAAGTGTTGATGATTACAGTTATCTCGGAAGAGGAGAAGTGAAGGGTTGAGAAGCTCAGAGATATGAAGAAGTGAAGGTTACTGTACTTCATAAATAAGAGAGACAGTAAAGGGGGACCATGGAGTAGAAGTGTTGATGATTACAGTTATCTCGGAAGAGGAGAAGTGAAGGGTTGAGAAGCTCAGAGATATGAAGAAGTGAAGGTTACTGTACTTCATAAATAAGAGAGACAGGAATGGGGGACCATGGAGTAGAAGTGTTGATGATTACAGTTATCTCGGAAGAGGAGAAGTGAAGGGTTGAGAAGCTCAGAGATATGAAGAAGTGGAGGTTACTGTACTTCATAAATAAGAGAGACAGGAATGGGGGACCATGGAGTAGAAGTGTTGATGATTACAGTTATCTCGGAAGAGGAGAAGTGAAGGGTTGAGAAGCTCAGAGATATGAAGAAGTGAAGGTTACTGTACTTCATAAATAAGAGAGACAGGAATGGGGGACCATGGAGTAGAAGTGTTGATGATTACAGTTATCTCGGAAGAGGAGAAGTAAAGGGTTGAGAAGCTCAGAGATATGAAGAAGTCAAGGTTACTGTACTTCATAAATAAGAGAGACAGGAATGGGGGACCATGGAGTAGAAGTGTTGATGATTACAGTTATCTCGGAAGAGGAGAAGTGAAGGGTTGAGAAGCTCAGAGATATGAAGAAGTCAAGGTTACTGTACTTCATAAATAAGAGAGACAGGAATGGGGGACCATGGAGTAGAAGTGTTGATGATTACAGTTATCTCGGAAGAGGAGAAGTAATGGGTTGAGTAGCTCAGAGATATGAAGAAGTCAAGGTTACTGTACTTCATAAATAAGAGAGACAGGAATGGGGGACCATGGAGTAGAAGTGTTGATGATTACAGTTATCTCGGAAGAGGAGAAGTAAAGGGTTGAGAAGCTCAGAGATATGAAGAAGTCAAGGTTACTGTACTTCATAAATAAGAGAGACAGGAATGGGGGACCATGGAGTAGAAGTGTTGATGATTACAGTTATCTCGGAAGAGGAGAAGTAAAGGGTTGAGAAGCTCAGAGATATGAAGAAGTCAAGGTTACTGTACTTCATAAATAAGAGAGACAGGAATGGGGGACCATGGAGTAGAAGTGTTGATGATTACAGTTATCTGGGAAGTGGAGAAGTAAAGGGTTGAGAAGCTCAGAGATATGAAGAAGTCAAGGTTACTGTACTTCATAAATAAGAGAGACAGGAATGGGGGACCATGGAGTAGAAGTGTTGATGATTACAGTTATCTCGGAAGAGGAGAAGTAAAGGGTTGAGAAGCTCAGAGATATGAAGAAGTCAAGGTTACTGTACTTCATAAATAAGAGAGACAGGAATGGGGGACCATGGAGTAGAAGTATTGATGATTACAGTTATCTCGGAAGAGGAGAAGTAATGGGTTGAGAAGATCAGAGATATGAAGAAGTCAAGGTTACTGTACTTCATAAATAAGAGAGATAGGAATGGGGGACCATGGAGTAGAAGTGTTGATGATTACAGTTATCTGGGAAGACGAGAAGTAAAGGGGTGAGTACTGTACTTCATGAATAAGAGATACAGGAATGGGGAACCATGGAGTAGAAGTGTTGATGATTACAGTTAACTCGGAAGAGGAGAAGTAATGGGTTGAGTAGCTCAGAGATATGAAGAAGTGGAGGTTACTGTACTTCATAAATAAGAGAGATAGGAATGGGGGACCATGGAGTAGAAGTGTTGATAATTACAGTTATCTGGGAAGACGAGAAGTAAAGGGTTGAGTAGCTCAGAGATATGAAGAAGTTAAGGTTACTGTACTTCATGAATAAGCGAGACAGGAATGGGGGACCATGGAGTAGAAGTGTTAATGATTACAGTTATCTGGGAAGACGAGAAGCAAAAGGTTGAGTAGCTCAGAGATATGAAGAAGTGGAGGTTACTGTACTTCATAAATAAGAGATACAGGAATGGGGGACCATGGAGTAGAAGTGTTGATAATTACAGTTATCTGGGAAGACGAGAAGTAAAGGGTTGAGTAGCTCAGAGATATGAAGAAGTTAAGGTTACTGTACTTCATGAATAAGCGAGACAGGAATGGGGGACCATGGAGTAGAAGTGTTAATGATTACAGTTATCTGGGAAGACGAGAAGCAAAAGGTTGAGTAGCTCAGAGATATGAAGAAGTGGAGGTTACTGTACTTCATAAATAAGAGATACAGGAATGGGGGACCATGGAGTAGAAGTGTTGATAATTACAGTTATCTGGGAAGACGAGAAATAAGAACTTGAATGGCTCAGAGATACGGAGAAGTGAAGGTTACTGTACTACATGTATAAAAGAGACAAGAATATGGGGACAAGGAGCAAAAATATTCGATCACCACTGAGGACTTCTGTCGAACAATGACACTGAAATCCCAACTCTATGATCATTTCTTTACCCGGACTTTATTGCACTTGCGTTGATGATCACGCAAATGCGCACGTTGCCGGGCAAGGGGTCGAACCCGCGCCGACCGGAACACCAGTCAGCCGCCTACCCGTGTACACCAAAGTGGCGAACGATGAGTAAGCGTCGGAGGGCGTATAAGAGTGTGGGCGTCGAGGGGAGCGAGCGGCGACGTCTGGCGGCTGCAATGTTGTTAATTGTGGTGTGAAACGTGTTCAAGGAAAGAGGAAAAGAAACTAAAAATGAATTTTTTCATCCATCTGGTGTTGGATAGGAAGGAACATTGAGAGAAGCCATGTAGTTCTGCCAAGATATTGTTCCGGATGAGCAGGCTAAAAAAAGATTCATGGTAAAATTGCATCGCCTTTTTAATTTGAAACTGGGAAATAAAAACTCACGAGGTGTCTCTTTTGCGAGTAGACGTTTGCCCGGGACCCACAAAATGTATTCAGTCCGGAGCAAGTCAACAGCGTGTATAGCAGGGACTCGAAGTCGTCGCTTTTCTTGCAAGCTCTTTTCTCTTCAGTTCTGAGATTGGAATGATGCGTTGAGATACGAAGAATTGAAGGTTACTGTATTTCATGAATAAGAGATACAGGAATGGGGGACCATGGAGTAGAAGTGTTAATGATTACAGTTATCTCGGAAGACGAGAAGTAAAGGGGTGAGTACTGTACTTCATGAATAAGAGATACAGGAATGGGGGACCATGGAGTAGAAGTGTTAATGATTACAGTTATCTCGGAAGACGAGAAGTAAAGGGGTGAGTACTGTACTTCATGAATAAGAGATGCAGGAATGGGGGACCATGGAGTAGAAGTGTTAATGATTACAGTTATCTCAGAAGAGGAGAAGTAAAGGGTTGAGTAGCTCAGAGATATGAAGAAGTCAAGGTTACTGTACTTCATGTATAAGAGAGACAGGAATGGAGGACCATGGAGTAGAAGTGTTAATGATTACAGTTATCTGGGAAGAAGAGAAGTAAAGGGTTGAGTAGCTCAGAGATATGAAGAAGTCAAGGTTACTGTACTTCATAAATAAGAGAGACAGGAATGGGGGACCATGGAGTAGAAGTGTTAATGATTACAGTTATCTGGGAAGAAGAGAAGTAAAGGGTTGAGTAGCTCAGAGATATGAAGAAGTCAAGGTTACTGTACTTCATGTATAAGAGAGACAGGAATGGAGGACCATGGAGTAGAAGTGTTAATGATTACAGTTATCTGGGAAGACGAGAAGTAAAGGGTTGAGTAGCTCAGAGACATGAAGAAGTGGAGGTTACTGTACTTCATTAATAGGAGAGACAGGAATGGGGGACCATGGAGTAGAAGTGTTGATGATTACAGTTATCTCGGAAGAGGAGAAGTGAAGGGTTGAGAAGCTCAGAGATATGAAGAAGTCAAGGTTACTGTACTTCATAAATAAGAGAGACAGGAATGGGGGACCATGGAGTAGAAGTGTTGATGATTACAGTTATCTCGGAAGAGGAGAAGTGAAGGGTTGAGAAGCTCAGAGATATGAAGAAGTGAAGGTTACTGTACTTCATAAATAAGAGAGACAGGAATGGGGGACCATGGAGTAGAAGTGTTGATGATTACAGTTATCTCGGAAGAGGA
The DNA here is from genome assembly GCA_963932045.1 of Caenorhabditis sinica. NCBI lineage: Eukaryota > Metazoa > Nematoda > Chromadorea > Rhabditida > Rhabditidae > Caenorhabditis > Caenorhabditis sinica. Next base: position 29,203,535 of record OZ009938.1, read on the forward strand.
GAAGTGAAGGGTTGAGAAGCTCAGAGATATGAAGAAGTCAAGGTTACTGTACTTCATAAATAAGAGAGACAGGAATGGGGGACCATGGAGTAGAAGTGTTGATGATTACAGTTATCTCGGAAGAGGAGAAGTGAAGGGTTGAGAAGCTCAGAGATATGAAGAAGTGAAGGTTACTGTACTTCATAAATAAGAGAGACAGGAATGGGGGACCATGGAGTAGAAGTGTTGATGATTACAGTTATCTCGGAAGAGGAGAAGTGAAGGGTTGAGAAGCTCAGAGATATGAAGAAGTGGAGGTTACTGTATTTCATAAATAAGAGAGACAGGAATGGGGGACCATGGAGTAGAAGTGTTGATGATTACAGTTATCTCGGAAGAGGAGAAGTGAAGGGTTGAGAAGCTCAGAGATATGAAGAAGTCAAGGTTACTGTACTTCATAAATAAGAGAGACAGGAATGGGGGACCATGGAGTAGAAGTGTTGATGATTACAGTTATCTCGGAAGAGGAGAAGTGAAGGGTTGAGAAGCTCAGAGATATGAAGAAGTGGAGGTTACTGTACTTCATAAATAAGAGAGACAGGAATGGGGGACCATGGAGTAGAAGTGTTGATGATTACAGTTATCTCGGAAGAGGAGAAGTGAAGGGTTGAGAAGCTCAGAGATATGAAGAAGTGGAGGTTACTGTACTTCATAAATAAGAGAGACAGGAATGGGGGACCATGGAGTAGAAGTGTTGATGATTACAGTTATCTCGGAAGAGGAGAAGTGAAGGGTTGAGAAGCTCAGAGATATGAAGAAGTGAAGGTTACTGTACTTCATTAATAGGAGAGACAGGAATGGGGGACCATGGAGTAGAAGTGTTGATGATTACAGTTATCTCGGAAGAGGAGAAGTGAAGGGTTGAGAAGCTCAGAGATATGAAGAAGTCAAGGTTACTGTACTTCATAAATAAGAGAGACAGGAATGGAGGACCATGGAGTAGAAGTGTTGATGATTACAGTTATCTCGGAAGAGGAGAAGTGAAGGGTTGAGAAGCTCAGAGATATGAAGAAGTGGAGGTTACTGTACTTCATAAATAAGAGAGACAGGAATGGGGGACCATGGAGTAGAAGTGTTGATGATTACAGTTATCTCGGAAGAGGAGAAGTGAAGGGTTGAGAAGCTCAGAGATATGAAGAAGTGGAGGTTACTGTACTTCATAAATAAGAGAGACAGGAATGGGGGACCATGGAGTAGAAGTGTTGATGATTACAGTTATCTCGGAAGAGGAGAAGTGAAGGGTTGAGAAGCTCAGAGATATGAAGAAGTCAAGGTTACTGTACTTCATTAATAGGAGAGACAGGAATGGGGGACCATGGAGTAGAAGTGTTGATGATTACAGTTATCTCGGAAGAGGAGAAGTGAAGGGTTGAGAAGCTCAGAGATATGAAGAAGTCAAGGTTACTGTACTTCATAAATAAGAGAGACAGGAATGGAGGACCATGGAGTAGAAGTGTTGATGATTACAGTTATCTCGGAAGAGGAGAAGTGAAGGGTTGAGAAGCTCAGAGATATGAAGAAGTGGAGGTTACTGTACTTCATAAATAAGAGAGACAGGAATGGGGGACCATGGAGTAGAAGTGTTGATGATTACAGTTATCTCGGAAGAGGAGAAGTGAAGGGTTGAGAAGCTCAGAGATATGAAGAAGTGGAGGTTACTGTACTTCATAAATAAGAGAGACAGGAATGGAGGACCATGGAGTAGAAGTGTTAATGATTACAGTTATCTGGGAAGACGAGAAGTAAAGGGTTGAGTAGCTCAGAGACATGAAGAAGTGGAGGTTACTGTACTTCATTAATAGGAGAGACAGGAATGGGGGACCATGGAGTAGAAGTGTTGATGATTACAGTTATCTGGGAAGACGAGAAGTAAAGGGGTGAGTACTGTACTTCATGAATAAGAGATACAGGAATGGGGGACCATGGAGTAGAAGTGTTGATGATTACAGTTATCTCGGAAGAGGAGAAGTGAAGGGTTGAGAAGCTCAGAGATATGAAGAAGTCAAGGTTACTGTACTTCATAAATAAGAGAGACAGGAATGGGGGACCATGGAGTAGAAGTGTTGATGATTACAGTTATCTCGGAAGAGGAGAAGTAAAGGGTTGAGAAGCTCAGAGATATGAAGAAGTGAAGGTTACTGTACTTCATAAATAAGAGAGACAGTAAAGGGGGACCATGGAGTAGAAGTGTTGATGATTACAGTTATCTCGGAAGAGGAGAAGTGAAGGGTTGAGAAGCTCAGAGATATGAAGAAGTGGAGGTTACTGTATTTCATAAATAAGAGAGACAGTAAAGGGGGACCATGGAGTAGAAGTGTTGATGATTACAGTTATCTGGGAAGACGAGAAGTAAAGGGGTGACTACTGTACTTCATGAATAAGAGATACAGGAATGGGGGACCATGGAGTAGAAGTGTTGATGATTACAGTTATCTCGGAAGAGGAGAAGTAAAGGGTTGAGAAGCTCAGAGATATGAAGAAGTCAAGGTTACTGTACTTCATAAATAAGAGAGACAGGAATGGGGGACCATGGAGTAGAAGTGTTGATGATTACAGTTATCTCGGAAGAGGAGAAGTAAAGGGTTGAGAAGCTCAGAGATATGAAGAAGTCAAGGTTACTGTACTTCATAAATAAGAGAGACAGGAATGGGGGACCATGGAGTAGAAGTGTTGATGATTACAGTTATCTCGGAAGAGGAGAAGTAAAGGGTTGAGAAGCTCAGAGATATGAAGAAGTGGAGGTTACTGTATTTCATAAATAAGAGAGACAGTAAAGGGGGACCATGGAGTAGAAGTGTTGATGATTACAGTTATCTGGGAAGTGGAGAAGTAAAGGGTTGAGAAGCTCAGAGATATAAAGAAGTCAAGGTTACTGTACTTCATAAATAAGAGAGACAGGAATGGGGGACCATGGAGTAGAAGTGTTGATGATTACAGTTATCTCGGAAGAGGAGAAGTAATGGGTTGAGTAGCTCAGAGATATGAAGAAGTCAAGGTTACTGTACTTCATAAATAAGAGAGACAGGAATGGGGGACCATGGAGTAGAAGTGTTGATGATTACAGTTATCTCGGAAGAGGAGAAGTAATGGGTTGAGTAGCTCAGAGATATGAAGAAGTCAAGGTTACTGTACTTCATAAATAAGAGAGACAGGAATAGGGGACCATGGAGTAGAAGTGTTGATGATTACAGTTATCTCGGAAGAGGAGAAGTAAAGGGTTGAGAAGCTCAGAGATATGAAGAAGTCAAGGTTACTGTACTTCATAAATAAGAGAGACAGGAATGGGGGACCATGGAGTAGAAGTGTTGATGATTACAGTTATCTCGGAAGAGGAGAAGTAAAGGGTTGAGAAGCTCAGAGATATGAAGAAGTGGAGGTTACTGTATTTCATAAATAAGAGAGACAGTAAAGGGGGACCATGGAGTAGAAGTGTTGATGATTACAGTTATCTGGGAAGTGGAGAAGTAAAGGGTTGAGAAGCTCAGAGATATAAAGAAGTCAAGGTTACTGTACTTCATAAATAAGAGAGACAGGAATGGGGGACCATGGAGTAGAAGTGTTGATGATTACAGTTATCTCGGAAGAGGAGAAGTAATGGGTTGAGTAGCTCAGAGATATGAAGAAGTCAAGGTTACTGTACTTCATAAATAAGAGAGACAGGAATGGGGGACCATGGAGTAGAAGTGTTGATGATTACAGTTATCTCGGAAGAGGAGAAGTAATGGGTTGAGTAGCTCAGAGATATGAAGAAGTCAAGGTTACTGTACTTCATAAATAAGAGAGACAGGAATGGGGGACCATGGAGTAGAAGTGTTAATGATTACAGTTATCTGGGAAGACGAGAAGCAAAAGGTTGAGTAGCTCAGAGATATGAAGAAGTGGAGGTTACTGTACTTCATAAATAAGAGATACAGGATTGGGGGACCATGGAGTAGAAGTGTTGATAATTACAGTTATCTGGGAAGACGAGAAATAAGAACTTGAGTGGCTCAGAGATACGGAGAAGTGAAGGTTACTGTACTACATGTATAAAAGAGACAAGAATATGGGGACAAGGAGCAAAAATATTCGATCACCACTGAGGACTTCTGTCGAACAATGACACTGAAATCCCAACTCTATGATCATTTCTTTACCCGGACTTTATTGCACTTGCGTTGATGATCACGCAAATGCGCACGTTGCCGGGCAAGGGGTCGAACCCGCGCCGACCGGAACACCAGTCAGCCGCCTACCCGTGTACACCAAAGTGGCGAACGATGAGTAAGCGTCGGAGGGCGTATAAGAGTGTGGGCGTCGAGGGGAGCGAGCGGCGACGTCTGGCGGCTGCAATGTTGTTAATTGTGGTGTGAAACGTGTTCAAGGAAAGAGGAAAAGAAACTAAAAATGAATTTTTTCATCCATCTGGTGTTGGATAGGAAGGAACATTGAGAGAAGCCATGTAGTTCTGCCAAGATATTGTTCCGGATGAGCAGGCTAAAAAAAGATTCATGGTAAAATTGCATCGCCTTTTTAATTTGAAACTGGGAAATAAAAACTCACGAGGTGTCTCTTTTGCGAGTAGACGTTTGCCCGGGACCCACAAAATGTATTTAGTCCGGAGCAAGTCAACAGCGTGTATAGCAGGGACTCGAAGTCGTCGCTTTTCTTGCAAGCTCTTTTCTCTTCAGTTCTGAGATTGGAATGATGCGTTGAGATACGAAGAATTGAAGGTTACTGTATTTCATGAATAAGAGATACAGGAATGGGGGACCATGGAGTAGAAGTGTTAATGATTACAGTTATCTCGGAAGACGAGAAGTAAAGGGGTGAGTACTGTACTTCATGAATAAGAGATACAGGAATGGGGGACCATGGAGTAGAAGTGTTAATGATTACAGTTATCTCGGAAGACGAGAAGTAAAGGGGTGAGTACTGTACTTCATGAATAAGAGATGCAGGAATGGGGGACCATGGAGTAGAAGTGTTAATGATTACAGTTATCTCAGAAGAGGAGAAGTAAAGGGTTGAGTAGCTCAGAGATATGAAGAAGTCAAGGTTACTGTACTTCATGTATAAGAGAGACAGGAATGGAGGACCATGGAGTAGAAGTGTTAATGATTACAGTTATCTGGGAAGAAGAGAAGTAAAGGGTTGAGTAGCTCAGAGATATGAAGAAATCAAGGTTACTGTACTTCATGTATAAGAGAGACAGGAATGGAGGACCATGGAGTAGAAGTGTTAATGATTACAGTTATCTGGGAAGACGAGAAGTAAAGGGTTGAGTAGCTCAGAGACATGAAGAAGTGGAGGTTACTGTACTTCATTAATAGGAGAGACAGGAATGGGGGACCATGGAGTAGAAGTGTTGATGATTACAGTTATCTCGGAAGAGGAGAAGTGAAGGGTTGAGAAGCTCAGAGATATGAAGAAGTCAAGGTTACTGTACTTCATAAATAAGAGAGACAGGAATGGGGGACCATGGAGTAGAAGTGTTGATGATTACAGTTATCTCGGAAGAGGAGAAGTGAAGGGTTGAGAAGCTCAGAGATATGAAGAAGTGAAGGTTACTGTACTTCATAAATAAGAGAGACAGGAATGGGGGACCATGGAGTAGAAGTGTTGATGATTACAGTTATCTCGGAAGAGGAGAAGTGAAGGGTTGAGAAGCTCAGAGATATGAAGAAGTGGAGGTTACTGTATTTCATAAATAAGAGAGACAGGAATGGGGGACCATGGAGTAGAAGTGTTGATGATTACAGTTATCTCGGAAGAGGAGAAGTGAAGGGTTGAGAAGCTCAGAGATATGAAGAAGTGAAGGTTACTGTACTTCATTAATAGGAGAGACAGGAATGGGGGACCATGGAGTAGAAGTGTTGATGATTACAGTTATCTCGGAAGAGGAGAAGTGAAGGGTTGAGAAGCTCAGAGATATGAAGAAGTCAAGGTTACTGTACTTCATAAATAAGAGAGACAGGAATGGAGGACCATGGAGTAGAAGTGTTGATGATTACAGTTATCTCGGAAGAGGAGAAGTGAAGGGTTGAGAAGCTCAGAGATATGAAGAAGTGGAGGTTACTGTACTTCATAAATAAGAGAGACAGGAATGGGGGACCATGGAGTAGAAGTGTTGATGATTACAGTTATCTCGAAAGAGGAGAAGTGAAGGGTTGAGAAGCTCAGAGATATGAAGAAGTCAAGGTTACTGTACTTCATAAATAAGAGAGACAGGAATGGAGGACCATGGAGTAGAAGTGTTAATGATTACAGTTATCTGGGAAGACGAGAAGTAAAGGGTTGAGTAGCTCAGAGACATGAAGAAGTGGAGGTTACTGTACTTCATTAATAGGAGAGACAGGAATGGGGGACCATGGAGTAGAAGTGTTGATGATTACAGTTATCTGGGAAGACGAGAAGTAAAGGGGTGACTACTGTACTTCATGAATAAGAGATACAGGAATGGGGGACCATGGAGTAGAAGTGTTGATGATTACAGTTATCTCGGAAGAGGAGAAGTGAAGGGTTGAGAAGCTCAGAAATATGAAGAAGTGAAGGTTACTGTACTTCATAAATAAGAGAGACAGGAATGGGGGACCATGGAGTAGAAGTGTTGATGATTACAGTTATCTCGGAAGAGGAGAAGTGAAGGGTTGAGAAGCTCAGAGATATGAAGAAGTGGAGGTTACTGTATTTCATAAATAAGAGAGACAGTAAAGGGGGACCATGGAGTAGAAGTGTTGATGATTACAGTTATCTGGGAAGACGAGAAGTAAAGGGTTGAGAAGCTCAGAGATATCAAGAAGTCAAGGTTACTGTACTTCATAAATAAGAGAGACAGGAATGGGGGACCATGGAGTAGAAGTGTTGATGATTACAGTTATCTCGGAAGAGGAGAAGTAAAGGGTTGAGAAGCTCAGAGATATGAAGAAGTGGAGGTTACTGTATTTCATAAATAAGAGAGACAGTAAAGGGGGACCATGGAGTAGAAGTGTTGATGATTACAGTTATCTGGGAAGTGGAGAAGTAAAGGGTTGAGTAGCTCAAAGACATGAAGAAGTGGAGGTTACTGTACTTCATAAATAAGAGAGACAGGAATGGGGGACCATGGAGTAGAAGTGTTGATGATTACAGTTATCTCGGAAGAGGAGAAGTAATGGGTTGAGTAGCTCAGAGATATGAAGAAGTCAAGGTTACTGTACTTCATAAATAAGAGAGACAGGAATGGGGGACCATGGAGTAGAAGTGTTGATGATTACAGTTATCTCGGAAGAGGAGAAGTAATGGGTTGAGTAGCTCAGAGATATGAAGAAGTCAAGGTTACTGTACTTCATAAATAAGAGAGACAGGAATGGGGGACCATGGAGTAGAAGTGTTAATGATTACAGTTATCTGGGAAGACGAGAAGCAAAAGGTTGAGTAGCTCAGAGATATGAAGAAGTGGAGGTTACTGTACTTCATAAATAAGAGATACAGGATTGGGGGACCATGGAGTAGAAGTGTTGATAATCACAGTTATCTGGGAAGACGAGAAATAAGAACTTGAGTGGCTCAGAGATACGGAGAAGTGAAGGTTACTGTACTACATGTATAAAAGAGACAAGAATATGGGGACAAGGAGCAAAAATATTCGATCACCACTGAGGACTTCTGTCGAACAATGACACTGAAATCCCAACTCTATGATCATTTCTTTACCCGGACTTTATTGCACTTGCGTTGATGATCACGCAAATGCGCACGTTGCCGGGCAAGGGGTCGAACCCGCGCCGACCGGAACACCAGTCAGCCGCCTACCCGTGTACACCAAAGTGGCGAACGATGAGTAAGCGTCGGAGGGCGTATAAGAGTGTGGGCGTCGAGGGGAGCGAGCGGCGACGTCTGGCGGCTGCAATGTTGTTAATTGTGGTGTGAAACGTGTTCAAGGAAAGAGGAAAAGAAACTAAAAATGAATTTTTTCATCCATCTGGTGTTGGATAGGAAGAAACATTGAGAGAAGCCATGTAGTTCTGCCAAGATATTGTTCCGGATGAGCAGGCTAAAAAAAGATTCATGGTAAAATTGCATCGCCTTTTTAATTTGAAACTGGGAAATAAAAACTCACGAGGTGTCTCTTTTGCGAGTAGACGTTTGCCCGGGACCCACAAAATGTATTCAGTCCGGAGCAAGTCAACAGCGTGTATAGCAGGGACTCGAAGTCGTCGCTTTTCTTGCAAGCTCTTTTCTCTTCAGTTCTGAGATTGGAATGATGCGTTGAGATACGAAGAATTGAAGGTTACTGTATTTCATGAATAAGAGATACAGGAATGGGGGACCATGGAGTAGAAGTGTTAATGATTACAGTTATCTCGGAAGACGAGAAGTAAAGGGGTGAGTACTGTACTTCATGAATAAGAGATACAGGAATGGGGGACCATGGAGTAGAAGTGTTAATGATTACAGTTATCTCAGAAGAGGAGAAGTAAAGGGTTGAGTAGCTCAGAGATATGAAGAAGTCAAGGTTACTGTACTTCATGTATAAGAGAGACAGGAATGGAGGACCATGGAGTAGAAGTGTTAATGATTACAGTTATCTGGGAAGAAGAGAAGTAAAGGGTTGAGTAGCTCAGAGATATGAAGAAATCAAGGTTACTGTACTTCATGTATAAGAGAGACAGGAATGGAGGACCATGGAGTAGAAGTGTTAATGATTACAGTTATCTGGGAAGACGAGAAGTAAAGGGTTGAGTAGCTCAGAGACATGAAGAAGTGGAGGTTACTGTACTTCATTAATAGGAGAGACAGGAATGGGGGACCATGGAGTAGAAGTGTTGATGATTACAGTTATCTCGGAAGAGGAGAAGTGAAGGGTTGAGAAGCTCAGAGATATGAAGAAGTGAAGGTTACTGTACTTCATAAATAAGAGAGACAGGAATGGGGGACCATGGAGTAGAAGTGTTGATGATTACAGTTATCTCGGAAGAGGAGAAGTGAAGGGTTGAGAAGCTCAGAGATATGAAGAAGTGAAGGTTACTGTACTTCATAAATAAGAGAGACAGGAATGGGGGACCATGGAGTAGAAGTGTTGATGATTACAGTTATCTCGGAAGAGGAGAAGTGAAGGGTTGAGAAGCTCAGAGATATGAAGAAGTGGAGGTTACTGTATTTCATAAATAAGAGAGACAGGAATGGGGGACCATGGAGTAGAAGTGTTGATGATTACAGTTATCTCGGAAGAGGAGAAGTGAAGGGTTGAGAAGCTCAGAGATATGAAGAAGTGAAGGTTGCTGTACTTCATTAATAGGAGAGACAGGAATGGGGGACCATGGAGTAGAAGTGTTGATGATTACAGTTATCTCGGAAGAGGAGAAGTGAAGGGTTGAGAAGCTCAGAGATATGAAGAAGTCAAGGTTACTGTACTTCATAAATAAGAGAGACAGGAATGGAGGACCATGGAGTAGAAGTGTTAATGATTACAGTTATCTGGGAAGACGAGAAGTAAAGGGTTGAGTAGCTCAGAGACATGAAGAAGTGGAGGTTACTGTACTTCATTAATAGGAGAGACAGGAATGGGGGACCATGGAGTAGAAGTGTTGATGATTACAGTTATCTGGGAAGACGAGAAGTAAAGGGGTGACTACTGTACTTCATGAATAAGAGATACAGGAATGGGGGACCATGGAGTAGAAGTGTTGATGATTACAGTTATCTCGGAAGAGGAGAAGTGAAGGGTTGAGAAGCTCAGAGATATGAAGAAGTCAAGGTTACTGTACTTCATAAATAAGAGAGACAGGAATGGGGGACCATGGAGTAGAAGTGTTGATGATTACAGTTATCTCGGAAGAGGAGAAGTAAAGGGTTGAGAAGCTCAGAGATATGAAGAAGTGAAGGTTACTGTACTTCATAAATAAGAGAGACAGTAAAGGGGGACCATGGAGTAGAAGTGTTGATGATTACAGTTATCTCGGAAGAGGAGAAGTGAAGGGTTGAGAAGCTCAGAGATATGAAGAAGTGAAGGTTACTGTACTTCATAAATAAGAGAGACAGGAATGGGGGACCATGGAGTAGAAGTGTTGATGATTACAGTTATCTCGGAAGAGGAGAAGTGAAGGGTTGAGAAGCTCAGAGATATGAAGAAGTGGAGGTTACTGTACTTCATAAATAAGAGAGACAGGAATGGGGGACCATGGAGTAGAAGTGTTGATGATTACAGTTATCTCGGAAGAGGAGAAGTGAAGGGTTGAGAAGCTCAGAGATATGAAGAAGTGGAGGTTACTGTACTTCATAAATAAGAGAGACAGGAATGGGGGACCATGGAGTAGAAGTGTTGATGATTACAGTTATCTCGGAAGAGGAGAAGTGAAGGGTTGAGAAGCTCAGAGATATGAAGAAGTCAAGGTTACTGTACTTCATAAATAAGAGAGACAGGAATGGAGGACCATGGAGTAGAAGTGTTAATGATTACAGTTATCTGGGAAGACGAGAAGTAAAGGGTTGAGTAGCTCAGAGACATGAAGAAGTGGAGGTTACTGTACTTCATTAATAGGAGAGACAGGAATGGGGGACCATGGAGTAGAAGTGTTGATGATTACAGTTATCTGGGAAGACGAGAAGTAAAGGGGTGAGTACTGTACTTCATGAATAAGAGATACAGGAATGGGGGACCATGGAGTAGAAGTGTTGATGATTACAGTTATCTCGGAAGAGGAGAAGTGAAGGGTTGAGAAGCTCAGAGATATGAAGAAGTCAAGGTTACTGTACTTCATAAATAAGAGAGACAGGAATGGGGGACCATGGAGTAGAAGTGTTGATGATTACAGTTATCTCGGAAGAGGAGAAGTAAAGGGTTGAGAAGCTCAGAGATATGAAGAAGTGAAGGTTACTGTACTTCATAAATAAGAGAGACAGTAAAGGGGGACCATGGAGTAGAAGTGTTGATGATTACAGTTATCTGGGAGGAGGAGAAGTGAAGGGTTGAGAAGCTCAGAGATATGAAGAAGTGAAGGTTACTGTACTTCATAAATAAGAGAGACAGGAATGGGGGACCATGGAGTAGAAGTGTTGATGATTACAGTTATCTCGGAAGAGGAGAAGTGAAGGGTTGAGAAGCTCAGAGATATGAAGAAGTGGAGGTTACTGTACTTCATAAATAAGAGAGACAGGAATGGGGGACCATGGAGTAGGAGTGTTGATGATTACAGTTATCTCGGAAGAGGAGAAGTGAAGGGTTGAGAAGCTCAGAGATATGAAGAAGTGGAGGTTACTGTATTTCATAAATAAGAGAGACAGTAAAGGGGGACCATGGAGTAGAAGTGTTGATGATTACAGTTATCTGGGAAGACGAGAAGTAAAGGGGTGACTACTGTACTTCATGAATAAGAGATACAGGAATGGGGGACCATGGAGTAGAAGTGTTGATGATTACAGTTATCTCGGAAGAGGAGAAGTGAAGGGTTGAGAAGCTCAGAGATATGAAGAAGTGAAGGTTACTGTACTTCATAAATAAGAGAGACAGGAATGGGGGACCATGGAGTAGAAGTGTTGATGATTACAGTTATCTCGGAAGAGGAGAAGTGAAGGGTTGAGAAGCTCAGAGATATGAAGAAGTGGAGGTTACTGTATTTCATAAATAAGAGAGACAGTAAAGGGGGACCATGGAGTAGAAGTGTTGATGATTACAGTTATCTCGGAAGAGGAGAAGTGAAGGGTTGAGAAGCTCAGAGATATGAAGAAGTGGAGGTTACTGTACTTCATAAATAAGAGAGACAGGAATGGGGGACCATGGAGTAGAAGTGTTGATGATTACAGTTATCTCGGAAGAGGAGAAGTGAAGGGTTGAGAAGCTCAGAGATATGAAGAAGTGGAGGTTACTGTATTTCATAAATATGAGAGACAGTAAAGGGGGACCATGGAGTAGAAGTGTTGATGATTACAGTTATCTGGGAAGACGAGAAGTAAAGGGGTGACTACTGTACTTCATGAATAAGAGATACAGGAATGGGGGACCATGGAGTAGAAGTGTTGATGATTACAGTTATCTCGGAAGAGGAGAAGTAAAGGGTTGAGAAGCTCAGAGATATGAAGAAGTCAAGGTTACTGTACTTCATAAATAAGAGAGACAGGAATGGGGGACCATGGAGTAGAAGTGTTGATGATTACAGTTATCTCGGAAGAGGAGAAGTAAAGGGTTGAGAAGCTCAGAGATATGAAGAAGTCAAGGTTACTGTACTTCATAAATAAGAGAGACAGGAATGGGGGACCATGGAGTAGGAGTGTTGATGATTACAGTTATCTCGGAAGAGGAGAAGTAAAGGGTTGAGAAGCTCAGAGATATCAAGAAGTCAAGGTTACTGTACTTCATAAATAAGAGAGACAGGAATGGGGGACCATGGAGTAGAAGTGTTGATGATTACAGTTATCTCGGAAGAGGAGAAGTAATGGGTTGAGTAGCTCAGAGATATGAAGAAGTGGAGGTTTCTGTACTTCATGAATAAGAGAGACAGGAATGGGGGACCATGGAGTAGAAGTGTTGATGATTACAGTTATCTCGGAAGAGGAGAAGTAATGGGTTGAGTAGCTCAGAGATATGAAGAAGTCAAGGTTACTGTACTTCATAAATAAGAGAGACAGGAATGGGGGACCATGGAGTAGAAGTGTTGATGATTACAGTTATCTGGGAAGTGGAGAAGTAAAGGGTTGAGTAGCTCAAAGACATGAAGAAGTGGAGGTTACTGTACTTCATGAATAAGAGAGACAGGAATGGGGGACCATGGAGTAGGAGTGTTGATGATTACAGTTATCTCGGAAGAGGAGAAGTAAAGGGTTGAGAAGCTCAGAGATATCAAGAAGTCAAGGTTACTGTACTTCATAAATAAGAGAGACAGTAAAGGGGGACCATGGAGTAGAAGTGTTGATGATTACAGTTATCTGGGAAGTGGAGAAGTAAAGGGTTGAGTAGCTCAAAGACATGAAGAAGTGGAGGTTACTGTACTTCATGAATAAGAGAGACAGGAATGGGGGACCATGGAGTAGAAGTGTTGATGATTACAGTTATCTCGGAAGAGGAGAAGTAATGGGTTGAGTAGCTCAGAGATATGAAGAAGTCAAGGTTACTGTACTTCATAAATAAGAGAGACAGGAATGGGGGACCATGGAGTAGAAGTGTTGATGATTACAGTTATCTCGGAAGAGGAGAAGTAAAGGGTTGAGAAGCTCAGAGATATGAAGAAGTGAAGGTTACTGTACTTCATAAATAAGAGAGACAGGAATGGGGGACCATGGAGTAGAAGTGTTGATGATTACAGTTATCTCGGAAGAGGAGAAGTAAAGGGTTGAGAAGCTCAGAGATATGAAGAAGTCAAGGTTACTGTACTTCATAAATAAGAGAGACAGGAATGGGGGACCATGGAGTAGAAGTGTTGATGATTACAGTTATCTCGGAAGAGGAGAAGTAATGGGTTGAGTAGCTCAGAGATATGAAGAAGTGGAGGTTTCTGTATTTCATAAATAAGAGAGACAGGAATGGGGGACCATGGAGTAGAAGTGTTGATGATTACAGTTATCTCGGAAGAGGAGAAGTAATGGGTTGAGTAGCTCAGAGATATGAAGAAGTGGAGGTTTCTGTATTTCATAAATAAGAGAGACAGTAAAGGGGGACCATGGAGTAGAAGTGTTAATGATTACAGTTATCTGGGAAGACGAGAAGTATAGGGTTGAGTAGCTCAAAGACATGAAGAAGTGGATGTTACTGTACTTCATGAATAAGAGAGACAGGAATGGGGGACCATGGAGTAGAAGTGTTGATGATTACAGTTATCTCGGAAGAGGAGAAGTAAAGGGTTGAGAAGCTCAGAGATATGAAGAAGTCAAGGTTACTGTACTTCATAAATAAGAGAGACAGGAATGGGGGACCATGGAGTAGAAGTGTTGATGATTACAGTTATCTCGGAAGAGGAGAAGTAAAGGGTTGAGAAGCTCAGAGATATGAAGAAGTCAAGGTTACTGTACTTCATAAATAAGAGAGACAGTGAAGGGGGACCATGGAGTAGAAGTGTAAATGATTACAGTTATCTGGGAAGACGAGAAGTAAAGGGTTGAGTAGCTCAAAGACATGAAGAAGTGGAGGTTACTGTACTTCATGAATAAGAGAGACAGGAATGGGGGACCATGGAGTAGAAGTGTTAATGATTACAGTTATCTGGGAGGAGGATAAGTAAAGGGTTGAGTAGCTCAAAGACATGAAGAAGTGGAGGTTACTGTACTTCATGAATAAGAGAGACAGGAATGGGGGACCATGGAGTAGAAGTGTTAATGATTACAGTTATCTGGGAGGAGGATAAGTAAAGGGTTGAGTAGCTCAGAGATATGAAGAAGTTAAGGTTACTGTACTTCATGAATAAGAGAGACAGGTATGGGGGACCATGGAGTAGAAGTGTTAATGATTACAGTTATCTGGGAAGACGAGAAGTAATGGGTTGAGTAGCTCAGAGATATGAAGAAGTGGAGGTTTCTGTATTTCATAAATAAGAGAGACAGTAAAGGGGGACCATGGAGTAGAAGTGTTGATGATTACAGTTATCTCGGAAGAGGAGAAGTGAAGGGTTGAGAAGCTCAGAGATATGAAGAAGTGGAGGTTTCTGTATTTCATAAATAAGAGAGACAGTAAAGGGGGACCATGGAGTAGAAGTGTTGATGATTACAGTTATCTGGGAAGACGAGAAGTAAAGGGGTGAGTACTGTACTTCATGAATAAGAGATACAGGAATGGGGGACCATGGAGTAGAAGTGTTGATGATTACAGTTATCTCGGAAGAGGATAAGTAAAGGGTTGAGAAGCTCAGAGATATGAAGAAGTGAAGGTTACTGTACTTCATAAATAAGAGAGACAGGAATGGGGGACCATGGAGTAGAAGTGTTAATGATTACAGTTATCTGGGAGGAGGATAAGTAAAGGGTTGAGTAGCTCAGAGATATGAAGAAGTTAAAGTTACTGTACTTCATGTATAAGAGAGACAGTAAAGGGGGACCATGGAGTAGAAGTGTTGATGATTACAGTTATCTCGGAAGAGGATAAGTAAAGGGTTGAGTAGCTCAGAGATATGAAGAAGTGGAGGTTACTGTATTTCATAAATAAGAGAGACAGTAAAGGGGGACCATGGAGTAGAAGTGTTGATGATTACAGTTATCTCGGAAGAGGAGAAGTAATGGGTTGAGTAGCTCAGAGATATGAAGAAGTGGAGGTTTCTGTATTTCATAAATAAGAGAGACAGTAAAGGGGGACCATGGAGTAGAAGTGTTGATGATTACAGTTATCTCGGAAGAGGAGAAGTGAAGGGTTGAGAAGCTCAGAGATATGAAGAAGTGGAGGTTACTGTATTTCATAAATAAGAGAGACAGTGAAGGGGGACCATGGAGTAGAAGTGTTGATGATTACAGTTATCTGGGAAGACGAGAAGTAAAGGGGTGAGTACTGTACTTCATGAATAAGAGATACAGGAATGGGGGACCATGGAGTAGAAGTGTTGATGATTACAGTTATCTCGGAAGAGGAGAAGTAAAGGGTTGAGTAGCTCAAAGACATGAAGAAGTGGAGGTTACTGTACTTCATGAATAAGAGAGACAGGAATGGGGGACCATGGAGTAGAAGTGTTAATGATTACAGTTATCTGGGAGGAGGATAAGTAAAGGGTTGAGTAGCTCAAAGACATGAAGAAGTGGAGGTTACTGTACTTCATGAATAAGAGAGACAGGTATGGGGGACCATGGAGTAGAAGTGTTAATGATTACAGTTATCTGGGAGGAGGATAAGTAAAGGGTTGAGTAGCTCAGAGATATGAAGAAGTTAAGGTTACTGTACTTCATGAATAAGAGAGACAGGAATGGGGGACCATGGAGTAGAAGTGTTAATGATTACAGTTATCTGGGAGGAGGATAAGTAAAGGGTTGAGTAGCTCAGAGATATGAAGAAGTTAAGGTTACTGTACTTCATGAATAAGAGAGACAGGTATGGGGGACCATGGAGTAGAAGTGTTAATGATTACAGTTATCTGGGAAGACGAGAAGCAAAAGGTTGAGTAGCTCAGAGATATGAAGAAGTGGAGGTTACTGTACTTCATGAATAAGAGAGACAGGAATGGGGGACCATGGAGTAGAAGTGTTGATGATTACAGTTATCTGGGAAGACGAGAAGTAAAGGGTTGAGTAGCTCAAAGACATGAAGAAGTGGAGGTTACTGTACTTCATGAATAAGAGAGACAGGAATGGGGGACCATGGAGTAGAAGTGTTGATGATTACAGTTATCTGGGAGGAGGATAAGTAAAGGGTTGAGTAGCTCAGAGATATGAAGAAGTTAAGGTTACTGTACTTCATGAATAAGAGAGACAGGAATGGGGGACCATGGAGTAGAAGTGTTAATGATTACAGTTATCTGGGAAGACGAGAAGCAAAAGGTTGAGTAGCTCAGAGATATGAAGAAGTGGAGGTTACTGTACTTCATAAATAAGAGATACAGGATTGGGGGACCATGGAGTAGAAGTGTTGATAATTACAGTTATCTGGGAAGACGAGAAATAAGAACTTGAGTGGCTCAGAGATACGGAGAAGTGAAGGTTACTGTACTACATGTATAAAAGAGACAAGAATATGGGGACAAGGAGCAAAAATATTCGATCACCACTGAGGACTTCTGTCGAACAATGACACTGAAATCCCAACTCTATGATCATTTCTTTACCCGGACTTTATTGCACTTGCGTTGATGATCACGCAAATGCGCACGTTGCCGGGCAAGGGGTCGAACCCGCGCCGACCGGAACACCAGTCAGCCGCCTACCCGTGTACACCAAAGTGGCGAACGATGAGTAAGCGTCGGAGGGCGTATAAGAGTGTGGGCGTCGAGGGGAGCGAGCGGCGACGTCTGGCGGCTGCAATGTTGTTAATTGTGGTGTGAAACGTGTTCAAGGAAAGAGGAAAAGAAACTAAAAATGAATTTTTTCATCCATCTGGTGTTGGATAGGAAGGAACATTGAGAGAAGCCATGTAGTTCTGCCAAGATATTGTTCCGGATGAGCAGGCTAAAAAAAGATTCATGGTAAAATTGCATCGCCTTTTTAATTTGAAACTGGGAAATAAAAACTCACGAGGTGTCTCTTTTGCGAGTAGACGTTTGCCCGGGACCCACAAAATGTATTCAGTCCGGAGCAAGTCAACAGCGTGTATAGCAGGGACTCGAAGTCGTCGCTTTTCTTGCAAGCTCTTTTCTCTTCAGTTCTGAGACTGGAATGATGCGTTGAGATACGAAGAATTGAAGGTTACTGTACTTCATGAATAAGAGATACAGGAATATGGGATCATGGAGTAGAAGTGTTAATGATTACAGTTATCTGGGAAGACGAGAAGTAAAGGGTTGAGTATCTGAAAAATGAAATTCATTCTCAGAACACCGGCCCGTTTTTTATTTTTCAAGCCAAAGTGTTTACACCAAAATTTATGTGCCTCGACAAACACGCGGGTCTTATACCTAAATCCTCCCAAAAATCTTTTGAAAAGACCACGATGCCCACGATACCTACCGTTTTTAGCGACGTCACATTATCAGGTAAGACGCCAAACACTTTTTTAGACTCACTTTTTCCCGATTGTGGGACTGTGATGGGCAGTAAGGAGTGAAGAAGCACTGAAGCAAGCTTCTGAAAATTTGAAACATTTCTTCCTGGTATTGATATGAGCACGGTACAAAAAACGAGAACTGGTGGAACAAGAACTTCGAGCTATAGAAGTTATTATTTCATTAGTTTACATTTTTGAACCAGTATGAGAAGAAAAAGAAAAAAAAAGTGATGGTATTACTTTTATCAGCCGAAGCCTGGATGCCAATGAATTGGCGACCGGAAATTGACGACTTGAAAAATCGGAATTTTTTTTTTTGGATTTTTTTATTTTAATTTCACGAGTAAAAAAGAAAGAAATATGTACATATGAACAAGTAGATTAAAACATGATCACGGTAAAAATGTATATAAAACAGGCATTTTATTTCGATTAAAATTGAAAATATCTAACTGAAAGCGTCACGGTACACAGGTAAAATTGATAGTTAATTGATAAGGCAAATGCATAAAGAGAGGGATAATCTAAACAAAAGAAATGAATGAAAAGAAAGAAAGTAGGGGATCAGGTCCTAGAAATATGAGAAGAAGTTGAAAAAAGCAAGAAAAATAAAGAATAGCTAATAAAATTATTCATTCCAACAGATATTTTCCTTCCTTGAGTCTCAAATGAAGCGGTCCTTCAGGTGTCGATTCGTATACGCTGTCTCGAATGTGCGCTCTCAAATCATCATAATCGATGTCATAATCATCCTGTTCGGCAATAGCGTCGAGAAAGGGAACAAGCCAGTTGAGTTGTGGTGGAAGGACGGAAGCTGGCTTGCGCATCTGGAAAAAAAAAATTATTTGTATTGAAAATATGATCTGAAGGAATTTTAAACTAACCAAGCTTGTCTTCCAGGCAAGAAGCTCTTCCTTTGGTTTTGTGAATATGTCACGAGCGCTCATTCCAGATGCAACAATCATTGCATACGAGGTCTGCACAAGATCATCTTTTGGGGTGTGATCCAGACCGATCGCAACGTTGCCGGAACAGTGGCTGATTTTCGAGAAGTCCTTCTTGACACTGTCTGCCCGCTCATTGCCATTTGCATCCTTGTGCTGCCAGGACAGACCGAAGTCGATGATTTGAAGGAAGACTTCCGCGGTTGGGGTAGTTGCTCTTGTAACAACAAAGTTGTTAAGTTTTATATCCCGATGAAGGATGTTGACGCCGTGGAGTGCTTCCAGAATGGAGATAAACTTGTAGCAGATCTTCTGAAGAACCGGTCTATCAAAGACTCGGTTTGGAGTGTCCCCGAGAAGTTTGGCCAAGTTGGGTCCGGAGAGGGACATTGCTGAAAATGGATACTTATTAATATGAATAGCAGACTTATGATCTCACCAATGAAGGTCATTGCGCCAATTTCTTCATGGAACATAATCCTCGGAGCAACTTTCGAGCAATAAAGTTCTTGCAAGCAATGGATTTCGTTTTTCGAGTGCTTCAAGTCCAGCGAGACCTTCATTGCGCACTCTTCGTTGTCACACGTGGCACGATAAACTACTCCATAGGAACCGGATCCTAACGCCTGTTGAATTCTGAAGCCACGGACGACGCGGCCGGTTTGCGGCATGATGAAAGCTGACATCGGATAGGCTGAAACCAAAAGTATAGACACTAGAGGTGTCGATAAGAAAAAGTGACACTCGATAGATATAATAATTTCCAGCAACATACTGAATTGAGAATTAATAAACAAAGACTTTAAATTTTTTAAATTTTTTTTTCGAACGAGTAGAAATCAAGAGGGAGAATATAATACACGTTACAAGTATAAAATTTTCGGATGGCATTCAGAAATAGTCTAGAAATCACAGAAACGCAAGTATAATGATACAGGAGAGTGGCAAATCAAGACGGGGTGAATAGAAATACACAAGCATACCGCATAATCATAACCTATACTAGAAAAGGAAAATATCAGAAAAGCCAGGAGTACAAAAGACATATGAATTATAACTCGAATCAATCCAATCTCAGGAATCATGAAATATTATATGGTTTTATGAATGTACTACGGGGGTCTAGAAGAATGAATTGTTCAGATAATAAAGTGGTAGGAAGGAGCGAGTTCTGATAGATTACAATTTTCAGACCTATTTTGGCAAGGGGATAAAATAGTTAATGAGAGAAATGGATCGGAACATCGCATCGGAACTACTTGCCAACTCCGCCCCCTTGCTCTTCGTCTTCTGGCACTTCGGCAGCCCAGAGCTGAAAAAAGACATTTCAGTCTGCAACCGAATCCTCTAACATACCACTCGATCTTTTCCGTCTTTTCCCTTTTTCCACCATCCTGGCTTCAGCATGCGTTCGTACTCGATGTATATGTACTTGTGATGGATCAAAGTTGTCACGGTCTCTTTCCACATCGCATCGGATTTCCAGATTTCCTTTGCTGGGTACGTATTCTCTCTGAGTCCCACCACTTCACAGGAGAAACTGAAGGATAATATGGTTATTACGTGCTTCCTATTTTATACCTACTGAAGGCGTGGCGAATCACGACGAACATCCAACGCACGAATAGACATTTGGAAAACCATCTCTGTTTTTGAGGGGATCACCGCAGCCACAGGTTTTGCTTTGAGTTTCTTGTCGTTGTAAGTAGACCATCTCAACAGAATATCCTCCGGCTCCTCATTCTTCACTGTAAGCATGACTGTTCTCGATTTGGTTGGATTCGAAGCGATCTGCAAAAAGTTGCATTCTTGTTGTGAATAAAGAGAAAAGAAAGTTTAGAAAAAAGGACTCACCGAATCGGATGGCTCAAAGTGCACCCAGTTGAGTTGGATATCAGCAACTGAAAGGCGCATTTTTTCGCAGATTCTGCAAAAAATGCCAATTAAACTGAACGATCAGCTAACGGCTAGAGTATTTGAAAAGGTAAGGAGAAATATAATTCAGCAAATGCTTGGATGTCTGTTAAGACGACCTCATTATTAACCTCATAAACAAGACAAATTTTTTTTTTAATTTTTTTATAAATTTTTTTCGAGTAGAGAAGTTCAGAAGAATATGTATTTAAAACCAAGTAGACATACGATAATTATGACACAGAATACAGAATCAGAACAAGTAAGAGGGAAAGAGGATGAATCCTCTCATCAGAGATAATACATATTATTGTGGAGACCTAGTTTAAAAAGAGCAGATTTTAGAATAATCAAAGAATCCAGGGGAAAAAAGACACATGACTAGGTCAAATTAATCGAATCTCAGGAGTCATGAAATATCATATGGTTTTGAAGATGAGACATGGGTATCTAGAATAATGAATTTATAATAATACAATGGCAGGAAGGAACATGTGTCACTGAAATATCAAGAATACATGTTAAGGAAAAAGAAGTATATGTCAAATAAATGGTAACTCAGGATTCTTAATATTGCATAGAAAATAGTTGGAGAAAATCATGAAAGAAATTGGGAAAAGAGTACGGAGTTATGGATTCACACAAATATTGAATATGTATTCAGGGAAAGAAGTATAAGACGAATCAATTGTTACTCGCGAATCTTAAAACATTATATGGAACATATTTGGAGAGAATTAGGGGAAGAAATTAGACAAAGAGAATAGAATTATTGGATAATGAGGCAACCTTCAACATCAGTCAAATGGAGCTGGCTAGTTCTGCTGAAGTCACGCACACACAAGGCAAGAGCCTTTTGAATCTTGTTGTAGTCCGGAAGAGCATCAGAGTCGAATCCATCCAAGCTGCAGAAAAATCCAGACATCCAACGGATGGCACGCGGGAGAGCCTTCATCGGCGCAATCGCCTGAAAATATGAGTTCAAATTCTCTGAATTCCACTTCAATGTTACTTACCAAGTCCAGCTTTTTCTCGAATCCTCCGTTCTCAACCTCAAACTCCTCCAACGACGCACCATTCATGCTCCAGAGCAGATAGGTAAGTTGATAAATGTCGTCGATTGGGCTGACGAGACCAGCAGAGAGCATGTGGGCAGTCGCCCATTTCTTATCGATTTCCTCGAGATCCACTGCCAATGGAACCGCCTTCCCATCACTCAGCTCGAATTTCTTGGCCTTTTCGAGACCAATGATCTTGATAAGGACATTACGCTCCGAACCAATGGGGTACGTCACCATCAGATGAGACGAGCTGAGATCCGTATGAAGGATCTTCTTCTTGTGAAGAAATTGAACTCCAGTGATGGCCTGACAAGAGATGAGCAGAACATTCTCGCAACTGAATCGATTCTCGTCGGTTTTTTGCAAGTATTCGTCAAGAGTTCCGGAGTAGCATTCCATAGCTGAAAAAAAGTTGAATTGTTTCCAATAGAGTTCCTAAAATTTCCTACCAAAGTAATTCTTTCCTTGGAAAACTCCGGCATCGAGAAATTTCGGCGTGTAGACTCCTTGCAGTTCCTTGAGAACTTCAATCTCATGTTTCAAAGTAGTCTCGTCGTCGTGAATCTTGATGGTGACACGTTCTCCGGAGGAGTTCTTGGTGGCTCCCCAAACTTCGGTCATGGCTCCGCAGGTGAAGAGATTGCCAAGTTGGAAATTTTCGACTTGTTGATTTCTACGGAATGATTGTTGATTGCGACGGAACGACGACATCTGAAAATACAAATTGTTTGAATCCGGAATCAAGAAGAAGTTGCAAACTCACTTTCAAAGCAGTGATAATTTACGTAGAAGTAGGCAGTAGGTGACACACGAAGAAGTTGTCTTCTGAAAATTCAAAGTTTTTTATTGAGTTTCGATATGAGAGTGGTACAGAGAACAAAAACTAGCGGATCAAAAGTTTTTACGATTCCTAGAAAAGTCTATTAATCTAGTTCTTCAAATTTTCGAAACTGGTGTTTTTGCAACCAGGAGATTTCACACCTCACGTGAAATTCAAAACTGCAATATTTCGAAACCATGATGTTTCGAAAACTCGCAGTTTCAAACTTCACGTGAGATGTAAAATCTCCTGGTTGCAAAAGCGTCAGTTTCGAAAATTTTTGGAGCCAGTTCTTGTTCTATGTACCACTAATATGAGAAAGAAAAAGAGAGAAAAGTGTGATGGTATTACTTTTTCAGCCGAAGCCTGGATGCCAATAGGCGACCGTAGATACCAACACAAGAAAAGAATCAAAAGTCAATAATAGAAAAATTGAGTGTGCCCCAGTTTCTTGGACAAACACATGGGTCCGAGGATTTTTGTTCGAAAGTTGAAGACTCTAAAGAAGACCAAAGGATCCAAGAATCGGTCCAAGAAACTGTAACAGAGTCATAGAATTCAAAAGAAGAAGTTTTGAACAAGATCTGAAGTGTCTCAAGGTCTACACAAATAAGAAAAGATCATAACAAGGCAAAAGAGAAAAGAGGAAAATAGAAAGGAGAAAAAGGAAAAGAGGGAAAAACAGAAATTGTCCTGTTATTCCTGCATCACATGCTTACTTCATATCTGAAAGCCTGAAAAAGTTTAGGATTATAACCCTGACCTTACTTTGAAATAGAGTCTAGCTGAAATTCTTGAAGAATGATGAGTATATTTGTCCTTCAGAAGAGTTGTTAAAGTCGATTAAGTTTGAGAAGTGGTATTTTCTTTGATGATATTCTTCTTTATCGGTGATTGCATCGTTGTAAAAAACAGAAGAACCTGAAAAAAGGATTACACAGTGAATATGGTGTTGTTGAAGAAATCATTAGTACTGGAGTCGCAGGTTGTTGAACATCCACAATAATTGAAGATCTGAAAAAACACAAAGAGTCCAGACAACACAAAAAGTATACGAAAAAGTCCAAGTGGTCAAATTGACCAGTGTGTTCAACACACTTCAAAAGATCTTCTGAAGATCTAATGAAAACTCTAGCTCTAGTCTCGAAGACTAGTGCAATCAAATCACCAGGATTAAAAATCCTTATTTGATTGCGAATATCCATCGGTTGCATTTCCTCAAATTCTTCTTATCCTTTTCGGTCGGCCTTTGAAAAAAAACAAAACAAAAACATACACCTAGTACCTGAAATAAAACTATTTTTTGTTTACCTCCCATCGGTCGATTCCTTGCTGATTGCAGTTTAGTTAGATAAAAAAGTGGAGAAAAAAAAAGGGGAAATGTAATGAAAAGAATAAGAAAACAAAAAAGTGGAAGATAATAGATGTTGGTTGGCACCTCTCTCTGTGAAATGAACATTAGTGCCGTGATCAGTAAAGCGCTGAAATTTTGCGAGTCTAATACTACAATAGAGCCAAGACATTCAGCAGCACCCTAAGCGATATATATACCCTAACCAACTAACCATACCTAATTCCTATCCCCACCAAGGTAAAAAAGATCTACGCAGATGCAGATCCCCTTTTTACCTCTGTGCATGCCCCCTTAAACCCAAAAGCAAAGTACAGTAATCTGAATGAACTCCCTCCCTCCGCGCGCTCCAAACTTACCACCTGAAACCTAATGCTCAAAATCTAACAGTCCTTAAGGGACAAAATGAAAAATAAACTGACTTCCATTCCTTCGAATCGATCGTCCTCATCTGAATCCTTCTCAAACTCCATCTCTCGATTTTGGGCCATTTTCCATCCGAATTTCCATCATTTTGTTGTCGATTTCGACTGGGAGTGACCGTAAACCATCTCAGAAGACACATCTTGTTGTCGATTTGCCACCAATGGCTTTTTCCTAGAAAAAAGATTGATATTTTTCTCGAAATTGCGGAAGAAAATTTTTTAGTAATTTTTTTTGCCTAAAATTCGAGAAATTTCCCGAAAATTTTGGTTTTTTGAAACTTTTGCTTACTAAATCTGCTGAGAAACCTTAGTCTCTTCTCGATTTCATAACTTTTTCCAACAATTTCCAAGAAATTTGAACTTTTTTCGCACTTTTTTCGTCGATTTTTGACCCTAATTCAAAAAATCGTTATAGGAAACCGGCATGATGTGGCATTTTTGTAAAAAGTTACTCTAAAATTCAACCGGGTTCTGTTCTACATGTCTACCAAAAATCAGACAAAAATCTTGAAAATTGAGATTGTTTCGAATTTTCAAAGTTTTTGAACATAAAAGTGGATGTAACTCAATTTTTTTGCTAGTAAACATACCTATATTTTTGCATCAATCGATGTGTCGCGAAGAGTAGATATTTTTGAAAAAAAAATTGACTTCAATCGGACTTGTTTTGAGAAGTTTTTGGAGCAAAAACTGAGAGCAAACTGCAATTTTTTCCCCTCCGAAAGCTCCAACTCATCGATGGGCGGTGCAACGTGGCGCCACGTGGATGCCCTAGTTTCTTGTTTACGGCTTCTAGAACCTTTTTTGTAGTTTGTAGTTTGGTCAATTTGAGTGTATTCTGGGGTAAAAAGACACGAGGAATCCGAATTTTTTAGTTTTGACGTCGTCAGAAGCTCCCACGTCTTCTGAAGACGTCAGATCAGCATTGACATAGATAATCCACTGAATCTCACGATCAGATGGGCTAAAGTGGTCGAAGTTGTATATTTTTGGACTCCTTATAACGTGACAAATATTAAGCATACAGTTGATTCTAATTTGAAGCACATCAGAAGACGTCACGGCTCCAGATGACGTCGATATAGAGAATCCAATGAATCTTACGATCAGATAGGCTAAAGTGATCGATGTTGTATATTTTTGGATTCCTTATGACGTGACAAATATTAAGCATACAGTTGATTTTAATTTGAAGCGTACCAGAAGACGTCACGGCTCCAGATGACGTCGATATAGAGAATCCAATGAATCTCACGGACAGATAGGCTAAAGTGGTCGATGTCGTATATTTTTGGATTCCTTATGACGTGACAAAGATCAAACACACAGTTGATTCCAATTTGAAGTACATCAGAAGACGTCACGGCTCCAGATGACGTCGATATAGAGAATCCAACGAATCTTACTATCAGATAGGCTAAAGTGATCGATGTCGTATATTTTTGGACTCCTTATGACGTGACGAAGATCAAGCATACAGTTGATTCCAATTTGAAGCACATCAGAAGACGTAACGGCTCCAGATGACGTCGATATAGAGAATCCAATGAATCTCACGAACAGATAGGCTAAAGTGGTCGATGTCGTATATTTTTGGACTCCTTATGACGTGACGAAGATCAAGCATACAGTTGATTCCAATTTGAAGCACATCAGAAGACGTAACGGCTCCAGATGACGTCGATATAGAGAATCCAATGAATCTCACGAACAGATAGGCTAAAGTGGTCGATGTCGTATATTTTTGGATTCCTTATGACGTGACAAAGATCAAGCACACAGTTGATTTTTATTTCAATCCCAGTGGTCTTTCTACAAAGCCTCGGAAACCTTCGGATCCCTCTCCTCTTTTTTCCTTTTTTCGGTCTTTCTACACTAACTACAAAGTCTTCGGATCCCTCTCCAGCCTCTCCATCTTTTTCTACGGCCTGGAGAGAGATCCGAAGGCTTGGTAGTTATTGTAGAAAAACCACTGGGCCTGGAGAGGGATCCGAAGGCTTTGTAGTTATTTTAGAAAAACCACTGGGCCTGGAGAGGGATCCGAAGGCTTTGTAGTTATTGTAGAAAGACCACTGGGCCTGGAGAGGGATCCGAAGGCTTTGTAGTTATTTTAGAAAGACCACTGGGCCTGGAGAGGGATCCGAAGGCTTTGTAGTTATTGTAGAAAGACCACTGGGCCTGGAGAGGGATCCGAAGGCTTGGTAGTTATTGTAGAAAAACCACTGGGCCTGGAGAGGGATCCGAAGGCTTTGTAGTTATTGTAGAAAAACCACTGGGCCTGGAGAGGGATCCGAAGGCTTTGTAGTTATTTTAGAAAAACCACTGGGCCTGGAGAGGGATCCGAAGGCTTTGTAGTTATTGTAGAAAGACCACTGGGCCTGGAGAGGGATCCGAAGGCTTTGTAGTTATTTTAGAAAAACCACTGGGCCTGGAGATGGATCCGAAGGCTTTGTAGTTATTTTAGAAAAACCACTGGGCCTGGAGATGGATCCGAAGGCTTTGTAGTTATTTTAGAAAAACCACTGGGCCTGGAGATGGATCCGAAGGCTTTGTAGTTATTTTAAAATACCACTGGGCCTGGAGATGGATCCGAAGGCTTTGTAGTTATTGTAGAAAGACCACTGGGCCTGGAGAGGGATCCGAAGGCTTTGTAGTTATTTTAGAAAAACCACTGGGCCTGGAGATGGATCCGAAGGCTTTGTAGTTATTGTAGAAAGACCACTGGGCCTGGAGAGGGATCCGAAGGCTTGGTAGTTATTGTAGAAAAACCACTGGGCCTGGAGAGGGATCCGAAGGCTTTGTAGTTATTGTAGAAAAACCACTGGGCCTGGAGAGGGATCCGAAGGCTTTGTAGTTATTTTAGAAAAACCACTGGGCCTGGAGATGGATCCGAAGGCTTTGTAGTTATTTTAAAATACCACTGGGCCTGGAGATGGATCCGAAGGCTTTGTAGTTATTGTAGAAAGACCACTGGGCCTGGAGAGGGATCCGAAGGCTTTGTAGTTCTTGTAGAGAAACCACTGGGCCTGGAGATGGATCCGAAGGCTTTGTAGTTATTGTAGAAAGACCACTGGGCCTGGAGATGGATCCGAAGGCTTTGTAGTTATTTTAAAATACCACTGGGCTTGGAGATGGATCCGAAGGCTTTGTAGTTATTTTAGAAAGACCACTGGGCCTGGAGAGGGATCCGAAGGCTTTGTAGTTATTTTAGAAAAACCACTGGGCCTGGAGATGGATCCGAAGGCTTTGTAGTTATTGTAGAAAGACCACTGGGCCTGGAGATGGATCCGAAGGCTTTGTAGTTATTTTAAAATACCACTGGGCCTGGAGATGGATCCGAAGGCTTTGTAGTTATTGTAGAAAGACCACTGGGCCTGGAGAGTTATCCGAAGGCTTTGTAGTTATTTTAGAAAGACCAATGGGCCTGGAGAGGGATCCGAAGGCTTTGTAGTTATTTTAGAAAGACCACTGGGCCTGGAGAGTTATCCGAAGGCTTTGTAGTTATTTTAGAAAAACCACTGGGCCTGGTGAGTTATCCGAAAGCTTTGTAGTTATTTTAGAAAAACCACTGGGCCTGGAGATGGATCCGAAGGCTTTGTAGTTATTTTAAAATACCACTGGGCCTGGAGATGGATCCGAAGGCTTTGTAGTTATTGTAGAAAGACCACTGGGCCTGGAGAGGGATCCGAAGGCTTTGTAGTTATTTTAGAAAAACCACTGGGCCTGGAGATGGATCCGAAGGCTTTGTAGTTATTGTAGAAAGACCACTGGGCCTGGAGAGGGATCCGAAGGCTTGGTAGTTATTGTAGAAAAACCACTGGGCCTGGAGAGGGATCCGAAGGCTTTGTAGTTATTGTAGAAAAACCACTGGGCCTGGAGAGGGATCCGAAGGCTTTGTAGTTATTTTAGAAAAACCACTGGGCCTGGAGATGGATCCGAAGGCTTTGTAGTTATTTTAAAATACCACTGGGCCTGGAGATGGATCCGAAGGCTTTGTAGTTATTGTAGAAAGACCACTGGGCCTGGAGAGGGATCCGAAGGCTTTGTAGTTATTTTAGAAAGACCACTGGGCCTGGAGATGGATCCGAAGGCTTTGTAGTTATTGTAGAAAGACCACTGGGCCTGGAGAGGGATCCGAAGGCTTGGTAGTTATTGTAGAAAAACCACTGGGCCTGGAGAGGGATCCGAAGGCTTTGTAGTTATTTTAGAAAAACCACTGGGCCTGGAGATGGATCCGAAGGCTTTGTAGTTATTTTAAAATACCACTGGGCCTGGAGATGGATCCGAAGGCTTTGTAGTTATTGTAGAAAGACCACTGGGCCTGGAGAGGGATCCGAAGGCTTTGTAGTTATTTTAGAAAAACCACTGGGCCTGGAGATGGATCCGAAGGCTTTGTAGTTATTGTAGAAAGACCACTGGGCCTGGAGAGGGATCCGAAGGCTTGGTAGTTATTGTAGAAAAACCACTGGGCCTGGAGAGGGATCCGAAGGCTTTGTAGTTATTGTAGAAAAACCACTGGGCCTGGAGAGGGATCCGAAGGCTTTGTAGTTATTTTAGAAAAACCACTGGGCCTGGAGATGGATCCGAAGGCTTTGTAGTTATTGTAGAAAGACCACTGGGCCTGGAGATGGATCCGAAGGCTTTGTAGTTATTTTAAAATACCACTGGGCTTGGAGATGGATCCGAAGGCTTTGTAGTTATTTTAGAAAGACCACTGGGCCTGGAGAGGGATCCGAAGGCTTTGTAGTTATTTTAGAAAAACCACTGGGCCTGGAGATGGATCCGAAGGCTTTGTAGTTATTGTAGAAAGACCACTGGGCCTGGAGATGGATCCGAAGGCTTTGTAGTTATTTTAAAATACCACTGGGCCTGGAGATGGATCCGAAGGCTTTGTAGTTATTGTAGAAAGACCACTGGGCCTGGAGAGTTATCCGAAGGCTTTGTAGTTATTTTAGAAAGACCAATGGGCCTGGAGAGGGATCCGAAGGCTTTGTAGTTATTTTAGAAAGACCACTGGGCCTGGAGAGTTATCCGAAGGCTTTGTAGTTATTTTAGAAAAACCACTGGGCCTGGTGAGTTATCCGAAAGCTTTGTAGTTATTGTAGAAAAACCACTGGGCCTGGAGAGGGATCCGAAGGCTTTGTAGTTATTGTAGAAAGACCAATGGGCCTGGAGATGGATCCGAAGGCTTTGTAGTTATTTAAAAAAAACCACTGGGCCTGGAGATGGATCCGAAGGCTTTGTAGTTATTGTAGAAAGACCACTGGGCCTGGAGAGTTATCCGAAGGCTTTGTAGTTATTTTAGAAAGACCACTGGGCCTGGAGAATGATCCGAAGGCTTTGTAGTTATTTTAGAAAGACCACTGGGCCTGGAGAGGGATCCGAAGGCTTTGTAGTTCTTGTAGAAAAACCACTGGGCCTGGAGATGGATCCGAAGGCTTTGTAGTTATTGTAGAAAAACCACTGGGCCTGGAGAGGGATCCGAAGGCTTTGTAGTTCTTGTAGAAAAACCACTGGGCCTGGAGATGGATCCGAAGGCTTTGTAGTTATTGTAGAAAAACCACTGGGCCTGGAGAGTTATCCGAAGGCTTTGTAGTTATTGTAGAAAGACCACTGGGCCTGGAGATGGATCCGAAGGCTTTGTAGTTATTGTAGAAAAACCACTGGGCCTGGAGAGTTATCCGAAGGCTTTGTAGTTATTGTAGAAAGACCACTGGGCCTGGAGAGTTATCCGAAGGCTTTGTAGTTATTTTAAAAAAACCACTGGGCCTGGAGATGGATCCGAAGGCTTTGTAGTTCTTGTAGAAAAACCACTGGGCCTGGAGAGGGATCCGAAGTCTTTGTAGTTCTTGTAGAGAAACCACTGGGCCTGGAGAGGGATCCGAAGGCTTTGTAGTTATTGTAGAAAAACCACTGGGCCTGGAGAGGGATCCGAAGGCTTTGTAGTTATTGTAGAAAAACCACTGGGCCTGGAGATGGATCCGAAGGCTTTGTAGTTATTGTAGAAAAACCACTGGGCCTGGAGAGTTATCCGAAGGCTTTGTAGTTATTGTAGAAAGACCACTGGGCCTGGAGAGTTATCCGAAGGCTTTGTAGTTATTTTAAAAAAACCACTGGGCCTGGAGATGGATCCGAAGTCTTTGTAGTTATTTTAGAAAGACCACTGGGCCTGGAGAGGGATCCGAAGGCTTTGTAGTTCTTGTAGAAAAACCACTGGGCCTGGAGATGGATCCGAAGGCTTTGTAGTTATTGTAGAAAAACCACTGGGCCTGGAGAGGGATCCGAAGGCTTTGTAGTTATTGTAGAAAAACCACTGGGCCTGGAGATGGATCCGAAGGCTTTGTAGTTATTGTAGAAAAACCACTGGGCCTGGAGAGGGATCCGAAGGCTTTGTAGTTCTTGTAGAAAAACCACTGGGCCTGGAGATGGATCCGAAGGCTTTGTAGTTATTGTAGAAAAACCACTGGGCCTGGAGAGTTATCCGAAGGCTTTGTAGTTATTGTAGAAAGACCACTGGGCCTGGAGAGTTATCCGAAGGCTTTGTAGTTATTTTAAAAAAACCACTGGGCCTGGAGATGGATCCGAAGGCTTTGTAGTTATTGTAGAAAAACCACTGGGCCTGGAGATGGATCCGAAGGCTTTGTAGTTATTGTAGAAAAACCACTGGGCCTGGAGAGTTATCCGAAGGCTTTGTAGTTATTGTAGAAAGACCACTGGGCCTGGAGAGTTATCCGAAGGCTTTGTAGTTATTTAAAAAAAACCACTGGGCCTGGAGATGGATCCGAAGGCTTTGTAGTTCTTGTAGAAAAACCACTGGGCCTGGAGAGGGATCCGAAGTCTTTGTAGTTCTTGTAGAGAAACCACTGGGCCTGGAGAGGGATCCGAAGGCTTTGTAGTTCTTGTAGAAAAACCACTGGGCCTGGAGATAGATCCGAAGGCTTTGTAGTTATTGTAGAAAAACCACTGGGCCTGGAGATGGATCCGAAGGCTTTGTAGTTATTGTAGAAAAACCACTGGGCCTGGAGATGGATCCGAAGGCTTTGTAGTTATCGTAGAAAGACCACTGGGCCTGGAGAGTTATCCGAAGGCTTTGTAGTTATTGTAGAAAAACCACTGGGCCTGGAGAGGGATCCGAAGTCTTTGTAGTTCTTGTAGAAAAACCACTGGCCCTGGAGAGGGATCCAAAGGCTTTGTAGTTCTTGTAGAGAAACCACTGGGCCTGGAGAGGGATCCGAAGGCTTTGTAGTTCATTTAGAAAAACCACTGGGCCTGGAGAGGGATCCAAAGGCTTTGTAGTTCTTGTAGAGGAACCAATGGGCCTGGAGAGGGATCCGAAGGCTTTGTAGTTCTTGTAGAAAAACCACTGGCCCTGGAGAGGGATCCAAAGGCTTTGTAGTTCTTGTAGAGAAACCAATGGGCCTGGAGAGGGATCCGAAGGCTTTGTAGTTATTTTAGAAAGACCACTGGGACTGGAGAGGGATCCGAAGGCTTTGTAGTTCTTGTAGAGAAACCACTGGGACTGGAGAGGGATCCGAAGGCTTTGTAGTTCTTGTAGAGAAACCACTGGGCCTGGAGAGGGATCCGAAGGCTTTGTAGTTCATTTAGAAAAACCACTGGTCCTGGAGAGGGATCCAAAGGCTTTGTAGTTCTTGTAGAGGAACCAATGGGCCTGGAGAGGGATCCGAAGGCTTTGTAGTTCTTGTAGAGAAACCAATGGGCCTGGAGAGGGATCCGAAGGCTTTGTAGTTATTTTAGAAAGACCACTGGGACTGGAGAGGGATCCGAAGGCTTTGTAGTTCTTGTAGAGAAACCACTGGGACTGGAGAGGGATCCGAAGGCTTTGTAGTTCTTGTAGAGAAACCACTGGGCCTGGAGAAGGATCCGAAGGCTTTGTAGTTCTTGTAGAGAAACCACTGGGACTGGAGAGGGATCCGAAGGCTTTGTAGTTCTTGTAGAGAAACCACTGGGACTGGAGAGGGATCCGAAGGCTTTGTAGTTCTTGTAGAGAAACCAATGGGCCTGGAGAGGGATCCGAAGGCTTTGTAGTTCTTGTAGAGAAACCAATGGGACTGGAGAGGGATCCGAAGGCTTTGTAGTTCTTGTAGAGAAACCACTGGGACTGGAGAGGGATCCGAAGGCTTTGTAGTTATTTTAGAAAGACCACTGGGACTGGAGAGGGATCCGAAGGCTTTGTAGTTCTTGTAGAGAAACCAATCGGACTGGAGAGGGATCCGAAGGCTTTGTAGTTCTTGTAGAGAAACCACTGGGACTGGAGAGGGATCCGAAGGCTTTGTAGTTCTTGTAGAGAAACCACTGGGACTGGAGAGGGATCCGAAGGCTTTGTAGTTCTTGTAGAGAAACCACTGGGACTGGAGAGGGATCCGAAGGCTTTGTAGTTCTTGTAGAGAAACCACTGGGACTGGAGAGGGATCCGAAGGCTTTGTAGTTATTTTAGAAAGACCACTGGGACTGGAGAGGGATCCGAAGGCTTTGTAGTTCTTGTAGAGAAACCACTGGGCCTGGAGAAGGATCCGAAGGCTTTGTAGTTCTTGTAGAGAAACCAATGGGCCTGGAGAGGGATCCGAAGGCTTTGTAGTTATTTTAGAAAGACCACTGGGACTGGAGAGGGATCCGAAGTCTTTGTAGTTCATTTAGAAAAACCATTGGCCCTGGAGAGGGATCCGAAGGCTTTGTAGTTATTTTAGAAAGACCACTGGGACTGGAGAGGGATCCGAAGGCTTTGTAGTTTTTGTAGAGAAACCAATGGGCCTGGAGAGGGATCCGAAGGCTTTGTAGTTCTTGTAGAGAAACCAATGGGCCTGGAGAGGGATCCGAAGGCTTTGTAGTTATTTTAGAAAGACCACTGGGACTGGAGAGGGATCCGAAGTCTTTGTAGTTCATTTAGAAAAACCATTGGCCCTGGAGAGGGATCCGAAGGCTTTGTAGTTATTTTAGAAAGACCACTGGGACTGGAGAGGGATCCGAAGGCTTTGTAGTTTTTGTAGAGAAACCAATGGGCCTGGAGAGGGATCCGAAGGCTTTGTAGTTCTTGTAGAGAAACCAATGGGCCTGGAGAGGGATCCGAAGGCTTTGTAGTTATTTTAGAAAGACCACTGGGACTGGAGAGGGATCCGAAGGCTTTGTAGTTCTTGTAGAGAAACCAATGGGCCTGGAGAGGGATCCGAAGGCTTTGTAGTTATTTTAGAAAGACCACTGGTCCTGGAGAGGGATCCAAGGGCTTTGTAGTTCATTTAGAAAAACCATTGGCCCTGGAGAGGGATCCGAAGTCTTTGTAGTTCTTGTAGAGAAACCACTGGGACTGGAGAGGGATCCGAAGGCTTTGTAGTTCTTGTAGAGAAACCACTGGGACTGGAGAGGGATCCGAAGGCTTTGTAGTTCTTGTAGAGAAACCACTGGGACTTGAGAGGGATCCGAAGTCTTTGTAGTTCTTGTAGAGAAACCAATGGGCCTGGAGAGGGATCCGAAGGCTTTGTAGTTTTTGTAGAGAAACCACTGGGACTGGAGAGGGATCCGAAGTCTTTGTAGTTCTTGTAGAAAAACCACTGGCCCTGGAGAGGGATCCGAAGGCTTTGTAGTTCTTGTAGAGAAACCAATGGGCCTGGAGAGGGATCCGAAGGCTTTGTAGTTATTTTAGAAAAACCACTGGGCCTGGAGAGTTATCCGAAGGCTTTGTAGTTATTTTAGAAAGACCACTGGCCCTGGAGAGGGATCCAAAGGCTTTGTAGTTCTTGTAAAGAAACCACTGGGCCTGGAGAGGGATCCGAAGTCTTTGTAGTTCATTTAGAAAAACCATTGGCCCTGGAGAGGGATCCGAAGGCTTTGTAGTTATTTTAGAAAGACCACTGGCCCTGGAGAGGGATCCGAAGGCTTTGTAGTTATTGTAGAAAAACCATTGGCCCTGGAGAGGGATCCAAAGGCTTTGTAGTTCATTTAGAAAGACCACTGGGCCTGAAGAGGGATCCGAAGGCTTTGTAGTTATTTTAGAAAAACCATTGGCCCTGGAGAGGGATCCGAAGGCTTTGTAGTTCTTGTAGAAAAACCATTGGCCCTGGAGAGGGATCCGAAGGCTTTGTAGTTCATTTAGAAAAACCACTGGGCCTGGAGAGTTATCCGAAGGCTTTGTAGTTATTTTAGAAAGACCACTGGCCCTGGAGAGGGATCCAAAGGCTTTGTAGTTCTTGTAGAGAAACCACTGGGCCTGGAGAGGGATCCAAAGGCTTTGTAGTTCATTTAGAAAGACCACTGGGACTGGAGAGGGATCCGAAGGCTTTGTAGTTATTTTAGAAAAACCATTGGCCCTGGAGAGGGATCCGAAGGCTTTGTAGTTATTGATGAAAAACCATTGGCCCTGGAGAGGGATCCAAAGGCTTTGTAGTTCATTTAGAAAGACCACTGGGACTGGAGAGGGATCCGAAGGCTTTGTAGTTATTTTAGAAAAACCATTGGCCCTGGAGAGGGATCCGAAGGTTTTGTAGTTCTTGTAGAGAAACCACTGGGCCTGAAGAGGGATCCGAAGGCTTTGTAGTTCATTTAGAAAGACCACTGGTCCTGGAGAGGGATCCAAAGGCTTTGTAGTTCTTGTAGAGAAACCACTGGGCCTGGAGAGGGATCCAAAGGCTTTGTAGTTCATTTAGAAAGACCATTGGCCCTGGAGAGGGATCCGAAGGCTTCGTAGTTCATTTAGAAAAACCATTGGCCCTGGAGAGGGATCCGAAGGCTTTGTAGTTCTTGTAGAGAAACCACTGGGACTGGAGAGGGATCCGAAGGCTTTGTAGTTCTTGTAGAGAAACCACTGGGACTTGAGAGGGATCCGAAGTCTTTGTAGTTCTTGTAGAGAAACCAATGGGCCTGGAGAGGGATCCGAAGGCTTTGTAGTTTTTGTAGAGAAACCACTGGGACTGGAGAGGGATCCGAAGTCTTTGTAGTTCTTGTAGAAAAACCACTGGCCCTGGAGAGGGATCCGAAGGCTTTGTAGTTCTTGTAGAGAAACCAATGGGCCTGGAGAGGGATCCGAAGGCTTTGTAGTTATTTTAGAAAAACCATTGGCCCTGGAGAGGGATCCGAAGTCTTTGTAGTTCATTTAGAAGAACCATTGGCCCTGGAGAGGGATCCGAAGGCTTTGTAGTTATTTTAGAAAAACCACTGGGCCTGGAGAGTTATCCGAAGGCTTTGTAGTTATTTTAGGAAGACCACTGGCCCTGGAGAGGGATCCAAAGGCTTTGTAGTTCTTGTAGAGAAACCACTGGGCCTGGAGAGGGATCCGAAGTCTTTGTAGTTCATTTAGAAAAACCATTGGCCCTGGAGAGGGATCCGAAGTCTTTGTAGTTCATTTAGAAAAACCATTGGCCCTGGAGAGGGATCCGAAGTCTTTGTAGTTCTTGTAGAGAAACCAATGGGCCTGGAGAGGGATCCGAAGGCTTTGTAGTTTTTGTAGAGAAACCAATGGGCCTGGAGAGGGATCCGAAGGCTTTGTAGTTTTTGTAGAGAAACCAATGGGCCTGGAGAGGGATCCGAAGGCTTTGTAGTTCTTGTAGAGAAACCACTGGGACTGGAGAGGGATCCGAAGGCTTTGTAGTTCTTGTAGAGAAACCACTGAAACTTGAGAGGGATCCGAAGTCTTTGTAGTTCTTGTAGAGAAACCATTGGCCCTGGAGAGGGATCCGAAGTCTTTGTAGTTCTTGTAGAGAAACCAATGGGCCTGGAGAGGGATCCGAAGGCTTTGTAGTTTTTGTAGAGAAACCAATGGGCCTGGAGAGGGATCCGAAGGCTTTGTAGTTCTTGTAGAGAAACCACTGGGCCTGGAGAGGGATCCGAAGGCTTTGTAGTTTTTGTAGAGAAACCAATGGGCCTGGAGAGGGATCCGAAGGCTTTGTAGTTCTTGTAGAGAAACCACTGGGACTGGAGAGGGATCCGAAGGCTTTGTAGTTCTTGTAGAGAAACCACTGGGACTTGAGAGGGATCCGAAGTCTTTGTAGTTCTTGTAGAGAAACCAATGGGCCTGGAGAGGGATCCGAAGGCTTTGTAGTTCTTGTAGAGAAACCACTGGGACTGGAGAGGGATCCGAAGGCTTTGTAGTTCTTGTAGAGAAACCACTGGGACTTGAGAGGGATCCGAAGTCTTTGTAGTTCTTGTAGAGAAACCAATGGGCCTGGAGAGGGATCCGAAGGCTTTGTAGTTTTTGTAGAGAAACCATTGGCCCTGGAGAGGGATCCGAAGTCTTTGTAGTTCTTGTAGAGAAACCACTGGGACTTGAGAGGGATCCGAAGTCTTTGTAGTTCTTGTAGAGAAACCAATGGGCCTGGAGAGTGATCCGAAGGCTTTGTAGTTTTTGTAGAGAAACCACTGGGCCTGGAGAGGGATCCGAAGTCTTTGTAGTTCATTTAGAAAAACCATTGGCCCTGGAGAGGGATCCGAAGTCTTTGTAGTTCATTTAGAAAAACCATTGGCCCTGGAGAGGGATCCGAAGGCTTTGTAGTTATTTTAGAAAAACCACTGGGCCTGGAGAGTTATCCGAAGGCTTTGTAGTTATTTTAGAAAGACCACTGGCCCTGGAGAGGGATCCGAAGGCTTTGTAGTTATTGTAGAAAAACCATTGGCCCTGGAGAGGGATCCAAAGGCTTTGTAGTTCATTTAGAAAGACCACTGGGACTGGAGAGGGATCCGAAGGCTTTGTAGTTCATTTAGA
Source organism: Caenorhabditis sinica (assembly GCA_963932045.1). Taxonomy (NCBI): domain Eukaryota; kingdom Metazoa; phylum Nematoda; class Chromadorea; order Rhabditida; family Rhabditidae; genus Caenorhabditis; species Caenorhabditis sinica. Next base: position 29,240,358 of record OZ009938.1, read on the forward strand.
AAAACCACTGGGCCTGGAGAGTTATCCGAAGGCTTTGTAGTTATTTTAGAAAGACCACTGGCCCTGGAGAGGGATCCAAAGGCTTTGTAGTTCTTGTAGAGAAACCACTGGGCCTGGAGAGGGATCCGAAGGCTTTGTAGTTCATTTAGAAAAACCACTGGGCCTGAAGAGGGATCCGAAGGCTTTGTAGTTATTTTAGAAAAACCATTGGCCCTGGAGAGGGATCCGAAGGCTTTGTAGTTATTGTAGAAAAACCATTGGCCCTGGAGAGGGATCCAAAGGCTTTGTAGTTCATTTAGAAAGACCACTGGGACTGGAGAGGGATCCGAAGGCTTTGTAGTTATTTTAGAAAAACCATTGGCCCTGGAGAGGGATCCGAAGGTTTTGTAGTTCTTGTAGAGAAACCACTGGGCCTGAAGAGGGATCCGAAGGCTTTGTAGTTCATTTAGAAAGACCACTGGTCCTGGAGAGAGATCCAAAGGCTTTGTAGTTCTTGTAGAGAAACCACTGGGCCTGGAGAGGGATCCAAAGGCTTTGTAGTTCATTTAGAAAGACCATTGGCCCTGGAGAGGGATCCGAAGGCTTCGTAGTTCATTTAGAAAAACCATTGGCCCTGGAGAGGGATCCGAAGGTTTTGTAGTTCTTGTAGAGAAACCACTGGGCCTGGAGAGGGATCCGAAGGCTTTGTAGTTATTTTAGAAAAACCATTGGCCCTGGAGAGGGATCCGAAGGTTTTGTAGTTCTTGTAGAGAAACCACTGGGCCTGGAGAGGAATCCAAAGGCTTTGTAGTTCATTTAGAAAGACCACTGGGACTGGAGAGGGATCCGAAGGCTTTGTAGTTATTTTAGAAAAACCACTAGGCCTGGAGAGGGATCCGAAGGCTTTGTAGTTCATTTAGAAAAACCACTGGGACTGGAGAGGGATCCGAAGGCTTTGTTGTTATTTTAGAAAGACCACTGGGACTGGAGAGGGATCCGAAGGCTTTGTAGTTTTTGTACAGAAACCACTGGGCCTGGAGAGGGATCCGAAGGCTTTGTAGTTCATTTAGAAATACCACTGGGCCTGGAGAGGGATCCGAAGGCTTTGTAGTTCATTTAGAAATACCACTGGGACTGGAGAGGGATCCGAAGGCTTTGTTGTCCTTGTTGAAAGACCACGGGGATTGAAAAGAATCAACTGTATGCTTGATATTTGTCACGTCATAAGGTGTCCAAAAATATACGACATCGACCACTTTAGCCCATCTGATCGTGAGATTCATTGGATTCTCTATATCGACGTCATCTGGAGACGTGACGTCTTCTGATGTGCTTCAAATTAGAATCAACTGTATGCTTGATGTTTTTCACATCATAAGGAGCCCAAAAATATACAACATCGACCACTTTAGCCCATCTGATCGTGAGATTCATTGGATTCTCTACATCGACGTCATATGGAGACGTGACGTCTTCTGATGTGCTTCAAATTAGAATCAACTGTATGCTTGATATTTTTCACATCATAAGGAGCCCAAAAATATACAACATCGACCACCTTAGCCCATCTGATCGTGAGATTCATTGGATTCTCTACATCGACGTCATCTGGAGACGTGACGTCTTCTGATGTGCTTCAAATTAGAATCAGCTGTATGCTTGAGCTTTTTCATGTCATTAGGAGTCCAAAAATGTACGACATCAACCACTTTAGCCCATCTGATCGTGAGATTCATTGGATTCTCTATATCGACGTCATCTGGAGCCGTGACGTCTTCTGATGTGCTTCAAATTGGAATTAACTGTATGCTCAATATTTCTCACGTCATAAGGAGTCCAAAAATATATGACATCGACCACTTTAGCCTATCTGATCGTGAGATTCATTGGATTCTCTATGTCGACGCTATCTTGACGTCTTCAGAAGACGTGGGAGCTTCTGACTACCTCAAAACTAAAAAAATCGGAGTCCCCGTGTCTTTTTACCCTAGAATACACTTCAATTGACCAAACTACAAACTACGAAAAAGCTTCTAGAAGCCGTAAACAAGAAACTAGGGCATCCACGTGGCGCCACCTGGCACCGCCCATCAGTGAGTTGGAGCTTTCAGAGGGGAAAAATTTGCAGTTTGCTCTCAGTTTTTGCTCCAAAAACTTCTCAAAAGTGGTCCGATTGAAGTCAATTTTTTTTCAAAAATATCTACTCTTCGCGACACATCGATTGATGTAAAAATAAAGGTATGTTTACCAGCAAAAAAATTGAGTTACATCCACTTTTATGTTCAAAAACTTAGAAAATTCGTAACTCTTTCAATTTTCAAGATTTTTGTCTGATTTTTGGTAGACATGTAGAACAGAACCCGGTTGAATTTTAGAATAACTTTTTTCGAAAATGCCACATCATGCCGGTTTCCTATAACGGTTTTTTGAAGTAGGGTCAAAAATCGACGAAAAATGTGCGAAAAAAGTTCAAATTTTTTGGAAATTGTTGGAAAAAGTTATGAAATCGGGAAGAGACTAAGGTTTCTCACCAGATTTAATAGTTTAAAGTTTCAAAAAACCACATTTTTCGGGAAATTTCTCGAATTTTGGGCAAAAATTTTGACAAAAAATTCTTCTTCCGAAATTTCAAGAAAAATATCAGTAATTCTTCTAGAGAGGAATCGCTGGTGCCAAATCGACAACATGAGGGATCTTTGGAGATGGTTTATGGCCAATACCAATGTCAATCGACAACAAAAAAACGGAAACTCCGATGGAAAATGGCCCAAATTCAGGAGAAGGACTTGGAGATGGATTCAGATGAGGACGATCGATTCGAAGGAGTGGAAGTCAGTTTATTTTTCATTTTGTCCCTTAAGGACTCTTAGATTTTGAGAATTAGGTTTCAGGTGGTAAGTTTGGAGCGCGCGGAGGGAGGGAGTCCATTCAGATTACTGTACTTTGCTTTTGGGTTTAAGGGGACATGCAGAGAGGTAAAAAGGGGATCTGCATCTGCGTAGGTCTTGTTTTTACTCTTGTGGGGATGGGAATTAGGTATGGTTAGTTGGTTAGGGTATATAGATCGCTTAGGGTGCTGCTGAATGTCTTGGCTCTATTGTAGTATCAGACTTGCAAAGCATCAGCGCTTTACTGATCACGGCACTAATGTTCACTTTCACAGAGAAAGGTGCCAACCAACATCTATTATCTTCCACTTTTTTGTTTTCTTATTCTTTTCATTACATTTCCCCTTTTTTTTCTCCACTTTTTTATCTAACTAAACTACAATAGAGCCAAGCATTGCGAGATAATTGGGTTGAGAATTAAGATAATAAGTTAAGGGGGTACCTCAAAATGAGAGACATTCTGGCCTATAGCTGCATTACAGCTTGGCTTCAGAATCTATTTTCCAACATAATTTCAATTATTTTTTCGTTTTTCTTGTGTAATCCGCTGGTCTTCACAATGGTCTTCACACAAAAAAGGTAGAGTAAAAAGAAACCACATTGTTATTACCGCACAAAAATTCTACATGATCAGCAAGGAATCGACCGATGGAAGGTAAACAAAAAATAGTTTCATTTCAGGTTCTAGGTGTATTTTTTTTTTGTGTTTTTTTTTAATTGGACGATCGAAAAGGATAAGAAGAATAAGAGGAAATGCAACCGATGGATATTCATTTCTACAGTAGTAGAAATTGCAATCAAATAAGGATTTTTAATCCTGGTGATTTGATTGCACTAGTCTTCGAGACTAGAGCTAGAGTTTTCATTAGATCTTCAGAAGATCTTTTGAAGTGTGTTGAACACACAGGTCAATTTGACCACTTGGACTTTTTCGTATACTTTTTGTGTTGTCTGGACTCTTTGTGTTTTTCAGATCTTCAATTATTTTGGATTTTCAACAACCTGCGACTCCAGTACTAATGATCACTTCAACAACACCATATTCACTATATAATTCTATTTTCAGCCTCTACATTCAGCAGAATCCTTCAATTGTCTATATAGAAGAATATCATTGGAAGAATTACCACTTCTCGATCGAAAAAATCTTCAGCAACTTCACTACTTTTCCGGACTCTCTACTTAAAAACCTTTTTTTCAGAAAATTCCATTCCTCAAGACGCACTCTTCCTATTTCTCACTACTAGACTCCAACTCGTTCTGAGGTTTTTCCATCATAATCCTAAACTTTTTCAGCGTTTTCAGATAAACAAGAAAGAAATCAATGCATCAGGTATTTCTCCAGTTTTTATTTTCACCAATTTTCCACTTTTCATGATCTTTTTCTTCTTCTTAAAATTCAAAACGGTGCTTTTGAGAGAAAATTTTGAACTACGCTGGCCCGAACTTTAGACTTTTTTGAGGGGCCCGGCCCGTGACAAGTATGCTTATTCTGAACTTTTTTTCCAAACTTTATGGCTCTGTTTTTGTACCAATATCAAATTCCTCTAAATTGCGTTATTTTGAAAACGATAGTGAGAATCCTCACGTGAGCATAGGATAGATCAGTTTTGTCAACTTCAAAGACATCGAACTTTTCAATTTGGTTATAGATTCTTCTATCTTTTAAGGGTCTTTTGAATTTGTCCATGAGTCTCTGGACCCAGGATTTCGTTCAAGAAACTGAAGCATAGCCACTTTTTCTCTTATCGGTCTTGAATTCTTGTTTTTTCTTGTTGTGTTGGTATTCCGGTCGCCTTTTCCAGGCATCCAGGCTTCGGCTGAAACAAATAATACCATCACATTTGTTGTTTCTCAAACTCTTCTTTCTTTCTTCTTCTTTCTTCATAAGACTTTGGTTCTGTTTTAGTTTCTTGGATCCAAGATTCTCGGTTACAAAAACCCGTTCAAAAACTTTTACTTTTTCATGAATATGCTTTTGTGTTTTAATTCAAAACTTAGAAGACATTAGAAAAACTTGATTTGTCTATTCCAGCTAAGTCTTAGACCTCATGCCTAGATGAAATCAAAAAGATGAAAAGTAACAGTTTATGAATGGACTCTGGTTTTTGTGTCCAATCGTGGGTCCAAGGAACTAGAACACAGCCGAGGTTTCTGTCCTGAATTTTAACAAGTTTCTTTTTCAGAGCTTCCCTCGCTCTTCGTTTCCAGTTTTCCTTGCTTATCGTTCCCGAACATTGCTTCAAGGTGAGTTAAAGTGAGGAAGAAGAATCGAATTTCTCACAATTTTCAATATTGCAGATGACTTCGAATAGACTTCTTCCGCGTCGAGAGTCTTCTGTTCCGATACATGAAGGATTAGTTATTGATGGAAAGTGGACGTTGGACGAGCCATTGGGGCAAGGAGGATACGCGGTCGTTTGGAGCGCTTTTGGAAAGGACGGGAAACAGTATGCCGTGAAAGTCATGGATCGCGAAGACACTGCTGTTTACAAGCACGAATTGGCAGTTTTGAACGCGTTGCGTACCTGTACGATCTCTCCGTTGTTGGGAGCTGGCGAAACTTTGCAATTCAATTATTTGGGTGAGAATTTTAGTGATTGCGTCAGGGATAGAAATTATTGTTTTTTGCAGTTTTCCTCCAGTACGCCGGCTCGCTGGAAGATCTTATGATGAATCGAAATGGACGCGCACTGACCACTAGCGCTATTCAAAAAATCTTCAAGGAACTGTTCATCGCTCTCAAGGAGATTCATGGTTTGGGATACATCCACAGAGATATCAAAGAAGGTAATCTTCTCCTCACAAACCCATATGGAGAGTTCAACAAAATGCAACTGAAAGTTGCCGATTTCGGGTTGGCTCATCAATTCGTGGACGAACATGGGCAGACCATCGATTGTCGTATGAATCATCCATTCGAGCAGTTGGACTATTGTAGCATCACGGCTATTAAGAATTCCCCATACGGACCAGTTGATGACTTCATCATGTCCACTTACATGTCCTGGATGTTGAACGGACTCCCACTGGATGGATTCCAAGGCGAGGGTGGAAACACCTTGAAGTGGAATCTGGTGAGTGAGGCGAATTTAGAAAAAGGGGAAATTTTCCATGCTGACTAATCTGAAAGTTTTCTTCTTTCAGATCACCGAGCCTTCGAAAGTCTTGCCAGTCAAGACGCAATGGATGTTGCCTATGTTCATGGCTGTTTCCGACGCCTACAGTAGCAAGATTCTCGACTACGATGCAGTCATCGAGTCAGTCGAAGACATGATTCGTGATACGGATGGACAGGAATGCATTATGTGGTCGGAGGACTCCCATGGACCGCAACTTATCTGATTGCTTTATCTTCTCATGTTCCTATTGAATATTACCGACTGAATATTGTATTCCCACTCTAACATCCAGTGATTCCATTCTATTGTCTATAACTTTCTTTCTATTCCCTGAAAACACATTTCTGATAATTGTATGATTTTCCGCTTTAGAAATAGGTCTATTGTAAACAATTCATTCTTCTATTTATTCCCTTTTTACTTTAGACTTATTTGCACTTCCATGGCCTTTCATCATCATTTTTCGCAGATCTATTGTCGCCTTATAAGTTATAATTATATAGCTCGAATGTTCCTTCCTATTTCATTTCCATTCGAACAGCCGAATTATTCGTACCATCCATGTAATGTCATTTTTCCGCCCCGATCTCCATCATCATTCAAACTGGTCTAATATTCTTTTATTCAAGTGTTTATGAGATTTTCCATAGTTTCTGGTCTAGAGTTTATTCTTATAGTAACATATCTTGATTTTCCTTCTATGTGCTCTAATATTTATGATGTATTCTATCTGATGTGGGTCTTTATTCGATTGTAGTTCTTGTATTATATGTACTCGTATGTTTCCAATGGTCAAAGGACCCTCTCTCAACTCACCTTCCCACTTCTTCTGTCTTTTCTCGCTTCGAATCTACTAGGATAAAAAAAATTTTAAAAAATTGTCTTGTTTATAAGATTAATAATGAGGTCGTCTTAACAGACATCCAAGCATTCGCTGAACTATATTTCTTTTTATCTTTTCAATTCCATTTGATGTTTGAATGTTTCAAATTTTCAGAAGCTCCCTTCAGTGCATCTTTACTCCATAACAGTCTCACTATTGTCTATAAACGGTAGGTATCGTGGGTATTGTGGTCTTTTCAAGACATGTTCTTGAGGATTTAAGTATAAAACCAGAGTGTTTCTCGAGGCACATAAATTTTGGTGTAAACACTTTGGCTAGAAAAAGAAAAAAACGGGCCGGTATTCTGAGAATGAAATTCATTTTTCAGATGCCGCTGCCGTTTGTCGAGGATATTATTAAGGAGAAGTACGAAATCGAGGAGTGTGTTGGTCAAGGAGTCTATGGATGTGCATTCCAAAAGAAGGATCTGGATGATACACATTTTCCGAAGATTTTGAAGATGAGTGAACTCACCAACATGTTCCATGAGAAGGCCTGGAAAACAGAGATCCGTGTACTCTCCAAACTCGAATCGAAAGGATCAAAGCTCTTCCTGAAGTTCTATGAGGCCTTCAAGTGGAAGGATGAGAATGTCACAGATCAGGGCCAACGATTTGGATGTCTCGGTGGGTGATGACTACGGAATCTTGAATTGCAAAAGATATTTTAGTTCTGTCAAAGGGAGGAGACAGCCTTCTCCAATCTATTGAAAATACCCAGTTGAAAAAATTCGCGGTTCCCAACGTTCTCAAAATTGGGTTCGCCCTGGCGAAGGCTCTCCAGATCCTTCACAATATTGGATACCTTCATCGGGACTTGCACGAGAATAACATTCTCTTGCGTAAACCAATTCTTCCGGTGAGTTCGATTCCCTCTGATGCGCAGTATCAGAACTTTTGAATTTCAGGGTGCTCCAGTTACTCTGATCGATTTCGGATTGTGCCTCAATTACCGAACCCGCAGAGGCCGTCGCATTATTCAGATGGGGAACGATGTGAACTTGGCCGGAACGCTGCATGCCAGTCTGAGAACTGAAGAGAAACGTGCTTACAAGGAATGCGACGACTTCGAATCCCTGCTCTACACGCTCTTGACTTGTTCCGGACTGAATCCATTCACTGGGTCCCGGGCAAACGTCTATGCTCAAAAGAGGGACTTTGTGAGTTTTTTTACAATTTCAAATTAAAAGGTTGATGCAATCATTGCATGTTTCTTTTTTTCAGCACGCTCACCCGGAACACTACCTCGGAAGAACTCCTTGGCTTCTCTCGATTTTCCTGTCGATCCAAAACCAGATTGAGTGTTCGGTTTGGAATTCCCAAAAGGTGCTGGATGCCATCGCAAAGAGTTTCTACTTCAATCCGGAGGAATTGGTCACTCATCGTATTGTCGACGGAAGAATCATCATTCATTAAGTTCCCTTTACTGATTCCTTCTATAATTCGAATTACTTTCTCCGCGTATTATCTGCATATTTAACTTCTTTTTCCTCTCCGTAAAATTTCAAATGTGAGCCTTTATCGTGACCCTTAAAATAGAACCGCCCCGTTCCAAGATTCGCAACGAAAAAATTGTCGAAATTTTTCATTAGTAGACACATGTTGTGGTTTTATTCAATCTATAACTACGTCTCATGATATTCCCCATTTCTTAAAATTTCCTTTTATCGCATTGTCATAATATATTTCCCCTTTATACATGTCTAGTAACTATTTTATGTGCGTTTGAATTTATCGGACACAAAGTCAGTGTATTCTATAACTCTTTCTGAATCCTTAACTTTTTCTCTTCCCCCTATTCAAAATATTCAATGTATCCGCTGTGTTTTCTCTATTAACCCGTTTTATGAACGGCTCTTTATACTTGTCAATATTCTAACTATTTCTTCCAATTAGGCTCCATCTTCACTCAATTTCTAGTCTTTCCCGTGTGAGTGTATTTCGTGTTGATTGTCTTTATTCACACCCATGATTACTATAAACCCGATATGCAAACGGGTCTACTCGTCAATTTTCTGTATTCTTATTTGCTCTATTGTGAGCCTTCTCGTGTGTCTCTCGTTCTCGTCTACTCGTTAAAAAATATAAAAAATATAAAAAAAATTGTCTTGTTTATAAGATTAATAATGAGGTCGTCTTAACAGACATCCAAGCATTTGCTGAATTATATTTCTCTTTATCTTTTCAATTACACCAGCCATTTGCTGTTCTCTCAGTTAAGTGGCAGTTTTTGCAGAATCTGCGAAAAATGATCATTTCGGTTGCTGATATACAACACAATTGCGTTCAATTTGAACCATCTGACTCGGTGAGTTTTGTTTTCAAACTTTCTATTCGCGTTATTTACAACAAGAATTCAACTTTTTGCAGATTGCATCGAATCCACTCAAGTCGAGATCGATCATGCTTACAGGGAAGAATGAAGAGCCGGAGGACGTTGTTTCGAAATGGTCTTCAAACAATGACTAGAAACTGAAAGCGAAGCCTTCAACTGCGGTCATCCCAACGAACACCGAGATGGCTTGTCGTCTCACGATTCGGGCCTTGGATCTTTGTCGCGACTCGCCTCGTCTTCAGTTGGAATACAATAGGAAAAAGATTCAGTCATATTTTGTAGCTTTGTTGGTTCTATTTCAGAATAGGTTCCCTAAAAAAAAAAGAAGCCCCTCGAGGATCTTCAAAAATTAGGATCCCTTCGTTTTGAATAGTATGTGTTCATCAAATTCAATAGGTGATCTTTATTAAAGAAAATACCGAAATTCAGTAGGTATCAACAAAAATCGTTGTAAGTAGATCACATTTCCTCCATTTGAACAACTTTCATTTTCAGGATCCAACCCGTACCATAGTCTTCGGCCCTCCAAAATGACTCATTTTCCATTACGGCAATTTCTCCTGAGACTTGATGGTAGCCAAGAGTCAACAGCAATCCATCTTTCATCTGAATGCCTTTTTGTCTGAAATAACTACGGTAGATCTCATACCAACTCAAAATGCTTACCTGTCCCCCACTCTTTTTGCTCCGAACTTTTCCTCGATCTTTTCTAATACTTCCCTTGCTGTAGCCTCTTTTTTGATCCCAAAGGAATATTCTGCACCAACTGGACGCCCATTTTGTAACCAATTTCTAACGAGTTCCATGAAATCCTCTGTTTGAAATCCTATATTTTCATACTTAACCTCAACATGTCGATTCGGCAAGTTTGTCAGAATTCTTCCCCACGATTGTGTTGTCATTGCGTTGTTGTGAATAATCAGTCTTCCTGCCTCTCGGGCAATCTTGCTTTGACTGATAATTGCTTCTTGTAATGGTAGAGCATTCAATAAGGTAAGCACCTTAAGTGGAATCGAGGTGTCCAAGCAGGGCCAGAATTTGTTCAACGCCGTCGTGAGGACTGCAACATTCTCCACTTGGAATTTGATACCTGCAGGAAGGCGGAGAATATGTTCGATTTTGATAGCTAGGGTTTGCAATAGATATTTCCTTTTTCCGAACAACTCTGTGTTGAGTTTCTTCAACACTTCATGGTACTTCATCACATAGGGGAGTCGTTCGATTCTATTTCCGGATGTACATTTGATAGTCAGTTGAATCATTGGAGTATACGGTGGAGTTAGCTTGTTCAGCCAGTAATAATACGGTAACCATTCGGCTTCCGCTTGATCCCGCTTTTGTTGTAGACTGCTTGCTGTGCATTTAGCCATCTTGCGAATTTCGATGTCCTCACTGTTCCACCCTCTGCACGTGTATTTCTCTCTGCGTCGTCGGGAATAATCTGGATGATTTTTATTCCAAACCAGAGGCATCTGTGGCGCTTCATAGTCTGGCAGTTCAAACTGATAGAACCGGGGGCCACTATTTTCTACAGTATCCAAAAGAACTTGGATCACAGTTTTGACAGTTTCCTCTTCTTCAACTGCATCCATTTTCAATCGCAGTTCAAGCGCTTTATCAAGCAGTTGTAGCCTTTTCTCTGCCCTATTCGCTGTATCTGCCGAATTCGGAATCAGTTCGGGCTCCGGCTGTCGTTGTAAATTGATGTCGCCGGGGGTCATCACCTCGCAATTCTTCATAAATCCAAACTTGTCAAGATCTTTGACTATGCCTCCTTCGTCGTTGTCTTTTTGAAAGACGGCGGGTACCTTCTCACCAGGAGGGTAATCTCGATAGATGCCAAGCGTGAAGGTTGTGTTATTCATCACAGTTTCATCTTTCTTAAGTTCCAGATAGTGAATTTTGAATGGCAGACTGTATTCGAGGAGACGGAGAGATGGGCATTTTCGGGATAGTAGGAGTCTGAAAAAAAGAAAAGTTAGTCCTTATATGTAGCTCACTCTTGAACGTGGGATTCAAAAAGAAATGCATTCATTTTTTGTGATTGCACAAAGTTCCACAACCACGCTCACCTCTGACTGGCATCCAAATGTAACATGACTGCCTTCAAGCTCTCATATCCCAATAGTTCGTTGGAAGCCATTTTGATAAGCCTGAAAGATCCAAAATTGAAAAGTATGCAACCGAGATAGTAGGAGAAAGGGAATAGCGAAGGTACAAAAAAGAGAGTAGTCATCCACTGTTGTGGCAGTACATGATGAATGGCCTAACTGTCAGCCAGGGTCTTCAGCACCGACCAGTAGGGACGGGTGACTCTTTTTATCTTGACCTAGAATAAGTATTTTCTCAGATGAGTCCTCACCTTGATTGACACTCACAATTTGATTAGCACCCTTCATCTTTTGTCTACACGTCAGACGACGTAAACTGGTAGCACTATAGATTAAGGAAGAATGGCACTCCCTCTTTTTCTTCCCAGATTGTTCACCTGTTCCATTGTTCGATACTGGCGTTCGTTTGTTCAAATTTTTTGTAGGGATCTGTCTGTCTTCTCCAATTTCGCTGATATAATCTTCTAACATCCTTGACACTAGCTCGATTTATTCAGAAATAACAGCATGCATCCCATTAAACTACATAATACATTTGTTTCAGAGCACACATGCCTGCCAACCGATGCCTTAGCCATCCCAGTCTTCAATGCGTACTACAGTACATAGGTTCGATGTTCAGGTTAGAGATGAAAATTGTTTTACTCTGAACACAATATGCATAGGTATGAGTTAGTTTTAAAGTCAACCTGTTCAAATTTATCTCTATTGTTTACGTGGCCTCGTCATCAGCTTCACTAGAATCATTTTTCTGTACTCTCCTCATTTCTCCCTTAGAGCGATATTTTCCTCTCTATATAATGGCCAAATTCAACATGTTATTATAATAAACTAAGTGAATTCGTAGGCCTCGATATTTTCCGAGGGCACCACATTTACTCTCCCACCTGCTAATTATTTTTATTATTTGCCTCTCCGTTTTCATAGCGCGCAGGCGGAAAAAGACTATTATTATTATTATTCTGCTTCCATAGGCAGGGCTCACAAATTCATATTTTCACTACCTGAACCCTCTTTTTGTCCTCAAGCGGCTATTCAGAGGCATAATAAATCTCATCTTTTTCTAGTTCATTATTCAACATTTTCAGAAATGCCAGTTAGAAGAGGAAGAAGAGAACGAATACCAGAAAGACCTCCAGAAATCAATTTGGCTTCACAGCTCGAGCTAATCGAACAAGATAAACAACGATGTATGAAAATCAATTTTTGGTTGGATATCGGCTATTTCTTGATGTATGTTGGCTTAGCTATTGCAATGTCGAACGGATTCAGTGATTTGGAAATATCGATAATTGGGGCCTTCTCAGTATTTATTATCTTGGGAAAACTTTTCCTGGTAATTTTTGGATTCGTAAAAACACAAGATGCTTCGTGGAACGCTATTGGTCTTATATGTGGTATCAGAATTGCACTTTTGATTCCGTTGGTCGTGGTAACAGTGAGTATTTCCAATGTCTCAGGGGAGAAACAAGACTCGTATGTTGCTTCCATTTCGAAAGTCATCGTTTTTGCCCACTTTACTCAAGCCATTGGTGAGTATTTTTCTCTTTTTTTTTGTAAGAAATGTGATGTTTTCAGCGCCCACACTTCGTTTTTATGCTTTGAGACAAGATCAAATGGAATATGAATTACAAGTGGTCGAAAGAAAAAAGCAGTTCGAGAAAAGATGTCAGTGATTTATATTGGAATTATTTTCGCTTTTGGGTCAAAGTTATTGAGTTCAACTGTCGATCCTTTATTTTCTCTCTATTCTTACAACTGCGGCGGTCAGAAATAAGATTTCGTACCCCATTTTAAGTTACCTTTTTTCGATGGGCCGTACCGAGCCGGTAGAAATTCTTCTACCGGCCCCGTTCGCAACGCTTTTTGGTTTTTTTTGTGATGACATCTACCCCCTGTTTGTGATAAAGTTTTGAACATTTCTTCAGTTTAGCTTGAAATGGGAATCTATTCGAAACCACGTCACTTTAAAAATTTGAAACCACATAGATTTTTGGATGATATCATCGTTTTCAGTTGTTGTGTGTTTTTTGGTGAGTCTCCTTCCCCTCTATTCTTTCCTTCACTATGCTCATTTGATTAGAGGCCAACTCCAAATCACCCATACAAATGTACATAGAGAAAAGTAGTCCCTAGAAGCGGGTGGGGCACACATAGTAATTATGTATCTAGAGTTTGATCATTTTTTTCAGAATGTGGATAAATGCTTTCATCAAATGTGCGAGTAACCAAACTACATACTAACTTTTGATGAGATGATTATTACAACTATCACTGAAAAAAGCAAACAACCGGTGAGGAGTTTCCGATTCTGTTTACTTTCTTTTGAGTAGCTTTCAACAAGGAAACCACTATTTTATAAATTCAGAATTCCTTCGGTACAAATGTTGACGATGGCCTAGCTAGATAACCTCCAAATTTGGGAATCCTCCCGCCACCCTTAACCATATGGGGGTTGTCTAACCAGTTATGGCCCCATGGTCAGTGGCAAAACGTCAGGAAACTGATCAAATATGCCTGCCTACACAACAAACGTTGGCCTCAAAACGTTTAGTAATCATCAAACATTAATCTCCATTAACTTTGCATATGCGTGGGTTATAGTGTTTACTCGAAATTTCAAAGTTTGTCATTTCCATTTGGTGCCAAACTGAATCAGTGACGTGCTCATTATAATTTTGTTTATCTCAAAGTCCCCCCCCCATTCCCGCTCTTACTACCTAATTCTCTTATTTTCGCTTCTCTAAATATTTTTTCTCTCTTTAGGGCGTTGGTGCGTGGGTGTCTTTTGGTGCCAAGCCGCAACTGGCAGTATTTTGTTTTCAAAATGTTTTTGTTCGCCTCTCTCTCTCTACTCTCTCGCCCTATTATTATTATTATTATCATCATCACTTGAATCTAACCTTCTATTCCAGGTAGGGCGTAGTTGGGAAGAGCTTGCTATTTCCCTTTCGGAGCCAGGAGCAACCTGGCAGTGGTATAAATCCCAAAAATGAATGCCAGAGAGATTCCAGATGCTGACTTAATTGCCAAGTTAAAAGAGCTCAAACCGGAAAAATTCCACATGAAAAATGCCACACGAAAAAACACCATCGAGTCCCATCATAAAGATGGGTTGTAAGGTGGCTCTGTCTACAAGTTTCCATCCTCTGTTTGAGTTTCTTCTTCGTTTCCTTCCCATTCGTCGAGAACGTTTCTCCGTCTTACACACTACACTGGCAATGTTATATTCTGGTACTAATACATTGAGGCCCTTATGTCTTATCGATTCTAATAAAGTTGGTATGCATTTCATCTTCCTGTACATACTAGTTGTTTTGAGGGAGAGTACATAGACAAAATTTAATGCCAGGTCGGCATAGACACATAGAGAGGGGTGACCGAGAGCATACGCATTCTAGGCCAGCATCACATATTAGTGGTGGCGGTGGTGGTGGTCAAACAGATGCACAGACCAATGCACCTTCACCAAGCTAGTTGGTTTTTGCGCCGCTTATCTTATTACAGTACACTAAATAACGAAGCGTTGCAAAGTTCCAGGTATTGTACTAGTCCTATCTAAATTTTTCTGTATCCGAAGTTTACCGCTGTGAGCTATAAATTATGAAACTATAGACAGTTTTGCTTGCAAACATCGAGGACAATAAGATGAAGTAAAGGAATTTTTGAGTTTTTTGGCCTTTTCAAAACAGGCGAGCTTCTGAAATGGATGTAATGAACACAAGTTTTTCTGTCATCAGATTTATTTAATGAAAACATTTGTAATACGAAAAAGTTGGGAATCCAAGTTAAACATAAAATTATATCCTGGATCTTCACTTTCTGCATGCTCGCTTCTTTCTGGCTTCCTTGGCTTCCTCTGGTTGGATTGGACCCAAATCGACGATCTCCTTTGGAGAAGAACGCTTTCTTCCTTTCCGTGGCTGCGCTGGTGATACTTCTGGAGTGATTTCTTGGACTACTGGGCTTGGTGGCTGGGTGGTTGGCTTCACTTCTTCTTTCTTTACATCTGGAGTCGGGCGAATCATCTGCTGGAGTTCTTGAACTGTAACTCTGCTCTCCGGATCCTCATCAAGATTGCGTCGAAGAAATCCTTCCTCATCTTCGTTCAGAATCGCCCAATTTGGATGTGTCTCTTCTCGAGTCCATGCAAGACAGTCCGTATTCTTAACATCGGCTCTTTTCCATGGCTTTTGACCGGTTAACATCACAAATAGGGTCATAGTGGCGGCCCATGAATCAGCAGCATATCCATCGGTTGGCACCTTTCGAAGAACTTCAGGGGCAGCGTAGGCTCTAGTGTATCCTGGAGCTATGGTTTTGGTAGTACCAACCTGGCGACGTGAGAGTCCAAAATCCGCTATTTTGGCCTTGTAGCGTTTATCCATGAGAATATTGCATGGTTTGATATCTCCATGAACTAAGTCCAGGCTGTGGATGAATAGCAGTCCGGAGAGAAGCTCTCCGAAAGTACGGAGAGCAATATGGGAAGCATATCCGTTTGATGGAATATGATCGGCCAATGTTTCTTTCGGAGCGAACTCCAAGAAAATGCGAGACCAACTCACACCAGTTTCCAGATCTGTTCCGTTCGCCGATCCCAGAAATTTGATTACATGGCAGCGCTGGGACATCTTGGAAGCCGCCATGGTGACCTCTCTGTGAAGCTACTCTTCGATTTTGAATCTTTCAAAATCCTTCTGAACCTGCTTGAGAGCATATTCAAAGCAGCGGTTTTGCGCTGAGGTTACTTCGAAGACCTCTCCAAAATTCCCACTTCTGATCAGTCGAGGGCGTCGGAAATCGTTGAGGTTGTACTTGGAGGAAATGGAGAGCATTTTTTGATCTGTAAAGAGAAACAGTGTTAGTGAAAGTTAAGAAGAGTATTATTGAAAATTGAAAGGAGCGAGAACCACAGAAGAAAGAGGTTACGAAGGAGTAATAGAGTCCATATGAGGGAATCTGTTTTTTTTTGCTATGGAGACTGAATCTTCTATGAACATTCCCAGCTAAAAATCAATACACGCTATTTATGATTCTGCTTCTCTGCTTCTCTCATTTGTATTCTATTTTGTCCTATACCTCTACGCATCCTTAGATAGTATCTTGACATATTGATTTGGTTTAGGGTGGCTACCACGGTTTAGGGGGGCTACAACGGTTTAGGAGGGCTACCACGGTTTAGGGTGGCTGCCATGGTTTAGGGGGGCTACCACTGTTTAGGATGGCTACTACGGTATAGGGGAGGCTACCATGGTTCAGGGTGGCTACCATGGTTTAGGATGGCTACTACGGTATAGGGGAGGCTACCATGGTTCAGGGTGGCTACCATGGTTTAGGGTGGCTACTACGGTATAGGGGAGGCTACCACGGTTTAGGTGGGATGCCACGGTTCTAAATTTTAGAATGAACATGCATTGATTCGTACACCCTGGAACCCTGGAAGAACAGCATTAACGCATATTTTCAGTTGCCGTTTTTCAACTGATGACATTTATATCCAAGTGAAAAAACGGAAAGTGACCACACTTGCCTCGAACTATATTATACTTACCGAGGTCATCATCAAAAGTTTCCTTCGGCTTGTTATCTTTGGACGATCTGCTGGTCTTCGAATCTTCTTGTTTCCCATTTTACACCCTCTTGGTCGCAAAAAAAAAAGACACCCACTTAATCGAAAAATCCAAAAACTGCTATGTATGTGATCGTATTTATTGATAAACCTCAAAAACTTGCACAAAGAATAAAAGTTCTAATTTTTACATTACAAAAAAGCCATTACAACATTATAATAAGAAAGGGAAAAGGCGAAATTATATGGGTATAGTAATATATAAATGCATACGGAGGGGGGGGGGGGGGGGGAGTAATGAGAACTTATTCCTGCTCCTCAGGATGAGTCGTTCTCCATTGTGCCAAGTCAATATTGTATTGGACTAGTGCTTGCAGATAAAGAGCACGCCGCTGTCTGTTGATAGTCAAGGGTGCCAAATCCTTCGCTACCAACAGTTGGGAATCGGACAGGTTGAGCTTGGTGGCGATTGTCCGAGGGTCATTGATAAATTCTTCAATGATGACCCCCGTCATCTTCGCCTCGATAACCCGAGATAAGATATCATTAAGTCTTGGGCTGCCTCTAACAATCTCCCTCATCCAGAAGACCGTTTCATCTGTCTGAAAATAGAGACGATCAAGAATGTTTCTATCAAAAATATCAGTAGTTTTGGTATCATGAAATTTTAAAATGTTCTAATCATAGATTCGATTTTTTCTAAGGCAGTAAAACTGGACAATTTTACTTACGCCCCCCCCCCCCCTCCCCCAAACATAATGGAACTGAACCTATTGTACTTGGAACCAAAATTTGCATTTTCGGTAGTCTACCCCACACTCTCCAAAACTCATCACTCAAAACACCTTACCGTCCATTTGGTGTAATCCACTCCATGCGATGGGAGATCAATCCCTTCGGCAGCCTAAAAAAATGCATGTATTGAAAATGATCTACATGTTTTCAAATTTCTTACGTCGTTTACGACCAACAGCTCCAAGACCGGTTTGACGGGTCTTCGAAGTGGCGGTGGGACAGGAGCCCGAAGCTGCTGTTCAGCTGGCGCGTTTTGCCGTAGAGACAGGCCTTGAGGGTGGTCATATACACTTAAAGGGGATTGAAGAAGTTGGAGAAGAAGCGACGGTCCTTGTGGTGGGGCTTCTGGTGCGGCTGGGCTTTGACGATGAACTTGTTGCGGGGTTTGAGATGTTGGCAGAAATGTGACGGGAAATGGGCGATCATTCAATGACGAAGAAGCGAATCCAACTGTTGTAAGCATGGACCCGGATCCAGTCTTCGCCATTTTTGATGGTGGCCCTCTTGGCCCTTCACTAGATGTCCTTTGTGAAGTGGTTGCTCCAACGGGTCTTCTCATTCCTAACAAAGCATGCTCACTCTTCCTATTGTCATGCTCCCACTTCTTGAGAGCCTCCTCCTGTTCTCTTTGCTTTTGACGTTCTCGTTCCGCTCTCTGTGACGCTTTTTCCAAAACTCTTTTGCTCATTTTTCCCGTTTCGTGCTCTGCTCCATTGACCTCTTCCATCTTCTCATCCTTTTTGTTTCCTTCTTTTTCCTCGGTTACTTTTTTGTTAGCTGTACTGTGGATGAGCGCGATCTGTAAGTCATAATGCTATAGACTTTAGCAAAGATCCTATAAAGTTTTTTTATGAGGGCGTTTTTCTGACACGAGACGATATATGAACAGAAACGGCACATCTTTTATAGCAAACCAAAGTTCTACAACCTACATTTTCTCTATTACCAGACACCACAGTTAATGGGGTGATGTTCGGAAGATGCTCCAACACAGTTTCTTCTGGCTTCGAAAATCCAATAGTACTGAGCTTCTTCGGGAGAGACGACGAAGACGTTTGATTCAGCTTTTGAGTGCTCGAAACATCCTGAAAATCAAATTGGTTGTTCCATTGAACTTAGCATTTTTGAATCTTACCGTATCGTCCATATCATCCAAAACATTCATAACATTGGTACGGGGATCGGAAGAAGAGGTGGCAGTACGACTGAAAAATGGTTATGTTCACATTTTATCTTCATGTTATTAAGATTTCAAAAAGGTTTTTTCACTTTGAAGTTCTTCAGAATCCGTCCAATTATTTCAAAATCTTAGAATCTCATATTAGCTCATGTTTGCGGATGTGCGTATAACCCATGTAATATTCTAAAATTAAAGAAAACATCTATTCTCCAGGGCGTTTATCAAAACAAAAATTCAAAACAAAATGGGAAACTCACCTAGCCGTATCCCGGGTGCTAGGACCAGCTTGGCTTCCATATGAGGACTCCAAAAACTGTTCCCTTCTGGGGTCCTTCTCCATTTTCTTCTTCTGCTTGACGGTTTGCTTTCCGGCAACTTGAGATGATGATGATGCGGCAGAAGTAGATGTTCCTGAGGAGGTTTGTTCAGGGACTTCTCTTTTCTGCTCCACCTTCTTCTCCTCCTTGGAGTTTTGATCTCCTAGCATTTTAGTAGTTGACCCAGCAGAGGCTGATGGTGTAGAGGAAGTTGTCAAGTTGGCAGAAGCATCGACCGTCGACCTAGAAATTGATCTTGAAACTCAATGTCAGCAAAATGATCATTTTGCTATACTCTCTAGGATTCTGATTTGTTGATTACTGTAGCTTGCAACCAAGATTTAGCTATACCTTAATAAATGGAATGTGAAACTTACGATGTGGTGCTGGCCTGCGTTGCAATGCGATCTACCTCTTCTTTCGCCTTTTTCTTCATGTATGCCGCTCTGAGACGCTTCACTCCCTGAAACACACAAGATTCATCCTAGAACATTCTAGGAGACCACTTACCGACTTGATGTCGCTTTTCAGCACCCAATAGTGCCAAAATGGTCCATCATATCCGACA
This sequence comes from Caenorhabditis sinica, assembly GCA_963932045.1. Taxonomy (NCBI): domain Eukaryota; kingdom Metazoa; phylum Nematoda; class Chromadorea; order Rhabditida; family Rhabditidae; genus Caenorhabditis; species Caenorhabditis sinica. The sequence continues at coordinate 29,260,107 of OZ009938.1, forward strand.
AAGTCCACCAGGAACATTTCGCCTTCTGTCGGTGAGTGGTGAATATCCAGGATGGACTTGAGCTTGTAGTCTGAATAACTGGATTTGTTTCGAGAAAATTGGAGGATCAACTTACTCTTAATAGAATGGTAGACCTCCGGATAGGTATCCACCCTATACTTCTCGAGCACCTCGCGCTGGGATTTCTGAGAAAAATTTTGTTTTGATTTTGATATTAAGATTTCAAGTTTCAACAAATCATGATTCTTTTCCTAGTGTCATGTTGGTTTAATATATAGAAAGTGAATATCAATCAACCCTATGCATCTTTCTCAGTATCCCCAAAAATTATACATTTTGCAACCACTATTTCAAATTTTAAAAACCAATCCTTTGTGTTAACGGCACTTCAAAACAGGAAAGATGGAGCACAGATATCCTATTAGTGGGCTTTCGGTTCTTCAAAGTCTCCTTTTCCTTCAAAGTCACTTTTAACCTTCGGCATTCTTAACATTTGTCTTATCCAATAACTTACTGTCATATCCTTCTCAAGGAGCCATGTCTCCTGGCCATTCACTCTCACTTGGTAACTACAAACTTGACCCTGGTCCTTGTGCCCGAGCACTATGAACTGCCTGCAAAAATAAATTTGGAAAAGTTTTAAAGATAAGGTAAGCTTACTTTTGAAATTTAGATAATCTGGCCATTCTTGGTCGTTCTATTGGAGCGAACGTGACGGGAATCTGTAAAAAGATATTTGGACAAAAGAAGCCGGGAGCAAAAATAGAGTGAAGAAAGCAATGTGTGAAATCGAGTATCTGTCAAGAAATTTGAAGTTACATTTAGAAGATTTGAAATTTAATAGAACACGGTCGAAAAATGTTCCCTAACCCATAGAAGACATGTTGACTACGAAAAAATGGCAAACAGAAGTTTAGGAACATTTGACTAAAAATCAACACGAAGCAGGTGATTTTTAGTTTTTGAGAGGTCTGATGTATTGATCATAAGTCACGTAAATAGTCGGAAAATGACAACGCAAAAAATCAAAACTAACGAATACCTCCTCCCGGGAAGAAACATCGACCATATGACCAGTCTATGTCTGTCTGGGGATTAGTGAATAGAGGTCGGTTGGTGGTCACTGTGGCCACTGTTTCTGTTTTGTGAGTGCTAATGGCGAGGTTAGCAGATGTACAATGTCAACCAAACGTACAATAGGTTGAGACCACTTATTAGGGACACTTGTTGTCCAGGGATTGGTTATGATGTTGGGAATCTGACAGCAAGAATGGGTCCTCATAGTGACGAAGTGGTGGTCAAATGAGGTGATGATGAAATCTGGGATTGTCAGTTCATGGTACAGGAAATGATAAGAAGAGTTATGTGAATATGAAAAGTAGTGTAAGAGACTTGAAGTTACCTCCTCGTCTACTATTCTCTGGATCGCATTTTCAATTTCATACTTTTGATGACCTTGAAAGAAGGAAAACAAGCCTAAAACTCATAAAGCAAAGTAGTACAGTAGTACATACTACAGTACTACTTTGCTTTGACTGAAACGGAATCATGTGACCTAGAGTATTTTACAATTTCGAATCAAATAGCGTTGACAGATTTGTGGTACAGTACCGCTCAGAGGGCGGTAAACTTTCGACATTCTCAGTAGGAAAACGCCAACTTTGAAGGTCTAGGAAAGGGTTCGAATTTGTCCATTTGGTCTAAAGATTCGTGGGTTTAAGCAACAATTCTAGAGCTCTAATTTTGTAATTGATAACTTTTCTTTGCGACGTCATGATAGTTTCTAGAAATGAGTTCATTTGATGCAAAGCAATGAAAAAGAATCAAAATCAAAGCACAGGCAAATTATAGTCAGGTATCCAAGAATTATACAGTATCCGATCATGAGCCTCCTTTCGGTGTTCTTTAAATATTTCCGCATGCTGGCCGCTTTCTACCTCTCACTCCCTCATTATTCTCCACAGCCATTGCTACCATTTCTGCTAACATGTCAGATGTCGATGTACTCCAGTAGAATTGTGGGGGCATGGAGGTAGTTGTCTTGGTGTCCTTCTTTGGAGCCAAAATCTTCTTTTTTGTTTTCTTCTCATCCTCCACAGATTCATATCCATTTCTGTACCACTCGTGCTCTTTGATTTGCTGGATGGTGAGTCTCATCTCAATGTTGTCGCAGAGAATTGAGGTAGCGAAATCTGAAAAAAAAGTTGATATAAGTTGTGAATGCTCAAAACTAACGAGGAATCCGTAAAACTTCGTAGGTTCGGAACATTTTGAAGTTGTTATCATAGACACATATTTAGCACATGTTTCCAAGATTCTAAGAATCTTTGATCTCCACCATCTCAGTGTAACGAGTGGACTCCAGTGTTTTCAGACGCTTCTAGATTATCTCAGAGTTGTCTATGACAAAAATTTCAAAAAATTCCAAACTTGCAAAATCTTGTAGATTCTATCTAATACTCACTTAATGCCTTGTAGTCCAGCATGCACCATGGTTTCTCCATAAGGTCGGTACTCTTCTCCACCCATTGACGATAAGCCACTGACATTCTGAAAGAGATAGGGTGTTTATTTTTTTCCAAAAATGAAACAAAAACTCACTCTTTGGCTGCTTTGTCCCAAGGACGAGAGCCGGCGAGAAGTTCGACAAGCACGATACCAGTCGACCAGATATCTGTGGGTGGACCGTCGAGTTCTGGAAAATTCCAGACTTCTGGAGCAGCATATGGACGAGTGCCAATATGACCGGACACTTTGATGTGGTTGCCATCGGCGTCGAGGTGGCGAGCGGAGAGTCCGAAGTCGGCGATTTTGAGAATTTCTGAAAAACCAGAAATTAGGAACCTTGACTCTTGGTAGCCGCTGCTAGATTAGCTCTTTATTTTTGCTTTTTGCTTTTTTTTCAGATTTGCGGAATCTGCGCACATTGTCAATAAAAAGTGATTGGAATTTTCTTCAAACCTGCATGACACTCACCAAACTTGTTCAACAACAAGTTCTGCGGCTTGATATCACAATGGGTGACACCACACTTGTGCAAATACTCCACTCCTGTTATCAACTGCCGAAAGTACTTCCTCACTATCGCCGGTGGTTGTCCGTTGACTTTCATCTTGTCTCTGAGGGTGCCATTATCCGCAAACTCCATGAAGAAGACGTAGTGGTAGAGCTCCTTTTTCATTCCGAACATCTTGATAATGTTCTCGTGTCCACCATTGATCATCAATCCTTTGTGAAGATGATATTCCGTTTCGATGGTGGTTGGAACGAGTGCAGTGTCCACGTCGATTTGCTTCATTGCAACCTTCATGATTGGATTCTTCGGGAGACGCACGAGGAAGACAGTTGCGTAACCGCCCTTGGCGATTTCTCGGACGGTGTAGTATTCGGTGTATTGACCAAAGTCAGATTCTATCTGAGACGTCCTCATATACGATGACATCTGAAAAAAGTTTTACTTTAAAGAAAATTATAAAAGAAAACTACATGAAATGAGTTAAAGGAAATAAGAAACAGAATAACGTAAGAGGATGAGGGTAAGAAAAATAATCCTCTAGTCAAAACTATTTGAGAAGGTGCATAGCAAAACGCCATTGTTTACTAAAAAGGGGAGGCGAGTGCGATAAAGCGCAATTGCGACAGAGGACTTCAAAATTGTATTGGAATAGGGTGAAATGAACACTGAGCGATTTCAACAAAAAAGGGAAGAAATAGGTTGATTTTAAGTGAGTTCTCGATTAAAAAACTAGAAATTTGAATGATTGTTATACCAATTCTTCTAAAATATCGAAATTGGAAACAACACGTTGCTGGAACTACAAAAAAAGACGGACAATCGGAAAAATGCAACACTAGAAAATCGAAAAACCAGCAAAACAGCTAACTCGAAATGAAGTCACAAATGCAAAAGGAACAGAATCAGTAAGAAAAAAAACGCTATGTGAAATCAGCATTGTTTCTCCTGGGAAGACACCAAAAAAGGAGGGGAGGATGACAATGGGGAGTAGTACACTCACTCACACACATACACACACCACTGTCCCTTTTGTGTATCTATTGTGAGTGACTTTATATGAGTTTTCCTTCTAGTTTGGTAGGTACCCAATGGATCGATATCAGACTATGACCATACTTCAGCTCTCAGGATTATACTCTAGCTGTTAGTTCAGGATCATACTGTAGCTCTTAGTATGAACACCATCTTGGTTTCCTATTAATGAATTCAAAAAGATAAAACTTGAAACAAAAACATTTATTCGGAAGCTTCACCACAATGGAATATCAATTAATGATATGATTTATGAGAACTGCGAACGCCTTCTTCTGGACAATGGTGTTGTCTTCTTCTGGGTCGGTGTCTGATCCTGAACTTTTTCTTCTTTTTCTTTCTTCATAGAAGTCCTTTTCCCTTTTGGTGTAATTCTCTCTGATGGACTTGGATACGGAGCAGGCCTGGCTGGCTCACTTCTTCTTGCTTTTGCTTGAATTTTGTTGCCCTCCAGTGGGTTCAACAGCTTATCTTCAAGGCTTCTTCGCACTTCCTGACCAGTTGACTTTGTCGGAACTCGACCCTTCCCATTTTCATTATTATCATTCTGCACGCTCTGTACACTACGAATCGATTGGCTCGATTGAATTGGAGATACGTTGCTGAGGGATGTGAGGGATAGTTGGCTTGAATACATATCAATCAACGGTTTTAGTGCTACAAGTTGCCATTTCCCAGAATCATTGATTGTTGCAATGGGAGTCCTTCTCAGATTTTGATGAGCAATTCGGAACCACACATGATTCATCACAAAATCGACCGTCGCTCTCTTCTTGGTATCTACCGTCAGCATATTTTTGAGCAAATCTGGAATAATTGGAATGACGACTAGATAAACAATCTCTTAGAAACTTACCAAAAGCAATTCTATCAACTCTAATCCATGGCCCGCAAGAAAAATCAGCAGTTCCTTGACTCCAATTTTTGAATTCATCAGATTTGCTGAAAAATTAAATTATCATATCTTAACAAGTACAGTAAGACTTACGCTGGAATAGGTTGAGTCCATGGCACCGAACCTGCCAACATTTGACACAAAGTCATAGCACATGACCAAACATCTGTAGGTGGACCATCAATATCCTCATTTCCGAAAATTTCCGGAGCTCCATACTTCTCTGTTCCTCTCTTGGAGGGAACCTTTCTGTACTTTCCATTTCCATCTACATGCTCATACGATACTCCAAAATCGATGATTTTTACTTTTCCTAAAATTTAGAGAGATTCAAAAAAAGCCAAAAAATGTTAATATGCATTCTAATCCTAAATATCACAAATAGAAATCTAAAAAAATTGCTCTAAATCCTTAACAACCCGCTTTAAAATTGTGAGATTGTGAGATTGTGAGATCATGAGAATTTTATTTGAACGATTTCACTCACCTTGTTTGGTAATTACTATATTGGAAGGTTTGATGTCCCCATGTGTGATACCTCTCGAGTGAATAAATTTCACTCCATTCATCAGCTGTTGGAAAAAACCACCAGCTTCTGGCTGACTCATTCCATGTTCAGGAATAATGGAACTCAATGTTTGTTTTCCTCCATATTCCAAAAACAGACAAACTTGTCCAGGGAAGTGCTTCACTCCAAACAATCCAATAATATTTTCATTAACATTTCTACTAACTAGGCTCAAGTGAATACTTATTTCTCTTTTAGTCAAAGTTTCCAATTCTGGAGAAGTGAAAGGTACAGTTTTCATCACTATTGGGGCCTGCTCCCTTCCAGCGAGATAAACTAAGTTTACTCGACCGAAGGCGCCAGAGCCAATAGGGTTCCCAATTCTGTATTTGTATTCTTGTCCAAAAAGAACAACACTGAACCCAGTCATTGTCAAAGAGGAACAAAAACCGATGGGAATTAAAAGGAGAAAAAAGTAGTAAAATAGCACGGAGGACGAATAGTAGACACACAGTGGATTGGAAACTGACTGAGTCTTTTGGGGATGCAATACGCGATCAATAGGTACACCAATTGTGTACCTCTTGTCACTCTGTACTAATGAGGAACAATGAGATGGTCGTTGAGATAAAGATAATAAACATTACAGACTGGGAGTGCTAACAGCTGGTACTCAGACAACAACGACTTCCATTGACACTATCAATGTACTTAGACAATAAAACATTGACATGACAAGCTTCAAATTGTCAAACTTCGAGAAATCCTATTTGTATCAGAGATAAGCGGAAGATCATCTTCTGAAATTTTGCGACATTTCGCAACACGTCGTTTTGCAAATGGACATTTCGCAATTGCGACAATCTACAACTAAGTCACTTTTCAACTTCCAAATCTACATTCATAGTAATTAAATCATGTTCAAATTTGTTTTTTTTTCGAAAGTAGACGACTCCCTAGATTGGTTTATGATACTCCAAATAAAATGTGCTCAATATGAATCTTAACCGGACTACTAGGAAGTTGCAAGTGACTGGTTGCGAAATGCCCAGTTGCGAAATATTGTGGTTTTGAAATCGACGTGTTGCGGAATGTCACAGTTGCAAATTGTCGAGGTTGTGAAATCAATGTCATTTTCAAAATGTCTAGTTGCAAAAGGCCCAGTTACGAAAAATTGCGGTTGTGAAATCGATGTGTTCCGGAACGTCACAGTTGCAAAATGTCGCGGTTGTGAAACAAACGTGAATTGCGAAAAGTTCGAGTTGCGAAATGTCGCAGTAGAATAATGTAGCAGTTGCGAAATATCTTGGTTGCAAAATGTCTTTGTTGCAAAATGTCGTGGCTGTGAAATAAAATTACCAGTTGCGAAACGTCTTGGTTGCGAAATGGCTTGGTTTTAAAATTTCGTGGTTGGGGAATCGAAGTAAGTTACCAAATGTCGAATTGAGCGGGAGGAGCAATAAATCAAATTTTGGCGGAATGGCAGAGCGGAAGTTGGAATGCGGTATTCCGCTCATTTTCCTTTTTTGTGTTTTACAAAACAAAAGAAACTATCAGGTAGCAACTTTATTTAATACATAAAATATCACTGAAAAAATTATGTCCATAGAATTTATCCAACTCCATCATTGGCACACCTCGAAAGAGATACTTGAGTATTCCAGAAAGTGAGAGAACTCAAGCATGGCTTCTCTCCCTTTTCCCTGAACAACAACACTTCTATCGACCACTCCAATGTTCATTCTTTCCTGATTCTTTTCTAGAAAACCTCTCTTCAAACCTTTCAAAATCTCCTCCTCCACAAAATCATTCAGTGAATGAATTTCGCAGGTGAGACATCCCAGTCTCAACATGCTTCCTTCACACCAACTCCTTAAAAATCTGTTTAGATCCTTCGGTGTTAGGATTGAATTTTCTAATAAGATGGTCCGACTGTTGCAGAGCAAAAGCATGTCCAGAGACATACTCCGAACACCTTTCAACGCGATTTTATCAAAATTTGAAATCATCATTTTTTGAATGGTTTGAGAACCCGGAGCATGACGGTTAGATAGTAGAATTTTTGGAGCATCATGAAAAGTTTCAAAAACTTCCTCCGGACGATCACAGTGACTGACATCTACAGTTGCAAAGTGGAGACCTTCCACTCCCTCCCGAATAGACTTTGGTCTATAAATTTGGCTACCTTCCAAAAATGCAATCCATTCCAGTTTGCGGTGGAACAAGCTATCAATATGGAGGATCCAGTCTCTTACACTATACTCCAAGCCTAACCAAACTCCACTGTCACTTTCTTCCTCTAAAAAGTACTCTCTATCCACTTCTCCGTATTCATAACCAACGTGAGTGGACATTCCCAAATCCTTCTGTCCGTCATTTCCATCCATAGTGAAATGGTTCAACTTGAAACCACTCTCGACTCGATTCCTTTTCCCAAAACGGACCAGCAGGTGGACTTGTGTGGATACCAGTAGGCAAGTATCCAGACACTTCAGTTTCAAGTCTATCACAAGATGTTTAGTGGCTTTTGAGATCAGCGAGAAGCAGAATCTGTAACGGTTTTTAGGTTTCAATTTTTGGAAGATTGACAATGATTGTAAAAAACTTCTTTCATAATCTCCCTGTTTTTGTAAATGGGAAATCAACTAATTTCGATATATTGAAATTTTGGTGTCTATGGTCTATCTCCTAATGAGCAAAACATTGAACTCACATCACCGGTATATCCATAGTACGTAGAGTAAAAATAACAACATTATCAGGCAAGCAAAGTAGTCGAAACACCATTGCAGACAAATTTATCGACAACAATGAGGCCCCAGCGAGAGGGAGACACCTTGTACGTCTCTTTCCGCAAACGCGCTCTATTGAGAACACCATACACAGTGCTAAGGGTGTGTAGTGTTGTAATATGGTCGTCTGCGCGCGCTCATTGTGTACACAGAGGGTTTACACATTGGAATCGATCGACTCATTTTTTCCCATCGACCTTTTTAAGTACCTTTGGTTTTTGTTTTAGTCTATTTCTCGCTATGTTCTTCCCTTTTCCCCGACAGTTATCCGTTTGTTCGTTTTTTATTTCTCCGTATTTTTAATTTTCCCTACTCTCCTTTCAACTTTTCCCTTTTTTCAGAGAAAAATGGAGCGATCCACCGCCAAAAATCGCGTCGCCGACGTTGCTCAGAAACAGAAACCTCTGTCTGCCTTTAGACTTTGGTGCTACGACAACACTGATGAGTTTGTCGAGAAGTACAAGGCCTACCCTTCCACCGATCTCGAGACCAAGATGAAGACATTCTGGCGACACCATACGACTCAGGAGGAGAAAAATCAGTATTTCGCGAAGGAGAAACGAATTAAAGACGGAAAGGAGGCACCGCCACAAGTCAGGGAGCAGCCTAGAAAGGTAATTTTTTCGAAAGTTTATTTAACACTTATTATCCCAGGGTTTCGACTTTATGCCTCTTGATGACTGTACAAAAATTTCAAACTGGATCTTTTGTATTGGTATTATATGTAGAGGTACCTTGTATACTTCTAACATTTATGACACATATTTCATTAGGCTCCGCCCACTTTTAGCCAAGAGATGTAGCAAAAACTGAAAAAAATGAAAATTTTTCTTTGTAGTGCAAATGACTAGATCTTAACTGGAAACGATTTTTGGCATCATTTTATGAATTTTTTGTGTTGGGACCAAAAAGATATAATGCCATCTTAGCAGAAAAAAATCATGAGTTTTCGTGATTTGATGAAAAAAATTACAAAAATTTTCCAAAACACCATTTTTCTGGGTTGGGGACCATATCAAGCCAACGAGATATTGTCAGATTCGGAATCTACGTCAAATTTTGGCTTAGATCAAATAGGTTTGACAAAAAATTGCGGTATCCACCATTCTTAAAAATAACGAATTTTGTGATGCGTGCAGTCGAAATCCATGGGGTACCCCCCGTTGTGAAAAAAGTGATAGTCACGGATTTGGCTGAAATTTTCCACATAAGTAGCACAACTCAAGACACCATTGCTCCATAAATATGAAGGTCATTCAATGACCCTCCGTCCAGTGGCTAGACTTTCAGTACAGGTAGGTAGGGAAAAATTTTCATTTTTATTCGAGTCTGAAAATCAATAGTGGATACCCCATATATGTTACAATTAGGATTTTCCGAAGTAAAATTTCATCTAGTTTCCAAATTCATTGTTATCTTTGTGGCTTCGCAGAGTCTAAGACGGAAATTATCCGTGTTTCTCATGTATACTTACCCATACTGGAGCTGGTCTTGTATTTTACCCGATAATCATATAGGAATCAACTATCATCCGTCAGAAACACTGTAAATCAATAAGTTTGTGTTAAGTACAACTCATAAACAACGTTCAATTATCAGAAAAGGGTATTCTAAACTTTTTTGCAGTCGGTTTCTTACTATTTCTAAGTTTAACTAGACCTGTTTTACATACTGCTGTAAAACTCTAGAAATGTGACCTTCAGACAGAGCAAAACTATGTTATCTTATGAATTACTAAACAACCTTTTGGAATTACAGTGTTTCTGACGGATGATAGTTGATTCCTATATGATTATCGGGTAAAATACAAGACCAGCTCCAGTATGGGTAAGTATACATGAGAAACACGGATAATTTCCGTCTTAGACTCTGCGAAGCCACAAAGATAACAATGAATTTGGAAACTAGATGAAATTTTACTTTGGAAAATCCGTAATTGTAACAATTATGGGGTATCCACTATTGATTTTCAGACTCGAATAAAAATGAAAATTTTTCCCTACCTACCTGTACTGAAAGTCTAGCCACTGGACGGAGGGTCATTGAATGACCTTCATATTTATGGAGCAATGGTGTCTTGAGTTGTGCTACTTATGTGGAAAATTTCAGCCAAATCCGTGACTATCACTTTTTTCACAACGGGGGGTACCCCATGGATTTCGACTGCACGCATCACAAAATTCGTTATTTTTAAGTATGGTGGATACCGCAATTTTTTGTCAAACCTATTTGATCTAAGCCAAAATTTGACGTAGATTCCGAATCTGACAATATCTCGTTGGCTTGATATGGTCCCCGACCCAGAAAAATGGTGTTTTGGAAAATTTTTGTAATTTTTTCATCAAATCACGAAAACTCATGATTTTTTTCTGCTAAGATGGCATTATATCTTTTTGGTCCCAACACAAAAAATTCATAAAATGATGCCAAAAATCGTTTCCAGTTAAGATCTAGTCATTTGCACTACAAAGAAAAATTTTCATTTTTTTTCAGTTTTTGCTACATCTCTTGGCTAAAAGTGGGCGGAGCCTAATGAAATATGTGTCATAAATGTTAGAAGTATACAAGGTACCTCTACATATAATACCAATACAAAAGATCCAGTTTGAAATTTTTGTACAGTGGCATACTCGATTATCTCGGACAATGAGTGTTAAAGGGGGAGTACACTGATTCCAAAATTTTTGAGATTTTGATATCATTTGACGTAGAATTTCTGAAAGATCAACTTATTCTCTTGGAGCCTAGTCTGAAAATCCCTCCTTCAAAAAATATAGACCAAAAACAGGCCAAAAATTAGTACTGAGAGTGTGCAGATTTTCAGATTTTTCAATTTCGAATTCGTAGAGTGTGTAACGTGAAAAACTGCACATTCTCAGTACTAACTTATGGCCTGTTTTTGGTCTATATCTTTAGAAGGAGGAGCTTTCAGACTAGGCTCCAAGAGAATTAGCTGATCTTTCAGAAATTCTACGTCGATTGGCATGAAAATCTTAACATTTTGAATTATTGGACTCCACCTTTGAGGGGGGTGGGGAAGTCTGGACTAGTAGAGGATACTTTGGATGATTCAAGGATATTGGAATTCTGGAATCTTGAAATCTTCACCTTTACCTTGTGATACCAGTATCCATACCAACATTTTTCTTTTCAGATGGCTCCGTCGATCCAGCAGCAACAAGTTGACCGCCTCGAACCAATTATCGAATCGGAGAATACGGATATCGCCTCAACTACCGTCTCCAGTACCAAAAGAACTGACGCCACCCCATTCGATCCGACTGCACTACACGTTGTCAACTACGCGACGCTGGCAAGTTGGTCTAAGCCACCACCTCGTCCGAAAATCCCATCTCGAAATGACAAGCATCTCGCCCTAGGCAACGACCAGTCAAATACGATGGGAAGCATTGATATGCCGGTGTTCTTCTAATTTTTATTTTCTGTGATATTTCATTTTCTTTATTTACCTTTAAATTACCGTACAACGTGGACATTGTGAAATAAACTGCTTTTGTTCCATCGACGTTCTCTAGTTTCAGTGTAGGGTAGGGTAGATTACTGTTGGTGGGCATGTGTCATGATGATCTTGCTAAGGATACTCTTGCTGTACCCAGAGTGTTTCCCGCGTCCGGTCGGTCTCAATACTTCCTCGACTTTCGGCCTGGATTACTTTAGTCGGAATTTTCATGGTTGTTGTGGATGCTTCCTCGATTCTCGATAGTTGGCTCTGATTGATCCCTTGGTGTTCCTTCATAATGATAGCCTTTTCTTGGACTTTTGTAGGGTGGACAACTGCACTTTGATTTTGGACTGGTAATGTAGGATATCGATTACTGTATTGTTCAAAAGTTTTCTGAAAGCTCCTCCGTCGTCGTTCTCCATTCAGATCTTAGAAGTAATATAAAGTGACCAGAACTAGTCCGTTTGACCTCGAATTTTGTGTGAGTATCTGAGAGATACAGGTCAAATTTTTTTGTAAATTTGGGTCTATACAGTATTGAATACGTGTTTTCTATTGCTCGAGCCGATTTCACCTAAATAGTCATTCAAGTTGGTCATCAATAGTTTCAGCTATTATTGAGTGGGAGCCCATATCTCTACTTCTAGTGAATTTCGGAAGGTCCAGATTACAGTATAATGCAGTATTGGAATTCATATATTTCAAAATTTCTTTTTTTTTTTACTTTCTTAATATCTGAAAAAAATCAAAACTGCTTCTAAACAAAAATTTACTCACAAAATTATTTAGACATTAAATATAAAAAACACATAATTTGGAACCGATGTAGATAGAATTCAAAAGACAGATAGTAAAGAATTGAAGAGGCATATGAAATGGGTTACATCAAAAACTTTTAACGAGAACTAGGACGAGTACTTAGTTCATTCTCGGTTTCTTCCCGCTGCTCGGACCTGGAACACCATAGTCCTCGTAATCGTCCACCTCCTCCTTGATCACACGCTGCTCTCCACTTGTGGATTCCGCCTCACCATCATCTCCGTTTTCTTCATCCTCCTCCTCCACTTCGACTTTGACTTGAATCGGGTGATGGTTCGGCAGTTTGATGTATCCTTTGTTGAGCTGGTTGGCTTGTTCTTCTCGCAACATAGCCCTCCTTCTCTTCCACTCCCAGTAGTATGGGTGCTCTGCACCCTCTGCCGATATGTAGGCCCATTCTGCGTCTGAAACACAAAAGTTAATCAGTGGAACGATTTTTGAATAATCACCTATCTCGGCTTCCGTGGGGTCCTCCTCCTCAAAGTCCCTAGCTTCGCGCGCGTGTGCGTAGAGATCCCTCATCGATGGAATCTCTTCCACTATTTCAGGAATTCCGATCATTCTTCTATTGTAGAGGTACTCGTCGCGTCGAACTAAACTTTTCCGAACTTTATCATTATTGTAAAGGCACCATGAACCTACCCAAATATATCTCATTGTACACGGAATCTTTCGAACGCAAATTTTGCTTAACGTATTCATCTGCCTCTCTGAGAAGTGCCGAGAATGCTGGGGTTCCTGGCACCGGGGGGACTGGTGGTGAGATCGAAGCAATGAATTGGTCGAGAGCCTCGCTGTGTCTTTGGAATTCCTCCTCCGTCGTTGCGTCCTTCAGGTCAAAGTTGTGAGCCCAATTTGGTATTGGGGTGCGAGGTGGCAATTTAGAAGCAGATGAAGCTTCAATTGCGACATATTGTGGAAGTAGGGAAGCAATGTCGACCTCGACATCAGCTCGTGGAGTACGGTAACTTCCGTGTCCCGACTGAGCGTCAAGGAGGGATTGGGCGTAAAGGGTACTTGCTGTACCACTACGAGTACGGCGGGAAGGCCCACTAGAAGAGCTGGAAGTTCCGTTTGAAATGGAGGCTGGCGGGTGGTTAAGAGCTCTTTTGGTGGTCTGGGTAGTGATGGTGTCCTCGTGAGTCGGTGTCTGACCGGCAGCCAACATTCCGATAGGGTCAAAAACTGAAGCCGTACCATTGGCTTCAATGGCTTCGATTGGACGGTTTACACCTGGAACAGAAACTGTATTACAGACAAATAACGTAGTAAAAACAAATTTGTGTTTCAAATTGAACCATATTTATGCCACTTGCTGCGACTTATCAGTTATTTGTTTCCAAATAATCTGGATGGATTTTGCCTTAATTTTCTATAACGAGTCGACAACATTTTGTTAGCTTGGTAACACAAAACTAGATTCTAGAACCTCTAATATTGATTGCTCAGATTAGCTTCCCAAATAATTATAAATCCTAAAACCTCTACCTCTTTTGAGCTCTCCGGACGCAGAATCTTGTCCCTGTTGTTGTTGGCACTGAAGCTGCTTCATGTACACTTCCTGGTTCCAGGCTGGCATTCCGGAATGCATGGATTGTTGAGGAGATGCTGAAATGTCAAATTTTTAAATGCCGGTACTCGAATGTTCTTCTTTTTATGTATGATGCTATAAGTGTTCCAATTCTTCTCCGGACTCCCTCCTCCTCTAACTATCAAAACCTTTATGTACGGAGTCTCCGATGTACTAACCTCTTGGTCGTTGTCCAGGTACCGTACAGTATTCAGCTGGCTGTCCACGGCGGACCTGTTGCAGATGAAAATCCTCACTTGGCTGAGTTTCTTCTGGAAGATTCTAATCATATTTATGCCAAATGTTCTAAAAAATGCTTGCAAACTTCAAATGTGCCTTAAAATTTGTTATCACAGCCTCAACAACTTATTTCGAACATCATTACTCCATTCGAATTGTTATTATAACCACCACAAAAGAAATAAACAGTTCCCAAAACTTACGGCGGCTTTCATGACGTTCGAGACTTGCCCCAAGTGCCGGAACACGACGGTCGGGCGACAATCCATTAGATGTTTGTCCATTGGTTGGAAGTTGACTTGGAAGATGACTCATCTTGAGGATTCCTGAAAATTGTTTGCGTTGTGTGCATTTTTAGAGGGGGGAGGGGTACATATTATAATATGCTTACCTAGATCGTTTACGCGGTCAGAATGAATCGGCGATGGCAGAAGAGAGTGATGGTACCGGTTGGAGGCACTTTTCTTGATGAAGAGTACCTGAAATGATGTTTCTCAAAAAAATAAGTATATGGGGTTTGATGAGGTCGGACGATAAATGAAGAATAATGAAATTTTTCGAGAAAAAAGGCTAAAAAACAAGTGAATGACAAGTTAAAAAAATAGTGAATTACGAATGGAACTAGCGAACGATCAGTTTTCACGTAAGAGACGCAGAGAACGTGTAAGAAAATAGTATAGATCTCTAAGAAACCTAGAATGTTAGAAAAAAAGGGGGAGGGGAGGAAATGGTTATAATATGAGGAATACTGAGTAATACGAAACACAATAACAAGGAGGAAATGTTACGAAATTCTATTTCTGTGAAGTTGACTTTGTCATCGAACCCTCTTGATCACCAAAACATTATCTGTATTGGATTTTGTAATGAAAAAATTATCTGTGTCGGATTTAGTTATGAAAAAACGGGGGAAAATTAAGAAATAAAGAAAATGATTTGATGCGAAAATCGATTTTACTTCCCTTAGTGGCGCCCCGAGTGTTGATGATGAACAATGTTAAACAAAAGAGGAGCAGAGAAAAGGAGGAAAAAAGGAATAGAGAGATGCATACATAGTGGTGGTGGGGGAAGGAGGCTGATAAGTGCACGTGTACTAGAGGGACAGGCAAATGGCCGGGAGGGATGAGGAAAAAAGAGGGAGAAGAAAAAAGAAAAAGAAAAAGTAAGGGGTATAATGTTTTGCTGGGAGCGAACCAAGAAAATGGAAGACGGACGCGAGGAGGGGGGGGGGAATAAGGTGTGACTGATGTGTTCTGACTCATTGTGTATGATGAAATGGTTGTTAATGGAGTACTGAAGTGATTCGAAAAGCACAATATGAGTAAAAAAGAGTTTTCTTTATTGGGTTTTCGAAAGTTAGAGAGAAGATACTTCTTAATGTTTTCAAAGAGGTTTTAGAAGTTGTGGCGAAGACAAAAAAGATAGGAGAAGCACGTCTTCAGGCTTAAAATTTCAAAATCTTCAGAAACCGAATTTTCAAAAATTTCGGTCGTTGGCTGGCTTGGAGTTATTTTAATTTTATTTAAAACCGACCAATAATTAAAAAAGAGAGACTTCACCAGAAAAAAAGTGCACAAGTAAGAATGAAAATACAATACATAAACACGAGGTACGATTTTTGGAAATGCGGGAAATTTCAAAAGGCAGACAAAGAGTGAGTGAAATTTAACTCGACAACGTTTTCTTGGCTCATTCGCATCTTGCATCTCAGTCAGCTTGCCACAGTTTTCTGCAAAACTAGAGAAAAATTCAATTCAAACCGAAAACATACAGTCAGCTTGAAGCATCCAGTATGAGAAAAGTTACTAAATATTTGTTCACAATATCATTTTGAGCCTCAGAAACACGAAAATCATAGTCCCGAATCTTCAACTCTTCAAAAAAAAGCAAAAGTCTCTCTAATAATCTATCAAATGTTGTATGCTTGATGACAGGTAAAGCCAACAAAAATGCATATAAACACTGTAAGTTTTATTGGATACATTTTTCTAATAAACAACAGACAGACAGAAAAAAGCAAATAAAACCGCAAAAATGCTGCAAAAGAAAAAATCGTGAAAGAATGGAACGAATTTAAAAAAACAAAAGCGGCAATAATTCAAATTATTAGAAAACTTGAGACGTATCTTGAAGACGTTGAAAAGTTTCAAGTGAGACGTGTCGGTTTTGATTGAGCCCATCTCTGATGAGTTTTCTGAAAACATATAATTTAGATTATTTATAAAAATGAGTTTTCTGTTACCTCCTTTGCGGCTTTCTGATCTTCGGAAGGACATACAGTGGTATGATGGAAGTCTGTGTTTTCATCGGCATTTTGAACATTTCCTCCAACCACTTGATGGAAAGCATTTTCAATCTCGATGTTCATTGATTGGATGTCCGATATTTGGCACAGTCATTCGATTTGTGAGTGTCGTCTTTGACTGGTCGAATCTATGACGAGTTTTCTGAAAATTCGCAATTTAGATTTTTTATAGAAATGAGTTTTCTCTAACCTTTTTCTCAGCTTTCTGATCTTTGGAAGGGCAAACGATTGGGTGATGGAAGTCGGTGTTTTCATCGGCATTTTGAACATCGTCCTTGCAGTTTGAGCACCCCATAATTTCTCTTGGGCACAAATGATTCCCATCAATTTCCTCCAAGCACTTGATGGAATCCTTTTTTGATCTCCCAGAAGTGGATTGAGGAATCCGGCTCTCATTTGAAGGATCAGACGATTGGCACATTTTCCAGGCTTCAAGTTGCTCCTTGTGTTCTTTTTCATGCTCGATATTTCGATATGTAGCTGGATGATGAGAGGGAGTTTTCTAAAAATTTTTAATTTAGCTTTTTTATAGAAATGAGTTTTCTCTAACCTCCTTTGCGACGGAAGGACAAGCAATGGTATGGGGGAAGTCTCTGTTTTCATCGGCATTTTGGATATTGTCCTTGCAATTTGAGCACATGACATTTGCTCTCGGGCACAAATGATCCCCATCGATTTGCTCCAAACACTTGATGGAATGCTTTTTCAATCTCGATGTTCTTTGCGTGGAGGTTCGGTATTTGACGCAGTCATTCGATTTGTGGCCTTTGGATTCACAGAAAATCCACTTGAATCATTGTCTTTGTGTTATCTAAAAATTGAATTTTTGAAATCTGTCCTTTTTGCATCAGTAAGAAAAAGAAATTATGAAATATCAGAGCGGGATCAAGAAATTAATTATAAGCTGCTACTTTACTACTCAAAAAATCAAAATAATCGAAAGAAATACTTCATTTGATTTTTTAAAGTTTAAAATTTCAATTTTTCTCAGTTTTAGAGAGCTCGACACGTTTAAATACTATAACCAAAAGACGTATCCAAAAATCTAGACCCGATTGAAAAAAAAGTTTGCCAAAATCCGACGATTTTGAAGAAAAATACTAGCAAAAAAGTGATTTCGGAAGTGACTGGCGGACCTCTTGCTAATGATAAAACCGTGGGAAACTGGACCGTGGGAAAATTTAGGCATTTTCCCACGGTCAGAGGAATGTTGCCAAATGGTCAATTTCAATGGGGAAAAGTGGGTTTCTGGGGTAAAAATACACGGGGAATCCAGAAATTTCATTTTTGAAGACCCTAGATGACGTTGGGGATTCAGAAGACGTGACGTCATCTGAAAATTTTTGAAAAATTTCGTTTTCTGAAGACTCCTAGGGTAAAAATACACGGGGAAACTGAAAATCATACTTTTGAAAGCGTCAGATGACGTTGAGGATTCCTTTTTAGTTGAACAATTATTTTTTCACCCTAGAAATCTATAAAAAAATGGAAATTCTTTGAAATTCTAGAAGACGTCACGTCTTCTAAATCCCCAACGTCATCTAGGGTCTTCAAAAATGAAATTTCTGGATTCCCCGTGTATTTTTACCCCAGAAACCCACTTTTCCCCATTGAAATTGACCATTTGGCAACATTCCTCTGACCGTGAGAACTTGGCTTCATTTTCCCACGGTCCAGTTTCCCACGGTTTTATCATTAGCAAGAGGTCCGCCAGTCACTTCCGAAATCACTTTTTTGCTCGTTTTTTCCTTCAAAATCGTCGGATTTTGGCAAACTTTTTTTTCAATCGGGTCTAGATTTTTGGATACGTCTTTTGGTTATAGTATTGAAGCGTGTCGAGCTCTCTAAAACTGAGAAAAATTGAAATTTTAAACTTTAAAAAATCAAATGAAGTATTTCTTTCGATTATTTTGATTTTTTGAGTAGTAAAGTAGCAGCTTATAATTAATTTCTTGATCCCGCTCTGATATTTCATAATTTCTAAAAGGACAGATTTCAAAAATTCAATTTTTAGATAACACAAAGACAATGATTCAAGTGGATTTTCTGCGAATCCAAAGGCCACAAATCGAATGACTGTGTCAAATACGGAACCTCCACGCGAAGAACTTCGAGATTGAAAAAGCATTTCACCAAATGCTTGGAGCAAATCGATGGGGATCAATTGTGCCCGAGAGCAAATGTCATGTGCTCAAATTGCAAGGACGATATCCAAAACGCCGATGAAAACACAGACTTCCCCCATACCATTGCTTGTCTTTTCGTCGCAAAGGAGGTTAGAGAAAACTTGTTTCTATGAATAATCTAAACTACAAATTTTCAGAAAACTCGTCACTTGGCCGAGTCAAAAGACGAGGTCCAGAAGAAACTGGAATCTAGAGATTTGGACCGGGAAAGGAAACTGGAGTCCATGGCTAAAAAGGTCTCAAATATCCACAATGAAAATGGAGAATGATCACATAATGGGCGAACCGGAATCCGCGGAGAAAGTTATCCAGGAAGACATAAAATAAAAAGACGAACAAATTCTTCTGCTTTGGATGAAGTTCGCGAATATGGGGAATCATCAGAAACTCGGAGAAAAATCGATCAAAGAATGTGGAAAGTCGGTAGATATCGGACCTCCAATCAATGAACATCAAGATCGAGAATGCTTTCCATCAAGTGTTTGGAGCAAATCGATGGCGATCAATTGTGCCCGAGAGCAAATGTCATGTGCTCAAAATTCGAGGACGATGTTCAAAATGCCGATGAGAATACAGACTTCCATCACCCCATCGTTTGCCTTTCCAAAGATCTGAGAGCTGAGAAAGAGGTTAGAAACAGCCTATATAAAAAATCTGAGTTACAAATTTTTAGAAAATTCGTCATAGATTGGCCAACTCAAAAGACGAGATCCAGAAAAAACTGGAATCGAGAGTTTTGGATCAGGAGAGGGAACTGGAGTCCATGGCTAAAAAGATCTCAAATATCCGTTTTGAAAATGGAGGATGATCAGATAATGGGCGAATCGGAATCCGCGGAGAAAACTATCCAGGAAAGCATAAAATCAAAAGACGAACAAATTCTTCTGCTTCGGATGAAGTTCGCGAATATGGGGAATTATCAAAAACTCGGAGAAAAATCGATCAAATAATGCGAAAAGTCGGTAGATGCCGATGAAAATCCCGACTTTCACCATGTCATTGTTTGTCATTCCGAAGATCAAAAAGCCAAAGAAAGAGGTTAGCGAAAACTCGCATCCATAAAAAATCTAAATTACAAATTTTCAGAAAACTCGTCAGAGCAAGCGCAGATTGACCCAGTCAAAGCCGACAAGTCTAACTTTAAACTTCCCAACGTCTTCAAGATTAGTCTCAATTCTTCTGATAATTTGATCTATTGTCTCCTTTGTTCTTTCAAATCTGTTCCATTCTTTCACGATTTTTTCTTTTGCATATAATAAATTATCCTTCTAATTTTCTTCTAATAATTTGATTTATTTCCTCTTTTGTTCTTTCAAATCGAATCACTAGTAAATGATATACCGTCAAACCTCTAATAGAAGGGCATGCCCTTCTATTTTTCAACTGCCCTCTCGAAGTGCCCTTATATTGGAGGTGCCCTTCAATTGGGGGTGCCCTTATATTTTTCAATCTGTTGTAGATAAAAACAGATAAACAAAAAATTAGTTCAAATTTGGGAAAAAATCAAACAAAATAATGAAAAATATATTTTTACCAGCCAGAAATGCATAATTTAGACGAAAAATCAACTTATTTTTTGATTATTTCAATCAAATTCTGACACAAACAACTTTTGAGAGTGCCCCTTTAATGGGGGTGCCCTTCTATTGGGGGTGCCCTTATATTTTTCAACTACGCTCTCGAGGTGCCCTTGTATTGGAGGTGCCCTTCAATAGGAGGTGCCCTTCTATTAGAGGTTTTACGGTATTCCTCAGCATCCAGGTGTGATGTAGTATTTTTGCGGTTTTATCTGCACTCTTCTGTCTGATTTTATTCGAAGAAAGATTTCAATAATTTTTCCTGTGTTTAAATGCCTTTCGGTTGGCTTACCATCGTCTCAAACTGACAACATTTGATTAATCATTAGCAATACTTTTGCAACGCGCTCTAACGCAGCATGGCTAAATTTTGAATTTTTTGGATCTGAAATAGATATCTACCGCATCTCAGAACATCCCGAAGGTGCCGTCACAACAAAGACGATAGTACAAAAGAAGGATTTCAAATCTATAGAAGACTTGAGTTCTGGTTTTCAGTGTTTTGGTGGTATTTTTTCTACAGTATCCTACTGATCTATAAACTAGTTATTTTCTCTTCCCACCTAAAAATCACCTCTACAAAGCTCCTGAATTCTTTTCTGAAGTTGTCTTTGGCTGCTATTGGCTTCCGGTCGGCTTCTGGTCCTATCGTTTTCGACAATCGGGAATGGGCAAGTACCTGTAAGAGCAAAAATCCATAAGAATAAAAAAATCTGAGAGCAGTCAAAAACAAAAATAGCAACAAAAGGATAATAAAAATGAGTAACCATACTGGACAAGTGAAAAAAAGAAGAATGATAGATGATGATGACCATTCGGATGATGAAAGGGGATGGATTAAAGATTTTAGTGAATGTGAAGATTTTTGAACAAGAGAGAGGGAGGTGCGCGAAAAAGGGGCGTGGTCTAATAGGGATAATGGACAAATGCCGGTAGTTTATTCTTCTGGGAAGTTTTGGCTGTGTTACAACCATCTTTTTGTTTCAAGTACCGCTCAATCAAAACATATTCATTGTTTTTTTCCCGCGCTCTAACTCCAAACTTTTCCATCTTACCTCCTTCTTTATTTTGGCACTCGCTCGGTTTGGTGATTTACTTTTCTCTTTCTCTTTCTCCGTGTTTCCCCTTTATTGGATTTTCATATTTTTTTCCTTTTCTATTGAATTTTTCCTCTTTCCTTTTTTCATTGGATTTTTTCATTTTTATTGAATTTTGTATTTACAGGGACATCCTTCCCACTCATGACCACCGGTAGCTATAGGACAAGAAGCCAAGTGGATGCAACCACTGGTAGTCGACTTACGACTTCTAGAGCAAAAATTCTCAGGTATTTTTGACCCCCAGATTCTTGAGATGAAAAACTGATAATCAGTCATATCCCCTAATTATCTGAACTCTTAGAAGTTCAGCACGCCTCTAGATTCTCAAGGTTTTGAGGACAGCCTCATATGAAACCATAGCTTTTAGTAACTGGGTTCTTAGAACTTCAGCACGCCTTGCGAACCCAAGCCTTTCACAAATAATGTCTCTATCTCGTTTGCAGAGAATGATGAATACTGTCTCTGTTTCGTTTGCAGCGAATGAGCTGTCTCTACGTCCTCTGTGCTCTCTCTACAGGCCCCTGCTAGTCTTCAGCTCCTTCGATTGTTTTTCAAAAATTTTTTTTATATCATCTACAACAAGTTTCAACTATTATATTGTATCTAGGTCACACCAGATGTGAGGTATCCACAAGAAACCTAGTGAGAAAAATAACAGAGGCTATACATGACTCCCTTATGCAGATTTCAGAACTTCACGTGATTCCAGTATGGCTCAGTAGTAATAGGGCTCTTGGACATGTGCGAAAAAGTGTCCTCAAGTTGTTCTCATTGCCTAAACTTTGATGTCAGCTGATATTTCGGGCCCGAATCTACTCTATGATATACAAAAATGAATTTTGAATTATTTCTTTATTTTAAAATTTTTCTCACGATTCTAGGCAATGACCTACTGAGAAATTTAGATT
Source organism: Caenorhabditis sinica (assembly GCA_963932045.1). Taxonomy (NCBI): domain Eukaryota; kingdom Metazoa; phylum Nematoda; class Chromadorea; order Rhabditida; family Rhabditidae; genus Caenorhabditis; species Caenorhabditis sinica. The sequence continues at coordinate 29,282,518 of OZ009938.1, forward strand.
TTCAATTACTTCTAGGTCACACCAGATGTGAGGTATCACAATGGAAATGTGTCAAAAAGGTAAGGCTGGAGGTAGATGTACCTCTCAACTATATTTGAATGTCTTAGGTACTTTCATGATGTCTCGGTAGTAATAGGGATCTTGGACTTGTACTAAAAAATCACTTCAAGTTGTTCTCATTGCTATAACTTCGATGTCAGCTGATATTTTGGGTCCAAATCTAATTTATGATATACGTCATTGAATATTGAATTATTCCAATAATTTTAAATTTTTATCACAATACTAGACAATGACCTACTTAGAAAATTAGACTTTTAATCGCTTCTAGGTCACACCAGAGATGAGGTATCACAGTGAAAATTTGTCAGAAATGTAAGGCTGGAGGTAGATGTATCTCTCAACTATATTTGAGTGTCATAGGTACTTTCATAATGTCCCAGTAGTAATAGGGCTCTTGGACTTGTATGTAAAAAGCTTTGTCAAGTTGTTCTCATTGCCTAAAATTCGATGTCAACTGATATTTCGGGGCCAAATCTAATCTATGATATACAAAATTGAATTTTGAATAATTCCAATAATTTCAAATTTTTATCACGTCATTAGACAATGACCTACTTAGAAAATTAAACTTTCAATCGCTTCTAGGTCACACCAGATGTGAGGTATCACAATGGAAATGTGTCAAAAAGGTAAGGCTGGAGGTAGATGTACCTCTCAACTATATTTGAATGTCTTAGGTACTTTCATGATGTCTCGGTAGTAATAGGGATCTTGGACTTGTACTAAAAAATCACTTCAAGTTGTTCTCATTGCTATAACTTCGATGTCAGCTGATATTTTGGGTCCAAATCTAATTTATGATATACGTCATTGAATATTGAATTATTCCAATAATTTTAAATTTTTATCACAATACTAGACAATGACCTACTTAGAAAATTAGACTTTTAATCGCTTCTAGGTCACACCAGAGATGAGGTATCACAGTGAAAATTTGTCAGAAATGTAAGGCTGGAGGTAGATGTATCTCTCAACTATATTTGAGTGTCATAGGTACTTTCATAATGTCCCAGTAGTAATAGGGCTCTTGGACTTGTATGTAAAAAGCTTTGTCAAGTTGTTCTCATTGCCTAAAATTCGATGTCAACTGATATTTCGGGGCCAAATCTAATCTATGATATACAAAATTGAATTTTGAATAATTCCAATAATTTCAAATTTTTATCACGTCATTAGACAATGACCTACTTAGAAAATTAAACTTTCAATCGCTTCTAGGTCACACCAGATGTGAGGTATCACAATGGAAATGTGTCAAAAAGGTAAGGCTGGAGGTAGATGTACCTCTCAACTATATTTGAATGTCTTAGGTACTTTCATGATGTCTCGGTAGTAATAGGGATCTTGGACTTGTACTAAAAAATCACTTCAAGTTGTTCTCATTGCCTAAAATTCGATGTCAACTGATATTTCGGGGCCAAATCTAATCTATGATATACAAAATTGAATTTTGAATAATTCCAATAATTTCAAATTTTTATCACGTCATTAGACAATGACCTACTTAGAAAATTAAACTTTCAATCGCTTCTAGGTCACACCAGAGATGAGGTATCACAGTGGAAACATGTCAGAAATCTATTGTAGGATGTAGATGTATCTCTATATTACATTTGAATGTCCTATGTACTTTCATGGTGTCTCGGTAGTAATAGGGATCCTGGACTTGTACTAAAAACGACTTCAAGTTGTTCTCATTGCTTAAACTTCGATGTCATCTGATATTTCTGGTCCAAATCCAACCTATGATATACAAAATCGAAGTTTGAATTATTTCTATATTTTCGAATTTTTATCACGGTTCTAGAGAATGACCTACTTAGAAAATTAGACTTATGATCGCTTCTAGGTCACACCAGAAATAAGGTATCCAAATGTAACTGTGTCAAAAAGGTAAGGTTAGAGGTCGATGAGTCTCTGAAGCATATTTGAGTGTCCTAGGTACTTTCATGATGGCTCGGTAGTAATAGGGATTCTGGACTTTGCGGAAAAACCCCCATCAAGTTGTTCTTCTAGCTATACTTTGGCAAGATACTTCTCATAGTAGCCGTGACCAAGAAACTTAAACTTCTGCACTTGCGCCGAAGACTGTGTTCACTTTACACAGAAAAAGTTTCACCAAGTGACTGAACAGTGTTGTTGCCACATTCAAGTTTTCCATTAATGTTTCCGCCATCCTTTTGGTCAGAAGCAAATCCTTAGCATTCCCCCAAGTCTGCAAATATTGAATCTTTATATGAAAAAACTTCCACTTACCACAGGACTCTTTCCACCACGCTTCCACCAGTCATCCAAATTCATTACCTCGTGGATCACAAAGAGGAATTTTGTGTGGATACAAGAATTCGTACTTCATTGCTGAACTGCTTTCCGATTTTCAAGTTCACGGCTTTCAGCTGGATTCTGCATTCCATTTTCTCGCGAGACGCCACCACTGCCATCTTAGGCTCACACGTGTACAAGGTCACTTTAGGATATGTTGCCTTTACAAGCCTTTATATTTTTCCCTTTCAGACAAAAACTCTTGAATGTCTGTTAAGACGACTTTCTATTTTCCAGGAAATGAACAAGAAAGTTTAATTTTTTTGGATTTTTTATATTTTTTAACTAGTAGAAACACGAGCTGAAACCTATATACAATAATAGAACGAGCAGGGAGGACTCAATTAGATCCCAGGGACCCAGAAATCAGAAGAAAAAGACAAATGAGAAGATGGACTGTGGAAAAGTAGTCAACAGGACTACTTTTATGGGAGAGTCTAAACGCTATTATAAGAAGGAACACAATATTCTGATACGGATGAATTGAATAGACTCAATAAGAATTACAAAAGATGATGTATTGGTATAGAGAATAGAATAATCGGGATGGAAAAAAGAGAAATACGAGGAACCGAATCAAACCGAATGATATGGCAGAGAGAAAAGGAATATAGAAAAGGAATATTAACACGATAGTTCGAGATCACACGTTGTTCGATGGTTTCAAAGCAGAACGTATGTGTCACCAAATTCAACGATATGAAACGACATCTGCTGGTCCGAATCCAGCTTCAACAAGCGAATCGATTCGAAAATCTTGAGATAATCAATACCATAATCGTTTGGAATTCCGAAAATTGTTTCGAACAGTGCACTCATCCATTTGCACTGCTCCGGTAGAGTAGAAGATCACCATTTTCCTGAAAAAGATCACCATTTTCCTGAAAAAGCAAGTTTGGTTGGGAATAGGGCAATAGGAAAAACCTCACCTTTTTATTATAATAGTTTGCATCCTCTATAGATGATCTGGGAGTTAGAGACAAATCCTAAAGTGCTCGATCAAAAGAAGTTGAAATCTGGAACAAAACAAAGAAGATTAGGAGAATTCAAAAAAAAAGTATAGTAGGATTCCTGTGAAGTTCACCTTAGGTTCAAATTCAAAACAAAGAAGTTTAATTTTTTTTTAATTTTTTTATCCTAGTAGAGTCGAGAGAAGAGAATACTAAAGAAATGGGCAGGGTGAGTAAGAGCGACCAATTGGGTCGACTGACCATGGAAATCACTAGTAAGAATGATACATGAAAGTGGGCTGCAATGGATAAAGGAACAAACACAATACTCGGAATCAAATCAGGAGAGGAAAATAATACAAGTAAAGGAAAGGTAATTGAGATGTAATATATATCTCATACAATCAAATCATAGATCAAAAGAGGCCAATAATGTTGCGATAAGGAAATATGAATACCCACTACTGAATCACAAAGGATAATTATAATCTAGGGAGGATGGAATAAAAAATCAGTAAATTACATTCGGAAAGCATCATGAGGGGATAGTAATATAATCATACGTGACCTAGAAAAGCGGGAAAACATCATAATCATAAGATGCCAGGAAATGTATACACAATGAATCACGAGAGAATAAGGGGTGACTGTAATGAGGGAAGAAGAGAATATTAGTCACTAAGAGAATAATCATTATCCAGATACTACTAGAATAATCGGAACACATTGAAAATCAATTGAAAACAGACTATAGGGGGGGCTTTTATATCACTGAATATCAAACCATATAGAATAGAGACCGGGGAAAAATACATTATCATAAGAGGCTAATAATATCATGATCACAAGGGGACATGAAACTGTGACAAAAATGATAATTACAGATTAGAATGGAAATGAGACGTATTACAGTAGAAATGATGAAAAGACAAGTCTCATAAATAATATTAAAAAAACACTACAAATGCTGGAACGACACGACTCAATAAATAATTCTACTCCCAATCAAACTTGGCAGTCTCATCAAATTTGTCTTCGTCTTTGGCAGCTGCGATGAGAAACTCCAGATCGACATCGCGATTCTCTTTCCACTGGTCATGAAGAATACCGAGACGTCTGTGATTCGGCCCAACAAGCTTCAAGTTTGTGAACATCTGTTCAACATCACGGTGAACCACTGCCTTGCGAAATTTCTCCGTTGCTCCAAAGTCCAGAAGAATCAAACGAGATTTCTGAAAAAACGGAATTGATTGATCATTGACCCGAAATCATTTTTCACACGGAAAATCACTCAAAATATAACCCACCTCCTCGCTTTTTGACTCGACAATATTTCCGAGATGGATATCGCCGTGAACAACGGATTGCTTGTGGATACCATCGATCAAAGTAAGCAGATGATACAGAAGAAGAGAGACAGTCTTATCACTGAATGTTGGGCCATGAGTCTCTACGCGATCCCAGATGGAAAGTCCTTCAAGACTCATTGCTGAAAAAATGTTTGAATTATTCTTCAAAGAAGTTTGACCTACTGAAAAGAGCACCATGAGTTGGCGAAACAAGGAGTTCGAAAGGGGTCGGGCAGTAGTGATGGGGCTCCAGCTTCTCCAGAAGACGGAACTCGTCCTTCAGCCTTGCGGTGTCTTCATTTTTCATCTGTTTCAAGGCGACAATATCCCCAAACTCCAGAGATCTCGCTTTAAAAACAAGAGAAAATTCGCCTTCTCCGAGTTTCGCTGTCACTTCGTACTTTCCATCGATTATTTGTCCCGTTTTGCACAATCTGGAATTTGTTTTAAAATTTGTCATGTTATTCTTTCAAACTCACTGCATTGTATTGGATGAAGGAAAGGTCAGGAAAGTGATGAACTGAAAATTTCGATATTTATTTCAAGTTGAAATCTGATAGTGATACAAAGAATGAGAACTGGATTAATAATAACCTTCAAAAGATTCAATAGTTTTTATATTCCCAGTTCTTATCCTTTGTACCACTCTAGCGAAAAAGAGAAGAGATAAAGTGTGATGGTATTATTTGTTTCAGCCGAAGCCTGGATGCCTGGAAAAGGCGACCGAAATACCAACACAGAGAAAATAATAAAGTTTGAGGCCGAAAAAAGAAATAGCTATTTCGCAGTTTCTTGAACAAAACTGGGTAGTATTTTTTCGTAGAGGTTTCCGTGCCAAATGCAGCAAATTAGGTTCCAAAATTGCCTGGTCCAATCTTCTCGCTGCTCTTAGATTTCGAATTGTTCCGAATGCGGAAGTTCTTTTCAAGATAGCCTTTTTCCTGAAAAAGCAAGTTTTGTTGGGAATGGGGCAATAGAAAAAACCTCACCCTTTTATTATATAATAATAGTTTGCATCCTCTGTAGATGATGTGGGACCTTGAGACGTTATCGATCAAAAGAAGTTGAAATCTGGAACAAAATGAAAACAATTAGAAGAATTCAAAAAGAAAGTATAGTAGGATTCCTGTGAAGGGCACCTTAGGTTTAAATTCAAAACAAAGAAGTTTAATTTTTTTTAATTTTTTTATCCTAGTAGAGTCGAGAGAAGAGTATACAGAAAAAAGATAGCAGGGTGAGTAGCGACCAATTGAGTCGACTGACCATATGAAATACAAGTATAATTGATAATGTGTTGGGACAAGGAAAGATGAATACCCACTCACTGAATCACAATAGAGTAATTATAATCTAGGGTGGATGGAAGAGAAAATCAGTAAACTACATTTGGAAAGCATCATGAGGGGACAGTAATATAATCATACGTGGCCTAGAAAAGCGGGAAAACATCATAATCATAAGGTGCCAGGAAATGTATACACAATGAATCACGAGAGAATAAGGGGTGACTGAATGAGGGAATGAGAGACATTTAGTCACTTACAGAAAAATTAATATTCAGATACTACTAGTATGATCGTGACACATTGAAAATCAAATGAAAAAAGAGACTATAGGGGGCTATTAAATCAATGAAAATCAAACCATATTGAATAGAGACAGGCTACCAATCATAAACATAAGAGGCTAATACTACCATAATCACAAGGGTCTCGTCATCTATTTTGCGTCTGGCAAGTCTTCTTGTGCAATACCCCACGACTGCAAATATTGAATGTTTATATGAAAAAGAAAACTTCCACTCACGATTGGATTCTGTCCTTTGCGCTTCCACCACCCGTCTTTATTCATGTTTTCATAGATTACGTACAAGTACTTGGTGTGCCGGCACGTGATGGTCCAATCCTCCCAAATCTTTCGATCATCCTCCCCGTCTCCAGAATCCCAGATCTGCTTAGTCGTCGGACGCTCTCGGTCCAGGAGCTCGGCAATTCCCACGATCTCAATCGTGAACCTAAAGAAAAACAAGCTACATTGCATAACCCTCGAAGTACTCACTTGAGTTGCTGTCGGCCGATCGAGATGTCGAAAGGTCTGAGAGTGATCTCGATATCCACTTTTTCGCGCGATCCAATGACGAACTTATTCGGCTTACAGTAGACCAGTCCTTTTTTGGGGAATTCAACCTTGACAATCACAGTGATGGGCTCGTTGTTTTCAATTGTGAGCTTGAACATCTTGGACACCGTTGGATCCGTCTTCACCTAAAACACTTTGTTTTAGGATCAACTCAAGTTTGTTGGCAACTCACGAATTCATCAGGAGAGAATGTGATGCGATTGAGTTGGATGAAGTGATTCGATAGAGGAGCCATTTTCCTGAAACAGAAAAATTGCTACCCGTTTAAGATAAGAATGACACAACCAGTGCAATCAGATTTTGGTGACAAGCCTAATTTTCAGTTAATTTGATTTACCAGCTAGTTAAAGTACAAACTGACAGCCTTAAGTTTTTGGGAGCCTCTCAGTGCTTGCTTTAACCTTATGATGCTAAATACCCCGGATAATGTCTCTTGCTTTTTTCACAACAAGCATAGTTAAAGTAAATGTTTCATATTGTTCTAAATATTGGACTTAATGATGAAACGGCTATTTTCTAAATGTGCCTTCCTTATCATTTCCATGTATGGGAAAATCGAGTTCGATAAGCTTATTTTATCAAAACCTTTCACTTGTTGTAATTTTTGGTTCTCATCAACGTCTATGATTTCATTGTCTATTATTATTGATTTGAGAGATAAGTAATTTTGAAAACTAGAAGAAAATAAACTCACGTTTCAAACCTTGTTTAACAAGCGGGAAGACACGAAGGCGCGACTGCTGAAAATTTCGAAATTTATTTCAAGTTGAAATTTGATAGTGATACAAAGAATGAGAACGGGATTAATGATAACCTTTAAAAAATTCAATAGTTTTTATTTCCCCAGTTCTTATTTTTTGTGCCACTCTTGCGAGGAAAAGAAAAGAGAGAAAGTGTGATGGTATTATTTTTCTCAGCCAAAGCCTGGATGCCTGAAAAGGCGACCGAAATACCAACACAGAAAGAAAAAGCAAGAATTCAAGACCGATAAGAGAAAAAGTGGCAATGTTCCAGTTTCTTGAACGAAATCCTGAGCCCGGAGACCCATGGTCAAATCCAAAAAACCATAAAATGGTAGAAAGGTCGATAACCCAATTTAAAAGTTAAATGTCTCTGAAGTTGACAAAATTTATCTATCCAATGCTCATATGAGTCTACTCACTATCGTTTTCAAAACGGCAAAATTTAGAGGAACTTGGTATCGCCAGCTAGTTTCAGAAAATCCTACAGGCTGTTCCATTTAGCTTACGGTCAAGTTTGACCCCTGATATTTTGGTATAGTTTGGGTTTCAGAACCCAAGATTAGGTCCACGAAACTGGAACAGAACCATAGAATATGAAGAAAGAAGTTCAGAATAAAATTTGATGAGCGAATGCGAGAAGTGTCTCAAGAACTAAACAAAGAAGAGGAATGAGATTATGAGAAGTGGAAAAATTGGAAAAAAGGAAAACTGGCAAAATACCTGATGCATTGATTTTTTTCTTGTTTATCTGAAAATCCTGAAAAAGTTTAGGATTATGATGGAAAAACCTCAGTAGGAATTGGAGTCTAGTGGTAAGAAATAGGAAGGGTGATCATCTTGAGTGATACTTCTGTTGTTTGGACCGTCTTGAGGAATGAAATTTTTCTGAAAAAATAGGATGTTAAGTAGCGAGTCCAGAGAAGAGCTGAAGTTGTTGAAGCTGTTCTAAATTGAGTAGTGGTAATTCTTCCAATGATATTCTTCATTTTGGACAATTGAATGATGCTGCTGAATGGATAGGCTGAAAATAGGATTACATAGTGAAAATGGAGTTGAAGAAATCATTAGTACTAGAGTCGCAGGTTGTTGAACATCCAAAATAATTGAAGATCTGAAAAACACAAAGAGTCCAGACAACACAAAAAGTATAATAAAAAGTCCAAGTGGTCAATTTGACCAGTGTCTTCGACACATTTCAAAAGATCTTCTGAAGATCTAATGAAAACTCTAGCTCTAGTCTCGAAGACTAGTGCAATCAAACCACCAGGACTAAACATCCTTATTTGATTGCAATCCATCGGTTGCATTTCCTCAAATTTTTCTTATCCCTTTCGGTCGTCCTTTAAAAAAAAAACACAAAAAACATACGCCTAGAACCTGGAAATACAACTATTTTTTGTTTACCTTCCATCGGTCGATTCCTTGCTGATCATGTAGAATTTGTGCGGTAATAACAATGTGGTTTCTTTTTTACTTTACCTTTTTTGTGTGAAGACCATTGTGAAGACCAGCGAATTACACAAGAAAAATGAAATAAAAAATTGAAATTATGTTGGAAAATAGATTCTGAAGCCAAGCTGTAATGCAGCTATAGGCCAGAATGTCTCTCATTTTGAGGTATCCCCTTAACTCATTATCTCAATTCTCAACCCAATAATCTCACAATGCTTGGCTCTATTGTAGCTTGGTTCAATGAAAAAAGTGAAGAAAAAAAGAAGAAATGAAAAGAAAAGAATAAGAAAACGGAAAAGTGGAAGATAATAGATGTTGGTTGGCACCTTTCTCTGTGAAAGTGAACATTAGTGCCGTGATCAGTAAAGCGCTGAAACATCGCAAATCTAATACTACAATAGAGCCAAGTCATTCAGCAGTACCCTAAACAATCTATACCTTAACCAACTAACCATACCTAATGCCCATCCCCACCAAGGTAAAGTCGGATCTACGCAGATGCAGATCCCCTTTTCACCTCTGTGTATGTCCCCTTAAACCCAAGAGCAAAGTACAGTAATCTGAATGAACTCCCTCCCTCCGCGCGCTCCAAACTCACCTTCTGAAACCTAATTCTCAAAATCTAAAAGTCCTTAAGGGACAAAATAAAAATAAACTGACTTCCACTCCTTCGAATCGATCGTCCTCATCTCAATCCTTCTCAAACTCCATCTCTCGATTTTGGGCCATTTTACATCCGAATTTCCATCCGTTTGTTGTTGATTTCGACTGGAATTCACAGTAAACCATCTTAGAAGATTCCTCTTGTTGTTGATTTGCCACCAATGGCTCTTTCCTAGAAGAATGATTGATATTTTTCTTGAAATTTTGGAAGAAAATTTTTTAGTAATTTTTTTTGCCCAAAATTCGAGAAATTTCTTGAAAAATGTTGTTTTTTTATACTTTTTCTTACTGAATCTATTGAGAAACCTTAGTCTCTTCCCGATTTCATAACTTTTTCCTACAATTTCCAAGAAATGTTAACTTTTTTCTCACTTTTTTCGTCGATTTTTGACCCTACTTCAAAAAAGCGTTGTAGGAAGCCGGCATGATGTGGCATTTTTGTGAAAAGTTTTTTAAAAATTCAACCGGGTTCTGTTTTACATGTCTACAGAAAATCAGACAAAAATCTCAAAAATTGAGAACTTTATGAATTTTTTAAGTTTTTCAACATAAAAGTAGATGTAACTCAATTTTTTTGCTAGTAAACATACCTTAATTTTTACATCAATCGATCTGTCGTGAAGAGTAGATGTCCATAAAAAAAAATTTGACTTCAATCGGACCACTTTTAGGAGGTTTATGGAGCAAAAACTGAGAGCAAACTGCAAATTTTTACCCCCTGAAAGCTCCAACTGGCCAGTTGGGCGGTGCCACGTGGCGTTTCGTGGATGCCCTAGTTTCTTGTTTACGGCTTCTAGAACCTTTTTTGTAGTTTGTAGTTTGGTCAAATTGTTTGTAGTTTGGTCAATAAAAATGTATTCAGGGGTAAAAAGACATGGGGAATCCGAATTTTTTGGTTTTGAAGTCGTCACATGCTCCCACGTCTTCTGAAGACGTCAGATAAGCATTGACATAGAGAATCCACTGAATCTCACGAACAGTATGACAAAAGTGACCTTTGTATCACGTTGGACTCCATATAATGTGACAATGATCAAGCTTTGACTTGATTTTATTTTGAAGCAAATCAGAAGACGTCAGGGCTCCAGAAGACGTCAAAATAGAGAATCCAATAAATCTCACAAACGTTATGACAAAAGTGGTCACTGTCTTATATTGTTGGACTCCATATAATGTGACAATGATCAAGCTTTGACTTGATTTTATTTTGAAGCAAATCAGAAGACGTCAGGGCTCCAGAAGACGTCAAAATAGAGAATCCAATGAATCTCACAAACGTTATGACAAAAGTGGTCACTGTCTTATATTGTTGGACTCCATATAATGTGACAATGATCAAGCTTGGCTTGATTTTATTTTGAAGCAAATCAGAAGACGTCAGGGCTCCAGAAGACGTTAAAAAAGAGAATCCAATGAATCTCACGAACGGTATAACCAAAGTGGTCAATGTCTTATATTGTTAGACTCCTTATGATGTGACAATGATCAAGCTTTGACTTGATTATATTTTGAAGCAATGGGGGCTTCAGAAGACGTTGACATAGAGAATCCAATGAATCTCACAAACAGTAGTTATGAAGTGGTCGATGTCGCACATGATTTGACTCAATAAGAATAAGAATCTTCCAGCGCATACAAGAAATGAATACAAAGCTTTATAGCAAGACTACCTCAAACTGTGACTATGTAGGATGCTATAATACCATTAAATCAGATTTTGAATCTTCCAAGGCAGAATAGAAATGAATATGAGCATGAGAGGCTTTCTGAACAACGAGCACAACCAACTCTGACGTGTATCCTTGTTGAATCTTGTCGAAGTTTCTACGAATCTCCTCAATCTCCTCTTTAATTCTCCTGGAGTCGCCTTTTCCAGCTCCGACACGATAGATGACGCTTTTGGCTGTAAGTTTCTTCACATCCACCTCATAAGCTTTGACACATGTTGGGAACATCACATCGAGCTTCTGGATCTTGTATTCACGCTATTCTTGCTTGTAGCTGAAACATCCGAGTTGTGTGCCGTGCTTCAACGAGTATGCAACACCGACAATCGATGGCATCCATTTTATTGCGGGAACGATCATCGAGAGTACGAGCGGCTCCATTAGAGGCCTCAAATCCAGTAAACTGAGTGTGCTAGCACAGCTTCTGGTTGAGGGCTTCCGCGTTGCACACTATTTCCACAAATATCTCATGGGGTTTCCACATGGAAGTTGGTTGCTCCACACTTTAAGTTGGACTCCTTTTGGATTTCTCATCTTGTCGATGGCCTGCTAGCACAATTATATAGTTTTCATTCCAACCGACTTCTCATAGTGCTTCATGACGTGCACGTCTGGCTTTTTGTTACGAGCACCTCCGACAATTATGTTAACCTTCTTCTTCATCCAGTGCTTCATGGCTCTCTTGATGCCGTGATTGTCACTGAACCTCATCTCACGAAAGGACTTTTTTCGATTTTTTATCCACTTTGATTCTTTGGTCAATGCAGTTCTTGTAGAGACAATCGCAGAAGTCACTGAAAAAGATATCATATAATAGTTAATAGCCATTCTATGGGAGAGTTGAATAAGGGTTTGTGACAGATTACTCACTTTATTCGTGGAATGTCTTTCACATGTCATGCTCTGAGGAAAACTAAAATTCACCTTGCCTGTCTCTTTTCGATGGCTCCATAGAACGAAGCCACGGCAACACGGTAGATGTGTGCTGGTTCGATGAATTTGGAATGTGTATTCAGCTTTCACCGAGAATATTATTATCTTTTGGGTTAGAATCCAATCTATAAAATAGACACATGAGATTTGAACTATTTCCTTTTCTCTATTAGCAGCCAAACTTCTTTTTAGTCATCTACAACGATTTTCAACTATTATGTTGTATCTAGGTCAGAGCAGATGTGAGATATCAGGTAGTAACCTAGTAAAAAAGATAAGATAGGTGATACGTAAGTCACTCATGCAGTTTTCAGAACCTTATGTGATTCCAATATGGCTCAGTAGTAATAGGGGTCCTGGACTTGTACTAAAAAACCACTTTAAGTTGTTCTCATTGCTTAAACTTCGATGTCAGCTGATATTTCGGGTCCAAATCTTACCTATGATATACAAAAATGAATTTTGAATTTTTTCTATATTTTCAAATTTTTATCACGATACTAGACAATGACCTACTTAGAATATTAGGTTTTCAATCACTTCTAGGTCACACCGGAGATGAGGTATCAAAATGGAAATATGTCAGAAAAGTAAGGCTGGAGGTAGATGCATCTATGAATTATATTTGAATGTCCTAGGTACACTCATGATGCGTCGGTAGTAATGGGGATCCTGGACTTTGCGAAAAAAACCTCATCAAGTTGTTTTCCTAGCTAGAACTTTTTTCCTTCCTTCTCAACAATTTCAGCATCCGCATAACATATCTGCAACTATTGAATATTGATATGAAAAAAAAAAACACTTCCACTCACGATACAATCCTTTCCGTTACATCTTTTTTTTCGACCAATCGTCGATCCCATCGTACACAGCATAGATTAACTTGTCGTGGAGCAGAGGTGCTCGGAATTCCGTCTTCCGTCTTCCGTCTTCCGCCTGTTTTTTCACTTCCGTCTTCCGTCTTCCGTTTTCCGTCAAAAATTTTCCGACTACTTCCGTCTTCCGGATTTTTTTGAAAAAAAAAATTTCACGGAAGTCCCAAAATTTTTGATTTTTCCAAATCGAAAACTATTTTTTTCTGATTTTCGGACTTTTCCTAACACTAGTGATTACGGTTTCCAACACTTTTGGCACTTTTAGGCTGAGACAGTCACTTCCGTCTTCCGTCTACTTCCGTCTTCCGCCTATTTTTTCACTTCCGTCTTCCGTGTTCCGTCTTCCGTCATAAAAAATTTACTTCCGTCTTCCGCATAAAAAAAATTCTCTTCCGCGCACCTCTGTCGTGGAGGAGACCAGATTCCGAGATTTCTGGTTCCAAGATCCATTTTTCTCCGAGATTTTCTGATAGTAAAATCATCTTTCCTTGGTTGTTTTCCTCCTTGGCACGTTGGATGAAATCATTACTGGTGGTGCTCTGAAATTGAATGTATCCTCTCATCATCTCTCCATCTCTGTTGGAATCGGATTGCGATATCTCCCTGTAATGATATATGATGTAGTTTCGATAAGAACAGAAAAACAACTTACAGCAACTTGAAATTTTTTGGCAGATCACGACCATAGAATATCGAAATTCATATTCCATATATTCATATCAAAAAAAGATTCAATTCATTTCTCCCTCACCCCCCCCCCTCTTAATTTCTGAAAAGGAAAGAAAAATAAAAAAAAATCAAGTTTCAATGAACTTTATTCAATCAAATCACATCAGTCAAATCATATCAATAATCGCAAGTACAATCTCTTACACATCCTCGTTCTCCATCTAGTGATATGCTCCATGCCCTGCATCTGGCAAGTCAGTATGCTCAATTCCCCAGGTCTGCAAATATTGAATATTTACATGAAAACCAAAACTTCCACTTACGATCGGACTCATTCCGTCGCGTTTCCACCACCCCTCCTTATTCATCCCGGAATAGATGATATGGACGATTTTTGTGTGAATCCAAGTGCAGGTGAAAGCCTCCCAGAGATCAGCGTTGCTCCACATCTCCTCGGCCGTTGGTCTTGGGCGGTCTTCAATCTCACGAATGCCGACACAACGAATGGTGAACCTAAGAAAAAACAAACTACATTGCATAACCGTCAAATTACTCACTTATGAAATTTTTTTCCGAGAGACACGTCGAGAGCATTCGTTGTGATCCGAAATATCATGCTCTCGCGCGATGCCACCACAGCTTCATTCGGCTGACAACTGACCAACTTCTTTGCACTGAATTTGATTTTCACCAATACATCACATGGCTCATTGTTTTTGACTTCGATGAAGAACGTCTCAGATGCAGTTGGATCGAAACAAATCTAAAACACTTTGTTTTAGTTTTAACCAAGTTTGTTGGAAACTCACAAAATCGTCCGGAGAGAACGTGATGAGATTCAATTGGTTCTGATCGTTTGTAAGGGGCGCCATTTTTCTGAAACAGAAAAATTGTTGCCCGTTTAAGATAAGAATCACACAAATAGTGCAATCCAATTCAGCCAAGTTGTCAGCATAGTTGATTTCCCAGCTGGTCAAAGTACAAACTGACAGCTTCCAATTTTTGGGAACTACTCAGTGCTGCTCTACGATGATGAATACCCCGGATGTCTTTTCCTCTCTCACAGCAAGCATAGAAGACTTGTTCTTGATAAAACAGATATGCTACACAACTTTTGCACCTGCGCTGACCGCTTGTGCAGAAATTAAACCAGAAAAAGTGTCAGTTGCAAAACTGAAGTCGAACCCGGGAGGAACAAAATGGAAGCTCTGATTCGAGAGTGAGAACTGCAAACTTTAACACCAATATTGATATTGTGAGCTCCATAATACTTCTTGGTCATGGATAAACTTCAATCTGAGAATGACACCGAGAGTTTGAGCTGCTCCGCCAGCTGCAGCCCATTTTTTCCTGTAGTGGAAGAAAACAGAAACTTGATACTGTGATCTCTAACAACAATCAAAAGGAAACAGGATAAGAAACCAAAAGTCGCAATCAACTTTAGGGACTTATCCAAAGATGAATACAACGGATGATGCAGACTTCCAATTGAAAGAAACTAACTCCATAGATACCAATAGCGAATTCTCGCTGACGACTTCTCACTTTTTGATCTGATATCCTGATACTTGCGACCCAATCAAATCATAGATTCCTGAGAATAAGCGAAAAGATGATATGATCGTAACACTGAAGAGACAAGATGATTCCAACATTGTGGCAGACATCATCCCAAAGAAAAAATGTGAAATCAAAGAGAACACCAATGCTGTTTCACTTAGAAAAACAGGTCTTAATACCAGTCTTGATGTTGTCGATTCCATAATACTTGTTGGTCAAGGATGGAGTATTATCAGAGGCAGACACTGTCGCCCAGACCAGCCAATCTTGAAGATGTGGTTTTCTGAGCCACTGGAACTTACGATTTGTCTTTTTCCCGAAAAAGGGGAACATCGAATCATCAAAAAAGCCATCAAGGCATACCGGAATCGGATCATTCTGTCATTATGAAGTACACTCTTCCAAGGATGCAGACAGCAGATGATGTTGCAAAGCTGGCTCTCAATGTAGATAAGTACTTTGCAGATCAGCTACCTAAGTACTTTCTAACGATTGCGGACACTTATTTGATCTCTTGATACTGGCGATCCAATCGATAGACTGATACTTAATACAGAATCAAAAACTGAAGATGATAAGACACAATGTTTCTTATTGTTAACCCTGACAACCATGGAAGCTCAAGAAAAGAGATGGATCGCTCTTACAGAAAACTGTATATGAAACCGAGAATTGTGAACAACTATAGAAACAGTGAAGTGTTTGGCGACGTCTTTGAAAAGATCAAACAACTGTTTCTTGATCTGTGTACCATTTATTTGCTCTGCCTCTTTTTCCCAAAACGGTGAACTGCAAATCACCCAAAACCCCATCAAGGCATACCGGAAGCGTGTCATTCTGTCATTAGGAAAACAGATGATGTTGCAAAGGTGACTTTCAACGAAGAAGGAAGAATCCCGTAGATCACATGACCAAATTCTGATTAACTGAGAACTGCCAGTCTCAATATCTAGTTATGGGTTGTGGACTCCATGACTTTTTGAATAAGGATGGACTGGAACAAAAGATAGACACCGACACTGAGACGAAAAGTTGAAGAAAGAAGGAGTTGAGATACTGCACTAATAGAAAACTGGATATGAAGCCAAAAATCGCGATTAACTTTGGGCACTGTGCGAAAGATGACTAACACGGATGATGCTGCATAACTGGCTTTCAATTGGAAAAAGACAACTACATAGACACCAATACCAAGTTCTCGCTGACATCCTCTGGCCTTTTCATCTTATTTCTTGGTACTCGCCACCCAATCAAATCATAGTCTCCTGATAATCAGCAAGAAGGCGAGATGACCGTGAAACTGCGGAACCAACACGTTCGATGACAGCAGAATTGAGGAAGACATTACCCCGAAGTACAAAGTGTGCACTCTAAGAAAACAAAATTGAATGAACTTTGTTCTCAGTATAACTGATGATGTCTCACTGAGAACTGGTAACTTTAACACCAATCTTGATATTTTGGACTCCATAATACTTCTTGATTAAGAATCAACTGCAATCCGAGAATGACACCGACACTAGCACTCAGACGACTCAATCTTGTTGATATGGTATTTTGAAATAGACCACTGGGGACTAGAAGACAAAGAAATGAGAAGCTTGATACTGTAGATCCGAACAAGCATGGAAACGTTTCCCTATAGACTCCTGAGAATAAGCAAGAAGGTGAGATGACCGTAACACTGAACCAAGACACACGACGGTTCTAATACTGTAGAAGAGATTATCCCAAAAAACAAGATGTGAAATTGGAGAAACCACTAGAGATGTCACTGACAAAGACAAGGCCTAATACAAGTCTTCATATTGTAGAGTCCATAATACTTGTTGGTCAAGGATGGAGTATTATCAGAGGCTGACACTGTCGCCCAGACCACTCAATGTTGATGATGTGGTTTCCGGGAAGAGACCCTTGGAGCCTAAAACTTGTGGACACACGATGCTTCACATTGTGAACCCATTTTATCACCAATCTTGATATTGTGGGCTCTACAATTCTTCTTGGTTAACAATAAACTTCTATCTCAGAATGTCACCAGCACTAGTGCTCAGACGACTAAATCTTGTTGATGTGGTATTCTGCGAAAGACCACTGGCGACTAGAAAATGATGAAATGAGAAGCTTGATACTGTAGATCCGAACAACCATCGAAACATCCCCCTCCCTTCTCTCAACCCTTTCTTTTTTCCCAATCTTTTTCTTTTTTTTTCCCAATCTCTTTTTTTTCCAATTTTTTCTTCTCTCTTTCTTTTTTGAAAATTTTTTAGCGCGCGTTTTGGCTGCTTCGCCACCTGCAGCCCAGTTTTTTTCTCTTCAGGCCTCCCAGTCCTCCCAAGCTTCTCAGGCCTCCGGTGACTTCAAAGTCTTTCAGTCCTCCCAGGCCTCCTAGGTCTTCCAGGCATCCCAGGACTTCCAAGCCTCTCAGGCTTCCCAGGCTTCCCAGGTATCTCAGGCCTTCCAGGCCTCTTAGGCCACCCACGCATCCCAGGCCTCTCAAGCTTCTCAAGCCTCTCAAGCCTCCCAGGCTTGCCAGGCCTCCTAGACTTTCCTCCCAGGCCTCAGAGGCCTCCCAGGCCTCTCAGGCTTCCTAGGCCTCCTGGGCCTCCTAGACTTCCCAGACTTCCCAGTCCTCTTAGGCCTTCCAGGTTTCCCAGGTTTCTCAGGCCTCTTAGGTCTCTCAAAAGCCTTCCAAGCCTCCCAGGTCACCCAGGAGGGGGAGGCTGGACTGAAATTAAAAAATAACTCCGAGACTGAGACCAAATATGGAAGAAAGTAGGAGCTGAGAGATGGATTGCACTAATAGAAAACTGGATAAAGAGCCAAAAATCGCGATCAACTTTGGGCACAATCCGAGAGAGGAATACGGAGGATGTTGTATAACTGGCTACCAATTGAAAGAAGACAACTCCACAGACACCAATACCAAGTTCTCGCTGACAACCTCTGGCCTTTTCATCTAATTTCTTGATACTCGCCACCCAATCAAATCATAGACTCCTGAGAATCAGCAAGAAGATGAGATGATCGTGAAACTGTAGAAATAATACAATCGATGACAGCAGAATTGAGGAAGACATTATCCCAAAGAGCAAAATTGAATGAACTTTGTTCTCAGTATAACTGATGATGTCTAACCGAAAAATGGGAACTTTAACACCACTCTTGATATGGCGAGTCCATAATACTTCTCGGTTAAGAATCAACTGGAATAAGAGAATGACGTCGACACTAGTACTCAGACGACTCAATCTTGTTGATATGGTGTTCTGAGATAGACCACTGGCGACTAGAAGTTGAAGAAATGAGAGATTTGATACTGTAGATCCAAACAATCATGAAAACGTTCCCCCTATAGACTCCTGAGAATGAGCAAGAAGGTGAGATTACCGTAACACTGAACCAAGACACACGATGGTTCCAATACTGTAGATGAGATTATCCCAAAGAACTAGATTTGAAATTGGAGAAACCACTAGTGATGTTTCACTGAGTCACTTAATACCAGTTTTCATATTGTGGACTCCATAATACTTCTTGGTTGAGAATGTCGGTGTCATCCGAGGATGACACCGACACTGTCGCCCAGACCACTCAATCTTGATGATGTGGTATTCTGAGATAGACACCTGAGGACTAGAAGATGATGAAATAAAACGCTTGATACTGTAGATCCGAGCAACCATCGAAACATCCCCCTCCCTTCTCTCAACCCTTTCTTTTCTCCCAATCACTTTCTTTTTTCACCCAATCCATTTCTTTTTTGATTATTCCAATCCATCTCTTTTTTGCCACTCAGTTTCTTTTTTGCCAATTTTTTTCCCAACCACTTTCTTCTTTGAATATTTCAATACCTTTCTCTTTTTTCCCAATCCCTTTCTTTTTTCCCAATCTCTTTAATTTTTTTCAATCCCTTTCTTTTTCGATAAAGAAACTGTTTTTTTGGCGCGCGTTTTGGCTGCTTCGCCCGCTGCAGCCCAGTTTTTTCCCTTCAGGCCTTCCAGGCATCCCCGGCCTTCCAGGCATTCCAGGCCTCCCAGGCCTCTCAGGCTTCTTAGTCCTCCTGGGCCTCCTAGCCTTCCCAGGCCTCCCCGACGTCCCAGGTTTCTCAGGCCTCTCAAGCCTCTCAAGCCTCCCAGGCCTCTTAGGTCTCTCAAGCCGCCCAGGCCTTTCAGGCCTTTTAAACCTCCCAGCCCTTCTAGGCCTCCGGGGCCTTCCAAGCCTATCAGGCTTCCCAGGCTTCCTAGGCCTCCCAGGCCTCCTGTGCTTCTTAGGCTTCCCAGACTTCCCAGGCCTCTTAATACCTCCTACCCCTCCTAGGAATTCCAGGCCTATCAGACCTTCTAGGCCTCCGAGGCCTCCCAGGCCTCAGACGCCTCTCAGGCCTCCCAGGCCTCCCGGGCCTTCCAAGCCTCTCAGGCTTCCCAGGCTTCCAAGGCCTCCCAGGCCTCCTGTGCTTCCTAGGATTCCCAGACTGCCCAGGCCTCTTAATATCTCCTACCCCTCCTAGGAATTCCAGGCCTTTCAAGTCTTCTAGGCCTCCGAGGCATCGCAGACCTCCTGAGATTCCCAGGCCTCCCAGGCCTCCCAGGCTTCCCAGGTCTCCCAGTCCTCTTAAGCCTCCCAGGCCTATCAGATCTTCTAGGCCTCCCAGGCCTCCCAGGCCTCCTGTGCTTCCTAGGATTCCCAGACTACCCAGGCCTCTTAATATCCCCTACCCCTCTTAGGAATTCTAGGCCTTTCAAGTCTTCTAGGCCTCCGAGGCATCGCAGACCTCCTGAGCTTCCCAGGCCTCCCAGGCCTCCCAGACCTCCCAGGCCTCTTAAGCCGCCCATCCCTCCTAGGAATCCCAGGCCTATCAGACCTTCCAGGCCTCCCAGGCCTTCCAGGCCTCCCAGGCCTCCTGTGCTTCCTAGGATTCCCAGACTTCCCAGGCCTCTTAATACCTCCTACCCCTCCTAGGAATTCCAGGCCTTTCAAGTCTTCTAGGCCTCCGAGGCATCCCAGGCTTCCCAGGCCTCCCAGGCCTTTTAAGCCTCCCAGCCCTCCTAGGAATCCCAGGCCTTTCAGGCCTTCTATGAATCCGAGGCATCCCAGGCTTCTTCGGCTTCCCAGGTCTCCGAGGCCTTCCAAGCCTCTCAGGCCTCCCAGGCCCTTCAGGCTTTCCAAGCCGCCTTAGCTTCCCTGGCCTCCCAGGCCTTCTAGACATCCCAGGCTCCTAGGATTAGGCTCCTAGGATTCCCCGGTCACTCAAGACTCCTCGGCCTCCTGGCTTCCCAGACATCCCAGGCCTCCCAAGACTTCCAGGCATCCCAGTCTTCTTAGGCTTCCTCGGCCTCCCAGGCCTTCCAGGCCTCCCAGGCCTTCCAGGCCTCTCAGGCCTCCCAGGCCTTCTAGGCCTCCCAGGCTTCCTAGGCCTCCCAGGTTTCCCTGGCATCCCAAGCCTCCCAGGCCGCCCAAACCTCATAGGCCTCCCAGGCATCCCAGGCCTTCCAGGCTTCCCAACCCTCCCAAGTCTCCCAGGCCTCCTAGGCCCTCCAGATTTCCCAGTCCCCTCAGGCCTCCCAGGCCTCCCAAGCCTTTCAGGCTTCCCAAGCCTCCCAGGCCTCCTAGGCCTCCCAGGCTTCCCAGGCCTCCTAAGCTTCCCAGGCCCCTCCTCCAGGCCTCCCTACACTCATCCCACCTGACCTATACCCCTAATGTTACCAAAAAAACCCCACCAAAACTCACCAGAACAAAAGAAGAACGACGAGGAGAGCGAAAGGAGCAGAAGAGCACAAAGACTGCGGCGAAAAAGGGAGAGGCGAAAAGGGAGGGGCAAACGGCTCCCGGCCAAAGACGAAAATGAATTTTTCCGAGGGAATTTCCCTCAAATCAACGTTTTTTGCCACGTTTTTGCCACATATTGGCATGACCTCTGAGGTCAGGCTGGGATGTTTATATTTATTTTGCCACGTAGATGATAGTTGGGAAACTGGATTTTGGGTAAAGGGGACTGGTTGACTGACAAGTGATATTTGACTCTCAGATAAATGTGATGACTGGTTTTGGGATGTTGACCTACATTTTCAGATAGGCTCAAATTTCACGGGGGTGTACGGAATTCAATGGGGATTCAGAATATTTAGTCGTCTGTGGCCACAGCTAGCTGAAAACAGGTCCTGACATATATTTTCAGTTTGCAGGGAAGTATCATTAAAAGGTCCAGGACATGATGGAGATTCTGAATTTTCAGTCATCTGTGGCCAGTGTTAGCGGAAACTGGGTTCTGACCTCAATTTCTAGTTAACAGTGAAATATTGTAAATAGGTCGGGGAATTAAAGGGGGAGTTCACTAATTCCAATTTTTTGCGTATTTGATATCAATCGATGTATAGAAAAGTGGTGAGGACAACTATACAGATGACTAAAAGTTGAGAAGTGAGAACTTGGAATATGTATCATATTGCGTAATGATGTAAAAATGAGAGAATCGGGAACAGTCGGAAAGCGATAAAGTGAGATTTCAAATTTGAAGAAGAGTGCCAACCGGAAAGTATGGTGGTGTCCTGTACCGGTCACAGTAAGTTAACAAGAGACTGCCTATCCTCTCTTTTTTTGTAAATCAGAGAGACGCCAGATGAGAAAAATTGAATTGAGAATGGTAGTGATCATACCAGTTTAGGCTAGATATGGAAGCTAGCTGTCTATCTTATGTATTGCCGACCAGCGTTTAGGAACTCTTATGATCCTTCTCAAAAAAACCTGATATGAAGCAGATCAGAGAGATAGAAGAAGTTTCAAGGCGCGAATAAGAGGAATTGGAAATCATCGGCAAACAAAACGAAGCAATGGGAAATGGTGTACCCTTCTTTGGCTGTTGTTAAAATTTCTAAAGTTCGGACTACTGTACATGCGCCGCGCAGTGGTGGTAGTATGGTGAGAAGAATAATTTTCTGCTTTTTATTTTTTCTCTTCTTATCCCGCAAACTCACATTCATCCATCAATCCATACGGTGAGTAAGACACCCAAAGTTGGCTTCTTTTCTGTGAAACGCCCAAATATCATAAGCTTTTTTCTGATACTGTATATGCTCATCCTCCGCTTTGGTTCTTCTTCCCCGTTTCCACTCTCATCCATTCACACATAATACAAACAAACACAAACGGCCAGATGGCTTTGTAACATACATCATAACAGACAAAACGAGGAACCCTCTCTCTCTCTCAGACTGTCAGTTTGACCTCAAACCATGCACAACAGGATTGGAGAAGAGAAACGAGCGCGCTAGAGAACGGCACAACGCATCGGTGGTCCTCAACGCCATTGCTCCAATCATCGATAAGCGCAGTTTTCCTCTGAAACACATTTATATCGATGGGTATCTCGAAGATGTCAACATTGAGAACTACGTTCATCCACATATTGAAAGTGCCAACATGTGTTCTATCGCGGAGGTGCCGCTGGATGATATTGTGGATGCACCACCACCGGAGCATATTGAAGACGCCATGATGGCTGGATGCAAGATCGTTGCACTCCACAACAGTGTTGGAGATTTCACGGAGGCCATGGTGCGCAACATCTTGGACAGATTGCTCACTGCCTCACCTCCAAGGAAGATGCAACTGCGCGTGCACTCTAAAACTTCAGCAAGGGTCCAAGCAGCCCATAGAATGCTCGAAGCTATGCATGGGAATCTTTCTATGCAAATCGGATATTATTGGTGAGATTAGTACTATGACAGTACCAAGTATAAAAAACTAAATTTCAGGTGCGACGAGTTCTCCACTGCATTCATTTTTCAGTTGGATTCTTCCACAAAGCTGGTAGTCTATTGCATGCGTTATTACAAATATGATACGTGGAGCCTTCACTTCAATGTTGTCACTAAGGAACGTTACATTTGGATGAAGATGCAGCAGCTGTGAGATTCGGGATTCAGAGTGGTTGATTATGTACAGCTTGAAATTCCTTATTCTTTTTCGACTTTGATTCTTTATTGTTCCATTCTTATATCCCACGTTTACTTCGTATTATTTGTTTTTGTTCTCCCCAAAGCATAATTTTAATACATGACTTGTTATGCCCTTTTGCTAAAACTTTGTTCCCATTTTCTTTCTCCAACACCTCCTTTTTCTTCGTTTGCTCTCAATAACAGACTCTCATAGTAGGGAAGTATGTTGTCGTTTCTATTTCTTGTTCACTGCACAAACTTCAGAACTGCAGAGATATGTTGAAGTTAAAAAAATCAAGAAAAAGGAGATGTATCTGGCCGAAGACTAAACTGATGATGAATCAGCATTGAATTATTACTGTTTAACTTTGAGGGCAAAATACAGTGCAAAAAACCATGAACAATGAAAAATTTGACTAGAGGAAGTTGAAGATTGGATGGAAAAATCTAAAGAAAATTGTTTTTTCATCGTTGTCTTCTTCTTTTTCTTAGGACCGTGTCTTATTCTTTTTTATTCCTTTATCCTCCTTTTTTCTTCTTCTTCTTCTTCTTCTTCTCAGTTTTCCCTTTCACCCATTCACACTCACAATACACAGACACACACGTCGCTAGAGAACGAGGGAGGAGAAAAATTAGAAGAGACGCAGACAGAATGAGGCAGCAGGACTCATCTCGGCCACTTTTGACACCTTTTTTGTGATACATCCTCCCGTTTTTATATTGATTTTTGAAAAACTTAGTCACTTGGAACGTCATCTGTCAGTTTTTTCTTCATTTTTCAAGGCCAAAATTTTTTCAGTTGTGTTTAAAAAAGCCCCCCCCCCCCTTTTATTTGTCTAGCTTTGTATTTTCTTAGAAAATTTTAAAGGTAAATAGTCTTAGGCAATTTTTTGAGAAAATTAATGAAAAGATTTTTATTAACGGAACCTTTGAAATTATGCATTTTCATTAAGAAATTCACGTCTGCATTTGAAAGTTCTTGTCTTGTTAAGAAATCAATGATTGTCGCTCAACTTTTGCTCCAAAAACTAGTTCACATTATGTCAAAACTTGCTACTTTCATAGCTTATGAGCTGGAAAAAAAAGTAGTTTATTGAAGCATGGTCTAGAAATAAATTTAAACTACTTACTTTCAAACACTCAAACTATCAGATTTTATGTTTGGGTACGCTTTCCTCGGCCTCTGCTCGCTTATTTTTTTATAGAATTGTTCAACTGCAAATGTGCTGAATGCGAGAAATTCAACAAAAAATTAGGAACATTAGAAATTATCAACATCCAATTTAAAACTCCATCAATCACTTTCTATCTCATATATCCGCTGAAATATGTTTCGAATTTACTTTTATAATAATTATAGTATAATTTCAGATGAGCGTCCCTAAACCGCTGTCTTACAGCAGCGTCAAATCAATTCTTCAACACATTGACCCAAATCTCAGGTTGGTGACCATTAACAATTTTAATCATCTTAATCATGAATCTCATTTTCCAGAATCCAGATTTCCGAACGTTGCCCATCTCTCCGGACGGCCGAAAAGTCCACGCCTATGGCTCTTCAGCATCTGGAAATCGACACAGGTTCATATCGAATGAACAGTCTGACCTAACAGCTCCAGACAACCGTAGAAGGAGAGGACGCTTTCGAAGTCTTGGAATCGTATCGGGGTCAGACGTTCATTACCGACGACATCAAT
The DNA here is from genome assembly GCA_963932045.1 of Caenorhabditis sinica. NCBI lineage: Eukaryota > Metazoa > Nematoda > Chromadorea > Rhabditida > Rhabditidae > Caenorhabditis > Caenorhabditis sinica. Next base: position 29,307,597 of record OZ009938.1, read on the forward strand.
CGATTCGGGCTGGCGAATTACACTGAGGATGACATTCTCACAGAAGGCGACCTCAAAATTCCAGGATCCGATATGGAAGTCTACCGAAAAACAAGAGAGGCGGTTGAAGAAGACATGAGAGAGAGGACAGAACTGCTGGCGGAAGCTGAAGAAGGCGATGATGTCAGCATCTTGGTTCCAAATGTTCAATACGGACTTCGGTTCAGCGTTTGGGACAATGGAACCATGCTCCGAGAAGAGGAAATGGAGAAAGAGCCAAGTAGAATTCGTCACGCCTTAACCTATCTCGGGGAGAAGTTGTTCGGAGGAAGAGCCGAATTATTCGTTCGTTATTTCATGATCCACGACAATCCAGGAGTCTACAGATTGCCTCGCGGCTTTCGTGTCAGAATCCGAAAACTGGAGATTCAGCACAACGCATCGGCGGTCCTCAACGCCATTGCTCCAATCATCGATAAGCGCAGTTTTCCTCTAAAACACATTCTTATCGATGGATATCTCAAAGATATCAACGCTGAGAATTTCGTTCATCCACATATTGAGAATGCCAAGATGTGTACGATCGCGCAGGAGCCGCAGGAAGACTCTGACGACTTACCACCACGTATGCGTATTGAGGAGGCAATGCTGGCAACTCGATGCAAAATTGTTGTGCTCGACTGCAGTGTTGGGGAGTTCAGGGAGGTCATGGTGCGCAACATCTTGGATAGATTGCTCACTGCCTCACCTCCAAGGAAGATTCACCTGCGCTTGCCATCTGAAAACCCAACAAGAGGCGAAGCAACCCATATAATGCTCGAAGCTATGCATGGGGATCATTCCAAGCAACTCGGACGTTATTGGTAAGATTAGTACTATCCCAGTAGAGTATCAAATATACAACAAATGAATTTCAGGTGTGCTGAGTTTCCCACTGCATTCATTTTCCAGTTGGATTCTTCCACAAAGCTGGTGGTCTACTGTATGCGCAATATCAAGTATAAACCGTGGGACCTTCACTTCAACGTTGTCACCAAGGAACGTTACATTTGGATGAAGATGCAGCAGCTGTGAGATTCGGGATTCAGAGTGGTTGATTATGTACAGCTTGAAATTCCTTATTCTTTTTCGACTTTGATTCTTTTTTGTTCCATTCTCATATCCCACGTTTACTCCGTATTATCTGTTTTTGTTCTCCCCAAAGCATAATTTTTAACACATGACTTGTTATGCCCTTTTGCTAAAACTATGTTCCCATTTTCTTTCTGCACCACCTCCTTTTTCTTCGTTTGCTCTCACTAACAGCCTCTCATAGTTGGGAAGTATATTTTTCACAAAATCTCGCCAGTATTTCTATTCATTCTGAAGCTATTTAACCTTTTCTGTTCTCAACATACTCACTAATTGTTTGCGCTTATGTTGTCGTTTCATTTTCTTGTTCACTACATAAATTTCAGAACTGTCGAAATATGATGAGGTTGAAAAAAAAAACAAAAAGAAAGAGAAGGTTTTGGCCGTAGACTAAACTGATGATGAATCAGCATTGAATTACTACTGTTTAACTTTGAGGGCAGAATACAGTGCAAAAAACCATGAACAATAAAAAATTTGACTAGAGGAAGTTGAAGATTGGATGGAAAAATCCAAAGAAAATTATTTTCTCATCGTTGTCTTCTTCTTTTTCTTAGGACCGTGTCTTTTATTTTTTTTACTCCTTTATCCTTCTTCTTTTCTTCTTCTTCTCAGTTTCCCCTCTCACCCATTCACACACAATAACACACAAACACACACACGCCGCTAGAGAACGAGGGATGAGAAATGTTAGAAGAGACGCAGACAGAATGGGTCACGAGGGCTAATCTCAGCCTCTATTGACACCTTCATTGTGATACATCCTTTCGTTTCTATATTGATTTTTGGAAAACTTAGTCACTTGGAACGTCATCTGTCAGTTTTTTCTTCATTTTTCAAGAACGAAAACTTTCAAGTTATGTTTTAAAAAAGCCCCCCCCCCCCCCTTTTTGTCCAGTTTTGTATTTTCTTAGAAGATTTTTTAGGTAAATAGTCTAAAACAATTTTTTGAGACAATTTTATGAAATGATTTTTATTATCGGAACCTTCGAAATTTTACGTTTTCATCAAGACATTCGCGTCTGTTTTCAATATTTTTTGTCTTGTTAAGGATTCAATTATTGCCGTTCAAACCTTCCTCCAAAAACTAGTTCACATTATGTCAAAAATCAGATCTATTGAGCTAGCAAGACGTAGTTTGTTGAAGCATAGTCTGAAAATAAATTTGAACTACTTACTTCCAAATGTTCAAACTTTCAAATTTTATGTTTGGGTAGGTTTTCCTCGACTTCGTCTTACTCCATTTTTCTATAAAATTGTTCAGCTGTAAATGCGCTTAAATGTGAGAAATTCAACAAAAATTTAGGAACATTAGAAATGATCTACATCCCACTTAAAACTCCTCCAATCACTTTCTATATCATATATCCGCTGAAATATGCTTCAAATTTGCTTTTATAATAATTACAGTACAATTTCAGATGAGCGTCCCTAAACCGCTGTCTTACGGCAGCATCAAATCAATCTTTCAACACATCAATCCGAATCTCAGGTTGGTAACCATTAACCACTTCAATAATCTTAACCATGAATCTCTATTTCCAGAATCCAAGTTTCCGAACGTTGCCCATCTCTCCGGACTGCCGAAAAATCGACGCCTATGGCCCTTCAGTATCTGGATCTCGACACAGGCTCATATAGTATGAACAGTCTGACATATCAGCTCCAGACAACGGTAGAGGGAGAGGACGCTCTGGAAGTCTTGGGACCATATCGGAGAGAGATGTTCATTACTGACGACATTAACCGCTTCGGACTGACGAATTACGCTGAGGATGACATTCTCGAAGCAGGCGACATCAAAATCCCAGGATTGGATATGGAAAGCTACCGAGCGAGGAGAGAGTTGATAGAAGAAGAGACGCGAGAGAGGGCTGAAATTCTGGCGGAAACCCAAGATCGCGAAATTGTCAGGGACTTGGTTCCAAATGTTCAATACGGACTTCGATTTAGTGTTTGGGAAAAAAGCACCATGATCCGGAAGGAGGAGATGGAAAAAGAGCCAAAAAGAATCCGTCACGCCTTATCCTACCTCGCGGATAAGTTGTTTGGAGGAAGAATCGGATTATACGTTCATTGTCTCAAGATTAATGACAACACAGGAGTCTACCGATTGCCTCGCGACTTTCGTGTCAGAATCCGAAGACTGAAGATTGAGCGCAACGCATCGGTGGTCCTTAAAGGGGGAGTGCACTAATTCTAAATTTTGAGATTTTGGTATCAATCGACGCAGAATTAGGGCGCGGGAAATTAATTCTCTTGGAGCCTAGTCTCAAAATGCCTAATTTTCGAAATATAGGTCAAAAACTGCTCAAAAAAGTCAACTGCCGGGGTGCGCAATTTCTGATGACGTGGAAATCTGCACCCTCAAGAAAATTTTGCACCCTAAAACGTGAGTTTTTCTCGCGGTGTGCACCCTGACAGTTGACTTTTTTGAGCAGTTTTTGACCCATATTTTGAAAACTAGGCAGTTTGAGACTAGGCTCCAAGAGAATTAATTTCCCGCGCCCTAATTCTGCATCGATTGATGTAAAAAAATCTGAAATTCAGAAATTAGTGAACTCCCCCTTTAACGCCATTGCTCCGATCATCGATAAGCGCAGTTTTCCTCTGAAACACATTTGTATTGATGGATATTTCGAAGATGTCAACGTTGGGAACTATGTTCATCCATTCATTGAGAATGCCAAGATGTGTACGATCGCGCAGGAGAGGCTGGAGGACTCTGACGACTCACCACCACCTATGAGTATGGTAGATGCAATGATGGCAACTCGATGCAAGATTGTTGCACTCGACTGCAATGCTGGGGAACTCACGGAGGCCATGGTGCAAAACATCATGGACAGTTTGCTTACTGCCTCGCCACCAAAGAAAATTCACCTGCGCGTGCAGTCTATGACTCCAGCAAGGGTCCAAGCATTCCATAGAATGCTCGGAGCTATGCATGGGGGTCTTTCCAAACAAATCGGACGTTATTGGTAAGATTAGTACTATCCCAGTATCAAGTATAAAACAACTAAATTTCAGGTGCAACGAGTTCCCCACTGCAATCATTTTTCCGGTGGATTCTTCCACAAAACTGTTGGTCTACTGCATGCACAATAACAAATATGATACATGGCAACTTCACTTCAATGTTGTCACCAACGAGCGGTACATCTACATGAAGATGCAGTTTTGAACAAAAACAAGATGAAAATTAGTTCTTATGCTAAAGCCATGATTGCTGTTTACCGTTGTCTTTACTTGAAAATAGTGATACCGAAACATACTCCTTATCTCATCACTTTTGACTTTTCTTCAGTAAAAAATTTACTCCATTTTTCTCCTCTTCAGTTCTCTTTCCTGCCGTCCCGGTTTTTTTGTGTTGTCTTCGTCGTTTTCTCCTTTGTTCACTGAATAAATGTCTCAAATGCCCAAGAATGATGACGTTAAGAAACGAAGAGAAAAAAGATTGTGGTTCTCATTTGCTCACATCAGCCATCTCGATCGCAGGCCTTCCCAAAAAAATAACGAAAAATCGAGAAAAGAGTAAAAATTGAAATGCGAGTCAGTCCAAAAAAACCTCCTTACTTCAAAAATCTAAGGTTGCAAAATGATTAGATCCCAAAAATATGAAGGTTTCAAAATCGGTATGTTTTTGGATGGTTTAGCAAAATTTTCCATGTAAAACTTCATCCGCATCTGTAATACCGGGGGAGTAAAGTTACTAAGTGACTAGTTTGACTGAAATGGGGAGCCAAAAACCTAACCTATTTTTACTAGACCCATTAGTTTAACTGTGTGAGAATTTTCTCCGAGAACATCCCAATCATACCTCAATTTTGCCCTCAAACCTCAACATTACTTGATCTCCCTATAAGAACAAAAGTCAAAAAAGGCAAAAATCCAATAAAAGAAATTCTAGGAGGCAAAATAGAGGTCACCAAAATGGACGATCGAAAAATGAAAGTATGAAGGAGGGGAAGTTTGTGAGGGTGGCTATAGATTATAGAACAATTTATGTTTTCCCAGGGGAGTACAAAAGAGGTCACAAGGCCATAAAATCAATACATACCTTTTTAGGCAACGCCCCTCCTGTTATTGTGCACTCCGTGCCGCCCGTCATAAAATCAATACCTATCTATTGTTGTTGTATGACCACTCTCCATCCCCCTTACATTGTTTCCAAGAGAACACAAAGACATTTTCCCAGGAGCGAAGATGTTTTCTTAAAGTCTTCACATTCCTCTCTAACCGTCACAATTGTCATCATTTTCGTTCATTCTACATTTTTCTCCTCATACCAATTGGTGACCCTTATTTATGCTCTCTTGATTATTGGATTTCTAACTTTCTAAACTTCATTACGTTTTCTTTATTGATTTTGATTTTTCTAGGTACAGCGAGTGACCGGCAGCCAGTAGAAGCCGAGCGATGCCACCGAGCAATGGGAGTAGACTTCAGGAATTTGGAGTGACGTCCAGGTAATGTTGAGTTTTGAGGTCTGGAAAGTTTCACTCTATTCGCCGTTATTCGGAACATTGCCCTCTAGAATTTGGTCATTTCGCAACTTTTGACTCCTCAAAGTTAGTCATTTAGTAACTCTACTCTCACGATAAAACATGCCCATTTCGAAACCTTCCCTCCGTTTCAAAACTCTGGTCTTTTCGCAGCCACAGACCTAGAAAGTTACTAGGAAGTTCTATCTTCCTTTAAACTGTTTTTCCGCGAAGTCATCGAGCCATCGGAGGGATGACTGTGTGTCCAAGGTTTCCCCCAACACCTACTCTTCTTTATCGATAGTTTCGAGTCATCGCTCCTCCCTCTTTCCTCCAATTTGTCTACTGCCAGGATCCGAGTCCTAGACAACCGCTGCTCAGACTCCACAGCTTTCGTTGTTCCGGACATTCTCGTCGTCCGTCTGCTGCTTCTCGTCTCCATTAGTCGTTGAACCCCATCGCCAACGAACTGATCTTGACTTCTTCTGCTGCTTCTGCACCGTCCTTCGATCGATCCTGTGATTTCCAGCAACTTGCTGTCCAACCAATCGACGACATCCTCGTTCGCCGGAGTTCTCTTTCCTTTACCGTGCTCACCAGTTGATTTCTCCTGCCGTTTCTGCTACCACTGCTACTGCCGTTTCTCGGGTACTCTGGAGTCGTCATCTTGATCGCCATTGTTGTGTACTGATGGGAACCAAGGCGAGGATTAGTAATATCTATCTTCCTTTAAACTGTTCTTCGGCAAGGTCATTCGGGCAATTGGAAGCATTGCGTGCGCCCAAGGTTTTCACCTTCCAACATTATGTTAAAATAATATTAAAAAGTTATCAAATTTTGGGTATTCTAACTTAAAAGGAACTAACCCCTCCAAAGAAATATATTAAAATAACATTGAGAAGTTATCAAATTTTGAATTTTCTAACTTAAAAAGAACTAACCCCTCCAAAGAAATATATTAAAATAACATTAAAAAGTTATCAAATTTTGAATTTTCTAACTTAAAAAGAACTGACCCCTCCAAAGAAATATATTAAAATAACATTGAGAAGTTATCAAATTTTGAATTTTCTAACTTAAAAAGAACTAACCCCTCCAAAGAAATATATTAAAAAAACATTGAGAAGTTATCAAATTTTGAGTTTTCTAACTTAAAAGGAACTAACCCCTCCAAAGAAATCTATTAAAATAACATTAAAAAGTTATCAAACTTTCAGTTTTCTAACTTAAAAAGAACTAACCCCTCCGAAGAAATATATTAAAATAACAATAAAAAGTTATCAAGTTTTGAATTTTTTAACTTAAAAGGAACTAACCTCTCCAAAGAAATATATTAAAATAACAATAAAAAGTTATCAAGTTTTGAATTTTTAACTTAAAAGGAACTAACCTCTCCAAAGAAATATATTAAAATAACAATAAAAAGTTATCAAGTTTTGAATTTTTAACTTAAAAGGAACTAACCTCTCCAAAGAAATATATTAAAATAACAATAAAAAGTTATCAAGTTTTGAATTTTTAACTTAAAAGGAACTAACCTCTCCAAAGAAATTATGTTAAAATTACATTAAAAAGTTATCAAGTTTGGGTATTCTAACTTAAAAAGAACAGGGTCCGGGGACCGAAATCCGGGAATCGAAAACCGGGAACGGGGTCCGGAAACCGAAATGCGGGAATGTGTTTCCGGAAACGGTGTCCGGGTACCGAAATCCGGGAATCGAAAACAGGGAACGGGGTTCGGGGACCGAAATGCGGGTATGTGTTTCAGGAAACGGGGTCCGGGGACCGAAATTCGGGAGTCGAAAACCGGGAACGGGGTCCGGGGACCGAAATTCGGGAGTCGAAAACCGGGAACGGGGTCCTGGGACCGAAATGCGGGAATGTGTTTCCGGAAACGGTGTCCGGGGACCGAAATCCGGGAATCGAAAACAGGGAACGGGGTCCGGGGACCGAAATCCGGGAATATGTTTCCGGAAACGGGTTCCGGGGACCGAAATCCGGGAATAGAAAACCGGGAACGGAGTCGGAGGACCGAAATCCGATAATGTGTTTCCAGGAACGGGGTCCGGGGAACGAAATCCGGGAATGTGTTTCCGGGAACAGGGTCCGGGGACCGAAATCCGGGAATAGAAAACCGGGAACGGGGTCGGAGGACCGAAATCCGATAATGTGTTTCCAGGAACGGGGTCCGGGGAACGAAATCCGGGAATGTGTTTCCGGGAACAGGGTCCGGGGACCGAAATCCGGGAATCGAAAACCGGGAACGGGGTCCGGGGACCGAAATTCGGGAGTCGAAAACCGGGAACGGAGTCGGAGGACCGAAATCCGATAATGTGTTTCCAGGAACGGGGTCCGGGGAACGAAATCCGGGAATGTGTTTCCGGAAACGGGGTCCTGGGACCGAAATCCGGGAATAGAAAACCGGGAACGGGGTCGGAGGACCGAAATCCGATAATGTGTTTCCAGGAACGGGGTCCGGGGAACGAAATCCGGGAATGTGTTTCCGGGAACAGGGTCCGGGGACCGAAATCCGGGAATCGAAAACAGGGAACGGGGTCCGGGGACCGAAATCCGGGAATATGTTTCCGGAAACGGGTTCCGGGGACCGAAATCCGGGAATAGAAAACCGGGAACGGAGTCGGAGGACCGAAATCCGATAATGTGTTTCCAGGAACGGGGTCCGGGGAACGAAATCCGGGAATGTGTTTCCGGAAACGGGGTCCTGGGACCGAAATCCGGGAATAGAAAACCGGGAACGGGGTCGGAGGACCGAAATCCGATAATGTGTTTCCAGGAACGGGGTCCGGGGAACGAAATCCGGGAATGTGTTTCCGGGAACAGGGTCCGGGGACCGAAATCCGGGAATCGAAAACAGGGAACGGGGTCCGGGGACCGAAATCCGGGAATATGTTTCCGGAAACGGGTTCCGGGGACCGAAATCCGGGAATAGAAAACCGGGAACGGAGTCGGAGGACCGAAATCCGATAATGTGTTTCCAGGAACGGGGTCCGGGGAACGAAATCCGGGAATGTGTTTCCGGAAACGGGGTCCTGGGACCGAAATCCGGGAATAGAAAACCGGGAACGGGGTCGGAGGACCGAAATCCGATAATGTGTTTCCAGGAACGGGGTCCGGGGAACGAAATCCGGGAATGTGTTTCCGGGAACAGGGTCCGGGGACCGAAATCCGGGAATCGAAAACAGGGAACGGGGTCGGAGGACCGAAATCCGATAATGTGTTTCCAGGAACGGGGTCCGGGGAACGAAATCCGGGAATGTGTTTCCGGGAACAGGGTCCGGGGACCGAAATCCGGGAATCGAAAACCGGGAACGGGGTCCGGGGACCGAAATTCGGGAGTCGAAAACCGGGAACGGGGTCCGGGGACCGAAATTCGGGAATGTGTTTCCGGGAACAGGGTCCGGGGACCGAAATCCGGGAATCGAAAACCGGGAACGGGGTCCTGGGACCGAAATGCGGGAATGTGTTTCCGGGAACGGGGCCCGGGGACCGAAATTCGGGAGTCGAAAACCGGGAACGGGGTCCGGGGACCGAAATCCGGGAATATGTTTCCGGAAACGGGTTCCGGGGACCGAAATCCGGGAATAGAAAACCGGGAACGGGGTCGGAGGACCGAAATCCGATAATGTGTTTCCAGGAACGGGGTCCGGGGAACGAAATCCGGGAATATGTTTCCGGAAACGGGTTCCGGGGACCGAAATCCGGGAATAGAAAATCGGGAACGGGGTCTGAGGACCGAAATCCGATAATGTGCTTCCAGGAACGGGGTCCGGGGAACGAAATCCGGGAATGTGTTTCCGGGAACAGGGTCCGGGGAACGAAATCCGGGAATAGAAAATCGGGAACGGGGTCCGGGGACCGAAATGCGGGAATGTGTTTCCGGGAACGGGGTCCGGGGACCGAAATGCGGGAATGTGTTTCCGGAAACAGGGTCCGGGGACCGAAATCCGGGAATCGAAAACCGGGAACGGGGTCCGGGGAACGAAATCCGGGGATGTGTTTCCGGGAACGGGGTCCGGGGACCGAAATCCGGGAATCGAAAACCGGGAACGGGGTCAGGAGACCGAAATCTGGGAATCGAAAACCGGGAGCGGGGTCCGGGGACCGAGATACGGGAATCGAAAACCGGGAACGGGGTCCGGGGACCGAAATACGGGAATGTGTTTCCGGGAACGGTGTCCGGGGACCGAAATCAGGGAATGTGTTTCCGGTAACGGGGTCCGGGGACAGAAATCCGGGAATCGAAAACCGGGAACGGGGTCTGGAGACCGAAATCCGGGAATGTGTTTCCGGGAACGGGATCCGGTGACCGAAATCCGGGAATCGAAAACCGGGAACGGGGTCCGGGGACCGAAATACGGGAATGTGTTTCCGGGAACGGTGTCCGGGGACCGAAATACGGGAATGTGTTTCCGGGAACGGGGTCCGGGGAACGAAATCCGGGAATCGAAAACCGGTAACGGGGTCTGGAGACCGAAATCCGGGAATGTGTTTCCGGGAACGGGGTCCGGGGAACGAAATCCGGGAATGTGTTTCCGGGAACGGGGTCCGGGGACCGTAATACGGGAATCGAAAACCGGGAACGGGGTCCGGGGATCGAAATACAGGAATGTGTTTCCGGGAACGGGGTCCGGGGAACGAAATCCGGGAATGTGTTTCCGGGAACGGGGTCCGGGGACCGAAATACGGGAATCGAAAACCGGGAACGGGGTCCTGGGACCGAAATCCGAAAATGTGTTTCCGGGAACGGAGTCCGGGGATCGAAATACGGGAATCAAAAACCAGGAGCGGGGTCCGGGGACCGAAATACGGGAATGTGTTTCCGGGAACGGGTCCGGGGATCGAAATACGGGAATCAAAAACCAGGAGCGGGGTCCGGGGACCGAAATACGGGAATGTGTTTCCGGGAACGGAGTCCGGGGATCGAAATACGGGAATCAAAAACCAGGAGCGGGGTCCAGGGACCGAAATCCGAAAATGTGTTTCCGGGAACGGAGTCCGGGGATTGAAATACGGGAATCAAAAACCGGGAGCGGGGTCCGGGGACCGAAATCCGGAAACACATTTTTCCGGAAACACATTCCCGTATTTCGGTCTCCGGACCCCGTTCCCGAAAACACATTCCCGTATTCCGGTCCCCGGACCCCGTTCCCGGAAACACATTCCCGGATTTCGGTTCCAGGACCCCGTTCCCGGTTTTCGATTCCCGTATTTCGGTCCCCGGGCCCCGTTCCCGGTTTTCGATTCCCGTATTTCGGTCCCCGGACCCCGTTCCCGAAAACACATTTCCGGATTTCGGTCCCAGGACCCCGTTCCCGGTTTTCGATTCCCGTATTTCGATCTCCGGACCCCGTTCCCGGAAACGCATTTCCGGATTTCGATCCCCGGAACCCGTTCCCGAAAATACATTTCCGGATTTCGGTCCCCGGACCCCGTTCCCGGTTTTCGATTCCCGTATTTCGATCCCCGGATCCCGTTCCCGGAAACACATTCCCGTATTTCGGTCCACGGACCCCGTTCCCGGAAACACATTCCCGGATTTCGGTCCCCGGACCCCGTTCCCGGTTTTCGATTCCCGTATTTCTGTCCCCGGACCCCGTTCCCGGAAACACATTCCCGGATTTCGGTCCCCGGACCCCGTTCCCGGAAACACATTTCCGGATTTCGGTCCCCGGACCCCGTTCCCGGAAACACATTCACGGATTTCGGTCCCAGGACCCCGTTCCCGGTTTTCGATTCCCGTATCTCGGTCCCCGAAATACAGGACTGTGTTTCCGGGAACGGGGTCCGGGGAACGAAATCCGGGAATGTGTTTCCGGGAACGGGGTCCGGGGACCGAAATACGGGAATCGAAAACCGGGAACGGGGTCCTGGGACCGAAATCCGAAAATGTGTTTCCGGGAACGGAGTCCGGGGATCGAAATACGGGAATCAAAAACCAGGAGCGGGGTCCGGGGACCGAAATACGGGAATGTGTTTCCGGGAACGGGTCCGGGGATCGAAATACGGGAATCGAAAACCGGGAACGGGGTCCGGGGACCGAAATCCGAAAATGTGTTTCCGGGAACGGAGTCCCGGGATTGAAATACGGGAATCAAAAACCGGGAGCGGGGTCCGGGGACCGAAATCCGGAAACACATTTTTCCGGAAACACATTCCCGTATTTCGGTCTCCGGACCCCGTTCCCGAAAACACATTCCCGTATTTCGGTCTCCGGACCCCGTTCCCGAAAACACATTCCCGTATTTCGGTCCCCAGACCCCGCTCCCGGTTTTTGATTCCCTTATTCCGGTCCCCGGACCCCGTTCCCGGGAACACATTCCCGGATTTCGGTTCCAGGACCCCGTTCCCGAAAATACATTTCCGGATTTCGGTCCCCGGACCCCGTTCCCGGTTTTCGATTCCCGTATTTCGATCCCCGGATCCCGTTCCCGGAAACACATTCCCGTATTTCGGTCCACGGACCCCGTTCCCGGAAACACATTTCCGGATTTCGGTCCCAGGACCCCGTTCCCGGAAACACATTCCCGGATTTCGGTCCCCGGACCCCGTTCCCGGAAACACATTTCCGGATTTCGGTCCCCGGACCCCGTTCCCGGAAACACATTCCCGGATTTCGGTCCCAGGACCCCGTTCCCGGTTTTCGATTCCCGTATCTCGGTCCCCGGACCCCGTTCCCGGAAACACATTCCCGGATTTCGGTCCCAGGACCCCGTTCCCGGTTTTCGATTCCCGTATTTCGGTCCCCGGGCACCCGTTCCCGGAAACACATTCCCGGATTTCGGTCCCAGGACCCCGTTCCCGGTTTTCGATTCCCGTATTTCGGTCCCCGGACTCCGTTCCCGGAAACACATTCCCGGATTTCGGTCCCAGGACCCCGTTCCCGGTTTTCGATTCTCGTATTTCGGTCCCCGGACCCCGTTCCCGAAAACACATTCCCGTATTTCGATCCACGGACCCCGTTCCCGTAAACACATTCCCGTATTTCTGTCCCAGGACCCCGTTCCCGGTTTTCGATTCTCGTATTTCGGTCCCCGGACCCCGTTCCCGGAAACACATTCCCGTATTTCGATTCCCGGACCCCGTTCCCGGATTTCGATTCCCGTATTTCGGTCCCCGGACCCCGTTCCCGAAAACACATTCCCGTATTTCGATCCCCGGACCCCGTTCCCGGAAACACATTCCCGTATTTCGATCCCCGGACCTCGTTCCCGAAAACACATTCCCGTATTTCGGTCCCCGGACCCCGTTCCCGGTTTTTGATTCCCGTATTTCGATCCCCGGACCCCGCTCCCGGAAACACATTACCGTATTTCGGTCCCCGGACCCCGTTCCCGGTTTTTGATTCCCGTATTTCGATCCCCGGACCCCGCTCCCGGAAACACATTACCGTATTTCGGTCCCCGGACCCCGCTCCCGGTTTTTGATTCCCGTATTCCGGTCCCCGGACCCCGTTCCCGGAAACACATTCCCGGATTTCGGTCCCAGGACCCCGTTCCCGGTTTTCGATTCCCGTATTTCGGTCCCCGGACCCCGTTCCCGGAAACACATTCCCGGATTTCGGTCCCAGGACCCCGTTCCCGGTTTTCGATTCCCGTATTTCGATCCCCGGACCCCGTTCCCGAAAACACATTCCCGTATTTCGGTCCTCGGACCCCGTTCCCGGTTTTTGATTCCCGTATTTCGGTCCCCGGACCCCGTTCCCGGTTTTTGATTCCCGTATTTCGATCCCCGGACCCCGTTCCCGAAAACACATTCCCGTATTTCGATCCCCGGACCCCGTTCCCGGTTTTTGATTCCCGTATTCCGGTCCCCGGACCCCGTTCCCGAAAACACATTCCCGTATTTCGATCCCCGGACCCCGTTCCCGGTTTTCGATTCCGGTATTTCGATCCCCGGACCCCGTTCCCGAAAACACATTCCCGTATTTCGGTCCTCGGACCCCGTTCCCGGTTTTTGATTCCCGTATTTCGATCCCCGGACCCCGTTCCCGGTTTTTGATTCCCGTATTTCGATCCCCGGACCCCGTTCCCGAAAACACATTCCCGTATTTCGGTATTCGGACCCCGTTCCCGGTTTTTGATTCCCGTATTTCGATCCCCGGACCCCGTTCCCGAAAACACATTCCCGTATTTCGGTCCTCGGACCCCGTTCCCGGTTTTTGATTCCCGTATTTCGATCCCCGGACCCCGTTCCCGGTTTTTGATTCCCGTATTTCGATCCCCGGACCCCGTTCCCGAAAACACATTCCCGTATTTCGGTCCTCGGACCCCGTTCCCGGTTTTTGATTCCCGTATTTCGGTCCCCGGACCCCGCTCCCGGTTTTTGATTCCCGTATTTCGATCCCCGGACCCCGTTCCCAAAAACACATTCCCGTATTTCGATCCCCGGACCCCGTTCCCGGTTTTCGATTCCCGTATTTCGGTCCCCGGACCCCGCTCCCGGTTTTTGATTCCCGTATTCCGGTCCCCGGACCCCGTTCCCGGAAACACATTCCCGGATTTCGGTCCTCGGACCCCGTTCCCGGTTTTTGATTCCCGTATTTCGATCCCCGGACTCCGTTCCCGAAAACACATTCCCGTATTTCGGTCCCCGGACCCCGTTCCCGGTTTTCGATTCCCGTATTTCGGTCCCCGGACCCCGCTCCCGGTTTTTGATTCCCGTATTTCGATCGCCGGACCCCGTTCCCAAAAACACATTCCCGTATTTCGATCCCCGGACCCCGTTCCCGGTTTTCGATTCCCGTATTTCGGTCCCCGGACCCCGCTCCCGGTTTTTGATTCCCGTATTTCGATCCCCGGACCCCGTTCCCGGTTTTTGATTCCCGTATTCCGGTCCCCGGACCCCGTTCCCGGAAACACATTCCCGGATTTCGGTCCCAGGACCCCGTTCCCGGTTTTCGATTCCCGTATTTCGATCCCCGGACCCCGTTCCCGAAAACACATTCCCGTATTTCGGTCCTCGGACCCCGTTCCCGGTTTTTGATTCCCGTATTTCGATCCCCGGACCCCGTTCCCAAAAACACATTCCCGTATTTCGGTCCCCGGACCCCGTTCCCGGTTTTCGATTCCCGGATTTCGGTCCCCGGACCCCGTTTCCTGAAACACATACCCGCATTTCGGTCCCAGGACCCCGTTCCCGGTTTTCGATTCCCGGATTTCGGTCCCCGGACACCGTTTCCGGAAACACATTCCCGCATTTCGGTCCCAGGACCCCGTTCCCGGTTTTCGACTCCCGAATTTCGGTCCCCGGACCCCGTTCCCGGTTTTCGACTCCCGAATTTCGGTCCCCGGACCCCGTTTCCTGAAACACATACCCGCATTTCGGTCCCCGAACCCCGTTCCCTGTTTTCGATTCCCGGATTTCGGTACCCGGACACCGTTTCCGGAAACACATTCCCGCATTTCGGTTTCCGGACCCCGTTCCCGGTTTTCGATTCCCGGATTTCGATCCCCGGACCCCGTTCCCGAAAACACATTTCCGGGTTTCGGTCCCCGGACCCCGTTCCCGGTTTTCGATTCCCGTATTTCGATCCCCGGATCCCGTTCCCGGAAACACATTCCCGTATTTCGGTCCACGGACCCCGTTCCCGGAAACACATTTCCGGATTTCGGTCCCAGGACCCCGTTCCCGGAAACACATTCCCGGATTTCGGTCCCCGGACCCCGTTCCCGGTTTTCGATTCTCGTATTTCGATACCCGGATCCCGTTCCCGGAAACACATTCCCGTATTTCTGTCCCCGGACCCCGTTCCCGGAAACACATTCCCGGATTTCGGTCCCCGGACCCCGTTCCCGGAAACACATTTCCGGATTTCGGTCCCCGGACCCCGTTCCCGGTTTTCGATTCCCGTATTTCGATCCCCGGATCCCGTTCCCGGAAACACATTCCCGTATTTCTGTCCCCGGACCCCGTTCCCGGAAACACATTCCCGGATTTCGGTCCCCGGACCCCGTTCCCGGAAACACATTTCCGGATTTCGGTCCCCGGACCCCGTTCCCGGAAACACATTTCCGGATTTCGGTCCCCGGACCCCGTTCCCGGTTTTCGATTCCCGTATTTCGATCCCCGGATCCCGTTCCCGGAAACACATTCCCGT
Organism: Caenorhabditis sinica; assembly: GCA_963932045.1. Classification (NCBI taxonomy): domain Eukaryota; kingdom Metazoa; phylum Nematoda; class Chromadorea; order Rhabditida; family Rhabditidae; genus Caenorhabditis; species Caenorhabditis sinica. Next base: position 29,323,308 of record OZ009938.1, read on the forward strand.
ATTTCGATCCCCGGATCCCGTTTCCGGAAACACATTCCCGTATTTCTGTCCCCGGACCCCGTTCCCGGAAACACATTCCCGGATTTCGGTCCCAGGACCCCGTTCCCGGTTTTCGATTCCCGTATCTCGGTCCCAGGACCCCGTTCCCGGTTTTCGATTCCCGTATTTCGGTCCCCGGACTCCGTTCCCGGAAACACATTCCCGGATTTCGGTCCCAGGACCCCGTTCCCGGTTTTCGATTCTCGTATTTCGGTCCCCGGACCCCGTTCCCGAAAACACATTCCCGTATTTCGATCCACGGACCCCGTTCCCGTAAACACATTCCCGTATTTCTGTCCCAGGACCCCGTTCCCGGTTTTCGATTCTCGTATTTCGGTCCCCTGACCCCGTTCCCGGAAACACATTTCCGGATTTCGGTTCACGGACCCCGTTCCCGGAAACACATTCCCGGATTTCGATTCCCGTATTTCGGTCCCCGGACCCCGTTCCCGAAAACACATTCCCGTATTTCGATCCCCGGACCCCGTTCCCGGATTTCGATTCCCGTATTTCGGTCCCCGGACCCCGTTCCCGAAAACACATTCCCGTATTTCGATCCCCGGACCCCGTTCCCGAAAACACATTCCCGTATTTCGGTCCCCGGACCCCGTTCCCGGTTTTTGATTCCCGTATTTCGATCCCCGGACCCCGCTCCCGGAAACACATTACCGTATTTCGGTCCCCGGACCCCGTTCCCGGTTTTCGATTCCCGTATTTCGATCCCCGGACCCCGTTCCCGAAAACACATTCCCGTATTTCGGTCCCCGGACCCCGTTCCCGGTTTTTGATTCCCGTATTTCGATCCCCGGACCCCGTTCCCGAAAACACATTCCCGTATTTCGGTCCCCGGACCCCGTTCCCGGTTTTCTATTCCCGTATTTCGGTCCCCGGACCCCGCTCCCGGTTTTTGATTCCCGTATTCCGGTCCCCGGACCCCGTTCCCGGAAACACATTCCCGGATTTCGGTCCCAGGACCCCGTTCCCGGTTTTCGATTCCCGTATTTCGGTCCCCGGACCCCGTTCCCAGAAACACATTCCCGGATTTCGGTCCCAGGACCCCGTTCCCGGTTTTCGATTCCCGTATTTCGATCCCCGGACCCCGTTCCCGAAAACACATTCCCGTATTTCGGTCCTCGGACCCCGTTCCCGGTTTTTGATTCCCGTATTTCGGTCCCCGGACCCCGTTCCCGGTTTTTGATTCCCGTATTTCGATCCCCGGACCCCGTTCCCGGTTTTTGATTCCCGTATTCCGGTCCCCGGACCCCGTTCCCGAAAACACATTCCCGTATTTCGATCCCCGGACCCCGTTCCCGGTTTTCGATTCCGGTATTTCGATCCCCGGACCCCGTTCCCGGTTTTCGATTCCCGTATTTCGGTCCCCGGGCACCCGTTCCCGGAAACACATTCCCGGATTTCGGTCCCAGGACCCCGTTCCCGGTTTTCGATTCCCGTATTTCGGTCCCCGGACCCCGTTCCCGAAAACACATTCCCGTATTTCGATCCCCGGACCCCGTTCCCGGTTTTCGATTCCGGTATTTCGATCCCCGGACCCCGTTCCCGGTTTTCGATTCCCGTATTTCGGTCCCCGGGCACCCGTTCCCGGAAACACATTCCCGGATTTCGGTCCCAGGACCCCGTTCCCGGTTTTCGATTCTCGTATTTCGGTCCCCGGACCCCGTTCCCGAAAACACATTCCCGTATTTCGATCCACGGACCCCGTTCCCGGAAACACATTTCCGGATTTCGATTCCCGTATTTCGGTCCCCGGGCACCCGTTCCCGGAAACACATTCCCGTATTTCTGTCCCAGGACCCCGTTCCCGGTTTTCGATTCTCGTATTTCGGTCCCCGGACCCCGTTCCCGGAAACACATTTCCGGATTTCGGTTCACGGACCCCGTTCCCGGAAACACATTTCCGGATTTCGATTCCCGTATTTCGGTCCCCGGACCCCGTTCCCGAAAACACATTCCCGTATTTCGATCCCCGGACCCCGTTCCCGGAAACACATTCCCGTATTTCGATCCCCGGACCCCGTTCCCGAAAACACATTCCCGTATTTCGGTCCCCGGACCCCGTTCCCGGTTTTTGATTCCCGTATTTCGATCCCCGGACCCCGCTCCCGGAAACACATTACCGTATTTCGGTCCCCGGACCCCGTTCCCGGTTTTCGATTCCCGTATTTCGATCCCCGGACCCCGTTCCCGAAAACATATTCCCGTATTTCGGTCCCCGGACCCCGTTCCCGGTTTTTGATTCCCGTATTTCGATCCCCGGACCCCGTTCCCGAAAACACATTCCCGTATTTCGGTCCCCGGACCCCGTTCCCGGTTTTCTATTCCCGTATTTCGGTCCCCGGACCCCGCTCCCGGTTTTTGATTCCCGTATTCCGGTCCCCGGACCCCGTTCCCGGAAACACATTCCCGTATTTCGGTCCCCGGACCCCGTTCCCGGTTTTCTATTCCCGTATTTCGGTCCCCGGACCCCGTTCCCGGTTTTCGATTCCCGTATTTCGGTCCCCGGACCCCGTTCCCGAAAACACATTCCCGTATTTCGGTCCTCGGACCCCGTTCCCGGTTTTTGATTCCCGTATTTCGGTCCCCGGACCCCGTTCCCGGTTTTTGATTCCCGTATTTCGATCCCCGGACCCCGTTCCCGAAAACACATTCCCGTATTTCGATCCCCGGACCCCGTTCCCGGTTTTTGATTCCCGTATTCCGGTCCCCGGACCCCGTTCCCGAAAACACATTCCCGTATTTCGATCCCCGGACCCCGTTCCCGGTTTTCGATTCCGGTATTTCGATCCCCGGACCCCGTTCCCGAAAACACATTCCCGTATTTCGGTCCTCGGACCCCGTTCCCGGTTTTTGATTCCCGTATTTCGATCCCCGGACCCCGTTCCCGGTTTTTGATTCCCGTATTTCGATCCCCGGACCCCGTTCCCGAAAACACATTCCCGTATTTCGGTCCTCGGACCCCGTTCCCGGTTTTCGATTCCGGTATTTCGATCCCCGGACCCCGTTCCCGAAAACACATTCCCGTATTTCGGTCCTCGGACCCCGTTCCCGGTTTTTGATTCCCGTATTTCGGTCCCCGGACCCCGCTCCCGGTTTTTGATTCCCGTATTTCGATCCCCGGACCCCGTTCCCAAAAACACATTCCCGTATTTCGATCCCCGGACCCCGTTCCCGGTTTTCGATTCCCGTATTTCGGTCCCCGGACCCCGCTCCCGGTTTTTGATTCCCGTATTCCGGTCCCCGGACCCCGTTCCCGGAAACACATTCCCGGATTTCGGTCCTCGGACCCCGTTCCCGGTTTTTGATTCCCGTATTTCGATCCCCGGACCCCGTTCCCGAAAACACATTCCCGTATTTCGGTCCCCGGACCCCGTTCCCGGTTTTCGATTCCCGTATTTCGGTCCCCGGACCCCGCTCCCGGTTTTTGATTCCCGTATTTCGATCCCCGGACCCCGTTCCCGGAAATACATTACCGTATTTCGGTCCCCGGACCCCGTTCCCGGTTTTTGATTCCCGTATTTCGATCCCCGGACCCCGTTCCCGGAAACACAATACCGTATTTCGGTCCCCGGACCCCGTTCCCGGTTTTTGATTCCCGTATTTCGATCCCCGGACCCCGCTCCCGGTTTTTGATTCCCGTATTTCGATCCCCGGACCCCGTTCCCGAAAACACATTCCCGTATTTCGATCCCCGGACACCGTTCCCGAAAACACATTCCCGTATTTCGGTCCCCGGACCCCGCTCCCGGTTTTTGATTCCCGTATTCCGGTCCCCGGACCCCGTTCCCGGAAACACATTCCCGGATTTCGGTCCCAGGACCCCGTTCCCGGTTTTCGATTCCCGTATTTCGGTCCCCGGACCCCGTTCCCGGAAACACATTTCCGGATTTCGGTCCACGGACCCCGTTCCCGGAAACACATTCCCGGATTTCGGTCCCAGGACCCCGTTCCCGGTTTTCGATTCCCGTATTTCGATCCCCGGACCCCGTTCCCGAAAACACATTCCCGTATTTCGATCCCCGGACCCCGTTCCCGGTTTTTGATTCCCGTATTTCGATCCCCGGACCCCGTTCCCGAAAACACATTCCCGTATTTCGATCCCCGGACCCCGTTCCCGGTTTTTGATTCCCGTATTCCGGTCCCCGGACCCCGTTCCCGGAAACACATTCCCGGATTTCGGTCCCAGGACCCCGTTCCCGGTTTTCGATTCCCGTATTTCGATCCCCGGACCCCGTTCCCGAAAACACCATCCCGTATTTCGGTCCTCGGACCCCGTTCCCGGTTTTTGATTCCCGTATTTCGATCCCCGGACCCCGCTCCCGGTTTTTGATTCCCGTATTTCGGTCCCCGGACCCCGTTCCCGGTTTTCGATTCCCGGATTTCGGTCCCCGGACACCGTTTCCGGAAACACATTCCCGCATTTCGGTCCCAGGACCCCGTTCCCGGTTTTCGACTCCCGAATTTCGGTCCCCGGACCCCGTTCCCGGTTTTCGACTCCCGAATTTCGGTCCCCGGACCCCGTTTCCTGAAACACATACCCGCATTTCGGTCCCCGAACCCCGTTCCCTGTTTTCGATTCCCGGATTTCGGTACCCGGACACCGTTTCCGGAAACACATTCCCGCATTTCGGTTTCCGGACCCCGTTCCCGGTTTTCGATTCCCGGATTTCGGTCCCCGGACCCTGTTCTTTTTAAGTTAGAATACCCAAACTTGATAACTTTTTAATGTAATTTTAACATAATTTCTTTGGAGAGGTTAGTTCCTTTTAAGTTAAAAAATTCAAAACTTGATAACTTTTTAATGTTATTTTAATAGATTTCTTTGGAGGGGTTAGTTCCTTTTAAGTTAGAAAACTCAAAATTTGATAACTTTCTAATGTTTTTTTAATATATTTCTTTGGAGGGGTTAGTTCTTTTTAAGTTAGAAAATTCAAAATTTGATAACTTCTCAATGTTATTTTAATATATTTCTTTGGAGGGGTTAGTTCTTTTTAAGTTAGAAAATTCAAAATTTGATAACTTCTCAATGTTATTTTAATATATTTCTTTGGAGGGGTCAGTTCTTTTTAAGTTAGAAAATTCAAAATTTGATAACTTTTTAATGTTATTTTAATATATTTCTTTGGAGGGGTTAGTTCTTTTTAAGTTAGAAAATTCAAAATTTGATAACTTCTCAATGTTATTTTAATATATTTCTTTGGAGGGGTTAGTTCCTTTTAAGTTAGAATACCCAAAATTTGATAACTTTTTAATATTATTTTAACATAATGTTGGAAGGTGAAAACCTTGGGCGCACGCAATGCTTCCAATTGCCCGAATGACCTTGCCGAAGAACAGTTTAAAGGAAGATAGATATTACTAATCCTCGCCTTGGTTCCCATCAGTACACAACAATGGCGATCAAGATGACGACTCCAGAGTACCCGAGAAACGGCAGTAGCAGTGGTAGCAGAAACGGCAGTAGCAGTGGTAGCAGAAACGGCAGGAGAAATCAACTGGTGAGCACGGTAAAGGAAAGAGAACTCCGGCGAACGAGGATGTCGTCGATTGGTTGGACAGCAAGTTGCTGGAAATCACAGGATCGATCGAAGGACGATGCAGAAGCAGCAGAAGAAGTCAAGATCAGTTCGTTGGCGATGGGGTTCAACGACTAATGGAGACGAGAAGCAGCAGACGGACGACGAGAATGTCCGGAACAACGAAAGCTGTGGAGTCTGAGCAGCGGTTGTCTAGGACTCGGATCCTGGCAGTAGACAAATTGGAGGAAAGAGGGAGGAGCGATGACTCGAAACTATCGATAAAGAAGAGTAGGTGTTGGGGGAAACCTTGGACACACAGTCATCCCTCCGATGGCTCGATGACTTCGCGGAAAAACAGTTTAAAGGAAGATAGAACTTCCTAGTAACTTTCTAGGTCTGTGGCTGCGAAAAGACCAGAGTTTTGAAACGGAGGGAAGGTTTCGAAATGGGCATGTTTTATCGTGAGAGTAGAGTTACTAAATGACTAACTTTGCGGAGTCAAAAGTTGCGAAATGACCAAATTCTAGAGGGCAATGTTCCGAATAACGGCGAATAGAGTGAAACTTTCCAGACCTCAAAACTCAACATTACCTGGACGTCACTCCAAATTCCTGAAGTCTTCTCCCATTGCTCGGTGGCATCGCTTGGTTTCTACTGGCTGCCGGTCACTCGCTGTACCTAGAAAAATCAAAATCAATAAAGAAAACGTAATCAAGTTTAGAAAATTAGAAATCCAGTAATCAAGAGAGCATAAATAAGGGTCACCAATTGGAACGAGAAGAAAAATGTAGAATGAACGAAAATGATGACAATTGTGACGGTTAGAGAGGAATGTGAAGACTTTAAGAAAACATCTTCGCTCCTGGGAAAATGTCTTTGTGTTTTCTTGGGAACAATGTAAGGGGGATAGGGAGTGGTCATTCAACAACAATGGATAGGTATTGATTTTATGACGGGCGGCACAGAGTGAACAATAACGGAAGAGGAGTTGCCTAACAAGGTCTACAGGTGTGTATTGATTTTATGGCCTTGTGGCCTTCTGTACTCTCCTGGGAACACTTCCATAGACTTAGTCTTAGGTATCAGTCTATCGATTGGGTCGCCAGTATCAAGATATCAAATAAGTGTCAGCAGTCGTTAGAAATCATTTGGGTAACTGATCTACAAAGTTCTTATCTCTCAAAACTGAGAGCCAGAATTGAAACATCATCTGTTGACTGCATCTTTTGGAGAGTTTCATTCCTATTGACAGAATGACACGATTTGGGTATACCTTGATTGGATTTTCGGTGATTTCTGACTCACCTTTTTCGGGAAAAAGAGGCAGACCAAGCACATCTCTTTTCTTGAGTTCTCATGGTTTTCCTGCTTTTTGTTAGAGCAATCTCTCAACTATCTATCCAGTTTCATCTCTCAACTTCTTTGAGTTTCCATGGTTGTTGGAGATCCCAGTATCAAGTTTCTTATATCTTCAATTTTTGGGTACTGGTGGTCAATCCCAAGACATCACATTACCAAACTTGAGTCGACAGTGTCGGTGTCCTTCTCTGATTCCAGGCCATCCTTATTCAAAAAGTAATATGGAGTCCACAACACATGATTAGATATCAAGACTGGCATTGTCAGAATTTGGTCATGTGATATACGGGGAATGGGTTTTTTGGCGATTTGAAGTTCACCTTTTTCGGGGAAAAGGAGCCGAGCAAATAATCGTACACCTATCAAGAAACAGTTGTTCGATCCATTCAAAAGACACGTAGCCAAACACTACAGTGTTTTTATAGTTGTTCGCAATTCTTGGTTTCATATACAGTTTTCTGTAAGAGCGATCCATCTCTTTTCTTCAGTTTCCATGGTTGTCAGGGTTCACAGTATCAAGCATCGTGTTTAATCATCTTCTAGTCGCCAGTGGTCTCTCTCAGAATACCACATCATCAAGATTGAGTCGTTTGGGCAACAGTGTCGGTGTCACTCTCTGATCGAAGCTTATCCATAAACGAGAAGTATGATGGAACCCACAATATCAAGATTGGTGTTAAAGTTTGCAGTGCTCACTCTCGAATCAGAGCTTCCATTTTTGTTCCTCCAGGGTTCAACTTCAGTTTTGCAACTGGCACCTTTTCTGTTATAATTTTTGCACTAAGTAGTCAGCCCAGGCACAAAGAGTGTGTAGCAAATCTGTTGTTTCAAGAACAAGTCTTCAATGCTTGTTGTGAAAAAAGCAAGATACATTATCCGGGGTATTCAGCATCGTAAGGTCAGAGCGAGCACTGAGTGGCTCCCAAAAACTTGAAGCTATCAGTTTGTATTTTGACCAGCTGGGGAAATAAAATAAGCTGAAAATTCGGCTTGTCAGCAAAAATCGGGCCACAATTTTTCTGTTTCAGAAAAATGGCAGCACCGTTGTCGGATAAACTCATTCAGTTGAAACTCGTCTCCTTTTCTCCGGACGATTTTGTGAGTTTCCAACAAACCTTGTTAAACCTAAAACAAAGCGTTTTATATTCTCACCGATCCAACTGTATCCGAAACGTTCCACCTCGAAGTGACCAACAATGAGCCGTGTGATATATTGGTCAAAATCAAGTACAGTGACAAGAATCTGGTCAGTTGTCAGCCGAGTATAGCTGTGGTGGCGTCTCGTGAGAGCATGCAATTTCGAATCACCATGAATGCTCTCGACGTGTCTCGCGGAAAACAATTTCACAAGTGAGTACTTGAGTACTTTATACAATGTAGTTTGTTTTTTCTTAGGTTCAAGATTCGAGTTGTGGGTATTCGTGAGATTAAGGATCGGTAGAGACCGTCGACGGATGAGATGTGGGATAATCCAGATATCTGGGAGGATCTGACCTGCACCTGCATTCACACAAAAATTATTCATGTCATCTATGACGGGATCAATGTGGATGAGTGGTGGAAGAAAAATGGGCAGAGTCCTATTGTAAGTGGACGTTTTTTTTTTCATATAAACATTCAATATTTGCAGACTTGGGGAATTGAGCAGGCGGATCTGCCAGATGCAGAAAATGGAGCCAATCACTAGATAGAGAGAACGAGGAGCCGTGAGAAATTTACTACTTGATACATGTCTGAAAACTGTGAATAAAGTTTATTGAAACTTGATTTTTTCTTTTTCAGAAATTCAGAGGGGGGGGATAAGCAGAAATAAATTGAATCTTCTTTTGATATGGATAAATGGATATATGAATTTTGATTTTCTATGAACTAGTTCTGCCAAGAAAACTTCAAGTTGCTGTAAGTTGTTGTTCTGTTCTTATCAAAACTGCAGTATTTATTATTTCAGGCTGCTATCGCAATCCGATTTTAACAGAGATGGAGAGATGATAAGAGGATACATTCAATTTTCGAGAACCAGCAGTTTTCATCCAAATCAACGAGATGACTTTGCTATCAACTTGATCTATATTGTGTACAATGGGATCCACGATTGGTGGTAAAAAAGGAGTAACATAAAGGATTGTATCGTGAGTGGAAGTGTTTTTCTTTCATATCGACATTCAATATTTGCAGATATGTGGTGCGGCCGCTGACGATGTTGAGGAAGAAGGAAAAAGTTCTAGCTAGAAAAACAACTTAATAGAGGTTTTTCCGCAAAGTCCAGCATCCCTATTCCTACCGAGACATCATGAAAGTACCTATCACACTCAAATATGGTTGATAGAGACATCCACACGCGACAAGACTTTTCTGACACATTTCCATGGTAATACCTCATCTCTAGTGTGACCTAGAAGTGATTGAAAGTACACATTTCCCAGAAGGTCCTTCACTAGTATCGTGTTGAAAATTTTAAAATGTTGAAATAATTCAAAATTCGGTTTTCTATATCATAGAGTAGATTCGGGTCCAAAATATCAGCTGACATCGAAGTTTAAGCGAAGAGAACAACTTGACAAGGATTTTTATGTACAAGTCCAGGATCCCTATTACTACCGAGGCATCATGACAGTACGTAGGACATTCAAATATGGCTAGGAGATACATCTACACGCGACATTATTTTTCTGACATATTTCCATTGTGATACCTCATTTCTCTTAAGACCAGCTGACTTCAAAGTTTCAGCAATGAGAACAACTTGAAGTGATTTATAGTACAAGTTCAGGATCCCTATTCCTACCGAGACATCATGAAAATACCTAGGACATTCAAATATGGTTGGTAGATATATCTACCCCTACAATACGTTTCTGACATATATTCATTGCGATACCTCATCTCTGGTGTGACCTAGAAGGGATTAAAAATCTAATTTTCTAAGTAGGTCATTGTCTAGTAACGTGATAGAAAAATGAATATAATGGAATAATTTGAAATTCATTTTTATATATCATAGCTAAGATTTGGACCCGAAATATCAGCTGACATCGAAGTTATAGCAATGAGAACAGCTTGATGTGGGTTTTCCGCAAAGTTCAGGATCCCTATTACTACTGAGCCATAATGAAAGTACCTATGACACTCAACGATAGTTGATAGATACATCCACACGCGACAATATTTTTCTGACGCATTTCCATTGTGATCCCTCATCTCTGGTGTGACCTAGAGGTGATAGAAAATTTAAATTTCTCAGTAGGTCACCGTCTAGTAACGTGATAAAAATTCGAAAATATTGGAATAATTAAAAATTCAATTTTGTATATCATAGATCAGATTTGGATCCGAAATATCAGCTGACATCGAAGTTTAGGCAATGAGAACAACTTGAAGTGGTTTTGTAGTACAAGTCCAGTCCCTATTACTACTGAGCCATATTGGATTCCCAAAAGGTTATGAAATTTGTATTAGTGAGTCATGTATCCCCTCTGTTACTTCTCTTACTAGGTTACCACTTGATACCTCACATCTGGTGTGACCTAGATACAACATAATAGTTGAAAATCGTTGTAGAAGACTAAAAAGAGGTTTGGTTGCTAATAAAAAATGTAAATTGAAGCAAATTTCATCATATTTCTGAGTGATAGAGTAAGAGGACGTGATTCGTTCGCTATAATGGAAAAATGGGGTTTCAGTTGAACATGTTAAAATTAACGTCTCCAACATGTCACCAAGGATTCAGCTTCTCCACGTCGACATCAGCATTGTCAGTTGCTTTAAACTAAAATCAAGTGTATGCTTCATCTTTGTCCCATCATAAAGAACCTAAAAATATACTACATCGAACTTCTGATCGTGAAATTCATTGGATTCTCAATATCGAGGTCATCTGGAGCCGTGACGTTTTCTGAAAAGCTTTAAATTAAATTTAGGTTTATGCTTCATCATTGTCGCATCATTTCCAGGCCCTGTGGACTTCCTACAAGGACTATGATGCTTTCGGATCCCTCTCCAGGCCCAGTGCTCTTTCTACATGGACTACAAAGCTTTCGGTTCATGTAGAAAGGGCCAAAGCTCTTTCTACATGGACTACAAAGCTTTCTGATACTTATCCAGGCCCAGTTCTCTTTCTACAAGAACTACAAAACCTGCGGATCCCTCTCCAGGCCTGGTGCTCATTCTACAAGGGCTACAAAGCATTCGAATCCCTCTCCAGGCCTGGTGCTCTTTCTACAAGGGGTACAAAGCATTCGGATCCCTCTCCAGGCCTGGTGCTCTTTCTACAAGGGCTACAAAGCATTCGGATCCCTCTCCAGGCCTGGTGCTCTTTCTACAAGGGGTACAAAGCATTCGGATCCCTCTCCAGGCCTGGTGCTCTTTCTACAAGGGGTACAAAGCATTCGGATCCCTCTCCAGGCCTGGTGCTCTTTCTACAAGGGGTACAAAGCATTCGGATCCCTCTTCAGGCCTGGTGCTCTTTCTACAAGGGGTACAAAGCATTCGGATCCCTCTCCAGGCCTGGTGCTCTTTCTACAAGGGGTACAAAGCATTCGGATCCCTCTCCAGGCCTGGTGCTCTCTCTACAAGGGGTACAAAGCATTCGGATCCCTCTCTGTTCGTGAGATTGAGTGGATTCTCTTTTTCAACGTCTTCTGAAGCCCTCACGTCTTCTGAATTACTCCAAATTGAAATCAATTCTAAGCTTGATCATCGTCATACCATAAGGATTCCAACAATATAAGACAAGGGTCACTTTAGTTATACTGTTCGTGAGATTGAGTGGATTCTCGTTTTCAACGTCTTCTGAAGCCCTCACGTCTTCTGAATTACTCCAAATTAAAATCAATTCTAAGCTTGATCATCGTCATACCATTAGGATTCCAACAATATAAGACAAGGGTCACTTTAGTTATACTGTTCGTGAGATGGAGTGGATTCTCTTTTTCAACGTCTTCTGAAGCCCTCACGTCTTCTGAATTACTCCAAATTGAAATCAATTTTAAGCTTGATCATTGTCATACCATTAGGATTCCAACAATATGAGACAAGGATCACTTTAGTTATACTGTTCGTGAGATTGAGTGGATTCTCTTTTTCAACGTCTTCTGAAGCCCTCACGTCTTCTGAATTACTCCAAATTGAAATCAATTCTAAGCTTGATCATCGTCATACCATAAGGATTCCAACAATATAAGACAAGGGTCACTTTAGTTATACTGTTCGTGAGATGGAGTGGATTCTCTTTTTCAACGTCTTCTGAAGCCCTAACGTCTTCTGAATTGCTTCAAAATAGAATCAAATCAAAGCTTGATCTTTGCCACATCATAAGGAGTCTCAAAATACGCGAGATTGACCCATTTAGCCATACTGTACGTGAGATTCATTGGATTCTCTATGTCAACGCTATTCTGACGTCTTCAGAAGACGTAGGAGCTTCTGACAGCGTCAAAACTAAAAAATTCGGATTCCCCGTGTCTTTTTACCGCAGAATACACTCAAATTGATCAAACTACAAACAAATTGACCAAACTACAAACTACAAAAAAGCTTCTAGAAGCCGTAAACAAGAAAGTAGGGCATCCACGTGGCGCCACGTTGCACCGCCCATCGATGAGTTGGAGCTTTCAGAGGGGAAAAAATTTCAGTTTGCTCCCAGTTTTTCCTCCGTAAACATCCTCAAAATGGTCCGATTATTGTCAAATTTTTTTTTGTGGACATCTACTCTTCAAGACAAACCGATTGATGTAAAAATTTAGGTATGTTTACTGGCAAAAAAATTGAGTTACATCCATTTTTATGTTCAAAAACTTTAAAAATTCAAAACAATCTCAATTTTTGAGCTTTTTGTCTGATTTTTGGTAGACATCTAGAACAGATCCCGGTTGAATTTTTGAATAACTTTTTTCAAAACTGCCACATCGTGCCGGTTTCCTATAACGATTTTTTGAAGTGGGGTCAAAAATCGACGAAAAAAGTGCGGAAAAAGTTCAAATTTCTTGGAAATTGTTGGAAAAAGTTATGAAATCGGGAAGAGCCAAAGGTTTCTCAACAGATTTCATAAGTGAAAGTTCCCAAAAACCAGTTTTTTCGAGAAATTTCCCGAATTTTGGGCGAAAATTTCGACTAAAAATTTTTCTTCCAAAATTTCAAGAAAAATAGCAGTAATTTTTTTAGAGAGGAATCGCTGGTGCCAAATCGACAACATGAGGGATCTTCGGAGATGGTTTATGGCCAATACCAATTGGAATCGACAACAAAAAGACGGAAACTCCGATGGAAAATGGCCCAAATTCAGGAGATGGACATGGAGAAGGATTCAGATGAGGACGATCGATTCGAAGGAGTGGAAGTCAGTTTATTTTTTTATTTATCCCTTAAGGACGCTTAGATTTAGAGAATTAGGTTTCAGAAGGTAAGTTTCCAGTGCGCTCGGGGTGTTAGCTGGGGATTACTGTACCTTGTTTTTTGGGTTTCAGGGGTTATGCACAGAGGTAAAAACAGGATGTCCGCAGATGCGTTTTTATGAGAGGTTAGAGAAAACTCTGCGTCTCTTTACGGTCTTGCAGTAGAGATCCTATTGCATTATTGTAGAGACATTCAGAGTTGTGTCTGCTATCTCATTAGAGCGCATCTGCGTAGATCTTGTTTTTACCATTGTGGGGAATGGGAATTAGATATGGTTAGTTGGTAGAGGCATAGATTGCTTAGGATACTGCTGAATGACTTGGCTCTATTGTAGTATTAGACTTGCGAAGTTTCAGCGCTCCAGTTATAACGGCAGTTTCTGTGCTCCTGGACATTCGGGCCGCGTGAAAAGCAGAACCATTTTGAGTCTTTGTTGGTATTTTGCAAAGTAGACACACAAAAGCTTGAGAGGCCTGGGGTTCATAGGAGGCCTAGGAGGCCTGGGAGGCCTGAGAGGCCTGAAAAGGCTGGGATTCCTAAGAAGCCTGGGCGGCCTGAAAAGCCTGGGATGCCTAAGAAGCCTGGGCGGCCTGAAAAGCCTGGGATTCCTGGGAGTCCTGGGAAGCCTGGGATTCCTAGGAGACCTGGGAGGCCTGAAAGGCTTGGAAGGCCTAGGAGGCCTGAAAGGCTTGGAAGGCCTAGGAGGCCTGGAAAGCCTGGGATGTCTGAGAAACCTAGGAGGCCTGAGAGGCCTGAAAAGCCTGGGATTCCTAGAAGTCCTGGGAAGCCTGAAATTCCTAGGAGACCTGGGAGGCCTGAAAGGCTTGGAAGGCCTAGGAGGCCTGAAAGGCTTGGAAGGCCTAGGAGGCCTGAAAGTCTTATAAGGCCTAGGAGGCCTGGAAACCCTGGGATGTCTGAGAGACCTAGGAGGCCTGAGAGGCCTGAAAAGCCTGGGATTCCTAGGAGACCTGGAAGGCCTGGAATGCCAGAAATGCCTGGCAGGCCTAGGAGCCCTGGGATGTCTAGGAGGCATGGGAGGCCTGCAATGCCTAGGAGGCCTGGGTAGCCTGAGAGGCCTGAAAAGCCTGGGATTCCTAAGAAGCCTGGGCGGCCTGAAAAGCCTGGGATGCCTAAGAAGCCTAGGAGGTCAGAGATGCCTGATAAGCCTGGGATTCCTAAGAGGCCTGGGAAACTTGTCATCCCTAGGAGGCCTGGGATTCCTAGGAGGCCTGGGAGGCCTGAAAGGCTTGGAAGGCCTAGGAGGCCTGGAAAGCCTGGGATTCCTAAGAGGCCTTGGAAGCCTGCAATTCTTAGAGGGCTTGAGCTTCCTAGGAAGCCTGGGTAGCCTGAGAGGCCTGAAAATCTTGGAAGGCCTAGGAGGCCTGGGAGGCCTGAAAAGCCTGGAATGCCTAAGAAGCCTAGGAGGCCTGAGATGCCTGAAAAGCTTGGGATTCCTAGAAGTCCTGAGAAGCCTGCGATTCCTGAGAGTCCTGGGAAGCCTGGGATTCCTAGGAGACCTGGGAGGCCTGAAAGGCTTGGAAGGCCTAGGAGGCCTGGAAAGCCTGGGATTCCTAGGAGACCTGGGAGACCTGGAATGCCAGAAATGCCTGGCAGGCCTAGGAGGCCTGGGATGCCTAGGAGGCATGGGAGGACTGCAATTCCTAGGAGGCCTGGGTAGCCTGAGAGGCCTGAAAGCCTTGTAAGGCCTAGAAGGCCTGGGAGGCCTGGAAAGCCTGGGATTCCAAAGAGGCCTGGGCGGCCTGAGAGGGCTGAAAAGCCTGGGATTCCTAGGAGACCTGGGAGGGCTGGAATGCCAGAAAGGCCTGGAAGGCCTAGGAGGCATGGGACGCCTAGGAGGCCTGAAAGGCTGGGAAGGCCTAGGAGACCTGGGAGGCTTATGAAGTACTGGGAGGCCTGGAAGGCTTGAGATGCCTGGAAGGCCTAAGAGGCCTTGGATGCCTTGGATTCCTGGTAGTTCTCTGAGGTCTGGGAGGTCTAGGATGCCTAGGGGCTTGCGAGGCCCGGGAAGTCTGGGAGGTCTAAAAGGCTTGGAAGGCCTGGGAGGCCTGGGAAGCCTGAAAAGCTCGGAAGGACTATATATATACAGATACATGTATACAAAGAGCTAAGAAAACGAATTTTCAAGGATAAAGAAAAATCTCTAGTGTGTCTAATAAGCAAAGTACTAAGCAACATAAAACGGTTAAACTTTTCTCGCGGCACGAATGTTAACTTTCACCGAGAAAGTGTCAACCAATATCTATTACTTTTCACTTTTTTGTTTTCTCATTTTTTTCATTACATTTCTCTCTTTTTTCTCCACTTTTTTTCACTAAACGAAGCTACAATAGAGCCAAGTATTGAGAGATTATTGGGTTGAGAATTGAGATAATGAGTCAAAGGGGTACCTCAAAATGAGAGACATTCTGGCCTATAGCTGCATTATAGCTTGGCTTCAGAATCTATTTTCCAACATAATTTCAATTTTTCATTTCGTTTTTCCTGTGTAATCCGCTGGTCTTCACAATGGTCTTCACACAATAGAGGTAGAGTAAAAACATATACCACATTGTTATAACCGCACAAATTCTACATGATCAGCAAGGAATCGACCGATGGAAGGTAAATAAAAAATAGTTTTTTTCAGGTTGTAGGCGTATCTTTTTTGTGTTTTTTTTTCTTTTAAAGGCCGACCGAAAAGGATAAGAAGAATTTGAGGAAATGCAACCGATGGATTGCAATCAAATAAGGATGTTTAGTCCTGGTGATTTGATTGCACTAGTCTTCGAGACTAGAGCTAGAGTTTTCATTAGATCTTCAGAAGATCTTTTGAAGTGTGTTGAACACACTGGTCAATTTGACCACTTGAACTTTTTCATAAACCTTTTGTGTTGTCTGGACTCTTTGTGTTTTTCAGATCTTCAATTATTTTGGATTTTCAACAACCTGCGACTCCAGCACTAATGATTTCTTCAACAACACCATATTCACTATGTAATCTTATTTTCAGCCTATCCATTCAGCAGCATCATTCAATTGTCCAAAATGAAGAATATCATCGGAAGAATTACCACTACTCAATTTATAACAGCTTCAACAACTCCACCTCTGCTCCGGACTCACTACTTAACATCCTTTTTTTCAGAAAAATTCATTTCTCAAGACGATGCAAACAAAAGAAGTATCACTCAAGATGATCACCCTTCCTATTTCTTATAACTAGACTCCAATTCCTACTGAGGTTTTTCCATCATAATCCTAAACTTTTCCAGCGTTTTCAGATAAACAAGAAAGAAATCAATTCATCGGGTAGTTTGTCAGTTTTCCTTTTTCCCAATTTTTCCACTTCTCATGATCTCATTCTTCTTCTTTGTTCAGTTCTTGAGACACTTCTCGCATTCGCTCATCAAATTCTATTCTGAACTTCTTTCTTCCAATTCTATGGCTCTGTTCCAGTTTCGTGAACCTAATCTTGGGTCTTAAAACCCAAACTACATAAAAATATAAAGAGTCAAACTTGTCTCTAAGCTAAATGGGATAGCCTGTAGGATTTTCTAAAACTAGCTGGCGATATCAAATTCCTCAAAAATTTGCTATTTTAAAAACGATAGTAAAAAGACTCATATGAGCATTAAATAGATCAAGTTTGTAAACTTCAGAGACATCTAACTCTTATATTTGGCTTTCGACCCTTCTATCTTTTTAGGGTATTTTGAATTTGCCGATTTTGTTAAAAAAACTGGAACATAGCCATTTCTCTTATCGGTCTTGAATTCTTGTTTTTTTCTTCCTGTGTTGGTATTCCGGTCGCCTTTTCCAGGCATCCAGGCTTCGGCTGAGAAAAATAATACCATCACACTTTCTCTCTTTTCTTTTTCTCGTGACAGTGATACAAAGGATAACAACTGGGGGAAATAAAAACTATTGAATCTTTTAAAAGTTATTATCAATTCAGTTCTCCTTCTTTGTATCACTATCAGATTTCAACTTGAAATACATTTCGAAATTTTCAGGATTCTTTCGTGTCTTGCCGATCCTTCGTGTCCTCTCACTGGTATAAAACGTGAGTTTATTTTTTTCCAGTTTTCAAAATTTCTTGTCTCTCAAAGCTGTAATACTAGACAGTGAAATCATAGGCGTCGATGAAAATCAAAAAAAAAAAAAAGATTTCAAGAACAAGTCTATGCTTGTTGTGAAAAAAGCAAGAGACATTATCCAAGGTATTTAGCATCATAAGGTTAGAGCAAGCACTGAGAGGCTACCAAAAACTTGAAGCTGTCAGTTTGTACTTCGACTAGCTGGAAATTCAAATAAGCTGAAAATTAGGCTTGTCACTAATATTTGATTGCTCTAGTTGTGTGATTTTTATCTTAAACTGGCAACAATTTTCTGTTTCAGAAAAATGGCGCCACTCACAAACGATCACAACCGATTGAAACTGATCTCCTTCACTCCTAATGAATTCGTGAGTTTCCGACAAACTTGGTTGATCTTAAAAACAAAGTTTTTTAGATAAAAGCTGACCCAACTGAAACATCGGAGTTCACTCTCACCATCGAGAACAACGAGCCTCATGATGTGATTGTGAAAGTTTGTTTCCCAAAAGTCACACTCGTGAAGGTCAAGCCCAGGATGCTTCTCATTGGCTCTCGTGAAAAAGTGGATATGAACATCATCATGAAAGCATTCGACGTTTCGATTGGAAAACAGTTCCTGAAGTGAGTACTTTGCGGGTTATGCAATGTAGCTTGTTTTTCTTTAGGTTCAAGATAAAAGTGGTCGGAGTTCGCGAGTTGGATGACCGTGAGCGTCCAACGGAGGAGGAGATTTGGGATTCTGGATCAGGCAGAGGCGATCCGAAGATTTGGCAAGACTACGCGATGACCTACATTCACACAAAGCTCCTCTTTGTGCGTTATGCTGGCATGAACAAGAGAAACTGGTGGAAGAAGGGCGAGAAATACAAGATTGTAAGTGGAAGTTTTGTTTTTCATATAAACATTCAATCTTTGCAGACTTGGGGTATCGCCAAGGAGGACTTGCCAGAAGACGATTAGTTGCCGAATTGATGCCGAACGATACTAGTGATATTATTTATGAGACTTGCCTTTTCATCATTTCCACTGTAATACGTCTCATTTCCATTCTAATCTGTATTTAGCATTTTTGTCGCAGTTTCATGTCCCCTTGTGATTATGATAGTATTAGCCTCTTATGATAATGTATTTTTCCCCATTCTCTATTCAATATGGTTTGACTTTCCTTGATTTAATAGCCCCCTATAGTCTCTTTTCATTTGATTTGCAATGTGTCCCGATTATTCTAGTAGTACCTGAATAATGATTATTCTCTATGTGACTATTATTCTCTCTAATCCCTCATTACAGTCACCCCTGATTCCTTACTTTTCGCAATTTATTTTCCCGTCTGAATTATTAATTGAACGAATGACATATGATCACTTCTCGATTACCTTTCCTTTACTTGTATTATTTTTCTTTCCTGATTTGATTCCGACTATTGTGTGTGTTCTTTTATCCATTGTAGCCCATATGCATGTATCATACTTACTCGTCATTTCCATGGTAGGACGACCCGATTGGTCGCTACTCACCCTGCCTTCTTCTTTTGTATTCTCTCCTCTCGACTCTACTAGGATAAAAAAATTAAAAAAAAATTAAACTTCTTTGTTTTGAATTTAAACCTAAGGTGCCCTTCACAGGAATCCTACTATACTTTCTTTCTGAATTCTCCTAATCTTCTTTATTTTGTTGCAGATTTCAACTTCTTTTGATCGAGCACGTCTCAAATTCCCAAATCATCTATAGAGGATGCAAACTATTATAATAAAAAGGTAGGGTTTTTTTATTGCCCTATTCCCAACCAAACTTGCTTTCTTCAGGAAAAAAGTGATCTTGACAAGAACTTCCGCCTTCGGAACAATTCGAAATCTAAGAGCAGCGAAAAGATTGGACCTGGCAACTTTGGAACCTAATTTGCTGCATTAAAATTCTATGGCTCTGTTCTAGTTTCTTGGACCGATTCTTGGATCCTTTAGCCTTTTTTAGAGTCTTAAGGTTTTGACTACAAATACAAGGACACAAGAATTAGTACAAGAAACTGTAACACACCCACTTCTTCTGTTATTGTCTTTGATTCTTGTCTTGTGGTGGTATTTCGGTCGCCTATTGGCATCCAGGCTTCGGCTGAAAAATTAATACCATCACACTTTTTTTTTCGTTTTCTTCTCGCTTTAATGGTACAAAGAATAAGAACTGAAGGAATAAGAACTGCTATAAGAGTTTTGGTCCATCAGTTCTCATTTTTCGTACCGTTCTCATATCATGACTAAGAATTAATGTTTCAAATTTTCAGAAGGTCGCTTCTCCACAATACAGGTTCTTCCGAATCCAACAGTCAATATGTGGTAAGTTTAGGGTCAAAAATGAGGAAAATGAGTGGAAAGGAGGGGAGGGGGGTGTTTGAGGATAGGTTGGGTTCATGCAGTTAGGCTTAGGCCGGCTATTGACTGCCATGACCGCTCACAATAATTTGGAAAATTGGGCGTGAATTTGCCGAATCTAAGGGTTTTGGGATACTTAGGAGGCCCACATTGAAAAGCAAAATATTCTGCTTTCAGCGCCTCCGTCGATCCAAACCAACAACTTATGCAATTGGAAGGCTTTGCCGTTCACAATTACCAACTTGGCCATGTTCTCGGGAAGGGAGCATTCGGAGCCGTTTACCATGCTCGAAATCAATCGGGAGATCTGGCAGCTGTCAAAGTTACACTGAAGCATCACATCGGGATAGAAGAAGCCCGGGTTCTCCTCATTCTCAATGGACTTCGTTATGTCCCAAGAATGATTTGGTATGGAATTGAGCACGGTCTGTTCTGCATTGGTGAGAAATAATAATAGAGGAGAAATGAGCAATTCGATTATCTTCAGTGATGAGTCACGAGTTGACTTCTGTGTTCTCGTTGTTGATTGCCGAACCAACCAAATCTTTCTCACGCAAGACGAGTCAGTCCATCATTTATCAATCTTCACTCGGACTTGCTGAAATCCACCATCGTCGGATCATTCATCGCGATCTGAAGCTTGGAAACTTGCTCATTTCTCTGCCATATGGGCCAATCAATAATGTTACTTTGAAAATCGCTGACTTCGGACTCTCCAAGGAGTATATGAATGAGGATGGACATCTGTTGCCGGATAAAGTCACTTTCCTTCACGACAAGCATCGGTGCGCATCGTTGTCTGTTATGGCTGGTAACCCTCCAACGCCGAAAGATGACTGGATTCAGATGTCGTTCGCCTACATGAGCCTTCTTGGATTTACTCTGCCCAAAGACGATTCGATCTGTGTTGCATTCAAGAGACAATTGGTGAGAATTTTTTATTTCTACCAAATTTCTGATTTTAAAATCAATTTTTTCAGGCTTCGGCCACGATTTCCACTCTTCCGGAGCAGTGCAGATGGATGGGCACACTTTTCGAAACGATTTTCGCGATTCCACACGATTACGGTATCGATTTCACCAAGATTCTCGACTCGATCTGCACGGTGCAGCTGGATTCGGACCAGCACATGTCGCTCTATATGGTTGAATTCGATGGAAAGTACGCTCTTCTTTGAAGCCATTGAACAACTTGGGATCTCTAACTATTCTCTTTCTCTTTGCCATATCAAACGTTTCGATTCGGTTTCTTGTATTTTCATTTTTCACATCCCGCCTATAATCTGCATTTTTATTAACCATCAATCATAGTTTGGAATGTGATCCCTATGTAGTCTCTCCTA
Source organism: Caenorhabditis sinica (assembly GCA_963932045.1). Lineage (NCBI taxonomy): Eukaryota > Metazoa > Nematoda > Chromadorea > Rhabditida > Rhabditidae > Caenorhabditis > Caenorhabditis sinica. Next base: position 29,344,436 of record OZ009938.1, read on the forward strand.
TCAACCTATTTCTGATTATAAAAGTATATACTTTCCCTTAAAAATAGTCATGTTGACTCGTATGTTTATCCTTCCCATCCTGCTTATCATATTTATTCTGTAACCACGAATCATCTTTTGAACTGTGATCCATATTTAGTCTTTCCTAATCCGGCCTGAAATATTGTGTTCCTTATTATAATTGTGTACAGACTTTCCCATTAAAGTAGTCCTGAAAACTACAATTCCAGTCGATTTATTCATTTCATTTGTGTTCTATAATTACTGTGTTTCTGGATTGAGTCCTCCCTACTCGTTCTATGTGAATATTATCTTCATTTCTATTCTACTAGTTAAAAAATAAAAAAATCCAAAAAAATTAAATTGTCTTGTTTATTTCTCTGGAAAATATAAGGTCGTCTTAACAGACATCCAAGAGTTTTTGTCTGAAAGGGAAAAATATAAAGGCTTGTAAAGGTAACATATCCTAAAGTGACCTTGTGCACGGTGAGCCAAAGATGGCAGTGGTGACGTCTCGCGAGAAGATGAAATTCAGAATCCAGCTGAAAGCCGTGAACTTGAAAATCGGAAAGCAGTTCAGCAAATAAGTACTTCGAGGGTTATGCAACGTCGCTTGTTTGTTTTTCGTATTCAAAATCAAGGTCGTCGGGATTTGGGATCCGGAAGACAAGCCGAGATACAGTGAAGAAGAAATTTGAGGTTCTGGATCTGGAAGGGGTAATCCCGAGATCTGAGATAAAATGTCGAATTCTTGTATCCACACAAAAATCCTCTATGTGATCCACATGGGAATGAATTCGAATGCCTGGTGGAAGCGTGATGGGAGTCCTGTGGTAAGTGGAAGTTTTTTTTTTCATATAAAAATTCAATATTTGCAGACTTGGGGGGATTGCTAAGGAGCACCTGCCAGATGACGACGACGCGGAAACCGTCAAATGAGTTGAGAACGAGGACTTGTGAAAAATACTTATACTACTTGTGAAACTATCGATTAGTTTGATTCAGAATGAAATTCGTTGAGAATTGATTATTTATTTATTTATTTTTCGAAAAGTATCTCGTCAAAATATAGCTATGAGAACAGCTTAATAAGGCTTTTACGTACAAGTCCAGAATCCCTATTACTACCGAGATATCATGAAAGTTGCTAGGACTTTCAAATGTAGTATAGAGATACATCTACATCCTACAATAGATTTCTGACATGTTTCCACTGTGATACCTCATCTCTGGTGTGACCTAGAAGCGATTGAAAGTTTAATTTTCTAAGTAGGTCATTGTCTAATGACGTGATAAAAATTTGAAATTATTGGAATTATTCAAAATTCAATTTTGTATATCATAGATTAGATTTGGCCCCGAAATATCAGTTGACATCGAAGTTTAGGCAATGAGAACAACTTAACAAAGCTTTTTACGTACAAGTCCAGGAGCCCTATTACTACTGGGACATTATGAAAGTACCTATGACACTCAAATATAGTTGAGAGATACATCTACCTCCAGCCTTACATTTCTGACAAATTTTCACTGTGATACCTCATCTCTGGTGTGACCTAGAAGCGATTAAAAGTCTAATTTTCTAAGTAGGTCATTGTCTAGTATTGTGATAAAAATTTAAAATTATTGGAATAATTCAATATTCAATGTCGTATATCATAAATTAGATTTGGACCCAAAATATCAGCTGACATCGAAGTTATAGCAATGAGAACAACTTGAAGTGATTTTTTAGTACAAGTCCAGGATCCCTATTACTACCGAGACATCATGAAAGTACCTAAGACATTCAAATATAGTTGAGAGGTACATCTACCTCCAGCCTTACCTTTTTGACACATTTCCATTGTGATACCTCACATCTGGTGTGACCTAGAAGTAATTGAAAATCTAAATTTCTCAGTAGGTCATTGCCTAGAATCGTGAGAAAAATTTTAAAATAAAGAAATAATTCAAAATTCATTTTTGTATATCATAGAGTAGATTCGGGCCCGAAATATCAGCTGACATCAAAGTTTAGGCAATGAGAACAACTTGAGGACACTTTTTCGCACATGTCCAAGAGCCCTATTACTACTGAGCCATACTGGAATCACGTGAAGTTCTGAAATCTGCATAAGGGAGTCATGTATAGCCTCTGTTATTTTTCTCACTAGGTTTCTTGTGGATACCTCACATCTGGTGTGACCTAGATACAATATAATAGTTGAAACTCGTTGTAGATGATATAAAAAAAACTTTTCAAAAACAATCGAAGGAGCTGAAGACTAGCAGGGGCCTGTAGAGAGAGCACAGAGGACGTAGAGACAGCTCATTCGCTGCAAACGAAACAAAGACAGTATTCATCATTCTCTGCAAACGAGATAGAGACAGTATTTGTGAAAGGCTTGGGTTCGCAAGGCGTGCTGAAGTTCTAAGAACCCAGTTACTAAAAGCTATGGTTTCATATGAGGCTGTCCTCAAAACCTTGAGAATCTAGAGGCGTGCTGAACTTCTAAGAGTTCAGATAATTAGGGGATATGACTGATTATCAGTTTTTCATCTCAAGAATCTGGGGGTCAAAAATACCTGAGAATTTTTGCTCTAGAAGTCGTAAGTCGACTACCAGTGGTTGCATCCACTTGGCTTCTTGTCCTATAGCTACCGGTGGTCATGAGTGGGAAGGATGTCCCTGTAAATACAAAATTCAATAAAAATGAAAAAATCCAATGAAAAAAGGAAAGAGGAAAAATTCAATAGAAAAGGAAAAAAATATGAAAATCCAATAAAGGGGAAACACGGAGAAAGAGAAAGAGAAAAGTAAATCACCAAACCGAGCGAGTGCCAAAATAAAGAAGGAGGTAAGATGGAAAAGTTTGGAGTTAGAGCGCGGGAAAAAAACAATGAATATGTTTTGATTGAGCGGTACTTGAAACAAAAAGATGGTTGAAACACAGCCAAAACTTCCCAGAAGAATAAACTACCGGCATTTGTCCATTATCCCTATTAGACCACGCCCCTTTTTCGCGCACCTCCCTCTCTCTTGTTCAAAAATCTTCACAGTCACTAAAATCTTTAATCCATCCCCTTTCATCATCCGAATTGTCATCATCATCTATCATTCTTCATTTTTTCACTTGTCCAGTATGGTTACTCATTTTTATTATCCTTTTTATTGCTTTTTTCGTTTTTGACTGCTCTCAGATTTTTTTATTCTTATGGATTTTTGCTCTTACAGGTACTTGCCCATTCCCGACTGTCGAAAGCGACAGGACCAGCCAGCAGCCGAGCGGAAACCACTACCATCCAAGGAATACTTCTGGATTCAGGAGCCTTCTGAAGGTGATCTTGAGGTGTGAAGATAGCAAAACTCGTTTTCAGATCAATTAGATACTGTAGAATAGATACTACCCGAACACTGAAATACCAGAACTAACGTTAAGGTCTTCTATAGATTTAACACATTTTTTGTGCTATCGTCATTGTTGTGACGGCTTCTTCGAGATGTCATTCTTGGGTGACAACTTCGTTTCCAGAAGCGATTCCGAATTTTCTATTGAAAATGATCAAACACATATTTTTGACTCGAGGTCAAAACCGACTTCTGGTCAATTCAGAATCCTCTTGATTTTTTCGGAATCGTTACAATTATTTATATTTCTTAAAATACAAATTTTTTCAGATACATTTTCTTTCAGATCCGAAAATTCAAATTTCAGCCATAAAACGTTAGAACGCGTTGTAACTGCATAAGTATCGCAAATTACTATTCAAATATTGTATGCTTGAGACCATGCTAAATTGACAAAAATGCATTTCAACACAGTAGATTTTATTGGAATCATTCTTCTAAAAAAATCAGACAGAAAAGTGCAAATAAAACTGCAAAAATGCTACATTACAACTGGATGTTGAAAGAACAAAGGAGCCAATGATTCAAATTATTAGAAGAATTGAGACGAATCTTGAAGACGTTGGGAAGTTTGAAGTTAAACATGTCCTCTTTGACTGGGCCAATTCATGACGATTTTTCTGAAAATTTGTAGTTTAGATATTTCATAGAAATAAGTTTTCTCTTACCTCCTTTGCGACAGAAAGACAAACGATTGGATGATGGAAGTCGGGATTTTCATCGAAATTTTGAATATTGTCTTTCCATTTTGATCACATGACATTTGCTCTCGGGCACAATTGATCGCCATCGATTTGCTCCAAACACTTGATGGAAAGCATTCTCGATCTTGATGTTCTTTGATTGGAGGTCCGATATCTACCGACTTTTCGTATTATTTGATCGATTTTTCTCCGAGTTTCTGATTTTTTCCCCATATTCGCAAACTTCATCCAAAGCAGAAGAATTTGTTCGTCTTTTGATTTTATGCCTTCATGTACAGCTTTCTCCGAGGATTCCAATTTGCTCATTATGTGATCATTCTCCATTTTCATTGTGGATATTTGAGAACTTTTTAGCCATGCACTCCAAGTTCCCTCTCCCGATCCAAATCTCTCGATTCCAGTTTCTTCTGGATCTCGTCTTTTGACTAGGCCAATCTATGACGAATTTTCTGAAAACTTGTAACTCAGATTTTTTAGATAGGCTTTTTTCTAACCTCTTTCTCAGCTTTATAATCTTAGGATGGGCAAACGATGGGGTGATGGAAGTCGGTATTCTCATCGGCATTTAGAACATCGTCCTTGCAGTTTGAGCACATGACATTTGCTTTTGTGCACAAATGATCCCCATCGATTTGCTCCAAACACTTGATGGAAAGCATTCTCGATCTTGATGTTCATTGATTGAAGGTCTGATATCTACCGACTTTTCACATTCTTTGATCGATTTTTCTCCGAGTTTCTGATGATTCCCCATATTCGCGAACTTCATCCAAAGCAGAAGAATTTGTTCGTCTTTTTTTTAATGTCTTCCTGGTTAGCCATAGACCTCAGTTTCCTTTTCCGATCTAAATCTCTCGATTCCAGTTTTTTCTGGATCTCGTCTCTTGACTAGGCCAGTCTATGACGAGTTATCTGAAAATTTGTAGTTTAGATTATTCATAGAAACAAGTTTTCTCTAACCTCCTTTGCGACGAAAAGACAAGCAATGGTATGGGGGAAGTCTGTGTTTTCATCGGGATTTTGGATATCGTCCTTGCAATTTGAGCACATGACATTTTCTCTTGGGCACAAATGATCCCCATCGATTTTCTCCAACCACTTGATGGAAGGCTTTTTCAATCTCCATGTTCTTTCCATCTGGAGGTTCGGTATTTGACACAGTCATTCGATTTGTGACCTTTGGATTCACAGAGAATCCATTTGAAGCGGTGCCGCGCTGTCTTTGTGTTCTGAAAAATAGAATTTTTGAAATTCGTCCTTTTTGCATCAAAAAGATCGAAAAAAGACAAAATATAAAAGCGGGATCTAGAAATGAATTATAAGCAACTACTTTACTACTCTAAAAATCGAGATAATCGAAAGAAATACTTCATTTGAATTTTTTAACTTTTAAATTTTGATTTTTCTCAGTTTTGGAAAGCTCAGCACACTTCAAAACTATTTCCAAAAGACGTATCCAAAAATCGAGACCCGATTGAAAAAAAAGTTTGCCAAAATCCGACGATTTTGAAGAAAAATACGAGCAAAAAAGTGATTTCGGAAGTGACTGGCGGACCTATTGCTAAAACCGTGGGAAACTGGACCGTGGGAAAATGAAGGAAGGTTCTCACGGTCAGAGGAATGTTGCCAAATGGTCAATTTCAATGGGGAAAAGTGGGTTTCTGGGGTAAAAATACACGGGGTATCCAGAAATTTCATTTTTGAAGACCCTAGATGACGTTGGGGATTCAGAAGACGTGACGTCATCTGAAAATTTTTGAAAAATTTTGTTTTCTGAAGACTCCTAGGGTAAAAATACACGGGGAAACTGAAAATCATACTTTTGAAAGCGTCAGATGTCGTTGAGGATTCCTTTTTAGTTGAACAATTATTTTTTCACCCTAGAAATCTATAAAAAAATGGAAATTCTTTGAAATTCTAGAAGACGTCACGTCTTCTAAATCCCCAACGTCATCTGGGGTTTACAAAAATAAAATATTCGGATTCCCCGTGAATTTTTACCCTAGGAGTCTTCAAAAACAAAAATTTTCAGATGAGGTCACGTCTTCTGAATCCCCAACGTCATCTGTGGTTTTCAAAAATAGAAAATTCGGATTCCCCGTGTATTTTTACCCTAGGAGTCTTCAAAAAACAACAATTTTCAAAAATTTTCAGATGACGTCACGTTTTCTGAATCCCCAACGTCATCTGTGGTTTTCAAAAATAGAAAATTCGGATTCCCTGTGTATTTTTACCCCAGAAACCCACTTTTCCCCATTGAAATTGCCCATTTTGCAACATCCCTCTGACCGTGAGAACCTCGCTCGATTTTCCCACGGTCCAGGTTCCCACGCTCATTCCCACTTTCCCACGGTCATTTATCATTAACAAGAGGTGCCTTTTCGTCCGCTTTTCACTTCCGAAATCACTTTTTTGCTCGTATTTTTCTTCAAAATCGCCGGATTTTGGCAAACTTTTTTTTCAATCGGGTCTAGATTTTTTGATACGTCTTTTGGTTATAGTATTGAAGCGTGTCGAGCTCTCCAAAACTGAGAAAAATTGAAATTTTGAACTTTAAAAAATCAAATGAAGTATTTCTTTCGATTATTTTGATTTTTTGAGTAGTAAAGTAGCAGCTTATAATTAATTTCTTGATCCCGCTCTGATATTTCTTAATTTCTTTTTCTTACTGATGCAAAAAGGACAGATTTCAAAAATTCAATTTTTAGATAACACAAAGACAATGATTCAAGTGGATTTTCTGTGAATCCAAAGGCCACAAATCGAATGACTGCGTCAAATACCGAACCTTCACATGGAAACAACATGGAAATTGAAAAAGCCTTCCATCAAGTGGTTGGAGCAAATCGATGGGGATCATTTGTGCCCGAGAGCAAATGTCATGTGCTCAAATTGCAAGGACGATATCCAAAACGCCGATGAAAACACAGACTTCCCCCATACCATTGCTTGTCCTTCCGTCGCAAAGGAGGTTAGAGAAAACTCATTTCTTTAAAAAATCTAAATTTTAATTTTTCAGAAAACTCGTCATAGACTGGCCTAGTCAAGAGACGAGATCCAGAAGAAACTGGAATCGAGAGATTTGGATCGGGAAAGGAAACTGAGGTCTATGGCTAACCAGGAAGACATAAAATCAAAAAACGAACAAATTCTTCTGCTTTGGATGAAGTTCGCGATTATGGGGAACCATCAGAAACTCGGAGAAAAATCGATCAAATAATGCGAAAAGTCGGTAGATATCGGACCTCCAATCAATCAACATCAAGATCGAGAATGCTTTCCATCAAGTGTTTGGAGCAAATCGATGGGGATCATTTGTGCCCAAGAGCAAATGTCATGTGCTCAAATTGCAAGGACGATATCCAAAATGCCGATGAAAACACAGACTTCCCCCATACCATTGCTTGTCTTTTCGTCGCAAAGGAGGTTAGAGAAAACTTGTTTCTATGAATAATCTTAACTACAAATTTCCAGAAAACTCGTCAATTGGCCGAGTCAAGAGACGAGATCCAGAAGAAACTGGAATCGAGAGATTTGGATCGGGAAAGGAAACTGAGGTCTATGGCTAAAAAGTACTGAAGTATCCACATTGAAAATGGAGAATGATCACATAATGGGCGAATCGGAATCCGCGGAGAAAGCTATCCAAGAAGAGATGAAAGCAAAAGACGAACAAATTCTTCCGCTTTGGATGAAGTTCGCGAATATGGGGAATCATCAGAAACTCGGAGAAAAATCGATCAAATAATGCGAAAAGTCGGTAGATATCGGACCTCCAATCAATCAACATCAAGATCGAGAATGCTTTCCATCAAGTGTTTGGAGCAAATCGATGGCGATCAATTGTGCCCGAGAGCAAATGTCATGTGCTCAAAATGCGAGGACGATGTTCAAAATGCCGATGAGAATACAGACTTCCATCACCCCATCGTTTGCCTTTCCAAAGATCTGAGAGCTGAGAAAGAGGTTAGAAACAACCTATCTAAAAAATCTAAGCTACAAATTTCCAGAAAACTCGTCACTTGGCCGAGTCAAAAGACGAGATCCAGAAGAAACTGGAATCGAAAGATTTGGATCGGGAAAGGAAACTGAGCTCTATGGCTAAAAAGTACTGAAGTATCCAGAATGAAAATGGAGGATGATCAGATAATGGGCGAATCGGAATCCGCGGAGAAAACTATCCAGGAAAGCATAAAATCAAAAGACGAACAAATTCTTCTGCTTTGGATGAAGTTCGCAAATATGGGGACTCATCAGAAACTCGAAGAAAAATCGATCAAAAATGCGAAACTTCGGTAGATGCCGATGAAAATCCCGACTTCCATCATATTATTGTTTGTCATTCCGTAGATCAAAAAGCCGCCAAAGAGGTTAGAGAAAACTCATTTCCATAAATAATCTAAATTACAATTTTTCAGTAAACTCGTCACCCAACACGTCTAACTATAAACTTCCCAACGTCTTCATAATTCGTCTCAATTCTTCTAATAATTTGAATTATTGTCTCTTTTGTTTTTTCAAATCTGTTCCATTCTTTCACGATTTTTTCTTTTGCATATAAAAAATTATCCTTTTTTTAACAAATCACTAGAAAATTATAGATTCCTCAAAATCCAGGTGTAATGTAGCATTTTTGCAGTTTTATTTGCACTTTTCTGTCGGTTTTTATTCGAAGAATGAATCCAATAAAATGCACTGTGTTTAAATGCATTTTTGTTAGTTTAACATGGCCTCAAGCATACAATATTTGAATAATAATTTGCGATACTTATGCAGTTACAACGCGTTCTAACGTTTTATGGCTGAAAATTGAATTTTGTGGATCTGAAGATATAGTTACTTTCAGTATCTAGCTAAAGAGAGAATGTTGAAATTGCAACTGATCTAGTGGAATGTCACCCAGGAATTAGATATCTACAGCTTCTCAGAACATCCCGAAGAAGTCGTCACAACAATGACGATAGTACAAAAGAAGGGTTTCAAATCTATAGAAGACTTGTTCTGGTTTTCAGTGTTTTGGTGGTATCTTTTCTACAGTATCCTACTGATCTATAAACTAATGATTCCCTCTTCCCACCTAAAGATCACATCTACAAGGCTCCTGAATTCTTAAGTCGTCTTTTGTTGCTATTGGCTTCCGGTCGGCTTCTGGTCCTATCGCTTTCGATAGTCAAGAGTGGGCAAGCATCTGTAAGAACTAAAAATCTATAAGAATACTGAAGTCCAAGAGCAGGTGGAATCAAAAAAAACAATAAAAAAGGAAAATGAAAAATAAGTCGCCAAACTGGACTAGTGAAAAAATGAAGAATGATGGATGATGATGACAATTCGGAAGATGAAAAGAGGGTGCATTAAAGATTTCAGTGAATGTGAAGATCAACTTCAGACAATTTTTCTGGCATTGTATTCCTACAAGACAAATTGTTGGTGTAAGGAATAGCAGTATCTTTTAGATTCTGTATCACAGAGTCTATCTAATTAGTGTTTTGCTAATAGTTCTAGAACAATCTCTAGGTTGATCTTTTTTATCTCGACTATGATCTCGATGAGTCAGACTCTCACAGAATCCTGAGCAAACTGTTTGATGAACCATATGTCCAGGACAAATAAGAATCTAAGAGTTTTCGGTTTATGTCGTCTCATTGGTATCCACAGTTTTTAGCGATGGTGATTTCAGATCGGTCAGATTCCAACACCAGCTGTCACCCTGTTCTCTGAGCTCTCTCTCTCTACAGTACCCCTAGCCTTCGGCTCCTTTGATACTTTTTTAAAGTTTTTAAAAATCATCTACAACAATTTTCAACTATTATTTTGTTTTTTCAGAACTTCTCGTGATTCCAATATGGCTCAGTAGTAATAGCGATCCTGGACTTGTACAAAAAATCCTTGTCAAGTTGTTCTCATTGCTTAAACTTCGATGTCAGCTGATTTTTTGGGTCCAAATCTAATCTATGATACACAAAATTGAATTTTGAATAATTTCAATATTTTCAAATTTTTATCACGTCATTAGACAATGACCTAGATAGAAATTTAGACTTTCAATCACTTCTAGGTCACACCAGAAATGAGATATCACCATGGAAATGTGTCAGAAAGGTAAGGCTGGAGGTAGATGTATCTCTCAACTATATTTGAGTATCATAGGTACTTTCACTATGGCTAGGTAGTAATAGGAATCCAGGACTTGTACTTGAAAACTCCCATCAAGTTGTTCTCATAGCTACAACTTCGATGTCAGCTGATGTTTCGGGTCCAAAACCAACCTATGACATAAAAAAAAGAATTTTGAATTATTTCTATATTTTCGAATTTTTATCACGATACTAGACGATGACCTACTTAGAAAATTAGACTTTCAATCGCTTCTAGATCACATAAGAGATGAAGTATCACAATGGAACTATGTCAGAAACTTATTGTAGGGTGTAGATGTATCTCTCAACTACATTTGAATGTTCTAGGTATTTACATTATGTCAGGGTAGTAACAGGGATCCAGGACTTTGCGGAAAAATTCTTGTCAAGTTGTTCTCATTGCTTAAACTTCGATGTCAGCTGATATATTGGGTCCAAATCTCATCTATGATTACAAAATCGAATTTCGAATTATTCCAATAGTTTCAAATTTTTATCACGATACCAGACAATGACCTAATTAGAAAATTTGACTTTCAATAGCTTCTAGGCCACACCAGAGATAAGGTATCACAATGGAAATGTGTCAAAAAGGTAAGGTTGGAGGTACAGTGGCGAGAAATGGTGAGGGTCACTTTACGTTTGCGTTCATAACTTTGCTGACATTGATTCTATCAACATGAAATTTTGCACACATGGTGGAAATGTCTTTAGCAAGATAACTAATAGTTTTTTGTTTATTCAGCTACGTCGGTGTCTTCAGAATCTGGGCAGATGTAGACGTCGTTCAAGAATCCAAAAAATAACTTTTCTAAACATTATTGAATTTTTTCGTTATTTTCAGAAAATGACAATAAACTTTTTCATATGCAACACAAAAATTTTGGTGCACTTCGGTTTACCGGCTCCAGAGTTATTCATGTCGGAGCACAAATTAGGATGTTTGGCTCATCAGTCATAACTTGGCTGGCGAATGTTGAAACGGCGTCCAAATTTGAAAAAAGCTGTATGAGGGAATGTTTTACAACATTACATTTTAAAATTTTCAAATTGAGCAAAAAAATTTTTCTCCATGTACTGACGCCCATTGCACCGAGTTGGCCCTGTATACCGAGAAAAAAAAACTATTAGTTATCTTGCTAAAGACATTTCCACCATGTGTGCAAAATTTCATGGTGATAGAATCAATATTAGCAAAGTTATGAACGCAAACGTAAAGTGACCCTCACCATTTTTCGCCACTGTAGATGAGTCTCTCAAGCATATTTGAGTGTCCTAGGTACTTTCATGATGTCTCGGTAGTAATAGGGACCCCGGACTTTGCCGAAAAAACCCCATCAAGTCATTCTTCTAGCTATATTTTGGCGAGATATTTCTCAAATTAGCCGTGACCAAGAAACGTGAACTTTTACAATTGCGCCGAAGACTGTGTTCACTTTACACAGAAAAAGTTTCACCAAGTTACTGAACAGTGTTGTTCCCACATTCAGGTTTTCCATTAATGTTCCTGCCATCCTTTTGAACAAATGATGATAAACCTTTTATTTTCCAGAAAAATAAACAAGAAAATTTAATTTTTTTGGATTTTTTTATTTTTAACTAGTAGAAACACGAGCGAAAACCTATATACATCATAAAACAAGTAGGGGGGACTTAATCAGATCCCTGGGACCCAGAAATCAAAAGACACAAACAAATGAGAAAATGGACTGTGGATAAGTAGTCAACAGGACTACTTTTATGGGAAAGTCGCTATTATGATAAGGAACACAATATTCTGATACGGATGAATTGAATAGACTCAATAAGAATTACAAAAGATGATGTATAGGTATAGAGAATAGAATAATCGGGATGGAAAGAATAGAAGTACGAGGAACCAAATCAAATCCAATGATATGGCAGAGAGAAAAAGTATATTTAATACGATAGTTCCAGATCACACGTTGTTCGATGGTTTCAGAGCAAAAGGTATGTGTCACCAAATTCAACGATATGGAGCGACATCTGCTGGTCCGAATCCAGTTTCACCAAGCGAATCGATTCGAAAATCTTGAGATAATCAATACCATAAACGTTTGGAATTCCGAAAATTGTTTCGAAAAGTGCACTCATCCATTTGCACTTCTTGTAAAGACTAGCAGGGGGCTAGTCTCCTTTTGGTGTGGGTTGAAGGTGGTTCAGTGGTATTTATAAAGGATTTATTGAAGAAATAAAGAATATAAAACAAGGCACAAAAGGGTACAAAGAAAGGGGAAGAAAGAGGAAAGAGAAATGGGGAGAGCTTACGTCTCCCAAGTGAGTATGGGGATTCCCATACAGTTAGTATGAAGAAAGGAGGAACGGATAGAGCTTATATACAAGACAATTAAAGCAGTATTCCTGTTCCTAGCAGCATCATCTCCGGTTCTCCTTGTGTCCTTTTAGATAAGTTGCTTGCACTATTGCGAAAGGTGTTCTTCCGCGCATCGTCATCTAATCGGAACGGGATAAGTGTTCCTTCACGCATCTCCATTAAGGTGGAACGGCATCCCGTCGTGTAATTGAGGTGTCTTCTTCTAGTCGTAGATCTATGATCGCGACATTCCGGGGGGCGGCAATGGCATCTCAGGTTGATGGGGTCATCGGTAGAGAAATTGCGCAATGAAGTCAATTGGGAGCGGCGTGCAGTTGAAAGCTGGATGACTGATGGAGCAATTGAAAAGTGCGTTCTTGAGCAACTGGCAATTGAATCGAGATTGCATTTGGACTGATCGGATGGTTGACACAGGTTGTTGCCATTGGTGTGGTCCGAGCATGTGATAGGAATTGAATGGAAACAATGAAAAATGGAGTTTTCGGCAATCTCTGAAAAGGGCATTGGACATAAAAAGGGGGAGGGGGAGAAAGAGAAGATGAAATGACGGTAACATTCCGTCATCTTCCGGCGCCACGAGATGTGACGGCAGGTGCTCAGCTTGACTTGGCCTATTGCTGTAGTATCGATAAACCGTCCGTTGAGACGTTTCGATAGTTTCCATTGGTTGCTAATAGGGATATTCGTCGATTCAGTCATATCTGTTCTAGTGAATGTTGAAAATATGCTGAGGATCAGAACAGTCATCTCGAAATTCCAAGGAATGGGGATTGGAGTAGGGTTTCTGAAATAGAATTTTTGTTTACATTTACCTTTCGTTTGGTAATCATCTTTGTTTAAACCATATTGCGCTGCTGCGTGATCTATGCTTTCTGGTTTTTCAGAATAAGATATTTTCCTTGGAGAAAATGTGGAAGTCAAGTGCCAATTGAATACTTTTCTTTCTGTTTGTAATGTTTCAATTTTCCGTTTTTCATATTTATGTTTTTCGAAATTTTCTTTTGAAACGTTTTCAAGTCTGTTTTCCGAAAGGTATTCGCACTTTTCAAATGCTCCATCAGTCCTCCAACTTTCAACTGCACACCGCTCCCAATTGACTTCATTGTGCAACTTCTCTACCGTTGACCCCATCAACCTGAGATGCCATTGCCGCCCCCCGGAATGTCGCGATCATAGATCTACGACTAGAAGAAGACACCTCAATTACACGACGGGATGCCGTTCCACCTTAATGGAGATGCGTGAAGGAACACTTATCCCGTTCCGATTAGATGACGATGCGCGGAAGAACACCTTTCGCAATAGTGCAAGCAACTTATCTACAAAGGACAGAAGGAGAACCGGAGATGATGCTGCTAGGAACAGGAATACTGCTTTAATTGTCTTGTATATAAGCTCTATCCGTTCCTTCTTTCTTCATACTAACTGTATGGGAATCCCCATCATACTCACTTGGGAGACGTAAGCTCTCCCCATTTCTCTCCCCTCTTTCTTCCCTTTCTCTTTTGTACCTTGTACTGTCTTATATTCATTCTATATCCTTCAATAAATCCTTTATAAATACCACTGAACCACCTCTTACCCACACCAGACGGAGACTAGCCCCTTGCTAGTCTTTACATGGTGCATCGACGTACCTACGGACTCGGACCGACTGCTAAGGTAAGTACTGATAAAGCGTTACTTGTTAACTGCTTTAAAACCGCCAAGTATTGATTAAGCCTCGGCTTATTATAATCGGCTTGCCTGACAAATCGGCCCCCAGCAAGGAAGGGACTTCCATATCCTATCTGCAAATCTTAGCAAGGAAGGGACCTCCATATCCTATCTGCAAAACCTCGCCGTAGTGCACCCATCTGAAAGGATACAACCTATCCAAATTTCTCTCATCGTTACAGTATCTCACTGAAAACGAAACCTGAAAAAATTGTTTAAGACTTGATCTGAACAAATTTATTTTCAAACCAAAAAGAAATATCTTTATTGAAGTATATTGAAAAATATTACAGAAAATGGCGGTCACATTTGACCACATCAAAGAATGGAATGAGGATCTCACCTTTATTCAAGAAGAATTGATATCCAACGCCAACGGTTCTGTTAGTTCCACACTGAAAGAGTCTCCGGACGCTTCCAAAGCACTTGCTGCTGGACTCTCCAACCAGGACTACATCAATACCTATGGTATCAAACTACTATCTGAAAAGGATCAAATTCGTTCTCAATTCCAGACGTATAGGAAACAATATGACGACACCATAGCTACCCTGTGCTCTATCCAAGCAGGAAACATCCTGGCGACTTCCGCTCAAGGAATGGTGAACAACCTATACGGAAAAGATAAGGAGGTAAAGAAAGCAATCGAAACCTTAGAGAAAAAGTTAGTATCCAGACACACCAAACTGAATGAGATGGCAGTGGCAGCCGGCGCTCATTCACTAGCTTCAACGGACTACACAATCGTGACCAAACCGAAGCCCACCCCGTTATTGGTAACGTCATCCGCAAACGGAGCACCAGCCAATCCAAACGCAACAGCAGTGAGTTCTTACAACACGCAAAAAAGCATATTAAGCCTGAGCCATATGGACCTACCAAATTTTTACGGAGACATAGCTGAGTGGCCCGCTTTCTATATGACTTTCAACGCAGCAGTAGTTGAGGACTCAACAATTAAGGACTTCATGAAGCATACTCTTTTGAGAAAACACTGTAAAGGCGCACCCTTTGAATTGATAAAATCATACGCTACAGATGGCACGCAATTCCAGTTAGCTCTAGATAGACTCATCGAGATGTACAACTCCGATGAAGTTCAGTACGACTACTTATGGAGCAAGCTGGTGAAAATCCGCAAACCTAAGGATACAGCGCAAGGTCTAAGAACCCTCCATAACGAATTGCTCGCGACAATTCGTAGTCTTTCGAAACATGGCGATATTGAGGCACTAAATTTTCAATCGTTGGTCAAATCAAAAATACCAACAGATACGCTAAAGGTGATTCTAATGAAGAATCCAAGCAGCACTAGCGCTATACTTACAGCCCTAGATGAAATGGCGGGAATTGAAGAATCAGCCCGCAGATCCGAATTGTCCGAAAAAGGAGACACGTCGGCATTTACTGCCAAGACGAAACATCATCAGAAAGGATGCAAATTTTGTGGGAAATCTAATCATAGCACCATAGAGTGCAAAACTATCGCGAGTATTGATGAAAGAAAAGCTTTCATGTTCGGGCGCATGTGCTACAATTGTATGTCAGGCGACCACCGCACGCAGCACTGCTCAAACGCAGGATGCAAAAGATGCAACTTGAAGCATCACCAAGCCATTTGTCCAAAAAATTCCCAAATCCCACAAAACAGAAAAAGCCCTCAGCAAAATCGTCAAAATGATAATTCCAGAAACAATGGTCAATCGAACCAGAATCACAATTATGGACAATCCCATTATGAGGGAAACTACAATGGCAACTCCCAATCACAGGGAGATCAAAATGGATATCCTCAGTGGCAGAGGAACCAGAATCAAAACGAACAGTCCCGAGGCAAGGGAAATTCGTATGGACAGGGTAATCAATCCCACGGATCAAAACAAAACAATGGACCGAATCAATCTGTATTCCAGGAAAACCAAGGTCAGTCTCCTTACCACAAAACCAAGAATAATAGCTACGCGATCAGCTCTTATCACACTTCATTGATGGTAGCAAAAACACCAATCATTAGAAAGGATAGGATCGAAACTATCCCCGTACTCATGGATACTGGCGCAGACCAATCCGTTATTCTATCTGATTTCGCCGAACAGATGGATAAGAAAATCATCGAGAAAAACCTCGAAGTCACTGTTAACGTTTTTGAAAAAGATCCAACAGCGATCATCGTTAACAAAGTCGAATCTCAAATTTTGACAAATCATAAGATCAACTCAAGTATTCGAGTTGAAGCATTAACTGTACCAGCTAATATTGACCTTATCGATCCAGTCAATCTTAGCTCAGAAGATAAAGAATTTTTGGAATCTAGAAATCAAAAGACTATATGTGGGCGTCAAGACGACTCCACTACAAGTACACAAGCTCTACTTGCAGGAATCAAAAACGGTTCCGATGAATCCCTCACTGAAGCCAGTTTGGGAGAATATTTCGAGCCTAGTAGCATCAGAATCACTGACGCAATAGCAGACTCAGCTAATGAAGTAATTGAAAACTTCAATCAAACAGTCAAATATGACGAAATTTCAAAGAGAAACATTATATCTTTACCCTGGAAAACTGGTCAAAAAGACGAAATACAAGTTAACAGTAAAGATGTTGCCTTTTGTAAACTAAGACAACAATTCTCAGCCACGTTCGGAAAAGACGCATGGCAAGTCCTGAAGGACAATTTTGAAACTACGGGAAAAACCAGTTTCATTGAGCAAGTTACTAACGATCCAAATACTAGACTTTGTATACTAGAAAACCAAACATTCAATACTAGTGGCAATACAACCAAGGTTGGGACAGTTTTTGATGCCTCAAACAAAAAGACAGGAAAAATTAGGTTGAATAAGAACCTTCATCAAGATCTATCTCTCATTCCGTTCTCACTCCTGTCCAATACAAATCATCCAGATAATCCTGATAGTAAGGAAAATAACAAATTAGAAGTTCCCGAAATTTCCGAAACAGAGGAATCTTCTACACCAACTAACGTAATGGTAGCCAAAGTTAAGAACTACTCTGAACCAGAGAATAAGATTTCTCCACTTGCTAAATTAAACAATCTAGATAAAAGCAAATCAATTACTGTATTTGTGCTCAGATTCCTCAAAAACCGAATATACACAAATCTGAGCGACACGAATAAGTCGAAATTAGGGAATCATATCCCAGAACTAGCATCATATCCAGCAGTAAGTACATTAAGTTGAATCAAATTTGAAGTAATTCAGAAGATGTCACGGCTTCAGATGACGTTGATATAGAGAATCCAACGAATCTCACGATCAGATGTACTAAAGTGGTCGATGTTGTATATTTTTAGACTTCTTATGACGTGACAAATATCAAGCATACAGTTTATTCATATTTGAAACAAATCAGAAGACGTCAGGGCTTCAGATGACTTTGATATAGAGAATCCAATGAATCTCACAATCAGTGTGGCTAAATTGGTCGATGTCGCACATGACTTAGACACACGATTAGACTCTGCTTGAGGTGACGATGATGAAGCTTTGAATTCATTCTAATTTAAAACATTTGAGAAGAGGTTGAGAATAAGAATCCTTTAAATCTCGCGATCAGTAGGGATAAAGTGGCTAGGTCACACCAGCTGTGAGGTATCATGTGGAAAACAAAAACAGAAAGTATAGTAGCTGACACAATACCTATTCATATAGACTTCAGAACCCCAAACGACTTTGGTTTAACTCGGTAGTAATAGGGCTTTTTCAAAATAGTAGAGCTTTTTCAAAATAGGGATTTTCCAAATTAGTACTAAGACTTCGACTTCAATTTCAAACTCGACCAAGTAGTTTTGGTCATGGAAAATTGCCATGCTTATGTATTTTTGAGGTACCCTCCTTTGAGATAGTGGCAGTTGGTAGTGATTGAGAAGAAAAGTAACCCCTTTTTGTGACTCTATTGCAATTAAAAGAGTTACAGCAACCATGGTAACATCAGATTTGAGATGGCAAAAGGTTTTGCGAAATTAAAGAGCAACATGTAGGGCTTTGTGTTAGGAGACAAAAAAGAAAGCGACCATGAAAACACGAGAAACATATATCAGCGGAAAAGATTTTTTATTAGTTCAGAAATGGGGTGAAAAGGTTTGAGCAGCGCTTGAGATCGCATTATTGCATTAAATGACGCTTTGGCGCATTAGTTTGCGGCAAGAAAAGCAATAACAAAACTTTCAGTTTTTTCTCCAAAAATAAATGTTATTAACATGTAAAAATAGCTGAGGTTTTAAAAATACAAACACTTTCGTGACATCTTTATTCCCAACCAAACCGAAACTGACAAGAGAAAAACGGGACACAATGAGAATATCAAAAGTAAGGAGATTAAAAGCAAAGAATATGTATGAATTACGAAAGGGAATCTAGCGGCATTTTGAGTAGAAAAGTAACAAAAAGACAGGTCGTTTGAATAATTTATCCCCTTCGGTTGGCTCGCTTGGACTTTCCAGTTCCCTCCTTTGGCTCTCCTGATTTCCTCTTTCTTGACTTCACCACCTTGACCGATTCTTTCTTCGGCTCTTCTTCCATCAATTCCATTTCGGGAATCCCTCCCATCTTCTTGGCCTCAGCTCTCAGCGCATGAATGAAAATTCGATCTTCTTCCCTTGGCAACTGAAAAACATTGTTATTGAAGCATTGAAAGGAAAAATCTGGTACTTACCTCCATCATATCCATGTATGGTTTTTTGGTATAGAAATACAAAAGCGTGGTCCGAGCGTAGATGTTCTAAAAATGAATATGAGGATTGAATAAAGTATTCATAGTCCCACTTACGTCTTGCTCTACCAGCATAAACGGCAAGTGCGTCAGAATCATCAAAAGTTCTGCATTGGCCTTGAGAGTCTGCTTCCATTTGTTTTTCTCCTCTAGATTCTTTTTGGCCCAACTCAACTTTCTCTGAGTCTTCTTATACTCCATAATACCCGGTCTCACATTTGACAGCTCCACCGTAACCTTCCTCACCAATTCAGTGTAATGGCGTACCTTGGTGCACACTGTCGGGTACACCTTCTTAATAGTGTTTGGCCCTTCAACTTTCTGCTTGTAGCCTCGGTATCGTTCGACTGCGGGAGTGAGTTGGGGGAACGGGGCGGAGGAGGAAAAAGCTGGGTAGTCTGAAATTAACGTTTTGAAATCTGGAAAACAGAGGAAACTATCATACCTGCTTTCTTATAAGCCAGTTTGCTATCAGAAGCGATGAATTGTTGATTTTTAGTCATTGCGGAAACGCTTGAAGTAATCCTGAAAGAAATTATTTGCGGAGACCGGAACAATAGGCACGTGTAGAAATGAAAAATGTGCCTTTTTAGACTTATGAGACGGTCAGTCAACAAGTTTTAGTCACTACGAAAAACCGATAAAAATGGAGAGAGAAAGGCAAAGAGATACATGGGAAAACAACAAATATTATGCAGATCTCAATAAAAGAGAGTGCGCGCCGAAGATTTGAAGATTTGTAGAGCACGATATTTTGCCACGAAAACTGTAAAGGAGCATAACTCACTTTCAACCTGATTTTCCGTTTTTCTCAATTTTAATAGAGTTTCAGCCATTTTTTCTGATACAATAAGATTTCGATGCATGATTGTTTCGTGACTTTTGCAAAATTTTGTGTAAAAATCGCTTAAAAGCTGTGAAAACAGGAAAAATCTGTTTGAAAATGAGTCATGTTCCTTTAAATTTACGGTAGCAAAAATCGTGAGGATCCGATAAATCGAATCCTCGGCGCGCACTCTCTTCAATTCAGATCTGCATAATAGGAGACTTAGTCTCTTTGGATCAATAGAAAGACCAGAGAAACAGAAACGAGCGTGGGAAAATTCGAGCAATTATCTGCGTCTCTTGTATACAAACACTGCCTAGCTGTCTTCTGAGAAGCGCGTGCCGCTTGTTTGGGACTTTTAAAAATATTTTCAAAACTTTTGAATATGATATGGTAAAATATAATATTTTTTTCTTGTCCGGTAAAAATTTTTTGCGGGCGGTGCGCTTGTTTTGAATTAAAATGTTTTGATTGAATAGCGCGATTTTATCGCATTCTAACGCAATAATCATTTTTCTCTAATGCCGAAAACTGAAAAAGTTACAATCTTTTGAACTGTGGTGCGCGCTCTCTCCTCCTCGTTGAAATCCTAAAATTTTTTGCAAAAGTTTCAAAAGTTAACCAGTAAAATAGTGTGGTTTATGAGCATTCTGGTGCTATATTTATTTTGGTCTCATGTCGAAAACTGACCAAGTTGAGGCTTGTTGAATTGTGGTGCGCGCTCTCTCTCTCACCTTGCGTCGCGAACATTCTTTGCGCAAAGGTCACTCGTTCAGCTTCTCATTCTCAGTCATTTTCAGTCGCAAATCTTCCAGGGGAGCTCCACAAGGTATGAAAAAATTTTTTTTTGGAAAAAAAATTTTTTTTTTTTTGAAAACAAATAATTTTGAAAAGAAAATATTTTTGAAAAAAAAAATTGAACATTTTTCAGGAGTCATCCAGGCGGCTCCAAAAGGAGAATGAGCGACTCCTTTGCGAACATGAATGTCAAGCAAGAACATTCCTCCAATGGTGATAATCCGCGTCCTCCAACACGATAATCAACACAGCTCTTCTGGAAAGGAGCTCAAGGAGATTCTTCAGAGGAACAAGAGGTCTGCCGACTTCAAAATGCCATCTATTCGTTACGACAAATCAAATGGTGTAAAAATAGAGGTATGCTTACAAAGGACAAAGAAAAATATATTTTTGAAAAAAAAATAATTTTGAGAAGAACATATTTTTGAAAGAAAAAAATTGAAAATTTTTCAGGAGTCATCCAGGCGGCTCCAAAAGGAGAATGAGCGACTCCTTTGCGAACATGAATGTCAAGCAAGAACATTTGTCCAATGGTGATGATCCGCGTCCTCCAAACACGATAATCAACACAGCTCTTCTGGAAAGGAGCTCAAGGAGATTCTTCAGAGGAACAAGAGGTCTGCCGACTTCAAAATGCCATCTATTCGTTACGACAAATCAAATGGTGTAAAAATAGAGGTATGCTTACAAAGGACAAAGAAAAATATATTTTTGAAAAAAAAATAATTTTGAGAAGAACATATTTTTGAAAGAAAAAATTTGAAAATTTTTCAGGAGTCATCCAGGCGGCTCCAAAAGGAGAATGAGCGACTCCTTTGCGAACATGAATGTCAAGCAAGAACATTTGTCCAATGGTGATGATCCGCGTCCTCCAAACACGATAATCAACACAGCTCTTCTGGAAAGGAGCTCAAGGAGATTCTTCAGAGGAACAAGAGGTCTGCCGACTTCAAAATGCCATCTATTCGTTACGACAAATCAAATGGTGTAAAAATAGAGGTATGCTTACAAAGGACAAAGAAAAATATATTTTTGAAAAAAAAATAATTTTGAGAAGAACATATTTTTGAAAGAAAAAATTTGAAAATTTTTCAGGAGTCATCCAGGCGGCTCCAAAAGGAGAATGAGCGACTCCTTTGCGAACATGAATGTCAAGCAAGAACATTTGTCCAATGGTGATGATCCGCGTCCTCCAAACACGATAATCAACACAGCTCTTCTGGAAAGGAGCTCAAGGAGATTCTTCAGAGGAACAAGAGGTCTGCCGACTTCAAAATGCCATCTATTCGTTACGACAAATCAAATGGTGTAAAAATAGAGGTATGCTTACAAAGGACAAAAAAATATATTTTTGAAAAAAATATTGAAAAATTTTCAGGAGTCTTCCATGCGGCTCCAAAAGGAGAATGAGCGACTCCTTCGCCAACGTTAATGTCAAACAATAACATTCCTCCGATGGTGATGATCCGCGTCCTCCAAGCAAGAGAATCAACACAGCTCTTCTGGAAAAGAGCTCAAGGAAAAATTTGTGAAGCAGGAGGAAAGTCTTCAGAAGAACAAGAGGTCTGCCGACTTCAAAATGACATCTTTTTGTCACGACAAATCTAATGATGTAAAGATAGAGGTATGATTACAAAGGACAAAAAAAATATTTTTGAAAAAAAATAATTTTGAAAATGTTTCAGGAGTCTTCCATGCGGTTCCAAAAAGAGAATGAGCGACTCTTTCGCCAACGAATCAACACGGCTCTTCTGGAATGGAGCATCAGGGAGAATCGTACGCTGAGAGAAGACGTGGACAATCTTCACAAGGGGATTCTTGGAATTTCGAACTTCACATCCGACGAGAAGAAGTTCAACAACTCGGTTCAGAATCTAGAGAAGGAGAATCTGAAGATCAAATCTTTGGATCTTCAAATGAAGATTCAAAACATGGAGAATCATCAAAAACTCGGTGACAGAGCGATGGGGATAGCACAGTGATAGGAAGAGGAGGAAAGCTGAAAATGGAGAAGAAGCTCAAAGAGGTCCAAGAGAATCTGAAGTCCAAGGATGCTCTCATCAACCAACTTCAAGTCAAAATCGACAGTGCGATTCATCATGGAGACAAAGGAAAAGGAGAAAAAGCTGAAAATGGAGAAGAAGCTCAAAGAGGTCCAAGAGAATCTGAAGTCCAAGGATGCTCTCATCAACCAACTTCAAGTCAAAATCGACAGTGCGATTCATCATAGAGACAAAGGAAAAGGAGAAAAAGCTGAAAATGGAGAAGAAGCTCAAAGAGGTCCAAGAGAATGAAAGACGGGAAAGAGGTTAGAGAAAACTCATTTCTATAAAAAATCTAAATTGCGAATTTTCAGAAAACTCGTCAGAGCAAGCGCAGATTGCCTCAAGGTCCACCACCAGGTCCACTAAAGATCAAGACTGACAAAGCATTCCATCAAGTGTTTGGAGCAAATCGATGGTCCTCGTTATCGACAACGCTTATTTGAGCATAAAAGCAAACGTTAAGAAGTCGTGGGAGCTCAGAAAAAATCAAAAACCAATATCAAAACAGAAGCAATCCGTGAAGTAATATCGATTGATGCGAAGATGGATGAGGTGCCAACTGTAAAAGTGATAATTTTAGAGCAGGATTCCCCAATCGGCCGTCGAACATCAAATGCACTCTGTGAATCCAAAGCTCACAAATCGGATGACTGTGTCAAATATCGGACCTCCATTCAAAGAAGAGCAATATCGACAAAGCATTCCATCAGGTGTTTGGAGGAAATCGATCGTCCTCGTTATAGACAACGCCCATTTGAGAAAATGTCATGTGCTCAAACTGCAAGACGGATGTGCACAATGCCGATGAGAATACGGTCTCCCACCGTATCATTGTTTGCCATAGCAGAAATACGGCGAACTGGTAAGAGAAAAAATCCTTTAAATAAAAAGTCTGAATTGCAACTTTTCAGAAAACTCGTCAGAGAAAGCGCAGTTTTGCTCAAAAAGGACCGACACGTCTTACTTAAAACTTCTCAACGTCTTCAAGATTCGTCTGAATTTTTCTAAAAATTTGAATTGTTGTCTCTATTGTTTCTTTGAATCTATGTCATTCATTCATGATTTTTGTTTTGCTGAAAATTAACAGCATTTTTAAACTGTTCACTAGAAAGTCATAAATGCACGAAAATTCAAATGTAATGTAGCATTTTGTTTTGTCATTTGCTCTTTCTGTTTTTCCAAAAATAATTCCAATAAATTCTCCTGTTTGAATGTAGTTTCGTTGGATTAAAATGATCTCAAGTTTAAGACGCGCGTTTTCTTAGAAACTCAATAATCACATTGCACAAAAAACCAAACTTGCCAAGGGAGGCTGGTACTTAGTTCTCAGATGTTGTCTCGCTGACTTGTTAGAAATATTATATTTTGATTAGGCTTCGCTCACAATACTAGTCGAAAACTGATATTGTGAAATTTTTTCTGTGAGTCATAGTGTCAGAGAATATGAATTACGAAAGAGAATCTAGCGGCATTTTGAGTAGAAAAGTAACAAAAAGACAGGTCGTTTGAATAATTTATCCCCTTCGGTTGGCTTGCTTGGACTTTCCAGTTCCCTCCTCTGGCTCTCCTGATTTCCTCTTTCTTGACTTCACCACCTTGACCGATTCTTTCTTCGGCTCTTCTTCCATCAATTCCATTTCGGGAATCCCTCCCATCTTCTTGGCCTCAGCTCTCAGCGCATGAATGAAAATTCGATCTTCTTCCCTTGGCAACTGAAACACATTGTTATTGAAGCATTGAAAGGAAAAATCTGGTACTTACCTCCATCATATCCATGTATGGTTTTTTGGTATAGAAATACAAAAGCGTGGTCCGAGCGTAGATGTTCTAAAAAATGAATATGAGGATTGAATAAAGTATTCATAGTCCCACTTACGTCTTGCTCTACCAGCATAAACGGCAAGTGCGTCAGAATCATCAAAAGTTCTGCATTGGCCTTGAGAGTCTGCTTCCATTTGTTTTTCTCCTCTAGATTCTTTTTGGCCCAACTCAACTTTCTCTGAGTCTTCTTATACTCCATAGTACCCGGTCTCACATTTGACAGCTCCACCGTAACCTTCCTCACCAATTCAGTGTAATGGCGTACCTTGGTGCACACTGTCGGGTACACCTTCTTAATAGTGTTTGGCCCTTCAACTTTCTGCTTGTAGCCTCGGTATCGTTCGACTGCGGGAGTGAGTTGGGGGAACGGGGCGGAGGAGGAAAAAGCTGGGTAGTCTGAAATTAACGTTTTGAAATCTGGAAAACAAAGGAAACTATCATACCTGCTTTCTTATAAGCCAGTTTGCTATCAGAAGCGATGAATTGTTGATTTTTAGTCATTGCGGAAACGCTTGAAGTAATCCTGAAAGAAATTATTTGCGGAGACCGGAACAATAGGCACGTGTAGAAATGAAAAATGTGCCTTTTTAGACTTATGAGACGGTCAGTCAACAAGTTTTAGTCACTACGAAAAACCGATAAAAATGGAGAGAGAAAGGCAAAGAGATACATGGGAAAACAACGAATATTATGCAGATCTCAATAAAAGAGAGTGCGCGCCGAAGATTTGAAGATTTGTAGAGCACGATATTTTGCCACGAAAACTGTAAAGGAGCATAACTCACTTTCAAACTGATTTTCCGTTTTTCTCAATTTTAATAGAGTTTCAGCCATTTTTTCTGATACAATAAGATTTCGATGCATGATTGTTTCGTGACTTTTGCAAAATTTTGTGTAAAAATCGCTTAAAAGCTGTGAAAACAGGAAAAATCTGTTTGAAAATGAGTCATGTTCCTTTAAATTTACGGTAGCAAAAATCGTGAGGATCCGATAAATCGAATCCTCGGCGCGCACTCTCTTCAATTCAGATCTGCATAATAGGAGACTTAGTCTCTTTGGATCAATAGAAAGACCAGAGAAACAGAAACGAGCGTGGGAAAATTCGAGCAATTATCTGCGTCTCTTGTATACAAACACTGCCTAGCTGTCTTCTGAGAACGCGCAGCCCTCTCCATTGCGCGAGAAAATTTTGATTGAAATCCGACTACTTCGAAACCATGGAGTCTGCCTGCACTAGAATGGAGCAGAGACACATATTTTCTCATATGCTAAATGTTAGGGGGGGGGGTGTCTAAAAAAATCTGGAAATGATAGGAAATTCCATGTAACCGAAAAGTGTCTCAATTGATTCCTCATCGAAAGTTGTTCGAAACGCGTACCAGAGATCTAACATATTATTTCTAGAAATACAGTTACAACAACTTTTTGAATTCGTACATTCTAATTTGAGGGGGTTGAACAATAGAAGAGCATGCCCGACTATTAGAGAAAATACGGTATCTAGTGAGCTTGTCTGGACGTTTTTTGAATGACTCCGAATTACTGGTCAAGTCTTGCTGTCTTCTAATCGATTGACGCAATGTTCCCGTTCATCCCTTAACTGTGTGTGCCTATTGATTTGCATAGTGCACATATTGTTCGAGTGCGATTCTCCAGAACAAGGCGTTCCGTCAACAACAGACAATAGACCATACCGTCACGTGTGCCCACACAGGAAACACGTGCCGAACAACCTAGAAAAAAGGCGGACCCTAAAAAAACATCTAGAAAGGGGCGGAGCCTAAAAGAACAACCTAGAAAAGGGGCGGAGCCCTAAAAGAACCACCTAGAAAGAGGGCGGAGTCTAGTTGATCCATCTTTCTGCAAACACCCTAATAAAGGTGCTGGACTCACTCAGTTATTCATCGGTAGATTGGTTAGGAGTATGGTGTTTGTCTGAAACTGGTCTAGTCAAGTGAAATCCAATGAATTGGTCTTGACCGAATTATTGGTTTTTCCTTGTCTAGACCAGGTTTTGAACAGTATATTTTTTTCCTCGAGCCCGATGTTCCTTCTCAAGGCACCATTCTGATTTTGGACGCCGCACCCTGTCTCACCTGATTTTTCGAAATATTCAATGCAACTATATTGTCTACCGCTTCTCTTCTTGGGACGATTTCTGGCAATGTTCCTCCACTCCCAAGTTGGTCCCTATCGTCAAGCTCCTTCGGGACGCTTTCTGAAGTTTCAACGTCGACAACTCGGAGTGTATCTCCAGTGTCTTTGAGGCAACAACCGCGGTTCCGGTTTTTGATGCGACTGAGAATCCGATGACGTCGGTTCCAGCTGAAACTACATTTTTCAACTAACTCACTATCAGTACAACTGGAGTGCAAATAGGTAAACTCACGCACACTTTTGAACTTCTTGAAATTACCCAGGCCTACCTAATTCACTCATGGCTCTCCGAGTTTTTCCCAAAGAACGGAGTTAAGGAGAGAAAACTGGCATTTTCTGGAGCAGGTTTCCCAATTGAACACAGTTTTCGAGGCAGATTGTCGCCTCGATAAGCGTCTCAATGATACCAAGTTGATTGCGACGACCGAATTGACAAGGAAACAAATTTCAAAGCAGTTCAGTCCTAAAAGAATCAAGGAAGGAATGACACGAAAACGCTTCAACCCAGACCGAATCAATGAATTGGAGGAGAGTTTCCAAAAACGTAGACACCCGGATAAGGAGGAAAAGAAGAGACTGACAAGAGACACGGGATTGACTGTAAAACAAATTGAAACATGGTTCACTCAAAAAAGAAAACAAAGTTATGTCCGAGAAATCCCACCGAAATTTGAATAGTTTTGTTATCGTAACTTTTGAATTTTCCCATTCTCATTTTGAGATAAAGATGTTGTTGTTCAAGATGTTTATTGGTGTACAGCTCAGAAGACTATGTGAACGTTATATCCCAATCTTTTTCTCCCTTGGCCTCAAATTGAAGAGCAAGTTTGGCACTGGTTCCAAAAAAGAAAAGCAAATAGTGTCCAAGATATCTTACCGTGTTTTTGAACAATCATGGTATTATATCGTTTCATTTTCGCAGTTTTAGGATGAAATGAAGTTGCTTTTGTGTAAATTCTTCAGTTATTTACAGCTTCGAAAAGATCTGGACCATATATCCCACTCTTTTCCTAACATGTCCCGAATTTCAAGATTATCGAAATCTTTGATAATTTGCAATATGTGAATTTTATGTGTGCTCTCCAGTTGATATACTTTCTAGTAGGTACTCCTAGTTACTATCAGCTTTCTTACATACAAAAAAGTACAAAAACTAGACAGTTAACAAAACTTAGCACACATTGCATACTGAGCCATTGTAACAGTCTCCGAAGAGATCGGATATCCAGACAAAAAATTTGACAAAAAATAATAATGAGAAATCAAGGCACTATTATAGATAAAGTGGTCTTCTTTCAGATGAGGGGGGGGGGACATGTAAGAGGGAGAAGAAGAAGGTAAAATGAACAATAAAGGGAGAAAGGGTCATGATACAAGGCACAGAACCAAAAAGTGTTCCGATAACCAAATGCATAAATAAAGGTCTGTGGGACGAATGAAAAAGACAAAAACCTTCAAAATCTTTTTGAGAGGACATGCATAAGTTTTCAAATTCTTATCATTTTTGATAAACTGAGATTGTATGTTTTTGAGAATTGGAGAAAAAATGAAAAAGTTCTCAAAAGTTCTCGTTCTCAAAATGTTGAATAATCAAATAAAAATCTGAATGTTTTTGGGTTTCACCCGATTCCGTCATTAATTCCAAATTTCTTGAATTAAATTCAGTTATAGAAAAGTCTTCATATTCTTCTGACCTCCATATTCAAATTTGACTTTGAAGTTGTTCTACATCCATGGTGTAGACCAAAATTTTTGATTATTTTTAGCTTGATTTGTCAGACCATTCTTTTCAGAATTAAGCTGCGCGTATTTAGAGCAGAAGGGATCCGCCAATCCTCCCTTTCTTGTATGTTGAGGAAACTAAAAATGAAAACGAACCGTATTACGATGAAGCGGAGAAGGTTGACAATCGTGTGGACAATGAGGTTGCAGAAGAGCTCAGGATGGGGAACTTTGCGGAAACGGCATCTAAATAAGGAGTATAGAGTTTCTAAAATTGTTATATATGTTCATCACAATTTGGTTTTCTTTTTACACTCACTGGGAGAGAAAATAATTTCTTCTGTTTCATTGTTATTCTTGGAAAAAAGGGGATGAGGCGAGCAGCAAAATGTTTATCAAGAATGTAGTGACAATGTGGATCATCGGGTGGCCAAGGACACTTTCAAAGCCTAGGTAAAAAGGGGCGAGAAAATTAGTTTTGCTGAAAAGTTTAACATTCTGAGTTGGGACCATTCAATTCGATATCGCTTGTACCCTAAAATCTAAATAGCATTCTTTGCGGTTGGGACCATTCAATTCTGAAATTCATGCCACCCAAAATTTTGGGACCATTCCTTGCGTTTTGGACCATTCTTTGCGGATGGGACCACTCAATTCCTTGGAATCATTAAAAAAAAATTTTGGGACCATCTTTTCCTCTTGAGCCAGGGCACCCTCCAAAATTCTCAAAATAAGTTGATTTTGTGTAGATTGAAAAATATAATGGCAACTGAAGGTCACCTCAAAAAGGAGCATGAAGAATATAATAGCATGCTCTTCTATTAGATATTATTACGGTATTTACGGAATCTACAGATTTTTACGGTATTTTTTTGCGCGTGCCGCTTGTTTGGGACTTTTAAAAATATTTTCAAAACTTTTGAATATGATATGGTAAAATATAATATTTTTTTCTTGTCCGGTAAAAATTTTTTGCGGGCGGTGCGCTTGTTTTGAATTAAAATGTTTTGATTGAATAGCGCGATTTTATCGCATTCTAACGCAATAATCATTTTTCTCTAATGCCGAAAACTGAAAAAGTTACAATCTTTTGAACTGTGGTGCACGCTCTCTCCTCCTCGTTGAAATCCTAAAATTTTTTGCAAAAGTTTCAAAAGTTAACCAGTAAAAAAGTGTGGTTTATGCGCATTCTGGTGCTATATTTATTTTGGTCTCATGTCGAAAACTGACCAAGTTGAGGCTTGTTGAATTGTGGTGCGCGCTCTCTCTCTCACCTTGCGTCGCGAACATTCTTTGCGCAAAGGTCACTCGTTCAGCTTCTCATTCTCAGTCATTTTCAGTCGCAAATCTTCCAGGGGAGCTCCACAAGGTATGAAAAAATTTTTTTTTGAAAAAATTTTTTTTTTTTTGAAAACAAATAATTTTGAAAAGAAAATATTTTTGAAAAAAAATTTTGAAAATTTTTCAGGAGCAGAGCAGCAAGATTGCATAGACATGGATATGGGACCTCCACTCAGAGAGCAGCAAGATTGGATAGACATGGATATGGGACCTCCACTCAGAGAGCAGCAAGATTGCATAGACATGGATATGGGACCTCCACTCAGAGAGCAGCAAGATTGCATAGACATGGATATGGGACCTCCACTCAGAGAGCAGCAAGATTGCATAGACATGGATATGGAACCTCCACTCAGAGAGCAGCAAGATTGCATAGACATGGATATGGAACCTCCACTCAGAGAGCAGCAAGATTGCATAGACATGGATATGGGACCTCCACTCAGAGAGCAGCAAGATTGCATAGACATGGATATGGGACCTCCACTCAGAGAGCAGCAAGATTGCATAGACATGGATATGGGACCTCCACTCAGAGAGCAGCAAGATTGCATAGACATGGATATGGAACCTCCACTCAGAGAGCAGCAAGATTGCATAGACATGGATATGGAACCTCCACTCAGAGAGCAGCAAGATTGCATAGACATGGATATGGGACCTCCACTCAGAGAGCAGCAAGATTGCATAGACATGGATATGGGACCTCCACTCAGAGAGCAGCAAGATTGCATAGACATGGATATGGGACCTCCACTCAGAGAGCAGCAAGATTGCATAGACATGGATATGGAACCTCCGCTCAGAGAGCAGCAAGATTGCATAGACATGGATATGGAACCTCCACTCAGAGAGCAGCAAGATTGCATAGACATGGATATGGAACCTCCACTCAGAGAGCAGCAAGATTGGATAGACATGGATATGGGACCTCCACTCAGAGAGCAGCAAGATTGCATAGACATGGATATGGGACCTCCACTCAGAGAGCAGCAAGATTGGATAGACATGGATATGGGACCTGACACTCTGAGAGCAGCAAGATTGCATAGACAGGAATATGGGACCTCCACTCAGAGAGCAGCAAGATTGCATAGACATGGATATGGGACCTCCACTCAGAGAGCAGCAAGATTGGATAGACATGGATATGGGACCTGACACTCTGAGAGCAGCAAGATTGCATAGACAGGAATATGGGACCTCCACTCAGAGAGCAGCAAGATTGCATAGACATGGATATGGAACCTCCACTCAGAGAGCAGCAAGATTGCATAGACATGGATATGGAACCTCCACTCAGAGAGCAGCAAGATTGCATAGACATGGATATGGAACCTCCACTCAGAGAGCAGCAAGATTGCATAGACATGGATATGGGACCTCCACTCAGAGAGCAGCAAGATTGCATAGACATGGATATGGGACCTCCACTCAGAGAGCAGCAAGATTGCATAGACATGGATATGGAACCTCCGCTCAGAGAGCAGCAAGATTGCATAGACATGGATGTGGAACCTCCACTCAGAGAGCAGCAAGATTGCATAGACATGGATATGGAACCTCCACTCAGAGAGCAGCAAGATTGCATAGACATGGATATGGGACCTCCACTCAGAGAGCAGCAAGATTGCATAGACATGGATATGGGACCTCCGCTCAGAGAGCAGCAAGATTGCATAGACATGGATATGGAACCTCCACTCAGAGAGCAGCAAGATTGCATAGACATGGATATGGAACCTCCACTCAGAGAGCAGCAAGATTGGATAGACATGGATATGGGACCTCCACTCAGAGAGCAGCAAGATTGCATAGACATGGATATGGGACCTCCACTCAGAGAGCAGCAAGATTGGATAGACATGGATATGGGACCTGACACTCTGAGAGCAGCAAGATTGCATAGACAGGAATATGGGACCGCCACTCTGAGAGCAGCAAGATTGCATAGACGCAAATATGGGACATGACACTCGGAGAGCAGCAAGATTGCATAGACAAAGACGGTGCACTATGTGTTTGGAAGAAATCGATGGTGATCATTTGTGCCCAAGAGCAATTGTGGGGTGCTCGAACTGCAAGGACAATATTCAAAATGCCGATGAAATACCGACTTCCATCATCCCATTGTTTGTCCTTCCGAAGATCAGAAAGCTGAAAAAGAGGTTAGCAAAAAAGGATGTCGAAAAAAATCTAAATTGCAAATTTTCAGAAAACTCGAGAGGTCTGCCGATTTCAAAATTCAACAGATCGATTTAAGGAAAATTCTTGAAAGTCAAAAGGGAGCTGAAGCAGAGGCAAGACGAAATCCAGAAGAGGTAGAGAAAACTAATTTCTAAAAAAATCTAAATTACAAATTTTGAGAAAACTCGTCATAAATTGGCCCAGTCACAACCGACACGTCTCACTTGAAACTTTTCAACGTCTTCAAGATTTGTCTCAATTCTTCTAATAATTTGAATTATCGCCTCTTTTGTTCTTTAAATCTGTTCCATTCTTTCCTGATTTTATATTTTGCGTAGAATAATATATCACTTTTTAAACTACCATATTTCCTCTAATTGACCGGCATGCCGGTCTATTTTTCGAGGGGTCCATTTGGATGCCGGTTTATTAGAGGGTGCCGGACAATTAGAGGGTGCCGGTCTATTATTCAAAAGGAGGAATTTTTCAAAAAGTTCTCCGAAAATCTCTATTTCGCCATACAAATATGACTTTTTAAGTGCATTTTCGAGGATGTATTCATGTTGGAAGCAGTCAAAATTGAAAATAGTATTTTAAGAACATCAAAATGTTGCAAAAAACCTGAAAACAGGCAAAATCGTACCACAAACATGTCTCATTTTGTGAGTTTTAAAAATTTTTAAGTACTGCAAATTTTCTTGTACTGACGGATAATGGAAGAGTGCCGGATTATTAGAGGGTGCCGGTCTATTTTTCAAAGTCATGATTTGACTGCCGGTCTATTAGAGGGTGCCGGACAATTAGAGGTGCCGGTCAATTATAGGAAATACGGTATTCACAAATAAGGAATCGATGCCTAAAGATACAAATGTAATGTAGCATTTTTGCGGTTTTTATGCACTCAGCTATTTTTTTTTGAAGAATGATGCCAATAAAACATACTGTGCTTAAAAGGATTTTTGTTGGTTTTACACGGCCTCAAGTTTACAAAATTTGATTGATTATTAGAGATACTTTTGCAGTTACAACGCGCTCTATTGCAACATGGCTAAAATTCGAATTTTTTGTATCTGAAAGAAAATGAATCTGAAGGAAACTTGAATTTGAAGAAATTAGGAGCCTCGAAACTTCCAAACTGGAGAATCGTGTAATTGTTTCTTCAGTTTCCTCGTCAGCTACAGTATCCATGGACGTTACCAGCTACTGTAATCTATCCTACCCGACACTAAGACTAGAGAACGTTATACAACCAAAAACAGTTTATTCTACAATGCCCACGTTGTACGGAAAACAGGTAAATAAAGAAAATGAAATATCACAAAAATAAATATTAGAAGAAAACGGGCATATCAATGCTTCCCATCGTATTCGACTGGTCGTTGCTTGGGAGGAGATGATTGTCGTTTCGATATGGGATCTTTGGGCGAGCTGGTGGTTTGGACCAACTTGCCAGCGGAAGACGTGTCGCGTAGTTGACAACGTGTAGTGCAGTCGGGTCGAATGGGGTGGCGTCAGACTTTTTGGTGGTAGTGGTGGTGACATCCGTATTCTCCAATTCCATAATAGGTTCGAGGCGGTCACGTTGTTGTTGCTGGATCGACGGAACCATCTGGAAAGAAAAATATTGGTATGGTTGGAAAGGAGGAAAAATGTAGATTTCAAGAATTCAAAATTCCTCTTAGAATCTTGAAATTTTAGAACCTCGGAATCCTCATTATCAACAGATTCAAATTTTTAAGATTTTATACTAATCGACGTAGAATTTCTGAGAGATCAACAAATTCTCTTTGAGCCAAGTCTGATAATCCCTCCTTCAAAAGATATAGGCTAAAAACGGGACAAAAATTAGTACTGAGAGTGTGCAAATTTTCACGTTGCTCACTCTACAAGATTGAAAGCGACAAACGTGTAAATCTGCACACTCTCAATACTAATTTTCGGCCTGTTTTTGGTCTATATCTTCAGAAGGAGGGATTTTCAGACTAGGCTCCAAGAGAATAAGTTGTTCTCTCAGAAATTCCACGTCGAGTGATATGAAAATCTCAAAAATTTTGAAATTAGTGCACTCGAACTTCAACTAAACTTTCAAAAAAAAAATTACCTTTCTAGGCTGCTCCCTGGCTTGTGGCGGTGCTTCCTTCCCGTCCTTGATTCGTTTCTCCTTCGCGAAGTACTGATTCTTCTCCTCCAGAGTCGTATGGTGTCGCCAGAATGTCTTCATCTTGGTCTCGAGATCGGTGGAAGGGTAGGCCTTGTACTTCTCGACGAACTCATCCGAGTTGTCGTAACACCAAAGTCTAAAGGCAGACAGAGGTTTCTGTTTTGTGGCGACGTCGGCGACACGATTCTTGGCGGTGGATCGCTCCATTCTTCTCTGGAAATTGAGAATAGTTGAGAGGAGAGTAGGAAAAATATAAGATACGAAGAAAATAAACACGGAAAATGGAAAATAATCGGGAAAAGGGAAGAACTTAGCGAGAGGTAGACGAAAACAAAAATCGAAGGTTGATGGAGAGGGGAAATGAGAAATGAATCGATCGTTTTTAAATTGCGAATCCCTGTGTACACAGTGTACACAATGAGGGCGCGAAGACCACCGTATTACAACACTACAGCACTGTGTATGGTGTTCTCAGCAGAGCGCGTTTGCAATAATGCGGGAAAGAGGGGAACGGTGTGTTTGTCTCTTCACTGGGGACTTATTATTGTCGATAGTTTTGTTTGCGATGGTGTTCCGATTACTTTGCTTGCCCGATAATGTTGTTAATTTTATTCTACGTACTATGGATATACCGGAGATGTGAGTTCAATGTTTTGCACATTAGGAGATATAGACACCAAAATATTATAATATTGGAATTAGTTCTCTTCCCATTTAACAGGAACTGAGAGATTATGAAAAAAGTTATCTTCTAAAAATTGCAACCTGAAAACCGTTACAGATTCTGCTTCTCACTGTGCTCAAAAGCCGCTAAACGTCTCGTGATACACTTGGAACTGAAATGTCTGGATACTTGCCTGCTGATATCTACACAGGTTCACCTGGTGATCCGTTTTGAGAAAAGGAATCGAGTCGAGAAAGGTTTCAAGTTGAATTTGTTTACTGAGAATGAAAATGATGAGCAGAGGGAATTGGGAATACCCACCCACATTGGTTATGAATATGGAGAAGTGGATAGAGAGTACTTTGTAGAGGAAGGGAGTGTCACTGGAGTTTGGTTTGAATTGGAGTATTGTGTAAGGGACTGGATCTTCCATATTAATAGTTTGTTCCACCGCAAACTGGACTGGATTGCATTCCTGGAAGGTAGCCAAGTTTATAGACTAAAGTCTGTTCGGGAGGGAGTTGAAGGTCTCCACTTCGCAACTATAGATGTCAGTCACTGTGATCGTCCGGAGGAAGTTTTTGAAGCTTTTCATGATGCTCCAAAAATGCTACTATCTAACCGTCATGCTCCGGGTTCTCAAACCATTCGAAAAAAGATGATTTCAAATTTTGATAAAATCGCGTTGAAAGGTGTTCAAAGTATGTCACTGGATATGCTTTTGCTCTGCAACAGTCGGACCATCTTGTTAGAGAATTCAGTACTAACACCGAAGGATCTAAACAGATTTTTAAAACGTTGGTGTGAAGGAAGCATGTTGAGACTGGGATGTCTCACTTGCGAAATTCATCCTTTGAATGATTTCGTGGAGGAAGAGATTTTAAAAGGTTTGAAGACATGTTTCCTAGAAAAGAGTCAGGAAAGAATGAACATTGGAGTGGTCGATAGAAGTGTTGTTGTTCAGGGAAAAGGAAGAGAAGCCATACTTGAGTTCTCTCATTTTCTGGAATACTCGAGAATCTCTTTCGACGTGTGCAAATGATGGAGTTGGATGGATTTTATGGTCATAATTTTTCAATTTTTGCATTGAATAACCATGTTTTGCGTCAAATAAATTTGGTGCCTGATACTCTTTTCTGTTTTGTAGCGTGACGTGACGCGTGACGTGAAGTAGCGTGACGTGAAGTGACGATGAACAAAATACTGATTTCCACATTCTTCCGGATTTTGATATTCCGTCCTAATTTGGTTCATTACGCCTCCCGCTTTGGAGGAAGTTCCGAGCAAGGATTTTACAATTAGGTGTTTTTTTTAAACAATACTTGGTACCAGACCAACAGAAAATCAAAACTTTTTGCGGAAAATAGCAAAATTTGAGGCTTTTCTCACAAAATAGACTTCTGCACTCCGCCGACCGTCTTTACCTATTCAGGCTTCGCGACATTTCGCAACCAAGACGTTTTGCAACTGGACATTTTATATCACAGCCACGACATTTCGAAATTACACATTTTGTAACTCACTTTGATTTCACAACATTTAGCAACCGCCACATTCTGCTACCGAGACATTTCGCTACCAAGACATTTCGAAACTGCTAAATTTCAGAACTAGACGTTTTGTAACTCACCTTGACTTCACAAACTCGACATTTCGCAACCGTTACAAAAACGATTTGTTGCGAAATGTCGCGAAATCTCAGAAGATGATCTTCCTCTTATCTCTGATACCAATGGGTTTTCTCAAAGTTTGACAATTTGAAGCTTGTCATCTCAACGTTCTATTGTCTGAGTACATTGATAGTGTCAATGGGAGTCGTTGTTGTCTGAGTGCCAGCTGTTAGCACTCCCAGCCTGTAATGTTAATTATCTTTATCTCAACGAACATCTCATTGTTCGTCAGTGACAGTAGGTACACAATAGGTGCACCTATAGATCGTTTGTTGGACTCCCAGAAGGGTCAGTCAGTTTCCCATCCACTGTGTGTCTGCTATTCGTCCTCCGTGCTACGTCACTACTATTTTTTAATCTTCCAATTTTAATTTGTTTTACTTTTTCCTTGACAATGACTGGATTCAGTGTTGTTCTTTTTGGACAAGAATACAAGTACAGAGTTGGCAACCCTATTGGCTCTGGCGCCTTCGGTCGAGTAAACTTAGTTTATCTCGCTGGAAGGGAGCGGGCCCCAATAGTGATGAAAACAATACCTTTCACTTCTCCAGAATTGGAAACTTTGGCTAAAAGAGAACTAAGTATTCACTTAAGCCTAGTTAGTAAAAATGTTCATGAGAATATTATTGGAATGTTTGGAGTCAAGCATTTCCCTGGACAAGTTTGCATGTTTTTGGAATATGGAGGAGAGCGAACTTTGAGTTCAATGATTCCTAAACATGGAATGAGTCAACCAGAAGCTGGTGGCTATTTCCAACAGTTGATGAATGGAGTGAAATTTATTCACTCCAGAGGTATTACTCATGGGGACATCAAGCCTTCCAATATAGTAATTACCAAACAAGGTGAGTATAACTGTTTAAAGAAAAATCTTAGAATCTCTGATTTTAGAATTTTAAAAGACACACATTTTTACATATCACGAAGCTCAATTGAATCTCTCTAATTTTTAGGGAAAGTGAAAATCATCGATTTTGGAGTTTCGTACGAGCATGTGGATGGAAATGGAAAGTACAAAAAGGTTCCCTCCAAGAGAGGAACAGAGAAGTATGGAGCTCCGGAAATTTTCGGAAATGAGGATATTGATGGTCCACCTACAGATGTTTGGTCATGTGCTATGACTTTGTGTCAAATGTTGGCAGGTTCGGTGCCATGGACTCAAGCAATTTCAGCGTAAGTCTTACTGTACTTGTTAAGATATGATAATTTAATTTTTCAGCAAATCTGATGAATTCAAAAATTGGAGTCAAGGGACAGCTGATTTCTCTTGCGAGACATGGATAAGAATTGATAGAATTGCTTTTGGTAGGTTTCTAAAAGATTGTTTATCTAGTCGTCTTTCCAATCATTTCAGATTTGCTCAAGAATATGCTGACGGTTGATAGCAAGAAGAGAGCGACGGTCGACTTTGTGATGCATCATGTGTGGTTCCGCATTGCTCACCAAAATCTGAGAAGGACTCCCATTGCAACTATTAACGATTCTGGGAAGTATCAACTAACGGCTTTGAAACCATTAGTTGAAAAATACGCAAGCCAGTTATCCCTAACATCCATCAGCAATGTATCCCCAATCCAAGCAAGCCAGCCGATTCGAAGTGTACAATATGGGAAGAATGATAATAATGAAAATGGGAAGAGTCGAGTTCCGGCAAAACCAGTTGGTCAGGAATTAAGAAGAAGCTTGGAAGAAAAGCTGCTAAAGCCCCTGGAGGGAAACAAAATCCAAGCAAAATCAAGAAGAAGTGAGCCAGCCAGACCTGCTCCGTATCCCAGTCCATCTGATAGTATCACGCCAAAAGGGAGAAGGACTTCTATGAAGGAAGAAAAGGATGAAGACGTTCAGGATCAGACACCGACCCAGAAGAAGACAACAGCATTGTCCAGAAGAAGGCGTTCTCAATACACATAAATATTGTCATTGGTTGATATTCAATCGTGGTTGAGCTTCCGAATAAATGTTTTTGTTTCCAGTTTTATGTTTTTGATTTCATCAGTAGGGAACCAAAAATGGTGTTGAAGGGTGATCATAAACTGGCAGCTACAATATGATCATAGCCAGAGAGCTACTGTATGTTTACAGATCGCGAGCGACAATATGATTTCAGATTGAGAGCTACAATGGGATCCTATGATAAAAGCTACATTATGATGTTATACTATGTTAGACTAAAAGCTACAGTATGATCATTGACTGACAGCTACGATATGGTCATAGCCTGAGAGCTACAGTATGATCAGAAAACGCGAACTACAATATGATCCTATAATAAAAGCTACAGTATGACAAATGACTATGAGCTACATCGCGGGTGAAAACGGAGGACTACTGTATGATCATGTATTGAAAGCCACGGTATGGTCTGAGAGATACAGTATTTTACGCAGATTCAACAAACATTTCTACATATTTTTAAAGCAACAAAACCAAAAGTGTTCGGAATCCACATTCACAGCAGCTATCCCATTCTGCTCCTTTCAGTTTGTAAGATGTCTGTCCACCCCTCAATTATATAATACGTCTTCAAAAGGGCGCACCGACTGGAGGCAGCGGAAAACTTGGCATGTGTCTTGTCCCTCATTATATGAGTTGTCTGAACACTTCCAACAAGTCTCTTGCTTTGTCTACGCTTACACGTTCTCTTACCATCTGGCTCCCCAAATAAAGTAGTTGGGATACCAAATAGGAATACAGTGAATGCCTATATGCAGCGTTCCCCCATTCTCAGTCTCGGTTTTTGATTTTTAATCTATTCGTAATTTCCCCCTGTCCACTTCCGCCAGTAGTCCAGGTGTACCTTTTATCTACTGGGTAGCTACCGAACTGAGTGAGTGTGTGTGTGTGTGTGTGTGAGTGTGTGAGTGTGTATGTGCTACTCCCCATTTTTTTTCTCCCCTCCTTTTTTTGGTGTCTTCCCAGGAGCCACGATGCTGATTTGGCATTGCGTTTTTTCTTATTGATTTTGTTCTTTTTGAATTTGTGACTTCATTTTGATTTAGAAATTCGGCTGATTTTTCGATTTTTTAGTGTTCCATTTCATCCGATTTTCCGTCCGTTTTTGCAGTTACATCAACGTTTTTTCCAATTTCTATATTTTTGCTCAAAAGGCAATATTAGTGATCCTGTCCAGTTTTTTAGCCAAGAACTCACCAAAAATCAACTAATTTTCTTCTTTTACTTGTTGAAATTGCCCCGTTGTCGTTTCACCGTTTCCCAATAAAATGTTGACATCATCTGTTGCAATTGCGCTCTATCGCACTTGGCTCCTCCAGCTAGTGAACAATAGCGTGTTGCTATGCAGCCTCGTGAATGGTTTGCAATAGTGGACTATTGCTCCTACGCCCATTCTCTAACATTTTTTTGCTTGTAATTTTCTTAAACTCATTTCCTGTACTTTTCTCCTATAATTTTAACTTTTTTTTTAGATGTCATCGTATATGAAGACTTCTCAGATCGAATCTGACTTCGGTCAACACACCGAATACTACACCGTCAGAGAAATCGCCAAGGGCGGTTACGCAACTGTCTACCTCGTGCGTCTCCCGAAAAATCCGATCATGAAGGTTGCGATGAAGCAAATCGACGTGGACACTGCACTCGTTCCAACCACCATCGAAACGGAATATCATCTTCACAAAGACTTGATGAGCAATGGTGGACACGAGAACATTATCAATATGTTCGGAATGAAGAAGGAGCTCTACCACTATGTCTTCTTCATGGAGTTTGCGGATAATGGCACCCTCAGAGACAAGATGAAAGTCAACGGACAACCACCGGCGATAGTGAGGAAGTACTTTCGGCAGTTGATCACAGGAGTGGAGTATTTGCACAAATGTGGTGTCACCCATTGTGATATCAAGCCCCAGAACTTGTTGTTAAATAAGTTTGGTGAGTGACATACAGGTTTGAATAAATTTCAAATACTTTTTATTGACAACATTTTTTTCAAGGCTATTTTCGCCAAGAAATGGTATCTGGAGACTGCGGCCGAACTGAAGTTTTCTCTTCTATCGGACTGAGCCATCTCATTTTTTAGGGATTTCAAACAGCTCTTTTCAAAATTTTCCTGCCTGTCCTAGTTGGAAAATTTTTGAGAAAAACGGAGTCACTTTAAACAAAGTGGTCAAAATTCGATGGTAGAGAAAACTCCAGTTAGGCCACAGCCGCTATAGCGGCGTTACTATGAATCAAGATTCCTAATAGCTTAATTTTCAGAAATTCTCAAAATCGCCGACTTCGGACTATCCGCTCGCCACCTGGACGCCGATGGCAACCACATCAAAGTACCCGGTCACATTGGCACTCGTCCATATGCTGCTCCAGAAGTCTGGAATTATCCAGAACTCGACGGTCCACCCACAGATATCTGGTCGACTGGTATCGTGCTTGTCGAACTTCTTGCCGGCTCTCGTCCTTGGGATAAAGCAGCCAAAGAGTGAGTTTTTGTTTCATTTTCGGAGACAAAATAAACACCCCATCTCTTTTCAGAATGTCAGTGGCTTATCGTCAATGGGTGGAGAAGAGTACCGACCTTAT
Source organism: Caenorhabditis sinica (assembly GCA_963932045.1). Taxonomy (NCBI): domain Eukaryota; kingdom Metazoa; phylum Nematoda; class Chromadorea; order Rhabditida; family Rhabditidae; genus Caenorhabditis; species Caenorhabditis sinica. The sequence goes on from OZ009938.1 coordinate 29,385,405, forward strand.
GGAGAAACCATGGTGCATGCTTGACTACAAGGCATTGAGTGAGTGTTAAATGGAATCCACAAGCTTTTGCAAGTTTGAAATATTTTATTGCACCCCCCCCCCCCCCCCCTTACCAATATTTTACAATGTCAATATGAACTTTTTTCAGATTTCGCCACCTCAATTCTCAGCGACAACTTCGAAAAGAGACTCACCATCCAGCAAATCAAAGAACACGAGTGGTACAGAAATGGGTATGAATCTGTGGAGGATGAGAAGAAGACTAAGAAGAAGATTTTGGCTCCAAAGAAGGACACCAAGACAACTACCTCCGTGCCCCCACAATCCTATTGGAGCCCATCGACTTCTGACATGTTAGCTGAAATGGTTGCAATGGCAGTGGAGAACAATGAGAGAGGAAGAGGGAGAAAGCGGCCAGCAAGCGGAAATATTGGAATAACTCCAAAAAGAGACTTATAATTGGATACTGTATACTTTTTGAATTCCTGACTATAATTTGCCTGTGACTTGGCTTTGATTCTTTTTATTTGCTTTTCATCAAATGAACTTATTTTTAGAAACTATCAAAACGTTGTAAAGAACAGTTTTCAACTACAAAATTAGAGCTCTAGAATTGGTGCGTAAACCCACAAAACTTCATTTCAAATGGACAAATTTGAACCCTTTACCAGACCTTCGAAGTTGGCGTTTTTCCACTGAAAATGTTGAAAGTTTGCCGCCTTCTGAACGGTACTGTGCAAAGAATTAACTTCAACCCTCTTGTTTCTCACACTACTTTTTATATTCACATAACTTTTCTTATATTTTCCTGAGCAATAAACTGACAATCCCCCATTTCATCATCACTTCATCTGACCGCCACTTTGTCACTTTGGTTACCCATTCTTACTGTCAGATTCCCAGACCAATCTCTGGACAACAAGTCTCCTTAAAAAGGGGTCTTAATCTATTGTACATTCGGTCAGCATTGCTGGTCTGCTAATATCTTCATTAGCACTCGCAAAAAAGGCCACAGTGACTACCAACCGACCTCTACCCCCTAACCCCTCAGACACACACACAGACCGGTCCCATGATCGATACTTCCCGGGAGGAGGTATTCGTCAGTTTTGAATCTTTGCGTTCTCGTTTTTCCACTATTTACGTGATTACAACCAAGAAATTAAACCTCTCAAGAACTAAAAGTTACCTGCTTCCTTCTTGATTTCAAGTCAAAAGTTCCTGAATTTCTGATTGCCATTTTTTCGTGGTCATTATGTCTTAGACCGTGTTTTATCGAATTTTAGATCTTCTAGATGTAAATTCAAATTTCTTCACAAATAATTAATTACATGTATCGCCTTTTTTGCTCTATCTTTGCTCCCGATTTTTTCGTCTAAATATGTATTTTTACAGATTCCAGTCAAATTCGTTCCAATAAAAAAAAACAAGGATGACAAGGTTATCTAAATTTCAAAAGTAAGCATAACTTACTCTCAAAACTCTTCCAATTCTTTCTCATTGCAGGCAGTTCACAGTGCTCGGACACGAGGAGCAGGGTCAAGCTTGTCGTTACCGTGTGAGAGTGAATGGCCAGGAAACATGGCTCATTGAGAAGGATATGACAGTGAGTTATTGGAAAAGACAAATGCTAAGAATTTCGAGGGTTGAAAGTGACTTTGAAGGAAAACGAGACTTTTAAGGAAACAAGAAAACTGACACTGTATCACCTATAAGCGTACTTGTGACTTTTTTTACAATATCACCATCGGGTGGCTGAGAGCGCGCTGGGTTCATCTCCTCCTTAAAAATACTGATACATTTGTCTCAGCTGTGTAAAATCAACGCAATTTTTGGGCTTAAAATGATCAGATTGGTTGATAGATAGAAGTACACAGTACTCCTTTTTTGGTAAAATTTTTGCGACAAACAGTTAGGCAGACAATATTGGGATAAGAACATCATATAAGCAGACACCTTAAATTGTGCACTCAAATCGCCATCAACCAATGCATAAGCTTGCGCGGCTCATTGTTTTGATGTGATTGGCAAACAAACTGGCACCCTGCCCTTTACTGGCGATCCATTAGATGGGCGGCCCGAAGCAAAATTTGCTGAGACAACATCCCAGAAGCAGATAATAACATTTGCAATTGTCTTCAATGAATATAGGTCGCATTATCGTATTCTGGGTAGGGTCAGGATGGAAGTACCTGATAACGCCATTGTGACAACACTCCCGCCGTTCGAGGTGGCACTTTGGCTAGTATCCACATCGGGAAATGTAGTTATGTAGTTCAAGAGTTCTCAAAAACCACGCAAATAACTTTTTTCTCACTTCACTGTTTCAAAGTGTAGAGTTCAGAAAAATCCAGTGTCAGAATATTCAGTTTTAGAATGACTGGTTTCGGTTTTCAAGTGTAGCGTTTTTGGAATGCCTGGTGTTTTGTTTCTTAGACTTTATTGAATGTACAGAGAGACACAAAGATAAGGCTCACAGAGAACTTCGCATACTAAGGAAATGGGGAGGAGTTTTAATAATAGAAACAATAAGATGAGGGTGGAAAAGAATGCTCTTAAAGCAAAAGCTATCATATCAAAATAGTGTGAGTCACAAGGAAAAAAGAGTGCGATCCTTGGATCCAGCACACCTGGATAGAAAAACTTGGTATTACATGGTCCGATTTGGGGAACTCCTGGCTGCAACGTAATTGGTTTAGTAGTCTAGCTTCAACAAGTGATATCCATAAAGTCCGGTATCAAGTAGTCCGGTGTCGACCGACAATTCCTGTATTTGAGATCTCGAAGTTACGATTAACCTGGTCTTGAAATTTCCGAAAAGGCTATGGTACAGAAAGCCCACTAATAGGATGTCTGTACTCACTTTTTTCTGTTTTGAAGTGCCGTTAACACAAAGTATTGGTTTTTCAAATTTGAAATATGGGTTGAAATATGTTTGGTTACCGAACGCCTGGCTTATAAAATGCCAGAACACCGTTTTCCTTATATTTAGTTTCGCCATAACAGCGTTTGAGGTATGTTGTTTGAAAATTCTTGAAATCTTAATATCACAATTAAAACAAACTTATTTTCAGAAATCCCAGCGCGAGGTGCTCGAGAAGTATAGATTGGAGACTTTTCCGGAAGTCTACCATTCCATTAAGGGTAAATTGACTTTACACTTTTTCACAACAGATCCATTTATTCAGATTACAAGATCGGATCTATCCTGGACATCTACCACTCACCCAAAGAAGGCGAAATGTTCCTGGTGAACTTTTCCGGATATGTCGGACCAATATGGCACTACTGGGTGCCAAGAAAGGACATTAAAATGGTAGTTTTTTTTCAAGAATGTTCTAAAATAAATATTGTGTGTTTCAGGGAGTGAAGGATCTTAGAGCGGCCTACACGAAGAAAAAGGCCAAAGAAGAGGCAGATCGCGTTGCAGCGCAGGTCAATAATGGAGTCTCTGGTGTGCCAAACACGTCTTCCACGAGCACCACTTCGTAAGTTTTGAATTCAATTTGTGAATGTATAACAGAATTAAAATCATGGTAGCAAGCTACAGTAATCAGTTAAATGTTTGAATAAACGAAACCAGTTTTGAACGGGCGAAAAGTGTTTTAGCGAAAATTTTTGACATTCATTTTGGCAAAATTAGCATAGCACAAATCATGTTCCGGACATTAAGTTTTAAGTTCAATTTTTAGGTCAACGGTCGATGCTTCTGCCAATTCGACAGCTTTCTCTACGTCATCGTATTCTGCTGGGTCAACTTTCAATATGGTAGGAGATCAAAACTCCAAGGAGGAGAAGAAGGTGGAGCAGAAAAGAGAAGTCCTTAACCAAACCATGTCCGGAACATCTACTTCTGCCACATCATCATCTCAAGTTGTCGGAAAACAAACCGTCAAGCAGAAGAAGAATCTGGAGGAGGACCCCAGAAGGGAAAACTTTTTGGATTCCTCATATGGAAGCCAAGCTGGGCCTAGCAGCCAGAATACGGTTAGGAATACTGCTAGGTGAGTTTCCCATCCAGTTTTGAATATTTATTTTTGATGAGCGTTCATGGGAATAGCTGTTTTCTATAATGTTAGAATGTGTAGATACAGTAAACACTTCACTTTTTTGCAAGGGTTATACCCACCTCCGAAAAAAAAACACCTTTCTGAAATTTCGACAAGGTTTTAGAAGAATTTCAAAGGAAAAATACCACTGTGAAATCTCAATAATAGAAAGTTCGAATGACAACATAACCATTTTTTCAGTTCTATTGCCACCTCTTCTTCCAATTCTCGTTCAAATGTTATGGATTTTTTGGATGATATGAACAATACGGTAAGATTAAAAAATGTTGAAATCAATGGAACACCTTTTTTGATTTTCAGGATGTTTTGAACACTCGAAAGCTGAATCAAACATCTTCGTCCTCTATTCCAAAAAAGGCCACCACCGTTGGATCTTCAAAGCCAGAAGGAGCTGTTTTGGAGCAACGTCCGATGAGCACTGCGGTGTCTGGAGATAGAGAAAATGTAGGTTTTAGAATATTGGCTTGCTACAAAAAAAGTGGCGTTCCTATTAAAGATACCCCTTCATGCAAAACCCAGGTTCTTTGCAAAAGACTATGAAATCATGATTTACAGATCTCCCTCTCCCACAAAACTGCCAACAAGAAAGTAACCGAGGAAAAAGAAGGAACCAATAAAGATGAGAAGGTGGACGAGGTAAATGGATCACAGCAGGAAACAGAAAAAAGAAGCAAACGAGTTTTGGAGAAGGAGGCAGAAAAAGCGGAACGAGAACTACAGAAGAAGAGAGAAGAGAATGATTGGGAACGTAATAGTAGAATGATCGATGAAGCGTTGTTAAGAATGGGACCAACCGCTCGCTTTACAACAACAACGACACAAAGGAAATCTACGGGAGAGCGAAGAGAGCCACCATCGAAAATGGCAAAAACTGGATCCGGGTCCAAGCTTACAACAGTTGGATTCGCTTCTTCGTCGTTGAATGGTCGCCCCGCTCCCGTCACATTTCTGCCAACATCTCAAGCCTCGCAACAAGTCCATTGTCAAAACCCAGAAGCACCACCAAGACAAGCTCCACCACAAAGACCGTCGCTTCTCCTCCAACTCCTTCAAGCTTCAAAAGGAGCCTTTGAACAACAGCAAAGCCAGGCGCTACAACGAGCTCAACAACAGCTCTCCATTCCAGTCCCACCACCACTTCGCAGACCCGTCGAACCAGTCTTGGAGCTGTTGGTCGAAAACGATGTAAGAAATTTGATGACATTCAGATCATCTTCAATACATGCATTTTTTTAGGCTGCAGAAGAAATCGACCTTCCAGCACAAGGAGTGAATTACACCAGGTGGAATGTAAGTTTATTTGAATAATGAGTTTTGGAAAATGTGGGGTAGACTACCGAAAATGGGCATTTTGTTTCCAAGTACAGCAGCGACCGGTTTATTATCTCTAAGGCCGAAATTTTGAGCTTTTTAAATGCCCTAGAATGAATCAAATTTGGGGTTAGGAGTCTTGAAAATTTCATAAGACCAAAACTTTTCACCAATCTTTTTGTTCGAAACATTCTTGATCGTCTCTATTTTCAGACGGATGAAACTGTTTCCTGGGTGCAGGAGGTTGTTAAGAGTCACCCAAGACTCCCTGATATTTTATCTCGAATCATCAACGGGAAAATGACGGGGGTAATCATTGAAGAATTTATCAATGAACCTACCGTAATTGACAAAAAGCTCAACCTGACCACTTCCCAGTTGTTGAGAGCGAAGGCTTTGGCTCCCTTCACTATCAATAAGCAACGGAGAGCTGTTTATCAGGAAGCTGTGGCGAAATACAACATCGAGATGGCACAATGGAGAGCGAGTCATCCTGAGGAGCAGGAATAAATTCTCATTATTACCCCCGTATTCCGTTTTCTTTTACTGCTCTCCCCTTTACTTCTATTTTCATGTCCAGAGATTCTCTACAATTTTTTTCTTTTTTTTGGAGGATTTCATCTCTAGAATGTGACTGCCTTCTTTCCGTATGCAACCATATATTACTGTACCCATATAATGTCGCCTTTTCCCTCTTTTATTATAATGTTTCAATAACTTTTTAATGTCAGAATTAATACATCTATTCTTTGTACAAGTTTTTGAGGTTTATCAATGAATAAGATTACATACATAGTAGTTTTCGAATTTCTCAATTACCTTATTTTCCCATTTCTATACTTCTCAATTGATAGACAATTGGTAGGGAGAAAGTTCAATATAGATCAAACAATTATGATCAAAAAGGCACCCGGGATAGAGTTCAAAAAGTAAAAAGACCACATCACAATTTCCTTTTGGCAGCTGCTATCTGTCGTCGGTAGGGCAGTACCAGCAATTCAGTAGCCTAGCGAGGATACACCTAAGCAGAGTGATGTGATGGAGCAGGACGTAAGATATTACCACTAGAAAGAAAAGGGACCATTTCTACAGACAAAACAGAAATAACTTTTTTTAATCTGAGATTGATGTTTTGACTATCAATTGATTTTTTTCGAAATGAATTCAATATTCAATCATCACTTCTCACCCTCACTTACTCCAAAATACCTTCATGTTACCTATTCAGCTATTCTGCTATCGCTAACATTTGTTTCATAAGTTGTCTGAACGAATCTCCGATCTTTTGAGCATAATTAGACTCTTATTACAAAGCATAAACTGACTCTATTACAATAAATTTGACGAAAAACTCAAAAAAGACTGGTACCATCACCGGTACCTTCTGGCTATGCTGCTACTAGAACCCTTACCTGAGATCCTTTCGTCAGTCATTGCCTTACACCACATTCACAACCAGAATGACTTACCGCTAGGCGGCCCAGTTGAGAACGCGATGCACCCCTCGCCTGCGCGAGGGGACAACCGGTTAGAAATTGGCTGCCCTTATATACCCACCCCTTTGACAGCGGCCGACATCTCGCGACTTCGCGCGGACCACTATGTTTTGTGTGTGGAAGGGGGGAGAAAAGGGGGGAGAGGCCCGAGAGGGCAGTTTTTGCCGGTTCAATTACCCAAGTTTGAGGTAAGCCCGTTGTTTGAACCAAGGAAATTTAGAGGTCAAAGTTTGTTCTAAAAGAACTTTTCATGGGGATTCGAATAAACCAAAAATTACGTGAAACGGACTTTTTTGGACCGAGTTGTACACTACCAAAGTTTTGATTTGGAGACCTCCAATTATCTTTTCAGAACCCTTTTTTTGTTTTCCAGATTATTGATTGGGTATTTGTGCTTGTGAAATTGCATATTTCTCCGAAACATTTTCTATTCTCTATCTCTCATATTGGTTGAATGCTTCTGGAAGCAGCTGGAGAAGATCGAATATAACAAGAGCAAATGTGGGTAATTTTTGAAACACATGGCTAAACGCATTTTTCCATACACAGAAGTCATGTTTTCTGCAGAGATGAGTGATTTTTCCTTTAGATAATCGATAACTTCAGAAGTGATCATTACTGTACTTTGATAAGAAGGGCATGCAATCAGAATTTCATAAGGCATTAGACTCCTCTCACCATACCAATCATAGCAACATCTTCATATGGACACTGTTTTTGAATCCCAGAATTAATTGGGTGGAATCTCGGAAGTTGCATACATTGGCATCATCACGTCATCTGAGAATACAGAATCCAGAATTTTACTAGGCATTAGGTCCCTCTAGCCGTCCCTTTCAGTTTTTATTAAGTCAGTTTTCATTGCTTTCAGAATTTAGATTGCTTTCAGAATTTATTCACAAGAGGAAAAGTTCACTGATCAGAAGATGAAGAGGAAACCGAGTCCAAAGAGAAAGAGAAGAATCAGAACGACGGCGGCGGCAATGCTGAAGTTACAATAGATTTATACAATCTGTTTGTTAATCAAACTCACATGACAATCATCCATGCACTCATTGCTTTCTTTCCATTCTTCGACTTCCCTTTTCCATGCTGAACCTTCTTCCCTTTTGCAACCACCTTCTTCATTTTCTCCTCAATCACCTCTTTTTTGCTGGCCTTCTGAGTCACATCCATCGTCAAACTCGTACTTTGCGTACTCTGCAGTTCCAAGCAGACCTCACTGACCCTGTAAGAATTGAACTCTGTATTCCTGTCTTTTTCTGCTAGAAACTCACTTTTTATGCTCCATTTTGGACACTCAATAAGACTCAAAGCTACTCGAAACCAGAAAATCTGGAAATAACGGAAAAGGTGGGGGGTTTTTTGCAACGTTGCATTAGCTTCGTGGCATTTTTTTCTAAAAAAATTCAAATCAAAATATAAAGGGTTTTCACGCTTTTAATCTAAAGAATTGAGAAGACTAAAAAAAGTTAATGAGTTTAATGTGACATTAATCAATCTTTTATTTGATTTGAATTTGGAGTGATTCAGAATACGTTAGAGCTTCAGATGACGTTGAGAAAGAGAATCCACTGAATTTCACGATCTGTATCGATAAAGTGACCCTTGTCTTATATTTTTAGAATCCTTATGATGGGACAATAATCAAGCTTCAAATCGATTTCTATTTGGAGTATTTCACTTTCAGAAGACGTTCTTATTTCTCCTCATCCCAGAAAACTGCATTCATCAACACTTCCACTCCCTGGTCCCCCAATTCCTGTCTTCCTTATTCATGAAGTACAGTAACCTTCATAATGTTGCTACAATCGTTATGGCTGGATGAGTCTAATGCTTGATGAAAATCTGAATTCTCTATCCTCAGAGGACGTCACGACCGTCGGCAGGATTTTGGAGGCATAAGAAGACGTCAAGGAAGTTATGAAGGAACCGGCAACCATCGGCAAGATTCTGAAAGATTCAGAAGACGTCTATGAGGTTGTGAGAAGCTAAGCAACCGTCGACAAGATTATGAAAGCATAAGAAGACGTCATTGAGGTTGTGAGGAGATAAGCAACTGCCGGCAGAATTCTGGTGGCATAGGAAGACGTCAAGGAAGTTATGAAGGAACTGGCAACCGTCGGCAGGATTCTGAAGGCATCAGAAGACGTCAAGGAGGTTGAGAAGGGATAGGCAACCGTCGGCAAGATTCTGGAAACATCAGATAGATGTTTATGAAGTTGTGAGAAGATAAACAATCGTCGACAGCATTCTGGAGGCATAAGAAGACGTCAAGAAAGTTATGAAAGAACTGGCAACCGTCGGTAGGATTATGGAAGCATCAGAAGACGTGTATGAGGTTGTGAGATAATACAAGATAATTCTTGGATAACTGTGAAGAAAAACATGTATACAAAAGAACAAACAGGATTTTTTTGTATTTTTTTATATTTTTTAACGAGTAGACAAGAACGAGAGACACACGGAAGGCTGACAATAGGAAATATGAATACAGAACATTGACGAGTAGGCCCGTTTGCATATCGGGTTTATAGTAATCATGGGTGTGAAATAAGACAATCAGTGCGGAATACACTCACACGGGAAAGACGAAAAATTGAGTGGAGATAGAGCCTGAATGGAAGATATAGTTATAATATTGACAAGTATAAAGAGTCGTTTGGGTTAATAGAGAAAACACAGCGGATACATTGAATGAATCGGGAAAAGAAAAGGTTAAGGACTCAGAAAAACCCATAATAAGGACAATCAAAGGTAATTTTAAGAAATGGGAAATATCATGAGACGTAGTTATGGATTCAATAAAATCATTACAAGTCGAAAATAAGTCGATGAGAAAATGAATTAGTTCTCCTCGGAGGATGCAGTCGATTCGGAGGATCCAGTCGATCCATCGTCCCCTTCTTCTCCGTCCCCTTGCTCCTCGTCTTCTGGCACTTCGGCCGCCCAGAGCTGAAAAAAGACATTTCAGTCTGAAATCGAAACCTCTAACATGCCACTCGATCTTTTCCGTCTCTATCCTTTTTCCACCATCCTGTCTTCAGCATTCTCTCGTACTCGATGTAGATGTACTTGCGATGGATCAGAGTAGTAACAGTCTCCTTCCACATTGCATCCGATTTCCAGATTTCCTTTGCTGGGTACGTATTCTCTCGGAGTCCCACGACTTCACAGGAGAAACTGAAAGATAATATGATTATTACGTGCTTTCTATTTTATACCTACTGAAGGCGTGGTGAATCGCGACGGAGGTTCAAAGCCCCAATCGTGAGACGAAAGGCCATCTCAGTTTTTGAGGGGATCACCGCAGCCGCAGGCTTTGCTTTCAGTTTCTTGTCGTTGTTCGTCGACCATCTCAACAGAATATCCTCCGGCTCCTCATTCTTCACTGTAAGCATGACTGTTCTCGATCTGAGTGGATTCGAGGCAATCTGCAAAAAAATGCATACTTGTTGTGAATAAAGAGAAAAGAAAGTTTAGAAAAAAGAACTCACCGAGTCTGATGGCTCAAAGTGAACCCAGTTGAGTTGAATATCAGCAACTGAAAGGCGCATTTTTCCGCAGATTCTGCAAAAAATGCCAATAAAACTGAATGATCAGCTAACGGCTGGTGTAACTGAAAAGGTAAAGAGAAATATAATTCAGCAAATGCTTGGATGTCTGTTAAGACGACCTCATTATTAATCTTATAAACAAGACAATTTTTTTAAAATTTTTTTATATTTTTTCGAGTAGACTAAATAAACGAGAAATTTTTTAAATTTAAATAAAGCACACGATCATTCTCATAAATATGATGACACAGAGAAAGTACAAGTTATTGGGGGAAAAGACAGAGAATGGTCTCATCAAAAGAAGAGATTCGTGAAATACAAGTAAAGGGTGCACAGGTGAAATGAAGAAAAATGAAATACTGTATTGTATAGACATGTCTAATAGAATGATATCTAAAATTATATGGAAATGCATAGGTGAATGAAAAGTACAATTGTATTGGAATGTAAAGGAGAACGATATCTACAATTGTATTGAAATGTAAAGGAGAATCATATCTACAATTGTATTGGAATGAAAAGGAGAACGATATCTACAATTGTATTGGAATGAAAAGGAGAACGATATCTACAATTGTATTGGAATGAAAAGGAGAACGATATCTACAATTGTATTGGAATGAAAAGGAGAACGATATCTACAATTGTATTGGAATGTAAGGGAGAACGATATTTGCAATTGTATTGAAATGTAAGGGAGAACGATATCTACAATTGTATTGAAATGTAAAGGAGAACGATATCTAAAATTGTATGGACATGTCTATTAGAGAACTGGCGATGATGTATTCAGATAAGCTGTGGACCATGTGAGTCCTCCGACAGCATAAGGCATTCCTGTCCATCCGAATCACGAAGCAAGTCTTCGACTGCCTCGATGACAGCATCGTAGTCGAGAGTCTTGCTGCTGTAGGCATCGGAAATAGTCAGGAACAACGGCAACATCCATTGCGTCTTGACTGGCAAGACTTTCGATGGCTCTATGATCTGAAAGAAGAAAACTTTCAGATTAGTCAGCATAGAAAATTTCCCCTTTTTCTAAATTCGCCTCACTCACCAATCCCCATTTCAGAGTCTTTCCGGCCTCGCCTTGGAATCCATCCAGCGGAAGTCCATTCAACATCCAAGACATATACGTGGCCATGATGAAGTCATCCAATGGTCCGTATGGCGAGTTCTGGATGGCGCTCACGCTACTGTAGTCCAACTCATGGAATGGATGATTCATACGACATTGGATGCTCTGCCCATGTTCGTCGACGAATTGATGAGCCAACCCGAAATCGGCAACTTTCAGTTGCATTTTGTTCATATCGCCGTAGGCGTTCGTGATGAGAAGATTTCCTTCTTTGATATCTCTGTGGATGTATCCCAAACCATGGATTTCCTTGAGAGCAATGAATAGCTCTTTGAAGATTTTTTGAATACCGATAGTTGTGAGAGCGAATCCATCTCTTTGCATCATGAGGTCTTCCAGCGAGCCGGCATACTGGTGGAAGACTGCAAAAACAATAATTTCTATCCCTGACGCAATCACTAAAAGTCTCACCCAGATAATTGAATTGCAAAGTTTCTCCCGCTCCCAACAACGGTGAGATGGTGCAGGTTCTCAATGCGTTCAAGACTTTCACTTCATGCAAGTAAATATCGGTGTCCTCGCGATCCATGAGTTTCACTGCATACGGAGTCCGGTCTTTGCCACATGCGGTCCACACGACGGAGTATCCTCCCTGCCCCATTGGAGAACTCAACTGCCACTTATCGGCAATCCACAATCCCGGATAGATAGGAACAGACGAGTCTCGACGCGGAAGAAGTCGATTCGACGTCATCTGCAATATTGAAAATTGTCAGAACTTCGCTCCTTCTTCCTCACTTTAACTCACCTTGAAACAAAGTATGAGAAGGAAGAGCAAGGAAAGCGGGGAACGAAGAGCGAGAAAACTCTGAAAAAAAACTTGTTAAAATTCAGGACAGAAACTTCGGCTCTGTTCTAGTTCCTTGGACCCACGATGGGACACAAAAACCAGGACCCCCCCCCCCCTCCGTTCATAAACTGTTACTTTTCATCTTTTTCATTTCATCTAAGCATGAGGTCTAAGACTTAGCTGAAATAGACAGATCAAGTTTTTCTAATGTCTTTTAAGTTTTGAACTAAAACTCAAAAGCATATTCATGAAAAAGTAAAAGTTTTTGAACGGGGAATCGGGTTCTTGTATCCGAGAATCCTGGATCCAAGAAACTAGAACAAAACCAAAGTCTTATGAAGAAAGAAGAAGAAAGAAAGAAGAGTTTGAGAAACAACAAATGTGATGGTATTATTTGTTTCAGCCGAAGCCTGGATGCCTGAATAAGGCGACCGGAATACCAACACGAAAAGAGAAAACAAGAATTCAAGACCGAAAAGAGAAAAAGTGGCTATGCTTCAGTTTCTTGAACAAAATCCTGGCTCAAGAGACTCATGGACAAATCCAAAAGACTTTAAAAAAGGTAGAAGAATCTATAACCAAATTAAAGAGTTCGATGTTTTTGAAGTTGATAAAACTGATCTATCCTATCCCTTGATGTTTTTGTGTAGTTTGAGTTTCAAAACCCAAGATTATGTTCGAGAAACTGGAACAGAGCCATAAAATTTGGAAAAAAAGTTCAGAATAAGAATACTTGTCACGGGCCGGGCCCGTCAAAAAAGTCTGGAGTTCCGGCCCCCGTAATTCAAAATTTTCTCTCAAAAGCACCGTTTTTAATTTTTAAAAAGAAGAGAAAGATCATGAAAAGTGGAAAATTGGAAAAAAGGAAAACTGGAAAAATACCTGATGCATTGATTTCTTTTTTGTTTATCTGAAAACGCTGAAAAAGTTTAGGATTATAAGAGAAAAAACTCAGAACGAGTTGGAGTCTAGTCGTCAGAAATAGGAAGGGTGATTGTCTTGAATGATACTTCTGGTATTTGGATCGTCTTGAAGAATGGAATTTTCTGAAAAAAGGATGTTAAGTAGAGAATCCCAAAAAATAGTGAAGTTGCTGAAGTCCTTTTAATTCGAGAAGTGGTAATTCTTTCAATGATATTCTTCTTTTCGGACAATTGGAAGATTCTGCTGAATGGATAGGCTGAAAATAGAATTAAATAGTGAAAATGGAGTTGTTGAAGTGATCATTAGTACTGGAGTCGCAGGTTGTTGAAAATCCAAAATAATTAAAGATCTGAAAAACACAAAGAGTCCAGACAACACAAAAAGTATATGAAAAAGTCCAAGTGGTCAATTTGACCTGTGTGTTCAACACACTTCAAAAGATCTTCTAAAGATCTAATGAAAACTCTAGCTCTAGTCTCGAAGACTAGTGCAATCAAATCACCAGGACTAAACATCCTTATTTGATTGCAATCCATCGGTTGCATTTCCTCTAATTCTTCTTATCCTTTTCGGTCGGCCTTTAAAAAAACACAAAAAACATACACCTAGAACCTGGAAATACAACTATTTTTTGTTTACCTTCCATCGGTCGATTCCTTGCTGATCATGTAGAATTTGTGCGGTAATAACAATGTGGTTTCTTTTTTACTATACCTTTATTGTGAGAAGACCATTGTGAAGACCAGCGGATTACAGAGAAAAACAAAAAAAATAATTGAAATTATGTTGGAAAATAGATTCTGAAGCCAAGCTGTAATGCAGCTATAGGCCAGAATGTCTCTCATTTTGAGGTACCCCTTTAACTCATTATCTCAATTCTCAACCCAATAATCTCAGAATGCTTGGCTCTATTGTAGTTTAGTTCAGTGAAAAAAGTGGAAAAAAAGGGGGAAATGAAAAGAAAAGAATAAGAAAACGAAAAAGTGGAAGATAATAGATGTTGGCTGGCACCTTTCTCTGTGAAATTGAACATTAGTGCCGTGATCAGTAAAGCGCTGATGCTTTGCAAGTCTAATACTACAATAGAGCCAAGACATTCAGCAGCACCCTAAGCGATATATATACCCTAACCAACTAACCATACCTAATTCCCATCCCCACAAGAGTAAAAACAAGATCTACGCAGATGCAGATCCCCTTTTTACCTCTGTCCATGTCCCCTTAAACCCAAAAGCAAAGTACAGTAATCTGAATGGACTTCCTCCCTCCGCGCGCTCCAAACTTACCACCTGAAACCTAATTCTCAAAATCTAGGAGTCCTTAAGGGACAAAATAAAAAATAAACTGACTTCCACTCCTTCGAATCGATCGTCCTCATCTCAATCCTTCTCAAACTCCATCTCTCGACTTTGGGCCATTTTCCATCTGGATTTCCATCATTTTGTTGTCGATTTCGACTGGGAGTGACCGTAAACCATCTTAGAAGACGCCTCTTGTTATCGATTTGCCACCAATGGCTCTTTCCTAGAAAAAAGATTGATATTTTTCTCGAAATTGCGGAAGAAAAATTTTTAGTAATTTTTTTTTGCCTAAAATTCGAGAAATTTCCCGAAAATTTTGGTTTTTTGAAACTTTTTCTTACTAAATCTGCTGAGAAACCTTAGTCTCTTTCCGATTTCATAACTTTTTCCTACAATTTCCAAGAAATTTGAACTTTTTTCGCTCTTTTTTCGTGGATTTTTGACCCTACTTCAAAAAAGCGTTGTAGGAAGCCGGCATGATGTGGCATTTTTGAAAAAAGTTATTCAAAAATTCAACCGGGTTCTGTTTTACATGTTTACCAAAAATCAGACAAAAACATTAAAAATTGAAGGTTTTTCGAATTTTTTAAGTTTTTGAACATAAAAGTGGATGTAACTCAATTTTTTTGCTAGTAAACATACCTTGATTTTTACATGAATCGATCTGTCGTGAAGAGTAGATATCCATTAAAAAAAATTTGACAATAATCGGACCACTTTTTGGAGGTTTATGGAGGAAAAACTGAGAGCAGACTGCAAATTTTTCCCCTCTGGAAAGCTCCAACTCACCAATGGGCGGTGCAACGTGGCACCTACGTGGCTGTCCTACTTTCTTGTTTACGGCTTCTAGAAGCTTTTTCGTAGTTTGTAGTTTGGTCAATTTGAGTGTAGTTTGGTCAATTGAAGTGTACTCTGGGGTAAGAAGACATGGGGAATCCGAATTTTTTGGTTTTGAAGTCGTCAGGAGCTCCCACGTCATCTGAAGACGTCAGAATAGCGCTGACATAGAGAATGCAATGAATCTCACGAACAGTATGACTAGAGTGACCCTTGTTTTATATCGTTGGAATCCTTATGATGTGACGATGATCAAGCTTTGAGTCGATTTTTATTTGGAGCACTTCAGAAGACGTTAGGCCTCCAGACGACGTTAAAAACGAGAATCCACTGTATCTCACGACCCGTATCAATAAAGTGTCCCTTGTCTTATATCATTGGAATCCTTATGATGTGACGATGATCAAGCTTTGAGTTGATTTTTATTTGGAGCACTTCAGAAGACGTTAGGCCTCCAGATGACATTAAAAACAAGAATCCACTGTATCTCACGACCCGTATCAATAAAGTGCCCCTTGTCTTATATCATTGGAATCCTTATGATGTGACGATGATCAAGCTTTAAGTTGATTTTTATTTGGAGCACTTCAGAAGACGTTAGGCCTCCAGATGACATTAAAAACAAGAATCCACTGTATCTCACGACCCGTATCAATAAAGTGCCCCTTGTCTTATATCATTGGAATCCTTATGATGTGACGATGATCAAGCTTTAAGTTGATTTTTATTTGGAGCACATCAGAAGACGTTAGGCCTCCAGATGACGTTAAAAACGAGAATCCACTGTATCTCACGACCCGTATCAATAAAGTGCCCCTTGTCTTATATCATTGGAATCCTTATGATGTGACGATGATCAAGCTTTGAGTTGATTTTTATTTGGAGCACTACAGAAGACGTCACGGCTTCAGGAGACGTTAAAATAGAAAATCCAGTGCATCTCACGAACGGTATGAGGATAATGATCACTGTCTTATATTGTTAGACTTCTTATGATGTGACAAAGGTCTAGAAGGCTCTGGATGGGAGGCTTATGAGGTCTGGAAGGCTTGGCCTAGTAGGTCTGGGAGGTCTTTGAGGTCTAGGAGGTCTTGGATGGGAGGCTTATGAGGTCTGGAAGGCTTGGCCTAGTAGGTCTGGGAGGTCTTTGAGGTCTACAAGGCTCTGGGTGGGAGGCTTATGAGGTCTGGAAGGCTTGGCCTAGTAGGTCTGGGAGGTCTTTGAGGTCTACAAGGCTCTGGATGGAAGGCTTATGAGGTCTGGAAGGCTTGGCCAAGTAGGATTGGGAGGTCTTTGAGGTCTAGAAGGCTCTGGATGGGAGGCTTATGAGGTCTGGAAGGCTTGGCCTAGTAGGTCTGGGAGGTCTTTGAGGTCTAGAAGGCTCTGGATGGAAGGCTTATGAGGTCTGGAAGGCTTGGCCTAGTAGGTCTGGGAAGTCTTTGAGGTCTAGGAGGTCTTGGATGGGAGGCTTATGAGGTCTGGAGGGCTTGGCCAAGTAGGTCTGGGAGGTCTTTGAGGTCTAGAAGGCTCTGGATGGGAGGCTTATGAGGTGTGGAAGGCTTGTCCTAGTAGGTTTGGGAGGTCTTTGAGGTCTAGGAGGCTCTGGATGGTAGGCTTATGAGGTCTGGAAGGCTTGGCCAAGTAGGCCTGAAAGATCTTGAGGTCTAAAACGCTCTGGATGGTAGGCTTATGAGGTCTGGAAGGCTTGGCCTAGTAGGTTTGGGAGGTCTTTGAGGTATAGAAGGCTCTGGATGGTAGGCTTATGAGGTCTGGAAGGCTTGGCCTAGTAGGTTTGGGAGGTCTTTGAGGTCTAGAAGGCTCTGGATGGTAGGCTTATGAGGTCTGGAAGGCTTTTCCTAGTAGGTTTGGGAGGTCTTTGAGGTAAAGAAGGCTCTGGATGGTAGGCTTATGAGGTCTGGAAGGCTTGGCCTAGTAGGTTTGGGAGGTCTTTGAGGTCTAGAAGGCTCTGGATGGTAGGCTTATGAGGTCTGGAAGGCTTGGGCAAGTAGGTTTGGGAGGTCTTTGAGGTCTAGAAGGCTCTGGATGGTAGGCTTATGAGGTCTGGAAGGCTTTTCCTAGTAGGTTTGGGAGGTCTTTGAGGTATAGAAGGCTCTGGATGGTAGGCTTATGAGGTCTGGAAGGCTTGGGCAAGTAGGTTTGGGAGGTCTTTGAGGTCTAGAAGGCACTGGATGGTAGGCTTATGAGGTCTGGAAGGCTTGGCCTAGTAGGTTTGGGAGGTCTTTGAGGTCTAGAAGGCACTGGATGGTAGGCTTATGAGGTCTGGAAGGCTTGGCCTAGTAGGTTTGGGAGGTCTTTGAGGTCTAGAAGGCACTGGATGGTAGGCTTATGAGGTCTGGAAGGCTTTTCCTAGTAGGTTTGGGAGGTCTTTGAGGTCTGGAAGGCTCTGGATGGGAGGCTTATGAGGTCTGGAAGGCTTGTCCTAGTAGGTTTGGGAGGTCTTTGAGGTATAGAAGGCTCTGGATGGTAGGCTTATGAGGTCTGGAAGGCTTTTCCTAGTAGGTTTGGGAGGTCTTTGAGGTCTAGAAGGCTCTGGATGGGAGGCTTATGAGGTCTGGAAGGCTTGGCCTGGTAGGTTTGGGAGGTCTTTGAGGTCTAGGAGGTCTTGGATGGGAGGCTTATGAGGTCTGGAGGGCTTGGCCAAGTAGGTCTGGGAAGTCTTTGAGGTCTAGAAGGCTCTGGATGGGAGGCCTATGAGGTCTGGAAGGCTTGGCCTGGTAGGTTTGGGAGGTCTTTGAGGTCTAGGAGGTCTTGGATGGGAGGCTTATGAGGTCTGGAGGGCTTGGCCAAGTAGGTCTGGGAGGTCTTTGAGGTCTAAAAGGCTCTGGATGGTAGGCTTATGAGGTCTGGAAGGCTTGGCCTAGTAGGTTTGGGAGGTCTTTGAGGTATAGAAGGCTCTGGATGGTAGGCTTATGAGGTCTGGAAGGCTTGGCCTAGTAGGTTTGGGAGGTCTTTGAGGTCTAGAAGGCTCTGGATGGTAGGCTTATGAGGTCTGAGTAGTGAAGGGGACGTGCAATTATACCCCCAACGGCAGGAGGAGTACTGAGGAGGGAGGGCGCTGGCGGAGGAGGGAGGAGGGTGGCTAATGATGATTGATGGGTGTGTCCCCCTCGTGTGTGTATGTGAGACAAGATCACGAAAAAAGTTTATTGAAAAAAAAATATATGCAAAAAACAGTATTAAAAAAATATACGCAAAAAGAAAAGTCAAAAGTTTGAAAAGACACAAAAAGTCAAAAGTTAGAAAAAATGTAAAAGTTAGAAAAATCAGGAATGAATACAAAAGTTAGAAGAGTAGGAAAAGTTAAAAAATCAGAAAAAAGTAAAGAATTAGAAAAGTTGGAAAAAGCAATTAAGAAGATGGGGGGACGGTATAGCTGAGAGATTGAGAGAAGATGAAAAAATGAAGAGATTGAGAGAATAAGAAAAATGAAGAGAATGAGAGAAGGCGACAATTAAAGAGATCGGGAGAAAGGTGAAAAAAAGATGGAGAAATTGGGTGTGGTAAAAAAAGGAAGAAGATTGAGAAAAAAAGTGAAAAGGAGGAAGATTGGGAGCAGGTGGACGACGGCGCTTGGGAGACGACGGTGATGAAGAAGAAAGGCGAAGAAATCTGAAAAAATTCAAGTTTTTTTAAAAATCAAAAAAACTGAAAATTGTACCTTTAAACATTATCCAGCTCATCCATGACCTCACTCAGCTGATATTCCAGCTCCTCAATCAAATCGTCGACATTCTTAACTTCACGGTCTTCCTTCCATTCTTCTTCTTGATGAGCGCGGCGAATCTTTTCCATTTCCCTTCTTCTCCTCCGAAGATCATTGTTGTGGCGCTCCTCCATCTCCTCTCGGTCCTTTTTCTTCTTCTCCAGTTCCTTCTTCAACTCTTTCATCTTCTCAATCTTGATATCCTCCTCCTCCATTCTTCTCCGCGCTTCCCTCATCCTCTCCTTCTCTCCTTCCACAGAGAGACCAACCATGCCACAATATCTAGCAAACTCTCCTTGTCTGTTCATCTCCATGAACCCCCACCACGCCTCCTTGACAGAATAACAGTCCATGAAGGCATATTGAAGTTGGTCATCTCGGAGGCGAGGAACAGTCCAGTCTGACAATGTTTCCGATTTGGTCAGGCGGATGCTTGCCAGATCCTTGGCAACCTTCTTCAGAGCAGGAGGTTGCTTCATCCCGAAGGATTCTCTCACTTCTTCTTGAAAGTTGGTGCAGCGTATTCCAGTTCCATTCAGCACACTTTCTTTACCGAACGCCATCAATCCTCGACGACGTGATAGATCAGACAGAGCAGCGGTGACTGGGGCAAGATTTCTGGTCTGGTTGACTCTCCAAAAAAGGACCAATTTTTTTGGTTCATCAAAAATCATGATAAGCGCAGTGTTTCCGCCATGGGGTAGCACAAAATGAGCCCCTTCTGTGTCGATGATGAGAGGGAATCGCTGTCGGTAACTCAACATTTCTCCAACCACCCCATCTACTTCTCTTTGAACATCCGTCTCAACACAGCGGTAACCATTGAAATACTTCGCGTAGGTGTTGAAAGTGCGCACCTCTCCAAATCTTGACAGTTCCAAAATGGCAGGATCCACAGTCCTAGTGCCCTTCTCCAAGACTTCCAAATGGGCTTCATAGATTTCAACATCTCCATCTTTCAGCCAGTCCTCTCTTTCTTTGCGGATCTCCTTGAGAATGGATGCCATTTTTTTTTGATTGTATCCACTGACGGGGGCTGTACATCTTCGGACCGCATCAGTTGCAGCCGCGAAGGAAATACACTCCGTATTGTTCTTCACCATACCGACCATCGCTCCATGATCAACTCTGGCCAACATGTTCACACAGTGGAATCGAAAAGTTCACACAAGAGGAAATTGAGATTTCTATAAAAAAAAAAGATTAGGTGTCGTTGAACAATCAGAGAAAAGGAATATGAAGAAAGAAACCCCTCAAAATTACGATATGTGAATAAGGTATTGAAAATTACGAGATCTGATAATGGATAGTTTATGAGAAATGTATTCATTGATAGCGAGAATCTAAATGGGTCTTGATAGAACAAAAGAAACCTAGAAGTAACCTAGAAAAAAGGGGAGATATCAAAAAATTGACAAACAAAATCCCGTTTTGAAAAAATGAGAATAGGTTATCAAAAAATAGAAAAGAGAGAGTAACTAGAAAGCTCACATACCTTTAGAAAAAAAATATCTCAATTTAAAAAA
Source organism: Caenorhabditis sinica (assembly GCA_963932045.1). NCBI lineage: Eukaryota > Metazoa > Nematoda > Chromadorea > Rhabditida > Rhabditidae > Caenorhabditis > Caenorhabditis sinica. The sequence goes on from OZ009938.1 coordinate 29,406,079, forward strand.
ACCTAAACTATTTATTAGAAAAAAACTGTTTTAAAAAAGAGATAGGATAGACCGTACCTACAGATAATGGTGAATGACAAAAAGCGGAAAAAATCGCTCCAGAAAAACGTTTGGATATTGTATACTGACCAACCCAGGAATGGATCCATTAATGAAAGGCACCATCTGTAAGGAGGTGGAGACTAGTACAGTAAGTTAAAAAGATGCTAACACGATGATTGACATCTGGCATAGAAATTAACATGATGATCTACGGACTGACAAAAGAAATTATCTCAAAATTTGAATTTGAAATATCAACATTCAAAAATATATCTGAAAAAATCTACCTGATAAATCTACCTGAAAAAAATTAGATTCAGAATCCTTCGAAGGTAGAAGTCAATCGAAATCTGAAGAAAAAACCTGAAAATTACATAAAAAATTAATCCTGATTTTTTTCTCATAATTATCAATTGCTTTTTCCTCGAAAAAAGTACTCATTTCCATCCATTCTTTCCCTTTTTCTCATTTTCAATTTCTTTAATTCAGAAAAACCCGATTTCAAATTCCCACCAAAAAGTCCGTGCATTTGCGCGTCAGATTGAGTGTGTGCGCGTCAGAGTGTTTGCACACGTTATTATTTTTACCCGATTTCGCAATAATTTTGTTCCATTTTTGGCAATTTTTTATCAATTTTCGTAATTTTTTCTACAAAAATCGCCCATAATATTAATCTTGAGGTTCTCAGCATCATTTTAATACAAAAAATCTCATCATTTTCGCTTCAAAAATCGAAAAAATTGAACTTACAAAATTTTTCATTTTTTTTCCTACCTCAATTTTCTTTTTCCATCGTCGCTCGTATTTTTTCGGTATTTCTAATGCATTTTTTCGTCTCGCCCGTATTTTTTTCGCCATATTTAACCGTTTTTCCGCATCGCCCGTTATTTTTTACCCCTAAAATCCCAAATTTTCCTCAAAAATATAATTTTTTTCAGAAATCAAAACTAAGGTAATCTGCTATCGCGTCGTTTGGAGTCTTCTGGAGTCTTCTGGATTCTTCTGAATCGACATCGACGCCTTCTTCAACCAGCGTGACGTCTTCTGGATCCATCACGTCTTCTGAATTCCTCTGAGAGACATGTCTTACCTCAAGAACGGGTGTGGGGGGCATTGTCCCCCCAATTTTGAGTGTGGCCTAGACAGAGGAGTCGAGTATTGTTTTGGAGCCGTACCGGCCGCCCACTTTGTAAGTTTTAAAAAAGCCAAAAAAGTCAAAAAAATCTTGAAAATTTTTCAGTTCCCAACCCCCTTGGCCCTCAAAGTCCTCTACATCGCCATCGTTGTCGTTGTCGTCGGCAGCATCGTCACCGCCTGCTGGAAGTGGAGCCAACCGATCGGAGCTGCTGCCCACCGTATTCGTCGTGGAATCTCCTCGCTGTTCCAAGAGGAAGAGCGTGAGCGCAACTACATGCCCTCCACCGTCGACCCATCCCAACTCGTCTCCATCAAGGTTGATGCTGACACCAATGAGATGCTCAAGGCCACTGGAACAGTTCCTGAAGCTGAGCTCACCGAGTCGCCACTCAAGAAGCCAACACTCGTTCAAATTGAAAAATAATAATCGTACAGTTTTTTATTTTTCCTGTTGTTTTGCCTCTTTTTTTCCCCTGTTGACCCATTTTCATTTTTATACGAGTCCTATTGATCTCATTCACTTATTTCAAAATTTCATATCACTCGCATAAATTGAAAAAATAAAAAATTGTTGATAAAAAACCTTGTATTATTTTCAGAAAAAAATTGAAAAGGCTACAATAGGAGATGTAAAAAATGGAGAGAAAGTCACAGTAAGAAAAGACATGAACAGATACAGTAATCTACACAGGAAAAAATACAGTAATCTTTGCTTAAATTAAAGGGAAAAAATACAGTAATCTTTGCTTAAATTAAAGGGAAAAAATACAGTAATCTTTGCTTAAATTAAAGGGAAAAAATACAGTAATAATTTATCAAATTTACAGCTAAAAAATGCAAAACATTTAGAGAGAAAATAGCAAGAAAATTTACATGGGTAATGTTCCCGATTTCACAACACAATCTGGACAGACTTCAACCTTCAACGTGGTGCCGTCAAATGAAGTCCGCTCGTCACATTTATCACAAAAGATCACAGAGCTGAAACGTTGGAGTTTTCGATGTTTAGTTTCCGTTGGCTCTACTGAAACAACTAAAAAATAGTTTCGGCATGAATTAAAAAAGCCTACCTCTTTTGCGCCCTCCTCCAACTCCAAATCTTTTCCTTTTCGGCGGATCACTCGGTGCAACATTTTGACCTGTTTGAGGAGCCGGTGGTGGGGGAGCAACAGATTGCGGCATCGTGTATTGTGGTGCAAATTGATTTGGTTGAGGAACAATCGGTTCATAGTTTGCATATGGCATATAACCTCCAAGCACCTGATGGAAGGATGGATCTAAAAGTTGAAACATGGATTACTGTACTCCTCTTCATATTCATTACCAAAAAACTGGGCATTTGGTTGTGTAAACTGTCTATCATAGTACCCCGGTGCCTCAATTTGTGTATCAGTGAAAGGGTCTGGAAACACATCATAATTGTCATCGGTCCCCAAATCAAATTTAGCCTTTTTCTGAGGAGGCTGAGGCACACCCCTAGAGCTGGCCTTTTTCGTTGGAGTAGTTTCAATAGAGGAGGCCATGCTAAGAAGAGACAAATTAAAAAACGTCACCAGTCGGCACGCGGAAAACCGTAAAGAATGACAGATGTGCAAACGTCAACTAGTAAATTAAGACTGTTAATTAGCAAATTATATGCAAAATTTGAAATTATGAAATTCAAAGATACTACGCCCAATATATGCAAATTAGAGGAGCCAGCTGCAAAATTGGTACAAAAGAGCCAGTAAACGCAGTCAGAACCTCTTTCGACCAGTTTTCTAACAAAACTCTGTCATAAACCTTATTCTGTCAGTTTTCTACCAAAACTTTCAAAAAACTCTATCAAAATGGCGGCAATGTCTAGGATTGTCGATCCCGAATTCTCGGCGTACCAACAACTAATTGCCGATTTCATCGTCGGGAAGATCAACAATCTGGTAAGTGTATGGGATTGAAATAATTAAAAATTTGAACTTTATTTCGAGGAAAAAAATGTTTTATAGTATATTTTGGGGTACTGTAGTTTAGAAAAAAAGGCATTTTAGTATATTTTGGGGGTACTGTAGTTTAGAAAAAAAGCATTTTAGTATATTTTGGGGGTACTGTAGTTTAGAAAAAAAGGCATTTTAGTATATTTTGGGGTACTGTAGTTTAGAAAAAAAGACAGTTGTAGTATCAGTTTTTTAACATTTTGACATTTTTTAGGAGCAATTCTTCCTGGTGTTCCATGGTCCCGCAGGAACTGGGAAAACGTGGTTTCTCCTCAAGCTTCTATCATACTTTCTGTCCAGCCAATTCCTTCTAATGGCTACAACAAATGCATTAGCCAAGGTCCTCGAATGCAAAACGGTCCATTCCCAAATGAAGTACTCCTTCAAAGCGAAAAACGGGAAAACCATCGTCTATGAATACTACCCATGGCTCAACACCATCGCCATAGAAGAAGCTTCAATGCTCCAAGGATCAATGCTACCATTCCTCGACAAGGCTCTTCGTAAAATGAAGAGAAACAACAAACCATTTGGAGGAGTGAACATCATACTATGTGCTGACCTCAAACAAGCAACACTCGGAGAGGACCTCATCTTTTCTGGTAATTAACAAAAAAAGAGTTTCATTATAAAACATTTTATTATTTTCAGACCCATACTGGGACCTGTTCAAAAGAATTGAATTTCACATCAATATGCGCCAAGCTGGAGATGATGAATTTGCTGCTCGACTAAATAGATGGCGTGATGGAGATATCGACCCAGTCAACGACCTTCAATTCTTCCGAGAAAGACAAGTGTGCCCAAACGGAATGAACTATGGAGTCGTTGCCGAACACTTTATCAATTTGACTGGGGACAAGGCAATCATATGCGCGAACCAAGCAGCATCGGATCGTTTCAATTCGGCTGTAAGTTTATTATATTAAAAAAACTCACAAAAAAACCTTTTTTTTAAGGTTGCCAGACGGCTCTTCCGTGCGGTTCCTCTTCACAATGTTCCGAGATCCATGGTGTTGATACGGTACAAAGATGGGCGCCGTTCGTACATGCCTGATCCGAAGGCAGGTTCATTCTGTATCGCCATTAATATGCCAGTCGTCTTCACCAAAACCGTGCACTCCTCTTCGTTGCCAAAATTTGAAGCCATCAATGGTACAGTAGGAACAGTGCGCGACTTTGATATCAATGAACGCGGCGAGATGCAATCAATCGACATCATGTAGGTTGCCAAAAAAATGTACTCTGAAATAATTTTTGATTTTTTGCAGGTTACACGGGGTCAATCATACCTTCCGCCACGAAGTGTTCACCACATTAAGTGCAGATGCAATGACCACCACCACAGTCTTCTCCTTGGACAACACATTTGCAGTCACTGTACGCAAAGCCCAGGGGCTCACTCTGGACAAGATAATTGTGGACACAAGCAAGGGTTTGGATATGGCCCTAGGATACACTGCATTTGGGCGAGTTCGAGAAGCTAGAGACTTGTGGATAACTCACCTGCCAAGCCGAGATTTGACCAAAATCATTTCCATCAATCCCCACATTGCGGAAATATTGGCAATGCAACCACTGGCCATTCTGGAGGAGCCACAAGCCGAAGCACCTGTTGAGGAGATCCAAGCCGAACCACCAGTTGAGGAGCAACAAGCTGAAGAACCTGTTGAGGAGCAACAAGCTGAAGAACCTGTTGAGGAGCCACAAGCCGAAGCACCTGTTGAGGAGATCCAAGCTGAAGCACCTGTTGAGGATATCCAAGCTGAAGCACCTGTTGAGGATTTCAATCACTGGTTTGGTGCCGATCGTTTGCCCGAGGACTGGTTTGTTGCTGATGAGGAGATGGTTGATGCTGAAGAGTTTGGCGATGACCTCTTCGCTTCCCAAGGACTATTTTTTGATGACGAGGACTACAATCAAATTCTCAAGGATGTCGCTGGCGAAGGCGTCTCTGGAGACGTAGGAGCAATGAAGGGTCAAGACGTGATGCATGGAGTTGTTGGAGCATCCCTGAAAGCAATCAATGAAGCTATTATGGATGATGAATAAACTATCTTTTTTCATGTAACCCACTCTATTATGATTCATTTTTTCTTTTAACCCACTCTATTATGATTCCTTTTTTTTTTTATCCCACTTTTTTTCTCACTTTTCCTACTCTTCCCTTACCCTTTCTATACTCTTCCTTTTTTTTCCTAACCCCTCTTACTGTATTCCTTTTTTTCTCTTTTCTCCTAACCCTCTCTTATTCTCTTGTACCCCTTACTTCAATTGCGAAATAAATATTATGAAGCTTTCATTCGTTTGCATATCCATGAGCAGATGGCGAGGGGGGGGGAGCTCTAGACTTTTTCTCATTCTTGCTAAAAGTCATCATGGCAGACGGTGGTGCCCCTGGTAAGTCTCTCCTTTTTTCCACACGAAAGCTATTCCCCCTTTTTTTTCTAGGTTTCCCCACTGATGAAGAGCTTGCGTTTATGAATGAACACTGTGAAATTATTGATGCTACCCATCTTTATCGATCTACCCCTGCTACTTTGAGACTTCCCGCCACTAGACTACAACTTCGAAATTTGGATCGGCTTCCTAGAGCATCTCTAGATGATAATGTTGCTCGAATTTTTGACATTTTCATACGTCACATGCTACAACAGGCTGATGCAAATTTGGAAACTACTCGCTATTGGCTCAGTTTGGACCATCCAGCGATGAAAGATCCGAGTAATGAAAAGAAAAGGGGCTACTGGATTGTACACAAACCTTATTCCATGGCCAATGGACACACTCTGATAAATGCTATCGCTGATACAATTCAATCTAATGATGCTGTTGGACTAGATGAAACGTTATCAGTGACAATGCGAATTTTCAAACAAGACGTTCGAGGAAGAGGCGGTCGAGTTCCGGATAGAATATTGGTATGATTTTTTGGATTTTCCCCCGAAAAAAAAGGTGTGATTCTTTAGAAAATATTTGGTGTCCGTCAAAGCTACGTCCATGGAGATGGTTATTGTCTAGTGAAAGCCCTGGTTATCGGAAAACATTGGAGTGATAAAAAGACTGCGGCCACTCCAGAAGAAGCTGCTAAACATTATGCTGAATATTTGAAATATACTCGTGTTGATGTGAGTTTTTTTTAAAAAGTTACAAATTAGATGTTTTATAATTTTAGCGTAATCGACAATTTGTGCAATTCGAGGCCGCTATTGATCTTTTGTTAGATGCCCAAATGGATGTGGATCAAGATGATCATACATTGGAAGATTTACGAAAACTAGCAGAATACTTGGAGGACTACCGCATCACTGTTTGGACATTGGAGCCCGGGGTTGCGTTCCCCACAATGATTTTTGATGAGAATCAAGAAGCAAAAGGATTCATCTCTCTCTATCACTACGATGGTCACTTTGACTATTTCCATCCTACTGTTGAACATGTATTCGTTCGATATTGTTACAAGTGTAACTCGCTGGCCAAAAAGCATCATTACAAAAAATGTGAAGCACTATGCAAAAGATGTGGTTTCTTGGATTGTGGAGAAAGAGGGCGCGATGCAATCTACTGCCAGGACTGCAACATTCACTTTTGGAGTCAACAATGCTACGATCAACACCTCCAAAAGAAGTCATTGAAGGCTCTACCACATTGTGATGTATGGGAAAAGTGAGTTTTTTTCAATTTTTTAACAATCAAATACTTGCCATTTTTTCCCAGGTGCCCATATTGTTGCAAAATCCATCGCCGGTATTCAGCTTCCCGTGTCGAACACTTTTGCAACATGGACCGATTCTGTAAGATTTGTATGAAAATGACGGACAGTTCAAGTCACATGTGCTCTCACGTCAAGCCAACAGAAGCAGCAAGAGAGCGGGCACTGAAAAGACAAGAACAATGGAGATTCCTAATCTACGACTACGAGTGTCAAGTCACCAATTTGGCCCAAAACAACTCTGGAATTTATGGAATGAAACACTTACCCAATCTAGTGTGTTACCGTATGATTTGCAACATTTGTATGGGCAAGGAATGTCCCACATGTGAGCGTGGACGCTTCTCCTACATGACCGGCGGAAACATTGTGGAGCAATTTGTGAAATTCCTAATCTCGAATCCAAAGCTGAAAAATGCCTTTGTTATTGCACATAATGGAGGAAGGTTTGTTGGTGTCTTAATATCAGTTTTTATACCTTTTTTTTGTTTTTCAGATATGATCACGTGTTCACGATGGAACAGTTGCTAAAAGAGGAGATTTACAATCAAAATTTCCTTCTAAATGGAATCACCATTCTATCGGCAACTGCTCGCGTGGATAAGGGCAATATTTTGACCTTCCGAGATTCTGTGAAATATCTCCAAATGCCGCTGGACCAACTTCCAAAAGCTTTCAATTTGAAAACAAAGTCCAAAGGAATGTTCCCCTATATGTACAACCACCCCGAGCACTATCACACTGTTACCGCGCACCACCCAAATTCCGAGTACTATGAGCCAAATCGAATGGGAGTGAAGAAGAGAGAGGAATTCCTGGAATGGTACGATCAAGTCAAGGATAAGGAATTTGATTTCGATAAAGAGATTCTAGAGTACTGTGAAACTGATGTCGACATTCTAACCGAAGCCATCATCAAATTCATAGAGGTTTGTATACCATTTTTGTTGTATAAAAAACATTGATTATTTTCAGACTTGTGGCCAAACTAATCAATCAAAGTGGAATCCAATCATTCAATCACCAACTCTTCCCGCCTTCCTAATGCACATTATGACATTTGAGCACATTGAGGATGGAGATGTTGGATACATTCCGGAAAATGGATGGCCTGGACGAAACAATTCAAGGATTGCTCTGAAATATCTCTTATGGCTGGAACATGAGGATCCACAGAAAAAACTTCAACATAAACTTTGTCGAGGCGGTGAATATAGAGCAGTGTGTGCCAACGGTAGATCTTTTTTCGTGGATGGATATAATCGAGAGACGAATGAAGTCTATGAAATCTATGGATGTTTATGGCATGGATGTGAAAAGTGCTATCTGAATCGTGATGCCAAAAATCCACGAAATCCAGATTGTACAATGCGAGAGCTGTTTGAAAAGACAATGATAAGAGAACAAGAACTCAGAGATTCTGGCTATACTGTTAATATCGTCTGGGAGTGTGAACTTGCCGAAACGCTCCGTCGCAACCGGGAGATGAATGAGTTTTTCAAACGGTGTCGTCACGTGTATACACTAAGACCACGCGAAGCAATGTATGGAGGACGGACTCAACAATTTCAATCACTCTTTGTTGCCGACGAAAACTACGACGCCGAATATTATGATTTTTGCTCAGAGTACCCAAAAGTTAACATGAAGGGAGGAGAGTATCCGCGAGGAGTACCTGCTATTATAACTGGCGAATTTGAACCAATTCGTCACGGAGAACCAGTACCGTATAAGGGTCTAATCTTTTGTGATGTTCTACCACCTCGAAATTGTCGTCTACCAGTTTTACCACACCGAGGAAATGGAAAATTGCTATTCCCATTGTGTGCTTCATGTGCAAACTCAAAGAATCCGGAAAAGCAGTGCCCTCACGAAAATGTTTCGGATCGCTATTTGACTGGAGTTTGGTGCTATGACGAGATGAATTTGGCAATTTCTGAAGGATATCAAATTCTCCGATACCATGAAGTTTGGCACTGGTCTGATTGGTTCAGAGGAGGATTTTTTGCAAGTTTCATGAAACCCCTTTTAAAAATGAAACACGAAGCGTCTGGATGGCCACGAGATGGAATGAGTGATGAGGAAAAGCAGGCTCATATCGATACAATCTATGCAAACGATGGAGTCCAACTTGATGCCGCTAGTGTGGAGAACAACCCAGCTCTACGAAGTCTAACTAAACTCTTCCTCAATTCAACTTGGGGCAAGTTTGCTCAGAGCCCAACCAAGCCACAGACTAAACTATTCCGAATGGTGGATTGTCTGGATGCCGTGAAATTTTTGGAGGAGGCCGGCTATGAACCTCAATGTTTTGAAGAATGGGGAGACACTCACATTTTGGTTTCTCGTAAACCAATCAAAGATATGGCTTTGACTTCTCGATTTGCAAACATTGTGTACGGAGCATTGACCACATCAGCCGCCCGAGTAGATTTGTATAATGCTATGAAACTTGTTGGTGCTGAAAATTTGATTTATTGTGATACGGATTCTATAATCTTCCGACAAAAGAAAGGCACCGATCCACTGGCACCCCTCAAAGGAGAAGCCCTTGGTCAAATGACTAATGAAGTACCAAAAGGATGGAAAATTTTGGAGATTGTGTGTCTTGCTCCAAAAGTCTACTCTTTCAAAATGGTCAACACCGAGACTGGACAAGAGCGTTTCATTTCAAAGGCAAAAGGAATCACCCTCAACTATGAGACTAGCGAATTGGTCAATTTTAATACCATGAAAGAATTGGTAAGTCCCGGGGTGAAAAAAATCAATAAAAACTAGAATTACCAACCTCTAAAATAGGGGGCCTGGTGAATGAGTTGCCGCGGTGAGCGGTGACGAATACCAGGTCGAAAATACTTGTTTATTTTGCAGGTTCAAGAAAGGCTGGCTGGTCAGGAGAGGCAAATAACGACGACGAGAATGCGAATGAAGAGAGGGGCAAATTTTTTGGACGGCCTTGAATCACATAATGTGGCCAAAAAGATTAGATGTGTGATGGATAAGGGAGTGTTTGATGACTGCGGCCGTCTTGCCCCCTTTGGATGCGTCGACGGAGAACTAAATCAAGATTATAAATATTTTATTTGAACATTTTAATAAAGAAATGAAACAATTATAAATCCAACAAATCACTAGCATTTATCCATTTATCAAATTTAGGTCCATATCCTTCCCATCGAACAAGCTTCTGAAGACGTCCTCCTAACTTGCGTGTTTTCAAAACCTTTTCGATTCGATACGGCTCCCGATATGTACACTTTGTCATCTCTCGTGTATAGAAAACTCCAATGATATCCTCTCCTAGAGTATCCACAAGTCTATAGGTTACCGGGTGTCCTGGATTTACACTCTTGACCACATAAATCTCTGTAGTCCATCCCTGCTCGAATCCCTTATCAAAATGGCCTCGCTTTGATGCAATCCGAACATGGTCTCCAGTGCTGAATTTGATTTTGGCTGATGTCTTATCCGGAAACGGAATTTTAAAGTCACCGTGTCGAACATCTACCGGACGCTTTCCAATACCCCTATTTACACTATGATTTATGGCCTTGACCACCGACTGGAGTACATCAATATATCGGTGTTTATATTTCTGGGTCATGTACTTTGCCAATCGCGTTTTCAGAGTTCGATTCGCTCGCTCCACAACTCCACACTTGATTTCAGTTTTTGGAGATACCAACTTTACCTCTTCCTCCTCCAACAACTTTTTCACATTTGAATTGTAAAATTCTTTTCCATCATCACTAAAGATTATAATCGGAAATGTCCCCATCTCTCGGAAAATGTCCCTCAATGCCTTGGCCACCTCTTCTCCGCGTTTAGAGTGTAGAGGTCGGACAAAGAGACGGCGGGAGTAAATGTCAATCACCACCAGTAAGAAGACAACGCCATCATTCGACGATTTATATTTTGACATATCAGCAAGATCCATTTGAAGATCGGTATAAAGTCCAGAGGCCGTGGTTTTGAGACGGGGAAAACGTGTTTGATTGGGACGATGGAGGGTGAAAGATTCCAAATCTTCCAATACCTTCTCCACTTGTTCATATTTGAGAGATTTGAAACGACGACGGCACGCATTGTAAACGTTGCGTACAGAGGAAAATGCGGTCGGGTTTTTGGGATTAGTATAGGCATCTTTGATTGCCTTTTCACAAGCTTTTGAAACCATTCTTGGACAAATTGAAACACAACTCCTTTTATACCCCTAAAACTTCCACAATCTACAATAGATTCGAGAACCTGCCGGGGAAGCGCCAGAACCATATGGTACACGTCTTTTTGCGATATTGCTCATGTATGGAGTTGGCAATCCGGGGTAATCTGGTCGAGTGGCATCAATCTTTCGTTTTTTAGTTGTTCGAATTTTCTTGTGTTTTGGCTCATCTTCTGGATCCGGTTTCACTTTGCGTTTTGGCGCTCTCCTTTCCTTCTTGGGTTCTTTTTTAACTTTACGCAAGCCGGGCTCCTTTTTGACTTTGGAAATATCAAAGACGGGTTCCTTTTTGATTTCCTGCTTAACCTCCTTTTTAACTTTGGATAGGTCAAACTCGTGTTTAATTTCCCTCTTGATTTCTTTTTTCACTTTGGATAGGTCGGGCTCTTGTTTAATCTCTCTCTTGATCTCCTTCTTAATTTCCTTTTTAACCTTGGCCAAATCGGGTTCCTGTTTAATCTCTTGTTTAATCTCCCTTTTAATCTCCTTTTCATCCTCGGGCATTTCCTCATCATCATCATAGGGCTCATCCTTGGGTTCAACTTTAGGTTTGTGTTTCAGCATCTTCTTCTTCTTCTTCTTTGGCTTCTTTTTCTTGAGTTTGCGAGCATGTTTACGTTTAGGTTCATCTTCATCATCACCCTCAGTTTTTAGGCGCCTCTTTAGATTATTTTTCATAAAGTTGAAGGTTTTGGGTGCTTTTTTGATAAGCTTTTTGAATCTGTTAGGTGCCCGCTTTGGATTGAGACGTTTCCGTTTTGGGTCATCATCATCATCATCATCATCGGCGGCACGCCTCTTATCAGCCCTTCTCGGTGGAGGAGGAGGTGGAGGAGGAGGAGGTGGTGGTTGAGGAAGTGGGGGTGCATAAGTATTTGTCTTGGCATACGGATTATATCTAACAGGAGGAAGAGGTTGATGTTTTACAGGACCAGCATCTTTTTGCGCATAATCTTCTCCAGCTTTAGGTGGTACATCCAACACGGGTGCGGCATCCGGAAGAGGAGTTGGAGATAGAGGGGCGTCAAAAGGATCAATTTTTTCAGGTTCATTGTGTAGTTTCAAGTTTTCCTGTACAATATCCAGAGTTTCTTCGGTGGCAATGTTCATATCAGGGTGAGCTTTGATTCGATAAAGGACATCTTGATAGAAACGACATTTGGTGGCATCGTCAAGAGATGGATCGGCAAGAATATTTTCCAAGAATCGTTTGGCAGATTCTAAAAGTGTATTACCCTCGTACGGTATGATGTGATACTTGCGAACAAGTTTCATTTACACAATTGGGTAGCAATTAGAGAGGGGATAATGATGGAGGAGAGCTGTTGTTTGGTGAGCTTGAATAGCATTTTACGTGCCACTTCAACATGATTTGTTTGTGAAAGTGCAATCAATTGTGAGTGAATTGGTCGCAAAATTGCAGCTTCTCGTTTATTTAGTGGAATATTTCGCGTGTTTAGCAAATTGAACACAATTTCAACAAGAATGTTTATTTGTTTCGTATTGGCATTGCGAATAGAAGAACGATTATGGGAGAGGACACGGTTAAGAAAATCCGTGTGTACAATCAAATGGGAAGACATGATTAATGAACGAAAAAATGCATGGGTTTAAATAGGCACATGGGCGACGGGATAGGGTGAGGTAAAGTCGGATAGGATACGCATCATTGGATCTGCTAGTGGATCGTTGTTGATTAACATTGCTTGATAGGGTTTTGACATGATTTCCTTGTACGCTTCGAATGCACTTTTCCAGTTTTCTGCAAATTGTTGAATTAGAAGCGATTTGACTTGAGATGCATCGGAAAGATTCTTCATCAAGATAATGTAGGTACTATTGTTGCGCGTTGTGGGTGGCAGTGTGAATGCGGATTGAACCAGATTGAAAACAGCACAATTCAGATGATGAGCATATAGACAGAATAGATCGTTGAGCAAGTGTAGAGACTTTTTGTCACGAGCAAAGAAATTCATCAAATCATCACACACTACAATGTTATTTTGGTGTTTGTGTTGTTTGAGAAGTTCAACATCAGGCATGCCCTCAAATGCGCGAAGATTGGGCAGATGGCGTGGAATGCCAGGTGAATCTACGCCATAGTACCAGAAAATGTTGTGGATTGGCTTGTCAAAATTGGAATCCTCGAGAATTTTTCGCAAGAGCGTAGTCTTACCAGATTGGGTGGCGCCGATGATTGTGGTTTGGGATGGGAATCGGAATTGAAACCCTTTAGCAGATGAATCAGACATGGACATATTATGGTGATGGCGACGACTAGCAAAAGAATATTTATAGTAATGGATGGGTCTTCGGTGGTGGATTCTTCCCACGGAATCGAGAAGTCTGTTTGCCACATATTCCAATGATTATGATTGTCAGGGAGCCAATTATGAAAAACACTAGAGACTTTATACCACTTTCGTTGATGGGTACGTAATTTGGTGCTACGAAAATTGGTAATCGAGTGTACTTGTGCGGATCAACGCTCTCTAAAAACTTTTCATTGTGAAAAATTGATCCATTTGTTAGCATTATTGTCAAAAGTCCGTCTACAACATTAAAATCTTTCAAATTTCTACCGCGCCAAATAATGTGTGAAGTGTTTGGAATTTGATAGATTTGGTCATTTCTATAAACGTACGGAATTCGTTGGACATGATCAAAAGCAAAAAGTTTGGCTATTGGATGGACTACATAGACTAGTTTACCCCAAACACGATGAAGAATGCCTCTACACAACATTAACATGTCATCTGGAGCAATAACTTCAAATTTACATTCAGAGTTTGCAACATGTAAACGAAGATTGTCATCAACAATTGTGCTTTCAAATTTATAAAATGTTTTCATTATGGGCTCTCCATTTTTATCATAACCACGAAAATTTGCATACAGATTAGTCTCTAGTGGAAGATTGAGACGATTATAGAGTGCGGAATGATGAGATTTGGTCAACACTGCAAGTGTGGACACGAGAGTGGGAAAAAGGGCGGCAATTAGCAACATGGCTACACTCACGAATGACGATACCCTTTTTATAGCCCCCTATAAAAAGGAGGAGAAAGTGGGGTCATTATTTCACAAAATCATGAACGATTTTTACGTCACTCTTCCCTCCTCCGTCAAGAATCCCCAATTTGACAACACTTCATCACGCTATGTTACGCGTCTACCGCAAGTTTTGCGTTTGGAGAAGGACAAGTATAGTGTGGCGGTCACTGACATTATCTATCCGTATTCGTTTACAAATGTAAGCCGCTCCCTCAACTATTGGATTCACTTTAAGAATCGTGAACCACTGTGTCTCACATTCCCTGCTGCTCAATATAATAATGTGGATGAGATTGTGGAAACGCTGAATGATGGGCCAGTGCGAATGAAACGGAGTGCCTCGCCGAACCCTGATGAACCACGTGCAAAAAGGAGTATTCAGGATAAAGTCAAAGGTATCAACAAACAAAAAGAAGACGCTGAAAAGAAAGGAAAAGGTGTGATAGTAAAGGCTAAAGACGTACTAGATCAAGCTGCTGATGATGCGGAGAGCGCACAGGAGGAAATAGATGATACCATAAAAGTATTAAAGGAAGCTGAAGACGCTGAAAAGAAAGCTGGAGAGGTGGTAGGAAATGTTAACAAGGTACAAGAAGGAGCGGAGGAGGCTGAAAAAGAAGGTAGAAAGGTAGTAGGGGACGTTACAAATGTACAAGAAGGAGCTGCGGCTGCATCTGGAAATGGGGTTGGAAGTGTGAGGGCCAAAGTTGAAGATGTACAAGAAGGAGCTGCGGCTGCATCTGGAAATGGGGTTGGAAGTGTGCGGGCCAAAGTTGAAGATGTGCAAGATGGGGCTGCGGCAGCGGCAGGAAATGCAAAGACTCAAGTTGAAGTCGTATTAGGTGAAGCTGCGGCAGGAAAAGACTTACCTAGAGGTGGCGGAGGTACACAACAACAGTCCCAGCAAGAAGGTTCAACACCACAAGAACCGGAGAAGACAGAAGAAGGATCAGGAGCAGGAGCCACAGGAGAATCCGTTGAGAGGCGTACGCAAACGCAACCAGTCGTTCCAGGACAAAACGGAGTAGCAGTAGTACCAGCACCAGCACCAGTTGAACAAGGAAGAGTTCCCACAAGAACGGATATAGATTCATCGTCAATACAGCAAAAGTTGGCAGTAATACGTAGAGAAAAGTTTGAACATGTAATAGAAATGAGAGATAGAGCCGTGGCGGATAAACAGGCGAGGATTGAAAAACACTGGCGGCTAAGACAAAATTGGTCAGAGATAATGAAGGCTGGTTCAAAGTATCATAAGGTGGCGTTGGATATTTATAAGAAGCCAGAAGACAAGAACGAATATGAGGACTTGAAAGCTGAACTTGTACGTATACGATCGACAGTACGTGTAACCGATGCGCAAAGTGCCAGCAGATATCTAAAGTTTTCCAATACGCTCGATTATATGGAAATTGAATTTTTGGATGATAACATTTTGTTTGTTGAATTTGAACCCTCTTGTTCCTACTTTTTAGGATTTCACGACCCCATCATTCGCGAATCTTGTATTGCCCCCAGTAAAGTAGACTTTTTTGGTAATGTTAGTACAATCTATCTCTATTGTGATATTGTTGATCCGATTATTGTTGGAGACCAAAAGAACTCGCTACTTTCTGTTATTCCATGTAAGGGAAAGTATGGCGAGATGGTCCATCACACTATTCCCTACCCCCGCTATTTACCCATTATGAATAACACCATTGATAGTGTTAAAGTTGAATTTCTATCTGAATTTGCTGAACCAATCAATTTCAATTGGGGAAGCACTATTATTGTATTGCATTTCAAAAAGGAAGATTAATAAAATGTTTATTGATAAAATCGTGTTCAATACAAATTACGATAAGCTTGTTCATCATCATAAGCACGAGATTGCTCCTCTTCATCCAATCTTTTGCAAATTTCAAATGGATCGTTGTCGTCGTCGCTGTCGGAAGTTGATGAAGATAGACGGTGTGGGCGTAGACGTCTTTCAGGAGGCGGTGGAGTAATCTGAAAGAATATTGATTTTGTGTTAACATGATGATATGAAACGTACGCAATTGCTACAACATACCCAAATGTGTCCAGGGAAAGCAATCTCGACAATTTGTTCCCACTCGCGAACAGCCGGACTCTTTTTGGTGATGATTTCCGGGTGAGAGTTTGGTACGTGAGCAACACAAGTTTCAACGTAGTCAAAGTAGATTAGGCAGACGGGACAGGTCTTGGCACGAACACACAAGTCGTTGGACTTCATCGAATAGAAGAGCTCCTCGGAAATGTCGGGATTTGGTTGTGGAACTCCACCATGGATTCGACGAATATGCGAGATCTTGGCCATTGGTCCAGCAAGATGAAGAGAGCATGTACGACAATAGGAATTGAAGGACATTGCGAGAGAGAGGGAGAAACGGGTCACCTACCGCCACCGAGGAAAAGCGAAAGAATGACTCAATTTTGGGTGGTATCCTCTAGAAAGTCCCTAATGAATTCGTCATCGTTTTGAATGCTGTCGAAAATGTTACATAGTGTTGCGAAAGAGTAACCACGTGACATCATTGTCTGAATAAAAATGCAGTATCCACCACAAGTTGTTTCATTGGGTTTTTGTTGTTTGCTCTTGTTTCGAACTATGCGACGAAAGCGTTTCATAAATCGCATAATGTGTGCATTTGGTTGTTCACCGAGAGAACAGAAGAAAAAACATGTTCGTTGTGCATCTACAAAGATACTTTGCCAGTGACGACCTGGTTGATCCGCCCGATCGGTATTTACAACTAGTCCAAACTTTTTGCGTCGTGTTTTGATTTGGTGCAATTGATCGCAGCTGAAAACACCGATAAATGTTTTCTTTGCGTGTGGGTCTGTGGTAAGCACGTTGGCAATCTCTTCCGAGTACATGCCTATAAATAGCTGAGAGAATCGGGGGGTGATCTATAACGTTTTTATAATGGCTCCCGTACTTATTGATCTATCAAAGATTGACTACAAAACCCTATTGCGCCACAATGTTCCCGGTAATGGACACTTTATGGGAATGCGTTATCAACGCGGTGGAAATCAACGTGGTGCTGGTTTAGGAGGAATATTAGGTGTTGCGATGGGTCTTTTGCCTAGACTATTGAGTTCACCGGCAGGACAACACTTGATTAGCGCAGGAAAGCAAGTTGCAGCAGATGTTGCATCCGGTGCCAATCTGAAACAAAGTTTGAAACGTGTGGCCACCACGAAACTTGCAGAGCTATCCGGATCGGGTGCCAAGAGAAGGCGGAAAACTATAAAAGGAGCTAGTGTTACTGTGCTGAAACCCTCTTCTGTATCCCGTATCAGAAACCACTTCCTCTAATCATGTTGAGTCGTATGGATCCAAAGTCTGCCGATGTGATCATCGATGGACTGGATTTTTCTACTATGCCCGGTACACAAACTTGTATTCAAAACTCTCGTTGGAATAAGATTCCCCTAAAGAATGCGTTCCAACCCGATGGTCCGTGGGAGTTTGTGCTAACCAACAACTCTCGTTCCTATCTCAATTTACAACGAACACACTTGGTTATGACCTATGATATTACTGATGCTTCTGGTAACGCTATTACCCTCCCGACGACCGAAACGGCGACAACTATGACGTTTGCTCCAATCAACAACATTGCTCATTCGATAGCCAAAAACTTTACTCTACACATTAATGGACAACTGGCATATCACAACTCTTCAAACTATGCATACAAGGCGTATTTGGAGAATTTGCTAATGTTCAGCAAGGATATCAAAGAGTCCACACTAACCGCCGCGGGTTTCTATCACGACAATCACATTGGAAATCGAAATAGTCCTGGATTCAAGAGAAGGAAGACGATGTTGAAGGGACAGGTGGCAGCAAACATTTCCATTGATTTGATGAACCAACCTCGAGTTTTGATGAACAATACTGATATGAAATTAACTGTATATCCAAATAAGAGTGAATTTTTGATTGAGGCATACAGCTATGGAACTCAAACATTCAAATTTAATGTTAGAGATGTGTATTGTCTAGTTCACGAGTACGATGTGACGGATGGTCTCTCGAATGAACTCGAAGCGGCGTTCCTCGAACACAAAATGATTCAGTATCCCATGATCTCTCCACAAGTCCGCACATTTTACATTGAACCCAACCGTTTGGATGCACCTGCAAATACCCTATTTACAACCAAGATGCCACGAAGACTTTTCCTGGGTCTCGTTTCGAACGATTCATTCAACGGCACTTTTGATTCGTCCCCCTTTGACTTTAAGCCCTTTAATGTCACAGACGTTCATGTAGACTTTTGTGGTAAAACCCTTCCGGGTCGCCCGATGGAACTGGACTTTGCGAACAATAAATTCATCGAGGCCTATGTTCAGTTACAGGAGACGCTAGGACACACGCGCAGTAACTTTACTTGTAACTCGATTGATACGGACATGTTCAAATCGCGAGGATTCACAATCTTTGGTTTCGAAATGTCTTCAATCGCCCTGGATCCGAATCTGTTTGAGATGATCACCCCGACTAATGTGAGTATTCGGCTCAACTTCAAAAGCCCCACACCGACCGGAGGTCTATATTGCATTGTGTATGCTGAATTCGATCAAATTTTGGTTATGACTCCGGACCGCACCATCGTCCTCGAAAGCATCATCTAGAAATCATGACGTCATTCTTCCCCTTGGCTCCACCCCCTTTTTTCCCGCACGATACCATCTGCTTCTGGTCATTCTTCACTTTTGCGCTCGACCAAAGTGGTCGCTTTTTTTCAACGCTCCCCCCCTCTCAACTCACCATGGCCAACGGTTACAAAGAGACATGGCTTGAATCGCATAATGTGAGTTTTTGTTTGAAATTTTTGATGTTGACAATTGTTTGTATTATAGAATTATATGAAAAAGAAGGCTAAGGATTCTAAAATGATTAGTGCAAAGGATGCGGCGTTGAACCCAAAGCTCATGTTTCGCACTGATTGTCCATTCAATATGGAGATGTGTTTCCATTGTACGATTGCGAATCGCAAGTTTGCTGTTGAGGATATCGATGATGATTATCAGCAAATTCGTAAGTTGAACATGTCTTTTTTTTTGAAAAATTTGTAAAAACTTTTTTTTGTAGGAATGAAACTGTGCCGTATTTGTCGTTACAATTTCAACCAACAACGTCTTCGTCGCTTTCACAGTTTTGAGCTTCCAATCTTCAAACGCGAATACAAAAAGAAGAAGATGATGAAGCAGAAGGATCAGCCCGGGAAAAAGAAGGAACACCGAAAGAGGGATGAGGAGCCTCGAAAAAAGGAGGAGGAAGACTATGACTCAACTTCGTGTTTCTCTGATTTCTCTGAATAAAGTGTTGTCGTTATTATTTGCGTTGTTGTTGTACTCACACATGGTTCTATCCATGATCTCTATCTTTATTCGCCATTCCTTATTCTCGTCTAATCACTTTTTTTGTCAGATGACATCGTTCCACATTGGTAATGATTTGGTTGATGGACACAACATGTACGACTGGAAGAAGCAATTGACTGACAATCTACGCACTGCTGAAGATAAGCTCAATGCTCTATGCACTTCAAAGACTCAAGTCAAGTTGGCCATACTGTTCCATGATTACGCTAGTCATGGCAATAGAGGTCAGAAAATGTGCAACAACTTTGAAGCGATATTGACAGAGATTGACAAACTTCGTAGGCAAATTCGCATTTATCACACACACTTGGACAACATTGCTCGTCTCGAAATCAAGTATAAAAACTCTTTTTTTTTGATTTTTGAAAATTTAAAATCTTTCAGTCTTCACATTATTCGAGCTGGAGTAAAGGTGGTCGAAAACGAGCTGGGACGTATTACTGGACCTACTCTCATTTGATATGTTTCCTGTTATTCCCTATATGAAGAATTTATTCAACTGTTGTTCTATGGATCCCGTTACCGAAGAAACTATTGATGAATTATGCGACAGCTTTTCCAAAATGAGCCTCGTTGAGCTTGCCGACATGGCATCCGATTTTGAATTGACGTTTGAAGAGATGGAGGTGACGTCATCAGAAGAGGACACTCTATTTGGAAAGCTAATGACTTTATGCAAATTCAAATAAGCGAAATTTTCTTCTGGGGGAAAGTTTCATTATCTTCAATTTTTTGTCGTCGTGGTTGGTGACCCATTTTCCTCCTCTTCAAATGCCTTCACGAGTACTTATACTAACTATTCCACCACCCCACCTGATGCGGACTCGCTCCTTTGTCCAAGTCGTAGAGGTGATTGCTAACCTACTCGAACTATTACGAAGAGACTCTCTACCAGCGCTCTTGATAAAGGTGTCCGATGATGATGCTCCAGCTGCTTAATCTACAATCTAATTACTGTTTTTTGCGTATATTTTTTTAATACTGTTTTTTGCGTATATTTTTTTTCAATAAATTTTTTATAATGATCTTGTCTTACATACACACACGAGGGGGACACACCCATCAATCATCATTAGCCACCCTCCTCCCTCCTCCGCCAGCGCCCTCCCTCCTCAGTACTCCTCCTTTCCCCGCTTGTGGGGGAATGTGTTTCAATTGTGAAATATAAAAAAAACTATAGTAATACTAAAATAATTGCAATTGAAAAAAGGGCCACTTGGCGCGCAAACCTTCAGTAACATGACATTTAGGGTTTCACATTTTTAGGATCAACTACAGTATACCCTCTGAAATGCGGTAAAATGTAGGTTTTTTGGGGAAAGGGGGATAACCACCAGACATGATTACCATAATGGGAGGGGTAGAAAGGAGGTAGACATGGCAAGAGAGCACTCCTGTAGACCTGAAAAGGATAACAACAAGCATACTTTAATTGGAATGCTGATTACTCTTTGTGGATTCAAAAAAATGTATTACGAAATATATACAGCATGAATGTGTTTCAATTGTGATAAAAAACTATAGTAATCTTTAAATAATTGCAATTGAAAAAAGGGGGTAATCCCATATTTTTGGGTCTCACCACGGTTCAACATTTTTGGTCCCATTTTTTGAATTTTTTATCTACCCTCTCGCGCAGGAATTTTTTGGGGGGCATCATTACCAGACAACATACTGCCGTCAAATGCGGTAAAAATTGCAGGGTTTTTTTTGGGGGGCTCTGTCAAATGCGGTAGAAATTGCAGGATTTTTTTTGGGGGGGGGGGGTCTGTCAAATGCGATAAAAATTGCAGGATTTTTTTTTTTGGCATGCACACGTAATTATCATAAGGTCATAAATCATCATTAGTGAGACGCGCACCCTTCTCGCCAGCTGGCTCCCCCGCGCACCCTCCTCAGTACTTTGTAGAAAGCGGGAAGATGTCACTACTGGTCTGGAAGGCTTGGCCAAGTAGGTTTGGGAGGTCTTTGAGGTCTAGAAGGCTCTGGATGGCAGGCTTATGAGGTCTGGAAGGCTTGGCCTAGTAGGTTTGGGAGGTCTTTGAGGTCTAGAAGGCACTGGATGGTAGGCTTATGAGGTCTGGAAGGCTTGGCCTAGTAGGTTTGGGAGGTCTTTGAGGTCTAGAAGGCTCTGGTTGGTAGGCTTATGAGGTCTGGAAGGCTTGGCGTAGTAGGTTTGGGAGGTCTTTGAGGTCTAGAAGGCTCTGGATGGTAGGCTTATGAGGTCTGGAAGGCTTGGCCTAGTAGGTTTGGGAGGTCTTTGAGGTCTAGAAGGCACTGGATGGTAGGCTTATGAGGTCTGGAAGGCTTGGCCTAGTAGGTTTGGGAGGTCTTTGAGGTCTAGAAGGCTCTGGATGGGAGGCTTATGAGGTCTGGAAGGCTTGGCCAAGTAGGTTTGGGAGGTCTTTGAGGTCTAGAAGGCTCTGGATGGCAGGCTTATGAGGTCTGGAAGGCTTGGCCTAGTAGGTTTGGGAGGTCTTTGAGGTCTAGAAGGCACTGGATGGTAGGCTTATGAGGTCTGGAAGGCTTGGCCTAGTAGGTTTGGGAGGTCTTTGAGGTCTAGAAGGCACTGGATGGCAGGCTTATGAGGTCTGGAAGGCTTGGCCTAGTAGGTTTGGGAGGTCTTTGAGGTCTAGAAGGCTCTGGTTGGTAGGCTTATGAGGTCTGGAAGGCTTGGCCAAGTAGGTTTGGGAGGTCTTTGAGGTCTAGAAGGCTCTGGATGGGAGGCTTATGAGGTCTGGAAGGCTTGGCCAAGTAGGTTTGGGAGGTCTTTGAGGTCTAGGAGGTCTCGGATGGTAGGCTTATGAGGTCTGGAAGGCTTGGCCTAGTAGGTTTGGGAGGTCTTTGAGGTCTAGAAGGCTCTGGTTGGTAGGCTTATGAGGTCTGGAAGGCTTGGCCTAGTAGGTTTGGGAGGTCTTTGAGGTCTAGAAGGCACTGGATGGTAGGCTTATGAGGTCTGGAAGGCTTGGCGTAGTAGGTTTGGGAGGTCTTTGAGGTCTAGAAGGCACTGGATGGTAGGCTTATGAGGTCTGGAAGGCTTGGCCTAGTAGGTTTGGGAGGTCTTTGAGGTCTAGAAGGCACTGGATGGTAGGCTTATGAGGTCTGGAAGGCTTTTCCTAGTAGGTTTGGGAGGTCTTTGAGGTCTGGAAGGCTCTGGATGGGAGGCTTATGAGGTCTGGAAGGCTTGTCCTAGTAGGTTTGGGAGGTCTTTGAGGTATAGAAGGCTCTGGATGGTAGGCTTATGAGGTCTGGAAGGCTTTTCCTAGTAGGTTTGGGAGGTCTTTGAGGTCTAGAAGGCTCTGGATGGGAGGCTTATGAGGTCTGGAAGGCTTGGCCTGGTAGGTTTGGGAGGTCTTTGAGGTCTAGGAGGTCTTGGATGGGAGGCTTATGAGGTCTGGAGGGCTTGGCCAAGTAGGTCTGGGAAGTCTTTGAGGTCTAGGAGGTCTTGGATGGGAGGCTTATGAGGTCTGGAGGGCTTGGCCAAGTAGGTCTGGGAGGTCTTTGAGGTCTAAAAGGCTCTGGATGGTAGGCTTATGAGGTCTGGAAGGCTTGGCCTAGTAGGTTTGGGAGGTCTTTGAGGTCTAGAAGGCACTGGATGGTAGGCTTATGAGGTCTGGAAGGCTTGGCCTAGTAGGTTTGGGAGGTCTTTGAGGTATAGAAGGCTCTGGATGGTAGGCTTATGAGGTCTGGAAGGCTTGGCCTAGTAGGTTTGGGAGGTCTTTGAGGTATAGAAGGCTCTGGATGGTAGGCTTATGAGGTCTGGAAGGCTTGGCCTAGTAGGTTTGGGAGGTCTTTGAGGTCTAGAAGGCTCTGGATGGTAGGCTTATGAGGTCTGGAAGGCTTGGCCTAGTAGGTTTGGGAGGTCTTTGAGGTCTAGAAGGCTCTGGATGGTAGGCTTATGAGGTCTGGAAGGCTTGGCCTAGTAGGTTTGGGAGGTCTTTGAGGTCTAGAAGGCACTGGATGGTAGGCTTATGAGGTCTGGAAGGCTTGGCCTAGTAGGTTTGGGAGGTCTTTGAGGTATAGAAGGCTCTGGATGGTAGGCTTATGAGGTCTGGAAGGCTTGGCCTAGTAGGTTTGGGAGGTCTTTGAGGTATAGAAGGCTCTGGATGGTAGGCTTATGAGGTCTGGAAGGCTTGGCCTAGTAGGTTTGGGAGGTCTTTGAGGTCTAGAAGGCTCTGGATGGTAGGCTTATGAGGTCTGGAAGGCTTGGGCAAGTAGGTTTGGGAGGTCTTTGAGGTCTAGAAGGCTCTGGATGGTAGGCTTATGAGGTCTGGAAGGCTTGGCCTAGTAGGTTTGGGAGGTCTTTGAGGTATAGAAGGCTCTGGATGGTAGGCTTATGAGGTCTGGAAGGCTTGGCCTAGTAGGTTTGGGAGGTCTTTGAGGTCTAGAAGGCTCTGGATGGTAGGCTTATGAGGTCTGGAAGGCTTGGCCTAGTAGGTTTGGGAGGTCTTTGAGGTCTAGAAGGCTCTGGATAGTAGGCTTATGAGGTCTGGAAGGCTTGGCCTAGTAAGTTTGGGAGGTCTTTGAGGTCTAGGAGGTCTCGGATGGTAGGCTTATGAGGTCTGGAAGGCTTGGCCTAGTAGGATTGGGAGGTCTTCGAGGTCTAGAAGGCTCTGGATGGTAGGCTTATGAGGTCTGGAAGGCTTGGCCAAGTAGGTTTGGGAGGTCTTTGAGGTCTAGATGGCTCTGGATGGCAGGCTTATGAGGTCTGGAAGGCTTGGCCAAGTAGGTTTGGGAGGTCTTTGAGGTCTAGGAGGTCTCGGATGGTAGGCTTATGAGGTCTGGAAGGCTTGGCCTAGTAGGATTGGGAGGTCTTCGAGGTCTAGAAGGCTCTGGATGGTAGGCTTATGAGGTCTGGAAGGCTTGGCCAAGTAGGTTTGGGAGGTCTTTGAGGTCTAGATGGCTCTGGATGGCAGGCTTATGAGGTCTGGAAGGCTTGGCCAAGTAGGTTTGGGAGGTCTTTGAGGTCTAGGAGGTCTCGGATGGTAGGCTTATGAGGTCTGGAAGGCTTGGCCTAGTAGGATTGGGAGGTCTTCGAGGTCTAGAAGGCTCTGGATGGTAGGCTTATGAGGTCTGGAAGGCTTGGCCTAGTAGGTTTGGGAGGTCTTTGAGGTCTAGATGGCTCTGGATGGCAGGCTTATGAGGTCTGGAAGGCTTGGCCAAGTAGGTTTGGGAGGTCTTTGAGGTCTAGGAGGTCTCAGATGGTAGGCTTATGAGGTCTGGAAGGCTTGGCCAAGTAGGTTTGGGTGGTCTTTGAGGTCTAGAAGGCTCTGGATAGTAGGCTTATGAGGTCTGGAAGGCTTGGCCTAGTAAGTTTGGGAGGTCTTTGAGGTCTAGGAGGTCTCGGATGGTAGGCTTATGAGGTCTGGAAGGCTTGGCCTAGTAGGTTTGGGAGGTCTTTGAGGTCTAGAAGGCTCTGGATGGTAGGCTTATGAGGTCTGGAAGGCTTGGCCAAGTAGGTTTGGGAGGTCTTTGAGGTCTAGATGGCTCTGGATGGCAGGCTTATGAGGTCTGGAAGGCTTGGCCAAGTAGGTTTGGGAGGTCTTTGAGGTCTAGGAGGTCTCGGATGGTAGGCTTATGAGGTCTGGAAGGCTTGGCCTAGTAGGATTGGGAGGTCTTCGAGGTCTAGAAGGCTCTGGATGGTAGGCTTATGAGGTCTGGAAGGCTTGGCCTAGTAGGTTTGGGAGGTCTTTGAGGTCTAGATGGCTCTGGATGGCAGGCTTATGAGGTCTGGAAGGCTTGGCCAAGTAGGTTTGGGAGGTCTTTGAGGTCTAGGAGGTCTCAGATGGTAGGCTTATGAGGTCTGGAAGGCTTGGCCAAGTAGGTTTGGGAGGTCTTTGAGGTCTAGAAGGCTCTGGATAGTAGGCTTATGAGGTCTGGAAGGCTTGGCCTAGTAGGTTTGGGAGGTCTTTGAGGTCTAGAAGGCTCTGGATGGTAGGCTTATGAGGTCTGGAAGGCTTGGCCTAGTAGGTTTGGGAGGTCTTTGAGGTCTAGAAGGCTCTGGATGGTAGGCTTATGAGGTCTGGAAGGCTTGGCCAAGTAGGTTTGGGAGGTCTTTGAGGTCTAGATGGCTCTGGATGGCAGGCTTATGAGGTCTGGAAGGCTTGGCCTAGTAGGTTTGGGAGGTCTTTGAGGTCTAGGAGGTCTCGGATGGTAGGCTTATGAGGTCTGGAAGGCTTGGCCAAGTAGGTTTGGGAGGTCTTTGAGGTCTAGAAGGCTCTGGATGGCAGGCTTATGAGGTCTGGAAGGCTTGGCCTAGTAGGTTTGGGAGGTCTTTGAGGTCTAGGAGGTCTCGGATGGTAGGCTTATGAGGTCTGGAAGGCTTGGCCAAGTAGGTTTGGGAGGTCTTTGAGGTCTAGATGGCTCTGGATGGCAGGCTTATGAGGTCTGGAAGGCTTGGCCAAGTAGGTTTGGGAGGTCTTTGAGGTCTAGAAGGATCTGGATGGGAGGCTTATGAGGTCTGGAAGGCTTGGCCAAGTAGGTTTGGGAGGTCTTTGAGCTCTAGAAGGCTCTGGATGGTAGGCTTATGAGGTCTGGAAGGCTTGGCCAAGTAGGTTTGGGAGGTCTTTGAGGTCTAGAAGGATCTGGATGGGAGGCTTATGAGGTCTGGAAGGCTTGGCCAAGTAGGTTTGGGAGGTCTTTGAGCTCTAGAAGGATCTGGATGGCAGGCTTATGAGGTCTGGAAGGCTTGGCCAAGTAGGTTTGGGAGGTCTTTGAGGTCTAGAAGGATCTGGATGGGAGGCTTATGAGGTCTGGAAGGCTTGGCCTAGTAGGTTTGGGAAGTCTTTGAGGTCTAGAAGGCTCTGGATGGCAGGCTTATGAGGTCTGGAAGGCTTGGCCTAGTAGGTTTGGGAGGTCTTTGAGGTCTAGGAGGTCTCGGATGGTAGGCTTATGAGGTCTGGAAGGCTTGGCCAAGTAGGTTTGGGAGGTCTTTGAGGTCTAGATGGCTCTGGATGGCAGGCTTATGAGGTCTGGAAGGCTTGGCCTAGTAGGTTTGGGAGGTCTTCGAGCTCTAGAAGGCTCTGGATGGGAGGCTTATGAGGTCTGGAAGGCTTGGCCAAGTAGGTTTGGGAGGTCTTTGAGCTCTAGAAGGCTCTGGATGGCAGGCTTATGAGGTCTGGAAGGCTTGGCTTAGTAGGTTTGGGAGGTCTTTGAGGTCTAGAAGGCACTGGATGGTAGGCTTATGAGGTCTGGAAGGCTTGGCCTAGTAGGTTTGGGAGGTCTTTGAGGTCTAGAAGGCTCTGGATGGTAGGCTTATGAGGTCTGGAAGGCTTGGCCTAGTAGGTTTGGGAGGTCTTTGAGGTCTAGAAGGCTCTGGATGGTAGGCTTATGAGGTCTGGAAGGCTTGGCCAAGTAGGTTTGGGAGGTCTTTGAGGTCTAGAAGGATCTGGATGGGAGGCTTATGAGGTCTGGAAGGCTTGGCCAAGTAGGTTTGGGAGGTCTTTGAGCTCTAGAAGGCTCTGGATGGCAGGCTTATGAGGTCTGGAAGCCTTGGCCTAGTAGGTTTGGGAGGTCTTTGAGCTCTAGAAGGCTCTGGATGGCAGGCTTATGAGGTCTGGAAGCCTTGGCCTAGTAGGTTTGGGAGGTCTTTGAGGTCTAGAAGGCTCTGGATGGCAGGCTTATGAGGTCTGGAAGGCTTGGCCAATTAGGTTTGGGAGGTCTTTGAGGTCTAGAAGGCTCTGGATGGTAGGCTTATGAGGTCTGGAAGGCTTGGCCAAGTAGGTTTGGGAGGTCTTTGAGGTCTAGAAGGCTCTGGATGGGAGGCTTATGAGGTCTGGAAGGCTTGGCCAAGTAGGTTTGGGAGGTCTTTGAGGTCTAGAAGGCTCTGGATGGGAGGCTTATGAGGTCTGGAAGGCTTGGCCAAGTAGGTTTGGGAGGTCTTTGAGGTCTTGAATGCTCTGGATGGTAGGCTTATGAGGTCTGGAAGGCTTGGCCAAGTAGGTTTGGGAGGTCTTTGAGGTCTAGAAGGCTCTGGATGGGAGGCTTATGAGGTCTGGAAGGCTTGGCCAAGTAGGTTTGGGAGGTCTTTGAGGTCTAGAAGGCTCTGGATGGTAGGCTTATGAGGTCTGGAAGGCTTGGGCTAGTAGGTTTGGGAGGTCTTTGAGGTCTAGAAGGCTCTGGATGGGAGGCTTATGAGGTCTGGAAGGCTTGGCCAAGTAGGTTTGGGAGGTCTTTGAGGTCTAGAAGGCTCTGGATGGCAGGCTTATGAGGTCTGGAAGGCTTGGCCAAGTAGGTTTGGGAGGTCTTTGAGGTCTAGAAGGCTCTGGATGGTAGGCTTATGAGGTCTGGAAGGCTTGGGCTAGTAGGTTTGGGAGGTCTTTGAGGTCTAGAAGGCTCTGGATGGGAGGCTTATGAGGTCTGGAAGGCTTGGCCAAGTAGGTTTGGGAGGTCTTCGAGGTCTAGAAGGCTCTGGATGGGAGGCTTATGAGGTCTGGAAGGCTTGGCCAAGTAGGTTTGGGAGGTCTTTGAGGTCTAGAAGGCTCTGGATGGTAGGCTTATGAGGTCTGGAAGGCTTGGCCAAGTAGGTTTGGGAGGTCTTTGAGGTCTAGAAGGCTCTGGATGGTAGGCTTATGAGGTCTGGAAGGCTTGGCCAAGTAGGTTAGGGAGGTCTTTGAGGTCTAGAAGCATCTGGATGGGAGGCTTATGAGGTCTGGAAGGCTTGGCCAAGTAGGTTTGGGAGGTCTTTGAGGTCTAGAAGGCTCTGGATGGTAGGCTTATGAGGTCTGGAAGGCTTGGCCAAGTAGGTTTGGGAGGTCTTTGAGGTCTAGAAGGCTCTGGATGGTAGGCTTATGAGGTCTGGAAGGCTTGGCCAAGTAGGTTTGGGAGGTCTTTGAGGTCTAGAAGGCTCTGGATGGTAGGCTTATGAGGTCTGGAAGGCTTGGCCAAGTAGGTTTGGGAGGTCTTTGAGGTCTAGAAAGATCTGGATGGGAGGCTTATGAGGTCTGGAAGGCTTGGCCAAGTAGGTTTGGGAGGTCTTTGAGGTCTAGAAGGCTTGGCCAAGTAGGTTTGGGAGGTCTTTGAGGTCTAGAAGGCTCTGGATGGTAGGCTTATGAGGTCTGGAAGGCTTGGCCAAGTAGGTTTGGGAGGTCTTTGAGGTCTAAAAGGCTCTGGATGGCAGGCTTATGAGGTCTGGAAGGCTTGGCCAAGTAGGTTTGGGAGGTCTTTGAGGTCTAGAAGGCTCTGGATGGTAGGCTTATGAGATCTGGAAGGCTTGGCCTAGTAGGTTTGGGAGGTCTTTGAGGTCTAAAAGGCTCTGGATGGCAGGCTTATGAGGTCTGGAAGGCTTGGCCAAGTAGGTTTGGGAGGTCTTTGAGGTCTAGGAGGTCTCGGATGGCAGGCTTATGAGGTCTGGAAGGCTTGGCCAAGTAGGTTTGGGAGGTCTTTGAGGTCTAGAAGGCTCTGGATGGTAGGCTTATGAGATCTGGAAGGCTTGGCCAAGTAGGTTTGGGAGGTCTTTGAGGTCTAGGAGGTCTCGGATGGCAGGCTTATGAGGTCTGGAAGGCTTGGCCAAGTAGGTTTGGGAGGTCTTTGAGGTCTAGGAGGTCTCGGATGGTAGGCTTATGAGGTCTGGAAGGCTTGGCCAAGTAGGTTTGGGAGGTCTTTGAGGTCTAGGAGGTCTCGGATGGCAGGCTTATGAGGTCTGGAAGGCTTGGCCAAGTAGGTTTGGGAGGTCTTTGAGGTCTAAAAGGCTCTGGATGGCAGGCTTATGAGGTCTGGAAGGCTTGGCCTAGTAGGTTTGGGAGGTCTTTGAGGTCTAGAAGGCTCTGGATGGGAGGCCTATGAGGTCTGGAAGGCTTGGCCAAGTAGGTTTGGGAGGTCTTTGAGGTCTAGAAAGATCTGGATGGGAGGCTTATGAGGTCTGGAAGGCTTGGCCTAGTAGGTTTGGGAGGTCTTTGAGGTCTAGAAGGCTCTGGATGGTAGGCTTATGAGGTCTGGAAGGCTTGGCCAAGTAGGTTTGGGAGGTCTTTGAGGTCTAGAAAGATCTGGATGGGAGGCTTATGAGGTCTGGAACGCTTGGCCTAGTAAGTTTGGGAGGTCTTTGAGGTCTAGAAGACTCTGAATAGTGGCTTATGAGGTCTGGAAGGCTTGGCCTAGTAGGTTTGGGAGGTCTTTGAGGTCTAGAAGGCTCTGGATGGTAGGCTTATGAGGTCTGGAAGGCTTGGCCAAGTAGGTTTGGGAGGTCTTTGAGGTCTAGAAGGCTCTGGATGGCAGGCTTATGAGGTCTGGAAGGCTTGGCCTAGTAGGTTTGGGAGGTCTTTGAGGTCTAGAAGGCTCTGGATGGCAGGCTTATGAGGTCTGGAAGGCTTGGCCTAGTAGGTTTGGGAGGTCTTTGAGGTCTAGAAGGCTCTGGATGGGAGGCTTATGAGGTCTGGAAGGCTTGGCCAAGTAGGTTTGGGAGGTCTTTGAGGTCTAGAAGGCTCTGGATGGTAGGCTTATGAGGTCTGGAAGGCTTGGCCAAGTAGGTTTGGGAGGTCTTTGAGGTCTAGAAGGCTCTGGATGGTAGGCTTATGAGGTCTGGAAGGCTTGGCCAAGTAGGTTTGGGAGGTCTTTGAGGTCTAGAAGCATCTGGATGGGAGGCTTATGAGGTCTGGAAGGCTTGGCCAAGTAGGTTTGGGAGGTCTTTGAGGTCTAGAAGGCTCTGGATGGTAGGCTTATGAGGTCTGGAAGGCTTGGCCAAGTAGGTTTGGGAGGTCTTTGAGGTCTAGAAAGATCTGGATGGGAGGCTTATGAGGTCTGGAAGGCTTGGCCAAGTAGGTTTGGGAGGTCTTTGAGGTCTAGAAGGCTCTGGATGGGAGGCTTATGAGGTCTGGAAGGCTTGGCCAAGTAGGTTTGGGAGGTCTTTGAGGTCTAGAAGGCTCTGGATGGTAGGCTTATGAGGTCTGGAAGGCTTGGCCAAGTAGGTTTGGGAGGTCTTTGAGGTCTAAAAGGCTCTGGATGGCAGGCTTATGAGGTCTGGAAGGCTTGGCCAAGTAGGTTTGGGAGGTCTTTGAGGTCTAGAAGGCTCTGGATGGTAGGCTTATGAGATCTGGAAGGCTTGGCCTAGTAGGTTTGGGAGGTCTTTGAGGTCTAAAAGGCTCTGGATGGCAGGCTTATGAGGTCTAAAAGGCTCGGCCAAGTAGGTTTGGGAGGTCTTTGAGGTCTAGAAGGCTCTGGATGGTAGGCTTATGAGGTCTGGAAGGCTTGGCCAAGTAGGTTTGGGAGGTCTTTGAGGTCTAGAAGGCTCTGGATGGTAGGCTTATGAGATCTGGAAGGCTTGGCCAAGTAGGTTTGGGAGGTCTTTGAGGTCTAAAAGGCTCTGGATGGCAGGCTTATGAGGTCTGGAAGGCTTGGCCAAGTAGGTTTGGGAGGTCTTTGAGGTCTAGAAGGCTCTGGATGGTAGGCTTATGAGATCTGGAAGGCTTGGCCAAGTAGGTTTGGGAGGTCTTTGAGGTCTAGGAGGTCTCGGATGGTAGGCTTATGAGGTCTGGAAGGCTTGGCCAAGTAGGTTTGGGAGGTCTTTGAGGTCTAGGAGGTCTCGGATGGCAGGCTTATGAGGTCTGGAAGGCTTGGCCAAGTAGGTTTGGGAGGTCTTTGAGGTCTAAAAGGCTCTGGATGGCAGGCTTATGAGGTCTGGAAGGCGTGGCCTAGTAGGTTTGGGAGGTCTTTGAGGTCTAGAAGGCTCTGGATGGGAGGCCTATGAGGTCTGGAAGGCTTGGCCAAGTAGGTTTGGGAGGTCTTTGAGGTCTAGAAGGCTCTGGATGGTAGGCTTATGAGGTCTGGAAGGCTTGGCCAAGTAGGTTTGGGAGGTCTTTGAGGTCTAGAAAGATCTGGATGGGAGGCTTATGAGGTCTGGAAGGCTTGGCCTAGTAGGTTTGGGAGGTCTTTGAGGTCTAGAAGGCTCTGGATGGTAGGCTTATGAGGTCTGGAAGGCTTGGCCAAGTAGGTTTGGGAGGTCTTTGAGGTCTAGAAAGATCTGGATGGGAGGCTTATGAGGTCTGGAACGCTTGGCCTAGTAAGTTTGGGAGGTCTTTGAGGTCTAGAAGACTCTGGATGGTGGCTTATGAGGTCTGGAAGGCTTGGCCTAGTAGGTTTGGGAGGTCTTTGAGGTCTAGAAGGCTCTGGATGGTAGGCTTATGAGGTCTGGAAGGCTTGGCCAAGTAGGTTTGGGAGGTCTTTGAGGTCTAGAAGGCTCTGGATGGCAGGCTTATGAGGTCTGGAAGGCTTGGCCTAGTAGGTTTGGGAGGTCTTTGAGGTCTAGAAGGCTCTGGATGGCAGGCTTATGAGGTCTGGAAGGCTTGGCCTAGTAGGTTTGGGAGGTCTTTGAGGTCTAGAAGGCTCTGGATGGGAGGCTTATGAGGTCTGGAAGGCTTGGCCAAGTAGGTTTGGGAGGTCTTTGAGGTCTAGAAGGCTCTGGATGGGAGGCTTATGAGGTCTGGAAGGCTTGGCTTAGTAGGTTTGGGAGGTCTTTGAGGTCTATTAGGTCTCGGATGGAAGGCTTATGAGGTCTGGAAGGCTTGGCCAAGTAGGTTTGGAAGGTCTTTGAGGTCTAGAAGGCACTGGATGGTAGGCTTATGAGGTCTGGAAGGCTTGGCCTAGTAGGTTTGGGAGGCCTTTGAGGTCTAGAAGGCTCTGGTTGGTAGGCTTATGAGGTCTGGAAGGCTTGGCCTAGTAGGTTTGGGAGGTCTTTGAGGTCTAGAAGGCTCTGGATGGGAGGCTTATGCGGTCTGGAAGGCTTGGCCAAGTAGGCCTGAAAGATCTTGAGGTCTAGAAGGCTCTGGATGGTAGGCTTATGAGGTCTGGAAGGCTTGGCCTAGTAGGTTTGGGAGGTCTTTGAGGTCTAGAAGGCTCTGGTTGGTAGGCTTATGAGGTCTGGAAGGCTTGGCGTAGTAGGTTTGGGAGGTCTTTGAGGTCTAGAAGGCTCTGGATGGTAGGCTTATGAGGTCTGGAAGGCTTGGCCAAGTAGGCCTGAAAGATCTTGAGGTCTAGAAGGCTCTGGATGGTAGGCTTATGAGGTCTGGAAGGCTTGGCGTAGTAGGTTTGGGAGGTCTTTGAGGTCTAGAAGGCACTGGATGGTAGGCTTATGAGGTCTGGAAGGCTTGGCCTAGTAGGTTTGGGAGGTCTTTGAGGTCTAGAAGGCTCTGGTTGGTAGGCTTATGAGGTCTGGAAGGCTTGGCCAAGTAGGTTTGGGAGGTCTTTGAGGTCTAGAAGGCACTGGATGGTAGGCTTATGAGGTCTGGAAGGCTTGGCCTAGTAGGTTTGGGAGGTCTTTGAGGTCTAGAAGGCTCTGGATGGGAGGCTTATGAGGTCTGGAAGGCTTGGCGTAGTAGGTTTGGGAGGTCTTTGAGGTCTAGAAGGCTCTGGATGGTAGGCTTATGAGGTCTGGAAGGCTTGGCCTAGTAGGTTTGGGAGGTCTTTGAGGTCTAGAAGGCACTGGATGGTAGGCTTATGAGGTCTGGAAGGCTTGGCCTAGTAGGTTTGGGAGGTCTTTGAGGTCTAGAAGGCTCTGGATGGGAGGCTTATGAGGTCTGGAAGGCTTGGCCAAGTAGGTTTGGGAGGTCTTTGAGGTCTAGGAGGTCTCGGATGGTAGGCTTATGAGGTCTGGAAGGCTTGGCCAAGTAGGTTTGGGAGGTCTTTGAGGTCTAGGAGGTCTCGGATGGCAGGCTTATGAGGTCTGGAAGGCTTGGCCAAGTAGGTTTGGGAGGTCTTTGAGGTCTAAAAGGCTCTGGATGGCAGGCTTATGAGGTCTGGAAGGCGTGGCCTAGTAGGTTTGGGAGGTCTTTGAGGTCTAGAAGGCTCTGGATGGGAGGCCTATGAGGTCTGGAAGGCTTGGCCAAGTAGGTTTGGGAGGTCTTTGAGGTCTAGAAGGCTCTGGATGGTAGGCTTATGAGGTCTGGAAGGCTTGGCCAAGTAGGTTTGGGAGGTCTTTGAGGTCTAGAAAGATCTGGATGGGAGGCTTATGAGGTCTGGAAGGCTTGGCCTAGTAGGTTTGGGAGGTCTTTGAGGTCTAGAAGGCTCTGGATGGTAGGCTTATGAGGTCTGGAAGGCTTGGCCAAGTAGGTTTGGGAGGTCTTTGAGGTCTAGAAAGATCTGGATGGGAGGCTTATGAGGTCTGGAACGCTTGGCCTAGTAAGTTTGGGAGGTCTTTGAGGTCTAGAAGACTCTGGATGGTGGCTTATGAGGTCTGGAAGGCTTGGCCTAGTAGGTTTGGGAGGTCTTTGAGGTCTAGAAGGCTCTGGATGGTAGGCTTATGAGGTCTGGAAGGCTTGGCCAAGTAGGTTTGGGAGGTCTTTGAGGTCTAGAAGGCTCTGGATGGCAGGCTTATGAGGTCTGGAAGGCTTGGCCTAGTAGGTTTGGGAGGTCTTTGAGGTCTAGAAGGCTCTGGATGGCAGGCTTATGAGGTCTGGAAGGCTTGGCCTAGTAGGTTTGGGAGGTCTTTGAGGTCTAGAAGGCTCTGGATGGGAGGCTTATGAGGTCTGGAAGGCTTGGCCAAGTAGGTTTGGGAGGTCTTTGAGGTCTAGAAGGCTCTGGATGGCAGGCTTATGAGGTCTGGAAGGCTTGGCTTAGTAGGTTTGGGAGGTCTTTGAGGTCTAGAAGGCTCTGGATGGGAGGCTTATGAGGTCTGGAAGGCTTGGCTTAGTAGGTTTGGGAGGTCTTTGAGGTCTATTAGGTCTCGGATGGAAGGCTTATGAGGTCTGGAAGGCTTGGCCAAGTAGGTTTGGAAGGTCTTTGAGGTCTAGAAGGCACTGGATGGTAGGCTTATGAGGTCTGGAAGGCTTGGCCTAGTAGGTTTGGGAGGTCTTTGAGGTCTAGAAGGCTCTGGATGGGAGGCTTATGCGGTCTGGAAGGCTTGGCCAAGTAGGCCTGAAAGATCTTGAGGTCTAGAAGGCTCTGGATGGTAGGCTTATGAGGTCTGGAAGGCTTGGCCTAGTAGGTTTGGGAGGTCTTTGAGGTCTAGAAGGCTCTGGTTGGTAGGCTTATGAGGTCTGGAAGGCTTGGCGTAGTAGGTTTGGGAGGTCTTTGAGGTCTAGAAGGCTCTGGATGGTAGGCTTATGAGGTCTGGAAGGCTTGGCCAAGTAGGCCTGAAAGATCTTGAGGTCTAGAAGGCTCTGGATGGTAGGCTTATGAGGTCTGGAAGGCTTGGCGTAGTAGGTTTGGGAGGTCTTTGAGGTCTAGAAGGCACTGGATGGTAGGCTTATGAGGTCTGGAAGGCTTGGCCTAGTAGGTTTGGGAGGTCTTTGAGGTCTAGAAGGCTCTGGTTGGTAGGCTTATGAGGTCTGGAAGGCTTGGCCAAGTAGGTTTGGGAGGTCTTTGAGGTCTAGAAGGCACTGGATGGTAGGCTTATGAGGTCTGGAAGGCTTGGCCTAGTAGGTTTGGGAGGTCTTTGAGGTCTAGAAGGCTCTGGATGGGAGGCTTATGAGGTCTGGAAGGCTTGGCGTAGTAGGTTTGGGAGGTCTTTGAGGTCTAGAAGGCTCTGGATGGTAGGCTTATGAGGTCTGGAAGGCTTGGCCTAGTAGGTTTGGGAGGTCTTTGAGGTCTAGAAGGCACTGGATGGTAGGCTTATGAGGTCTGGAAGGCTTGGCCTAGTAGGTTTGGGAGGTCTTTGAGGTCTAGAAGGCTCTGGATGGGAGGCTTATGAGGTCTGGAAGGCTTGGCCAAGTAGGTTTGGGAGGTCTTTGAGGTCTAGGAGGTCTCGGATGGTAGGCTTATGAGGTCTGGAAGGCTTGGCCAAGTAGGTTTGGGAGGTCTTTGAGGTCTAGGAGGTCTCGGATGGCAGGCTTATGAGGTCTGGAAGGCTTGGCCAAGTAGGTTTGGGAGGTCTTTGAGGTCTAAAAGGCTCTGGATGGCAGGCTTATGAGGTCTGGAAGGCGTGGCCTAGTAGGTTTGGGAGGTCTTTGAGGTCTAGAAGGCTCTGGATGGGAGGCCTATGAGGTCTGGAAGGCTTGGCCAAGTAGGTTTGGGAGGTCTTTGAGGTCTAGAAGGCTCTGGATGGTAGGCTTATGAGGTCTGGAAGGCTTGGCCAAGTAGGTTTGGGAGGTCTTTGAGGTCTAGAAAGATCTGGATGGGAGGCTTATGAGGTCTGGAAGGCTTGGCCTAGTAGGTTTGGGAGGTCTTTGAGGTCTAGAAGGCTCTGGATGGTAGGCTTATGAGGTCTGGAAGGCTTGGCCAAGTAGGTTTGGGAGGTCTTTGAGGTCTAGAAAGATCTGGATGGGAGGCTTATGAGGTCTGGAACGCTTGGCCTAGTAAGTTTGGGAGGTCTTTGAGGTCTAGAAGACTCTGGATGGTGGCTTATGAGGTCTGGAAGGCTTGGCCTAGTAGGTTTGGGAGGTCTTTGAGGTCTAGAAGGCTCTGGATGGTAGGCTTATGAGGTCTGGAAGGCTTGGCCAAGTAGGTTTGGGAGGTCTTTGAGGTCTAGAAGGCTCTGGATGGCAGGCTTATGAGGTCTGGAAGGCTTGGCCTAGTAGGTTTGGGAGGTCTTTGAGGTCTAGAAGGCTCTGGATGGCAGGCTTATGAGGTCTGGAAGGCTTGGCCTAGTAGGTTTGGGAGGTCTTTGAGGTCTAGAAGGCTCTGGATGGGAGGCTTATGAGGTCTGGAAGGCTTGGCCAAGTAGGTTTGGGAGGTCTTTGAGGTCTAGAAGGCTCTGGATGGGAAGCTTATGAGGTCTGGAAGGCTTGGCTTAGTAGGTTTGGGAGGTCTTTGAGGTCTATTAGGTCTCGGATGGAAGGCTTATGAGGTCTGGAAGGCTTGGCCAAGTAGGTTTGGAAGGTCTTTGAGGTCTAGAAGGCACTGGATGGTAGGCTTATGAGGTCTGGAAGGCTTGGCCTAGTAGGTTTGGGAGGCCTTTGAGGTCTAGAAGGCTCTGGTTGGTAGGCTTATGAGGTCTGGAAGGCTTGGCCTAGTAGGTTTGGGAGGTCTTTGAGGTCTAGAAGGCTCTGGATGGGAGGCTTATGCGGTCTGGAAGGCTTGGCCAAGTAGGCCTGAAAGATCTTGAGGTCTAGAAGGCTCTGGATGGTAGGCTTATGAGGTCTGGAAGGCTTGGCCTAGTAGGTTTGGGAGGTCTTTGAGGTCTAGAAGGCTCTGGTTGGTAGGCTTATGAGGTCTGGAAGGCTTGGCGTAGTAGGTTTGGGAGGTCTTTGAGGTCTAGAAGGCTCTGGATGGTAGGCTTATGAGGTCTGGAAGGCTTGGCCAAGTAGGCCTGAAAGATCTTGAGGTCTAGAAGGCTCTGGATGGTAGGCTTATGAGGTCTGGAAGGCTTGGCGTAGTAGGTTTGGGAGGTCTTTGAGGTCTAGAAGGCACTGGATGGTAGGCTTATGAGGTCTGGAAGGCTTGGCCTAGTAGGTTTGGGAGGTCTTTGAGGTCTAGAAGGCACTGGATGGTAGGCTTATGAGGTCTGGAAGGCTTGGCTTAGTAGGTTTGGGAGGTCTTTGAGGTCTATTAGGTCTCGGATGGAAGGCTTATGAGGTCTGGAAGGCTTGGCCAAGTAGGTTTGGAAGGTCTTTGAGGTCTAGAAGGCACTGGATGGTAGGCTTATGAGGTCTGGAAGGCTTGGCCTAGTAGGTTTGGGAGGTCTTTGAGGTCTAGAAGGCTCTGGTTGGTAGGCTTATGAGGTCTGGAAGGCTTGGCCTAGTAGGTTTGGGAGGTCTTTGAGGTCTAGAAGGCTCTGGATGGTAGGCTTATGAGGTCTGGAAGGCTTGGCCTAGTAGGTTTGGGAGGTCTTTGAGGTCTAGAAGGCTCTGGATGGGAGGCTTATGCGGTCTGGAAGGCTTGGCCAAGTAGGTTTGGGAGGTCTTTGAGGTCTATTAGGTCTCGGATGGTAGGCTTATGAGGTCTGGAAGGCTTGGCCAAGTAGGTTTGGGAGGTCTTTGAGGTCTAGAAGGCACTGGATGGTAGGCTTATGAGGTCTGGAAGGCTTGGCCTAGTAGGTTTGGGAGGTCTTTGAGGTCTAGAAGGCACTGGATGGTAGGCTTATGAGGTCTGGAAGGCTTGGCCTAGTAGGTTTGGGAGGTCTTTGAGGTCTAGAAGGCTCTGGTTGGTAGGCTTATGAGGTCTGGAAGGCTTGGCCAAGTAGGTTTGGGAGGTCTTTGAGGTCTAGAAGGCACTGGATGGTAGGCTTATGAGGTCTGGAAGGCTTGGCCTAGTAGGTTTGGGAGGTCTTTGAGGTCTAGAAGGCTCTGGTTGGTAGGCTTATGAGGTCTGGAAGGCTTGGCCAAATAGGTTTGGGAGGTCTTTGAGGTCTAGAAGGCTCTGGATGGGAGGCCTATGAGGTCTGGAAGGCTTGGCCAAGTAGGTTTGGGAGGTCTTCGAGGTCTAGAAAGATCTGGATGGGAGGCTTATGAGGTCTGGAAGGCTTGGCCTAGTAGGTTTGGGAGGTCTTTGAGGTCTAGAAGGCTCTGGATGGGAGGCTTATGCGGTCTGGAAGGCTTGGCCAAGTAGGCCTGAAAGATCTTGAGGTCTAGAAGGCTCTGGATGGTAGGCTTATGAGGTCTGGAAGGCTTGGCCAAGTAGGTTTGGGAGGTCTTTGAGGTCTAGAAGGCACTGGATCGTAGGCTTATGAGGTCTGGAAGGCTTGGCCTAGTAGGTTTGGGAGGTCTTTGAGGTCTAGAAGGCTCTGGTTGGTAGGCTTATGAGGTCTGGAAGGCTTGGCCAAGTAGGTTTGGGAGGTCTTTGAGGTCTAGAAGGCTCTGGATGGGAGGCTTATGAGGTCTGGAAGGCTTGGCCTAGTAGGTTTGGGAGGTCTTTGAGGTCTAGAAGGCTCTGGATGGGAGGCTTATGCGGTCTGGAAGGCTTGGCCAAGTAGGCCTGAAAGATCTTGAGGTCTAGAAGGCTCTGGATGGTAGGCTTATGAGGTCTGGAAGGCTTGGCCAAGTAGGTTTGGGAGGTCTTTGAGGTCTAGAAGGCACTGGATCGTAGGCTTATGAGGTCTGGAAGGCTTGGCCTAGTAGGTTTGGGAGGTCTTTGAGGTCTAGAAGGCTCTGGTTGGTAGGCTTATGAGGTCTGGAAGGCTTGGCCAAGTAGGTTTGGGAGGTCTTTGAGGTCTAGAAGGCTCTGGATGGTAGGCTTATGAGGTCTGGAAGGCTTGGCCAAGTAGGTTTGGGAGGTCTTTGAGGTCTAGAAGGCTCTGGATGGGAGGCTTATGAGGTCTGGAAGGCTTGGCCAAGTAGGTTTGGGAGGTCTTTGAGGTCTAGAAGGCTCTGGATGGTAGGCTTATGAGGTCTGGAAGGCTTGGCCAAGTAGGTTTGGGAGGTCTTTGAGGTCTAGAAGGCTCTGGATGGTAGGCTTATGAGGTCTGGAAGGCTTGGCCAAGTAGGTTTGGGAGGTCTTTGAGGTCTAGAAGGCTCTGGATGGTAGGCTTATGAGGTCTGGAAGGCTTGGCCTAGTAGGTTTGGGAGGTCTTTGAGGTCTAGAAGGCTCTGGATGGGAGGCTTATGCGGTCTGGAAGGCTTGGCCAAGTAGGTTTGGGAGGTCTTTGAGGTCTATTAGGTCTCGGATGGTAGGCTTATGAGGTCTGGAAGGCTTGGCCAAGTAGGTTTGGGAGGTCTTTGAGGTCTAGAAGGCACTGGATGGTAGGCTTATGAGGTCTGGAAGGCTTGGCCTAGTAGGTTTGGGAGGTCTTTGAGGTCTAGAAGGCTCTGGTTGGTAGGCTTATGAGGTCTGGAAGGCTTGGCCTAGTAGGTTTGGGAGGTCTTTGAGGTCTAGAAGGCTCTGGATGGGAGGCTTATGCGGTCTGGAAGGCTTGGCCAAGTAGGCCTGAAAGATCTTGAGGTCTAGAAGGCTCTGGATGGTAGGCTTATGAGGTCTGGAAGGCTTGGCGTAGTAGGTTTGGGAGGTCTTTGAGGTCTAGAAGGCACTGGATGGTAGGCTTATGAGGTCTGGAAGGCTTGGCCTAGTAGGTTTGGGAGGTCTTTGAGGTCTAGAAGGCTCTGGATGGGAGGCTTATGAGGTCTGGAAGGCTTGGCCAAGTAGGTTTGGGAGGTCTTTGAGGTCTAGAAGGCTCTGGATGGTAGGCTTATGAGGTCTGGAAGGCTTGGCCAAGTAGGTTTGGGAGGTCTTTGAGGTCTAGAAGGCACTGGATGGTAGGCTTATGAGGTCTGGAAGGCTTGGCCTAGTAGGTTTGGGAGGTCTTTGAGGTCTAGAAGGCTCTGGTTGGTAGGCTTATGAGGTCTGGAAGGCTTGGCCTAGTAGGTTTGGGAGGTCTTTGAGGTCTAGAAGGCTCTGGATGGGAGGCTTATGCGGTCTGGAAGGCTTGGCCAAGTAGGCCTGAAAGATCTTGAGGTCTAGAAGGCTCTGGATGGTAGGCTTATGAGGTCTGGAAGGCTTGGCCTAGTAGGTTTGGGAGGTCTTTGAGGTCTAGAAGGCTCTGGTTGGTAGGCTTATGAGGTCTGGAAGGCTTGGCGTAGTAGGTTTGGGAGGTCTTTGAGGTCTAGAAGGCTCTGGATGGTAGGCTTATGAGGTCTGGAAGGCTTGGCCAAGTAGGCCTGAAAGATCTTGAGGTCTAGAAGGCTCTGGATGGTAGGCTTATGAGGTCTGGAAGGCTTGGCGTAGTAGGTTTGGGAGGTCTTTGAGGTCTAGAAGGCACTGGATGGTAGGCTTATGAGGTCTGGAAGGCTTGGCCTAGTAGGTTTGGGAGGTCTTTGAGGTCTAGAAGGCTCTGGTTGGTAGGCTTATGAGGTCTGGAAGGCTTGGCGTAGTAGGTTTGGGAGGTCTTTGAGGTCTAGAAGGCTCTGGATGGTAGGCTTATGAGGTCTGGAAGGCTTGGCCAAGTAGGCCTGAAAGATCTTGAGGTCTAGAAGGCTCTGGATGGTAGGCTTATGAGGTCTGGAAGGCTTGGCGTAGTAGGTTTGGGAGGTCTTTGAGGTCTAGAAGGCACTGGATGGTAGGCTTATGAGGTCTGGAAGGCTTGGCCTAGTAGGTTTGGGAGGTCTTTGAGGTCTAGAAGGCACTGGATGGTAGGCTTATGAGGTCTGGAAGGCTTGGCCTAGTAGGTTTGGGAGGTCTTTGAGGTCTAGAAGGCTCTGGATGGGAGGCTTAAGAGGTCTGGAAGGCTTGGCGTAGTAGGTTTGGGAGGTCTTTGAGGTCTAGAAGGCTCTGGATGGTAGGCTTATGAGGTCTGGAAGGCTTGGCCTAGTAGGTTTGGGAGGTCTTTGAGGTCTAGAAGGCTCTGGATGGGAGGCTTAAGAGGTCTGGAAGGCTTGGCCAAGTAGGTTTGGGAGGTCTTTGAGGTCTAGAAGGCTCTGGATGGCAGGCTTATGAGGTCTGGAAGGCTTGGCCTAGTAGGTTTGGGAGGTCTTTGAGGTCTAGAAGGCACTGGATGGTAGGCTTATGAGGTCTGGAAGGCTTGGCCTAGTAGGTTTGGGAGGTCTTTGAGGTCTAGAAGGCTCTGGTTGGTAGGCTTATGAGGTCTGGAAGGCTTGGCCAAGTAGGTTTGGGAGGTCTTTGAGGTCTAGAAGGCACTGGATGGTAGGCTTATGAGGTCTGGAATGCTTGGTCAAGTAGGTTTGGGAGGTCTTTGAGGTCTAGAAGGCACTGGATGGTAGGCTTATGAGGTCTGGAAGGCTTGGCCTAGTAGGTTTGGGAGGTCTTTGAGGTCTAGAAGGCTCTGGTTGGTAGGCTTATGAGGTCTGGAAGGCTTGGCCAAATAGGTTTGGGAGGTCTTTGAGGTCTAGAAGGCTCTGGATGGTAGGCTTATGAGGTCTGGAATGCTTGGTCAAGTAGGTTTGGGAGGTCTTTGAGGTCTAGGAGGTCTCGGATGGTAGGCTTATGAGGTCTGGAAGGCTTGGCCAAGTAGGTTTGGGAGGTCTTTGAGGTCTAGAAGGCACTGGATGGTAGGCTTATGAGGTCTGGAAGGCTTGGCCTAGTAGGTTTGGGAGGTCTTTGAGGTCTAGAAGGCTCTGGATGGGAGGCTTATGCGGTCTGGAAGGCTTGGCCAAGTAGGTTTGGGAGGTCTTTGAGGTCTATTAGGTCTCGGATGGTAGGCTTATGAGGTCTGGAAGGCTTGGCCAAGTAGGTTCGGGAGGTCTTTGAGGTCTAGAAGGCTCTGGATGGTAGGCTTATGAGGTCTGGAAGGCTTGGCCAAGTAGGTTTGGGAGGTCTTTGAGGTCTAGAAGGCTCTGGATGGGAGGCTTATGCGGTCTGGAAGGCTTGGCCAAGTAGGTTTGGGAGGTCTTTGAGGTCTATTAGGTCTCGGATGGTAGGCTTATGAGGTCTGGAAGGCTTGGCCAAGTAGGTTTGGGAGGTCTTTGAGGTCTAGAAGGCACTGGATGGTAGGCTTATGAGGTCTGGAAGGCTTGGCCTAGTAGGTTTGGGAGGTCTTTGAGGTCTAGAAGGCTCTGGTTGGTAGGCTTATGAGGTCTGGAAGGCTTGGCCTAGTAGGTTTGGGAGGTCTTTGAGGTCTAGAAGGATCTGGATGGGAGGCTTATGCGGTCTGGAAGGCTTGGCCAAGTAGGCCTGAAAGATCTTGAGGTCTAGAAGGCTCTGGATGGTAGGCTTATGAGGTCTGGAAGGCTTGGCGTAGTAGGTTTGGGAGGTCTTTGAGGTCTAGAAGGCACTGGATGGTAGGCTTATGAGGTCTGGAAGGCTTGGCCTAGTAGGTTTGGGAGGTCTTTGAGGTCTAGAAGGCTCTGGATGGGAGGCTTATGAGGTCTGGAAGGCTTGGCCAAGTAGGTTTGGGAGGTCTTTGAGGTCTAGAAGGCTCTGGATGGCAGGCTTATGAGGTCTGGAAGGCTTGGCCTAGTAGGTTTGGGAGGTCTTTGAGGTCTAGAAGGCACTGGATGGTAGGCTTATGAGGTCTGGAAGGCTTGGCCTAGTAGGTTTGGGAGGTCTTTGAGGTCTAGAAGGCTCTGGTTGGTAGGCTTATGAGGTCTGGAAGGCTTGGCCAAGTAGGTTTGGGAGGTCTTTGAGGTCTAGAAGGCACTGGATGGTAGGCTTATGAGGTCTGGAAGGCTTGGCCTAGTAGGTTTGGGAGGTCTTTGAGGTCTAGAAGGCTCTGGATGGGAGGCTTATGAGGTCTGTAAGGCTTGGCCAAGTAGGTTTGGGGGGTCTTTGAGGTCTAGAAGGCACTGGATGGTAGGCTTATGAGGTCTGGAAGGCTTGGCCTAGTAGGTTTGGGAGGTCTTTGAGGTCTAGAAGGCTCTGGTTGGTAGGCTTATGAGGTCTGGAAGGCTTGGCCAAGTAGGTTTGGGGGGTCTTTGAGGTCTAGAAGGCACTGGATGGTAGGCTTATGAGGTCTGGAAGGCTTGGCCTAGTAGGTTTGGGAGGTCTTTGAGGTCTAGAATGCTCTGGATGGGAGGCTTATGAGGTCTGGAAGGCTTGGCCAAGTAGGTTTGGGAGGTCTTTGAGGTCTAGAAGGCTCTGGATGGCAGGCTTATGAGGTCTGGAAGGCTTGGCCTAGTAGGTTTGGGAGGTCTTTGAGGTCTAGAAGGCTCTGGATGGGAGGCTTATGCGGTCTGGAAGGCTTGGCCAAGTAGGTTTGGGAGGTCTTTGAGGTCTAGAAGGCTCTGGATGGGAGGCTTATGAGGTCTGGAAGGCTTGGCCTAGTAGGTTTGGGAGGTCTTTGAGGTCTATTAGGTCTCGGATGGTAGGCTTATGAGGTCTGGAAGGCTTGGCCAAGTAGGTTTGGGAGGTCTTTGAGGTCTAGAAGGCACTGGATCGTAGGCTTATGAGGTCTGGAAGGCTTGGCCTAGTAGGTTTGGGAGGTCTTTGAGGTCTAGAAGGCTCTGGTTGGGAGGCTTATGAGGTCTGGAAGGCTTGGCCAAGTAGGTTTGGGAGGTCTTTGAGGTCTAGAAGGCTCTGGATGGTAGGCTTATGAGGTCTGGAAGGCTTGGCCTAGTAGGTTTGGGAGGTCTTTGAGGTCTAGAAGGCTCTGGATGGGAGGCTTATGCGGTCTGGAAGGCTTGGCCAAGTAGGTTTGGGAGGTCTTTGAGGTCTAGAAGGCTCTGGATGGGAGGCTTATGAGGTCTGGAAGGCTTGGCCTAGTAGGTTTGGGAGGTCTTTGAGGTCTAGAAGGCTCTGGATGGGAGGCTTATGAGGTCTGGAAGGCTTGGCCAAGTAGGTTTGGGAGGTCTTTGAGGTCTAGAAGGCTCTGGATGGGAGGCTTATGAGGTCTGGAAGGCTTGGCCAAGTAGGTTTGGGAGGTCTTTGAGGTCTAGAAGGCTCTGGATGGGAGGCTTATGCGGTCTGGAAGGCTTGGCCAAGTAGGTTTGGGAGGTCTTTGAGGTCTAGAAGGCACTGGATGGTAGGCTTATGAGGTCTGGAAGGCTTGGCCTAGTAGGTTTGGGAGGTCTTTGAGGTCTAGAAGGCTCTGGATGGGAGGCTTATGCGGTCTGGAAGGCTTGGCCAAGTAGGTTTGGGAGGTCTTTGAGGTCTAGAAGGCTCTGGATGGCAGGCTTATGAGGTCTGGAAGGCTTGGCCAAGTAGGTTTGGGAGGTCTTTGAGGTCTAGAAGGCTCTGGATGGGAGGCTTATGCGGTCTGGAAGGCTTGGCCAAGTAGGTTTGGGAGGTCTTTGAGGTCTAGAAGGCACTGGATGGTAGGCTTATGAGGTCTGGAAGGCTTGGCCAAGTAGGTTTGGGAGGTCTTTGAGGTCTAGAAGGCACTGGATGGTAGGCTTATGAGGTCTGGAAGGCTTGGCCAAGTAGGTTTGGGAGGTCTTTGAGGTCTAGAAGGCACTGGATGGTAGGCTTATGAGGTCTGGAAGGCTTGGCCAAGTAGGTTTGGGAGGTCTTTGAGGTCTAGAAGGCTCTGGATGGCAGGCTTATGAGGTCTGGAAGGCTTGGCCAAGTAGGTTTGGGAGGTCTTTGAGGTCTAGAAGGCTCTGGATGGCAGGCTTATGAGGTCTGGAAGGCTTGGCCTAGTAGGTTTGGGAGGTCTTTGAGGTCTATTAGGTCTCGGATGGTAGGCTTATGAGGTCTGGAAGGCTTGGCCAAGTAGGTTTGGGAGGTCTTTGAGGTCTAGAAGGCACTGGATGGTAGGCTTATGAGGTCTGGAAGGCTTGGCCTAGTAGGTTTGGGAGGTCTTTGAGGTC
Organism: Caenorhabditis sinica; assembly: GCA_963932045.1. Classification (NCBI taxonomy): domain Eukaryota; kingdom Metazoa; phylum Nematoda; class Chromadorea; order Rhabditida; family Rhabditidae; genus Caenorhabditis; species Caenorhabditis sinica. The sequence goes on from OZ009938.1 coordinate 29,450,620, forward strand.
TAGAAGGCTCTGGATGGGAGGCTTATGCGGTCTGGAAGGCTTGGCCAAGTAGGTTTGGGAGGTCTTTGAGGTCTAGAAGGCTCTGGATGGGAGGCTTATGCGGTCTGGAAGGCTTGGCCAAGTAGGTTTGGGAGGTCTTTGAGGTCTAGAAGGCTCTGGATGGCAGGCTTATGAGGTCTGGAAGGCTTGGCCTAGTAGGTTTGGGAGGTCTTTGAGGTCTATTAGGTCTCGGATGGTAGGCTTATGAGGTCTGGAAGGCTTGGCAAAGTAGGTTTGGGAGGTCTTTGAGGTCTAGAAGGCACTGGATGGTAGGCTTATGAGGTCTGGAAGGCTTGGCCTAGTAGGTTTGGGAGGTCTTTGAGGTCTAGAAGGCTCTGGATGGGAGGCTTATGCGGTCTGGAAGGCTTGGCCAAGTAGGTTTGGGAGGTCTTTGAGGTCTAGAAGGCTCTGGATGGGAGGCTTATGCGGTCTGGAAGGCTTGGCCAAGTAGGTTTGGGAGGTCTTTGAGGTCTAGAAGGCTCTGGATGGGAGGCTTATGAGGTCTGTAAGGCTTGGCCAAGTAGGTTTGGGAGGTCTTTGAGGTCTAGAAGGCACTGGATGGTAGGCTTATGAGGTCTGGAAGGCTTGGCCTAGTAGGTTTGGGAGGTCTTTGAGGTCTAGAAGGCTCTGGATGGGAGGCTTATGCGGTCTGGAAGGCTTGGCCAAGTAGGTTTGGGAGGTCTTTGAGGTCTAGAAGGCTCTGGATGGCAGGCTTATGAGGTCTGGAAGGCTTGGCCTAGTAGGTTTGGGAGGTCTTTGAGGTCTATTAGGTCTCGGATGGTAGGCTTATGAGGTCTGGAAGGCTTGGCCAAGTAGGTTTGGGAGGTCTTTGAGGTCTAGAAGGCACTGGATGGGAGGCTTATGCGGTCTGGAAGGCTTGGCCAAGTAGGTTTGGGAGGTCTTTGAGGTCTAGAAGGCACTGGATGGTAGGCTTATGAGGTCTGGAAGGCTTGGCCAAGTAGGTTTGGGAGGTCTTTGAGGTCTAGAAGGCACTGGATGGTAGGCTTATGAGGTCTGGAAGGCTTGGCCAAGTAGGTTTGGGAGGTCTTTGAGGTCTAGAAGGCACTGGATGGTAGGCTTATAAGGTCTGGAAGGCTTGGCCAAGTAGGTTTGGGAGGTCTTTGAGGTCTAGAAGGCTCTGGATGGCAGGCTTATGAGGTCTGGAAGGCTTGGCCAAGTAGGTTTGGGAGGTCTTTGAGGTCTAGAAGGCTCTGGATGGCAGGCTTATGAGGTCTGGAAGGCTTGACCTAGTAGGTTTGGGAGGTCTTTGAGGTCTAGAAGGCACTGGATGGTAGGCTTATGAGGTCTGGAAGGCTTGGCCAAGTAGGTTTGGGAGGTCTTTGAGGTCTAGAAGGCACTGGATGGTAGGCTTATGAGGTCTGGAAGGCTTGGCCTAGTAGGTTTGGGAGGTCTTTGAGGTCTAGAAGGCTCTGGATGGGAGGCTTATGCGGTCTGGAAGGCTTGGCCAAGTAGGTTTGGGAGGTCTTTGAGGTCTAGAAGGCTCTGGATGGGAGGCTTATGCGGTCTGGAAGGCTTGGCCAAGTAGGTTTGGGAGGTCTTTGAGGTCTAGAAGGCTCTGGATGGCAGGCTTATGAGGTCTGGAAGGCTTGGCCTAGTAGGTTTGGGAGGTCTTTGAGGTCTATTAGGTCTCGGATGGTAGGCTTATGAGGTCTGGAAGGCTTGGCAAAGTAGGTTTGGGAGGTCTTTGAGGTCTAGAAGGCTCTGGATGGGAGGCTTATGCGGTCTGGAAGGCTTGGCCAAGTAGGTTTGGGAGGTCTTTGAGGTCTAGAAGGCTCTGGATGGCAGGCTTATGAGGTCTGGAAGGCTTGGCCTAGTAGGTTTGGGAGGTCTTTGAGGTCTATTAGGTCTCGGATGGTAGGCTTATGAGGTCTGGAAGGCTTGGCCAAGTAGGTTTGGGAGGTCTTTGAGGTCTAGAAGGCACTGGATGGGAGGCTTATGCGGTCTGGAAGGCTTGGCCAAGTAGGTTTGGGAGGTCTTTGAGGTCTAGAAGGCTCTGGATGGGAGGCTTATGCGGTCTGGAAGGCTTGGCCAAGTAGGTTTGGGAGGTCTTTGAGGTCTAGAAGGCTCTGGATGGCAGGCTTATGAGGTCTGGAAGGCTTGGCCTAATAGGTTTGGGAGGTCTTTGAGGTCTATTAGGTCTCGGATGGTAGGCTTATGAGGTCTGGAAGGCTTGGCCAAGTAGGTTTGGGAGGTCTTTGAGGTCTAGAAGGCACTGGATCGTAGGCTTATGAGGTCTGGAAGGCTTGGCCTAGTAGGTTTGGGAGGTCTTTGAGGTCTAGAAGGCTCTGGTTGATAGGCTTATGAGGTCTGGAAGGCTTGGCCTAGTAGGTTTGGGAGGTCTTTGAGGTCTAGAAGGCTCTGGTTGGTGGGCTTATGAGGTCTGGAAGGCTTGGCCAAGTAGGTTTGGGAGGTCTTTGAGGTCTAGAAGGCTCTGGATGGTAGGCTTATGAGGTCTGGAAGGCTTGGCCAAGTAGGTTTGGGAGGTCTTTGAGGTCTAGAAGGCTCTGGATGGGAGGCTTATGAGGTCTGGAAGGCTTGGCCAAGTAGGTTTGGGAGGTCTTTGAGGTCTAGAAGGCTCTGGATGGTAGGCTTATGAGGTCTGGAAGGCTTGGCCAAGTAGGTTTGGGAGGTCTTTGAGGTCTAGAAGGCTCTGGATGGGAGGCTTATGAGGTCTGGAAGGCTTGGCCTAGTAGGTTTGGGAGGTCTTTGAGGTCTAGAAGGCTCTAGATGGGAGGCTTATGCGGTCTGGAAGGCTTGGCCAAGTAGGTTTGGGAGGTCTTTGAGGTCTAGAAGGCTCTGGATGGGAGGCTTATGAGGTCTGGAAGGCTTGGCCTAGTAGGTTTGGGAGGTCTTTGAGGTCTAGAAGGCTCTGGATGGGAGGCTTATGAGGTCTGGAAGGCTTGGCCAAGTAGGTTTGGGAGGTCTTTGAGGTCTAGAAGGCTCTGGATGGGAGGCTTATGCGGTCTGGAAGGCTTGGCCAAGTAGGTTTGGGAGGTCTTTGAGGTCTAGAAGGCTCTGGATGGGAGGCTTATGAGGTCTGTAAGGCTTGGCCAAGTAGGTTTGGGAGGTCTTTGAGGTCTAGAAGGCTCTGGATGGGAGGCTTATGCGGTCTGGAAGGCTTGGCCAAGTAGGTTTGGGAGGTCTTTGAGGTCTAGAAGGCTCTGGATGGCAGGCTTATGAGGTCTGGAAGGCTTGGCCTAGTAGGTTTGGGAGGTCTTTGAGGTCTATTAGGTCTCGGATGGTAGGCTTATGAGGTCTGGAAGGCTTGGCCAAGTAGGTTTGGGAGGTCTTTGAGGTCTAGAAGGCTCTGGTTGGTAGGCTTATGAGGTCTGGAAGGCTTGGCGTAGTAGGTTTGGGAGGTCTTTGAGGTCTAGAAGGCTATGGATGGTAGGCTTATGAGGTCTGGAAGGCTTGGCCAAGTAGGTTTGGGAGGTCTTTGAGGTCTAGAAGGCTCTGGATGGGAGGCTTATGCGGTCTGGAAGGCTTGGCCAAGTAGGTTTGGGAGGTCTTTGAGGTCTAGAAGGCTCTGGATGGGAGGCTTATGAGGTCTGTAAGGCTTGGCCAAGTAGGTTTGGGAGGTCTTTGAGGTCTAGAAGGCTCTGGATGGGAGGCTTATGCGGTCTGGAAGGCTTGGCCAAGTAGGTTTGGGAGGTCTTTGAGGTCTAGAAGGCACTGGATGGTAGGCTTATGAGGTCTGGAAGGCTTGGCCTAGTAGGTTTGGGAGGTCTTTGAGGTCTAGAAGGCTCTGGATGGGAGGCTTATGCGGTCTGGAAGGCTTGGCCAAGTAGGTTTGGGAGGTCTTTGAGGTCTAGAAGGCTCTGGATGGCAGGCTTATGAGGTCTGGAAGGCTTGGCCTAGTAGGTTTGGGAGGTCTTTGAGGTCTATTAGGTCTCGGATGGTAGGCTTATGAGGTCTGGAAGGCTTGGCCAAGTAGGTTTGGGAGGTCTTTGAGGTCTAGAAGGCACTGGATGGGAGGCTTATGCGGTCTGGAAGGCTTGGCCAAGTAGGTTTGGGAGGTCTTTGAGGTCTAGAAGGCTCTGGATGGGAGGCTTATGCGGTCTGGAAGGCTTGGCCAAGTAGGTTTGGGAGGTCTTTGAGGTCTAGAAGGCTCTGGATGGGAGGCTTATGAGGTCTGTAAGGCTTGGCCAAGTAGGTTTGGGAGGTCTTTGAGGTCTAGAAGGCACTGGATGGTAGGCTTATGAGGTCTGGAAGGCTTGGCCTAGTAGGTTTGGGAGGTCTTTGAGGTCTAGAAGGCTCTGGATGGGAGGCTTATGCGGTCTGGAAGGCTTGGCCAAGTAGGTTTGGGAGGTCTTTGAGGTCTAGAAGGCTCTGGATGGCAGGCTTATGAGGTCTGGAAGGCTTGGCCTAGTAGGTTTGGGAGGTCTTTGAGGTCTATTAGGTCTCGGATGGTAGGCTTATGAGGTCTGGAAGGCTTGGCCAAGTAGGTTTGGGAGGTCTTTGAGGTCTAGAAGGCACTGGATGGTAGGCTTATGAGGTCTGGAAGGCTTGGCCTAGTAGGTTTGGGAGGTCTTTGAGGTCTAGAAGGCTCTGGTTGGTAGGCTTATGAGGTCTGGAAGGCTTGGCCTAGTAGGTTTGGGAGGTCTTTGAGGTCTAGAAGGCTCTGGATGGGAGGCTTATGCGGTCTGGAAGGCTTGGCCAAGTAGGTTTGGGAGGTCTTTGAGGTCTAGAAGGCTCTGGATGGCAGGCTTATGAGGTCTGGAAGGCTTGGCCAAGTAGGTTTGGGAGGTCTTTGAGGTCTAGAAGGCTCTGGATGGGAGGCTTATGCGGTCTGGAAGGCTTGGCCAAGTAGGTTTGGGAGGTCTTTGAGGTCTAGAAGGCTCTGGATGGGAGGCTTATGCGGTCTGGAAGGCTTGGCCAAGTAGGTTTGGGAGGTCTTTGAGGTCTAGAAGGCTCTGGATGGGAGGCTTATGCGGTCTGGAAGGCTTGGCCAAGTAGGTTTGGGAGGTCTTTGAGGTCTAGAAGGCTCTGGATGGGAGGCTTATGAGGTCTGTAAGGCTTGGCCAAGTAGGTTTGGGAGGTCTTTGAGGTCTAGAAGGCACTGGATGGTAGGCTTATGAGGTCTGGAAGGCTTGGCCTAGTAGGTTTGGGAGGTCTTTGAGGTCTAGAAGGCTCTGGATGGGAGGCTTATGCGGTCTGGAAGGCTTGGCCAAGTAGGTTTGGGAGGTCTTTGAGGTCTGGAAGGCTCTGGATGGCAGGCTTATGAGGTCTGGAAGGCTCGGCCTAGTAGGTTTGGGAGGTCTTTGAGGTCTAGAAGGCTCTGGATGGCAGGCTTATGAGGTCTGGAAGGCTCGGCCTAGTAGGTTTGGGAGGTCTTTGAGGTCTATTAGGTCTCGGATGGTAGGCTTATGAGGTCTGGAAGGCTTGGCCAAGTAGGTTTGGGAGGTCTTTGAGGTCTAGAAGGCACTGGATGGTAGGCTTATGAGGTCTGGAAGGCTTGGCCTAGTAGGTTTGGGAGGTCTTTGAGGTCTAGAAGGCTCTGGATGGTAGGCTTATGAGGTCTGGAAGGCTTGGCCAAGTAGGTTTGGGAGGTCTTTGAGGTCTAGAAGGCTCTGGATGGGAGGCTTATGCGGTCTGGAAGGCTTGGCCAAGTAGGTTTGGGAGGTCTTTGAGGTCTAGAAGGCTCTGGATGGGAGGCTTATGCGGTCTGGAAGGCTTGGCCAAGTAGGTTTGGGAGGTCTTTGAGGTCTAGAAGGCTCTGGATGGCAGGCTTATGAGGTCTGGAAGGCTTGGCCAAGTAGGTTTGGGAGGTCTTTGAGGTCTAGAAGGCTCTGGATGGGAGGCTTATGAGGTCTGTAAGGCTTGGCCAAGTAGGTTTGGGAGGTCTTTGAGGTCTAGAAGGCTCTGGATGGCAGGCTTATGAGGTCTGGAAGGCTCGGCCTAGTAGGTTTGGGAGGTCTTTGAGGTCTATTAGGTCTCGGATGGTAGGCTTATGAGGTCTGGAAGGCTTGGCCAAGTAGGTTTGGGAGGTCTTTGAGGTCTAGAAGGCACTGGATGGTAGGCTTATGAGGTCTGGAAGGCTTGGCCTAGTAGGTTTGGGAGGTCTTTGAGGTCTAGAAGGCACTGGATGGTAGGCTTATGAGGTCTGGAAGGCTTGGCCTAGTAGGTTTGGGAGGTCTTTGAGGTCTAGAAGGCTCTGGATGGGAGGCTTATGAGGTCTGGAAGGCTTGGCCAAGTAGGCCTGAAAGATCTTGAGGTCTAGAAGGCTCTGGATGGGAGGCTTATGAGGTCTGTAAGGCTTGGCCAAGTAGGTTTGGGAGGTCTTTGAGGTCTAGAAGGCTCTGGATGGGAGGCTTATGCGGTCTGGAAGGCTTGGCCAAGTAGGTTTGGGAGGTCTTTGAGGTCTAGAAGGCTCTGGATGGGAGGCTTATGCGGTCTGGAAGGCTTGGCCAAGTAGGTTTGGGAGGTCTTTGAGGTCTAGAAGGCTCTGGATGGCAGGCTTATGAGGTCTGGAAGGCTTGGCCAAGTAGGTTTGGGAGGTCTTTGAGGTCTAGAAGGCTCTGGATGGGAGGCTTATGAGGTCTGTAAGGCTTGGCCAAGTAGGTTTGGGAGGTCTTTGAGGTCTAGAAGGCTCTGGATGGCAGGCTTATGAGGTCTGGAAGGCTCGGCCTAGTAGGTTTGGGAGGTCTTTGAGGTCTATTAGGTCTCGGATGGTAGGCTTATGAGGTCTGGAAGGCTTGGCCAAGTAGGTTTGGGAGGTCTTTGAGGTCTAGAAGGCACTGGATGGTAGGCTTATGAGGTCTGGAAGGCTTGGCCTAGTAGGTTTGGGAGGTCTTTGAGGTCTAGAAGGCTCTGGTTGGTAGGCTTATGAGGTCTGGAAGGCTTGGCCTAGTAGGTTTGGGAGGTCTTTGAGGTCTAGAAGGCTCTGGATGGGAGGCTTATGCGGTCTGGAAGGCTTGGCCAAGTAGGTTTGGGAGGTCTTTGAGGTCTAGAAGGCTCTGGATGGCAGGCTTATGAGGTCTGGAAGGCTTGGCCTAGTAGGTTTGGGAGGTCTTTGAGGTCTATTAGGTCTCGGATGGTAGGCTTATGAGGTCTGGAAGGCTTGGCCAAGTAGGTTTGGGAGGTCTTTGAGGTCTAGAAGGCACTGGATGGTAGGCTTATGAGGTCTGGAAGGCTTGGCCTAGTAGGTTTGGGAGGTCTTTGAGGTCTAGAAGGCTCTGGTTGGTAGGCTTATGAGGTCTGGAAGGCTTGGCCTAGTAGGTTTGGGAGGTCTTTGAGGTCTAGAAGGCTCTGGATGGGAGGCTTATGCGGTCTGGAAGGCTTGGCCAAGTAGGTTTGGGAGGTCTTTGAGGTCTATTAGGTCTCGGATGGTAGGCTTATGAGGTCTGGAAGGCTTGGCCAAGTAGGTTTGGGAGGTCTTTGAGGTCTAGAAGGCACTGGATGGTAGGCTTATGAGGTCTGGAAGGCTTGGCCTAGTAGGTTTGGGAGGTCTTTGAGGTCTAGAAGGCTCTGGTTGGTAGGCTTATGAGGTCTGGAAGGCTTGGCCTAGTAGGTTTGGGAGGTCTTTGAGGTCTAGAAGGCTCTGGATGGGAGGCTTATGCGGTCTGGAAGGCTTGGCCAAGTAGGTTTGGGAGGTCTTTGAGGTCTAGAAGGCTCTGGATGGCAGGCTTATGAGGTCTGGAAGGCTTGGCCAAGTAGGTTTGGGAGGTCTTTGAGGTCTAGAAGGCTCTGGATGGGAGGCTTATGCGGTCTGGAAGGCTTGGCCAAGTAGGTTTGGGAGGTCTTTGAGGTCTAGAAGGCTCTGGATGGGAGGCTTATGCGGTCTGGAAGGCTTGGCCAAGTAGGTTTGGGAGGTCTTTGAGGTCTAGAAGGCTCTGGATGGGAGGCTTATGCGGTCTGGAAGGCTTGGCCAAGTAGGTTTGGGAGGTCTTTGAGGTCTAGAAGGCTCTGGATGGGAGGCTTATGAGGTCTGTAAGGCTTGGCCAAGTAGGTTTGGGAGGTCTTTGAGGTCTAGAAGGCACTGGATGGTAGGCTTATGAGGTCTGGAAGGCTTGGCCTAGTAGGTTTGGGAGGTCTTTGAGGTCTAGAAGGCTCTGGATGGGAGGCTTATGCGGTCTGGAAGGCTTGGCCAAGTAGGTTTGGGAGGTCTTTGAGGTCTAGAAGGCTCTGGATGGCAGGCTTATGAGGTCTGGAAGGCTCGGCCTAGTAGGTTTTGGAGGTCTTTGAGGTCTAGAAGGCTCTGGATGGCAGGCTTATGAGGTCTGGAAGGCTCGGCCTAGTAGGTTTGGGAGGTCTTTGAGGTCTATTAGGTCTCGGATGGTAGGCTTATGAGGTCTGGAAGGCTTGGCCAAGTAGGTTTGGGAGGTCTTTGAGGTCTAGAAGGCACTGGATGGTAGGCTTATGAGGTCTGGAAGGCTTGGCCTAGTAGGTTTGGGAGGTCTTTGAGGTCTAGAAGGCTCTGGATGGTAGGCTTATGAGGTCTGGAAGGCTTGGCCAAGTAGGTTTGGGAGGTCTTTGAGGTCTAGAAGGCTCTGGATGGGAGGCTTATGCGGTCTGGAAGGCTTGGCCAAGTAGGTTTGGGAGGTCTTTGAGGTCTAGAAGGCTCTGGATGGGAGGCTTATGCGGTCTGGAAGGCTTGGCCAAGTAGGTTTGGGAGGTCTTTGAGGTCTAGAAGGCTCTGGATGGCAGGCTTATGAGGTCTGGAAGGCTTGGCCAAGTAGGTTTGGGAGGTCTTTGAGGTCTAGAAGGCTCTGGATGGGAGGCTTATGAGGTCTGTAAGGCTTGGCCAAGTAGGTTTGGGAGGTCTTTGAGGTCTAGAAGGCTCTGGATGGCAGGCTTATGAGGTCTGGAAGGCTCGGCCTAGTAGGTTTGGGAGGTCTTTGAGGTCTATTAGGTCTCGGATGGTAGGCTTATGAGGTCTGGAAGGCTTGGCCAAGTAGGTTTGGGAGGTCTTTGAGGTCTAGAAGGCACTGGATGGTAGGCTTATGAGGTCTGGAAGGCTTGGCCTAGTAGGTTTGGGAGGTCTTTGAGGTCTAGAAGGCTCTGGATGGTAGGCTTATGAGGTCTGGAAGGCTTGGCCAAGTAGGCCTGAAAGATCTTGAGGTCTAGAAGGCTCTGGATGGGAGGCTTATGAGGTCTGTAAGGCTTGGCCAAGTAGGTTTGGGAGGTCTTTGAGGTCTAGAAGGCTCTGGATGGGAGGCTTATGCGGTCTGGAAGGCTTGGCCAAGTAGGTTTGGGAGGTCTTTGAGGTCTAGAAGGCTCTGGATGGGAGGCTTATGCGGTCTGGAAGGCTTGGCCAAGTAGGTTTGGGAGGTCTTTGAGGTCTAGAAGGCTCTGGATGGCAGGCTTATGAGGTCTGGAAGGCTTGGCCAAGTAGGTTTGGGAGGTCTTTGAGGTCTAGAAGGCTCTGGATGGGAGGCTTATGAGGTCTGTAAGGCTTGGCCAAGTAGGTTTGGGAGGTCTTTGAGGTCTAGAAGGCTCTGGATGGCAGGCTTATGAGGTCTGGAAGGCTCGGCCTAGTAGGTTTGGGAGGTCTTTGAGGTCTATTAGGTCTCGGATGGTAGGCTTATGAGGTCTGGAAGGCTTGGCCAAGTAGGTTTGGGAGGTCTTTGAGGTCTAGAAGGCACTGGATGGTAGGCTTATGAGGTCTGGAAGGCTTGGCCTAGTAGGTTTGGGAGGTCTTTGAGGTCTAGAAGGCTCTGGTTGGTAGGCTTATGAGGTCTGGAAGGCTTGGCCTAGTAGGTTTGGGAGGTCTTTGAGGTCTAGAAGGCTCTGGATGGGAGGCTTATGCGGTCTGGAAGGCTTGGCCAAGTAGGTTTGGGAGGTCTTTGAGGTCTATTAGGTCTCGGATGGTAGGCTTATGAGGTCTGGAAGGCTTGGCCAAGTAGGTTTGGGAGGTCTTTGAGGTCTAGAAGGCTCTGGTTGGTAGGCTTATGAGGTCTGGAAGGCTTGGCCTAGTAGGTTTGGGAGGTCTTTGAGGTCTAGAAGGCTCTGGATGGCAGGCTTATGAGGTCTGGAAGGCTTGGCCTAGTAGGTTTGGGAGGTCTTTGAGGTCTATTAGGTCTCGGATGGTAGGCTTATGAGGTCTGGAAGGCTTGGCCAAGTAGGTTTGGGAGGTCTTTGAGGTCTAGAAGGCTCTGGTTGGTAGGCTTATGAGGTCTGGAAGGCTTGGCGTAGTAGGTTTGGGAGGTCTTTGAGGTCTAGAAGGCTCTGGATGGTAGGCTTATGAGGTCTGGAAGGCTTGGCCAAGTAGGCCTGAAAGATCTTGAGGTCTAGAAGGCTCTGGATGGGAGGCTTATGAGGTCTGGAAGGCTTGGCCTAGTAGGTTTGGGAGGTCTTTGAGGTCTAGAAGGCTCTGGATGGTAGGCTTATGAGGTCTGGAAGGCTTGGCCAAGTAGGTTTGGGAGGTCTTTGAGGTCTAGAAGGCACTGGATGGTAGGCTTATGAGGTCTGGAAGGCTTGGCCAAGTAGGTTTGGGAGGTCTTTGAGGTCTAGAAGGCTCTGGTTGGTAGGCTTATGAGGTCTGGAAGGCTTGGCGTAGTAGGTTTGGGAGGTCTTTGAGGTCTAGAAGGCTCTGGATGGTAGGCTTATGAGGTCTGGAAGGCTTGGCCAAGTAGGCCTGAAAGATCTTGAGGTCTAGAAGGCTCTGGATGGGAGGCTTATGAGGTCTGGAAGGCTTGGCCTAGTAGGTTTGGGAGGTCTTTGAGGTCTAGAAGGCTCTGGATGGTAGGCTTATGAGGTCTGGAAGGCTTGGCCAAGTAGGTTTGGGAGGTCTTTGAGGTCTAGAAGGCACTGGATGGTAGGCTTATGAGGTCTGGAATGCTTGGCCTAGTAGGTTTGGGAGGTCTTTGAGGTCTAGAAGGCTCTGGATGGGAGGCTTATGAGGTCTGGAAGGCTTGGCCAAGTAGGTTTGGGAGGTCTTTGAGGTCTAGAAGGCTCTGATTGGTAGGCTTATGAGGTCTGGAAGGCTTGGCCAAGTAGGTTTGGGAGGTCTTTGAGGTCTAGAAGGCTCTGGATGGTAGGCTTATGAGGTCTGGAAGGCTTGGCCAAGTAGGTTTGGGAGGTCTTTGAGGTCTAGAAGGCGCTGGATGGTGGCTTATGAGGTCTGGAAGGCTTGGCCTAGTAGGTTTGGGAGGACTTTGAGGTCTAGAAGGTTCTGGATGGCAGGCTTATGAGGTCTGGAAGGCTTGGCCAAGTAGGTTTGGGAGGTCTTTGAGGTCTAGAAGGCTCTGGATGGTGGCTTATGCGGTCTGGAATGCTTGGCCTAGTAGGTTTGGGAGGTCTTTCAGGTCTAGAAGGCGCTGGATGGTGGCTTATGAGGTCTGGAAGGCTTGGCCAAGTAGGTTTGGGAGGTCTTTGAGGTCTAGAAGGCTATGGATGGTAGGCTTATGAGGTCTGGAAGGCTTGGCCAAGTATGCCTGAAAGATCTTGAGGTCTAGAAGGCTCTGGATGGGAGGCTCATGAAGTCTGGAAGACTTGGCCTAGTAGGTTTGGGAGGTCTTTGAGGTCTAGGAGGTCTCGGATGGTAGGCTTATGAGGTCTGGAAGGCTTGGCCAAGTAGGTTTGGGAGGTCTTTGAGGTCTAGAAGGCTCTGGATGGGAGGCTTATGAGGTCTGGAAGGCTTGGCCAAGTAGGTTTGGGAGGTCTTTGAGGTCTAGAAGGCTCTGGATGGTGGCTTATGAGGTCTGGAAGGCTTGGCCTAGTAGGTTTGGGAGGACTTTGAGGTCTAGAAGGTTCTGGATGGCAGGCTTATGAGGTCTGGAAGGCTTGGCCTAGTAGGTTCGGGAGGTCTTTGAGGTCTAGAAGGCTCTGGATGGTAGGCTTATGAGGTCTGGAAGGCTTGGCCTAGTAGGTTTGGGAGGTCTTTGAGGTCTAGAAGGCTCTGGATGGGAGGCTTATGAGGTCTGGAGGGCTTGGCCAAGTAGGTTTGGGAGGTCTTTGAGGTCTAGAAGGCACTGGATGGTAGGCTTATGAGGTCTGGAAGGCTTGGCCAAGTAGGTTTGGGAGGTCTTTGAGGTCTAGAAGGCACTGGATGGTAGGCTTATGAGGTCTGGAAGGCTTGGCCTAGTAGGTTCGGGAGGTCTTTGAGGTCTAGAAGGCTCTGGATGGTAGGCTTATGAGGTCTGGAAGGCTTGGCCAAGTAGGTTTGGGAGGTCTTTGAGGTCTAGAAGGCTATGGATGGTAGGCTTATGAGGTCTGGAAGGCTTGGCCAAGTAGGTTTGGGAGGTCTTTGAGGTCTAGAAGGCGCTGGATGGTGGCTTATGAGGTCTGGAAGGCTTGGCCTAGTAGGTTTGGGAGGACTTTGAGGTCTAGAAGGTTCTGGATGGCAGGCTTATGAGGTCTGGAAGGCTTGGCCAAGTAGGTTTGGGAGGTCTTTGAGGTCTAGAAGGCTCTGGATGGTGGCTTATGCGGTCTGGAATGCTTGGCCTAGTAGGTTTGGGAGGTCTTTCAGGTCTAGAAGGCGCTGGATGGTAGGCTTATGAGGTCTGGAAGGCTTGGCCAAGTATGCCTGAAAGATCTTGAGGTCTAGAAGGCTCTGGATGGGAGGCTCATGAAGTCTGGAAGACTTGGCCTAGTAGGTTTGGGAGGTCTTTGAGGTCTAGGAGGTCTCGGATGGTAGGCTTATGAGGTCTGGAAGGCTTGGCCAAGTAGGTTTGGGAGGTCTTTGAGGTCTAGAAGGCTCTGGATGGGAGGCTTATGAGGTCTGGAAGGCTTGGCCAAGTAGGTTTGGGAGGTCTTTGAGGTCTAGAAGGCTCTGGATGGTGGCTTATGAGGTCTGGAAGGCTTGGCCTAGTAGGTTTGGGAGGACTTTGAGGTCTAGAAGGTTCTGGATGGCAGGCTTATGAGGTCTGGAAGGCTTGGCCTAGTAGGTTCGGGAGGTCTTTGAGGTCTAGAAGGCTCTGGATGGTAGGCTTATGAGGTCTGGAAGGCTTGGCCTAGTAGGTTTGGGAGGTCTTTGAGGTCTAGAAGGCTCTGGATGGGAGGCTTATGAGGTCTGGAGGGCTTGGCCAAGTAGGTTTGGGAGGTCTTTGAGGTCTAGAAGGCACTGGATGGTAGGCTTATGAGGTCTGGAAGGCTTGGCCAAGTAGGTTTGGGAGGTCTTTGAGGTCTAGAAGGCACTGGATGGTAGGCTTATGAGGTCTGGAAGGCTTGGCCTAGTAGGTTCGGGAGGTCTTTGAGGTCTAGAAGGCTCTGGATGGTAGGCTTATGAGGTCTGGAAGGCTTGGCCAAGTAGGTTTGGGAGGTCTTTGAGGTCTAGAAGGCTATGGATGGTAGGCTTATGAGGTCTGGAAGGCTTGGCCAAGTAGGTTTGGGAGGACTTTGAGGTCTAGAAGGTTCTGGATGGCAGGCTTATGAGGTCTGGAAGGCTTGGCCTAGTAGGTTTGGGAGGTCTTTGAGGTCTAGAAGGCTCTGGATGGCAGGCTTATGAGGTCTGGAAGGCTTGGCCAAGTAGGTTTGGGAGGACTTTGAGGTCTAGAAGGTTCTGGATGGCAGGCTTATGAGGTCTGGAAGGCTTGGCCAAGTAGGTTTGGGAGGACTTTGAGGTCTAGAAGGTTCTGGATGGCAGGCTTATGAGGTCTGGAAGGCTTGGCGTAGTAGGTTTGGGAGGTCTTTGAGGTCTAGAAGGCTCTGGATGGTAGGCTTATGAGGTCTGGAAGGCTTGGCGTAGTAGGTTTGGGAGGTCTTTGAGGTCTAGAAGGCTCTGGATGGTAGGCTTATGAGGTCTGGAAGGCTTGGCCAAGTAGGCCTGAAAGATCTTGAGGTCTAGAAGGCTCTGGATGGGAGGCTTATGAGGTCTGGAAGGCTTGGCCTAGTAGGTTTGGGAGGTCTTTGAGGTCTAGAAGGCTCTGGATGGTAGGCTTATGAGGTCTGGAAGGCTTGGCCAAGTAGGTTTGGGAGGTCTTTGAGGTCTAGAAGGCACTGGATGGTAGGCTTATGAGGTCTGGAATGCTTGGCCTAGTAGGTTTGGGAGGTCTTTGAGGTCTAGAAGGCTCTGGATGGGAGGCTTATGAGGTCTGGAAGGCTTGGCGTAGTAGGTTTGGGAGGTCTTTGAGGTCTAGAAGGCTCTGGATGGTAGGCTTATGAGGTCTGGAAGGCTTGGCCAAGTAGGCCTGAAAGATCTTGAGGTCTAGAAGGCTCTGGATGGTAGGCTTATGAGGTCTGGAAGGCTTGGCGTAGTAGGTTTGGGAGGTCTTTGAGGTCTAGAAGGCACTGGATGGTAGGCTTATGAGGTCTGGAAGGCTTGGCCTAGTAGGTTCGGGAGGTCTTTGAGGTCTAGAAGGCTCTGGATGGTAGGCTTATGAGGTCTGGAAGGCTTGGCCAAGTAGGTTTGGGAGGTCTTTGAGGTCTAGAAGGCTATGGATGGTAGGCTTATGAGGTCTGGAAGGCTTGGCCAAGTAGGTTTGGGAGGACTTTGAGGTCTAGAAGGTTCTGGATGGCAGGCTTATGAGGTCTGGAAGGCTTGGCCTAGTAGGTTTGGGAGGTCTTTGAGGTCTAGAAGGCTCTGGATGGCAGGCTTATGAGGTCTGGAAGGCTTGGCCAAGTAGGTTTGGGAGGACTTTGAGGTCTAGAAGGTTCTGGATGGCAGGCTTATGAGGTCTGGAAGGCTTGGCCAAGTAGGTTTGGGAGGACTTTGAGGTCTAGAAGGTTCTGGATGGCAGGCTTATGAGGTCTGGAAGGCTTGGCGTAGTAGGTTTGGGAGGTCTTTGAGGTCTAGAAGGCTCTGGATGGTAGGCTTATGAGGTCTGGAAGGCTTGGCCAAGTAGGCCTGAAAGATCTTGAGGTCTAGAAGGCTCTGGATGGGAGGCTTATGAGGTCTGGAAGGCTTGGCCTAGTAGGTTTGGGAGGTCTTTGAGGTCTAGAAGGCTCTGGATGGTAGGCTTATGAGGTCTGGAAGGCTTGGCCAAGTAGGTTTGGGAGGTCTTTGAGGTCTAGAAGGCACTGGATGGTAGGCTTATGAGGTCTGGAATGCTTGGCCTAGTAGGTTTGGGAGGTCTTTGAGGTCTAGAAGGCTCTGGATGGGAGGCTTATGAGGTCTGGAAGGCTTGGCGTAGTAGGTTTGGGAGGTCTTTGAGGTCTAGAAGGCTCTGGATGGTAGGCTTATGAGGTCTGGAAGGCTTGGCCAAGTAGGCCTGAAAGATCTTGAGGTCTAGAAGGCTCTGGATGGTAGGCTTATGAGGTCTGGAAGGCTTGGCGTAGTAGGTTTGGGAGGTCTTTGAGGTCTAGAAGGCACTGGATGGTAGGCTTATGAGGTCTGGAAGGCTTGGCCTAGTAGGTTTGGGAGGTCTTTGAGGTCTAGAAGGCTCTGGATGGTAGGCTTAGGAGGTCTGGAAGGCTTGGCCAAGTAGGTTTGGGAGGTCTTTGAGGTCTAGAAAGATCTGGATGGTAGGCTTATGAGGTCTGGAAGGCTTGGCCAAGTAGGTTTGGGAGGTCTTTGAGGTCTAGAAGGCACTGGATGGTAGGCTTATGAGGTCTGGAAGGCTTGGCCTAGTAGGTTTGGGAGGTCTTTGAGGTCTAGAAGGCTCTGGTTGGTAGGCTTATGAGGTCTGGAAGGCTTGGCCAAGTAGGTTTGGGAGGTCTTTGAGGTCTAGAAGGCACTGGATGGTAGGCTTATGAGGTCTGGAAGGCTTGGCCTAGTAGGTTTGGGAGGTCTTTGAGGTCTAGAAGGCTCTGGATGGGAGGCTTATGAGGTCTGTAAGGCTTGGCCAAGTAGGTTTGGGGGGTCTTTGAGGTCTAGAAGGCACTGGATGGTAGGCTTATGAGGTCTGGAAGGCTTGGCCTAGTAGGTTTGGGAGGTCTTTGAGGTCTAGAAGGCTCTGGTTGGTAGGCTTATGAGGTCTGGAAGGCTTGGCCAAGTAGGTTTGGGGGGTCTTTGAGGTCTAGAAGGCACTGGATGGTAGGCTTATGAGGTCTGGAAGGCTTGGCCTAGTAGGTTTGGGAGGTCTTTGAGGTCTAGAATGCTCTGGATGGGAGGCTTATGAGGTCTGGAAGGCTTGGCCAAGTAGGTTTGGGAGGTCTTTGAGGTCTAGAAGGCTCTGGATGGCAGGCTTATGAGGTCTGGAAGGCTTGGCCTAGTAGGTTTGGGAGGTCTTTGAGGTCTAGAAGGCTCTGGATGGGAGGCTTATGCGGTCTGGAAGGCTTGGCCAAGTAGGTTTGGGAGGTCTTTGAGGTCTAGAAGGCTCTGGATGGGAGGCTTATGAGGTCTGGAAGGCTTGGCCTAGTAGGTTTGGGAGGTCTTTGAGGTCTATTAGGTCTCGGATGGTAGGCTTATGAGGTCTGGAAGGCTTGGCCAAGTAGGTTTGGGAGGTCTTTGAGGTCTAGAAGGCACTGGATCGTAGGCTTATGAGGTCTGGAAGGCTTGGCCTAGTAGGTTTGGGAGGTCTTTGAGGTCTAGAAGGCTCTGGTTGGGAGGCTTATGAGGTCTGGAAGGCTTGGCCAAGTAGGTTTGGGAGGTCTTTGAGGTCTAGAAGGCTCTGGATGGTAGGCTTATGAGGTCTGGAAGGCTTGGCCTAGTAGGTTTGGGAGGTCTTTGAGGTCTAGAAGGCTCTGGATGGGAGGCTTATGCGGTCTGGAAGGCTTGGCCAAGTAGGTTTGGGAGGTCTTTGAGGTCTAGAAGGCTCTGGATGGGAGGCTTATGAGGTCTGGAAGGCTTGGCCTAGTAGGTTTGGGAGGTCTTTGAGGTCTAGAAGGCTCTGGATGGGAGGCTTATGAGGTCTGGAAGGCTTGGCCAAGTAGGTTTGGGAGGTCTTTGAAGTCTAGAAGGCTCTGGATGGGAGGCTTATGAGGTCTGGAAGGCTTGGCCAAGTAGGTTTGGGAGGTCTTTGAGGTCTAGAAGGCTCTGGATGGGAGGCTTATGCGGTCTGGAAGGCTTGGCCAAGTAGGTTTGGGAGGTCTTTGAGGTCTAGAAGGCACTGGATGGTAGGCTTATGAGGTCTGGAAGGCTTGGCCTAGTAGGTTTGGGAGGTCTTTGAGGTCTAGAAGGCTCTGGATGGGAGGCTTATGCGGTCTGGAAGGCTTGGCCAAGTAGGTTTGGGAGGTCTTTGAGGTCTAGAAGGCTCTGGATGGCAGGCTTATGAGGTCTGGAAGGCTTGGCCAAGTAGGTTTGGGAGGTCTTTGAGGTCTAGAAGGCTCTGGATGGGAGGCTTATGCGGTCTGGAAGGCTTGGCCAAGTAGGTTTGGGAGGTCTTTGAGGTCTAGAAGGCACTGGATGGTAGGCTTATGAGGTCTGGAAGGCTTGGCCAAGTAGGTTTGGGAGGTCTTTGAGGTCTAGAAGGCACTGGATGGTAGGCTTATGAGGTCTGGAAGGCTTGGCCAAGTAGGTTTGGGAGGTCTTTGAGGTCTAGAAGGCACTGGATGGTAGGCTTATGAGGTCTGGAAGGCTTGGCCAAGTAGGTTTGGGAGGTCTTTGAGGTCTAGAAGGCTCTGGATGGCAGGCTTATGAGGTCTGGAAGGCTTGGCCAAGTAGGTTTGGGAGGTCTTTGAGGTCTAGAAGGCTCTGGATGGCAGGCTTATGAGGTCTGGAAGGCTTGGCCTAGTAGGTTTGGGAGGTCTTTGAGGTCTATTAGGTCTCGGATGGTAGGCTTATGAGGTCTGGAAGGCTTGGCCAAGTAGGTTTGGGAGGTCTTTGAGGTCTAGAAGGCACTGGATGGTAGGCTTATGAGGTCTGGAAGGCTTGGCCTAGTAGGTTTGGGAGGTCTTTGAGGTCTAGAAGGCTCTGGATGGGAGGCTTATGCGGTCTGGAAGGCTTGGCCAAGTAGGTTTGGGAGGTCTTTGAGGTCTAGAAGGCTCTGGATGGGAGGCTTATGCGGTCTGGAAGGCTTGGCCAAGTAGGTTTGGGAGGTCTTTGAGGTCTAGAAGGCTCTGGATGGCAGGCTTATGAGGTCTGGAAGGCTTGGCCTAGTAGGTTTGGGAGGTCTTTGAGGTCTATTAGGTCTCGGATGGTAGGCTTATGAGGTCTGGAAGGCTTGGCAAAGTAGGTTTGGGAGGTCTTTGAGGTCTAGAAGGCACTGGATGGTAGGCTTATGAGGTCTGGAAGGCTTGGCCTAGTAGGTTTGGGAGGTCTTTGAGGTCTAGAAGGCTCTGGATGGGAGGCTTATGCGGTCTGGAAGGCTTGGCCAAGTAGGTTTGGGAGGTCTTTGAGGTCTAGAAGGCTCTGGATGGGAGGCTTATGCGGTCTGGAAGGCTTGGCCAAGTAGGTTTGGGAGGTCTTTGAGGTCTAGAAGGCTCTGGATGGGAGGCTTATGAGGTCTGTAAGGCTTGGCCAAGTAGGTTTGGGAGGTCTTTGAGGTCTAGAAGGCACTGGATGGTAGGCTTATGAGGTCTGGAAGGCTTGGCCTAGTAGGTTTGGGAGGTCTTTGAGGTCTAGAAGGCTCTGGATGGGAGGCTTATGCGGTCTGGAAGGCTTGGCCAAGTAGGTTTGGGAGGTCTTTGAGGTCTAGAAGGCTCTGGATGGCAGGCTTATGAGGTCTGGAAGGCTTGGCCTAGTAGGTTTGGGAGGTCTTTGAGGTCTATTAGGTCTCGGATGGTAGGCTTATGAGGTCTGGAAGGCTTGGCCAAGTAGGTTTGGGAGGTCTTTGAGGTCTAGAAGGCACTGGATGGGAGGCTTATGCGGTCTGGAAGGCTTGGCCAAGTAGGTTTGGGAGGTCTTTGAGGTCTAGAAGGCTCTGGATGGGAGGCTTATGCGGTCTGGAAGGCTTGGCCAAGTAGGTTTGGGAGGTCTTTGAGGTCTAGAAGGCTCTGGATGGGAGGCTTATGAGGTCTGGAAGGCTTGGCCAAGTAGGTTTGGGAGGTCTTTGAGGTCTAGAAGGCTCTGGATGGGAGGCTTATGCGGTCTGGAAGGCTTGGCCAAGTAGGTTTGGGAGGTCTTTGAGGTCTAGAAGGCACTGGATGGTAGGCTTATGAGGTCTGGAAGGCTTGGCCAAGTAGGTTTGGGAGGTCTTTGAGGTCTAGAAGGCACTGGATGGTAGGCTTATGAGGTCTGGAAGGCTTGGCCAAGTAGGTTTGGGAGGTCTTTGAGGTCTAGAAGGCACTGGATGGTAGGCTTATGAGGTCTGGAAGGCTTGGCCAAGTAGGTTTGGGAGGTCTTTGAGGTCTAGAAGGCTCTGGATGGCAGGCTTATGAGGTCTGGAAGGCTTGGCCAAGTAGGTTTGGGAGGTCTTTGAGGTCTAGAAGGCTCTGGATGGCAGGCTTATGAGGTCTGGAAGGCTTGACCTAGTAGGTTTGGGAGGTCTTTGAGGTCTATTAGGTCTCGAATTGTAGGCTTATGAGGTCTGGAAGGCTTGGCCAAGTAGGTTTGGGAGGTCTTTGAGGTCTAGAAGGCACTGGATGGTAGGCTTATGAGGTCTGGAAGGCTTGGCCTAGTAGGTTTGGGAGGTCTTTGAGGTCTAGAAGGCTCTGGATGGGAGGCTTATGCGGTCTGGAAGGCTTGGCCAAGTAGGTTTGGGAGGTCTTTGAGGTCTAGAAGGCTCTGGATGGGAGGCTTATGCGGTCTGGAAGGCTTGGCCAAGTAGGTTTGGGAGGTCTTTGAGGTCTAGAAGGCTCTGGATGGCAGGCTTATGAGGTCTGGAAGGCTTGGCCTAGTAGGTTTGGGAGGTCTTTGAGGTCTATTAGGTCTCGGATGGTAGGCTTATGAGGTCTGGAAGGCTTGGCAAAGTAGGTTTGGGAGGTCTTTGAGGTCTAGAAGGCACTGGATGGTAGGCTTATGAGGTCTGGAAGGCTTGGCCTAGTAGGTTTGGGAGGTCTTTGAGGTCTAGAAGGCTCTGGATGGGAGGCTTATGCGGTCTGGAAGGCTTGGCCAAGTAGGTTTGGGAGGTCTTTGAGGTCTAGAAGGCTCTGGATGGGAGGCTTATGCGGTCTGGAAGGCTTGGCCAAGTAGGTTTGGGAGGTCTTTGAGGTCTAGAAGGCTCTGGATGGGAGGCTTATGAGGTCTGTAAGGCTTGGCCAAGTAGGTTTGGGAGGTCTTTGAGGTCTAGAAGGCACTGGATGGTAGGCTTATGAGGTCTGGAAGGCTTGGCCTAGTAGGTTTGGGAGGTCTTTGAGGTCTAGAAGGCTCTGGATGGGAGGCTTATGCGGTCTGGAAGGCTTGGCCAAGTAGGTTTGGGAGGTCTTTGAGGTCTAGAAGGCTCTGGATGGCAGGCTTATGAGGTCTGGAAGGCTTGGCCTAGTAGGTTTGGGAGGTCTTTGAGGTCTATTAGGTCTCGGATGGTAGGCTTATGAGGTCTGGAAGGCTTGGCCAAGTAGGTTTGGGAGGTCTTTGAGGTCTAGAAGGCACTGGATGGGAGGCTTATGCGGTCTGGAAGGCTTGGCCAAGTAGGTTTGGGAGGTCTTTGAGGTCTAGAAGGCTCTGGATGGGAGGCTTATGCGGTCTGGAAGGCTTGGCCAAGTAGGTTTGGGAGGTCTTTGAGGTCTAGAAGGCTCTGGATGGCAGGCTTATGAGGTCTGGAAGGCTTGGCCTAGTAGGTTTGGGAGGTCTTTGAGGTCTATTAGGTCTCGGATGGTAGGCTTATGAGGTCTGGAAGGCTTGGCCAAGTAGGTTTGGGAGGTCTTTGAGGTCTAGAAGGCACTGGATCGTAGGCTTATGAGGTCTGGAAGGCTTGGCCTAGTAGGTTTGGGAGGTCTTTGAGGTCTAGAAGGCTCTGGTTGATAGGCTTATGAGGTCTGGAAGGCTTGGCCTAGTAGGTTTGGGAGGTCTTTGAGGTCTAGAAGGCTCTGGTTGGTGGGCTTATGAGGTCTGGAAGGCTTGGCCAAGTAGGTTTGGGAGGTCTTTGAGGTCTAGAAGGCTCTGGATGGTAGGCTTATGAGGTCTGGAAGGCTTGGCCAAGTAGGTTTGGGAGGTCTTTGAGGTCTAGAAGGCTCTGGATGGGAGGCTTATGAGGTCTGGAAGGCTTGGCCAAGTAGGTTTGGGAGGTCTTTGAGGTCTAGAAGGCTCTGGATGGTAGGCTTATGAGGTCTGGAAGGCTTGGCCAAGTAGGTTTGGGAGGTCTTTGAGGTCTAGAAGGCTCTGGATGGGAGGCTTATGAGGTCTGGAAGGCTTGGCCTAGTAGGTTTGGGAGGTCTTTGAGGTCTAGAAGGCTCTAGATGGGAGGCTTATGCGGTCTGGAAGGCTTGGCCAAGTAGGTTTGGGAGGTCTTTGAGGTCTAGAAGGCTCTGGATGGGAGGCTTATGAGGTCTGGAAGGCTTGGCCTAGTAGGTTTGGGAGGTCTTTGAGGTCTAGAAGGCTCTGGATGGGAGGCTTATGAGGTCTGGAAGGCTTGGCCAAGTAGGTTTGGGAGGTCTTTGAGGTCTAGAAGGCTCTGGATGGCAGGCTTATGCGGTCTGGAAGGCTTGGCCAAGTAGGTTTGGGACGTCTTTGAGGTCTAGAAGGCTCTGGATGGGAGGCTTATGAGGTCTGTAAGGCTTGGCCAAGTAGGTTTGGGAGGTCTTTGAGGTCTAGAAGGCTCTGGATGGGAGGCTTATGCGGTCTGGAAGGCTTGGCCAAGTAGGTTTGGGAGGTCTTTGAGGTCTAGAAGGCACTGGATGGTAGGCTTATGCGGTCTGGAAGGCTTGGCCAAGTAGGTTTGGGAGGTCTTTGAGGTCTAGAAGGCTCTGGATGGGAGGCTTATGCGGTCTGGAAGGCTTGGCCAAGTAGGTTTGGGAGGTCTTTGAGGTCTAGAAGGCTCTGGATGGCAGGCTTATGAGGTCTGGAAGGCTTGGCCTAGTAGGTTTGGGAGGTCTTTGAGGTCTATTAGGTCTCGGATGGTAGGCTTATGAGGTCTGGAAGGCTTGGCCAAGTAGGTTTGGGAGGTCTTTGAGGTCTAGAAGGCACTGGATGGGAGGCTTATGCGGTCTGGAAGGCTTGGCCAAGTAGGTTTGGGAGGTCTTTGAGGTCTAGAAGGCTCTGGATGGGAGGCTTATGCGGTCTGGAAGGCTTGGCCAAGTAGGTTTGGGAGGTCTTTGAGGTCTAGAAGGCTCTGGATGGGAGGCTTATGAGGTCTGTAAGGCTTGGCCAAGTAGGTTTGGGAGGTCTTTGAGGTCTAGAAGGCACTGGATGGTAGGCTTATGAGGTCTGGAAGGCTTGGCCTAGTAGGTTTGGGAGGTCTTTGAGGTCTAGAAGGCTCTGGATGGGAGGCTTATGCGGTCTGGAAGGCTTGGCCAAGTAGGTTTGGGAGGTCTTTGAGGTCTAGAAGGCTCTGGATGGCAGGCTTATGAGGTCTGGAAGGCTTGGCCTAGTAGGTTTGGGAGGTCTTTGAGGTCTATTAGGTCTCGGATGGTAGGCTTATGAGGTCTGGAAGGCTTGGCCAAGTAGGTTTGGGAGGTCTTTGAGGTCTAGAAGGCACTGGATGGTAGGCTTATGAGGTCTGGAAGGCTTGGCCTAGTAGGTTTGGGAGGTCTTTGAGGTCTAGAAGGCTCTGGTTGGTAGGCTTATGAGGTCTGGAAGGCTTGGCCTAGTAGGTTTGGGAGGTCTTTGAGGTCTAGAAGGCTCTGGATGGGAGGCTTATGCGGTCTGGAAGGCTTGGCCAAGTAGGTTTGGGAGGTCTTTGAGGTCTAGAAGGCTCTGGATGGCAGGCTTATGAGGTCTGGAAGGCTTGGCCAAGTAGGTTTGGGAGGTCTTTGAGGTCTAGAAGGCTCTGGATGGGAGGCTTATGCGGTCTGGAAGGCTTGGCCAAGTAGGTTTGGGAGGTCTTTGAGGTCTAGAAGGCTCTGGATGGGAGGCTTATGCGGTCTGGAAGGCTTGGCCAAGTAGGTGTGGGAGGTCTTTGAGGTCTAGAAGGCTCTGGATGGGAGGCTTATGCGGTCTGGAAGGCTTGGCCAAGTAGGTTTGGGAGGTCTTTGAGGTCTAGAAGGCTCTGGATGGGAGGCTTATGAGGTCTGTAAGGCTTGGCCAAGTAGGTTTGGGAGGTCTTTGAGGTCTAGAAGGCACTGGATGGTAGGCTTATGAGGTCTGGAAGGCTTGGCCTAGTAGGTTTGGGAGGTCTTTGAGGTCTAGAAGGCTCTGGATGGGAGGCTTATGCGGTCTGGAAGGCTTGGCCAAGTAGGTTTGGGAGGTCTTTGAGGTCTAGAAGGCTCTGGATGGGAGGCTTATGCGGTCTGGAAGGCTTGGCCAAGTAGGTTTGGGAGGTCTTTGAGGTCTAGAAGGCTCTGGATGGGAGGCTTATGCGGTCTGGAAGGCTTGGCCAAGTAGGTTTGGGAGGTCTTTGAGGTCTAGAAGGCTCTGGATGGCAGGCTTATGAGGTCTGGAAGGCTTGGCCAAGTAGGTTTGGGAGGTCTTTGAGGTCTAGAAGGCTCTGGATGGGAGGCTTATGAGGTCTGTAAGGCTTGGCCAAGTAGGTTTGGGAGGTCTTTGAGGTCTAGAAGGCTCTGGATGGCAGGCTTATGAGGTCTGGAAGGCTCGGCCTAGTAGGTTTGGGAGGTCTTTGAGGTCTATTAGGTCTCGGATGGTAGGCTTATGAGGTCTGGAAGGCTTGGCCAAGTAGGTTTGGGAGGTCTTTGAGGTCTAGAAGGCACTGGATGGTAGGCTTATGAGGTCTGGAAGGCTTGGCCTAGTAGGTTTGGGAGGTCTTTGAGGTCTAGAAGGCTCTGGATGGTAGGCTTATGAGGTCTGGAAGGCTTGGCCAAGTAGGCCTGAAAGATCTTGAGGTCTAGAAGGCTCTGGATGGGAGGCTTATGAGGTCTGTAAGGCTTGGCCAAGTAGGTTTGGGAGGTCTTTGAGGTCTAGAAGGCTCTGGATGGGAGGCTTATGCGGTCTGGAAGGCTTGGCCAAGTAGGTTTGGGAGGTCTTTGAGGTCTAGAAGGCTCTGGATGGGAGGCTTATGCGGTCTGGAAGGCTTGGCCAAGTAGGTTTGGGAGGTCTTTGAGGTCTAGAAGGCTCTGGATGGCAGGCTTATGAGGTCTGGAAGGCTTGGCCAAGTAGGTTTGGGAGGTCTTTGAGGTCTAGAAGGCTCTGGATGGGAGGCTTATGAGGTCTGTAAGGCTTGGCCAAGTAGGTTTGGGAGGTCTTTGAGGTCTAGAAGGCTCTGGATGGCAGGCTTATGAGGTCTGGAAGGCTCGGCCTAGTAGGTTTGGGAGGTCTTTGAGGTCTAGAAGGCTCTGGATGGCAGGCTTATGAGGTCTGGAAGGCTTGGCCAAGTAGGTTTGGGAGGTCTTTGAGGTCTAGAAGGCTCTGGATGGGAGGCTTATGCGGTCTGGAAGGCTTGGCCAAGTAGGTTTGGGAGGTCTTTGAGGTCTAGAAGGCTCTGGATGGCAGGCTTATGAGGTCTGGAAGGCTTGGCCAAGTAGGTTTGGGAGGTCTTTGAGGTCTAGAAGGCTCTGGATGGCAGGCTTATGAGGTCTGGAAGGCTTGGCCAAGTAGGTTTGGGAGGTCTTTGAGGTCTAGAAGGCTCTGGATGGCAGGCTTATGAGGTCTGGAAGGCTCGGCCTAGTAGGTTTGGGAGGTCTTTGAGGTCTATTAGGTCTCGGATGGTAGGCTTATGAGGTCTGGAAGGCTTGGCCAAGTAGGTTTGGGAGGTCTTTGAGGTCTAGAAGGCACTGGATGGTAGGCTTATGAGGTCTGGAAGGCTTGGCCTAGTAGGTTTGGGAGGTCTTTGAGGTCTAGAAGGCTCTGGTTGGTAGGCTTATGAGGTCTGGAAGGCTTGGCCTAGTAGGTTTGGGAGGTCTTTGAGGTCTAGAAGGCTCTGGATGGGAGGCTTATGCGGTCTGGAAGGCTTGGCCAAGTAGGTTTGGGAGGTCTTTGAGGTCTATTAGGTCTCGGATGGTAGGCTTATGAGGTCTGGAAGGCTTGGCCAAGTAGGTTTGGGAGGTCTTTGAGGTCTAGAAGGCTCTGGTTGGTAGGCTTATGAGGTCTGGAAGGCTTGGCCTAGTAGGTTTGGGAGGTCTTTGAGGTCTAGAAGGCTCTGGATGGCAGGCTTATGAGGTCTGGAAGGCTTGGCCTAGTAGGTTTGGGAGGTCTTTGAGGTCTATTAGGTCTCGGATGGTAGGCTTATGAGGTCTGGAAGGCTTGGCCAAGTAGGTTTGGGAGGTCTTTGAGGTCTAGAAGGCTCTGGTTGGTAGGCTTATGAGGTCTGGAAGGCTTGGCGTAGTAGGTTTGGGAGGTCTTTGAGGTCTAGAAGGCTCTGGATGGTAGGCTTATGAGGTCTGGAAGGCTTGGCCAAGTAGGCCTGAAAGATCTTGAGGTCTAGAAGGCTCTGGATGGGAGGCTTATGAGGTCTGGAAGGCTTGGCCTAGTAGGTTTGGGAGGTCTTTGAGGTCTAGAAGGCTCTGGATGGTAGGCTTATGAGGTCTGGAAGGCTTGGCCAAGTAGGTTTGGGAGGTCTTTGAGGTCTAGAAGGCACTGGATGGTAGGCTTATGAGGTCTGGAAGGCTTGGCCAAGTAGGTTTGGGAGGTCTTTGAGGTCTAGAAGGCTCTGGTTGGTAGGCTTATGAGGTCTGGAAGGCTTGGCGTAGTAGGTTTGGGAGGTCTTTGAGGTCTAGAAGGCTCTGGATGGTAGGCTTATGAGGTCTGGAAGGCTTGGCCAAGTAGGCCTGAAAGATCTTGAGGTCTAGAAGGCTCTGGATGGGAGGCTTATGAGGTCTGGAAGGCTTGGCCTAGTAGGTTTGGGAGGTCTTTGAGGTCTAGAAGGCTCTGGATGGTAGGCTTATGAGGTCTGGAAGGCTTGGCCAAGTAGGTTTGGGAGGTCTTTGAGGTCTAGAAGGCACTGGATGGTAGGCTTATGAGGTCTGGAATGCTTGGCCTAGTAGGTTTGGGAGGTCTTTGAGGTCTAGAAGGCTCTGGATGGGAGGCTTATGAGGTCTGGAAGGCTTGGCCAAGTAGGTTTGGGAGGTCTTTGAGGTCTAGAAGGCTCTGATTGGTAGGCTTATGAGGTCTGGAAGGCTTGGCCAAGTAGGTTTGGGAGGTCTTTGAGGTCTAGAAGGCTCTGGATGGTAGGCTTATGAGGTCTGGAAGGCTTGGCCAAGTAGGTTTGGGAGGTCTTTGAGGTCTAGAAGGCGCTGGATGGTGGCTTATGAGGTCTGGAAGGCTTGGCCTAGTAGGTTTGGGAGGACTTTGAGGTCTAGAAGGTTCTGGATGGCAGGCTTATGAGGTCTGGAAGGCTTGGCCAAGTAGGTTTGGGAGGTCTTTGAGGTCTAGAAGGCTCTGGATGGTGGCTTATGCGGTCTGGAATGCTTGGCCTAGTAGGTTTGGGAGGTCTTTCAGGTCTAGAAGGCGCTGGATGGTAGGCTTATGAGGTCTGGAAGGCTTGGCCAAGTATGCCTGAAAGATCTTGAGGTCTAGAAGGCTCTGGATGGGAGGCTCATGAAGTCTGGAAGACTTGGCCTAGTAGGTTTGGGAGGTCTTTGAGGTCTAGGAGGTCTCGGATGGTAGGCTTATGAGGTCTGGAAGGCTTGGCCAAGTAGGTTTGGGAGGTCTTTGAGGTCTAGAAGGCTCTGGATGGGAGGCTTATGAGGTCTGGAAGGCTTGGCCAAGTAGGTTTGGGAGGTCTTTGAGGTCTAGAAGGCTCTGGATGGTGGCTTATGAGGTCTGGAAGGCTTGGCCTAGTAGGTTTGGGAGGACTTTGAGGTCTAGAAGGTTCTGGATGGCAGGCTTATGAGGTCTGGAAGGCTTGGCCTAGTAGGTTCGGGAGGTCTTTGAGGTCTAGAAGGCTCTGGATGGTAGGCTTATGAGGTCTGGAAGGCTTGGCCTAGTAGGTTTGGGAGGTCTTTGAGGTCTAGAAGGCTCTGGATGGGAGGCTTATGAGGTCTGGAGGGCTTGGCCAAGTAGGTTTGGGAGGTCTTTGAGGTCTAGAAGGCACTGGATGGTAGGCTTATGAGGTCTGGAAGGCTTGGCCAAGTAGGTTTGGGAGGTCTTTGAGGTCTAGAAGGCACTGGATGGTAGGCTTATGAGGTCTGGAAGGCTTGGCCTAGTAGGTTCGGGAGGTCTTTGAGGTCTAGAAGGCTCTGGATGGTAGGCTTATGAGGTCTGGAAGGCTTGGCCAAGTAGGTTTGGGAGGTCTTTGAGGTCTAGAAGGCTATGGATGGTAGGCTTATGAGGTCTGGAAGGCTTGGCCAAGTAGGTTTGGGAAGACTTTGAGGTCTAGAAGGTTCTGGATGGCAGGCTTATGAGGTCTGGAAGGCTTGGCCTAGTAGGTTTGGGAGGTCTTTGAGGTCTAGAAGGCTCTGGATGGCAGGCTTATGAGGTCTGGAAGGCTTGGCCAAGTAGGTTTGGGAGGACTTTGAGGTCTAGAAGGTTCTGGATGGCAGGCTTATGAGGTCTGGAAGGCTTGGCCTAGTAGGTTTGGGAGGTCTTTGAGGTCTAGAAGGTTCTGGATGGCAGGCTTATGAGGTCTGGAAGGCTTGGCCAAGTAGGTTTGGGAGGACTTTGAGGTCTAGAAGGTTCTGGATGGCAGGCTTATGAGGTCTGGAAGGCTTGGCCTAGTAGGTTTGGGAGGTCTTTGAGGTCTAGAAGGCTCTGGATGGCAGGCTTATGAGGTCTGGAAGGCTTGGCCAAGTAGGTTTGGGAGGTCTTTGAGGTCTAGAAGGTTCTGGATGGCAGGCTTATGAGGTCTGGAAGGCTTGGCCTAGTAGGTTTGGGAGGACTTTGAGGTCTAGAAGGTTCTGGATGGCAGGCTTATGAGGTCTGGAAGGCTTGGCGTAGTAGGTTTGGGAGGTCTTTGAGGTCTAGAAGGCTCTGGATGGTAGGCTTATGAGGTCTGGAAGGCTTGGCGTAGTAGGTTTGGGAGGTCTTTGAGGTCTAGAAGGTTCTGGATGGCAGGCTTATGAGGTCTGGAAGGCTTGGCGTAGTAGGTTTGGGAGGTCTTTGAGGTCTAGAAGGCTCTGGATGGTAGGCTTATGAGGTCTGGAAGGCTTGGCCAAGTAGGCCTGAAAGATCTTGAGGTCTAGAAGGCTCTGGATGGGAGGCTTATGAGGTCTGGAAGGCTTGGCCTAGTAGGTTTGGGAGGTCTTTGAGGTCTAGAAGGCTCTGGATGGTAGGCTTATGAGGTCTGGAAGGCTTGGCCAAGTAGGTTTGGGAGGTATTTGAGGTCTAGAAGGCACTGGATGGTAGGCTTATGAGGTCTGGAAGGCTTGGCCAAGTAGGTTTGGGAGGTCTTTGAGGTCTAGAAGGCTCTGGTTGGTAGGCTTATGAGGTCTGGAAGGCTTGGCGTAGTAGGTTTGGGAGGTCTTTGAGGTCTAGAAGGCTCTGGATGGTAGGCTTATGAGGTCTGGAAGGCTTGGCCAAGTAGGCCTGAAAGATCTTGAGGTCTAGAAGGCTCTGGATGGGAGGCTTATGAGGTCTGGAAGGCTTGGCCTAGTAGGTTTGGGAGGTCTTTGAGGTCTAGAAGGCTCTGGATGGTAGGCTTATGAGGTCTGGAAGGCTTGGCCAAGTAGGTTTGGGAGGTCTTTGAGGTCTAGAAGGCACTGGATGGTAGGCTTATGAGGTCTGGAATGCTTGGCCTAGTAGGTTTGGGAGGTCTTTGAGGTCTAGAAGGCGCTGGATGGTAGGCTTATGAGGTCTGGAAGGCTTGGCCAAGTAGGTTTGGGAGGTCTTTGAGGTCTAGAAGGCTCTGGTTGGTAGGCTTATGAGGTCTGGAAGGCTTGGCCAAGTAGGTTTGGGAGGTCTTTGAGGTCTAGAAGGCTCTGGATGGTAGGCTTATGAGGTCTGGAAGGCTTGGCCAAGTAGGTTTGGGAGGTCTTTGAGGTCTAGAAGGCGCTGGATGGTGGCTTATGAGGTCTGGAAGGCTTGGCCTAGTAGGTTTGGGAGGACTTTGAGGTCTAGAAGGTTCTGGATGGCAGGCTTATGAGGTCTGGAAGGCTTGGCCAAGTAGGTTTGGGAGGTCTTTGAGGTCTAGAAGGCTCTGGATGGTGGCTTATGCGGTCTGGAATGCTTGGCCTAGTAGGTTTGGGAGGTCTTTGAGGTCTAGAAGGCTCTGGATGGTAGGCTTATGAGGTCTGGAATGCTTGGCCTAGTAGGTTTGGGAGGTCTTTGAGGTCTAGAAGGCGCTGGATGGTAGGCTTATGAGGTCTGGAAGGCTTGGCCAAGTAGGTTTGGGAGGACTTTGAGGTCTAGAAGGTTCTGGATGGCAGGCTTATGAGGTCTGGAAGGCTTGGCCTAGTAGGTTCGGGAGGTCTTTGAGGTCTAGAAGGCTCTGGATGGTAGGCTTATGAGGTCTGGAAGGCTTGGCCTAGTAGGTTTGGGAGGTCTTTGAGGTCTAGAAGGCTCTGGATGGGAGGCTTATGAGGTCTGGAGGGCTTGGCCAAGTAGGTTTGGGAGGTCTTTGAGGTCTAGAAGGCACTGGATGGTAGGCTTATGAGGTCTGGAAGGCTTGGCCTAGTAGGTTTGGGAGGTCTTTGAGGTCTAGAAGGCTCTGGATGGCAGGCTTATGAGGTCTGGAAGGCTTGGCCAAGTAGGTTTGGGAGGACTTTGAGGTCTAGAAGGTTCTGGATGGCAGGCTTATGAGGTCTGGAAGGCTTGGCCTAGTAGGTTTGGGAGGTCTTTGAGGTCTAGAAGGTTCTGGATGGCAGGCTTATGAGGTCTGGAAGGCTTGGCCAAGTAGGTTTGGGAGGACTTTGAGGTCTAGAAGGCTCTGGATGGCAGGCTTATGAGGTCTGGAAGGCTTGGCCTAGTAGGTTTGGGAGGTCTTTGAGGTCTAGAAGGCTCTGGATGGCAGGCTTATGAGGTCTGGAAGGCTTGGCCTAGTAGGTTTGGGAGGTCTTTGAGGTCTAGAAGGCTCTGGATGGCAGGCTTATGAGGTCTGGAAGGCTTGGCCTAGTAGGTTTGGGAGGTCTTTGAGGTCTAGAAGGTTCTGGATGGCAGGCTTATGAGGTCTGGAAGGCTTGGCCAAGTAGGTTTGGGAGGACTTTGAGGTCTAGAAGGTTCTGGATGGCAGGCTTATGAGGTCTGGAAGGCTTGGCCTAGTAGGTTTGGGAGGTCTTTGAGGTCTAGAAGGCTCTGGATGGCAGGCTTATGAGGTCTGGAAGGCTTGGCCTAGTAGGTTTGGGAGGTCTTTGAGGTCTAGAAGGCTCTGGATGGTAGGCTTATGAGGTCTGGAAGGCTTGGCCAAGTAGGTTTGGGAGGTCTTTGAGGTCTAGAAGGTTCTGGATGGCAGGCTTATGAGGTCTGGAAGGCTTGGCCTAGTAGGTTTGGGAGGACTTTGAGGTCTAGAAGGTTCTGGATGGCAGGCTTATGAGGTCTGGAAGGCTTGGCCTAGTAGGTTTGGGAGGTCTTTGAGGTCTAGAAGGCTCTGGATGGTAGGCTTATGAGGTCTGGAAGGCTTGGCCTAGTAGGTTTGGGATGTCTTTGAGGTCTAGAAGGCTCTGGATGGGAGGCTTATGAGGTCTGGAAGGCTTGGCCAAGTAGGTTTGGGAGGTCTTTGAGGTCTAGAAGGCTATGGATGGTAGGCTTATGAGGTCTGGAAGGCTTGGCCAAGTAGGTTTGGGAGGTCTTTGAGGTCTAGAAGGCTCTGGATGGTAGGCTTATGAGGTCTGGAAGGCTTGGCCAAGTAGGTTTGGGAGGTCTTTGAGGTCTAGAAGGCTCTGGATGGTAGGCTTATGAGGTCTGGAAGGCTTGGCCAAGTAGGTTTGGGAGGTCTTTGAGGTCTAGAAGGCTATGGATGGTAGGCTTATGAGGTCTGGAAGGCTTGGCCACGTAGGTTTGGGAGGTCTTTGAGGTCTAGAAGGCACTGGATGGTAGGCTTATGAGGTCTGGAAGGCTTGGCCTAGTAGGTTTGGGAGGTCTTTGAGGTCTAGAAGGCTCTGGATGGGAGGCTTATGAGGTCTGGAAGGCTTGGCCAAGTAGGTTTGGGAGGTCTTTGAGGTCTAGAAGGCTCTGGATGGTAGGCTTATGAGGTCTGGAAGGCTTGGCCAAGTAGGTTTGGGAGGTCTTTGAGGTCTAGAAGGATCTGGATGGTAGGCTTATGAGGTCTGGAAGGCTTGGCCA
Source organism: Caenorhabditis sinica (assembly GCA_963932045.1). Classification (NCBI taxonomy): domain Eukaryota; kingdom Metazoa; phylum Nematoda; class Chromadorea; order Rhabditida; family Rhabditidae; genus Caenorhabditis; species Caenorhabditis sinica. The sequence continues at coordinate 29,481,518 of OZ009938.1, forward strand.
AGTAGGTTTGGGAGGTCTTTGAGGTCTAGGAGGTCTCGGATGGTAGGCTTATCAGGCCTTGAAGGCTTGGCCAAGTAGGTTTGGGAGGTCTTTGAGGTCTAGAAGGCTCTGGATGGTAGGCTTATGAGGTCTGGAAGGCTTGGCCAAGTAGGCCTGAAAGATCTTGAGGTCTAGGAGGCTCTGGATGGGAGGCTTATGAGGTCTGGAAAGCTTGGCCAAGTAGGTTTGGGAGGTCTTTGAGGTCTAGAAGGCTCTGGATGGTAGGCTTATGAGGTCTGGAAGGCTTGGCCAAGTAGGTTTGGGAGGTCTTTGAGGTCTAGAAGGATCTGGATGGTAGGCTTATGAGGTCTGGAAGGCTTGGCCAAGTAGGTTTGGGAGGTCTTTGAGGTCTAGGAGGTCTCGGATGGTAGGCTTATCAGGCCTTGAAGGCTTGGCCAAGTAGGTTTGGGAGGTCTTTGAGGTCTAGAAGGATCTGGATGGTAGGCTTATGAGGTCTGGAAGGCTTGGCCAAGTAGGTTTGGGAGGTCTTTGAGGTCTAGGAGGTCTCGGATGGTAGGCTTATCAGGCCTTGAAGGCTTGGCCAAGTAGGTTTGGGAGGTCTTTGAGGTCTAGAAGGCTCTGGATGGTAGGCTTATGAGGTCTGGAAGGCTTGGCCAAGTAGGTTTGGGAGGTCTTTGAGGTCTAGAAAGATCTGGATGGTAGGCTTATGAGGTCTGGAAGGCTTGGCCAAGTAGGTTTGGGAGGTCTTTGAGGTCTAGAAGGATCTGGATGGTAGGCTTATGAGGTCTGGAAGGCTTGGCCAAGTAGGTTTGGGAGGTCTTTGAGGTCTAGAAGGCTCTGGATGGTAGGCTTATGAGGTCTGGAAGGCTTGGCCAAGTAGGTTTGGGAGGTCTTTGAGGTCTAGGAGGTCTCGGATGGTAGGCTTATCAGGCCTTGAAGGCTTGGCCAAGTAGGTTTGGGAGGTCTTTGAGGTTCAGAAGGCTCTGGATGGTAGGCTTATGAGGTCTGGAAGGCTTGGCCAAGTAGGTTTGGGAGGTCTTTGAGGTCTAGAAAGATCTGGATGGTAGGCTTATGAGGTCTGGAAGGCTTGGCCAAGTAGGTTTGGGAGGTCTTTGAGGTCTAGAAGGCTCTGGATGGTAGGCTTATGAGGTCTGGAAGGCTTGGCCAAGTAGGTTTGGGAAGTCTTTGAGGTCTAGAAGGATCTGGATGGTAGGCTTATGAGGTCTGGAAGGCTTGGCCAAGTAGGTTTGGGAGGTCTTTGAGGTCTAGGAGGTCTCGGATGGTAGGCTTATCAGGCCTTGAAGGCTTGGCCAAGTAGGTTTGGGAGGTCTTTGAGGTTCAGAAGGCTCTGGATGGTAGGCTTATGAGGTCTGGAAGGCTTGGCCTAGTAGGTTTGGGAGGTCTTTGAGGTCTAGAAGGCTCTGGATGGTAGGCTTATGAGGTCTGGAAGGCTTGGCCAAGTAGGTTTGGGAGGTCTTTGAGGTCTAGGAGGTCTCGGATGGTAGGCTTATCAGGCCTTGAAGGCTTGGCCAAGTAGGTTTGGGAGGTCTTTGAGGTCTAGAAGGATCTGGATGGTAGGCTTATGAGGTCTGGAAGGCTTGGCCAAGTAGGTTTGGGAGGTCTTTGAGGTCTAGAAGGCTCTGGATGGTAGGCTTATGAGGTCTGGAAGGCTTGGCCAAATAGGTTTGGGAAGTCTTTGAGGTCTAGAAGGATCTGGATGGTAGGCTTATGAGGTCTGGAAGGCTTGGCCAAGTAGGTTTGGGAGGTCTTTGAGGTCTAGAAGGCTCTGGATGGTGGGCTTATGAGGTCTGGAAGGCTTGGCCAAGTAGGTTTGGGAGGTCTTTGAGGTCTAGAAGGCTCTGGATGGTAGGCTTATGAGGTCTGGAAGGCTTGGCCAAGTAGGCCTGAAAGATCTTGAGGTCTAGGAGGCTCTGGATGGGAGGCTTATGAGGTCTGGAAGGCTTGGCCAAGTAGGTTTGGGAGGTCTTTGAGGTCTAGAAAGATCTGGATGGTAGGCTTATGAGGTCTGGAAGGCTTGGCCAAGTAGGTTTGGGAGGTCTTTGAGGTCTAGAAGGCTCTGGATGGTAGGCTTATGAGGTCTGGAAGGCTTGGCCAAGTAGGCCTGAAAGATCTTGAGGACTAGGAGGCTCTGGATGGGAGGCTTATGAGGTATGGAAGGCTTGGCCAAGTAGGTTTGGGAGGTCTTTGAGGTCTAGAAAGATCTGGATGGTAGGCTTATGAGTTCTGGAAGGCTTGGCCAAGTAGGTTTGGGAGGTCTTTGAGGTCTAGGAGGTCTCGGATGGTAGGCTTATCAGGCCTGGAAGGCTTGGCCAAGTAGGTTTGGGAGGTCTTTGAGGTCTAGGAGGTCTCGGATGGTAGGCTTATGAGGTCTGGAAGGCTTGGCCAAGTAGGTTTGGGAGGTCTTTGAGGTCTAGAAAGATCTGGATGGTAGGCTTATGAGGTCTGGAAGGCTTGGCCAAGTAGGCCTGAAAGATCTTGAGGTCTAGAAGGCTCTGGATGAGAGGCTTATGAGGTCTGGAAGGCTTGGCCAAGTAGGTTTGGGAGGTCTTTGAGGTCTAGAAAGATCTGGATGGTAGGCTTATGAGGTCTGGAAGGCTTGGCCAAGTAGGTTTGGGAGGTCTTTGAGGTCTAGAAGGCTCTGGATGGTAGGCTTATGAGGTCTGGAAGGCTTGGCCAAGTAGGTTTGGGAGGTCTTTGAGGTCTAGAAGGCTCTGGATGGTAGGCTTATGAGGTCTGGAAGGCTTGGCCAAGTAGGTTTGGGAGGTCTTTGAGGTCTAGAAGGCTCTGGATGGTAGGCTTATGAGGCCTGGAAGGCTTGGCCAAGTAGGTTTGGGAGGTCTTTGAGGTCTAGAAGGCTCTGGATGGTAGGCCTCCCAAACTTACTAGGCCAAGCCTTCCAGACCTCATAAGCCTACTATCCAGAGCCTTCTAGACCTCAAAGCCCTCCCAAACCGACATGACCAAGCCTTCCAGACCTCATAAGCCTACCATCCAGAGCCTTCTAGACCTCAAGATCTTTCAGGCCTACTTGGCCAAGCCTTCCAGACCTCATAAGCCTACTGTGATAGTCTAGCCACGCCCACTCCCTTCGGGAGAGGTCTCGCTTTCTCTGTGCATCTTCTCTCTCTTCTCGGGAGACTCGTTTGCCTCCCGCATATTCAGTCTTGACTAAGGACCCGAGACCGAACACTCGTCTCGTGGATTTTCTCTTATTATGTGATTCATAGGCCTAGTTTTATATGTTTAACATCATCCCTTTGTTTCTTGTCTAGAACATTGATTGTATAAGACTACACCATAAGATTCCTCAATAATAACGATATAAGAGAATAACCATGTTATTTGTGAGGAGAAGAAGAAAGTGGAAGGATAACAAGGTTCCCCAACAACATCAGGGAAAACCTTTTGTATTATCAAATGGAGGTCCCACATTGAGCTCGAAAAACGATCGCAGGATTCACTGAGAAAGTTTTGAGTGCTAATTTCCCACTTTTCTTCTCACAAGAACACCTCTAGGTAGACAAGAGGTTAGGTCCTAGTCATACTCAGCACTATTCAGTTCCATGTCACCTTGCGAAGGCGTTCACAGTGCGCGTGATCAAAAAGGGATTCAGAGTTTTCCAAGCATCAGCATTGGAAAAGAGAAGTCATGAGCTCTTTTCCACACTAGTGAAACCCTCTGTTCTTATTCTACCAACAGGGCAATCCAAGGGACCCCGAGTTTTCCCTTTGTTTGTAATCTACGGCGCAATCAATCGTATCTTGACGGTAATGTATCCCGTTTGAGGTACGGCTTTTTGGACAAGACTGTGCTGAATAAAACAAGCATAGAAAGTTATGTAAGGGGTTGAAACCGTTTTTTTTTGCCTTATTAACGGTCTTCGAGAAAATCAACTTTTTGTCAAAATTTCACGAAATCTGAAATTTTCATCTTCAAAAGGCCATAACTTGGTTTGTTCTTGACGGATTTTTGCAAACTAAAATGGTTCATGAAGATAAAATATTCAAAAATGTAATTCTGAAAACAATTATGTTTTATCTATTTGTGTAAAAAAGTTATTCATCAAAAATCATGAGTGCCAAAGTACCAAGGATGGCCTAAAATTTTTTAAGGAGTGGAACATTTTCTGGATTTAACTTAAAATGAAAGCCCGGGTTAGATTTAGTATAAAAACCCAATTTGTTATAGGGGTAACCGTCCAAATTTGAAAAATAATTTTGATTTAATAAAGTTTCATTTTGACATTTTTTGAGAAATTTGAAATTCCTCACAATTTTTGCATTGAACTTTGGAAGATTGTTTTAGAACCAAAATATTCAAAATTTGAGCTCTTTAATGAACTTTAAATCGTAGGATTTGCTCAAGTTTGAAGCATTTTATGACCGTTTGAAGTTGGAAGCCTGATTTTGAGGTGCCCTCTGAAAGTCGAAAAATGAAAATGATCCTAGAGCTTTGAAACTTTCTGCATTTTGTAGATAATTTGAATACAAAACATATTGTCAACTGCAACTTTTTTCCATCTCTTCATCCTCGTTCGTAAAATTGCGAAGTATAATGTCGAGCCCATCAGAATGGCGACTTTCTCCTTTTGATATTTTGCAAAGGAGGAGGAAGAGATGGAAAAAAGTTGCAGTTGACAATATGTTTTGTATTCAAATTATCTACAAAATGCAAAAAGTTTCAAAGCTCTAGGATTATTTTCATTTTTCGACTTTCAGAGGGCACCTCAAAATCAGGCTTCCAACTTCAAACGGTCATAAAATGCTTCAAACTTGAGCAAATCCTACGATTTAAAGTTCATTAAAGAGCTCAAATTTTGAATATTTTGGTTCTAAAACAATCTTCCAAAGTTCAATGCAAAAATTGTGAGGAATTTCAAATTTCTCAAAAAATGTCAAAATGAAACTTTATTAAATCAAAATTATTTTTCAAATTTGGACGGTTACCCCTATAACAAATTGGGTTTTTATACTAAATCTAACCCGGGCTTTCATTTTAAGTTAAATCCAGAAAATGTTCCACTCCTTAAAAAATTTTAGGCCATCCTTGGTACTTTGGCACTCATGATTTTTGATGAATAACTTTTTTACACAAATAGATAAAACATAATTGTTTTTAGAATTACATTTTTGAATGTTTTATCTTCATGAACCATTTTAGTTTGCAAAAATCCGTCAAGAACAAACCAAGTTATGGCCTTTTGAAGATGAAAATTTCAGATTTCGTGAAATTTTGACAAAAAGTTGATTTTCTCGAAGACCGTTAATAAGGCAAAAAAACGGTTTCAACCCCTTACATAACTTTTTATGCTTGTTTTATTCAGCACAGTCTTGTCCAAAAAGCCGTACCTCAAACGGGATACATTACCGTTTGGTTCTAGTTCATTTAATCTGTCCCCTCTAATTTTCATGTATTCACCCCCCTAGCACCTTAGAACCTCAACTAGTAAGTTAGTTAGATTCGTGGTGTAGTAAAGTCTAGGTTCCACTAAGATGACACCTGGTGGGAGTAGTCCCCATACGAACCAGCTCTTCACTCAGTCCGAGGATTCCAATGATATAAGACAAGGGGCACTTTATTGATACGGGTCGTGAGATACAGTGGATTCTTGATTTTAACGTCATCTGGAGGCCTAACGTCTTCTGAAGTGCTCCAAATAAAAATCAACTCAAAGCTTGATCATCGTCACATCATAAGGATTCCAATGATATAAGACAAGGGGCACTTTATTGATACGGGTCGTGAGATACAGTGGATTCTTGTTTTTAACGTCATCTGGAGGCCTAACGTCTTCTGAAGTGCTCCAAATAAAAATCGACTCAAATCTTGATCATCGTCACATCATAAGGATTCCAACGATATAAAACAAGGGGCACTTTATTGATACGGGTCGTGAGATACAGTGGATTCTTGTTTTTAAAGTCATCTGGAGGCCTAACGTCTTCTGAAGTGCTCCAAATAAAAATCGACTCAAAGCTTGATCATCGTCACATCATAAGGATTCCAATGATATAAAACAAGGGGCACTTTATTGATACGGGTCGTGAGATACAGTGGATTCTCGTTTTTAACGTCATCTGGAGGCCTAACGTCTTCTGAAGTGCTCCAAATAAAAATCGACTCAAAGCTTGATCATCGTCACATCATAAGGATTCCAACGATATAAAACAAGGGTCACTTTAGTCATACTGTTCGTGAGATTCATTGCATTCTCTATGTCCGCGCTATTCTGACGTCTTCAGATGACGTGGGAGCTTCTGACGACTTCAAAACCAAAAAATTCGGATTCCCCATGTCTTCTTACCCCAGAGTACACTTCAATTGACCAAACCACAAACAAATTGACCAAACTACAAACTACGAAAAAGGTTCTAGAAGCCGTAAACAAGAAACTAGGGCATCCACGTGGCGCCACCTGGCACCGCCCATCTGTGAGTTGGAGCTTTCAGAGGGGAAAAATTTGCAGTTTGCTCTCAGTTTTTGCTCCATAAACCTCCTAAAAGTGGTCCGATTATTGTCAAATTTTTTTTAATGGACATCTACTCTTCACGACAGATCGATTGATGTAAAAATTAAGGTATGTTTACTAGCAAAAAAATTGAGTTACATCTACTTTTATATTGAAAAACTTAAAAAATTCATAAAGTTCTCAATTTTTGAGATTTTTGTCTGATTTTCTGTAGACATGTAAAACAGATTCCGGTTGAATTTTTTAAAAACTTTTTACAAAAATGCCACGTCATGCCGACTTCCTACAACACTTATTTGAAGTAGGGTCAAAAATCCACGAAAGAAGAGCGAGAAAAGTTCAAATTTCTTGGAAATTGTAGGAAAAAGTTATGAAATCGGGAAGAGACTAAGGTTTCTCAATAGATTCAGTAAGAAAAGTATCAAAAAACAACATTTTTCAAGAAATTTCTCGAATTTTGGGCAAAAAAAATTACTAAAAAATTTTCTTCCAAAATTTCAAGAAAAATATCAATCATTCTCCTAGGAAAGAGCCATTGGTGGCAAATCATCAACAAGAGGAATCTTCTAAGATGGTTAACTGTCAATTCCAATCGAAATCAACAACAAACGGATGGAAATTCGGATGTAAAATGGCCCAAAATCGAGAGATGGAGTTTGAAAAGGATTGAGATGAGGACGATCGATTCGAAGGAGTGGAAGTCAGTTTATTTTTATTTTGTCCCTTAAGGACTGTTAGATTTTGAGCATTAGGTTTCAGGTGGTAAGTTTGGAGCGCGCGGAGGGAGGGAGTCCATTCAGATTACTGTACTTTGCTCTTGGGTTTAAGGGGACATGCACAGAGGTAAAAAGGGGATCTGCATCTGCGTAGATCCGACTTTACCTTGGTGGGGATGGGTATTAGGTATGGTTAGATGGTTTGGGCATAGATCGCTTAGAGTACTGCTGAATGACTTGGCTCTATTGTAGTATTAGATTTGCGAAGTTTCAGCGCTTTACTGATCACGGCACTAATGTTCACTTTCACAGAGAAAGGTGCCAACCAACATCCATTATCTTCCACTTTTCAGTTTTCTCATTCTTTTCTTTTCATTTCCCCTTTTTTCTTCACTTTTTTCATTGAACCAAGCTACAATAGAGCCAAACATAGTGAAGTGATTGGGTTAGGAAATAAGATAATGAGTTAAAAGGGGTACCTCAAAATGAGAGACATTCTGGCCTATAGCTGCATTATAGCTTGGCTTCAGAATCTATTTTCCAACATAATTTCAATTCTTTTTTTCGTTTTTTTTTGTGTAATCCGCTGGTCTTCACAATGGTCTTCACACAAAAAAAGGTAATGTAAAAAAGAAACCACAGTGTTAATACCGCACAAATTCAAAATGATCAGCAAGGAATCGACCGATGGAAGGTAAATAAAAAATAGTTTCATTGCAGGCTCTAGGTGTATGTTTTTTGTGTTATTTTCTTTTAAAGGCCGACCGAAAAGGATAAGAAGAATTTGAGGAAATGCAACCGATGGATTGCAATCAAATAAGGATGTTTAGTCCTGGTGGTTTGATTGCACTAGTCTTCAAGACTAGAGCTAGAGTTTTCATCAGATCTTCAGAAGATCTTTTGAAGTGTGTTGAACACACTGGTCAATTTGACCACTTGGACTTTTTCGTATACTTTTTGTGTTGTCTGGACTCTTTGTGTTTTTCAGATCTTCAATCATCTATGTCTCCTGGATGAACGATCACTTCAACAACTTCATATTCACTATGTAATAAATTTTTCAGCTTATCCATTCTCAGCAATCATTCAGTTGTCGATAAAGGAAAAGTCAATGAAAGAAATGCCTGTTCTCCATCAAAAACAACTTCACCAACTCCACCTCTGCTCCGGATTCACGTTTTGATTTCGGCTGGACTCCAATTCGTATCAGGTCACCATTATATCATAATCTTAAACTTTTCAGCACTTTCAGAAACATCCGGTGAGAAACCAATGCAGCAGGAACAGGGCAGTTTCTTTTTCCTTCTATTTACTACCATCACCATTTTTCTCTTCTGTTTCTGAATAGAAATCTTTTAAAAAACTAGTAAGCTTATCCATTTTTTAAATTCTCCAGTTCATCCTCTAAACTATCCATCTTCCTTTATTTTGAGACACCTCTGCGGATATCTAGAAATGCCTGAAAATTTTGGAATCCGCTGGTTACATCAATGTAACCAGCAGACTCCAAAATTTTCAGGCATTTCCAGATGCCCCCAGAAATGTCTATCACAAAAATTTCAAGAAATTCCAAATCTACGTGGTCTTGCGGTTTCCTTTTAAGATCTAAGACTTTAGCCTGTGACTTCTTTCGATTCCTCTTCTGGTATTTTTTATTTTTTATCTTTTTTGTGTGGGGGTATTTCGGTGGCCTAGTTTCAGGCATCCAGGCTTCGGCTGAAAAAGTAATACCTTCACACTTCTTCTCTTTTACTTTCTCATACTTGTGGTGCTCTGCTTTGTTGAGATTATGTCTTACATTTCCCAATTTTATAGATTTTATCTTTTTTTCTGTGTTGGTATTGTGGTAGCCGATTTATAGGCATCCAGGCTTCGGCTGAAAGTAATACCTACACACGCTCAAACTTTCTTCTTTTTCTTTCTTATCAGTGATCCAAAGGACAAAAACTAATGGAATGAGAACTTCTACAATGTTAAGAAGTTCCTGTTCCACTAGTTTTTGTCCTTTGTATCAGACCCATTCCACAATTCAAATCAATAGTTTGTTTTTTTTCAGCCGACTATCGTGTTCGTGAGATCTAACTACGTTGTCCAACAACTACATTTGTTTAAAGGTTGGTTTTTTTTTGTAGAAATTTCGAAAATTTTGAAGCCAAAAGCTATATGTTTTCCAAGTGAAATTTTTTGAAGTTCATCATAATTCTGAATATTTTTTCAGATGAGCAATGAACTGGATGTTTTGAAAATTGGAGGCGTCGTGGACGGATTCGAGATCACCGAAATGCTTGGCAAGGGAGCCTTTGGTGTTGTTATGGAGGCGGTGTCGGATTCGGACGAATCAGTTGCTTTAAAGTTCTCGCGAAACGATTGCATCGCATTCATCAACGAGGTGGAAACCTTGACTGCGCTGAAGGGAACCGGTCTTGCTCCGGAACTGATGCATGTTGGAGACTACAAGGGTCTCAAATACTTCCGTTAGTCCTAATCACGCTTGAATTGAAAGACAAAATTCGTTTTGCAGGAATGGAAGAATGCGTCGGGAGCATTCTTGATCTGACCCATATGACGATGCGTGGAGAACTGAATTCCACGGTGATTCAGAAGATACTGTTCCAAACCAACAATGCATTGCAAGCAATTCATGGACTCGGATACCTGCATCAGGATGTGAAGACGGAGAACATCTTCCTGTCTGCTCCCGACCACCGCAACACAGTTCGGGTCGTTTTGGGAGACTGGGGGTTGGCTGCCCGCCACACAAATGGGAAACGAGTCGAGGGAGACATCCGGCCAGGTGGAAACACCTGGTATTCGTCTGCAACGGCCAAAATGGGACACGAGTACACCGTTTTGGATGACTTGCTCATGCTGTCCTACTGCTCTTGGTCCTTCCAGAGTCTCGATGTTGACGAGTTCAGTGGAGAAGACTCGGTCGCCTACAAGATCAAATTGGTGAGTTTCTGAATGGGAATAAGCGGGAAAATGAGTTACTGATTTTGCAGCTCAAGGAGCCTTATGAGACACTCCCGGACCAGCTTCAATGGTTGCTGCCGTTTTTTGCTTCGATTCAAGAGTCGATCATGGATGACGGAGGCATTGACTATGGAGTTATCAAGGAGGGAATCGAGGATGTCCTCAGGGATTCGAATGGTTCCGATGAGATCGTGTTGGTTGGTGGAGAGACCGTGATCGAATAACTTCTCTTCCGTATCCATCATTCTATCGATATTTTACCTTTCCCATGTTCCCGCTTGTCTTGTAACTCTCCGAGTTCGTAACCGTTTTGTCCCAGCTTTTCATCACAAAATAGGTGCTATTATTCATGCATTGTAATCCGTATCCTTTTTGTAAACAGCAGTAGTGTATTCTGAAAGTTTAAGTATCATATAATTGTATCCCAGTGGAATTTCTATAGTTTATCGCTCTCCTTTTTCCATTCATTTAGAATTCCACTCCGATCTGTCTGTTCCTATTTCGACAACGAAATCTATTGATTTGCTTTCTCCCGTCATTCCTACATTATCAATATTCCCAATAACTTTTATTCTCTGTGTTTTTTGAAGTCTGATATCAATGATAGGATCACTTTGTGTAATGTAAAACTACTTATTTTCCTGACTCTTTAGTGACCATTTATACTTCATGATAACCATTATTCTATTTATAATACATATGTGAGCCCCCTTGTGACCGCCTACTTGTGATTTTTTTGATTCTTCTTACTTGTATCTCTCCGTCTGTACACAATTGTGTTACTCACTATTCCCCGCATTAAACGTATGTCTTACTTACCCTCGATCTCGCTCTACTAGAAAAAAAATAAAATAATAAAAAAAAATTTAAAAGTCTTTGTTTATTGATTCAAGATTCAGTTTATTGCTGGAGAAAACTACTTTTTTATTCTATTTTCTCATTTTTTATTGGCACAGTCAGTGTCATAAACTTCAAATTCATATTTCAGGGGAACGAATGTTAGCTGCTTTGCCATAAATCCGACAAGCTTTGGGATCGGATGTCACTGATGTCAACACATCTTTTTTTTCAAACCGTTGTTCTCTTTCATATATTCAATTATGTTTCCCTTTGTGTCAGTATTATGGTCGTCTAGTAGACATCCAGGCTTCGGCTGAAAAATAATTCTGACACATGTTCGAAATTCATTATTTTTTACTCATCAGTGGTCCAAAGGATAAAAACTAGTATGATCTACTAGTTTTTCTTCTTTGTACCATTCAACGTAAAATGTTTGAGTTGACGCAAAATTGAAAATTTTTGCAGGTCCTCCGCCAAAATTCCACTCTCCGTCAGTGCCATCCAGTTGAAATTGGTCACTTTCTCTCCGGAAAACTCGGTGAGTCTTTTTTTCAATCTCTCCTATTTCGTTATTCGCATCAATAATTCAACTTTTGCAGATCTCATCGGATCCACGGAAAATGCATACTGAGACTATCAGCATCCGCAATGACGAGCCAGAAGACGTGCTTGTCAAATGGGAATCCAACAGCCCGAACAAACTCAAAGTACAACCATCGTCCGCAGTCATTTCATCTCGTAGCGAGATGTTCTTCGATATCGCGATACATGCACTCAATCTTCGCCACGACTCACCACGACTTCGGTAGGAATAAGATAGGAAAAACCTAATAACTACTTTGTTTTTCAGCTTCTGCTGCAAAGTGGTCGGCCTTCGCGAATGTGAAGACGAACGTTATCCTGCAAAAGATATTTGGGAATCTGCCGAATACTGGGAGGAGTTAGTGACAACCTTGGTTCACCGCAAATACATATTTATCGAGTTCAAAGGAATGCTGAAGCCTGGGTGGTGGAAAAAAGGGAAGGACGGAAAGGACAGAGTGGTATGTTGGAGATTTTAATTTCAGACTGAAATTTTGTTTTTTCAGCTCTGGGCAGCAGAAATCAATGATGATGGAGACGAGGCTGAAAATGACCCCTTGTTCGACTAAACATTGCTTCATTTCCCTCATTACTTGTTCGATCCCATTACCAAAATAGTTCTGCCCTTGCTATTCATTTATTGTAATCCGTATCATAACACTTTCTTCATTCATTAGCTGATTTCTTTGTTAAGCCTACCATCCAGAGCCTCCTAGAGCTCAAGATCTTTCAGGCCTACTTGGCCAAGCCTTCCAGACCTCATAAACCTCCCATTCAGAGCCTTCTAGACCTCAAAGACCTCCCAAACCTACTTGGCCAAGCCTTCCAGACCTCATAAGCCTACCATCCAGAGCCTTCTAGACCTCAAAGACCTCCCTAACCTACTTGGCCAAGCCTTCCAGACCTCATAAGCCTACCATCCAGAGCCTTCTAGACCTCAAAGACCTCCCAAACCTACTTGGCCAAGCCTTCCAGACCTTATAAGCCTCCCATTCAGAGCCTTCTAGACCTCAAAGACCTCCCAAACCTACTTGGCCAAGCCTTCCAGACCTTATAAGCCTACCATCCAGAGCCTTCTAGACCTCAAAGACCTCCCAAACCTACTTGGCCAAGCCTTCCAGACCTCAAAAGCCCCCCATCCAGAGCCTCCTAGACCTCAAGATCTTTCAGGCCTACTTGGCCAAGCCTTCCAGACCTCATAAACCTCCCATTCAGAGCCTTCTAGACCTCGAAGACCTTCCAAACCTACTTGGCCAAGCCTTCCAGACCTCATAAGCCTCCCATCCGAGACCTCCTAGACCTCAAAGACCTCCCAAACCTACTTGGCCAAGCCTTCCAGACCTCATAAGCCTCCCATCCAGAGCCTCCTAGACCTCAAAGACCTCCCAAACCTACTAGGCCAAGCCTTCCAGACCTCATAAGCCTCCCATTCAGAGCCTTCTAGACCTCAAAGACCTCCCAAACCTACTTGGCCAAGCCTTCCAGACCTTATAAGCCTCCCATTCAGAGCCTTCTAGACCTCAAAGACCTCCCAAACCTACTTGGCCAAGCCTTCCAGACCTTATAAGCCTACCATCCAGAGCCTTCTAGACCTCAAAGACCTCCCAAACCTACTTGGCCAAGCCTTCCGGTTTGGGAGGTCTTTGAGGTCTAGGAGGCTCTGGATGGGAGGCTTATGAGGTCTGGAAGGCTTGGCCTAGTAGGTTTGGGAGGTCTCGGATGGGAGGCTTATGAGGTCTGGAAGGCTTGGCCAAGTAGGTTTGGAAGGTCTTTGAGGTCTAGAAGGCTCTGAATGGGAGGTTTATGAGGTCTGGAAGGCTTGGCCAAGTAGGCCTGAAAGATCTTGAGGTCTAGGAGGCTCTGGATGGGGGGCTTTTGAGGTCTGGAAGGCTTGGCCAAGTAGGTTTGGGAGGTCTTTGAGGTCTAGAAGGCTCTGGATGGTAGGCTTATAAGGTCTGGAAGGCTTGGCCAAGTAGGTTTGGGAGGTCTTTGAGGTCTAGAAGGCTCTGAATGGGAGGCTTATAAGGTCTGGAAGGCTTGGCCAAGTAGGTTTGGGAGGTCTTTGAGGTCTAGAAGGCTCTGAATGGGAGGCTTATGAGGTCTGGAAGGCTTGGCCTAGTAGGTTTGGGAGGTCTTTGAGGTCTAGGAGGCTCTGGATGGGAGGCTTATGAGGTCTGGAAGGCTTGGCCAAGTAGGTTTGGGAGGTCTTTGAGGTCTAGGAGGTCTCGGATGGGAGGCTTATGAGGTCTGGAAGGCTTGGCCAAGTAGGTTTGGAAGGTCTTCGAGGTCTAGAAGGCTCTGAATGGGAGGTTTATGAGGTCTGGAAGGCTTGGCCAAGTAGGCCTGAAAGATCTTGAGGTCTAGGAGGCTCTGGATGGGGGGCTTTTGAGGTCTGGAAGGCTTGGCCAAGTAGGTTTGGGAGGTCTTTGAGGTCTAGAAGGCTCTGGATGGTAGGCTTATAAGGTCTGGAAGGCTTGGCCAAGTAGGTTTGGGAGGTCTTTGAGGTCTAGAAGGCTCTGAATGGGAGGCTTATAAGGTCTGGAAGGCTTGGCCAAGTAGGTTTGGGAGGTCTTTGAGGTCTAGAAGGCTCTGGATGGTAGGCTTATGAGGTCTGGAAGGCTTGGCCAAGTAGGTTAGGGAGGTCTTTGAGGTCTAGAAGGCTCTGGATGGTAGGCTTATGAGGTCTGGAAGGCTTGGCCAAGTAGGTTTGGGAGGTCTTTGAGGTCTAGAAGGCTCTGAATGGGAGGTTTATGAGGTCTGGAAGGCTTGGCCAAGTAGGCCTGAAAGATCTTGAGGTCTAGGAGGCTCTGGATGGTAGGCTTAACAAAGAAATCAGCTAATGAATGAAGAAAGTGTTATGATACGGATTACAATAAATGAATAGCAAGGGCAGAACTATTTTGGTAATGGGATCGAACAAGTAATGAGGGAAAAGAAGCAATGTTTAGTCGAACAAGGGGTCATTTTCAGCCTCGTCTCCATCATCATTGATTTCTGCTGCCCAGAGCTGAAAAAACAAAATTTCAGTCTGAAATTAAAATCTCCAACATACCACTCTGTCCTTTTCGTCCTTCCCTTTTTTCCACCACCCAGGCTTCAGCATTCCTTTGAACTCGATAAATATGTATTTGCGGTGAACCAAGGTTGTCACTAACTCCTCCCAGTATTCGGCAGATTCCCAAATATCTTTTGCAGGATAACGTTCGTCTTCACATTCGCGAAGGCCGACCACTTTGCAGCAGAAGCTGAAAAACAAAGTAGTTATTAGGTTTTTCCTATCTTATTCCTACCGAAGTCGTGGTGAGTCGTGGCGAAGATTGAGTGCATGTATCGCGATATCGAAGAACATCTCGCTACGAGATGAAATGACTGCGGACGATGGTTGTACTTTGAGTTTGTTCGGGCTGTTGGATTCCCATTTGACAAGCACGTCTTCTGGCTCGTCATTGCGGATGCTGATAGTCTCAGTATGCATTTTCCGTGGATCCGATGAGATCTGCAAAAGTTGAATTATTGATGCGAATAACGAAATAGGAGAGATTGAAAAAAAGACTCACCGAGTTTTCCGGAGAGAAAGTGACCAATTTCAACTGGATGGCACTGACGGAGAGTGGAATTTTGGCGGAGGACCTGCAAAAATTTTCAATTTTGCGTCAACTCAAACATTTTACGTTGAATGGTACAAAGAAGAAAAACTAGTAGATCATACTAGTTTTTATCCTTTGGACCACTGATGAGTAAAAAATAATGAATTTCGAACATGTGTCAGAATTATTTTTCAGCCGAAGCCTGGATGTCTACTAGACGACCATAATACTGACACAAAGGGAAACATAATTGAATATATGAAAGAGAACAACGGTTTGAAAAAAAAGATGTGTTGACATCAGTGACATCCGATCCCAAAGCTTGTCGGATTTATGGCAAAGCAGCTAACATTCGTTCCCCTGAAATATGAATTTGAAGTTTATGACACTGACTGTGCCAATAAAAAATGAGAAAATAGAATAAAAAAGTAGTTTTCTCCAGCAATAAACTGAATCTTGAATCAATAAACAAAGACTTTTAAATTTTTTTTTATTTTTTTATTTTTTTTCTAGTAGAGCGAGATCGAGGGTAAGTAAGACATACGTTTAATGCGGGGAATAGTGAGTAACACAATTGTGTACAGACGGAGAGATACAAGTAAGAAGAATCAAAAAAATCACAAGTAGGCGGTCACAAGGGGGCTCACATATGTATTATAAATAGAATAATGGTTATCATGAAGTATAAATGGTCACTAAAGAGTCAGGAAAATAAGTAGTTTTACATTACACAAAGTGATCCTATCATTGATATCAGACTTCAAAAAACACAGAGAATAAAAGTTATTGGGAATATTGATAATGTAGGAATGACGGGAGAAAGCAAATCAATAGATTTCGTTGTCGAAATAGGAACAGACAGATCGGAGTGGAATTCTAAATGAATGGAAAAAGGAGAGCGATAAACTATAGAAATTCCACTGGGATACAATTATATGATACTTAAACTTTCAGAATACACTACTGCTGTTTACAAAAAGGATACGGATTACAATGCATGAATAATAGCACCTATTTTGTGATGAAAAGCTGGGACAAAACGGTTACGAACTCGGAGAGTTACAAGACAAGCGGGAACATGGGAAAGGTAAAATATCGATAGAATGATGGATACGGAAGAGAAGTTATTCGATCACGGTCTCTCCACCAACCAACACGATCTCATCGGAACCATTCGAATCCCTGAGGACATCCTCGATTCCCTCCTTGATAACTCCATAGTCAATGCCTCCGTCATCCATGATCGACTCTTGAATCGAAGCAAAAAACGGCAGCAACCATTGAAGCTGGTCCGGGAGTGTCTCATAAGGCTCCTTGAGCTGCAAAATCAGTAACTCATTTTCCCGCTTATTCCCATTCAGAAACTCACCAATTTGATCTTGTAGGCGACCGAGTCTTCTCCACTGAACTCGTCAACATCGAGACTCTGGAAGGACCAAGAGCAGTAGGACAGCATGAGCAAGTCATCCAAAACGGTGTACTCGTGTCCCATTTTGGCCGTTGCAGACGAATACCAGGTGTTTCCACCTGGCCGGATGTCTCCCTCGACTCGTTTCCCATTTGTGTGGCGGGCAGCCAACCCCCAGTCTCCCAAAACGACCCGAACTGTGTTGCGGTGGTCGGGAGCAGACAGGAAGATGTTCTCCGTCTTCACATCCTGATGCAGGTATCCGAGTCCATGAATTGCTTGCAATGCATTGTTGGTTTGGAACAGTATCTTCTGAATCACCGTGGAATTCAGTTCTCCACGCATCGTCATATGGGTCAGATCAAGAATGCTCCCGACGCATTCTTCCATTCCTGCAAAACGAATTTTGTCTTTCAATTCAAGCGTGATTAGGACTAACGGAAGTATTTGAGACCCTTGTAGTCTCCAACATGCATCAGTTCCGGAGCAAGACCGGTTCCCTTCAGCGCAGTCAAGGTTTCCACCTCGTTGATGAATGCGATGCAATCGTTTCGCGAGAACTTTAAAGCAACTGATTCGTCCGAATCCGACACCGCCTCCATAACAACACCAAAGGCTCCCTTGCCAAGCATTTCGGTGATCTCGAATCCGTCCACGACGCCTCCAATTTTCAAAACATCCAGTTCATTGCTCATCTGAAAAAATATTCAGAATTATGATGAACTTCAAAAAATTTCACTTGGAAAACATATAGCTTTTGGCTTCAAAATTTTCGAAATTTCTACAAAAAAAAACCAACCTTTAAACAAATGTAGTTGTTGGACAACGTAGTTAGATCTCACGAACACGATAGTCGGCTGAAAAAAAACAAACTATTGATTTGAATTGTGGAATGGGTCTGATACAAAGGACAAAAACTAGTGGAACAGGAACTTCTTAACATTGTAGAAGTTCTCATTCCATTAGTTTTTGTCCTTTGGATCACTGATAAGAAAGAAAAAGAAGAAAGTTTGAGCGTGTGTAGGTATTACTTTCAGCCGAAGCCTGGATGCCTATAAATCGGCTACCACAATACCAACACAGAAAAAAAGATAAAATCTATAAAATTGGGAAATGTAAGACATAATCTCAACAAAGCAGAGCACCACAAGTATGAGAAAGTAAAAGAGAAGAAGTGTGAAGGTATTACTTTTTCAGCCGAAGCCTGGATGCCTGAAACTAGGCCACCGAAATACCCCCACACAAAAAAGATAAAAAATAAAAAATACCAGAAGAGGAATCGAAAGAAGTCACAGGCTAAAGTCTTAGATCTTAAAAGGAAACCGCAAGACCACGTAGATTTGGAATTTCTTGAAATTTTTGTGATAGACATTTCTGGGGGCATCTGGAAATGCCTGAAAATTTTGGAGTCTGCTGGTTACATTGATGTAACCAGCGGATTCCAAAATTTTCAGGCATTTCTAGATATCCGCAGAGGTGTCTCAAAATAAAGGAAGATGGATAGTTTAGAGGATGAACTGGAGAATTTAAAAAATGGATAAGCTTACTAGTTTTTTAAAAGATTTCTATTCAGAAACAGAAGAGAAAAATGGTGATGGTAGTAAATAGAAGGAAAAAGAAACTGCCCTGTTCCTGCTGCATTGGTTTCTCACCGGATGTTTCTGAAAGTGCTGAAAAGTTTAAGATTATGATATAATAAAGAAAATATTTTTGAAAAAAATTGAACATTTTTCAGGAGTCATCCAGGCGGCTCCAAAAGGAGAATGAGCGACTCCTTTGCGAACATGAATGTCAAGCAAGAACATTCCTCCAATGGTGATAATCCGCGTCCTGTTACGACAAATCAAATGGTGTAAAAATAGAGGTATGCTTACGAAGGACAAAGAAAAATATATTTTTGAAAAAAAAAAAAATTTGAGAAGAACATATTTTTGAAAGAAAAAATTTGAAAATTTTTCAGGAGTCATCCAGGCGGCTCCAAAAGGAGAATGAGCGACTCCTTTGCGAACATGAATGTCAAGCAAGAACATTTGTCCAATGGTGATGATCCGCGTCCTCCAAACACGATAATCAACACAGCTCTTCTGGAAAGGAGCTCAAGGAGATTCTTCAGAGGAACAAGAGGTCTGCCGAGGCTTATGAGGTCTGGAAAGCTTGGCCAAGTAGGTTTGGGAGGTCTTTGAGGTCTAGAAGGATCTGGATGGTAGGCTTATGAGGTCTGGAAGGCTTGGCCTAGTAAGTTTGGGAGGTCTTTGAGGTCTAGAATGATCTGGATGGTAGGCTTATGAGGTCTGGAAGGCTTGGCCAAGTAGGTTTGGGAGGTCTTTGAGGTCTAGAATGATCTGGATGGTAGGCTTATGAGGTCTGGAAGGCTTGGCCAAGTAGGTTTGGGAGGTCTTTGAGGTCTAGAAAGATCTGGATGGTAGGCTTATGAGGTCTGGAAGGCTTGGCCAAGTAGGTTTAGGAGGTCTTTGAGGTCTAGAAGGCTCTGGATGGTAGGCTTATGAGGTCTGGAAGGCTTGGCCAAGTAGGTTTGGGAGGTCTTTGAGGTCTAGAAGGCTCTGGATGGTAGGCTTATGAGGTCTGGAAGGCTTGGCCAAGTAGGTTTGGGAGGTCTTTGAGGTCTAGAATGATCTGGATGGTAGGCTTATGAGGTCTGGAAGGCTTGGCCAAGTAGGTTTGGGAGGTCTTTGAGGTCTAGAAGGCTCTGGATGGTAGGCTTATGAGGTCTGGAAGGCTTGGCCAAGTAGGTTTGGGAGGTCTTTGAGGTCTAGAAAGATCTGGATGGTAGGCTTATGAGGTCTGGAAGGCTTGGCCAAGTAGGTTTGGGAGGTCTTTGAGGTCTAGGAGGTCTCGGATGGTAGGCTTATGAGGTCTGGAAGGCTTGGCCAAGTAGGTTTGGGAGGTCTTTGAGGTCTAGAAAGATCTGGATGGTAGGCTTATGAGGTCTGGAAGGCTTGGCCAAGTAGGTTTGGGAGGTCTTTGAGGTCTAGAATGATCTGGATGGTAGGCTTATGAGGTCTGGAAAGCTTGGCCAAGTAGGTTTGGGAGGTCTTTAAGGTCTAGAATGATCTGGATGGTAGGCTTATGAGGTCTGGAAGGCTTGGCCTAGTAAGTTTGGGAGGTCTTTGAGGTCTAGAAAGATCTGGATGGTAGGCTTATGAGGTCTGGAAGGCTTGGCCAAGTAGGTTTGGGAGGTCTTTGAGGTCTAGAAAGATCTGGATGGTAGGCTTATGAGGTCTGGAAGGCTTGGCCAAGTAGGTTTGGGAGGTCTTTGAGGTCTAGAAGGCTCTGGATGGTAGGCTTATGAGGTCTGGAAGGCTTGGCCAAGTAAGTTTGGGAGGTCTTTGAGGTCTAGAAGGCTCTGGATGGTGGCTTATGAGGTCTGGAAGGCTTGGCCAAGTAGGTTTGGGAGGTCTTTGAGGTCTAGAATGATCTGGATGGTAGGCTTATGAGGTCTGGAAGGCTTGGCCAAGTAGGTTTGGGAGGTCTTTGAGGTCTAGAAGGCTCTGGATGGTAGGCTTATGAGGTCTGGAAGGCTTGGCCAAGTAGGTTTGGGAGGTCTTTGAGGTCTAGAAGGCTCTGGATGGTAGGCTTATGAGGTCTGGAAGGCTTGGCCAAGTAGGTTTGGGAGGTCTTTGAGGTCTAGAATGATCTGGATGGTACAAGTTTTAATTCAGAAGCATTGAACTCTTTTTTTTTCAGGCGGTTTCTCCGATGAAGTTCATCCCTCGTCGTCTGCGCTGGATGGCCTCGTTCTTCATCAGTCTCGACGACTTTGACTCTGATGCGATGCCAAGTTATCCGAAATTTCAGAAGGCCATTCTTGCATGTGTCAGAGACACCAACCGAATGTGCCAGTTGCAGATGAAGGATACGGAGGGACTGCTTCATATTGAATAGACAACTGGCTCTTACCCATTTTCTGTGAACTTTCCCCCTTTTCCTGAATGTCGTGTTCCCTCCATGTCACAATTTCATTTCCCCATTTCATTCATGTCTGTACACTAATCTACACTACTGTACACTACTCTTTTTGCTCTCCATATCCAAAGTCTAGATTAAGTTCCTATTTGCCTTCTCCCCAGATTTATTACCATATTCTCTACCATGCATCATCGTCATCCTTATTGTATGTATATGATCTTTATTCTACTCTCCATAATTGTATTAGAAGATTATTCATTATTTATCGTAAGAGTTCCCATAAAAGAAGTCCTGATGACTACATTTCCATAGTCCATTTATTCATTGCATTTGTGTCTTTTGATTTCTATGTCCCTGGATTGGTATTGTGTTCCCCTACTCGTTCAATATATGTACATAGTTTTTACTCTACTTGAAAAAAAATAAAAAAAATTCAAAAAAATTAAATCTTCTTGTTTATTTCTCTGGAAAATATATGGTCGTCTTAACAGACATCCAAATGATTGTCTCTGAAATGTTTTTCCTTTTCCTTTTCCTTTTTCTGTGTTGGTATTCCGGTCGACTATTTGGCATCCAGGCTTCGGCTGAGACAAAGAATACCATCACACTCTTTTTTTTTCTTGTTGATGATAGTGGTACAAAGGATAAGTACACATTGTATTGAACTAGTACTTATCCATTGTGCCACTATCATTTTCAATCTATTAATTTTGTTTTTAGGCTTTTCTTCACTGCCTTCCGCTTCCCTCCACTGCATTTACTCTCATTATGCTGTAAGTTTCGGCGGGGTGTGGGGCTCAGTTCAGAATGGGACAGTGGGTACTGGTGATAATGTGTAAGAAACAAACATAATTTCAGTAACCCAATTGACTTCAAAGCCGGAGGCTTGATCAACCACCGTTATCGTGTCGTTTCTCGTCTTGGTTTTGGATCGTTCGCTTCCGCGTTTCGCGTGGCTGATACTAAGGATGGTGATGTAGAAAAAGTTTGCAAAACTACACGGATTATTGATGATACTTCCAACAAGCACGAGTTGGAAGTTCTCGCGTTGGAGAAATGTCTCGGACTTTCTCGTTGGCCACAAATTTCCGATCACTTCGCCACTAAAAGTTTCAAGACTATCGGTGAGTTCTTTGTGAGTTTTTGAGAGTCTAGTCAAGATGCTTTTTCAGTCTTGACTCATGAAGGACAATCCATCTCCGACGTCCTCGAAATGAACACGATGCCTCACTTCTCAATTGCGAACATTCTGCGTATCACCCATGGGATCTTTGACGCCCTTCACTCTCTCCACACTGTGGGCTATATTCATCGGGACGTATCGAAAGAGAATGTCTTGTTGAAGAGAACTGATGAGGTGAGATTGGCCAAGTAGGTTTGGGAGATCTTTGAGGTCTAGGAGGTCTCGGATGGTAGGCTTATGAGGTCTGGAAAGCTTGGCCAAGTAGGTTTGGGAGGTCTTTGAGGTCTAGAAGGTTCTCAAAGACCTTCCAAACCTACTTGGCCAAGCTTTCCAGACCTCATAAGCCTACCATCCAGATCATTCTAGACCTCAAAGACCTCCCAAACCTACTTGGCCAAGCCTTCCAGACCTCATAAGCCACCATCCAGAGCCTTCTAGACCTCAAAGACCTCCCAAACCTACTTGGCCAAGCCTTCCAGACCTCATAAGCCTACCATCCAGATCTTTCTAGACCTCAAAGACCTCCCAAACCTACTTGGCCAAGCCTTCCAGACCTCATAAGCCTACCATCCAGATCTTTCTAGACCTCAAAGACCTCCCAAACTTACTAGGCCAAGCCTTCCAGACCTCATAAGCCTACCATCCAGATCATTCTAGACCTCAAAGACCTCCCAAACCTACTTGGCCAAGCTTTCCAGACCTCATAAGCCTACCATCCGAGACCTCCTAGACCTCAAAGACCTCCCAAACCTACTTGGCCAAGCCTTCCAGACCTCATAAGCCTACCATCCAGATCTTTCTAGACCTCAAAGACCTCCCAAACCTACTTGGCCAAGCCTTCCAGACCTCATAAGCCTACCATCCAGAGCCTTCTAGACCTCAAAGACCTCCCAAACCTACTTGGCCAAGCCTTCCAGACCTCATAAGCCTACCATCCAGATCATTCTAGACCTCAAAGACCTCCCAAACCTACTTGGCCAAGCTTTCCAGACCTCATAAGCCTACCATCCGAGACCTCCTAGACCTCAAAGACCTCCCAAACCTACTTGGCCAAGCCTTCCAGACCTCATAAGCCTACCATCCAGATCTTTCTAGACCTCAAAGACCTCCCAAACCTACTTGGCCAAGCTTTCCAGACCTCATAAGCCTACCATCCGAGACCTCCTAGACCTCAAAGACCTCCCAAACCTACTTGGCCAAGCCTTCCAGACCTCATAAGCCTACCATCCAGATCATTCTAGACCTCAAAGACCTCCCAAACCTACTTGGCCAAGCCTTCCAGACCTCATAAGCCTACCATCCAGATCATTCTAGACCTCAAAGACCTCCCAAACCTACTTGGCCAAGCTTTCCAGACCTCATAAGCCTACCATCCGAGACCTCCTAGACCTCAAAGACCTCCCAAACTTACTAGGCCAAGCCTTCCAGACCTCATAAGCCTACCATCCAGATCATTCTAGACCTCAAAGACCTCCCAAACCTACTTGGCCAAGCTTTCCAGACCTCATAAGCCTACCATCCAGAGCCTTCTAGACCTCAAAGACCTCCCAAACCTACTTGGCCAAGCCTTCCAGACCTCATAAGCCTACCATCCAGATCATTCTAGACCTCAAAGACCTCCCAAACCTACTTGGCCAAGCCTTCCAGACCTCATAAGCCACCATCCAGAGCCTTCTAGACCTCAAAGACCTCCCAAACTTACTTGGCCAAGCCTTCCAGACCTCATAAGCCTACCATCCAGAGCCTTCTAGACCTCAAAGACCTCCCAAACCTACTTGGCCAAGCCTTCCAGACCTCATAAGCCTACCATCCAGATCTTTCTAGACCTCAAAGACCTCCCAAACCTACTTGGCCAAGCCTTCCAGACCTCATAAGCCTACCATCCAGATCTTTCTAGACCTCAAAGACCTCCCAAACTTACTAGGCCAAGCCTTCCAGACCTCATAAGCCTACCATCCAGATCATTCTAGACCTCAAAGACCTCCCAAACCTACTTGGCCAAGCTTTCCAGACCTCATAAGCCTACCATCCAGATCATTCTAGACCTCAAAGACCTCCCAAACCTACTTGGCCAAGCCTTCCAGACCTCATAAGCCTACCATCCAGATCTTTCTAGACCTCAAAGACCTCCCAAACCTACTTGGCCAAGCCTTCCAGACCTCATAAGCCTACCATCCGAGACCTCCTAGACCTCAAAGACCTCCCAAACCTACTTGGCCAAGCCTTCCAGACCTCATAAGCCTACCATCCAGATCTTTCTAGACCTCAAAGACCTCCCAAACCTACTTGGCCAAGCCTTCCAGACCTCATAAGCCTACCATCCAGAGCCTTCTAGACCTCAAAGACCTCCCAAACCTACTTGGCCAAGCCTTCCAGACCTCATAAGCCTACCATCCAGATCATTCTAGACCTCAAAGACCTCCCAAACCTACTTGGCCAAGCCTTCCAGACCTCATAAGCCTACCATCCAGAGCCTTCTAGACCTCAAAGACCTCCCAAACCTACTTGGCCAAGCCTTCCAGACCTCATAAGCCTACCATCCAGAGCCTTCTAGACCTCAAAGACCTCCTAAACCTACTTGGCCAAGCCTTCCAGACCTCATAAGCCTACCATCCAGATCTTTCTAGACCTCAAAGACCTCCCAAACCTACTTGGCCAAGCCTTCCAGACCTCATAAGCCTACCATCCAGATCATTCTAGACCTCAAAGACCTCCCAAACCTACTTGGCCAAGCCTTCCAGACCTCATAAGCCTACCATCCAGATCATTCTAGACCTTAAAGACCTCCCAAACTTACTAGGCCAAGCCTTCCAGACCTCATAAGCCTACCATCCAGATCCTTCTAGACCTCAAAGACCTCCCAAACCTACTTGGCCAAGCTTTCCAGACCTCATAAGCCTACCATCCGAGACCTCCTAGACCTCAAAGACCTCCCAAACCTACTTGGCCAAGCCTTCCAGACCTCATAAGCCTACCATCCAGATCTTTCTAGACCTCAAAGACCTCCCAAACTTACTAGGCCAAGCCTTCCAGACCTCATAAGCCTACCATCCAGATCATTCTAGACCTCAAAGACCTCCCAAACCTACTTGGCCAAGCCTTCCAGACCTCATAAGCCTACCATCCAGATCATTCTAGACCTCAAAGACCTCCCAAACCTACTTGGCCAAGCCTTCCAGACCTCATAAGCCTACCATCCAGATCATTCTAGACCTCAAAGACCTCCCAAACCTACTTGGCCAAGCTTTCCAGACCTCATAAGCCTACCATCCGAGACCTCCTAGACCTCAAAGACCTCCCAAACCTACTTGGCCAAGCCTTCCAGACCTCATAAGCCTACCATCCAGATCTTTCTAGACCTCAAAGACCTCCCAAACTTACTAGGCCAAGCCTTCCAGACCTCATAAGCCTACCATCCAGATCATTCTAGACCTCAAAGACCTCCCAAACCTACTTGGCCAAGCCTTCCAGACCTCATAAGCCTACCATCCAGATCCTTCTAGACCTCAAAGACCTCCCAAACCTACTTGGCCAAGCTTTCCAGACCTCATAAGCCTACCATCCAGATCTTTCTAGACCTCAAAGACCTCCCAAACCTACTTGGCCAAGCCTTCCAGACCTCATAAGCCTACCATCCAGATCATTCTAGACCTCAAAGACCTCCCAAACCTACTTGGCCAAGCCTTCCAGACCTCATAAGCCTACCATCCAGATCCTTCTAGACCTCAAAGACCTCCCAAACCTACTTGGCCAAGCTTTCCAGACCTCATAAGCCTACCATCCAGATCATTCTAGACCTCAAAGACCTCCCAAACCTACTTGGCCAAGCCTTCCAGACCTCATAAGCCTACCATCCAGATCATTCTAGACCTCAAAGACCTCCCAAACTTACTAGGCCAAGCCTTCCAGACCTCATAAGCCTACCATCCAGATCATTCTAGACCTCAAAGACCTCCCAAACCTACTTGGCCAAGCCTTCCAGACCTCATAAGCCTACCATCCAGATCCTTCTAGACCTCAAAGACCTCCCAAACCTACTTGGCCAAGCTTTCCAGACCTCATAAGCCTACCATCCCAGACCTCCTAGACCTCAAAGACCTCCCAAACCTACTTGGCCAAGCCTTCCAGACCTCATAAGCCTACCATCCAGATCTTTCTAGACCTCAAAGACCTCCCAAACTTACTAGGCCAAGCCTTCCAGACCTCATAAGCCTACCATCTAGATCATTCTAGACCTCAAAGACCTCCCAAACCTACTTGGCCAAGCCTTCCAGACCTCATAAGCCTACCATCCAGATCATTCTAGACCTCAAAGACCTCCCAAACCTACTTGGCCAAGCCTTCCAGACCTCATAAGCCTACCATCCAGATCATTCTAGACCTCAAAGACCTCCCAAACCTACTTGGCCAAGCTTTCCAGACCTCATAAGCCTACCATCCGAGACCTCCTAGACCTCAAAGACCTCCCAAACCTACTTGGCCAAGCCTTCCAGACCTCATAAGCCACCATCCAGAGCCTTCTAGACCTCAAAGACCTCCCAAACCTACTTGGCCAAGCCTTCCAGACCTCATAAGCCTACCATCCAGATCATTCTAGACCTCAAAGACCTCCCAAACCTACTTGGCCAAGCCTTCCAGACCTCATAAGCCTACCATCCAGATCATTCTAGACCTCAAAGACCTCCCAAACCTACTTGGCCAAGCCTTCCAGACCTCATAAGCCACCATCCAGAGCCTTCTAGACCTCAAAGACCTCCCAAACCTACTTGGCCAAGCCTTCCAGACCTCATAAGCCTACCATCCAGATGATTCTTGACCTCAAAGACCTCCCAATCCTACTTGGCCAAGCCTTCCAGACCTCATAAGCCTACCATCCAGATCCTTCTAGACCTCAAAGACCTCCCAAACCTACTT
The DNA here is from genome assembly GCA_963932045.1 of Caenorhabditis sinica. NCBI lineage: Eukaryota > Metazoa > Nematoda > Chromadorea > Rhabditida > Rhabditidae > Caenorhabditis > Caenorhabditis sinica. The sequence continues at coordinate 29,508,139 of OZ009938.1, forward strand.
GGCCAAGTTTTCCAGACCTCATAAGGTCTAGAAGGCTCTGGATGGTGGCTTATGAGGTCTGGAAAGCTTGGCCAAGTAGGTTTGGGAGGTCTTTGAGGTCTAGAAGGATCTGGATGGTAGGCTTATGAGGTCTGGAAGGCTTGGCCAAGTAGGTTTGGGAGGTCTTTGAGGTCTAGAAGGCTCTGGATGGGAGGCTTATGAGGTCTGGAAGGCTTGGCCAAGTAGGTTTGGGAGGTCTTTGAGGTCTAGAAGGCTCTGGATGGTGGCTTATGAGGTCTGGAAGTCTTGGCCAAGTAGGTTTGGGAGGTCTTTGAGGTCTAGAAGGCTCTGGATGGTGGCTTATGAGGTCTGGAAGGCTTGGCCAAGTAGGTTTGGGAGGTCTTTGAGGTCTAGGAGGTCTCGGATGGTAGGCTTATGAGGTCTGGAAAGCTTGGCCAAGTAGGTTTGGGAGGTCTTTGAGGTCTAGAAGGCTCTGGATGGTGGCTTATGAGGTCTGGAAGGCTTGGCCAAGTATGTTTGGGAGGTCTTTGAGGTCTAGGAGGTCTCGGATGGTAGGCTTATGAGGTCTGGAAAGCTTGGCCAAGTAGGTTTGGGAGGTCTTTGAGGTCTAGAAGGCTCTGGATGGGAGGCTTATGAGGTCTGGAAGGCTTGGCCAAGTAGGTGTGGGAGGTCTTTGAGGTCTAGAAGGCTCTGGATGGGAGGCTTATGAGGTCTGGAAGGCTTGGCCAAGTAGGTTTGGGAGGTCTTTGAGGTCTAGAAGGCTCTGGATGGTGGCTTATGAGGTCTGGAAGGCTTGGCCAAGTAGGTTTGGGAGGTCTTTGTCCTCCAAACACGATAATCAACACAGCTCTTCTGGAAAGGAGCTCAAGGAGATTCTTCAGAGGAACAAGAGGTCTGCCGACTTCAAAATGCCAAGATTTGTCGTGACAAAAAGATGTCATTTTGAAGTCGGCAGACCTCTTGTTCTTCTGAAGACTTTCCTCCTGCTTCACAAATTTTTCCTTGAGCTCTTTTCCAGAAGAGCTGTGTTGATTCTCTTGCTTGGAGGACGCGGATCATCACCATCGGAGGAATGTTATTGTTTGACATTAACGTTGGCGAAGGAGTCGCTCATTCTCCTTTTGGAGCCGCATGGAAGACTCCTGAAAATTTTTCAATATTTTTTTCAAAAATATATTTTTTTTGTCCTTTGTAAGCATACCTCTATTTTTACACCATTTGATTTGTCGTAACGAATAGATGGCATTTTGAAGTCGGCAGACCTCTTGTTCCTCTGAAGGATCTCCTTGAGCTCCTTTCCAGAAGAGCTGTGTTGATTATCGTGTTTGGAGGACGCGGATCATCACCATTGGACAAATGTTCTTGCTTGACATTCATGTTCGCAAAGGAGTCGCTCATTCTCCTTTTGGAGCCGCCTGGATGACTCCTGAAAAATTTTCAAATTTTTTCTTTCAAAAATATGTTCTTCTCAAAATTATTTTTTTTTCAAAAATATATTTTTCTTTGTCCTTTGTAAGCATACCTCTATTTTTACACCATTTGATTTGTCGTAACGAATAGATGGCATTTTGAAGTCGGCAGACCTCTTGTTCCTCTGAAGAATCTCCTTGAGCTCCTTTCCAGAAGAGCTGTGTTGATTATCGTGTTTGGAGGACGCGGATCATCACCATTGGACAAATGTTCTTGCTTGACATTCATGTTCGCAAAGGAGTCGCTCATTCTCCTTTTGGAGCCGCCTGGATGACTCCTGAAAAATTTTCAAATTTTTTCTTTCAAAAATATGTTCTTCTCAAATTTTTTTTTTTTTCAAAAATATATTTTTCTTTGTCCTTCGTAAGCATACCTCTATTTTTACACCATTTGATTTGTCGTAACAGGACGCGGATTATCACCATTGGAGGAATGTTCTTGCTTGACATTCATGTTCGCAAAGGAGTCGCTCATTCTCCTTTTGGAGCCGCCTGGATGACTCCTGAAAAATGTTCAATTTTTTTCAAAAATATTTTCTTTTCAAAATTATTTGTTTTCAAAAAAAAAAAAAAATTTTTCAAAAAAAAATTTTTTCATACCTTGTGGAGCTCCCCTGGAAGATTTGCGACTGAAAATGACTGAGAATGAGAAGCTGAACGAGTGACCTTTGCGCAAAGAATGTTCGCGACGCAAGGTGAGAGAGAGAGCGCGCACCACAATTCAACAAGCCACAACTTGGTCAGTTTTCGACATGAGACCAAAATAAATATAGCACCAGAATGCGCATAAACCACACTATTTTACTGGTTAACTTTTGAAACTTTTGCAAAAAATTTTAGGATTTCAACGAGGAGGAGAGAGCGCGCACCACAGTTCAAAAGATTATAACTTTTTCAGTTTTCGGCATTAGAGAAAAATGATTATTGCGTTAGAATGCGATAAAATCGCACTATTTAATCAAAACATTTTAATTCAAAACAAGCGCACCGCCCGCAAAAAATTTTTACCGGATAAGAAAAAATGTTATATTTTACCATATCATATTCAAAAGTTTTGAAAATATTTTTAAAAGTCCCAAACAAGCGGCACGCGCAAAAAAATACCGTAAAAATCTGTAGATTCCGTAAAAAAATACCGTAAATACCGTAATAATCTCTAATAGAATAGCATGCTTCACTTAGCTATAGCATGCTTAGCAAGCTATAGCAAGCTATAGCAATAGAATAGCATGCTTCAATAGAACTTCATGCAAAAAACACATAAAAAGCGAACATTGCAAATTATCAATCAATGGTTTCGTTAATCTTGAAATTCGGGACATGTTAGGAAGAGAGTGGGATGTATGGTCCAGACCTCTTTAAAGCTGTAAATCACTAAAGAATTTTTCACAAAAGCAACTTCATTTTATTTTAAAACTGCAAAAATAAAACGATATGAGACCATGATTGTTTAAGAACACGGTAAGATATCTTGGACACTATTTGCTCATCTTATTTGGAACCAGTGCCAAACTTGCTCTTCAATTTGAGGCCAACGGAGAAAAAGATTGGGATATAAAGTTCAGATAGTCTTCCGAGCTGTACAATAAACATCTTGAATAACAACATCTTTATCTCAAAATGAGAATGGGAAAATTCAAAAGATACGATAACAAAACTATTCAAATTTCGGTGGGATTTCTCGGACATAACTTTGTTTTCTTCTTTGAGTGAACCATGTTTCAATTTTTTTTACAGTCAATCCCGTGTCTCTTGTCAGTCTCTTCTTTTCCTCCTTATCCGGGTGTCTACGTTTTTGGAAACTCTCCTCCAATTCATTGATTCGGTCTGGGTTGTTTTCGTGTCATTCCTTCCTTGATTCTTTTAGGACTGAACTGCTTTGAAATTTGTTTCCTTGTCAATTCGGTCGTCGCAATCAACTTGGTATCATTGAGACGCTTATCGAGGCGACAATCTGCCTCGAAAACTGTGTTCAATTGGGAGACCTGCTCCAGAAAATGCCAGTTTTCTCTCCTTAACTCCGTTCTTTGGGAAAAAATCGGAGAGCCATGAGTGAATTAGGTAGGCCTGGGTAATTTCAAGAAGTTCAAAAGTGTGCGTGAGTTTACCTATTTGCACTCCAGTTGTACTGATAGTGAGTTAGTTGAAAAATGTAGTTTCAGCTGGAACCGACGTCATCGGATTCTCAGTCGCATCAAAAACCGGAACCGCGGTTGTTGCCTCAAAGACACTGGAGATACACTCCGAGTTGTCGACGTTGAAACTTCAGAAAGCGTCCCGAAGGAGCTTGACGATAGGGACCAACTTGGGAGTGGAGGAACATTGCCAGAAATCGTCCCAAGAAGAGAAGCGGTAGACAATATAGTTGCATTGAATATTTCGAAAAATCAGGTGAGACAGGGTGCGGCGTCCAAAATCAGAATGGTGCCTTGAGAAGGAACATCGGGCTCGAGGAAAAAAATAACGCTGTTCAAAACCTGGTCTAGACAAGGAAAAACCAATAATTCGGTCAAGACCAATTCATTGGATTTCACTTGCCTAGACCAGTTTCAGACAAACACCATACTCCTAACCAATCTACCGATGAATAACTGAGTGAGTCCAGCACCTTTATTAGGGTGTTTGCAGGAAGATGGATCAACTAGGCTCCGCCCTCTTTCTAGGTGGTTCTTTTAGGGCTCCGCCCCTTTTCTAGGTTGTTCTTTTAGGGCTCCGCCCCTTTCTAGATGTTTTTTTAGGGTCCGCCTTTTTTCTAGGTTGTTCGGCACGTGTTTCCTGTGTGGGCACACGTGACGGTATGGTCTATTGTCTGTTGTTGACGGAACGCCTTGTTCTGGAGAATCGCTTAGCACACATTGCATACTGAGCCATTTTAACAGTCTCCGAAGAGATCGGATATCCAGACAAAAAATTTGACAAAAAATAATAATGAGAAATCAAGGCACATTGGAGATAAAGTGGTCTTCTTTCAGATGAGGGGGGGGGGGGGGGACATGTAAGAGGGAGAAGAAGAAGGTAAAATGAACAATAATGGGAGAAAGGGTCATGATACAAGGCACAAAACCAAAAAGTGTTCCGATAACCAAATGCATAAATAAAGGTCTGTGGGACGAATGAAAAAGACAAAAACCTTCAAAATCTTTTTGAGAGGACATGCATACGTTTTCAAATTCTTATCATTTTTGATAAACTGAGATTGTATGTTTCTGAGAATTGGAGAAAAAATGAAAAAGTTCTCAAAAGTTCTCGTTCTCAAAATGTTGAATAATCAAATAAAAATCTGAATGTTTTTGGGTTTCACCCGATTCCGTCATTAATTCCAAATTTCTTGAATTAAATTCAGTTATAGAAAAGTCTTCATATTCTTCTGACCTCCATATTCAAATTTGACTTTGAAGTTGTTCTACATCCATGGTGTAGACCAAAATTTTTGATTATTTTTAGCTTGATTTGTCAGACCATTCTTTTCAGAATTAAGCTGCGCGTACTTAGAGCAGAAGGGATCCGCCAATCCTCCCTTTCTTGTATGTTGAGGAAACTAAAAATGAAAACGAACCGTATTACGATGAAGCGGAGAAGGTTGACAATCGTGTGGACAATGAGGTTGCAGAAGAGCTCAGGATGGGGAACTTTGCGGAAACGGCATCTAAATAAGGAGTATAGAGTTTCTAAAATTGTTATATATGTTCATCACAATTTGGTTTTCTTTTTACACTCACTGGGAGAGAAAATAATTTCTTCTGTTTCATTGTTATTCTTGGAAAAAAGGGGATGAGGCGAGCAGCAAAATGTTTATCAAAAATGTAGTGACAATGTGGATTATCGGGTGGCCAAGGACACTTTCAAAGCCTAGGTAAAAAGGGGCGAGAAAATTAGTTTTGCTGAAAAGTTTAACATTCTGAGTTGGGACCATTCAATTCGATATCGCTTGTACCCTAAAATCTAAATAGCATTCTTTGCGGTTGGGACCATTCAATTCTGAAATTCATGCCACCCAAAATTTTGGGACCATTCCTTGCGTTTTGGACCATTCTTTGCGGATGGGACCACTCAATTCCTTGGAATCATTAAAAAAAATTTTGGGACCATCTTTTCCTCTTGAGCCAGGGCACCCTCCAAAATTCTCAAAATAAGTTGATTTTGTGTAGATTGAAAAATATAATGGCAACTGAAGGTCACCTCAAAAAGGAGCATGAAGAATATAATAGCATGCTCTTCTATTAGATATTATTACGGTATTTACGGTATTTGGAGATTTTTACGGTATTTTTTTGCGCGTGCCGCTTGTTTGGGACTTTTAAAAATATTTTCAAAACTTTTGAATATGATATGGTAAAATATAATTTTTTTTCTTGTCCGGTAAAAATTTTTTGCGGGCGGTGCGCTTGTTTCGAATTAAAATGTTTTGATTAAATAGTGCATTTTTCTCGCATTCTGGCGCTATAATAATTTTCATCTAATGCCGAAAACTGAAAAAGTTACAATCTTTTGAACTGTGGTGCGCGCTCTCTCCTCCTCGTTGAAATCCTAAAATTTTTTGCAAAAGTTTCAAAAGTTAACCAGTAAAAAAGTGTGGTTTATGCGCATTCTGGTGCTATATTTATTTTGGTCTCATGTCGAAAACTGACCAAGTTGAGGCTTGTTGAATTGTGGTGCGCGCTCTCTCTCTCACCTTGCGTCGCGAACATTCTTTGCGCAAAGGTCACTCGTTCAGCTTCTCATTCTCAGTCATTTTCAGTCGCAAATCTTCCAGGGGAGCTCCACAAGGTATGAAAAAATTTTTTTTTGAAAAAAATTTTTTTTTTGAAAACAAATAAATTTGAAAAGAAAATATTTTTGAAAAAAAATTTTGAAAATTTTTCAGGAGTAGAGCAGCAAGATTGCATAGACATGGATATAGGACCTCCACTCAGAGAGCAGCAAGATTGCATAGACATGGATATGGGACCTCCACTCAGAGAGCAGCAAGATTGCATAGACATGGATATGGGACCTCCACTCAGAGAGCAGCAAGATTGCATAGACATGGATATGGAACCTCCACTCAGAGAGCAGCAAGATTGGATAGACATGGATATGGGACCTCCACTCAGAGAGCAGCAAGATTGCATAGACATGGATATGGAACCTCCACTCAGAGAGCAGCAAGATTGCATAGACATGGATATGGAACCTCCACTCAGAGAGCAGCAAGATTGCATAGACATGGATATGGGACCTGACACTCTGAGAGCAGCAAGATTGCATAGACATGGATATGGAACCTCCACTCAGAGAGCAGCAAGATTGCATAGACATGGATATGGAACCTCCACTCAGAGAGCAGCAAGATTGCATAGACATGGATATGGGACCTCCACTCAGAGAGCAGCAAGATTGCATAGACATGGATATGGAACCTCCACTCAGAGAGCAGCAAGATTGGATAGACATGGATATGGGACCTCCACTCAGAGAGCAGCAAGATTGCATAGACATGGATATGGAACCTCCACTCAGAGAGCAGCAAGATTGCATAGACATGGATATGGGACCTGACACTCTGAGAGCAGCAAGATTGCATAGACATGGATATGGAACCTCCACTCAGAGAGCAGCAAGATTGCATAGACATGGATATGGAACCTCCACTCAGAGAGCAGCAAGATTGCATAGACATGGATATGGGACCTCCGCTCAGAGAGCAGCAAGATTGGATAGACATGGATATGGGACCTGACACTCTGAGAGCAGCAAGATTGCATAGACAAAGACGGTGCACTATGTGTTTGGAAGAAATCGATGGTGATCATTTGTGCCCAAGAGCAATTGTGGGGTGCTCGAACTGCAAGGACAATATTCAAAATGCCGATGAAATACCGACTTCCATTATCCCATTGTTTGTCCTTCCGAAGATCAGAAAGCTGCAAAAGAGGTTAGCCAAAAAGTATGTTGAAAAAATCTAAATTACAAATTTTCAGAAAACTCGAGAGGTCTGTCGATTTCAAATACGACAGCTCGATTTAAGGAGTTCTTGAAAGTCGAAACGGAGATGAAGCAGAGGCAAGACGAGATCCAGAAGATGTAGAGAAAACTAATTTCTAAAAAAATCTAAATTACAAATTTTCAGAAAACTCGTCATAGATTGGCCCAGTCACAACCGACACGACTCACTTGAAACTTTTCAACGTCTTCAAGATTCGTCTCAATTCTTCTAATAATTTGAATTATTGCCTCTTTTGTTCTTTAAATCTGTTCCATTCTTTCACGATTTTTTGTTTTGCCCTGATTAACATATCCATTTTGAAACTATTCACTATAAAGCTATAGATGCTTAGAAATCCAGGTGTAATGTAGTTTTTTGCGGTTTTATTTGCACTTTTCTGTGTGTTTTTTTTTAAGAATGATTCCAATAAAATTTACTGTGATTACTGTCTCACTAACAACAAAGCACTGAGACTGGTTGAGGCGAAATATATTATTAGAATGCGATGAAATTCATAATAGGGACAATACAAGGAAATTTCAAGAAGTGGGGGAATATCATGAGACGTAGTTATGGATTGAATAAAATCATAACACGTGTCTACTTATGAAAAATTTCGACAATTTTTCCGTTCCGAATCTTGGAACGGAGCGGTTCTCCATCGTCAAAATTTGCCACTTTCTTGAACAACGTTGCGATCTTTGCGTAGTCAGGGGTCTTCCCAGATAGATTTAGAAAAGCGTGCGAAACGTCGATCAGAAATTTGTGTTGCTCTTTCAGGACAATAGCCGGATTGGCTCTCTGAAATTTTCGAAAATACTTTAATTAAGGTTCTATTCAAACTCACGTAAGCCTGTTTCAAGATCAGAGTATCTTCGGCACTGACATTCCTTCGGCGAGGACATCGATTTTTGTCTGCAACATAATTGTTGGTATTCAAGATTCTCATTCTTTTTCCGTCCTTCTTGAGGAATCCGCCGATTCCGAAATCTGCAACTTGGAGCTCCGAATTCTGGAATAAATGTTATGAACTTCAAAACGAAAAATTTTGCTGGCTCACTCTCAGGTTTGCAGACAAGAGAATATTGTCCAGTTTGAGTCATAGGTGCAAGATTCCCGCATTGTGTATTTGTTCGATTATTCCAATCAGCCTGTAGCCCAGCTTACAAGTGAGTGACTTATTGAATTTCTTTCTGTGTGCCAAATGTGCGAGATCCGTGGAGCAGAGATGCATAACTGAAAATTCAGAAGTGTCCTCTACCTTTTCATTCTCCAACTCACCGATTGTCAATTTGTTCTGATGAACAAAATAATCTTCGATTTTCACGCAACCATCGACGTGCTTGACGGCAGTCAGAATGAGCACTTCACGCAAGAAGTCCTCGTCTTCGGGGTCCTTCCCCAAAACCAACTTGACAGCCTTCTCCTCTTCATTGGTGATATCAACAACTTTGTAGACTTCGGCAAAGGTCAAGGAGAAGTATTAGGTCATCGACGCTTCCGCGGCCAATTTTGTCGATGACCTAATACTTCTCCTTCAGAATTACGCCAGTGAAGAGGCCCATCTGAAACAACGTAAATTGCGGTTTGGACAATTGATTTACGGTAGACATGGGTGACTAGACTAGGTACTTTTGCGAATGAAATTTGTTAGCTACGGACCACTAGAAGAAAAAAACTCACCTTGTATAAAATCAAACAACTGTGAAGAAGGCTAGAGTGTAGACGTAGCAAAAATACCTGAAAGTTTAACTTAACTGAGTGAACAGCAAATGGCTGGTGTTATTGAAAAGTTAAAGAGAAATATAATGCAGCAAATGCTTGGATGTCTGTTAAGACGACCTCATTATTATTCTTTCAAACAAGACAGTTTTTTTTTAATTTTTTATAAATTTTTCGAGTAGAGGAGATTTACAAGAATTTAAAACCAATACATACGACCATTTGCATAATTATGACAAGAAGAAGAACGAGTAATGAAAGAGGGACACATCTTATCATCAGAAAAAATACATATTTTTGTGAAGACCTAGTTTAAATGGAGTATCTTAAAGGAATATCAGAAAAGCCAGGAGACGAAAAGAGACATGAACTAGGGCAAATCAATGAAATATCGTTTAAATGATAAAGTGGCAGGAAAGGAGCAAGTGTAAATAGTTTAGGGGTCATGATGAAGGCTCACATTCGATTTTTTACGGGGAGGAAAAAGAAGTAAAGTATGGAGATGATAATTATGGGTGGAGAAAGTGATCCGAATTACAGAAGGAATCAGTGAAGGGCACTCAATGAATGATTACTTTTCCCTCGACAACACGGTGAGTGACTGATTCCTCTGGATTGAAGTAGAACGACTTTGCGATGGCATCCAGCACCTTTTGGGAATTCCAAACCGAACACTCAATCTGGTTTCGGATGGACAGGAAAATTGAGAGGAGCCACGGAGTTCTGCCGAGATAGTGTTCCGGGTGAGCATGCTGAAAAAAGATACATGCTAAGATTGCATCGTCTTCTTAATTTGAAATTGAAAAAAAAAACTCACAAAGTCACGCTTCTGCGCGTAGACGTTTGCCCGGGACCCACAAAATGGATTCTGTCCGGAGCACGTCAGGAGCGCATAGAGCATGGACTCGAAGTCGTCGCTTTCCTTGTAAGCCCGTTTCTCATCCGTTCTCAGACTGGAATGAAGCGTTCCGGCGAGATTCACATCGTTCCCCATTTGGATGATACGCCGGCCTCCCCGTGTACGGTAGTTGAGACACAAACCGAAGTCGATAAGTGTCACAGGTGCACCCTGAAATTCAAAAGTTCTGATACTTCGCATCAGAGGGAATTGAACCTACCGGAAGAATTGGATTGCGCAAGAGAATATTATTCTCGTGCAGGTCGCGATGGAGGTAACCGATGTTGTGAAGGATCTCGAGAGCCTTCGCCAGAGCGAATCCAACTTTGAGCACATTGGGAACCGAGAACTTCTTCAACTGCGTATTGTCAATAGATTCGAGAAGGCTCACTCCTCCCTTTGACAGAACTGAAATATCTTTTGCAATCCAAGATTCCGTAGTCATCACCCACCGAGACATCCAAATCGTTGTCCTTGATCTGCCACATTCTCATCCTTCCACTTGAATGACTCATAGTATTTCACAAAGAGATTTGAACGTTGCGACTCGAGTTTGGAAAGTACTCGAATTTCGGTTTTCCAGGCCTTCTCATGGAACTTATTAAACAATTCACTCATCTTCAGAATCTTTGGGAAATGCTTATCATCCAGATCCTTCACTTGGAATGCACATCCATACACTCCCTGTCCAACACACTCCTCGATTTCGTACTTCTCCTTGATGATATCCTCAACAAATGGCAGCGGCATCTGAAAAATGAAATTCATTCTCAGAACACCGGCCCGTTTTTTCTTTTTCTAGCCAAAGTGTTTTGCACCAAAATTTTTGTGCCTCGACAAACACTCAGGCTTCATAGGATTAAATTAAACTCACATTCAATTCAGTGGTACTGTACGTGAAAGTGAGCAGTAGGACACACGAAGAAGTTGTCTTCTGAAAATTCAAAGTTATATTTTGATTTTCATTATGAGAGTGGTACAGAGAACAAAAACTAGCAGATCGAAAGTATTTACGATTCGTAGAAAAGTCTATTAATCTGGTTCTTCAAACTTTCGAAACTGTTGTTTTTGAAACCAGGAGATTTCACGCCTTACGTGAAATTCGAAACTGCGATATTTCGAAACCATGATGTTTCGCAACCTGAGGTTCCAAAACTTGTCGATTCGAAACTGCTGGTTGCGAAACATCATGGTTTCGAAATATCACAGTTCCGAATTTCACGTGAGGTGTGAAATGTCCTCGTTGCAAAGGCGTCAGTTTCGAAAACTTGGGGAGCCAATTTTTATTCTATGTACCACTAATATGAGAAAGAAAAAGAGAAAAAAAGTGTAAAGGTATTACTTTTTCAGCCGAAGCCTGGATGCCAATAAATAGGCGACCGAGATACCAACACAAGAAAAAAATCAAAGCTAATAATAGAAGAAGTGGGTGTGTCCCAGTTTCTTTAACAAACACATGGGTCCGAGGTTTTGTGTTCAAAACCTTAAGACTCGAAAAAAGGCTAAAGGATCCAAGAATCCGTCGAAAACACTGTAACAGAGCCATAAACCAAAGGTGCTCGATCCAAAAAAAGTTGAATTCTGGAAAAAAATGAAGAAGATTAGAAGAATTCAAAAAGAAAGTATAATAGTATTCCTGTGAAGGACACCTTAGATTCAAATCCAATACAAAGAAGTTTAATTTTTTTTTAATTTTTTTATCTAGTAGATTCGAGGGGAGAAAAGACAGAAGAAGTGGGAGGGTGAGTAGAAAGACTACAGGGTCCCTTGACCATGGGAAACGTTCAAGTAAGTATGGCACAAGAAATACATTCGAATAAAGACCCACATCACATAAAATACATCATAAATATAAAAGCACATTGAAGAAAAATAGAGACATGCTACTATAAGAATCAATTCCAGATCAGATACTGTAGTAAATCTCATAAACACTTGAATACAAAGAAAATTAAACCAGATTGAATGAGGGTGGAGAACGGGAAGGAAAAAATGACATTACATGGATGGTACAAATAATTCGGTTGTTCGAATGGAAAAGAATGAAGAAGGAACATTTGAGCTATGTAATGATGATTTATAAGACAATAGAACTGCGAGAAATACTTATAAATAGCCGGGGGAAATTGAAATAAGTCATAAAACACTTGGGTTACTGGGACGACGAGATTCAATAGAATACATTGAATAAGAAATTGAGATAATGTATTCAGATGAGTTGTGCTCCATGTGAGTCCTCCGACAGCATAAGGCATTCTTGTCCATCTTTATCACGAAGCATGTCTTCGACTGCCTCGATGATTGCATCGTAGTCGAGAATCTTGCTACTGTAGGCATCGGCAACAGCCATGAACAACGGCAACATCCATTGCGTCTTGACTGGCAAGACTTTCGATGGCTCCGTGATCTGAAAGAAAAAAACTTTCAGATTAGTCAGCATGGAAAATCTCCCATTTTCTAATTTTGCCTCACTCACCAGATCCCATTTCAGGGTTTTTCCGCCCTCGCCTTGGAATCCATCAAGCGGTAGTCCATTCAACATCCAGGACATATACGTGGACATGATGAAGTCATCCAATGGTCCGTATGGCGAATTCTTGATGGCCGTGATGCTACTGTAGTCCAACTGCTCGAATGGATGATTCATCAGGCATTGGATGGGCTGCCCATGTTCGTCAATGTACTGATGAGCCAATCCGAAATCGGCAACTTTCAGTTGCATTTTGTTGAACTCTCCATATGGGTTTGTGAGGAGAAGATTACCTTCTTTGATATCTCTGTGGATGTATCCCAAACCATGAATCTCCTTGAGAGCGATGAACAGTTCCTTGAAGATCTTTTGAATAGCGCTAGTGGTCAGTGCGCGTCCATTTCGATTCATCATAAGATCTTCCAGCGAGCCGGCGTACTGGAGGAAGACTGCAAAAACAATAATTTCTATCCCTGACGCAATTACTAAAAGTCTCACCGAGATAATTGAATTGCAAAGTTTCTCCGGCTCCCAACAATGGAGAGATAGTGCAGGTGCGCAACGCGTTCAAAACTGCCAGTTCGTGCTTGTAAACAGCAGTGTCCTCGCGATCCATCAGTTTCACGGCATACTGTTTTCCGTCCTTTCCAAAAGCGCTCCAAACGACCGCGTATCCTCCTTGCCCCAATGGCTCGTCCAACGTCCACTTTCCATCAATAACTAATCCTTCATGTATCGGAACAGAAGACTCTCGACGCGGAAGAAGTCTATTCGAAGTCATCTGCAATATTGAAAATTGTGAGAAATTCGCTTCTTCTTCCTCACTTTAACTCACCTTGAAACAATGTTCGAAAACGAAAAGCAAGGAAAGTTGGGCACGAAGAGCGAGGAAAGCTCTGAAAAAGAAACTTGTTAAAATTCAGGACAGAAACCTCGGATCTGTTCTAGTTCCTTGGACCCACGATGGGACACAAAAACCAGAGTCCGTTCATAATCTGTTACTTTTCATCTTTTTGATTTCATCTAGGCATGAGGTCTAAGACTTAGCTGGAATAGACAAATCAAGTTTTTCTAATGTCTTCTAAGTTTTGAATTAAAACGCAAAAGCATATTCATGAAAAAGTATAAGTTTTTGAACTGGGAATCGGGTTCTTGTTTCCGAGAATCATGGATCCAAGAAACTAGAACAAAGCCAAAGTCTTATGAAGAAAGAAGAAGAAAGAAAGGAGAGTTTGAGAAACAACGAATGTGATGGTATTATTTGTTTCAGCCGAAGCCTGGATGCCAATAAATTGGCGACCGGAATACCAACACAAAAAGAAAAAAAAAACAAGAATTCAAGACCGATAAGAGAAAAAGTGGCTATGCTTCAGTTTCTAGAACAAAATCCTAGGTCAAGAGACTCATGGACAAATCCAAAAGACCCTAAAAAGATAGAAGAATCTATAACCAAACTAAAAAGTTCGATGTCTTTGAAGTTGACAAAACTGATCTCTCCTATGCTCACGTGAGGATTCTCACTATCGTTCTCAAAATAACGAAATTCAGAGGAATTTGATATTGGTACAAAAACAGAGCCATGAAATTTGGAAAAAAAAAGTTCAGAATAAGCATACTTGTCACGCGCCGGGCCCGTAAAAAGTCTAAAGTTCCGGCCCCCGTAGCTCAAAATTTTCTCACAAAAGCACCGTTTTGATTTTTAAGAAGAAGAAAAAGATCATGAAAAGTGGAAAATGGGTAAAAAGAAAAACTGGGAAAATACCTGATGCATTGATTTCTTTCTTGTTTATCTGAAAACGCTGAAAAAGTTTAGGATTATGACGGAAAAACCTCAGAACGAGTTGGAGTCTAGTCGTGAGAAATAGGAAGGGTGATTGTCTTGAATGATACTTCTGGTATTTGGATCGTCTTGAAGAATGGAATTTTCTGAAAAAAGGATGTTAAGTAGAGAATCCCAAAAAATAGTGAAGTTGCTGAAGTCCTTTTAATTCAAGAAGTGGTAATTCTTTCAATGATATTCTTCTTTTTGGACAATTGGAAGATTCTGCTGAATGGATAGGCTGAAAATAGAATTAAATAGTGAAAATGGAGTTGTTGAAGTGATCATTAGTACTGGAGTCGCAGGTTGTTGAAAATCCAAAATAATTAAAGATCTGAAAAACACAAAGAGTCCAGACAACACAAAAAGTATATGAAAAAGTCCAAGTGGTCAAATTGACCAGTGTGTTCAACACACTTCAAAAGATCTTCTAAAGATCTAATGAAAACTCTAGCTCTAGTCTCGAAGACTAGTGCAATCAAACCACCAGGACTAAACATCCTTATTTGATTGCAATCCATCGGTTGCATTTCCTCAAATTCTTCTTACCCTTTTCGGTCGGCCTTTAAAAGAGAAAAAAATCACAAAAAATATACGCCTACAACCTGGAAATACAACTATTTTTTGTTTACCTTCCATCGGTCGATTCCTTGCTGATCATGTAGAATTTGTGCGGTAATAACAATGTGGTTTCTTTTTTACTTTACCTTTATTTCGTGAAGACCATTGCGAAGACCAGCGGATTACAAAAGAAAAACGAAATAAAGAATTGAAATTATGTTGGAAAATAGATTCTGAAACCAAGCTGTAATGCAGCTATAGGCGAGAATGTCTCTCATTTTGAGGTACCCCCTTAACTTATTATCTTAATTCTCAACCCAATTATCTCACAATGCTTGGCTCTATTGCAGTTTAGTTAGATAAAAATGTTGGTTGGCACCTTTCTCTGTGAAAGTGAACATTAGTGCCGTGATCAGTAAAGCGCTGATACTTCGCGAGAGTCTAATACTACAATAGAGCCAAGACATTCAGCAGCACCCTAAGCGATATATATACCCTAACCAACTAACCATACCTAATTCCTATCCCCACCAAGGTAAAAAAGATCTACGCAGATGCAGATCCCCTTTTTACCTCTGTGCATGCCCCCTTGAACCCAAAAGCAAAGTACAGTAATCTGAATGAACTCCCTCCCTCCGCGCGCTCCAAACTTACCACCTGAAACCTAATGCTCAAAATCTAACAGTCCTTAAGGGACAAAATGAAAAATAAACTGACTTCCATTCCTTCGAATCGATCGTCCTCACCTGAATCCTTCTCAAACTCCATCTCTCGATTTTGGGCCATTTTCCATCCGAATTTCCATCCGTTTGTTGTTGATTTCGATTGGCAGTGACCGTAAACCATCTCAGAAGACACATCTTGTTGTCGATTTGCCACCAATAACTCCTCTCTAGAAGAATGATTGATATTTTTCTTGAAATATTGGAAGAAAATTGTTTAGTAATTTTTTTTTGCCCAAAATTCGAGAAATTTCTTGAAAAATGTTGTTTTTTGATACTTTTTCTTACTGAATCTATTGAGAAACCTTAGTCTCTTCCCGATTTCATAACTTTTTCCTACAATTTCCAAGAAATTTGAACTTTTTTCGCACTTTTTTCGTGGATTTTTGACCCTACTTCAAAAAACCGTTGTAGGAAGCCGGCATGATGTGGCATTTTTGTAAAAAGTTTTTTGAAAATTCGACCGGGTTCTGTTTTACAAGTCTACAGAAAATCAGACAAAAATCTTGAAAATTGAGAACTTTATGAATTTTTTAAGTTTTTCAACATAAAAGTGGATGTAACTCAATTTTTTTGCTAGTAAACATACCTTAATTTTTACATGAATCGATCTGTCGTAAAAAGTAGATGTCCATTAAAAAAATTTTGACAATAATCGGACCACTTTGAGGAAGTTTATGGAGCAAAAACTGGGAGCAAACTGAAATTTTTTCCCTCTGGAAAGCTCCAACTCACAGATGGGCGGTGCCAGGTGGCGCCACGTGGATGCCCTACTTTCTTGTTTACGGCTTCTAGAAGCTTTTTCGAGGTTTGTAGTTTGGTCAATTTGTTTGTAGTTTGGTCAATTGGAGTGTATTCCGGGGTAAAAAGACATGGGGAATCCGATTTTTTTGGTTTTGAAGTCGTCTGATGCTCCCACGTCTTCTGAAGACGTCAGATAAGCATTGACATACAGAATCCAATGTATCTCACGAACATTATGACAAAAGTGCCCCTTGTTTTATATCGTTGGAATCCTTATGATGTGACGATGATCAAGCTTTGAGTCGATTTTTAATTGGAGCACTTCAGAAGACGTTAGGCCTCCAGATGACGTTAAAAACGAGAATCCACTGTATCTCACGACCCGTATCGATAAAGTGCCCCTTGCCTTATATCATTGGAATCCTTATGATGTGACGATGATCAAGCTTTGAGTTGATTTTTATTTGGAGCACTTCAGAAGACGTTAGGCCTCCAGATGACGTTAAAAACGAGAATCCACCGTATCTCACGACCCGTATCGATAAAGTGCCCCTTGTTTTATATCGTTGGAATCCTTATGATGTGACGATGATCAAGCTTTGAGTCGATTTTTATTTGGAGCACTTCAGAAGACGTTAGGCCTCCAGATGACGTTAAAAACGAGAATCCACTGTATCTCACGACCCGTATCGAAAAAGTGCCCCTTGTTTTATATCGTTGGAATCCTTATGATGTGACGATGATCAAGCTTTGAGTCGATTTTCATTTGGAGCACTTCAGAAGACGTTAAAATAGAAAATCCAGTGCATCTCACGAACGGTATGAGGATAATGATCACTGTCTTATATTGTTAGACTCCTTATGATGTGACAAAGGTCTAGAAGGCTCTGGATGGCAGGCTCATGAGGTCTGGAAGGCTTGGCCTAGTAGGTCTAGGAGGTCTTTGAGGTCTAGAAAGATCTGGATTGTAGGCTTATGAGGTCTGGAATGCTTGGTCAAGTAAGTCTGGGAGGTCTTTGAGGTCTAGAAGGCTCTGGATGGGAGGCTTATGAGGTCTGGAAGGCTTGGCCAAGTAAGTTTGGGAGGTCTTTGAGGTCTAGACGGCTCTGGATGGTAGGCTTATGAGGTCTGGAAGGCTTGGCCAAGTAGGTTTGGGAGGTCTTTGAGGTCTAGAAAGATCTGGATGGTGGCTTATGAGGTCTGGAAGGCTTGGCCAAGTAGGTTTGGGAGGTCTTTGAGGTCTAGAAGGCTCTGGATGGGAGGCTTATGAGGTCTGGAAGGCTTGGCCAAGTAAGTTTGGGAGGTCTTTGAGGTCTAGAAGGCTCTGGATGGGAGGCTTATGAGGTCTGGAAGGCTTGGCCAAGTAGGTTTGGGAGGTCTTTGAGGTCTAGAAGGCTCTGGATGGTAGGCTTATGAGGTCTGGAAGGCTTGGCCAAGTAAGTTTGGGAGGTCTTTGAGGTCTAGACGGCTCTGGATGGTAGGCTTATGAGGTCTGGAAGGCTTGGCCAAGTAAGTTTGGGAGGTCTTTGAGGTCTAGAAGGCTCTGGATGGGAGGCTTATGAGGTCTGGAAGGCTTGGCCAAGTAGGTTTGGGAGGTCTTTGAGGTCTAGAAGGCTCTGGATGGTAGGCTTATGAGGTCTGGAAGGCTTGGCCAAGTAAGTTTGGGAGGTCTTTGAGGTCTAGAAGGCTCTGGATGGTAGGCTTATGAGGTCTGGAAGGCTTGGCCAAGTAAGTTTGGGAGGTCTTTGAGGTCTAGAAGGCTCTGGATGGGAGGCTTATGAGGTCTGGAAGGCTTGGCCAAGTAGGTTTGGGAGGTCTTTGAGGTCTAGAAGGCTCTGGATGGGAGGCTTATGAGGTCTGGAAGGCTTGGTCAAGTAGGTTTGGGAGGTCTTTGAGGTCTAGAAGGCTCTGGATGGTAGGCTTATGAGGTCTGGAAGGCTTGGCCAAGTAGGTTTGGGAGGTCTTTGAGGTCTAGAAGGCTTTGGATGGAAGGCTTATGAGGTCTGGAAAGCTTGGCCAAGTAGGTTTGGGAGGTCTTTGAGGTCTAGAAGGCTTTGGATGGAAGGCTTATGAGGTCTGGAATGCTTGGTCAAGTAGGTTTGGGAGGTCTTTGAGGTCTAGAAGGCTCTGGATGGTAGGCTTATGAGGTCTGGAAGGCTTGGCCAAGTAGGTTTGGGAGGTCTTTGAGGTCTAGAAGGCTTTGGATGGAAGGCTTATGAGGTCTGGAAGGCTTGGCCAAGTAGGTTTGGGAGGTCTTTGAGGTCTAGAAGGCTCTGGATGGTAGGCTTATGAGGTCTGGAAGGCTTGGCCTAGTAAGTTTTGGAGGTCTGTGAGGTCTAGAAGGCTCTGGATGGTAGGCTTATGAGGTCTGGAAGGCTTGGCCAAATAGGTTTGGGAGGTCTTTGAGGTCTAGAAGGCTCTGGATGGTAGGCTTATGAGGTCTGGAAGGCTTGGCCAAGTAGGTTTGGGAGGTCTTTGAGGTCTAGAAGGCTCTGGATGGGAGGCTTATGAGGTCTGGAAGGCTTGGCCTAGTAGGTTTGGGAGGTCTTTGAGGTCTAGAAGGCTCTGGATGGTAGGCTTATGAGGTCTGGAAGGCTTGGCCAAGTAGGTTTGGGAGGTCTTTGAGGTCTAGAAGGCTCTGGATGGGAGGCTTATGAGGTCTGGAAGGCTTGGCCTAGTAAGTTTGGGAGGTCTTTGAGGTCTAGAAGGCTCTGGATGGGAGGCTTATGAGGTCTGGAAGGCTTGGCCTAGTAAGTTTGGGAGGTCTTTGAGGTCTAGAAGGCTCTGGATGGTGGCTTATGAGGTCTGGAAGGCTTGGCCTAGTAAGTTTGGGAGGTTTTTGAGGTCTAGGAGGCTCTGGATGGGAGGCTTATGAGGTCTGGAAGGCTTGGCCTAGTAAGTTTGGGAGGTCTTTGAGGTCTAGAAGGCTCTGGATGGTAGGCTTATGAGGTCTGGAAGGCTTGGCCAAATAGGTTTGGGAGGTCTTTGAGGTCTAGAAGGCTCTGGATGGTAGGCTTATGAGGTCTGGAAGGCTTGGCCAAGTAGGTTTGGGAGGTCTTTGAGGTCTAGAAGGCTCTGGATGGGAGGCTTATGAGGTCTGTAAGGCTTGGCCTAGTAGGTTTGGGAGGTCTTTGAAGTCTAGAAGGCTCTGGATGGTGGCTTATGAGGTCTGGAAGGCTTGGCCTAGTAAGTTTGGGAGGTCTTTGAGGTCTAGAAGGCTCTGGATGGTGGCTTATGAGGTCTGGAAGGCTTGGCCAAGTAAGTTTGGGAGGTCTATACAAAGGTCACTTTTGTCATACTGTTCGTGAGATTCAGTGGATTCTCGTTTTTTACGTCATCTGAAGGCCTAACGTCTTCTGAAGTGCTCTAAATGAAAGTCAATTTAAAGCTTGATCATCGTCACATAATAAGGATTCTAACGATATAAGACAAGGGGTACTTTATTGATACGGGTCGTGAGATACAGTGAATTCTCGTTTTTGACGTCATCCGAAGGCCTAACGTCATCTGAAGTGCTCCAAATGAAAATTAACTCAAAGCTTGATTATCGTCACATCATAAAGATTTCAACGATATAATACAAAGGTCACTTTTGTCATACTGTTCGTGAGATTCAGTGGATTCTCGTTTTTGACGTCATCTGAAGGCCTAACGTCTTCTGAAGTGCTCCAAATGTAAATCAACTCAAAGCTTAATCATCGTCACATCATAAGGATTCCAACGATATAAGACAAAGGCCACTTTATTGATACGGGTCGTGAGATACAGTGGATTCTCGTTTTTAACGTCTTCTGAAGGCCTAACGTCTTCTGAAGTGCTCCAAATGAAAATCAACTGAAAGCTTGATCATCGTCACATCATAAGAATTCCAACGATATAAGACAAAGGTCACTTTTGTCATACTGTTCGTGAGATTCAGTAGATTCTCTATGTCAATGCTTATCTGACGTCTTCAGAAGACGTGGGAGCTTCTGACGACTTCAAAACTAAAAAATTCGGATTCCCCATGTCTTTTTACCCCAGAATACACTCAAATTGACCAAACTACAAACAAATTGACCAAACTACAAACTACGAAAAAGGTTCTAGAAGCCGTAAACAAGAAAGTAGGGCATCCACGTGGCGCCTCCTGGCACCGCCCAACTGGCCAGTTGGAGCTTTCAGAGGGTAAAAATTTGCAGTTTGCTCCCAGTTTTTGCTCCATAAACCTCCTAAAAGTGGTCCGATTATTGTCAAATTTTTTTTTCTGGACATCTACTTTTTACGACAAATCGATTGATGTAAAAATCAAGGTATGTTTACAAGCAAAAAAATTGAGTTACATCCACTTTTATGTTCAAAAACTTAAAAAATTCATAAAGTTCTCAATTTTCAAGATTTTTGTCTGATTTTCTGTAGACTTGTAAAACAGAACCCGGTTGAATTTTTAAAAATTTTTTTACAAAAATGCCACATCATGCCGGCTTCCTACAACGATTTTTTGAAGTAGGGTCAAAAATCGACGAAAATAGTGGGAAAAAAGTTCAAATTTGGTGGAAATTGCTGGGAAAAGTTATGAAATCGGGTAGAGACTAAGGTTTCTCACCAGATTTGATAGTTTAAAGTTTCACAAAACCTTGTTTTTTGGGAAATTTCTCGAATTTTGGGCAAAAATTTTGACAAAAAAATTTTCTTCCAAAATTTCAAGAAAAATATCAACAGTTCTTCTAGAGAGGAGTCATTGTTGGCGAATCAACAACAAGAGGTGTCTTCTAAGATTGCTTACGTTCAATTCCAGTCGAAATCAACAACAAAAGGACGGAAACTCAGATGGAAAATGGCCCAAAGTCGTGAGATGGTCTTGGAGACGGATTCAGATGAGGAGATCGATTCGAAGGAGTGAAAGTCAGTTTATTTTCATTTTGTCCCTTAAGGACGCTTAGATTTTGAGAATTAGGTTTCAGAAGGTGAGTTACAAATGCGCGGGGGGAGAGTGAGGGTCCATTCAGACTACTGTACTTTGTTTTTATTCTGGGTTTTGGGGGACATGCACAGAGGTAAGAACGGGATTAGGTATGGTTAGTTGGTTAAGGAATAGATTGCTTAAGGTACTGCTAAATGACTTGGCTCTATTGTAGTATTAGATTTTTGCTTTTTTTTTTTCTTTTCATTTCCCCCTCATTCTTCACTTTTTTCACTAAACGAAGCTACAATAGAGCCAAGCATTGTGAGACTATTGGGTTGAGAATTGAGATAATGAGTTAACGGGGTACCTCAAAATGAGAGACATTCTGGCCTATAGCTGCATTACAGCTTGGCTTCAGAATCTATTTTCCAACATAATTTCAATTTTTTTTTGTTTTTCTTGTGTAATCCGCTGGTCTTCACAATGGTCTTCACTTTATAAAGGTAAAGTAAAAAATAAACCACATTGTTATCACCGCACAAATTCTACATGATCAGCAAGGAATCGACCGATGGAAGGTAAACGAAAAATAGTTTTATTTTCAGGTTGTAGGCGTATCTTTTTTATTTTTTATTTATTTTAAAGGCCGACCGAAAAGGATAAGAAGAATTTGAGGAAATGCAACCGATGGATTGCAATCAAATAAGGATGTTTAGTCCTGGTGGTTTGATTGCACTAGTCTTCGAGACTAGAGCTAGAGTTTTCATTAGATCTTCAGAAGATCTTTTGAAGTGTGTTGAACACACTGGTCAATTTGACCACTTGGACTTTTTCATATACTTTTTGTGTTGTCTGGACTCTTTGTGTTTTTCAGATCTTTGATTATTTTGGATGTTCAACAACCTGCGACTCCAGTACTAATATTTTCTTCCACAACTCCATATTCACTATTTAATCCTTTTTTCAGCTTATCCATTCAGCAGAATCTTCCAATTGTCTATATAGAAGAATATCATTGAAAGAATTACCACTTCTCGATCTAAAAGGTCTTCAGCAACTTCAGCACTTTTCCGGACTCTCTACTTAAAAACCTTTTTTTCAGGAAATTTCATTCCTCAAGACGGTCCAAACAACAGAAGTATCACTCAAGATGATCACCCTTCCTATTTCTTACAACTAGACTCCAATTCCTACTGAGGTTTTTCCATCATAATCCTAAACTTTTTCAGGATTTTCAGATAAACAAGAAAGAAATCAATGCATCAGGTAGTTTCTCAGTTTTCCTTTTTTCCAATTTTTCCATTTCTCATGATCTCATTCTTCTTCTTTGTTTAGTTCTTGAGACACTTCTCGCATTCGCTCATCAAATTTTTTTCTGAACTTCTTTCTTCAAATTCTATGGCTCTGTTCCAGTTTCGTGGACCTAATCTTGGGTCTTAAAACCCAAACTATACAAAAATATCAGGGGTCAAACTTGACCGTAAGCTAAATGGAATAGCCTGTAGGATTTTCTGATACTAGCTGGTAATAGCAAATTCCCTAAAAAATTTCATATTTTAAAAACGATAGTGAAAAGACACATATGAGCATTGGATAAATCAGTTTTGTCAATTTCAGAGACATCTAATTCTTATATTTGGCTATCGAACCTTCTATCTTTTTAGGGTATTTTAAATTTAACCATGTGTCTCCGGTCCAGGATTTTGTTCAAGAAACTGGAACATAGCCACTTTTTCTCTTATCGGTCTTGAATTCTTGTTTTTTCTTTCTGTGTTGGTATTTCGGTCGCCTTCTCAGGCATCCAGGCTTCGGCTGAGAAAAATAATACCATCACACTTTCTCTCTTTTCTCTTTCTCGTGACAGTGATGCAAAGGATGAGAACTTGGAAAGTAAAAACTATTGAACCTTTTAAATATTATTAATCCAGTTCTCATTCTTTGTATCACTATCAGATTTCAACTTGAAATAAATTTCGAAATTTTCAGGCGCCTTCCTTCGTGTCGTCCCGCTAGTAGTACAAGGTTTAAAACGTGAGTTTATTTTCTTCTCGTTTTAAAAATTACTTGTCTCTCAAAGCTATAATACTAGACAGTGAAATCATAGGCCTCGATGAAAACCGAAAGAACTATTACATCAAATGAAAAGTTTTGGTGAAATAAGCTTAGCAAACTCGATTTTCCAATTCAATGAAATGATAAGGGAGGCGCATTTAGAAAAAAGCCGCTTCATAATTAAGTCTAATATTTAGAACAATATGAAGCATTTACTTAACTCTGACTGAATTCCTCATAAAGCAATATTTTAAGAAAAAGTCTATGCTTGTTGTGAAAAAAGCAAGAGACATTATCCGAGGTATTTAGCATCATAAGGTTAAAGGGAGCACTGAGAGGCTCCCAAAAACTTGAAGCTGTCAGTTTGTACTTTGACCAGCTGGGAAATCAAATGAGCTGAATATTAGGCTTTTCGACAAAATTTGATTGCTCTAGTTGTGTGATTCTTATCTTAAACTGGCAACAATTTTTCTGTTTCAGAAAAATGGCGCCACTCACAAACGATCACAACCGATTGAAACTGATCTCCTTCACTCCTAATGAATACGTGAGTTTCCGACAAACTTGGTTGATCCTAAAACAAAGTTTTTTAGATAAAAGCTGACCCAACTGAAACATCGGAGTTCACTCTCACCATCGAGAACAACGAGCCTCATGATGTGATTGTGAAAGTTTGTTTCCCCAAAGTCACACTCGTGAAAGTCAAGCCGAGGATGCTTCTCATTGGCTCTCGTGAAAAAGTGGATATGAACATCATCATGAAAGCGTTCGACATTTCGATTGGCCCACAATTCTTGAAGTGAGTACTTTGTGGGTTATGCAATGTAGCTTGTTTTTCTTTAGGTTCAAGATAAAAGTGGTCGGGGTTCGCGAGTTGGATGACCGTGAGCGTCCAACGGAGGAGGAGATTTGGGATTCTGGATCAGGCAGAGGCGATCCGAAGATTTGGCAAGACTACGCGATGACCTACATTCACACAAAGCTCCTCTTTGTGCGTTATGCTGGCATGAACAAGAGAAACTGGTGGAAGAAGGGCGAGAAATACAAGATTGTAAGTGGAAGTTTTGTTTTTCATATAAACATTCAATCTTTGCAGACTTGGGGTATCGCCAAGGAGGACTTGCCAGACGAAGACGAATAGACGACGAGACGAGTGAAACACTTTGAGTGACTAGTGTTCTTATTCATGAATCTTAACTTTCCATCATTTCTATTATAATTCGACTTATTTCCATTCTAATCTGTATTTAACAATTTCGTCGCAGTTTCATTTCCCCTTGTGATTATGGTAGTATTAGCCTCTTATGTTTATGATTGGTCCCCTGTCTCTATTCAATATGGTTTGACTTTCATTTATTTAAAAGCCCTTATAGTCTCTTCTCTTTTGATTCTTAATGTGCCACGATTATTCTAATAGTACCTGAATAATGATTATTCTCTAAGTGACTAATATTCTCTCATTTCCTCATTACAGTCACCCCTTATTCTTTCGTGATTCCGTGTGTATACATTTCCTGGTACCTTATGATTATGATGTTTTCCCGCTTTTCTAGGCCCCGTATGATTATATTACTGTCTCCTCATGATGCTGTCCGAATGTAATTTACTGATTTTTTATCCCATCCACCCTAGAGTATAATTATTATTTTGTGACTCAGTGAGTGGGTATTCATCTTTCCTTATCGCATGATTATTTGCCTCTTTTGATCTATGATTCGATTGTATGAGATATAATTGCATCTCAATTACCATTCCTTTTGCCTTTATTTTCCTCTTGAATTGATTATTGTAGTAGCAGAACTTGTGTGTGTATTTCATTCTATTGTCTTTATTTCTGAATCAATTATACTTGTATTTCATATGGTCAGTCGACCCAATTGGTCGCTACTCACCCTGCTATTTTTTTGTATTCTCTCGCTTCGAAT
This sequence comes from Caenorhabditis sinica, assembly GCA_963932045.1. Lineage (NCBI taxonomy): Eukaryota > Metazoa > Nematoda > Chromadorea > Rhabditida > Rhabditidae > Caenorhabditis > Caenorhabditis sinica. Next base: position 29,533,371 of record OZ009938.1, read on the forward strand.
CTACTAGGATAAAAAAAATCAAACTTCTTTGTTTTGAATTTGAACCTAAGGTGCCCTTCACAGGAATCCTACTATACTTTCTTTTTGAATTTTTCTAATCCTTTTTGTTCTGTTCCAGATTTCAACTTCTTTTGATCGAGCACCTTAGGATTTGTCTCAAATTCCCACATCATCTATAGAGAATGCAAACTATTATAATAAAAAGGTAGGGTTTTTTCCTATTGCCCTTTTCCCAACCAAACTTGTTTTTTTCAGGAAAAGGATGATCTTGACAAGAACATCCGCATTCGGAACGATGCGAAATCTGAGAGCTGCGAGAAGATTGGACCGGGCAACTTTGGAACCTAATTTGCTGCATTTGCATTCTATGGCTCTGTTACAGTTTCTTGGACCGATTCTTGAATCCTTTGGCCTTTTTTATTGTCTTCCGGTTTTGAACACAAAACCTCGGACCCATGTGTTTGTTCAAGAAACTGGGACAGAGACACTTCTTATATCATTGGCTTTGCTCTTTTTTTTTCTTTTCTTGTGTTGGTATTCCGGTCGCCTATTGGCATCCAGGCTTCGGCTGAAAATGTAATACCATCACACTTTTTTTTTCGTTTCCTTTTCTGGTACAAAGAATAAGAACTGCTATAAGAGTTTTTTCCATCAGTTCTTATTTTTTGTACCATTCTCATATCATAACTAGGAATAAATGTTTCAAATTTTCAGAAGGTTTCTTCGCTACACGACAGGTGCTTCCAAAATCAACTGTGTGAATATGTCGTAAGTTTAGGGTCGGAAAAGAGGGAAATGAGTGGAGAGGGGGGGGGGGGATGTTTGAGGATAGGTTGGGTTCTTGCAGTTAGTTAGGTCCGCTATGACTGCTCACAATAATTTTGAAAATTAGGGCTGAATCCAAGGGTTTTGGGATACTCAGGAGGTCCACATTCAAAAGCAAAATTTGCTGTTTTCAGCGCCGCCGCCGATCCAAACGATCAACTTTTGCAATTGGAAGGTGTATCCGTTTACAATTTCGAAATTGGCCGTGTGCTCGGGAAGGGAGGGTATGGAACCGTGTACCAAGCTCGAAACCCATCTGGAGAACTGGCTGCAGTGAAGGCCTCACTGAATAATCACATCGCAAATGAAGAAGCGTGTGTGCTTGGCATTCTTGATGGTCTCCGTTATGTTCCAAAAATGATCTGGCATGGACATGAACATGGTCTCTTCTTCATTGGTGAGAAATAATAATAGAGAAGAAACAAGCAATTTGATTATTTTCAGTGATGTCTCATGAGTTGACATCATTGTGCTCGTTGTTGGCTGCCGAACCATCCAAAACTTTCTCACGCAAAACGAGCCAGTCGATCATCTATCAATCGTCAATCGGACTTTCCGAAATCCACAACCGCCGAGTCATTCACCGCGACCTGAAGCTTGGAAACTTGCTTATGTCCCTTCCATATGGGCCAACTAATACGGTGATGGTGAAAATCGCCGACTTCGGATTCTCCAAGGAGTACATGAATGAGGATGGAAATCTGTTGCCGGATCGTGTCAGCTTCTACCATGAGAAGCATCGTTTTGCATCGTTGTCTGTATTAGCTGGAAACGCTCCAACCCCGAGGGATGACTGGATTCAGATGTCATTTGCCTTTATGAAACTTCTTGGATTCAATCTGAGCAAAGACGATTCGAAACGTTTCGAATTCAAGAGACAACTGGTGAGAATATTTCAGTTTTTTTCCAAATTTCTGATTTTAAAATAAATTTTTTCAGGCTTCGGCCACGATTTCTACTCTCCCGGAGCAATGCAAATGGATGGACGGTCTTTTCGAAACAATTTACGCAATTCCAAACGATTACATTATTGATCACGTCCCGATTTTCGAAGCGATTCGCTCGGTGAAGCTGGAGTCGGACCAGCAGTTGTCGCTCCATATCGTTGAATTTGGTGACACATACGTTTTGCTTTGAAATCATCGAACAACGTGTGATTCTGAACTGTCTATTTGCTTTCTCTCTGTCATACCTAATGTTTCGATTCGGTGCCTTCTATTTTCTTTCTTCCCATCCCGATTATCATCTGTATTTTTATTAACCATGAATCTTAGTTTGGAATGTGATACTTATCTAGTGTATTCAATTCCCAATTATTTATCAGTAGAGTACAGAATTCCCCATATTTATTTTCTATCATAATAGCGTTTAGACTTTCCCATAAAAGTAGTCCTGATGACTAATATTACATAGTCCATTTATTCACTGCATTCGTATCGTATGATTACTGTATTCCTGGATTCGAAGGAGTCCCCCTTACTCGTTCTATGATGTATATAGGTTTCCGCTCGTGTTTCTACTAGTTAAAAATAAAAAAAATCCAAAAAAATTAAATTTTCTTGTTTATTTTTCTGGAAAATAGAAGATCGTCTTAACAGACATCCAAGAGTTTATTTTTACAAAATGTGCACCTTTCGGTGGATACTCATTTCTGAAGCCGTCTCAAGACGACACACATTTCAGGTATGGCTCGTTCCGAGGCTTCTAGGGAAGGATAGATATCTGGAATTAGGCCTGGGAGGCCTCTCTGAAAGAGTCGATCTGGAAGGGGTAATCCCGAGATCTGAGATGAAATGACGAGTACTTGTGTTCACACAAAATGCCTCTACGTGATCTACGAGGTAATGAATTCGGATGACTGGTGGAAGCGTGATGGAAAGAGTCCTGTGGTAAGTGGAAGTTTTTTTTTCATATAAAGATTCAATATTTGCAGACTTGGGGATTGCTAAGGATTAGCTTTTGTTCAAAAGGATGGCGGGAACATTAATGAAAAACCTGAATGTGGGAGCAACATTGTTCAGTAACTTGGTAAAACGTTTTCTGTGTAAAGTGAACACAGTCTTCGGCGCAATTGTAGAAGTTCAAGTTTCATGGTCACGGCTACTTTGAGAAGTATCTTGCCTACATATAGCTAAAAGAACAATTTGATGGGGGGGGGGGGGTTTCCACAAAGTCCAGAATCCCTATTACTACCGAGACATCATGAAAGTACCTAGGACATTCAAATATGCTTCAGAGACTCATCGACCTCCAACCTTACCTTTTTGACACATTTCCATTGTGGTACCTCACATCTGGTGTGACCTAGAAACGATTATAAGTCTAATTTTCTAAATAGGTCATTGTCTAGTATCGTGATAAAAATTTGAAAATATTGGAATAATTCAAAATTCATTTTTGTATGTCATAGACTGGATTTGGACCCAAAATATCAGCTGACATCGAAGTTTAGGCAATGAGAACAACTTGAAGAGACTTTTAACGTACAAGTCCGGGATCCCTATTACTATCGAGCCATACTGGAATCACATGAAGTTCTGAAATCTGTATAAGTGAGTCATGTATAGCCTCTGTTATTTTTCTCACTAGGTTTCTTGTTGATACCTCACATCTGCCGCGACCTAGATACAACATAGTAGTTGAAAATCGTTGTAGATGATTTAAAAGATCTTTTAAAAAGTATCGAAGGAGCGCGAGGCGAGGGGGGACTGTAGAAAAAGCATAGAGAACAGGTTTTTTTAAGATACAGAGATCACAATTCTGAAACCATCGGAACATTTGTTGAATCGAATGTCCCATGATTTTCGATATTTGATCTATGAATCACCCCGAATAATAAAACGGTATGCTCTCTGCTTTTTGTTTCCCACGAGCGGGTGGTGATAAATAAAAAATGCGTTTTATAGTTTTCATTCATTTTATTCGATTATACTGGAGGCTATAAAAACGGGGAAAGGGCACCGGAAACCCCATTCGACACACATTTTCTCTTCTTTTTGAAATCTACTGTCTCGCGTCCACCCGAAACAAAAAGAAAATCTTTTTGGTGAGTCTCTAAAGAGGGAGGCTTTTTGGATCAGGATGTGAAACTTCTAACTAGAAAATGATCAGAACTGACCGTGACTCATGTCAGTGGCACACCATTTGAATGAGGAGACAACGGGATTTCAGAATCAGTTTTCAATTTTTGTCGAATTCATTTTCCAAGATACTAGTGCTTTAAAATAGTATCAAATTGCACGGATTTCAAGATTTCCTTGCTATTGTTAAAGCCACCCTCCTTCACGGAATCCTATTCGCGCGCTACACTCATGATCGTCCTCCTGCCATTCTGTAATGTATGGGAGAGAGGTTTTCTCTGAAAGTATGAAGGCAATCTGAGAATCGATGCCATTTGGCACTATTTTGGAGGTGAACAGCATCGGCTCTCTGATGTATTTGGAAAAAACTGAAAATTGATTCCGAAACCCTGTTTTCTCCTCTTCCGAACAGTATGTCATTCATACCTAATTGCAAGAAAAAATGATCATCCACTAGGTGAATAGTTCGATTTCAAACTGCCGACCTGTATTCGTGAATTTCGTAATAGGCTTTGGTCACTTTTTGGGATGTATGAATTTCGATTTCTTCAGGAGATCTATTTTTCTTCAATTATATGTATAATGGACACCAACTCTGTCACCACCATCACATTATACCACCCATGATTCTCCTCTCTCACTTTTCCTCTTTTTTTGTTACTTACCCTCCTTTTTCCCACGCCAGCTGTGCTTCTTTTCCTGGCACGCTCGTCTATCAGCCGTCGACATGGAACCACCACCAACACTGTTTACACAAGGAGGGGGGGGGGGGGCAGCGACCACCACCAGCACTATATGTTCCTTTGCAGTTTTTTATTTTTCCTACTCTGTCTGCCTCTCTGCTCTCTATGAAAACGCTGCTGGTCACTTTCTTCACTTTTCCTCTTTTCTCGTCGACCGCCGTTCTCTGTTGCATTCCGCCGGTCCCCCCGCCAGTTTTGTTTCTTTCCTGGTGCATGTGTGCGTCTATTAGCTTTCAAAGTTCATCTACCACCAGCACTACTAACGTACTCTCCGTCGTTCACTTTTTCTCTTTCCGTCTCTCGTGGAACGCTGTTGTTTCATGCATGTTCGTCCCTCGTTTTCTTTGACAAAAATTTCTTCATTTTTAAGAATTTCACAACAACACTGTATTATTCTTACTCACGGCACTCTCAAGGGCATCCGCCCCGATCACTACCGTAGCCACCGTCACGGCCACCATTGCCCGTGACGGCCACCTACCGTCACCACCTTCATTACCCTTCTCTTCCCCTTTTTCCTCTTTTTCCCCATTTGAATTATCGCATCTCCTACTTTAGGTGTATGTTTTTCATTTCTCCTCCCGTCGCCACACCTTCCCAGACACCCTTCGTTCCCTATGTAATTTTCAAGGACATAATCTCTGATCCTTGTTACCACCACCCTACAGTGGTCACTTCTCCTCCGTTTCCTTCATTCGAATGACTAATACCTCCTCACATGTTCCCATTCATCTCTGTTTTTTTTTCTTTTTTTCTCCAATTTCTCCCCACAAATTTTTTTCTTGTTTTCCTTACACCTCCCTCTCTATTTCTCAACAGTTTATTTATCATATTCCTTCTTGTTGTTTCACAAACCAACATCATTCTTACAATCATTTTTATTTCCGTATCTCTCTGACTCACCAAAAAGAGGCTACCCTAACGATTGTCATCTACTTTTATTTGCACTTTACCTTTTCTGACTAGAATTCTTTTTTGTAGTGGTTTTTTCTACTGTTCAATTTCAGCTTGAAGTGAACTCAGTTTATTATTCTTATAATGGTCTTGAATTTTTAGAACCGCTCACAATGAGTAGTCCTCCTACTCAACCGCCATATCAGAATGGAGTTCCAAGTCATCTTGCCGATGCTGTATCCGATGAGATGCGGGCGTTAATTGGTGAGTTTCATAACGAAATAGTAGGTTCAGAATGTGAACTCATTTGAAATACCGTGAAAACTGTGATAGAGCGACACAAAACCAGCTGTTTTCTAAGCACAATTTTGAGAAAACCTTTGAACCTTAAGTTGCGAAACTTTGTGTTTCTTGTAGCTGAAGAGTTGTTTCTCATATTTTGATAATTTTGTAGCAGATCTATGAAAACTGTTTCCATACGGACTTCTTAAAGCTGAAAGTCTGGGTGTCGCACTGTTTTAGTTTTTACGGTATTTCAAGTAAAGCTTTTCAACAATTTTTTTGTAAATTTTGTCTAAAACTAACCCAATAAAACTAAAAGTGTGACAAGTTGTTTGTTTTTCAGGTTATCTCCAGCCAATGCTTCCCAATGTGAATTTCATTGCTGGACTGCAAAAAGCGAATTATTGCAAATCCGTTTTTCCAAACCTTTATGACAACCGTGAGTCAAGTGTTACAGCTAGTATGAACGACACCTGAGGTTTCAGATACGAACGGATTGCTGAATGCATGTGGTCTCACACTTCCGATGGCACCACATGTGTTGGTTCCGTTTTTGCAAAGTCTCTTCGTAACTTTGCAAACTACTGCTGGGCAAGCTGTCCTTGGAAGACTGGAGTCTCAAGTTTTCAATCTTGCTGCACATGGTGCTGGACTAGGTAACGTTAAACAATGTTAGAAGTACCACTTACTTATTCAAATTGTAATTTTACAGAGCACATGGTGGACCCAAGACATGCTTCATTCAACACTCTACTACCCAAGGCCGTCGGCGATGGTAAATTTAGACAATGCGATACAGTAGAATACCAAAAAGTTGTTACAGTCCTTGTCACCCCGTCATTTGGAGCTCTCAATGGTCACCAGGGAACAACTGCCACAAACCACAGTATGCTGAGCTACCACGGTATTCCAAAAATTAACTGATTTGACTGTAAAACATAAGTTTTTAAATCACAGATCGACCAACTAATAATATGGTAGTTCCCCATCCGAATGCGGCTATTATTGCTGAAATCCTACAGTTGCGCCAAAGTTTCGAGGCATGTGCTCATCCTGATATGAACTTCAAAGTTCATAGAACGACTGTCAATAGATTATGCCGTAACATTGTCCCTCTTTATCCTCCAGCTCCATGATCGGAGGAGTTCGAGAGCATGAGACGCGAAGCAGTCGACAATTCGAAGGTTTCTTCGGCGTATAGAAACCAATGTCTCGGTATGTTCTGGTTTCAGTACTGTACTACTTAGTACTGAAGTACTGTAGTGAGTATTACTACTACTATTCATGAATTTTGCAATGTCCAAGAAATTTGCAGAATGCAGATTCCAATTTCTGTACAACCCGGAGAACAAAGATGAGCTACCACAGGAAGTCAGTGGGGTGCCGCCGACACTGGAAATGCTGTATGTCAAAAACCAGCAGATGCTTCGCCATGTCAAGGTCAAAGATTTGAGTAAGTATTAAAAAATCACAAAGCAAGTAAAAACCTTAAAAGTCCCTGAGATGTTTTCAAACAACCATACTTTCGATCTTGGGCAACTTCGATGACTCAGAACTTGATTTTGGAAAACTTATTTCAAAAATTCTCTTTTTTGGAATCGAGATATTTTATGTTAATATTACCTAGAGCCAAGCTTTGAAAAATTAGAAAATCGGTAACGAAAACTAGTCAAAAACAGATTTTTTGTTTCAGAAGCTGAATGGAAACGCATCTTCGACCGCAAAAATCAAGATCAGGACTACTGTAAATGGAAAATTGCTCACCATATCTTAGCTGATGAGCAAGCTTACCAGAAGGCCAAAGGCTTTATCACTATCAGGGAACTGAAGAAGAGATGTGCGACGATGACGCCCATCGATGGTTTCGACGGATCCATGGTGGTTGATGAGATGGAAGATGCGAATGAGCCAAGGAAACGCTGTCGAATGGAGAGAGAAATCAAAATTGAGGAGGAAGAGGAGGATGGGAACATTCCAGGAACCAGTGGTGTCAAGATCTCGCAATGGGATGGCTCGGGCTTTCATTGATTTTGTATTATGTGTTGTAATTTTGTTTTCCGTTACAACCCCCCCCCCCCCCCTATTTTTTACCAATTCCAGTAGAATTTCATTCTCTATTTGTCTGCCTTCCAAAACTTCCCGCATTTCTAAAACTTGTACCTCGTGTTTATGTATTGTATTCTCATTTCACCTGTGCACCTATTTTCTGTTAAAGTCTCTCTTTTTAATTATTGGTCGGTTTTAAATAAAATTAAAATAGCTTCAAACCAGCCACCGACCGAAAATTTAGAAAATTCGGTTTATGAAGATTTTGAAATTTTAAGCCTGAAGACGTGCTTCTCCTATCTTTTTGTCTTTGCCACAACTTCTAAAACCTGTTTGAAAACATTAAGAAGTATCTTCTTTTTAACTTTCGAAAACCCAATAAAAACTCTTTTTTTTACTCTTATTGTGTTTTTCGAATCACTTCAGTACTCCATTAACAACCATTTCATCATACACAATGGGTCAGAACACATCATTCACACCTTATTCCCCTCCCCCCCCCCCCCCTCCTCGCTTCCTTCTTCCATTTTCTCGGTTCGCTCCCAGCAGACCATTATACCCCTTATTTTTTCTTGTTCTTTTTTCTCGTCCTCCTCCTTTTTTCCTCATCCCTCCCGGCCATCTGCCTGTCCCTCTAGTACGTGTGTACTTGTCAGCCTCCTGCCCCCACCACCACTATGTATGCCTCCTCCGTTCTTTTTCCTCCTTTTCTCTGCTCCTCTTTTGTTTAACATTGTTCTCCATCAACACACGGGCGCCACTAAAGGAAGTGAAATCGATTTTCGCTTCAAATCATTTTCTTTATTTTCAAATTTTTTCCTTTTTCTCGTTACAAAATCAGACACAGAAAATTTTCTCATTACAAAATCAGCTTTTTTGTCATTACAAAATCTAATACTGATAATGTTTTGGTGATCAAAAGGGTTCGATGACCAGGTCAAATTCACAGAAGACATAATTTCGTAACATTTCCTTCTTGTTATTGTGTTTTGTTATATTCAGTATGACTCATATTATAATCATTTTCTTTCCCTTAACTCTCTCTGTTTCTAACACTTGCTGTTTCTTTGAGATCTATGCTATTTTCCCACACGCTCTCTGCGTCTCAGCCCGCTCTCGTTCCAATATTGGCGGATAAACTAAACGTTTCCCGGTTTCTTCAACTTTACATTCATTGGTTTTCTAGATCCTTCCCCTCAAAAAAATTTGATTATTCCTAATTTATCTTCCGAACTCATCAAACTCCATCAATTTTTTACCTCTGATAATTTGATTCCAGGTACCTTTTTGTCAAGAAAAGTGCCCCCAACCGGTACCACCACTCTCTTCCGTTCTCATCCATTCTTACCGCAATAACGATCGAGGGAAGCATATTATAATGTGTACCCCCGCCCCTCAAAAAAAAAAAGGAAAAAACGCAGAAATTTTCAGGACTCCCCAAGATGAGCCATCTTCCAAGTCAACTTCCAACCAATGGACAAACATCTAATGGATTGTCAGCCGACCGTGCTCAACGTCAGGCACTTGGGGCAAGTCTGGAACGTCATGGAAGCCGCCGTAAGTTTTGATAAGCTGTCTTTTTTCTTCTGGTTGCTAAAACAATATTTGACTAGAGTACCGTAGTTTGAAATTAGATGTTGAGCCTGTGATGACAAGTTTCAAGGACTTGACCAACATTTTTCTAAATAGGAGGCACAAATGTGATTAGAATATTTCAGAAGAATCTCAGCCAAATGAGGATTCTCATCTGCAACAGGTCCGCCGTGGACAGCCAGCTGAATACCGTACAGTTCCTGGACAACGCCGAAGAGGTTAGTGCATTGGAGGCTCTGTACATGAAGATTTTGATGGTTAGAGGGGGGAGGAGGGGGGGGGGGGGGAATACGGAAAAGAATCGGAACACAAATTGCAACATCACACAGACAAAGCAGTGCACATACCAATATAAAGAACATTAGAAATTTCAGCATCTCCTCAACATGCCATGTTTTTGGAAATGGCGGCCTGGAACCAGGAAATGTACATGGCCCAGCGTCAGCGCCAGCAACACCAGGGACAAGAGTCTGCTTCTGGAGACCTCGGAAAAGGTACGGGTTTTGGGTTTTGATATTTGGGGTTTTATACTGGGTGATAAAAGTGGCATACATACAGTGCCGTCCAATAGTATATGTATGAACTTTGGACGTTTTCAGTTGAAAATACTAACTTTGAGGGTCTGGGAAAGGGTTTTAAAAATTGACTGCGTGATCTTAAATTTTTCAGGTGCATACATCAAGTCTGAAACTCTAATTTTGTAGTTGATCACTTTTCTGTAGGACGCCTTCTGATGATGTTGTGTACTGTGAAAGTGACCTAGTGCACCCTCACTTTCAGTCCAACTTTCATAAATTTTAGGGTTTTCTGGATTTCACGGTACATAGCATCCTTAGAAGAGGGTGTACGAAAAAGGTGTCATTCTTGAAATTATAGTTCTAGAATTGATCTATGCACTCAAAAAATGTGATCCAGGAATCAGGATCCAAAAAACATTTAGGTAGAAACCTCAAACTCAAAATCGTTGTATATTATGATACTTGCCAGTAATGCAAGCTCTGTTCTAGGTGTACACCGTCCAGTGGAAGTCATTGAAGCCAATGGTACGGCTTCTGTCCTTGACGGTATCGGAACATTGGCTGCTGGTCAGACACCGACTCACGAGGACACCATGACTGATCCGACCACCTCAAGAGCTCTCAACCACCCACCGGCCTCCATCTCAAATGGAACTTCCAGCTCTTCTAATGGGCCTTCTCGCCGTAGACCTACTCCAAGTGGTTCTGCAAGTACCCTTTACGCGCAATCTCTCCTTGACGCTCAGTCTGGATACAAAAAGTACCGGACTCCAAGAGCTGACGTCGAAATCGACGTTGCTTCTCTACCTCCACGATATGTTCCAGCCGAAGCTTCATCTGCTTCTCAATTGCCACCTCGCACCCCCATACCAGATTGGTCTCACAACTTTGACCTCACAAACTCCACGACAGAGGAAGAATTTCAACGACACCGCGAGGCTCTCGACCAGTTCATTGCTTCAATCAGACCACCAGTCCCCCCGGTACCAGGAACCCCAGCGTACTTTGCACTTCTCAAAGAGGCAGATGAGTACGTCAAGCATAAGAAGCAACAAGAAGGTTTCGTGTATAAAGTATTCCAGTTGGGTAGGTTCATGGCGCTTCTACCATAATGATGATGTTCTGAAAAGTTTAGTGAACACCGACGAATACCTCTGCTATAGAAACATCAAGGAGATTCCTGAAAGAAAGAAAAGGATTCCATCAATCAAAAATCTCTACGCAGAAATGCGCGATGCTCATACCCAAGATGAGGAAGAGGAACCGACGCCAGCCCTAATAGGTGAATATTATAAAAAATTTTCCACCCAATAATTTTTGTGCTTCAGACGCAGAATGGGCCATCATTTCGGCAGAGGGTGCAGAATATCCGTTATACTGGGATTTCAAAAGATGGTCAGCTATGCTGCGAGAAGAACAAGCCAACCAGCTCAACAAAGGATACATCACACTGCCGAACGATCACCCGATTCAAGTCAAAGTCGAAGTGAAGGAGGAAGATGAAGAAGACGATGTTGATGGTGAGGCACAATCGACAAGTGGAGAGCAGCGTGTGATCAAGGAGGAGGTGGACGATTACGAGGACTATGGTGTTCCAGGACCGAGCAGCGGTAAAAAACCGAGAAAGGACTAAGTTTGTGGTTATCTTATTTCGTGGTACTCATCGTGTTTTTTGTAAGGCTGTTTTCAATCAAACCCATTTCATATTGCCCTTCAACTTTTTACTATCTGTCTTTTGTATCTCATCTACATCGGTTCCAACGTATGCGTTTTTTATATTTGATGAAATTTGTGAGTAATTTTTGTTTGGAAAAAGTTTGATTTTCTTATGTTTTCAGATGTTAGGAGAGTTTTGGAGCATACAGGTCTATCACGAGCTATTCTACGGACACGTGAACCAAGTTATTAGGAATCAAAGTCTCAGTTTTCAAACGTTATCAAACACTGTAACTTTAAAGTGGGGACTCTCATAGCGACAATCAAAACGATCCATTGAAAGTTATAAATTTGGATACTGCATTCCATTGTTCATATTATACTGAAATCTGGAATTTCCGAAGTTTAGTAGAAGTAGAGAAATAGGCTCCAAATCAGTATTGACTGAAAATTTAAATGACGAACTTGATTCGAAAGACTGTTGCAGGAAGAAGGCCGTAGTCGATACTGTATACACCCAAAATTACAGAAAAAGTTAGACCTCGATCTCGCAAATAGTCACATAAATTTCGGGGTCAAACGGATTAGTTCTGACAACTCCTATTACCTCTGAGATCTGAACGGAGAACGACGACGGAGGTTGCCTGGGAGATTTCAGAGAACTTTTGAACAATACAGTAATCAACATCCTACAGTACCAGTCCGAAATCAATTTACAGCAGTTGTCCACCCTACAGTAGTCCAAGAAAAAACTACAAGAGAGGACACCATCATCATGAAGGGACATTTGAGATCCAACTATTGAGAATCGAGGAAGCATCCACAACAACCATAAAAATTCCGACTACAATAATCCAGGCAGAAAGTCCAGGAAGTTCTGATACCAACTGGAAGAGGGAGACACTCTGGATACAGTAACTGTATCTCGCCAAGATCATCATGACACATGTCCACCTACAGTAATCTATCAATCAAACAAAATCAGTTTATTTTACAATGCCCACGTTATACGGAAAACAGGTAAATTAAGAAAATGAAATATCACAAAAATAAATATTAGAAGAACACCGGCATATCAATGCTTCCCATGGTATTCGACGGGCCGTTGTTTGGGAGGAGATGCTTGTCGTTTCGAGATGGGATCTTTGGACAAGCTGGTGGTTTAGACCAACTTGCCAGCGGAAGGCGTGTCGCGTAGTTGACAACGTGTAGTGCAGTCGGGTCGAATGGGGTGGCGTCAGTCTTTTTGGTGGTAGTGGTGGTGACATCCGTATTCTCCAATTCCATAATAGGTTCGAGGCGGTCAACGTGTTGTTGCTGGATCGACGGGGCCATCTGGAAAGAAAAATGTTGGTATGGATGGTAGTATCACAAGGAAGAAGTGAAGATTTCGAAATTTCAGAATTCCAAAATTCTAGAATTTCAAGGATTCTAGTTTTCCAGGCATTCAGGATTCCTCTTAGAATCTTGAAATTTTAAAACCTCGGAATCCTCATAATCAACAGAATCATAGAATTTTAGAGTCCTCAATATCTTTCACTAGTCTAGACTCCCCCACCCCCTCAAAGGGGTAGTCCACGAATTCAAAACTCTGAGATTTTTTACCAATCGACGTAGAATTTCCGAGAGATTACCAATTTGTCTCGGACCCTAGTCTGAAAATCCCTTCATCGAAAGATATAGCTCACATGTGTCAAAAACAGGCCAAACATTAGTAATGAGAGTGTGCAGATTTTCACTTTGTACATTCAACAAAATTTTAAGCAAAATAAGTGTGAATCTGCACAGTCTACATACTAATTTTGGTCTATTTTTGGCTTATATCTTTTGAAGGAACGATTTCCAGACTGGGGTCCTAGGGAAACAATTTATCTCTCAGAAATTCTACGTCGAATGATATCAAAATCTTCAAAATTTTGGATTTCGTGTACTCCCCCTTTAAATTAGACTATCCAAAAAAAATTACCTTTCTAGGCCGCTCCCTGGCTTGTGGCGGTGCCTCTTTTCCGTCCTTGATTCGCTTCTCCTTCGCGAAGTACTGATTCTTCTCCTCCTGAGTCGTATGGTGTCGCCAGAATGTCTTCATCTTGGTCTCGAGATCGGTGGAGGGGTAGGCCTTGTACTTCTCGACAAACTCATCAGTGTTGTCGTAACACCAAAGTCTAAATGCAGACAACGGCTTCTGTTTTGTGGTGACGTCGGCGACGCGATTCTTGGCGATGGATCGCTCCATTTTTTTCTGGGAATAGGGAAAATTTGAAAGAAGGGCACGAAAAACTGAAGATGCGGAAAAACGGAAAATGGTCAGAAAAAGAGAAGAACATAGCAAGAGGTAAACGAAAACAAAAATCAAAGAAAAATGAATCGATCGATTCCATATTTAACCCCCTGTGTACACAATGAGAGCGCGCAAACCACCGTATTACAACACTACACACCCTGACCTCTGTGTATGGTGTTCTCAGCAGAGCGCGTTTGCGATGATGCGGGAAAAAGGGGAACGGTGTGTTTGTCTCTTTCCTGGGGACTCATTATTGTCGATAGTTTTGTTTGCAATGGTGTTCCGACTACTTTGCTTGCCTGAGAATGTTGTTACTTTTACTCTACAAATTATGGACATACCGGAGATGTGAGTTCAACGTCTTGGTCGTTAAGAGATAGACACCAAAATTTCAAAATATTGGAATTAGTTCACTTCCCATTTAACAGGAAGTGAGAGATTATCAAAGAAGTTTTCTCCTAAAATTTTTTTATAAAATTTGCAACCTAAAAAACATTACAGATTCTGCTTCTCACTGATCTCAAAAGAAACTAAACGTCTCGTGACAGACTTGGAACTAAAGTGTTTGGATACTTGCCTACTAGTAACTACTCAACCCCACATTCTCATCCGTTTTGGGAATAGGAATCGAGTCGAGAGAGGTTTCAAGTTGAACCTTTTCACTGTGGATGGATATGATGGGCAGAGGGAATTGGGAATATCCACTCATGTTGGTTATAAATACGGAGAAGTAGATAGAGAGTATTTTGTGGAGGAAGGAAGTGTCACTGGAGCTTGGTTAGGATTGGAGTATAGTGTAAGGAACTGGATCCTCCATGGCAATAGCTTGTTCCACCGAAAAATGGACTGGATTACATTTCTGTAGGACAGCCAAGTATATAGACTAAAATCTGTTCGGGAGGGAGTTGAAGGTATTCACTTTGCTACTGTAGATGTCAGTCACTGTGATCGTCGGGAGGAAGTTTTTGAAATTTTTCATGATGCTCCAAAAATGCTATTATCTAACCGTCATGCTCCGGGTTTTCAAACCATTCAAACAATGATGATTTCAAATTTTGATAAAATCACGTTGAGAGGTGTTCGAAGTATGTCCCTGGATATGCTTTTGCTCTGTAACAGTCGGGCCATCTTGATAGAGAATTCAGTACTAACACCGAAGGATTTAAACAGATTTTTAAAGAGTTGGTGTGAAGGAAGCATGTTGAGACTGGGATGTCTCACTTGCGAAATTCATCCTTTGAATGATTTCGTGGAGGAAGAGATTTTAAAAGGTTTGAAGACATGTTTCTTAGAAAAGAGTCAGGAAAGAATGAACATTGGAGTGGTCGATAGAAGTGTTGTTGTTCAGGGAAAAGGAAGAGAAGCCATACTTGAGTTCTCTCATTTTCTGGAATACTCGAGAATCTCTTTCGACGTGTGCAAATGATGGAGTTGGATGGATTTTATGGTCATAATTTTTCAATTTTTGCATTGAATAACCATGTTTTGCGTCAAATAAATTTGGTGCCTGATACTCTTTTCTGTTTTGTAGCGTGACGTGACGCGTGACGTGAAGTAGCGTGACGTGAAGTGACGATGAACAAAATACTGATTTCCACATTCTTCCGGATTTTGATATTCCGTCCTAATTTGGTTCATTACGCCTCCCGCTTTGGAGGAAGTTCCGAGCAAGGATTTTACAATTAGGTGTTTTTTTTAACAATACTTGGTACCAGACCAACAGAAAATCAAAACTTTTTGCGGAAAATAGCAAAATTTGAGGCTTTTCACACGAAATAGACTTCTGCACTCCGCCGACCGTCTTTACCTATTCAGGCTTCGCGACATTTCGCAACCAAGACGTTTTGCAACTGGACATTTTATATCACAGCCACGACATTTCGAAATTACACATTTTGTAACTCACTTTGATTTCACAACATTTAGCAACCGCCACATTCTGCTACCGAGACATTTCGCTACCAAGACATTTCGAAACTGCTAAATTTCAGAACTAGACGTTTTGTAACTCACCTTGACTTCACAAACTCGACATTTCGCAACCGTTACAAAAACGATTTGTTGCGAAATGTCGCGAAATCTCAGAAGATGATCTTCCTCTTATCTCTGATACCAATGGGTTTTCTCAAAGTTTGACAATTTGAAGCTTGTCATCTCAACGTTCTATTGTCTGAGTACATTGATAGTGTCAATGGGAGTCGTTGTTGTCTGAGTGCCAGCTGTTAGCACTCCCAGCCTGTGATGTTAATTATCTTTATCTCAACGAACATCTCATTGTTCGTCAGTGACAGTAGGTACACAATAGGTGCACCTATAGATCGTTTGTTGGACTCCCAGAAGGGTCAGTCAGTTTCCCATCCACTGTGTGTCTGCTATTCGTCCTCCGTGCTACGTCACTACTATTTTTTAATCTTCCAATTTTAATTTGTTTTACTTTTTCCTTGACAATGACTGGATTCAGTGTTGTTCTTTTTGGACAAGAATACAAGTACAGAGTTGGCAACCCTATTGGCTCTGGCGCCTTCGGTCGAGTAAACTTAGTTTATCTCGCTGGAAGGGAGCGGGCCCCAATAGTGATGAAAACAATACCTTTCACTTCTCCAGAATTGGAAACTTTGGCTAAAAGAGAACTAAGTATTCACTTAAGCCTAGTTAGTAAAAATGTTCATGAGAATATTATTGGAATGTTTGGAGTCAAGCATTTCCCTGGACAAGTTTGCATGTTTTTGGAATATGGAGGAGAGCGAACTTTGAGTTCAATGATTCCTAAACATGGAATGAGTCAACCAGAAGCTGGTGGCTATTTCCAACAGTTGATGAATGGAGTGAAATTCATTCACTCCAGAGGTATTACTCATGGGGACATCAAGCCTTCCAATATAGTAATTACCAAACAAGGTGAGTATAACTGTTTAAAGAAAAATCTCAGAATCTCTGATTTTAGAATTTTAAAAGACACACATTTTTACATATCACGAAGCTCAATTGAATCTCTCTAATTTTTAGGGAAAGTGAAAATCATCGATTTTGGAGTTTCGTACGAGCATGTGGATGGAAATGGAAAGTACAGAAAGGTTCCCTCCAAGAGAGGAACAGAGAAGTATGGAGCTCCGGAAATTTTCGGAAATGAGGATATTGATGGTCCACCTACAGATGTTTGGTCATGTGCTATGACTTTGTGTCAAATGTTGGCAGGTTCGGTGCCATGGACTCAAGCAATTTCAGCGTAAGTCTTACTGTACTTTTTAAAATATGATTGTCTAATTTTTACAGCAAATCTGATGAATTCAAAAATTGGACTCAAGGTACTGCTAATTTCTCTGGCGAGCCATGGATTTGGGTGGATAGAATTGCTTTTGGTAAGTTTCTAAAAGATTGTTTATCTAGTCGTCATTCCAATTATTCCAGATTTGCTCAAGAATATGCTGACGGTTGATAGCAAGAAGAGAGCGAGCGTCGAGTTTGTGATGAGTCATGTGTGGTACCAAATTGCTCATCAAAATCTGAGAAGGACTCCCATTGCAACAATCGATGATTCTGGAAAATACCAACTTGTGGCACTAAAACCGTTGATTGAGAAGTACTCCAGTCAACTATCCCTAAAATCCCTCAACAACGTCTCTCCAATACAATCGAGCCAACCGATTCGAAGTGCACAGAGTGTGAGGAATGATAATAATGAAAATGGAAAAGGTCAAGTTCCGGCAAAACCAGTTGGCCAGGAAGTACAACGACGGAGTCTTGAAGAAAAGCTGCTAAAGCCCCTTGAGGGCAACAAAATTCAAGCAAAATCAAGAAGAAGTGAGCCAGCCAGACTTGCTCCGTATCCAAGTTCATCTGAAAGAATCACACCAAAAGGGAAAAGGACTTCTATGAAGAAAGAGAAGGATGAAGAAGTTCAGGATCAGACACCGACTCAGAAAACAACAACACCATTGTCAAGAAGAAGACGTTCGTAATTCTCATAATTAAGCGTTGGTTGATACTCAATCGTGGCTGAGCTTTCGAATAAATGTTTTTGTTTCCAGTTTTATGTTTCTGCTTTAATGTAGAGGTGTGAGCTACATTATGATCCTAGACAGAGAGCTACATTATAGTCATAGTCTAAGAGCTGCAGTGTTTTGTGTTCAAAGGTCCAGGTGTACAGTGGCGGCAAATGGTGAGTATCACTTCACTTATCGCTTTGTTACTTTGGTATTAGGAGCCCAATCAACTTGAAATTTTGCATGTGCAATACGAAAACCTTCAGTAACAAATACTTAGTTTTTTTGAAAATCAGGAGTGACCCATCGCTCCAGAATCCTTTTTGATGTAGCCGTCACTCTAAAATGAAAAAAATAACTTTCTCAAAAATTGATGAATCTCTCTAATTTTTAAGTATCATGATGCCCATTGTTCAAGTAAATACCAAAAAAATTTTGGTGGAGATTGAAAGGTCGGCTCCAGAGATATCTGGCTCGGAGCACAAAATGAGATGTTTTGCTCTTGGGTCATAACTTTGGTGCAATAACTCGAATAAGCCTCAAAATTTGGGAAATGTGTATCTTTAATTGCTAAACATAGTCATTTTTAGAAATTTTGATTTTGAGCAAAAAAAATTTGGACCATGTACAGCTCTAGTTCATGTGCAGTAGGGGCAATACAACGAGAAAATATTTTTTGCTCAAAATCAAAATTTCAAAAAATGACTATGTTTAGCAATTAAAGATACACATTGTCCCAAATTTTGAGCCTTATTCGAGTTATTGCACCAAAGTTATGACCCAAGAGCAAAACATCTCATTTTGTGCTCCGAGCCAGATATCTCTGGAGCCGACCTTTCAATCTCCACCAAAATTTTTTTGGTATTTACTTGAACAATGGGCATCATGATACTTAAAAATTAGAGAGATTCATCAATTTTTGAGAAAGTTATTTTTTTCACTTTAGAGTGACGGCTACATCAAAAAGGATTCTGGAGCGATGGGTCACTCCTGATTTTCAAAAAAACCATGTATTTATTACTGAATGTTTTAGTGTTCCACGTGCAAAATTTCAAGTTGATTGGGCTCCTAATACCAAAATTACAAAGCGATAAGTGAAGTGATACTCACCATTTGCCGCCACTGTACCTTCGATCTACTGCGTAGCTACCAAACTAAAAGGAAAACTCACATGACGTCACTCACAATAGACACACGAAAGGAACAGTGGTGAGTGTATGTGTGTGAGTGTGTGTGTGTGCGTGCTACTCTCCATATTCATCCTCTCCTCCTTTTTTGGTGTCTTCACAGGAGCGAATATGCTGATTTGGCATTGCGTTTTTTGCTTATTGATTTCCTTCTTCTTGCATTTGTTTATGCTCTATTTTGACTTAGAAACTCCGTTGATTTTTTGATTTTCTAGCATTGCATTTTTTTCGATTTTCCGTCCGCTTTCCAAACGCAGTAACTTTTTTCTCAGTTTCGTTACTTTCGAAAAATCAGTATAATAATCTTTCAAATTATTAGTTTTCAACCAAGATCTCACTTAAAATCAATTAATTTCTCCCCTTTCACTTGTTGAAATCACCCAGTGTTTTTTCACCGTTTCCCAATCCACTTTGAGTCCTTTGTTGCAATTGCGCTCTATCGCACTTCCTTCTCTTTTTCAATGAACAATGGCGTTTTGCTATGCAGCCTCTCGAATGATTTCCAACAGCGGACTATTTCTCTTTTGACGTTGTTCTGCCTTTTATTTTCTTTCACTCGTTTTTTTACTTTTAGCTTATAATTTTAAACTTTTTTCATATGTCATGCTATATGAAGACGTCTCAGATCGAATCTGATTTTGGTCAACACACCGAATACTACACCGTCAGAGAAATTGCCAAGGGCGGTTACGCAACTGTCTACCTCGTGCGTCTCCCGAAGAATCCGATCATGAAGGTTGCGATGAAGCAAATCGACGTGGACACTGCACTCGTTCCAACCACCATCGAAACGGAATACCATCTTCACAAAGGCTTGATGAGCAATGGTGGACACGAGAACATTATCAAGATGTTTGGAATGAAGAAGGAGCTCTACCACTACGTCTTCTTCATGGAGTTTGCGGATAATGGCACCCTCAGAGACAAGATGAAAGTCAACGGACAACCACCGGCGATAGTGAGGAAGTACTTTCGGCAGTTGATCACAGGAGTGGAGTATTTGCACAAGTGTGGTGTCACCCATTGTGATATCAAACCGCAAAACTTGTTGTTAAATAAGTTTGGTGAGTGTCATATAGGTTTAAAGCGGGAGACTTCGACCAAAACTTTTGACAAAAACAACTCCAACACTCAAAAAAATCCGTCTCAAAAAACCTATTTCCGCCGAGAAATGGTATCAGACGACCGTGGCCGAACTGGAGTTTTCTCTTCGAACTGGAGTTTTCTCTTCCGAGTCAGCCAGCTTAATTCTGGGTGATTTTAGGCAGCTATTTTGAGGTTTTCCTGACAGTTCTAGTAGAAAAATTTGAGCAAAATGGCTTGAGTAAGGTAGCCCAGTTCGATGGAAGAGAACGTTTCAATTAGGCCACGGCCGTCTGATACCACTTCTGGGCGAAGATACCGTTTGAAGCGGACTTTTGGGGTTGCAAGGCTATCTTACTGCTTTTTGGTGATATTCGGGATCTACTTATTCTAAGGCAGTAAAAGTTTTTGGTCGGAATTCTCTAGAGGACAAATCTAGAAGATGAATCAAGATTCCTAATACCTAAATTTTCAGAAATTCTCAAAATCGCCGACTTTGGACTCTCCGCTCGCCACCTCGACGCCGATGGCAACCACATCAAAGTACCCGGTCATATTGGCACTCGTCCATATGCTGCTCCAGAAGTCTGGAATTATCCAGAACTCGACGGCCCACCCACAGATGTGTGGTCGACTGGTATCGTGCTTGTCGAACTTCTTGCCGGCACTCGTCCTTGGGATAAAGCAGCCAAAGAGTGAGTTTTTTATTTTGGTTTTGGAAAAATATTTATTTTTGGAAAACACCCCATCTCTTTTCAGAATGTCAGTGGCCTATCGTCAATGGGTCGAGAAGAGTACCGATCTTATGGAGAAACCATGGTGCATGCTGGACTACAAGGCATTGAGTAAGTCTTAGAAGGAATCCGCAAGATCTTATAAGCTTGGAATTGTTGAAAATGTTATCATGAACATCTCTGAAGCTATCGAGAAGCGTCTAAAATTTTTGGAGTCCACAGTTCATTTTGAGATATTGAAGCTCAAAGCTAATAAGATTCTGAGGATTCTAAGGATTCTAAGGATTAATTTTTTTTCAATATGAACTTTTTTCAGATTTTGCTACCTCAATTCTTTCCGACAACATTGAGAAGAGACTCACCATTCAGCAAATCAAAGAACACGAGTGGTACAGAAATGGGTATGAATCTGTGGAGGATGAGAAGAAGACTAAGAAGAAGGTTTTGGCTCCAAAGAAGGACACCAAGACAACTACCTCCATGCACCCACAACAATCCTATTGGAGTCCATCGACTTCTGACATGTTAGCTGAAATGGTGGCAATGGCCGTGGAGAACAATGAGGGAGTAAGAGGGAGAAAGCGGCCAGCAAGCGGAAATATTTGAAGAACTTCTCATGATCAAATGCTGTATAATTTGCCTGTGACTTGATTTTGATTTTTCTATTTGTTTTTCATCAAATGGACTTATTTCTATAAACTATCAAAACGTTGTACGAAAAAGTTGTCATTCTGAAAATTAGAGCACTAGAATTGGCGCATAAACCCACAAAACTTCAAAACAAATGGACAAATTTGAACCTTTTCCCGGACATTTAAAATTGCTGTTTTTCCACTGAAAATGTCGAAAATTGCCGCCTTCTGAGCGGTACTGTACGAAGAGGTAACTGCAACTCTCTCATTTCTTACACTACTTTTCAAATTCACATAACGTTTCTTATCTTTTCCTGAACAATGTACTGACAATCGCATTCTTCATCATCACCTCGTTTGACCACCACTTTGCCACAATGATTACTCATTCTTGCTGTCAGATTCCTAACGTCATAACTAATCTCTGGACAACGAGTGTCCCTATAAAAGGGTCTTAACCTATTGTACGTTCGGTCAGCATTGCTGGTCTGCTAATCTCTTCATTAGCACTCACAAAAAAGGCTACAGTGACTACCAACCGACCTCTACTCACTGACCCCCCAGACAGACATTAATTGGTCTCTATGATCGATACTTCCCGGGAGGACGTATTCGTCAGTGTCGATTTTTTGCCTTGTCATTTTCAAACTATTTACGTGACTCACAACCAATAAATGAGACCTCTCAAGAACTAAAAGTTACCTGTTTCTTTGTTGATTTCAAGTCGAAAGTTCCTAAATTTCTGTTTGCCAGTTTCTCGTAGTCATCATGTCTTAGATGGGTTAGGGAACATTTTTTTACCATGTTTTATTGAATTTCAAATTTACTAAGTGTCATTTTAGATCTTCTAGGTGTAAATTCTTCTTTCGTTCAAATATGTGTTTTTACAGATTCCAATCAAATTTGCTCCAATAGAACAAGCAAGGATGACAAGATTATCTAAATCTCAAAAGTGAGCCTAACTTATCCTTAAAACTTTTCCAAATCTCTTATTGCAGGCAGTTCACAGTGCTCAGACACGAGGAGCAGGGCCACGTTTGCCGTTACCGTGTGAGAGTGAATGGCCAGGAGACATGGCTCATTGAGAAGTATATGACAGTGAGTTATTGGAAAAGACAAATGCTAAAAATTTCGAGAGTTGAAAGTGACTTTGAATTGAAACGAGAGTTTGAAGGAAGCAAAAGGATTAACACTGAATCACCTATAACCGTACTCATGACTCTTTTTCAGTCACAATATATACCGCTCGCATTTTATCTCCTTCTTAACTCTACTAATGCAATATATTGTTGCTGTGAAAAATCTGTGCCATTATTGGGCTTGAAATAGGCAGATTGGTTGATAGATGGAACTATACAGTCCCCGTTTTTGGTGAAATTTTTGTAACCCACCGTTAAGCAGAAAAAGTAAGGATAAGGCCATCATATTAGCAAATACCTTAAGTTTTGCAGTTTAGGCTAACTAGTCGCCAACAATTGGTACACACGTCGTACTTTGTGTAAAGTCAGGATGAAAGTACCTCATAATAAGGTTTTGCAAATGTCTAATGTCTGGGGATACTGAGAGAGATTCATAGTGTTGATTGATGTCCACTTTCTATACATGAAACTAACATGATGCTATCAAAAATATCACGTTTTGTTGAAGCTTGAAACTTTAATATCGCAATCAAAACAATCCTCTTTTCAGAAATCCCAGCGCGAGGTGCTCGAGAAGTATAGAGTAGAGACCTATCCGGAGGTCTACTATTCCATTAAGGGTAAGTTGACCCTCCACTTTTTTCACAACAAAACCATTTTTTCAGATTACAAGATCGAATCCATCCTGGACATCCATCACTTTCCGACAGAAGGCGAAATGCTTCTGGTGAACTTTTTCGGATATGTCGGGCCAATATGGCACTATTGGGTGCCGAGAAAGGACATTAAAACGGTAAGTGGTCTCCTAGAATGTTCGAGGAAGAATCTTGTGTGTTTCAGGGAGTGAAGGCTCTTAGAGCGGCTTACATGAAGAAAAAGGCCAAAGAGGAGTCGGATCTCAATGCAGCGTGTGCCACGAGCACCACTTTGTAAGTTTCGCGTTCAATTTCTTAATGTATAACAAAATTAAAATCCTGGTAGCAAACCACAGCAATCAGTAAACCATTTTTGAATGCGCGAAGTGTGTTTTCAGTGAGTATTTTTCGACATTCAAAAAATTAGCATACCACAAATCAGAATACTAACGAGTATAGCAAACTGATCATGTTACTGACATTGAGTTTCGAGTTCAATTTTTAGATCGGCGGTTGATGCTGCTGCCAACTCGACAATTTCCTCTACATCGTCTTTTGTTGGGTCAACTTCCAAAATGCTGGGAGATCAAATTCCCAAGGAGGAGAAGAAAGTGGAGCAGAAAAGAGAAGTGCCTCATGAAACCTCGTCAGGATCATCTTCCTCTGCCACATCATCATCTCAAGTTGTCGGACAACAAACCGTCAAGCAGCAGAAGAAAATGGAGAAGGACCCCAGAAGGAAAAACTTTTTGGAATCTTCATATGGAAGCCATGCTGGACCTAGCACCCAGAGTAAGGCTAGGTGAGTTTCCCATTTTGTTTTGAATATTTGTTTTTATGAGCATCCTCGAAAATAGCTGTTTTCATACAGTAAACTCTTCATTTTTTTAGAATGTGAACGTAATCATATTTCAGTACTACTGGTACCTCTTCTTCCATTCCGCGGACAAATGTTATGGATGTTTTGGATGATGTTGATTTGGATGATACGGTAAGATTCAAAAATGCTGAAGTTGATTAAGCAACTATTTTAATTTTCAGAATGTTCCGAGGAAGCCGAATCAAACGTCCTTGTCGTCTCTCCCAACAAAGCCCTTCACTATCGGATCTCCAAAGACAGAAGGAACTGTTTTGGAGCATCGTCTGATGAGCACTGCGGTGTCTAGAGAAAATGTAGGTTTTAAAGTTTTTGGCTTACTACAAAAAAAGGTGGCGTTCCTATTAAAGAAACCCCTTCATGAGAAGATCCAGGAGCTTTGCTTAAGACTAAGGAATTACGGCTTACAGGTCGCGCTCAACCACAGTACCCAAGGCAAAAAAGTAACCGAGGAAAGAGAAGAAAACAAGAAGACTGAAAAGATGGAAGAAGTCAATGGAGCAGAGCACGTTACAGGAATAATAAGCAAAAGAGTTTTGGAGAAGGCGGTCGAGAATGCGGAACGAGCACTTCAAAGGAAAAAAGAACAGGAGGAGGCACTCAAGAAGTGGAAACAAGACAATAGAAAGAGTGATAATGCGTCGTTAAGAACAGGATCAACCGCTTGCGCTACAACAACAACGACACAAAAGAAATCTAGGGAAGAGCCAAGAGGGCCACCATCAAAAATGTCGAAGACTGGATTTGGGTCCAAGCTTACAACAGTTGGATTCGCTTCTTCGTCGTTGAATGGTCGCCCCGCTCCCGTCACATTTCTGCCAACATCGCAAGCCCCGCAACAAGTCCATCGTCAAAGTCCAGCCGCATCATTGAGACAAGCTCCACCACAAGGATCTTCTCTACTTCTCCGACTTCTCCAATCCCCATTAAGTGTCTATGACCACCCAGAAGGCCTGTCTCTACGACAAAACGCGCCAGCTCAACAGCAGCTCCCGGCTCCTGTCCCACCGCCACTTCGCAAACCGGTCAAACCAGTCTTGGAGCTGTTGGTCGAAAACGACGTAAGAAATTTGAAAATATTCAGATTTTCATGCATTTTTTCAGGCTGCCGAAGAAATCGACCTTCCAGCACAAGGAGTGGATTACATCAAGTGGACTGTAAGTTGTTTTGAGTAATGAGTTTTGCAATGGGGTATACTACCGAAAATGCACATTTTGGTTCCAAGTACAGCAGTTACCGGTTTGTTATCTCTAAGGCCGAAATTTTGAGTTTTTTGAATGCCTTAGAATGAATCGAGTTCGGGGTCAGGAGGCTTCAAAATTTCATAAAACCAAAACTTTTCACCAATCTTCTTGATAGAAACATTCTTGATTGTCTCTATTTTCAGACGGATGAAACTCTCTCCTGCGTGCTGGCGGCTTTTCAGGGTACCGTAAGACTCTGTAATATCCGTTCTCGGGTCATCAAAGGGAAGATGACGGGGGTCATCATTGAAGAATTCATCAATGACCCTAAGACAATCACCACCAAGCTCAACCTGACCGCTTCTCAGTTGTTGAGAGCGAAGGCTTTGGCACCCTTTACTATCAACAAACAAAGGAGAGCTGTTTATCGGGGAGCTTTGGCCAAATACAACATCGAGCTGGCACAGTGGAGATCGACTCATCCTGAGGAGCAGGAATAAGTTTTCAGTATTCCTCCCTTCTTTCAACTTCCTCCCCCCCCCCCTCATTAATTCCATATCCCATGTCGTCCTTCATGTTTAGAAATTTTCGACTTGCTTTTTTGTTTTTTGTTAAGGTTTCATCACTAGAATATGACTGCATTTCTTCCTTGTTGTGTGTAATTTGTGCTAATAGGATGTTGAACTGTAAGCATATTACCGTACCCATATAATGTCGCCTTTTCCCTCTTTCATTATAACAATGCAATGGCTTTTTTTTGTAATGTCAAAATTAGAACTTCTTTTATTCAAACAAGTTTTTGAGAATTATCAATAAATACGATCACATACATTGCAGTTTTTGAATTTCTCAATTTCCCCATTTTCCGCAATTATCAATTGGAGTTCACACAATGTCATAGGTATCTATGTTTTGGAATTTAGGCGCAAGCCAGAGGGAGAAATCATACATGGGCCGAAAATGATGATATAAAAAATCAACAAAAAAATTCATTCGGTTTTTCATCAATTTTTTTTTTCAAAATTTTCAAATCTTCATTCGGCGCTGTCGTCATTTGGTCGGTGGTCGTTCTTACGGCGGTTGTCGGCTGTCGGCAGCAGGTTGGTTGTTTACGACTGAATGAAACTCTGAGTGAGCAGAGAATTCAGTAGAAAATAGAGAAAGTAAAGTGGCTCCGTCCATACTGAAAAAAATCAACTTGATGTTACGAACCCACTGAAGAGACGCAATAGCTTCGTTAGCCTTTGTTTATGAGGGTGTCAATGGGAGACACAAATATTCAGAGTCCAGAAAATTGCCCGAAGATAACAAACCATGTAAGTGTGATATAGTTTGATGGCAGTGTGGTCTATTTCCGTTTTTTTTTTCCCGCGGATGTATATATTGAAAAACGTCAACTGAAAATATGCTTCAAAGTTGTTTTTCTGATGTTCATATATGCTCGTTCCTTATTTAGAACCTTGGTAGCCATCCTAAACCATGGTGACCGCCCTAAACCGTGGTGGCCACCCTAAACGGAGGTAGTCACCCTAAACCGATCAATGTGTCTAGATGTTATCTGAGGATGCGTAAGGGTATAGGACGATATAGAATGCAGAAAGAGAGAAACAGACAAGCAGAATCATAAATAGCCTGTATTGATTTTTAGCTGGGAATGTTCATCGAAGATTCAGTCCCAACAACAACACTAAAAAAATCAGTTTCCCTCATATTGACTCTTTTTCCTTCATTACCTCTTTCTTATTGGTTTCTCGTTTCTTTTAACTTTCACTAATACTGTTTCTCTTTACAGATTGAAAAATGCTCCCAATCGCCCTCAAGTACAACCTCAACGATTTCCGACACGCTGAAATGATCGGAAGTGGAAGTTTTGGAAATGTGTTCGAAGTGATCTCAGCCCAAAACCGCTGCTTCAAATATGCTGTCAAGGAGGTTTTGAAGGATTTTGAGAAGTTCAAAGTTGAGGAGGAACTTCACAGGGAGCTCACCATAGCTGCGTCCAAGACGTCCCAGCGCTGCCATGTAATCAAGTTTCTGGGAGCGGCGAACGGAACATGTCTGGAAACTGGTGTGAGTTGGTCTCGCATTTTCTTGGAGCTCGCTCCAAAGCAAACACTGGCCGACCATATTTCTTCCAATGGATATGCCTCGCATATTGCTCTTTGTACTTTCCAAGAGATCATTTCTGGCCTACTATTCATCCATAGCCTAGAAATAGTTCATGGAGATATCAAGCCATGCAATATTCTCATGGATAAGCGCTACAAGGCCAAAATCGCAGATTTCGGACTGTCTCGCCGCCAAGTTGGCACCACGAAAACCAAGGCTCCAGGATATACAAGAGCCTACGCTGCCCCAGAGGTACTCAGAAAAGTACCTACTGATGGGTATGCTGCTGACTCGTGGGCCGCCACCATGACTCTATTCGTGATGCTCACCGGTCAAAACCCATGGGGTAGAGCGGAAAGCAAGAACTCAGACTACCTTGCATGGACTCAAGGAGAGACACTGCAACAATGGGCGATTCTTGACGAAGATGAGAAAGGATTTCTTCGACGCAATCTTGGAGTTTTATAATTTTAGACCCAAAACTGTAAACTTTGGTCAAAATTGATGGAAGCATTTATCCACATTCTTTGCAGCATTAGCAAACTCTACATAATTACTATGTGCACCCCACCCGCTTCTAGGCACTACCTTTCTCAATGTATGTGTGGGTGTTTTGGAGTTGGGCTCATTAAAATGAGACTAGTGAGAGAAGGAAGAGAGGTGAAAGAGACTCACCCAAAAACACAGAACAACAGGACACGATGATATCATCTTTATCTCAATGCGATTTCAAACTTAGAAGATTGACGTGGTTTTAAATAGATTCCTCTTTCAAGCTATATCAAAAGCTGTTGAGAACTTTATTACAAACAGGGGGTATATGTCATCACAGAAAAAAGGAAAGAGTGTTGGGCCGGTAAAAGAATTTCTACCGTCCCGGCACAGCCCATCAAAAAAAGGGAACACAAAATTTGGTACTTAATTTTATTTTTGGCCGTGATCAACAGTTGAGCTCAAGAACGTTGACAAAAAGTGAAATGAATTCCAATATAAATCACTGACATCTTTTCTCCAATAACTTTTTTTTCGGCCACTTGTGATTCATATTCCATTTGATCTTGTTTCAAAACATAAAAACAAATTGTTGGCGCTGAAAACATTTTTTTACAAAAAAAGAATAAGGATGCTCACCAATGGCTTGAGTAAATTGAGTAAAAAACGATGACTTTTGAAATGGAAGCAACATACGAGTCTGGTCTTTTCCCAGAGAGCATCTTGTGATTTTATGAATCCGACAATTACCAAGAAAAGTTTTGCCAAAATAATAAATATCAAGAAGGACCAAATTATCGATATTTCCAAATCATGGAACCCGTTCCAAATAGCAATAATTAAACAAACATACATTAAGAAATAACCAATATCCAACCAAAAGTTGATTTTCATACATCGTTGTTTATCTTGCTCGATTAGCTCAAGCTGTGAAGCCAAATTGATTTCTAGAGGTCTTTCTGGTATTCTTTCTCTTTTTCCTCTCCTACAGGCATTTCTGAAAATGTTGAATAATAAACTAGAAAAAGATGAGATTTGTTATGCCTCTGAATACCTGCTTGAGGAGAAAAAGGGGGTTCAGGTAGTGAAAATATGAATTTGTGAGCCGTGCCTATGGAAGCAGAATAATAATAATAATAATAGTCTTTTTCCGCCTGCGCGTTATGAAAACGGAGAGGTAAACAATTAAATTAATGAGTAGGTGGGAGAGTAAATGTGGTGCCCTCGGAAAATATCGAGGCCTACGAATTCACTAAGTTTATCATAATAACATGTTGAATTTGGTCATTATATAGAGAGGAAAATATTGCTCTAACGCTCTAGTAAGGGAGAAATGAGGAGAGTGCAGAAAAATGATTCTAGTGGAGCTGATGACGAGGCCACGTGAACAATAGAGATAGATTTAAACAGGTTGACTTTAAAACTAACTCTTACCTATGCATATTGTGTTCAGAGTAAAACAATTTTTATCTCTAACCTGAACATCGAACCCATGTATTGTAGTACGCATTGAAGACTGGGATAGCTATGGCATCGGTTGAGAGGCATGTGTGTTCTAAAACAAATGTATTATGTAGTTTGATGGGATGCAAGCTGTTATTTCTGAATGAATCGAGCTAGTCGATTATGTTAGAAGATTATATCAGCGAAAATGGAGAAGAGAGACAGATCCCTATAAAAAACTTGAACAAACGAACGCCAGTATCGAACAATGGAGCAGGTGAACAATCTGGGAAGAAAAAGAGGGAGTGCCATTCTTCCTTAATCTATAGTGCTACCAGTTTACGTCGTCTGACGTGTAGACAAAAGATGATGGGTGCTAATCAAATTGTGAGTGTCAATCAAGGTGAGGACTCATCTGAGAAAATACTTATTCTAGGTCAAGATAAAAAGAGTCACCTGTCCCTACTGGTCGGTGCTGAAGACCCTGGCCGATAGTAAGGCCATTCATCATGTACTGACACAGCAGTGGATGACTACTCTAATTTTTGTACCTTCGCTATTCCCTTTCTCCTACTATCTCGGTTGTATACTTTCCAATTTTGAATGTTTCAGGCTTATCAAAATGGCTTCCAACAAACTATTGGAATATGAGAGCTTGAAGGCAGTCATGTTACATTTGGATGCCAGTCAGAGGTGAGCGTGGTTGTTGAACTTTGTGCAATCATAAAAAATGAATGCATTTCTTTTTAAATTCCACGTTCAAGAGCGAGCTACATATAAGGACTAACTTTTCTTTTTTTCAGACTCCTACTATCCCGAAAATGCCCATCTCTCCGTCTCCTCGAATACAGTCTGCCATTCAAAATTCACTATCTGGAACTTAAGAAAGATGGAACTGTGATGAATAACACAACCTTCAAGCTTGGCATATATCGAGATTACCCTCCTGGTGAGAAGGTACCCGCCGTCTTTCAAAAAGACAACGACGAAGGAGGCATAGTCAAAGATCTTGACGAGTTTGGATTTATGAAGAATTGCGGGGTGATGACCCCCGGCGACATCAATTTACAACGGCAGCCGGAGCCCGAACTGATTCCGAATTCGGCAGATACAGCAAATAGGGCAGAGAAAAGGCTACAACTGCTTGATAAAGCGCTTGAACTGCGATTGAAAATGGATGCAGTTGAAGAAGAGGAAACTGTCAAAACTGTGATCCAAGTTCTTTTGGATACTGTAGAAAATAGTGGCCCCCGGTTCTATCAGTTTGAACTGCCAGACTATGAAGCGCCACAGATGCCTCTGGTTTGGAATAAAAATCATCCAGATTATTCCCGACGACGCAGAGAGAAATACACGTGCAGAGGGTGGAACAGTGAGGACAGCGAAATTCGCAAGATGGCTAAACTCACAGCAAGCAGTCTACAACAAAAGCGGGATCAAGCGGAAGCCGAATGGTTACCGTATTATTACTGGCTGAACAAGCTAACTCCACCGTATACTCCAATGATTCAACTGACTATCAAATGTACATCCGGAAATAGAATCGAACGACTCCCCTATGTGATGAAGTACCATGAAGTGTTGAAGAAACTCAACACAGAGTTGTTCGGAAAAAGGAAATATCTATTGCAAACCCTAGCTATCAAAATCGAACATATTCTCCGCCTTCCTGCAGGTATCAAATTCCAAGTGGAGAATGTTGAAGTCCTCACGACGGCGTTGAACAAATTCTGGCCCTGCTTGGACACCTCGATTCCACTTAAGGTGCTCACCTTATTGAATGCTTTACCATTACAAGAAGCAATTATCAGTCAAAGCAAGATTGCCAGAGAGGCAGGAAGACTGATTATTCACAACAACGCAATGACAACACAATCGTGGGGAAGAATTCTGACAAACTTGCCGAATCGACATGTTGAGGTGAAGTATGAAAATATAGGATTTCGAACAGAGGATTTCATGGAACTCGTTAGAAATTGGTTACAAAATGGGCGTCCAGTTGGTGCAGAATATTCCTTTGGGATCAAAAAAGAGGCTACAGCAAGGGAAGTATTAGAAAAGATTGAGGAAAAGTTAGGAGCAGAAAGAATGGGGGATAGGTAAGCATTTTGATTTGGTATGAGATCTACCGTAATTATTTCAGACAAATAGGCATTCAGATGAAAGATGGATTGCTGTTGACTCTTGGCTACCATCCATTCTCAGGAGAAATTGCACCAATGGAAAATGAGTCATTTTGGAGGGCCGAAGACTATGGTACGGGTTGGATCCTGAAAATGAAAGTTGTTCAAATGGAGGAAATGTGATCTACTTACAACGATTTTTGTTGATACCTACTGAATTTCGGTATTTTCTTTAATAAAGATCGCCTATTGAATTTGATGAACACATACTATTCAAAACGAAGGGACCCTAATTTTTGAAGGTCCTCGAGGGGCTTCTTTTTTTTTAGGGAACCTATTCTGAAATAGAACCAACAAAGCTACAAAATATGACTGAAACGATAAAAAACGACAAAAAACCAATGAAATGAATGTAACCTCATTTTGCAGTGCGCTATGCGACGGTAATGCGTGAATCAGTTTTTTCAAAGACTATCAAATCAAATCAAGTTTATCCCGGTTCTCCAACTTGGATCTTCAGAATCCAACGTGTCGCGTATTCATCCGTCCAGAATCCAAGTGATTCGATGTTTTCGAGAACTTGAGAATAACTGATCCTCAACATTGATCCACTGTCCATTGGGATATTGATTTGACTAAAAGTTACTGTATTTCATATGCAAATATGTAACATTATCTCTTACCGATCCTCAACTCTGCTCGCTCCCGGCACTTCCTGAACCATCTCTAAAAACTCCCTTGCAGTTGTCGCTTGTCTGTTTCCAAACAAAAACTCGGCACCAACAGGACGTCCATCTTGCAACCAATTCTCAACAAGACCCAGGAAAAACCCATCATCATCAAATCTTCGACCTTCACACTTTAGCTCTATATGTTGGTTTGGTAAGTTATTGAGTACTCGTGCCCACAATTGAAATGTGTAGTAGTGATTGTGAAGAATCAACCTCTGTGCTTCTCTGGCAATTTTGTTCTGACTAATAATTGCTTCCTGGTCTTGTCGAGCTTCCATCAAAGTGAGTATCTTCAAGGGGTAGCTGGAAGGCTCCAAAATCGGCCAGAAGATATTGAGAGCGCTTGTTGTGAGCTTAAGATGATCAACTTTGAATTTGATGCCTTCAGGGAGCCGCAAAAATTGAGTGTTTTATCCACATCCAGAACTTTTACCAGAAGTTGCCTCCCTTCTAAGATCATTAAGTTGAGTGTCTTCAATGCTTCTTGTAACTTCGTTACGTAAGGAAGTCTTTGAATTTTCAGAGTGCCATCTCCCTTCCTGATGGTCAGTTGGATCAACATAGTGTACGGTGGACGCTGTCTTCTGGCACTTCGGCGGCCCAGGTCTGAAAAATAACGTTTCAATCTGAAATTATTACCTGAGTGCAACCACTCTATCCTACCCATCTTTTCCTCTCTTCCACCACCCACTCTTCATCAATCCTGCATATTCAATATAGACGTACTTGCGATGAATGAGAGTGGTAACCGTCTCCTCCCACATAGAATCAGATTTCCAGATGTTTTTGGCTGGGTACGTATTCTCTCTGACTCCGACAACTTTGCAGCAGAAAATGAAAGATAATATAGTTATTACGCTTTTTCCTATTGTATTCCAACTGAAGACGAGGCGAGTCGCGACGAAGATCCAAGACCCGAAACGTGAGACGAAAAGCCATTTCGGTTTTAGTTGGGATGATCGCAGCTGAAGGCTTCGCTTTGAGTTTCTTGTCATTGCTTGAAGACCATTCCCACAAAATGTCTTCCGGCTCCTCATTCTTCACTGTAAGCATGATCGATCTCGACGGATTCGATGCAATCTGCAAAAAATTTGCATTCTTGTTGTGAATAAAGGGTAAAAAAAGTTTAGAAAAGAGAACTCACCGAGTCTGATGGCTCAAAGTAAACCCAGTTGAGTTGTACATCACCAACCGAAAGGATCATTTTTCGCAGATTCTGCAAAAACTGCCACTTAACTGAGGGAACAGCAAATGGCTGGTGTAATTGAAAAGATAAAGAGAAATATAATTCAGCAAATGCTTGGATGTCTGTTAAGACGACCTCATTATTAATCTTATAAACAAGACAATTTTTTAAATTTTTTATTATTTTTTTCGAGTAGACGAGAACGAGAGACACACGAGAAGGCTCACAATAGAGCAAATAAGAATACAGAAAATTGACGAGTAGACCCGTTTGCATATCGGGTTTATAGTAATCATGGGTGTGAATAAAGACAATCAACACGAAATACACTCACACGGGAAAGACTAGAAATTGAGTGAAGATGGAGCCTAATTGGAAGAAATAGTTAGAATATTGACAAGTATAAAGAGCCGTTCATAAAACGGGTTAATAGAGAAAACACAGCGGATACATTGAATATTTTGAATAGGGGGAAGAGAAAAGGTTAAGGATTCAGAAAGAGTTATAGAATACACTGACTTTGTGTCCGATAAATTCAAACGCACATAAAATAGTTACTAGACATGTATAAAGGGGAAATATATTATGACAATGCGATAAAAGGAAATTTTAAGAAATGGGGAATATCATGAGACGTAGTTATAGATTGAATAAAACCACAAAAAGTGTCTACTAATGAAAAATTTCGACAATTTTTTCGTTGCGAATCTTGGAACGGGGCGGTTTTATTTTAAGGGTCACGATAAAGGCTCACATTTGAAATTTTACGGAGAGGAAAAAGAAGTTAAATATGCAGATAATACGCGGAGAAAGTAATTCGAATTATAGAAGGAATCAGTAAAGGGAACTTAATGAATGATGATTCTTCCGTCGACAATACGATGAGTGACCAATTCCTCCGGATTGAAGTAGAAACTCTTTGCGATGGCATCCAGCACCTTTTGGGAATTCCAAACCGAACACTCAATCTGGTTTTGGATCGACAGGAAAATCGAGAGAAGCCAAGGAGTTCTTCCGAGGTAGTGCTCTGGGTGAGCATGCTGAAAAAAAAGATACATGCAAAGATTGCATCGCCTTTTCAATTCGAAATTGATTTAAAAAAACTCACTAAGTCCCTCTTTTGAGCGTAGACGTTTGCCCGGGACCCAGAGAACGGATTCAGTCCGGAACAAGTCAAGAGCGCAAAGAGCAGGGACTCAAAGTCATCGCATTCCTTGTAAGCACGTTTCTCTTCTGTTCTCAGACTGGCGTGCAGCGTTCCGGCCAGATTGACATCGTTCCCCATCTGGATGATACGACGGCCTCGGCGTGTTCGGTAACTGAGGCACAATCCAAAGTCGATCAGAGTAACTGGAGCGCCCTGAAATTCAAAAGTTCTGATACTGCGCATCAGAGGGAATCGAACTCACCGGAAGAATTGGTTTACGCAAGAGAATGTTATTCTCGTGCAGGTCGCGATGGAGGTAACCGATGTTGTGAAGGATCTCGAGAGCCTTCGCCAGGGCGAATCCAATTTTGAGAACGTTGGGAACCGCGAATTTTTTCAACTGGGTATTTTCAATAGATTGGAGAAGGCTTTCTCCTCCCTTTGACAGAACTGAAATATCTTTTTAATCCTAAAAGATTCCGTAGTCATCACCCACCGAGACATCCAAATCGTTGACCTTGATCTGTCACATTCTCATCCTTCCACTTGAAGGCCTCATAGAACTTCAGGAAGAGCTTTGATCCTTTCGATTCGAGTTTGGAAAGTACACGGATCTCTGTTTTCCAGGCCTTCTCATGAAACATGTTGGTGAGTTCGCTCATCTTCAAAATCTTCGGAAAATGTTCATCGTTCAGATCCTTCACTTGGAATGCACACCCATAGACTCCTTGACCAACACACTCCTCGATTTCGTACTTCTCCTTAATAATATCCTCCACGAACGGCAATGGCATCTGAAAAATGAAATTCATTCTCAGAACACCGGCCCGTTTTTTCTTTTTCTAGCCAAAGTGTTTACACCGAAATTTATGTACCTCGACAAACACTCAGGTTTTATACTTGAATCCTCAAGAACATGTTTCGAAAAGACCACGATGCCCACGATACCTACCGTTTTCAGAGAATTTCTCAGGATTGTGAGACTGTGATAGAGTAAAGATGCACTGAAGCGAACTTCTGAAAATTTGAAACATTCAAACATCAAATGGCTGGTGTAATTGAAAAAGGAAATAGAAATATAATTCAGCGAATGCTTGGATGTCTGTTAAGACGACCTCATTATTAATCTTATAAACAAGACAATTTTTTTTATTTTTTTTTATTTTTCGAGTAGACGAGATAAACGAGAAATTTTTTAAGTTTAAATAAAGCACACGATCATTCTCATAAATATGATGACACAGAGAAAGTACAAGTTATTGGGGGAAAAGACAGAGAATGGTCTCATCAAAAGAAGAGATTCGTGAAATACAAGTAAAGGGTGCACAGGAGAATGAAGTGCACAAGAGAAATAAAAGAAAATGAAATACTATATTGTCTGGAAATGTAGAGGAGAATGAAATCTACAATTGGATGGACATGTAGAGGAGAATGAAATCTACAATTGTATGGAAATGTATAGTAGAAAAGAAAGTACATTGTATGGAAATGTATAAGAGAATGGAAAGTACATTTCTGGAAATGTAGAGGAGAATGAAATCTACATTTGTATGGGAATGTATAGGAGTATTACATGTACAATTGTATGGAAATGCGTAGGAGAATGAAATACTATATTGCGTGGACATGTCTAATAGAGAACTGGAGATAATGAATTCAGATAAGCTGTGGGCCATGTGAGTCCTCCGACAGCATAAGGCATTCCTGTCCATCCGAATCACGAAGCATGTCCTCGACAGCCTCGATGATTGCATCGTAGTCGAGAGTCTTGCTACTGTAGGCATCAGCAACAGCCATGAACAAAGGCAACATCCATTGCGTTTTGACTGGCAAGACTTTCCATGGCTCCGTGATCTGAAAGAAGAAAACTTTCAGATTAGTCAGCATGGAAAATCTTTCATATTCTAATTTTGCCTCACTCACCAATCCCCATTTCAGAGTTTTTCCGGCCTCGCCTTGGAATCCATCAAGCGGAAGTCCGTTCAACATCCAAGACATATACGTGGCCATGATGAAGTCATCCAATGGTCCGTATGGCGAATTCTGGATGGCGCTCACGCTACTGTAGTCCAACTCATGGAATGGATGATTCATACGACATTGGATGCTCTGCCCATGTTCGTCGACGAATTGATGAGCCAATCCGAAGTCAGCAACTTTCAATTGCATTTTGTTCATATCGCCGTAGGCGTTCGTGATGAGAAGATTTCCTTCTTTGATATCTCTGTGGATGTATCCCAAACCATGGATTTCCTTGAGAGCAATGAATAGCTCTTTGAAGATTTTTTGAATACCGATAGTTGTGAGAGCGAATCCATCTCTTTGCATCAGGAGATCTTCCAGCGAACCGGCATACTGGTGGAAGACTGCAAAAACAATAATTTCTATCCCTGACGCAATCACTAAAAGTCTCACCGAGATAATTGAATTGCAAAGTTTCTCCGGCTCCCAACAATGGAGTGATAGTGCAGGTTCTCAATGCATTCAAGACTTTGACTTCGTGAAGGTAAACATCGGTGTCCTCGCGAGCCATGAGTTTCACTGCATACGGAGTCCGGTCTTTCCCACATGCGGTCCACACGACGGAGTATCCTCCCTGCCCCATTGGAGAACTCAACTGCCACTTATCGGCAATCCACAATCCCGGATAAATAGGAGCAGAGGAGTCTCGGCGCGGAAGAAGTCGATTCGACGTCATCTGCAATATTGAAAATTGTCAGAACTTCGCTTCTTCTTCCTCACTTTAACTCACCTTGAAACAAAGTATGAGAAGGAAGAGCAAGGAAAGCTGGGGACGAAGAGCAAGGAAAGCTCTGAAAAAAAACTTGTTAATATTCAGGACAGAAACTTCGGCTCTGTTCTAGTTCCTTGGACCCACGATGGGATACAAAAACCAGAGTCCGTTCATAAACTGTTACTTTTCATCTTTTTGATTTCATCTAGGCATGAGATCTAAGACTTAGCTGGAATAGACAAATCAAGTTTTTCTAATGTCTTCTAAGTTTTAAATCAAAGCGCAAAAGCATATTCATGAAAAGGTAAAAGTTTTTGAACGGGGAATCGGGTTCTTGTATCCGAGAATCCTGGATCCAAGAAACTAGAACAAAACCAAAGTCGCATGAAGAAAGAAGAAGAAAGAAAGAAGAGTTTGAGAAACAACGAATGTGATGGTATTATTTGTTTCAGCCGAAGCCTGGATGCCATTGAATAGGCGACCGGAATACCAACACAGAAAGAGAAAACAAGAATTCAAGACCGGTAAGAGAAAAAGTGGCTATGTTCCAGTTTCTTGAACGAAATCCTGGGTCCAGAGACTCATGGACAAATCCAAAAGACCTTAAATAGATAGAAGAATCTATAACCAAATTAAAGAGTTCGATGTCTTTGAAGTTGACAAAACTGATCTATCCTACCCCCTGATATTTTTGTGTAGTTTGAGTTTCAAAACCCAAGATTATGTTCGAGAAACTGGAACAGAGCCATAGAATTTGGAAAAAAGTTCAGAATAAGCATACTTGTCACGGGCCGGGCCCGTCAAAAAAGTCTAAAGTTCCGGCCTCCGTAGTTCAAATTTTTATCTCAAAAGCACCGTTTTTAATCTTTAAAAAGAAGAGAAAGATCATGAAAAGTGGAAAATTGGAAAAAAAGAAAAACTGGAAAAATACCTGATGCATTGATTTCTTTCTTGTTTATCTGAAAACGCTGGAAAAGTTTAGGATTATAATGGAACTACCTCAGAACGAGTTGGAGTCTAGTCGTGAGAAATAGGAAGGGTGATCGTCTTGAGGAATGAAATTTTCTGAAAAACAGGTTGTTAAGTAGAGAGTCCGGAGAAGTCCTGAAGTTGCTGAAGACCTTTTAGATTGAAAAGTGGTGATTCTTCAATATTCTTCTGTAGACAATTGAAGGATTCTGCTGAATGGATAGGCTGAAAATAGAATTAAATAGTGAACATGGTGTTGTTGAAGAAATCATTAGTACTGGAGTCGCAGATTGTTGAATATCCAAAACAATTGAAGATCTGAAAAACACAAAGAGTCCAGACAACACAAAAGTATATGAAAAAGTCCAAGTGGTCGAATTGACCAGTGTGTTCAACACACTTCAAAAGATCTTCTAAGATCTAATGAAAACTCTAGCTCTAGTCTCGAAGACTAGTGCAATCAAATCACCAGGACTAAACATCCTTATTTGATTGCGAATATCCATCGGTTGCATTTCCTCTAATTCTTCTTATCCTTTTCGGTCGTCCAATTATAAAAAAAACACAAAAAACACACACCTAGAACCTGCAATGAAACTATTTTTTATTTACCTTCCATCGGTCGATTCTTTGCTGATCATGGAGAATTTGTGCGGTAATAACAATGTGGTTTATTTTTTTACTTTACCTTTATTGTGTGAAGACCATTGTGAAGACCAGCGAATTACACAAGAAAAACGAAATAAAAAATTGAAATTATGTGGGAAAATAGATTCTGAAGCCAAGCTATAATGCAGCTATAGGCCAAAATATCTCTCATTTTGAGGTACCCCTTAACTCATTATCTCAAGTCTCAACCCAATCATCTCACTATGCTTGGCTCTATTGTAGCTTCGTTTAGTGAAAAAAGTGGAGAAAAAAGGGGAAATGTAATGAAAAGAATAAGAAAACAAAAAACTGAAAAGTAATAGATGTTGGTTGACGCTTTCTCTGTGAAATTGAACATTCGTGCCGCGCAAAAAGTGGAACCATTTTATGTCGTTTGGTACTTTGCTTAATTTTTAAAGTTTTTTAAATGATAAGAGGCTTGATACTTTGTTTTCTCAGCACACATCTGAAGTAAGACAAAAGTAGTGTAAAATTAAATACTTATCCTTTTTCTAATGTGTGTGTCTAGTCTGCAAAATACCAACAAGCAACTCAAAATGGTTCCACTTTTTACGCGGCCTGAACGCTCAAGATCACAGAAACTGCCGTTATCACTGGAGCGCTGATACTTCGCGAGTCTAATACTACAATAGAGCCAAGTCATTCAGCAGTACTCTAAGCAATCTATTCCTCTACCAACTAACCATACCTAATTCCCATTTTCACAAGAGTAAAAACAAGATTTACGCAAATGCGCTCTAATGAGAGATCAGACAAAGCTCTGAATGTCTCTACAATAATGCAATAGGATCTCTACTGCAAGACCGTAAAGAGACGCAGAGTTTTCTCTAACCTCTCATAAAAGCGCACCTGCGGACATCCTGTTTTTACCTTTAAATAGCCCCAAAAACCCAAAAAACAAAGTACAGTAATCCCCAGCTAACACCGCGAGCGCACTGGAAACTTACCACCTGAAACCTAATTCTCAAAATCTAAGCGTCCTTAAGGGAAAAAATAAAAAATAAACTGACTTTCACTCCTTCGAATCGATCGTCCTCATCTGAATCCTTCTCCAATTCCAAATCCCGATTTTGGGCCATTTTCCTTCTGAGTTTCCGTCGTTTTGTGTTCGGTTTTGATTGGAATCCACCATAAACCATCTCGGTAGATGTCACTTGTTGTCGATTTGCCACCATTGATTTCATTCTAGAAGAATTACTGATATTTTTCTTGAAATTTTGGAAGACAAAATTTTTAGTCGAAATTTTTGCTCAAAAATCGAGAAATTTCCCGAAAAATGTAGTTTCTTGGAACTTTAAACTATCAAATCTGGTGAGAAACCTTAGTCTCTTCCCGATTTCATAACTTTTTCCAACAATTTCCGAAAAATTTAAACTTTTTTCGCACTTTTT
Organism: Caenorhabditis sinica; assembly: GCA_963932045.1. Classification (NCBI taxonomy): domain Eukaryota; kingdom Metazoa; phylum Nematoda; class Chromadorea; order Rhabditida; family Rhabditidae; genus Caenorhabditis; species Caenorhabditis sinica. The sequence continues at coordinate 29,573,738 of OZ009938.1, forward strand.
TCTTCGATTTTTGACCCTACTCCAACAAACCGTTGTAGAAAACCGGCATGATGTGGTATTTTTGTGAAAAAATATTCAAAAATTCAACCGGGTTCTGTTTTACAACTCTACCAAAATTCAGACAGAAATCTTGAAAATTGAGCATTTTTCGAATTTTTAAAGTTTTTGAACACAAAACTCTGTGTAACTCAATTTTTTGCCAGTAAACATACCTTAATTTTTACATCAATCGATTTGTCTCGAAGAGTAGATGTTTTTGAAAAAAAAGTTGACGAAAATCGGACCACTTTTGAGACGATTCTGGAGCAAAAACTGAGAGCGAACTGCAATTTTTTCCCAACTGAAAGCTCCAACTCACCAATGGGCGGTGCAACGTGGATGCCACGTGGCGCCCTAGTTTCGTGTTTACGGCTTCTAGAAGCTTTTTCGTAGTTTGTAGTTTGGTCAGTTTGTTTGTAGTTTGGTCAATTTATGTGTATTCCGGGGTAAAAAGACACGGGGAATCCGAATTTTTTGGTTTTGACGTCGTCAGATGCTCCCACGTCTTCTGAAGACGTCAAAACAGCGTCAACATAAAGAATCCAATGAATCTCACGCTCAGATGGGCTAAAGTGGTCGATGTTACATATTTTTAGATTTCATGTGATGTGGCAAAGATTGAGCATACAGTTGAATCTAAATTGAAGCATATCAGGAGACGTCACGGCTCCAGATGACGTCGATATAGAGAATCCAATGAAACTCACGATCAGATGGGCTAAACTGGTCGATGTTGTATATTTGTAGACTTCATGTGATGGGATAAAGATCAAGCTTACAGTTGATTCTAATTTGAAGCACATCAGAAGACGTCACGGCTCCAGATGACGTCGATATAGAGAATCCAATGAAACTCACGATCAGATGGGCTAAACTGGTCGATGTTGTATATTTGTAGACTTCATGTGATGGGATAAAGATCAAGCATACAGTTGATTCTAGGTTGAAGCACATCAGAAGACGTCACGGCTCCAGATGACGTCGATATAGAGAATCCAATGAAACTCACGATCAGATGGGCTAAACTGGTCGATGTTGTATATTTTCAGACTTCATGTGATGTGACAAGGATCAAGCATACAGTTGATTCTAGGTTGAAGCACATCAGGTGACGTCACGGCTCCAGATGACGTCGATATAGAGAATCCAATGAAACTCACGATCAGATGGGCTAAACTGGTCGATGTTGTATATTTTCAGACTTCATGTGATGTGACAAGGATCAAGCATACAGTTGATTCTAGGTTGAAGCACATCAGGTGACGTCACGGCTCCAGATGACGTCGATATAGAGAATCCAATGAAACTCACGATCAGATGGGCTAAACTGGTCGATGTTGTATATTTTCAGACTTCATGTGATGTGACAAGGATCAAGCATACAGTTGATTCTAGGTTGAAGCACATCACGAGACGTCACGGCTCCAGATGACGTCGATATAGAGAATCCAATGAATCTTACGATCAGATGGGCTAAACTGGTCGCTGTTGTACATTATTAGACTTCGTGTGATGTGATAAAGATCAAGCATACAGTTGATTCTAAATTGAAGCACATCAGTTGGCACAGGCCTCGGGAAAAAATCCAGAAGTACTGTAGTCTTCGTAGAATTGCCACAGACGTTGGCAAGGAATCCAGAAGTACCGTAGTCTTTGTAGAGTTGCCACCGGCGTCGGGAAGGAATCCAGAAGTACCGTAGTCTTTGTAGAATTACCACAGGCCTCGGGAAGGAATCCAGAAGTACTGTAGTCTTCGTAGAATTGCCACAGACGTTGGCAAGGAATCCAGAAGTACAGTAGTCTTTGTAGAGTTGCCACCGGCCTCGGGAAGGAATCCAGAAGTACCGTAGTCTTTGTAGAGTTGGCACAGGCTTTGGCAAGGAATCCAGAAGTACCGTAGTCTTTGTAGAGTTGGCACAGGCTTTGGCAAGGAATCCAGAAGTACCGTAGTCTTTGTAGAATTACCGCAGGCCTCGGGAAGGAATCCAGAAGTACCGTAGCCTTTGTAGAGTTGGCACAGGCTTTGGCAAAAAATCCAGAAGTACCGTAGTCTTTGTAGAATTACCACAGGCCTCGGGAAGGAATCCAGAAGTACTGTAGTCTTCATAGAGTTGCCACAGGCGTTGACAAGGAATCCAAACGTACCGTAGTCATTGTAGAGTTGCCACCGGCCTCGGGAAAGAATCCAGAAGTACCGTAGTCTTTGTAGAGTTGGAACAGGCTTTGGCAAGGAATCCAGAAGTACCGTAGTCTTTGTAGAATTACCACCGGCCTCGGGAAGGAATCCAGAAGTACCGTAGCCTTTGTAGAGTTGGCACAGGCTTTGGCAAGGAATCCAGAAGTACCGTAGTGTTTGTAGAGTTGCCACCGGCCTCGGGAAAGAATCCAGAAGTACCGTAGTCTTTGTAGAGTTGCCACAGGCTTTGGCAAGGAATCCAGAAGTACCGTAGTGTTTGTAGAGTTGCCACCGGCCTCGGGAAAGAATCCAGAAGTACCGTAACCATTGTAGAGTTGCCACAGGCTTTGGCAAGGAATCCAGAAGTACCGCAGTCTTTGTAGAGTTACCACCGGCCTTGGGAAGGAATCCAGAAGTACCGTAGCCTTTGTAGAGTTGCCACAGGCTTTGGCAAGGAATCCAGAAGTACCGTAGTGTTTGTAGAGTTGCCACCGGCCTCGGGAAGGAATCCAGAAGTACCGTAGTCTTTGTAGAGTTGGCACAGGCTTTGGCAAGGAATCCAGAAGTACCGTAGTCTTTGTAGAGTTGGCACAGGCTTTGGCAAGGAATCCAGAAGTACCGCAGTCTTTGTAGAATTACCGCAGGCCTCGGGAAGGAATCCAGAAGTACTGTAGTCTTCATAGAGTTGCCACAGGCTTTGGCAAGGAATCCAGAAGTACCGTAGTCTTTGTAGAATTACCGCAGGCCTCGGGAAGGAATCCAGAAGTACTGTAGTCTTCATAGAGTTGCCACAGGCTTTGGCAAGGAATCCAGAAGTACCGTAGTCTTTGTAGAATTACCGCAGGCCTCGGGAAGGAATCCAGAAGTACTGTAGTCTTCATAGAGTTGCCACAGGCTTTGGCAAGGAATCCAGAAGTACCGTAGTCTTTGTAGAATTACCACCGGCCTCGGGAAGGAATCCAGAAGTACCGTAGCCTGTGTAGAGTTGGCACAGGCTTTGGCAAGGAATCCAGAAGTACCGTAGTCTTTGTAGAATTACCGCAGGCCTCGGGAAGGAATCCAGAAGTACTGTAGTCTTCATAGAGTTGCCACAGGCTTTGGCAAGGAATACAGAAGTACCGTAGTCTTTGTAGAATTACCGCAGGCCTCGGGAAGGAATCCAGAAGTACCGTAGCCTTTGTAGAGTTGGCACAGGCTTTGGCAAAAAATCCAGAAGTACCGTAGTCTTTGTAGAATTACCACAGGCCTCGGGAAGGAATCCAGAAGTACTGTAGTCTTCATAGAGTTGCCACAGGCGTTGGCAAGGAATCCAAACGTACCGTAGTCATTGTTAAAGAGTTCTCCACTCTTTTGGGGTTTTTGCTCTGCGGGTGTAGACGATGAAGACCTCAAACTTGGGTAATTAAACCATTTATTCTCAATGAAATTATATACAATCAAAACAAGTCAAGAGACAAAATGCCGTTCAATGCATAGCATGTATTTATACTAGTTCTTCTCTGGCTCTCCGAATCTTCTGGACCTTCACGTGACTCCGCCTCCGTTGATCCTGGTATCTCTTTAATGTGCCGACATCCTTGATTAAATGGTGTTGCTATCCTTCTGCTCCTCTCCCAATTCCTCAGTGTCTTTGATTGAGTTTACACTCCGCCAACACATCCTTAGGGCAGCGGCAACTGTCCTTCTGCTCCTCTCTGTTGCTCATCATTGGGAATCGGGTACTTGATTAATTACTTCTGACGACGGGGCTGCTATCCTTGGAGAGAGAGAGAGAGGTGACGACTATACTGAACTGACGTCACAGGTCGGTCACGACACTCCCGGGGGCGACAGGCGTTGACTGAAGGTGTCGACTGCTTGGGAGGTCCTTGACTGCCAGGGTGGTCTCATGTGACGATTGCTTGGCATATCCTGAGTGCTTCATGAACGGTATCCTAAGGTGACGATTGTTGTAGTGACATGATGATGTGGTGACGTGATGGTATCCTCGTGATGTTTTCTGTAGTTGTCCTGCAGTAGTTGACCGGCATTCTGGGGAAACAATACCTGGGCCTCTGAGATGGGTACAGATTATTTTATACTCAATAGACAACTCATAATAGTAATTCTACAGTTTTAGGTCAACGTACAATTTCCTGAAATAAAAAGGGGGGTTCTCATAATAAACTTTTGGGTTCTTACGAAAACAAAAATACTAATGGGACGGCTTACGAAATAAAATAATGCTAAGGGTTCTTAAAATTTGATCAAATTAAAATTTTCTTATGCTGGCATCCTCCGGGGCAACAATACAATTCATATTCTCCATTAGCAACTATTAATATTTTAAAGTGGTTGTGGGGGTGTGGGTCGTGGCGTTTGTTGATTTTGTTGGTTGGTCAGTTTTTGTGTGTGAGTCATGCTTAAAACGTTATTTCTATTCTACAAACTTGCCTTCTTGTTGCCATCATTCTTCGACCATGTTCCTTTCGAAACTGGTTTGTTTCTTCGTATTCTCTGTTGCTGTTTTCAGTATTCCCTCTGAGCTTGATGTTCCCAAGTGGGTGGTCAAGTCTGGGTGTCCGGGCTGCACCTATTGTCTCTTGTTGAATGGGTATGTCTCTTGTATGCTTATGTCTTGAAAATTTTTATACTTTTTAAGAACTGTAACACCTTTTTGGTGTCTCGAGAGTTTGGAGGATCTTCCAGCTCATGTGAAATGCTCGTTTCCGTCTCTGTCTACTCCGTCTCCTTCGAACTTGGATATTCTGTCTGTGTCTGAAAATGGTGGTATCACTGTCTCGACTTATATTCTTGGACAAGTAATGTTCGTCTTCATGTTTTTCTGGTAAATCGAGAGCTTTATTCTTCAAGTCTTTATTCAAAATTTTATACTTTCAGTAAAAGGATATAATAAAAGAATGGAATATAATTTTGAAGAATTTCATACAAAAAAAGGAAAAGGTATTACATTAGGAATTACATTACAACAATTTAAAAAAACGAAAGGGGGTTATAGTGGATCTAAAAAAAAAAGGGTTTTATATTCTCCTTGGGTTTTATATTCTCATTGGTAATAATTGAAAAATGGGGGGGGGGGGGGGGTTTTTCTTATAAATCTTATACTTTATGCTTCCGCTTCAATTTATTCTTTAATGTTATCCTCTTCTCTCATTTCTACACTATTCTCGGTTACTTCCTTATCCTCTAGTTCTATTCTTTGCATGTCTGGAAAGTCGTCGTCATTGACTACTTCCATCTCATGGCTTTCTTCCTCCTTATTCTCTTCCACAGCATGGTTTCTGTTTAGCATGCTGATGGCCATTGGGACCTCAACCTCTACTGGAGCGGGGGGTGCTCTATTCTCAGTCGGTACGTTATTCTCGGGGGGTGGTGGTGGTCTATGCTCAGCGGGGCCTCTATTCTCGGTGGGTGGTGGGTTATTCTCGATTGGGGCCCTATTCTCAACAGGTCTCCTATTGCCTCTACCCCCGATTCGTCTTGGGCAGATATTACGAGCGTGGTCAGGGTATGGGCATATTCTGCATCTAAACTTATTTCCCCCGTTGTTAAATCTACAAGTCTGCTCCGAATGGTTGCTAATGTTTAAGCAGATCCTACATATCCTTTTATTGCTATTCACCATCCTTATTCTTTCTTCTACAGTCCCGGTTGCACATTCACGCCCCATATGTCCTTCAATGCCACAAATATGGCAATTGTTGTCCCTTGGGGGGTTGTAGGCTCTTGGGTTTCTATTCTCTCTTGGGGGGCTGTTTCTATTCTCAATTGGGTTTTCTATTCTCGGGGTTTGTTGGTTCACCTGGGCATTTGGATGGGATGGAAAATTGATGTTGTTGTTAGCAGCGTGATTGTGTTGTTGATGCTGGTGATTTTGCTGCTGGTGGTATTGGCAAGTCTCTTGTCCTCCTTGACCTTCGTGTCCTTGGTTTTCGTATCCTTGTCCTTGATGTGGCTGATATGCTGGTGGTGCTGGCGGTTGATACACTTGTTGAGGGTATACTTGTTGGGGATATTGGGCTGGTGCCTGTTGGGCATAGCCTGCCGGTGCTGGTTGAGCGGCGTATCCTGGGGCTGGTTGGTAAGCGTATCCTGGGGCTGTTTGAGTAGCGTATCCTGGGGCATATCCTGGAGCGTATCCTGGAGCCGGTGGTGTATATCCTGGGGCCGGTGGTGCATATCCTTGGGCCGGTGGGGCAAATCCTTGGGCCGTTGGTGCATATCCTTGGGCCGGTGGGGCAAATCCTTGGGCCGGTGGTGCATATCCTTGGGCCGTTGGGGCGTATCCTTGATGGGAGTTCATCTGTAAGTTATTCAATTTATTATATTGGAATGCAACACTTAGTTATTCTTGGTAATACACAAAAGTAAATTATTCCTGCTGATATTAGGAACATTCCTAAAATTATAGCTAGTCGTCCTAAACCTTCTACTATTATACTCCCGATGTTTCCAAAATCAGGTAGATTGACTGTAGGAAGGTCTATTATTCCTGGGGCTTTATTTCCTAGAACTTGGTTTATATGGCCAATTATGCTTTCTTCATTTATATATATCAATTTTCCTTCAACTCTAAATACATTATTCTTTTTCCCACATTTTACTGTGCATGTATCGACTGGGTTGGCTTTATCAAATTTCCTATGAATCTCGTTAACATATCCTTCTTCGTTACAGGTTAAAATATCTATGAACTCAACGGTAATGTACCCCGTTTGAGGTACGGCTTTTTTGACGGGACTATGCTGAATAGATCAAGCCTAAAAAGTTATGTAAGGAGTTGGAACCTTTTTTGTAGCTTATTAACGGCCTTCGAGAAAATCAACTTTTTGTCAAAATTTCACGAAATCTGAAATTTTCATCTTCAAAGGGCCATAACTTTGTTTGTTCTCGACGGATTTTTGCAAACCAAAGTGGGTCATGAAGATAAAACATTCACAAATGTAATTATAAAAACAATTATGTTTGATCTATTTGTGTAAAAAAGTTATCCGTCGAAAACCATGAGTGCCAAAGTACCAAGGATGGCCTAAAATTTTTTATGGAGTATAACATTTTCTGGATTTAACTTAAAATGAAAGTCCGTGTTAGATTTAGTGTAAAAATATAATTTGTTATAGGGGTAACCGTCCAAATTTGAAAAATAATTTTGATTTAATAAAATTCTACTTTGACATTTTTTGGGAAATTTAAAATTTCTCACAATTTTTGCACTGAACTTTGAAAGATTGTTTCGGAACCGAAATGTTTAAAATCTGAGCTTTTCAATACACTTAAGATTGTTTGATTAGCTTCAGTTTGAAGCATTTTATGACCGTTTGAAGTTGGAAGGCTGATTTTGAAGTGCCCTCTGAAAGTCGAAAAATGAAAATGATCCTAGAGCTTTGAAACTTTTTGCATTTTGTAGATAATTTAAATACAAAACATATTGTCAACTGCAACTTTCTTCCATCTCTTCATCCGCGTTTGTAAAATAGCAAAAGGAGAAAATCGCCATTCTGATGGGCTCGATATTATACTTCGCAATTTTACGAACGAGGATGAAGAGATGGAAGAAAGTTGCAGTTGACAATATGTTTTGTATTTAAATTATCTATAAAATGCAAAAAATTTCAAAGCTCTAGGAGCATTTTCATTTTTCGACTATTCGAGGGCACACCAAAATCAGGCTTCTAACTTCAACCGGTCATAAAATGCTTCAAACTGAAGCTAATCAAACAATCTTAAGTGTATTGAAAAGCTCAAATCTTAAACATTTCGGTTCCAAAACAATCTTTCAAAGTTCAGTGCAAAAATTGTGAGAAATTTTAAATTTCCCAAAAAATGTCAAAATAAAATTTTATTAAATCAAAATTATTTTTCAAATTTGGACGGTTACCCCTATAACAAATTATATTTTTACACTAAATCTAACACGGACTTTCATTTTAAGTTAAATCCAGAAAATGTTATACTCCATAAAAAATTTTAGGCCATCCTTGGTACTTTGGCACTCATGGTTTTCGACGGATAACTTTTTTACACAAATAGATCAAACATAATTGTTTTTATAATTACATTTGTGAATGTTTTATCTTCATGACCCACTTTGGTTTGCAAAAATCCGTCGAGAAAAAACAAAGTTATGGCCCTTTGAAGATGAAAATTTCAGATTTCGTGAAATTTTGACAAAAAGTTGATTTTCTCGAAGGCCGTTGATAAGCTACAAAAAAGGTTCTAACCACTTACATAACTTTTTATGCTTGTTCTATTCAGCATAAGCCCGTCCAAAAAGCCGTACCTCAAACGGGGTACATTACCGTTCAGTACCATTGCACGTCAATTTGGCGTGTGTATCCTCTTTAGATTTACACTTAATATTCTGGGTTGCTCCATTATTGCAATGATAACAGCCTTTATACTCTGTGAATTCTGGTATTTCACAGTCTATCTCTGATTTCGTAAGGGCAACGTCATATTTCTGGTTGAAATATACTTTCAAATGAATTTGGTTATGTCTCATTCTTAGTACGGGGCTTTTATCCTTGGTTACGGCTAGTTGGTATTTCTCGGTGACTATCGGCAATTTATGATCTTTATGCTCTAAAATTCTATATAAGTCGACTTCGTTGCACTGACAGCTGGCCTCTTCACCTGCTGGCGTGCATGTGCAGGTTTCCTTATATCTACACTTAAATTCTTCATCACATTCTAATGCTAGGTCCTCTACTGCATCAGATGCAACTGCTATACTGTTATCCTTTTGTAGGAAAGTTTTTCCCATTATGCCTAAACCAGATTCGTCATTTATGCTTGTTAATTCTATATTTATCTCTCCTCCAGTTATTCTCATAGTCTCAGTTTCTCCTTCTACTAACATATGCTCTTCACTTATAGCTATCCCATTTGTAGTGACAGTGGTAGTTAATACTAATTGATGACCCCACTCATCACATCTATATTTCTCAAATATATCTTCGGTATTTGGTTTGGCATACGTTCTATAAAATAGACAGGATTCCATTGGTAATAGACACCAACAGTACCATCCTCCACATGAATCGGAACAATATGTCCTCCCACTATACTGATTGGCTTCTTTAAAGTCACTTATACTGGATTGGGGTCCTATATCGAGGCATTTTCTACCTCTACATTCTCCAAAGCCAAAGCATCTCTTCGACGATTCTACTTTCGTCGTATAATTTTTTGTATACTTTATCTCTCCTTTATTACACTTCCTATACACATACTCCGCTTTAATCTTAACCTTGGTTACCACATTTTCTTCAGATGTAACTTGTAAACAAACAGTATTCTGTGTGGGGTTGAAGAAAATATCCTGAGTGGTTATTACTTGACACTTGGTTTCATTACATATTTTCTCAGAATGGGTGATGGGGATGGTTAAGTCGCATACGTCTCCGGTAACTTTTCCGGCTATTACTAGAATGGTCATTGCTATGGCTATACTTTTGGTTAAGGTTCCCATTGCTAAAGGTTTGTCCTTGGGGTTTGGCTTATTCTGAATGGTTCTCACAAGGATTGGAGTTTCTTGTGGTTCATTCTCGATTTCGACCGTTTTCAAAAGAATTGGGGTTTCTTGCGGTTCTCTCTCGAGTTCGACCATTTCTATTTCTTCGGTGATATCTCTTTCATCCCTCTTTATACTATTATTACTAGACTTTCTCTTAGATTTCCTCTTATCCCCTTTTTCTCTAACAAAGTCATTTCCTATCCTGTATGTTGACACAACGGTGTGTCTTATCCTAAGCCATATGGCTGTTAAAAATTCTTTAATTTTCCTTCTTTGAGTCCAAGTTATAATACATTTCAACGGGATGATAATTAACAATGTAACCAAAACAATTACTGTTCCTGGTGAACAGTGGGTGTTGGCAATGTATGCTACGCAGAATTTACAATTTAGTTTACTACAGTAGTCCGTAGGTGGGCATGTCTTATCTAGTAAAATATACTCATTTCCTATGGGCTTTTTCCAGGTTACTTTATGCTTATTAACAACTTCCTTTGCTGGAAGAGTTATATCTGTTTTTGGGTTAGACGGAATGTCATGGATACAGTATGCTTTGGTACAAACAGCGTACGATTTTCCTATAACTACTTCATTATCAACTAGTTGAACTCCTGTTTCTGTACACATTATACTTGATTCGGAGTGGTGTACTATCCAGGGTTTCACTTTTGGTGTACTTTCCTTATTTTCTTTGTCTTTATTCTCTTTGACTCCCGTACTCAAAAACTTTTCCTTGTTAGCCTCTGGGTTGGCTTCCCTCTTAAAGGGTAAATCTTTATCCTGATTTACAGTTTCTGGTATTACTTCTGTGATATCCTTATATTTCTTAGTAGGTATTGGTTCCTTATGCTTATTCCCACTTTTCTTGGTGTTAGTGTTTCCACTCTCAATTTTTATAAATTTGGGGTGCAGTGTGTTAGTAGTGGTGTACACAGCAGGTGTGGTGGTTTTAGTTGGGAACGCGGGTGTTGTGGTATCTCTTATTCTTGGGGTGGTGGTAGTATACAATTTTGGCATGCTGTGGGTGGGTGCTATTCTCTGAGTAGGTGATATACTCTGAGTAGGTGGTGTGAAATTCTTTCTGTCGTCGGTCGTCGTTCTCCTTGTGGTGTATGCTTCGTTCCAACGATTTCTTGGGGTGGTAGTTGTTTCTCTTGTTGTATATCTTTCCGTTGTATATAACCTTGGGGTTGGTGTAGTATTTGTAAGGGTATTCCTTACTCGGTTCGGATTTTCGGTTGTCGTGGTGGTGCTAGTCATATTCTCAATCTTAAATCGTTCCACTATGCTATCGAATGATCCGCTTTGTAAGTCAGATAGGGTGAGTTCAGCACTCACGCTTGTGAACATGAACATGCAAATTATTGTCACGAATGTTATTATGTTATATAAACTCGTGGGGACAAGACACAGAGGTGATTTGGTGTCATGCATCACAGACAATGTTTGATTTTGGTTTTCTCTATCCTTTTTAGTTTGACTTCTGGTCCTTACCCTATTCTCTGGAGGGACTGGCTCGGAAGTTCCAGTTTTCCTCACTTTCTTTTCCTTAAGTATACTAGGTTTAGGGTCGGTTTTCTGAACCTCTAAGTCTTCTTCCAAGACTTGTTTTACTTCTGAGTTTGGTCTTATTTCTAGGGGAATAAGTTGTTCTATTCTTCTTTTCAAAATTCTCTGGGTTTTGGTTTTAATCTCTACACTTCTTACGACGTTATCTTTTCCTGGGCATAGTTTCATTACTTTAGCCAGTTTCCACTTATTTCTCCGTAGTTTTTCATCTTTCACCAATACTATTTCTCCCACTACTGGTATAACTTTATTGCTATGGGCTTTATTCCCAAATTTCACACTTTCAAAAATCTTATTTTGGTTTTGGTAGTCCCTTTGAAAGACTTCCCAAAATCTCTTTACATGCTTAAGTACTTCTCGAAATCTATAAGTATACTCTGAGTATTCTCCCTCTAAAAGTTTTTCATTATAACTCGGAAAGACGATCTTTGGGTTAATCAAGTCGATTGGTCTTAGTATATCTCCTTCCTCTTCATCGAGGTATGTTAGAGGTCTCTGGTTAACTATACATTCACATTCTATAACCATGGTCTCAAAATCTTTCCTTGGTATAGTATGTTCTCCAAAGGCATGTTTTAGTGCCTTCTTAACTATTCCCACCATTTTCTCCCAAACTCCCCCTTCCCATGGGGCGAGTGCGGTATTAAAATACCATTTAATATTCTTTTCTGCCAAGGCTTTCTCTATTCTAAAAGTATTCTGGGCTACTTCAGCCGCTGCTTTAAAAGTAGTCGCGTTATCGCTTGATATACTTTCTGGTGCGCCTCTTCTTCCTATAAATCTTGTTAATGCCAACAGAAACTCATCTGTGGTCAATGAGTATACTACTTCTAAATGCACAAGTCTGCTAGTCATACAGGTGAAGACTGCGATCCATCCTTTAGTCCTATCATATCCTCCCCTGATGGATTTGATACTGAATGGTCCTGCATAATCTATGCCTGCGTGTTGGAATGCTCTCTCCAACGTGTATCTTCTTTCAGGCATATTTCCTGTAGGGGCTACAGGGAATGGATGGTTATTCTGCTTCCGGCATTTTACACATTTCCTTAGTCGTGCTCTTATAGCTGCGCGCCATTTCTTTCCGGCATATCGGGATCTTATTATTCCTAGAGTGGTGTTCACTCCGCAATGTAAGTTATCCTTATGGGTGTTATCAATTATACTTAGTCCTAGAATGGATTTAGGGATTATTACTGGTTTTGGATTCAACGTTGAGGCTCGAAATTGTTGTTCTACAATACCAGTTTTCTTATTTCTATGTTGATTCGCTTGTTCTTGCGATCGGATTTTGTATACTTTTTGATGTTCCCTTATCAAAACATTCTCAGCAGTTTGGATTTCTCCTGCTGATATTACTTCTCGCGTTTTAGTATTCTCAAATGTTTTTATCTCTTCGATAGTCATACTATCCTTGAGAATAGTCTTGATATTCTTGGTAGTTTTGATTATAAATCTCAACGCATAAGCTATTATTCTGCATGATCTGGTCGAATATATTCTATGTTTCTCTGGTACTATGCTTATATCTAGGATTTCTTCCTTATTCTTCTTCGTAGTACCGATGAGTACTTTGGTTTCTATTTTCTCTTTCAAAAAGATTTTATCCTTTACGGTTCTTTTCCGTATACACTCTGGTCCTTTAAACCAGTTGGTTTCTCTCAATTCCTTATCAGTTTCTATTCCTCTCGTAATCAAGTCAGCGGTATTATCCTCAGTGGCTACATGTGTTAGAAACACTTCTCTTATTCTCTTATTTTTCTCATCATACTGTAGCTCTTCTAGAGTTTCGGTTCTACGATTTCCGATGAATACACTATCCTTTTTAAATGATTTGATTTGGCTTAATGCTATCATGGAATCGGAATAGATTCCAATGGATGCTATATCTATATCCAATTCTGTTGCTAAGTATTTAGCTATCCTTACTGCGAGCACTATTCCTACAAGTTCTAGTCTTGGTATAGTAATGGTATGTCCTCTGGCAGCGAGACGTTGCTTGGCCATAATTAGTGCTGCTTTGGATTCTTCGGTTCTTTTACCGTTTTCTCTCCAGGTTACATATGCGCATGCTCCGTATACTTCTTTTGAGGCGTCAGAAAAGATTGCTAGTTCGCATCTTTGGTTTTCTGGTATGCCTAGAAATATCTTAAAGGTGAGTTCGCACTTATCTAGTTTCTGCATATACTGTTCCAATAGTTGCTTAACATCTATTGCGACTTCGTCAGTCCACTTTATATCCTTATTAGAAACTAGTCTTATTAATCTCTTTCCATCTAAGTATATTGGCGCATACAATTGCATTGGGTCATAGGTAGAAGATACTATTTTGACTACAATCTTCTTTGATACAACTTTCCCTGGGGTTAACTTATTCTCATTCTTCTTGATGGTCATCATGTCTGTTTTCCCATCAAACAGATATCCTAGCAACTTAGTATTCTGTCCCACTTTTATTCTATCCTTTTCTTCAATGTTCACTTCTAACGGTGAGTTGAGTGAGAATTCTCTTATATTCATGCCAGTATTACTAAACACTCTTTTGGATTCTATGTACAATTCTATCAACTCCTTATCGTTATTACTTGTTCCAAAGAGGTTATCCACGTAACACATGTTCTTTACAACATCCTTTAGCTTTTCTGAAGCGTCTGAGTGTTCAATTGCATATTCTATTGCCATCGCCAGTAGGTATGGGGATGCATTTACTCCAAAAGGTATTCTTGTGAATCTCATATATCTCAAGTTATCCTCTTTTATATCTTTTAGTGGGTCCTTTAAATACAAAAACCGTGTACAATCTCTATGTATATCCTGAAGCCCAACCATATGAAAGGCTTTTTCTATGTCTCCAACTAAAAGGTACGAGTGAGTTCTTAGTCTTAGCAGTATGCCTAATAATTCTGGTACTAATGAAGGTCCTTGGTGGACAGCATCATTTAAGCTTATTTCTCCTTTTGTTTTACTGGACGCGTCAAATACGGTCCTTACTTTAGTGGTGTTACTATTCTCATTGTATACTAATTGATAAGGGATATAGTATACTGGTCTGTTTTCGTCCTCTTCCGCAACTGGTGCGGTATCCTCTATAATATTTCTTTCAATCATATCCTCAAAGTTAGAAATGAGCTTTTTCCAAGCTTCAGTATCTCTCGATTGTCTATGCATAGATCGTAATCTTGCTAAGGCCATTTTATAATTATCAGCCAACTTTACAATTGTTCCTTCCTTGAACGGGAAGGTAACACAAACTCTATTCTCATCATCTTGTATAACTGTATTATAAAATATCTCTTTTATCTCTTCGACCTTTGGATCGACGGGATTTTCTATAATTCCTATACTCTCAAGCGAAAAATGGTCTTCCAGAGACTTTCCCAAGTCTTCTTTTTCTTTCTTATTGCTCTTATCGGTATTCTTAGTCACTAGGCTCATTCTATGCTCACTTTCGTTGTGGTCCATGAGGGTTCCACATACGATGTTACCTAGTTTGGTATTGATTACCATTCTACCCGTTGGTAGTCTGATTTTTCCAAAATCATTCATTAATTGCATGAATGTGTCTATACCTAACAGAAGTCCAGCTTCTGTGCCTTTCGGCTCCTTATACTCTATTCTTCTCTTTTTCAAGAATTCTTTCTCAGTCTTTTCTATGCTGGTAAGGTCAAAATTGGTGGTAATCGATGGAATGGTCATTGCGAAAATTTCCATCGGTCCCTTTTCCGTGATTATTTCTAGCTTGACTTTATCAGATTGGATCTTGGTTTCGTTTGATCCTACCATGGCTAAAGTCATATTCTTATTCTTTTCAATTACCGTAGCTCCTATAAACGCTGCTAAACCTTCTTCAATATAGTTCTGGTCTGCTCCAGAGTCCAAAATGACCAAGGTTTCAGCTTTGGGGTACTTGTTTCTATGCTTCGAAGAGTTTGGTCCCTTTACTTTGGTAGTGGTGATCATCAGTTTAGTCTCATTGGTTTTTGCCATATTAACTCGGTTATATGATCTCCCATTACTTCTATATCCTCTGTTATTTCCGTATCTCTCATTACTGCTATTTCTGCTTCTTTCTCCGCTGCTTCTTCTATCCCTATCGCCGCTGCTTCTTCGGCTTCTATCTCCGCTGCTATATCTACTGCGTTCTCCGCTGCTTCTTCTACTGCGGTCACCGCTGCTTCTTCTATTTCTATCCTCGCTACGTTTATCCTCGAATCTTACCCTTCTTGGGCATAATGCCGAATGATGCTTATCTCTACATTTGAAGCATGGCCTGCTCTCGCAGTGTTTTAGCCAGTGCGAGTCGTCCCCACAGTTATAACACAGTTTGTTATCGTAAAAATACTTAGTTCTATTCTCTATGCCTTTTATCGTTTGGCACTCACTACTCCTATGGTTATCCTTTTTACAAAATATGCACCCTCGTTTTTTGTTGTTATACTTGTGAGGGTACGGGGATTTCCTATAGTTTCTATCTCTTGAAGTAGATCTATCAGTATTTCTGGATGAACTTCTATGGTCTCTATAGCTCTTTTTATACTCTTTTCGCCTATGCTCTTGGTTTCTCCTATAACCATTATCCCTTTCTCTGCTTTTAGAATGCCATGTAGTTCTACTCCTATTCTTATAGTCAGGTTTCCATACTCTATCTCTACTTTCTGATCTATCTCTATTGCCGCGGTATTCTCTTTTGCTTTCTTTTTGGGTATAGAAGGCGAGATGTTCTCTTTCTGTCCCCAAATCTTTCTCAGTGCGCTCTTCCCTCTTTACAGTTTCTTCTATTTTCTTAATGATATCCTCAGTATTCTTACACTCTTTTTCTCTATTAACTTCATCCAAAATTTTTCTTGGGAATTTCCTTTTGATCAATAATTTAAGCGCTGGCGTCTCTATATCACTTACTTTCTTTAAAGCTGCTACTATCGCAGCCACCTCATTTATAGTTTTCCTTATATGCTCTATTCCTTCTTTGGATTTTCTCAGTCCTTCTAGGCGATCCCATAACATCCTAAAGCGGTTATCCTTATCATCATAATTCTTCTTGAGTTGATCTAACGCTTCTTGATAATAGTCCGCGCTTTTAAATATTCTTATCATATCTCCAGCCTTTCCTTTGCAGGCTTTCTTAAGCATCGCGAATTTTACTATATCTAGTAGCTCAGTATTCTCTTCTACGATGGGACGGTATATCTCATAAAAGGTATCCCAATTCTCCGGCTCTCCATCGAAATCTTCGATTATAACTTGTTTGTTAGATATTATACTGCTTCCAATTTTCTTCTTAATCGTATCCTCGCTTTGCTCATCTAGTTTCTTAGCTGCCTTTCCTATTTTCTCTTCAGCCTCAGCCATATTCTCAAAAGATGATAATTCTTCGTTTGGCACTCTAAATCCTAGGTCATCTGCCTCCTTTACTGCCTTTGCATGCAAATCGGCTATTTTATCCAAAAGTACTAGCAGTTTTCCTTCTGTATTCTGTATCTCTGTTTCCCATTTAGTGATTAGGCTAGCAGCTTGTCTCCCTACTACGGAGTTTACGGAGATCTTGTTAAAATTTTCTATATACTCAATCAGTGTATTCTGGATTTCTTCCCACTTCTCTATTAAGGTTTTATGTCTCTCGAAACAAGTGGTTGATATGTCTGAATGTTGGTTAGCCAAATTCTGGTCTTTCTCAGTTCCGGTCAAAGTATTATCTGGAGTGGCTTTTAAGGCCTTGCATTCTTTTTCATACTTGTTGGCTTTTTCTATAATATCGCTTAACTTAAACGCCATTATATTTCTACTCCCCACTAGGAGTTCAGCCTCAGTTCTAGATCTTATTCTTTTACCCATATTTCCTATATTACTTTTTACACTTTGATAATCCTCTTCTTCACCGTCGTCACTCATTTTTAGTGATTCTGGTGGGTATAGTCTATATTCTCAAATTCAAAATTGGTTTAGGTAGGTAGGTTTCTTAAAAGTCAAGTATACTGGCAAACGTCGGGCCAGTTTTTCAAGGTCTACAAGGTCAAGTCAAGTCCAAGGGTTGGCAAACGTCGGGCCAAAAAGTTTCTCAAAGTCAAGGGGGGTAGCAAACGTCGGGCTACTAGGTCAATGTGAAAGGCAAACGTCGGGCCAAATCACTGTCAATTCAAAGTCAATGTCAAGGTGAATGGCGAACGTCGGGCCAAATCACGGTTAAGGTACGATCAATGTCAAGGGTGGTGGCAAACGTCGGGCCACTCAGGTATCAATGTCTAGCAAGGTCAATCTCTGGGCGGTAGCAAACGTCGGGCTACTCAGGTACTCAATGTCAAAACAATGTCTTATGTTACCAATGTCAAATGTCAAAATGTCAAAATGTCCACAATGTCAATGATTCTCATGGCCAAAATCAAGTTGGTTTTCCACGCCAATTGATTTTCTGGGCCTTTGGCTTTTCAGCCAACTTTCTATACTTAGGTTTGTTACTCTTATGCTCTTTTTCTTATAGTGACGAGATATAAATTCAGAGGAATAGGATGAAATATGAATGAGATGAATTATACTTAGTTATACTCGAATATGATCTTATACTCTATAGCTCAATAATACAAGAATTGGATGGAATAGGAGAGGAGAAGTTTTCGAAGTTAAAATAAACTAACCTCTCTTTTGGTGAAGTTGTTGGTGGTTGGTTGGCGGTCTGGGATCTTTCTGCTACGACTGATGCACCATAAAGAGTTCTCCACTCTTTTGGGGTTTTTGCTCTGCGGGTGTAGACGATGAAGACCTCAAACTTGGGTAATTAAACCATTTATTCTCAATGAAATTATATACAATCAAAACAAGTCAAGAGACAAAATGCCGTTCAATGCATAGCATGTATTTATACTAGTTCTTCTCTGGCTCTCCGAATCTTCTGGACCTTCACGTGACTCCGCCTCCGTTGATCCTGGTATCTCTTTAATGTGCCGACATCCTTGATTAAATGGTGTTGCTATCCTTCTGCTCCTCTCCCAATTCCTCAGTGTCTTTGATTGAGTTTACACTCCGCCAACACATCCTTAGGGCAGCGGCAACTGTCCTTCTGCTCCTCTCTGTTGCTCATCATTGGGAATCGGGTACTTGATTAATTACTTCTGACGACGGGGCTGCTATCCTTGGAGAGAGAGAGAGAGGTGACGACTATACTGAACTGACGTCACAGGTCGGTCACGACAATTGTAGAGTTGCCACCGGCCTCGGGAAAGAATCCAGAAGTACCGTAACCATTGTAGAGTTGCCACAGGCTTTGGCAAGGAATCCAGAAGTACCGCAGTCTTTGTAGAGTTACCACCGGCCTCGGGAAGGAATCCAGAAGTACCGTAGCCTTTGTAGAGTTGCCACAGGCTTTGGCAAGGAATCCAGAAGTACCGTAGTGTTTGTAGAGTTGCCACCGGCCTCGGGAAGGAATCCAGAAGTACCGTAGTCTTTGTAGAGTTGGCACAGGCTTTGGCAAGGAATCCAGAAGTACCGTAGTCTTTGTAGAGTTGGCACAGGCTTTGGCAAGGAATCCAGAAGTACCGCAGTCTTTGTAGAATTACCACCGGCCTCGGGAAGGAATCCAGAAGTACCGTAGCCTGTGTAGAGTTGGCACAGGCTTTGGCAAGGAATCCAGAAGTACCGTAGTCTTTGTAGAATTACCGCAGGCCTCGGGAAGGAATCCAGAAGTACCGTAGCCTTTGTAGAGTTGGCACAGTCTTTGGCAAAGAATCCAGAAGTACCGTAGTCTTTGTAGAATTACCACAGGCCTCGGGAAGGAATCCAGAAGTACTGTAGTCTTCATAGAGTTGCCACAGGCGTTGGCAAGGAATCCAAACGTACCGTAGTCATTGTAGAGTTGCCACCGGCCTCGGGAAGGAATCCAGAAGTACCGTAGCCTTTGTAGAGTTGGCACAGGCTTTGGCAAGGAATCCAGAAGTACCGTAGTGTTTGTAGAGTTGCCACCGGCCTCGGGAAAGAATCCAGAAGTACCGTAGTCTTTGTAGAGTTGCCACAGGCTTTGGCAAGGAATCCAGAAGTACCGTAGTGTTTGTAGAGTTGCCACCGGCCTCGGGAAAGAATCCAGAAGTACCGTAGTCTTTGTAGAATTACCATCGGCCTCGGGAAAGAATCCAGAAGTACCGTAGCCTGTGTAGAGTTGGCACAGGCTTTGGCAAGGAATCCAGAAGTACCGCAGTCTTTGTAGAGTTACCACCGACCTCGGGAAGGAATCCAGAAATACCGTAGCCTTTGTAGAGTTGCCACAGGCTTTGGCAAGGAATCCAGAAGTACCGTAGTGTTTGTAGAGTTGCCACCGGCTTCGGGAAGGAATCCAGAAGTACCGTAGTCTTTGTAGAGTTGCCACAGACGTTGGCAAGGAATCCAGAAGTACCGTAGTCTTTGTAGGGTTGCCACCGGCCTCGGGAAGGAATCCAGAAGTACCGTAGTCTTTGTAGAGTTGGCACAGGCTTTGGCAAGGAATCCAGAAGTACCGTAGTCTTTGTAAAGTTGGCACAGGCTTTGGCAAGGAATCCAGAAGTACCGCAGTCTTTGTTGAATTACCATCGGCCTCGGGAAGGAATCCAGAAGTACCGTAGCCTGTGTAGAGTTGGCACAGGCTTTGGCAAAGAATCCAGAAGTACCGTAGTCTTTGTAGAATTACCACAGGCCTCGGGAAGGAATCCAGAAGTACCGTAGTCTTTGTAGAGTTGGAACAGGCTTTGGCAAGGAATCCAGAAGTACCGCAGTCTTTGTAGAGTTGGCACAGGCTTTGGCAAGGAATCCAGAAGTACCGTAGTGTTTGTAGAGTTGCCACCGGCCTCGGGAAAGAATCCAGAAGTACCGTAGTCTTTGTAGAGTTGCCACAGGCTTTGGCAAGGAATCCAGAAGTACCGTAGTCTTTGTAGAGTTGGCACAGGCTTTGGCAAGGAATCCAGAAGTACCGTAGTCTTTGTAGAGTTGCCACAGGCTCTGGCAAGGAATCCAGAAGTACCGTAGTGTTTGTAGAGTTGCCACCGGCCTCGGGAAAGAATCCAAAAGTACCGTAACCTTTGTAGAGTTGCCACAGGCTTTGGCAAGGAATCCAGAAGTACCGCAGTCTTTGTAGAGTTACCACCGGCCTCGGGAAGGAATCCAGAAGTACCGTAGCCTTTGTAGAGTTGCCACAGGCTTTGGCAAGGAATCCAGAAGTACCGTAGTGTTTGTAGAGTTGCCACCGGCCTCGGGAAGGAATCCAGAAGTACCGTAGTCTTTGTAGAGTTGCCACAGACGTTGGCAAGGAATCCAGAAGTACCGTAGTCTTTGTAGAGTTGGCACCGGCCTCGGGAAGGAATCCAGAAGTACCGTAGCCTGTGTAGAGTTGGCACAGGCTTTGGCAAGGAATCCAGAAGTACCGTAGCCTTTGTAGAGTTGGCACAGGCTTTGGCAAGAAATCCAGAAGTACCGTAGTCTTTGTAGAGTTGGCACCGGCCTCGGGAAGGAATCCAGAAGTACTGTAGTCTTCATAGAGTTGCCACAGGCGTTGGCAAGGAATCCAAAAGTACCGCAGTCTTTGTAGAAATACCACAGGCCTCGGGAAGGAATCCAGAAGTACTGTAGTCTTCATAGAGTTGCCACAGGCGTTGGCAAGGAATCCAAACCTACTGTAGTCTTCGTAGAATTGCCACAGACGTTGGCAAGGAATCCGGAAGTACCGTAGTCTTTGTAGAGTTGCCACCGGCCTCGGGAAGGAATCCAGAAGTACTGTAGTCTTCATAGAGTTGCCACAGGCGTTGGCAAGGAATCCAAACGTACTGTAGTCTTCGTAGAATTGTCACAGACGTGGGCAAGGAATCCGGAAGTACCGTAGTCTTTGTAGAGTTGCCACCGGCCTCGGGAAGGTATCCAAACGTACCGTAGTCTTTGTAGAGTTGGCACAGGCTTTGGCAAGGAATCCAAACGTACCGTAGTCATCGTAGAGTTGCCACAGGCGTTGGCAAGGAATCCAAACGTACCGCAGTCTGCGTACAGTTGCCACAGGCGTTGGCAAGGAATCCAAACGTACCGTAGTCTTCGTAGAGTTGCCACAGGCGTTGGCAAGGAATCCAAACGTACCGTAGTCTTCGTAGAGTTGCCACAGGCGTTGGCAAGGAATCCAAACGTACCGTTGTCATCGTAGAGTTGCCACCGGCCTCGGGAAGGAATCCAAACGTACCGTAGTCTTCGTAGAGTTGCCACAGGCGTTGGCAAGGAATCCAAACGTACCGCAGTCTGCGTAAAGTTGCCACAGGCTTTGGCAAGGAATCCAAACGTACCGTAGTCTTTGTAGAGTTGCCACCGGCCTCGGGAAGGAATCCAAACGTACCGTAGTCTTTGTAGAGTTGGCACAGGCGTTGGCATGGAATCCAAACGTACCGCAGTCTGCGTAGAGTTGCCACAGGCGTTGGCAAGGAATCCAAACGTACCGTAGTCTTCGTAGAGTTGCCACAGGGGTTGGCAAGGAATCCAAACGTACCGTAGTCTTCGTAGAGTTGCCACAGGCGTTGGCAAGGAATCCAAACGTACCGTAGTCTTCGTAAAGTTGCCACAGGCGTTGGTAAGGAATCCAAACGTACCGTAGTCTTCGTAGAGTTGGCACCGGCCTCGGGAAGGAATCCAAACGTACCGTAGTCTTCGTAGAGTTGCCACAGGGGTTGGCAAGGAATCCAAACGTACCGCAGTCTGCGTAAAGTTGCCACAGGCTTTGGCAAGGAATCCAAACGTACCGTAGTCTTTGTAGAGTTGGCACCGGCCTCGGGAAGGAATCCAAACGTACCGTAGTCTTCGTAGAGTTGCCACAGGGGTTGGCAAGGAATCCAAACGTACCGCAGTCTGCGTAAAGTTGCCACAGGCTTTGGCAAGGAATCCAAACGTACCGTAGTCTTTGTAGAGTTGCCACCGGCCTCGGGAAGGAATCCAAACGTACCGTAGTCATCGTAGAGTTGGCACCGGCCTCGGGAAGGAATCCAAACGTACCGTAGTCTTCGTAGAGTTGCCACAGGGGTTGGCAAGGAATCCAAACGTACCGCAGTCTGCGTAAAGTTGGCACAGGCTTTGGCAAGGAATCCAAACGTACCGTAGTCTTCGTAGAGTTGCCACAGGCGTTGGCAAGGAATCCAAACGTACCGCAGTCTGCGTAGAGTTGGCACAGGCTTTGGCAAGGAATCCAAACGTACCGTAGTCTTCGTAGAGTTGCCACAGGCGTTGGCAAGGAATCCAAACGTACCGTAGTCTTCGTAGAGTTGGCACATGCTTTGGCAAGAAATCCAAACGTACCGCAGTCTGCGTAGAGTTGGCACAGGCTTTGGCCAGGAATCCAAACGTACCGTAGTATTCGTAGAGTTGCCACAGGCGTTGGCAAGGAATCCAAACGTACCGTAGTCTTCGTAGAGTTGGCACAGGCTTTGGCAAGAAATCCAAACGTACCGCAGTCTGCGTAGAGTTGGCACAGGCTTTGGCAAGAAATCCAAACGTACCGCAGTCTGCGTAGAGTTGGCACAGGCTTTGGCAAGGAATCCAAACGTACCGTAGTCTTCGTAGAGTTGCCACAGGCGTTGGCAAGGAATCCAAACGTACCCTAGTCTTCGTAGAGTTGCGACCGGCGTCGGGAAAGAATCCAGAAGTAGTGTAGTCTTCATAGAGTTGCCACAGGCGTTGGCAAGGAATCCAAAAGTACTGTAGTCTTCGTAGAGTTGCCACCGGCCTCGGGAAGGACTCCAGAAGTACCGTAGTCTTTGTAGAATTGGCACAGGCTTTGGCAAGGAATCCAAACGTACCCTAGTCTTCGTAGAGTTGCCACAGGCGTTGGCAAGGAATCCAGAAGTACCGTAGTCTGCGTAGAGTTGGCACAGGCTTTGGCAAGGAATCCAAACGTACCGCAGTCTTTGTAGAGTTGCCACAGGCGTTGGCAAGGAATCCAAACGTACCGTAGTCTTCGTAAAGTTGCCACAGGCGTTGGTAAGGAATCCAAACGTACCGTAGTCTTCGTAGAGTTGCCACAGGCGTTGGCAAGGAATCCAAACGTACCGTAGTCTTCGTAAAGTTGCCACAGGCGTTGGTAAGGAATCCAAACGTACCGTAGTCTTCGTAGAGTTGCCACAGGCGTTGGCAAGGAATCCAAACGTACCGTAGTCTTCGTAGAGTTGCCACAGGCGTTGGCAAGGAATCCAAGCGTACCGCAGTCTTCGTAGAGTTGCCACAGGCGTTGGCAAGGAATCCAAACGTACCGTAGTCTTCGTAAAGTTGCCACAGGCGTTGGTAAGGAATCCAAACGTACCGTAGTCTTCGTAGAGTTGCCACAGGCGTTGGCAAGGAATCCAAACGTACCGTAGTCTTCGTAGAGTTGCCACAGGCGTTGGCAAGGAATCCAAACGTACCGTAGTCTTCGTAGAATTGCCACAGGCGTTGGCAAGGAATCCAATCGTACCGTAGCCTTTGTAGAGTTACCACAGGCCTCGGGAAGGAATCCAGGAGTACCGTAGTCTTCGTAGAGTTGGCACAGGCTTTGGCAAGAAATCCAAACGTACCGCAGTCTGCGTAGAGTTGGCACAGGCTTTGGCAAGAAATCCAAACGTACCGCAGTCTGCGTAGAGTTGGCACAGGCTTTGGCAAGGAATCCAAACGTACCGTAGTCTTCGTAGAGTTGCCACAGGCGTTGGCAAGGAATCCAAACGTACTGTAGTCTTCGTAGAGTTGGCACAGGCTTTGGCAAGAAATCCAAACGTACCGCAGTCTGCGTAGAGTTGGCACAGGCTTTGGCAAGGAATCCAAACGTACCGTAGTCTTCGTAGAGTTGCCACAGGCGTTGGCAAGGAATCCAAACGTACCGTAGTCTTCGTAGAGTTGGCACAGGCTTTGGCAAGAAATCCAAACGTACCGCAGTCTGCGTAGAGTTGGCACAGGCTTTGGCAAGAAATCCAAACGTACCGCAGTCTGCGTAAAGTTGCCACAGGCGTTGGTAAGGAATCCAAACGTACCCTAGTCTTCGTAGAGTTGCGACCGGCGTCGGGAAAGAATCCAGAAGTAGTGTAGTCTTCATAGAGTTGCCACAGGCGTTGGCAAGGAATCCAAAAGTACTGTAGTCTTCGTAGAGTTGCCACCGGCCTCGGGAAGGACTCCAGAAGTACCGTAGTCTTTGTAGAATTGGCACAGGCTTTGGCAAGGAATCCAAACGTACCCTAGTCTTCGTAGAGTTGCCACAGGCGTTGGCAAGGAATCCAAACGTACCGTAGTCTTCGTAGAGTTGCCACAGGGGTTGGCAAGGAATCCAAACGTACCGCAGTCTTCGTAGAGTTGCCACAGGCGTTGGCAAGGAATCCAAACGTACCGTAGTCTTCGTAAAGTTGCCACAGGCGTTGGTAAGGAATCCAAACGTACCGTAGTCTTCGTAGAGTTGCCACAGGCGTTGGCAAGGAATCCAAACGTACCGTAGTCTTCGTAGAGTTGCCACAGGCGTAGGCAAGGAATCCAAACGTACCGCAGTCTTCGTAGAGTTGCCACAGGCGTTGGCAAGGAATCCAAACGTACCGTAGTCTTCGTAGAATTGCCACAGGCGTTGGCAAGGAATCCAATCGTACCGTAGCCTTTGTAGAGTTACCACAGGCCTCGGGAAGGAATCCAGGAGTACCGTAGTCTTCGTAGAGTTGCCACAGGCGTTGGCAAGGAATCCAATCGTACCGCAGTCTTTGTAAAGTTACCACAGGCCTCGGGAAGGAGTCCAGGAGTACCGTAGTCTTCATAGAGTTGCCACAGACGTTGGCAAGGAATCCGGAAGTACCGTAGTCTTTGTAGAGTTGCCACCGGCCTCGGGAAGGAATCCAGAAGTACCGTAGTCTTTGTAGAGTTGGCACAGGCTTTGGCAAGAAATCCAGAAGTACCGCAGTCTTTGTAGAGTTGCCACAGGCTTGGCAAAGAATCCAGAAGTACCGTAGTCTTTGTAGAAATACCACAGGCCTCGGGAAGGAATCCAGAAGTACTGTAGTCTTTGTAGAGTTGGAACAGGCTTGGCAAAGAATCCAGAAGTACCGCAGTCTTTGTAGAATTACCACAGGCCTCGTGAAGGAATCCAGAAGTACCGTAGTCTTTGTAGAATTACCACAGGCCTCGGGAAGGAATCCAGAAGTACTGTAGTCTTTGTAGAGTTGGCACAGGCTTGGCAAAGAATCCAGAAGTACCGCAGTCTTTGTAGAATTACCACAGGCCTCGGGAAAGAATCCAGAAGTACCGTAGCCTTTGTAGAGTTGGCACAGGCTTTGGCAAGGAATCCAAACGTACCGTAGTCTTCGTAGAGTTGCCACAGGCGTTGGCAAGGAATCCAAACGTACCGCAGTCTGCGTAGAGTTGGCACAGGCTTTGGCAAGGAATCCAAAAGTACCGCAGTCTGCGTAGAGTTGGCACAGGCTTTGGCAAGGAATCCAAACGTACCGCAGTCTGCGTAGAGTTGGCACAGGCTTTGGCAAGGAATCCAAACGTACCGTAGTCTTCGTAGAGTTGCCACAGGCGTTGGCAAGGAATCCAAACGTACCGTAGTCTTCGTAGAGTTGGCACAGGCTTTGGCAAGAAATCCAAACGTACCGCAGTCTGCGTAGAGTTGACACAGGCTTTGGCAAGAAATCCAAACGTACCGCAGTCTGCGTAGAGTTGCCACAGGCGTTGGCAAGGAATCCAAAAGTACTGTAGTCTTCGTAGAGTTGCCACCGGCCTCGGGAAGGACTCCAGAAGTACCGTAGTCTTTGTAGAATTGGCACAGGCTTTGGCAAGGAATCCAAACGTACCCTAGTCTTCGTAGAGTTGCCACAGGCGTTGGCAAGGAATCCAGAAGTACCGTAGTCTGCGTAGAGTTGGCACAGGCTTTGGCAAGGAATCCAAACGTACCGTAGTCTTTGTAAAGTTGCGACCGGCGTCGGGAAAGAATCCAGAAGTAGTGTAGTCTTCATAGAGTTGCCACAGGCGTTGGCAAGGAATCCAAAAGTACTGTAGTCTTCGTAGAGTTGCCACCGGCCTCGGGAAGGACTCCAGAAGTACCGTAGTCTTTGTAGAATTGGCACAGGCTTTGGCAAGGAATCCAAACGTACCCTAGTCTTCGTAGAGTTGCCACAGGCGTTGGCAAGGAATCCAGAAGTACCGTAGTCTGCGTAGAGTTGCCACAGGCTTTGGCAAGGAATCCAAACGTACCGTAGTCTTTGTAAAGTTGCGACCGGCGTCGGGAAAGAATCCAGAAGTAGTGTAGTCTTCATAGAGTTGCCACAGGCGTTGGCAAGGAATCCAAAAGTACTGTAGTCTTCGTAGAGTTGCCACCGGCCTCGGGAAGGACTCCAGAAGTACCGTAGTCTTTGTAGAATTGGCACAGGCTTTGGCAAGGAATCCAAACGTACCCTAGTCTTCGTAGAGTTGCCACAGGCGTTGGCAAGGAATCCAGAAGTACCGTAGTCTGCGTAGAGTTGCCACAGGCTTTGGCAAGGAATCCAAACGTACCGTAGTCTTCGTAGAGTTGCCACAGGCGTTGGCAAGGAATCCAAACGTACCGCAGTCTGCGTAGAGTTGCCACCGGCCTCGGGAAGGAATTCAGAAGTACCGTAGTTTCGTAGAGTTGGCACAGGCTTTGGCAAGGAATCCAGAAGTACTGTATTATTTGTAGAGTTGCCACAGGCGTTGGCAAGGAATCCAAAAGTACTGTATTCTTTGTAGAGTTGCCACCGGCCTCGGGAAAGAATCCAGAAGTAGTGTAGCCTTTGTAGAGTTGCCACAGGCGTTGGCAAAGAATCACAAAAGTACTGTATTCTTTGTAGAGTTGCCACAGGCGTTGGCAAGGAATCCAAACGTACCGTAGTCTTCGTAGAGTTGCCACAGGCGTTGGCAAGGAATCCAAACGTACCGTAGTCTTCGTAGAGTTGCCACAGGCGTTGGCAAGGAATCCAAAAGTACTGTATTCTTTGTAGAGTTGCCACCGGCCTCGGGAAAGAATCCAGAAGTAGTGTAGTCTTTGTAGAGTTGCCACAGGCGTTGGCAAGGAATCCAAACGTACCGTAGTCTTTGTAGAGTTGCCACAGGCGTTGGCAAGGAATCCAAACGTACCGTAGTCTTCGTAGAGTTGCGACCGGCGTCGGGAAAGAATCCAGAAGTAGTGTAGTCTTCATAGAGTTGCCACAGGCGTTGGCAAGGAATCCAAAAGTACTGTAGTCTTCGTAGAGTTGCCACCGGCCTCGGGAAGGACTCCAGAAGTACCGTAGTCTTTGTAGAATTGGCACAGGCTTTGGCAAGGAATCCAAACGTACCCTAGTCTTCGTAGAGTTGCCACAGGCGTTGGCAAGGAATCCAAACGTACCGTAGTCTTCGTAGAGTTGCCACAGGGGTTGGCAAGGAATCCAAACGTACCGCAGTCTTCGTAGAGTTGCCACAGGCGTTGGCAAGGAATCCAAACGTACCGTAGTCTTCGTAAAGTTGCCACAGGCGTTGGTAAGGAATCCAAACGTACCGTAGTCTTCGTAGAGTTGCCACAGGCGTTGGCAAGGAATCCAAACGTACCGTAGTCTTCGTAGAGTTGCCACAGGCGTAGGCAAGGAATCCAAACGTACCGCAGTCTTCGTAGAGTTGCCACAGGCGTTGGCAAGGAATCCAAACGTACCGTAGTCTTCGTAGAATTGCCACAGGCGTTGGCAAGGAATCCAATCGTACCGTAGCCTTTGTAGAGTTACCACAGGCCTCGGGAAGGAATCCAGGAGTACCGTAGTCTTCGTAGAGTTGCCACAGGCGTTGGCAAGGAATCCAATCGTACCGCAGTCTTTGTAAAGTTACCACAGGCCTCGGGAAGGAGTCCAGGAGTACCGTAGTCTTCATAGAGTTGCCACAGACGTTGGCAAGGAATCCGGAAGTACCGTAGTCTTTGTAGAGTTGCCACCGGCCTCGGGAAGGAATCCAGAAGTACCGTAGTCTTTGTAGAGTTGGCACAGGCTTTGGCAAGAAATCCAGAAGTACCGCAGTCTTTGTAGAGTTGCCACAGGCTTGGCAAAGAATCCAGAAGTACCGTAGTCTTTGTAGAAATACCACAGGCCTCGGGAAGGAATCCAGAAGTACTGTAGTCTTTGTAGAGTTGGAACAGGCTTGGCAAAGAATCCAGAAGTACCGCAGTCTTTGTAGAATTACCACAGGCCTCGTGAAGGAATCCAGAAGTACCGTAGTCTTTGTAGAATTACCACAGGCCTCGGGAAGGAATCCAGAAGTACTGTAGTCTTTGTAGAGTTGGCACAGGCTTGGCAAAGAATCCAGAAGTACCGCAGTCTTTGTAGAATTACCACAGGCCTCGGGAAAGAATCCAGAAGTACCGTAGCCTTTGTAGAGTTGGCACAGGCTTTGGCAAGGAATCCAAACGTACCGTAGTCTTCGTAGAGTTGCCACAGGCGTTGGCAAGGAATCCAAACGTACCGCAGTCTGCGTAGAGTTGGCACAGGCTTTGGCAAGGAATCCAAAAGTACCGCAGTCTGCGTAGAGTTGGCACAGGCTTTGGCAAGGAATCCAAACGTACCGCAGTCTGCGTAGAGTTGGCACAGGCTTTGGCAAGGAATCCAAACGTACCGTAGTCTTCGTAGAGTTGCCACAGGCGTTGGCAAGGAATCCAAACGTACCGTAGTCTTCGTAGAGTTGGCACAGGCTTTGGCAAGAAATCCAAACGTACCGCAGTCTGCGTAGAGTTGACACAGGCTTTGGCAAGAAATCCAAACGTACCGCAGTCTGCGTAGAGTTGCCACAGGCGTTGGCAAGGAATCCAAAAGTACTGTAGTCTTCGTAGAGTTGCCACCGGCCTCGGGAAGGACTCCAGAAGTACCGTAGTCTTTGTAGAATTGGCACAGGCTTTGGCAAGGAATCCAAACGTACCCTAGTCTTCGTAGAGTTGCCACAGGCGTTGGCAAGGAATCCAGAAGTACCGTAGTCTGCGTAGAGTTGGCACAGGCTTTGGCAAGGAATCCAAACGTACCGTAGTCTTTGTAAAGTTGCGACCGGCGTCGGGAAAGAATCCAGAAGTAGTGTAGTCTTCATAGAGTTGCCACAGGCGTTGGCAAGGAATCCAAAAGTACTGTAGTCTTCGTAGAGTTGCCACCGGCCTCGGGAAGGACTCCAGAAGTACCGTAGTCTTTGTAGAATTGGCACAGGCTTTGGCAAGGAATCCAAACGTACCCTAGTCTTCGTAGAGTTGCCACAGGCGTTGGCAAGGAATCCAGAAGTACCGTAGTCTGCGTAGAGTTGCCACAGGCTTTGGCAAGGAATCCAAACGTACCGTAGTCTTTGTAAAGTTGCGACCGGCGTCGGGAAAGAATCCAGAAGTAGTGTAGTCTTCATAGAGTTGCCACAGGCGTTGGCAAGGAATCCAAAAGTACTGTAGTCTTCGTAGAGTTGCCACCGGCCTCGGGAAGGACTCCAGAAGTACCGTAGTCTTTGTAGAATTGGCACAGGCTTTGGCAAGGAATCCAAACGTACCCTAGTCTTCGTAGAGTTGCCACAGGCGTTGGCAAGGAATCCAGAAGTACCGTAGTCTGCGTAGAGTTGCCACAGGCTTTGGCAAGGAATCCAAACGTACCGTAGTCTTCGTAGAGTTGCCACAGGCGTTGGCAAGGAATCCAAACGTACCGCAGTCTGCGTAGAGTTGCCACCGGCCTCGGGAAGGAATTCAGAAGTACCGTAGTTTCGTAGAGTTGGCACAGGCTTTGGCAAGGAATCCAGAAGTACTGTATTATTTGTAGAGTTGCCACAGGCGTTGGCAAGGAATCCAAAAGTACTGTATTCTTTGTAGAGTTGCCACCGGCCTCGGGAAAGAATCCAGAAGTAGTGTAGCCTTTGTAGAGTTGCCACAGGCGTTGGCAAAGAATCACAAAAGTACTGTATTCTTTGTAGAGTTGCCACAGGCGTTGGCAAGGAATCCAAACGTACCGTAGTCTTCGTAGAGTTGCCACAGGCGTTGGCAAGGAATCCAAACGTACCGTAGTCTTCGTAGAGTTGCCACAGGCGTTGGCAAGGAATCCAAAAGTACTGTATTCTTTGTAGAGTTGCCACCGGCCTCGGGAAAGAATCCAGAAGTAGTGTAGTCTTTGTAGAGTTGCCACAGGCGTTGGCAAGGAATCCAAACGTACCGTAGTCTTTGTAGAGTTGCCACAGGCGTTGGCAAGGAATCCAAACGTACCGTAGTCTTCGTAGAGTTGCCACAGGCGTTGGCAAGGAATCCAAACGTACCGTAGTCTTTGTAGAGTTGCCACAGGCGTTGGCAAGGAATCCAAACGTACCGTAGTCTTCGTAGAGTTGCCACAGGCGTTGGCAAGGAATCCAAACGTACCGTAGTCTTCGTAGAGTTGCCACAGACGTTGGCAAGGAATCCGGAAGTACCGTAGTCTTTGTAGAGTTGCCACCGGCCTCGGGAAGGAATCCAGAAGTACCGTAGTCTTTGTAGAGTTGGCACAGGCCTCGGGAAGGAATCCAGAAGTACCGTAGTCTTTGTAGAGTTGTCACAGGCTTGGCAAAGAATCCAGAAGTACCGTAGTCTTTGTAGAATTACCACAGGCCTCGGGAAGGAATCCGGAAGTACCGTAGTCTTTGTAGAGTTGGCACAGGCTTGGCAAAGAATCCAGAAGTACCGTAGTCTTTGTAGAATTACCACAGGCCTCGGCAAGGAATCCAGGAGTACCGTAGTCTTTGTAGAGTTGGCACAGGCTTTGGCAAAGAATCCAGAAGTACCGTAGTCTTTGTAGAGTTGTCACAGGCTTGGCAAAGAATCCAGAAGTACCGTAGTCTTTGTAGAATTACCACAGGCCTCGGGAAGGAATCCGGAAGTACCCTAGTCTTTGTAGAGTTGGCACAGGCTTTGGCAAAGAATCCAGAAGTACCGTAGTCTTTGTAGAGTTGGCACAGGCTTGGCAAAGAATCCAGAAGTACCGTAGTCTTTGTAGAATTACCACAGGCCTCGGCAAGGAATCCAGGAGTACCGTAGTCTTTGTAGAGTTGGCACAGGCTTTGGCAAAGAATCCAGAAGTACCGTAGTCTTTGTAGAGTTGTCACAGGCTTGGCAAAGAATCCAGAAGTACCGTAGTCTTTGTAGAATTATCACAGGCCTCGGGAAGGAATCCGGAAGTACCGTAGTCTTTGTAGAGTTGGCACAGGCTTTGGCAAAGAATCCAGAAGTACCGTAGTCTTTGTAGAGTTGTCACAGGCTTGGCAAAGAATCCAGAAGTACCGTAGTCTTTGTAGAATTACCACAGGCCTCGGGAAGGAATCCGGAAGTACCGTAGTCTTTGTAGAGTTGGCACAGGCTTGGCAAAGAATCCAGAAGTACCGTAGTCTTTGTAGAGTTGTCACAGGCTTGGCAAAGAATCCAGAAGTACCGTAGTCTTTGTAGAATTACCACAGGCCTCGGGAAGGAATCCGGAAGTACCGTAGTCTTTGTAGAGTTGGCACAGGCTTGGCAAAGAATCCAGAAGTACCGTAGTCTTTGTAGAGTTGTCACAGGCTTGGCAAAGAATCCAGAAGTACCGTAGTCTTTGTAGAATTACCACAGGCCTCGGGAAGGAATCCGGAAGTACCGTAGTCTTTGTAGAGTTGCCACAGGCTTGGCAAAGAATCCAGAAGTACCGTAGTCTTTGTAGAATTACCACAGGCCTCGGGAAGGAATCCGGAAGTACCGTAGTCTTTGTAGAGTTGGCACAGGCTTGGCAAAGAATCCAGAAGTACCGTAGTCTTTGTAGAGTTGGCACAGGCTTGGCAAAGAATCCAGAAGTACCGTAGTCTTTGTAGAATTACCACAGGCCTCGGGAAGGAATCCAGAAGTACCGTAGTCTTTGTAGAGTTGGCACAGGCTTGGCAAAGAATCCAGAAGTATCGTAGTCTTTGTAGAGTTGGCACAGGCTTTGGCAAGGAATCCAAACGTACCGTAGTCTTTGTAGAGTTGCCACCGGCCTCGGGAAAGAATCCAGAAGTAGTGTAGTCTTCATAGAGTTGCCACAGGCGTTGGCAAGGAATCCAAAAGTACTGTAGTCTTCGTAGAGTTGCCACAGGCGTTGGCAAGGAATCCAAACGTACCGTAGTCTTTGTAGAGTTGCCACAGGCGTTGGCAAGGAATCCAAACGTACCGTAGTCTTCGTAGAGTTGCCACAGGCGTTGGCAAGGAATCCAAACGTACCGTAGTCTTCGTAGAGTTGCCACAGGCGTTGGCAAGGAATCCAAACGTACCGTAGTCTTCGTAGAGTTGCCACAGGCGTTGGCAAGGAATCCAAACGTACCGTAGTCTTCGTAGAGTTGCCACAGGCGTTGGCAAGGAATCCAAACGTACCGTAGTCTTCGTAGAGTTGCCACAGGCGTTGGCAAGGAATCCAAACGTACCGTAGTCTTCGTAGAGTTGCCACAGGCGTTGGCAAGGAATCCAGAAGTACGTAGTCTTTGTAGAGTTGCCACAGACGTTGGCAAGGAATCCGGAAGTACCGTAGTCTTTGTAGAGTTGCCACCGGCCTCGGGAAGGAATCCAGAAGTACCGTAGTCTTTGTAGAGTTGGCACAGGCTTGGCAAAGAATCCAGAAGTACCGTAGTCTTTGTAGAATTACCACAGGCCTCGGCAAGGAATCCAGGAGTACCGTAGTCTTTGTAGAATTACCACAGGCCTCGGGAAGGAATCCAGAAGTACCGTAGTCTTTGTAGAGTTGCCACAGGCTTGGCAAAGAATCCAGAAGTACCGTAGTCTTTGTAGAATTACCACAGGCCTCGGGAAGGAATCCAGAAGTACCGTAGTCTTTGTAGAGTTGGCACAGGCTTGGCAAAGAATCCAGAAGTACCGTAGTCTTTGTAGAATTACCACAGGCCTCGGGAAGGAATCCAGAAGTACCGTAGTCTTTGTAGAGTTGGCACAGGCTTTGTCAAAGAATCCAGAAGTACCGCAGTCTTTGTAGAATTACCACAGGCCTCGGGAAAGAATCCAGAAGTGGTGTAGTCTTTGTAGAATTGCCACAGGCTTGGCAAAGAATCCAGAAGTACCGTAGTCTTTGTAGAATTACCACAGGCCTCGGGAAGGAATCCAGAAGTACCGTAGTCTTTGTAGAGTTGCCACCGGCCTCGGGAAGGAATCCAGAAGTACCGTAGTCTTCGTAGAGTTGCCACAGGCGTTGGCAAGGAGTCCAAACGTACCGTAGTCTTCGTAGAGTTGCCACAGGCGTTGGCAAGGAATCCAAACGTACCGTAGTCTTCGTAGAGTCGCCACAGGCGTTGGCAAGGAATCCAGAAGTACGTAGTCTTTGTAGAGTTGCCACAGACGTTGGCAAGGAATCCGGAAGTACCGTAGTCTTTGTAGAGTTGCCACCGGCCTCGGGAAGGAATCCAGAAGTACCGTAGTCTTTGTAGAGTTGGCACAGGCTTGGCAAAGAATCCAGAAGTACCGTAGTCTTTGTAGAATTACCACAGGCCTCGGGAAGGAATCCAGAAGTACCGTAGTCTTTGTAGAGTTGGCACAGGCCTCGGGAAGGAATCCAGAAGTACCGTAGTCTTCGTAGAGTTGCCACAGGCGTTGGCAAGGAGTCCAAACGTACCGTAGTCTTCGTAGAGTTGCCACAGGCGTTGGCAAGGAATCCAAACGTACCGTAGTCTTCGTAGAGTTGCCACAGGCGTTGGCAAGGAATCCAGAAGTACGTAGTCTTTGTAGAGTTGCCACAGACGTTGGCAAGGAATCCGGAAGTACCGTAGTCTTTGTAGAATTACCCCACAGGCCTCGGGAAGGAATCCAGAAGTACCGTAGTCTTTGTAGAGTTGGCACAGGCTTGGCAAAGAATCCAGAAGTACCGTAGTCTTTGTAGAATTACCACAGGCCTCGGGAAGGAATCCAGAAGTACTGTAGTCTTTGTAGAGTTGGCACAGGCTTTGTCAAAGAATCCAGAAGTACCGTAGTCTTTGTAGAATTACCACAGGCCTCGGGGAAGAATCCAGAAGTGGTGTAGTCTTTGTAGAATTGCCACAGGCCTCGGGAAGGAATCCAGAAGTACTGTAGTCTTTGTAGAGTTGGCACAGGCTGGGCAAAGAATCCAGAAGTACCGTAGTCTTTGTAGAATTACCACAGGCCTCGGGAAGGAATCCAGAAGTACCGTAGTCTTTGTAGAGTTGGCACAGGCTTGGCAAAGAATCCAGAAGTACCGTAGTCTTTGTAGAATTACCACAGGCCTCGGGAAGGAATCCAGAAGTACTGTAGTCTTTGTAGAGTTGGCACAGGCTTTGTCAAAGAATCCAGAAGTACCGCAGTCTTTGTAGAATTACCACAGGCCTCGGGGAAGAATCCAGAAGTGGTGTAGTCTTTGTAGAATTGCCACAGGCCTCGGGAAGGAATCCAGAAGTACTGTAGTCTTTGTAGAGTTGGCACAGGCTTGGCAAAGAATCCAGAAGTACCGTAGTCTTTGTAGAATTACCACAGGCCTCGGGAAGGAATCCAGAAGTACCGTAGTCTTTGTAGAGTTGCCACCGGCCTCGGGAAGGAATCCAGAAGTACCGTAGTCTTCGTAGAGTTGCCACAGGCGTTGGCAAGGAATCCAAACGTACCGCAGTCTGCGTAGAGTTGCCACAGGCGTTGGCAAGGAATCCAAACGTACTGTAGTCTTCGTAGAGTTGGCACAGGCTTTGGCAAGGAATCCAAACGTACTGTAGTCTTCGTAGAGTTGCCACCGGCCTCGGGAAGGAATCCAGAAGTACCGTAGTCTTCGAAGAGTTGCCACAGGCGTTGGCAAAGTATCCAAAAGTACTGTATTCTTTGTAGAGTTGCCACAGGCGTTGGCAAGGAAACCAAACGTACCCTAGTCTTTGTAGAGTTGCCACAGGCGTTGGCAAGGAATCCAAAAGTACTGTAGTCTTCGTAGAGTTGCCACCGGCCTCGGGAAGGAATCCAGAAGTACCGTAGTCTTTGTAGAGTTGGCACAGGCTTTGGCAAGGAATCCAGAAGTACTGTATTCTTCGTAGAGTTGCCACAGGCGTTGGCAAGGAATCCAAACGTACCCTAGTCTTCGTAGAGTTGCCACAGGCGTTGGCAAGGAATCCAGAAGTACCCTAGTCTTCGTAGAGTTACCACAGGCCTCGGGAAAGAATCCAGAAGTACCGTAGTCTTTGTTGAGTTGCCACAGGCTTTGGCAAGAAATCCAGAAGTACCGTAGTCTTTGTAGAGTTGCCACAGGCTTCGGCAAGAAATTCAGAAGTACCGTAGTCTTTGTGAAGTTGCCACAAGCGTTGACAAGGAATCCAAACGTACCCTAGTCTTCGTAGAGTTGCCAACGGCCTCGGGAAGGAATCCAGATGTACTGTAGTCTTCATAGAGTTGCCACAGGCGTTGGCAAGGAATCCAAACGTACCGTAGTCTTCGTAGAGTTGCCACAGGCGTTGGCAAGGAATCCAGGAGTACCGTAATCTTTGTTGAGTTGGCACAGGCTTTGGAAATGAACCCAAACGTACCCTAGTCTTCGTAGAGTTACCGCAGGCCTCGGGAAGGAATCCAGAAGTTCTGTAGTCTTCGTAGAGTTGCCACAAGCGTTGGCAAGGAATCCAAACGTACCCTAGTCTTCGTAGAGTTGCCACAGGCCTCGGGAAGGAATCCAGAAGTACCTTAGTCTTCATAGAGTTGCCACAGGCGTTGGCAAGGAATCCAAAAGTACCGTAGTCTTCGTAGAGTTGCCACAGGCGTTGGCAAGGGATCCAGGAGTACCGTAATCTTTGTTGAGTTGGCACAGGCTTTGGAAATGAACCCAAACGTACCCTAGTCTTCGTAGAGTTACCACAGGCCTCGGGAAGGAATCCAGAAGTACCTTAGTCTTCATAGAGTTGCCACAGGCGTTGGCAAGGAATCCAAAAGTACCGTAGTCTTCGTAGAGTTGCCACAGGCGTTGGCAAGGAATCCAGGAGTACCGTAATCTTTGTTGAGTTGGCACAGGCTTTGGAAATGAACCCAAACGTACCCTAGTCTTCGTAGAGTTGCCACAGGCCTCGGGAAGGAATCCAGAAGTACCTTAGTCTTCATAGAGTTGCCACAGGCGTTGGCAAGGAATCCAAAAGTACCGTAGTCTTCGTAGAGTTGCCACAGGCGTTGGCAAGGAATCCAGGAGTACCGTAATCTTTGTTGAGTTGGCACAGGCTTTGGAAATGAACCCAAACGTACCCTAGTCTTCGTAGAGTTACCACAGGCCTCGGGAAGGAATCCAGAAGTACCTTAGTCTTCATAGAGTTGCCACAGGCGTTGGCAAGGAATCCAAAAGTACCGTAGTCTTCGTAGAGTTGCCACAGGCGTTGGCAAGGAATCCAGGAGTACCGTAATCTTTGTTGAGTTGGCACAGGCTTTGGAAATGAACCCAAACGTACCCTAGTCTTCGTAGAGTTACCACAGGCCTCGGGAAGGAATCCAGAAGTACCTTAGTCTTCATAGAGTTGCCACAGGCGTTGGCAAGGAATCCAAAAGTACCGTAGTCTTTGTTGAGTTGGCACAGGCTTTGGAAATGAACCCAAACGTACCCTAGTCTTCGTAGAGTTACCACAGGCCTCGGGAAGGAATCCAGAAGTTCTGTAGTCTTCGTAGAGTTGCCACAAGCGTTGGAAATGAACCCAAACGTACCCTAGTCTTCGTAGAGTTACCACAGGCCTCGGGAAGGAATCCAGAAGTACCTTAGTCTTCATAGAGTTGCCACAGGCGTTGGCAAGGAATCCAGGAGTACCGTAATCTTTGTTGAGTTGGCACAGGCTTTGGAAATGAACCCAAACGTACCCTAGTCTTCGTAGAGTTACCACAGGCCTCGGGAAGGAATCCAGAAGTTCTGTAGTCTTCGTAGAGTTGCCACAAGCGTTGGCAAGGAATCCAAACGTACCCTAGTCTTCGTAGAGTTGCCACAGGCCTCGGGAAGGAATCCAGAAGTACTGTAGTCTTCGTAGAGTTGCCACCGGCCTCGGGAAGGAATCCAGAAGTACTGTAGTCTTCATAGAGTTGCCACAGGCGTTGGCAAGGAATCCAAACGTACCGCAGACTTTGTAGAGTTGCCACCGGCGTTGGCAAGGAATCCAGAAGTACTGTAGTCTTCGTAGAGTTGCCACCGGCCTCGGGAAGGAATCCAGAAGTACTGTAGTCTTCATAGAGTTGCCACAGGCGTTGGCAAGGAATCCAAACGTACCGCAGTCTTTGTAGAGTTGCCACCGGCGTTGGCAAGGAATCCAGAAGTACTGTAGTCTTCGTAGAGTTACCACAGGCCTCGGGAAGGAATCCAGAAGTACTGTAGTCTTTGTAGAGTTGCCACAGGCTTTGGCAAGAAATCCAGAAGTACCGTAGTCTTTGTAGAGTTGCCACAGGCTTCGGCAAGAAATTCAGAAGTACCGTAGTCTTTGTGGAGTTGCCACAAGCGTTGACAAGGAATCCAAACGTACCCTAGTCTTCGTAGAGTTGCCAACGGCCTCGGGAAGGAATCCAGATGTACTGTAGTCTTCATAGAGTTGCCACAGGCGTTGGCAAGGAATCCAAACGTACCGCAGTCTGCGTAGAGTTGCCACAGGCGTTGGCAAGGAATC
Source organism: Caenorhabditis sinica (assembly GCA_963932045.1). Lineage (NCBI taxonomy): Eukaryota > Metazoa > Nematoda > Chromadorea > Rhabditida > Rhabditidae > Caenorhabditis > Caenorhabditis sinica. The sequence goes on from OZ009938.1 coordinate 29,611,576, forward strand.
CAGGAGTACCGTAGTCTTCGTAGAGTTGCCACAGGCGTTGGCAAGGAATCCAGAAGTACTGTAGTCTTCGTAGAGTTGCCACCGGCCTCGGGAAGGAATCCAGAAGTACCGTAGTCTTTGTAGAGTTGCCACAGGCGTTGGCAAGGAATCCAGAAGTACCGTAGTCTTCGTAGAGTTGCCACAGGCGTTGGCAAGGAATCCAGAAGTACTGTAGTCTTCGTAGAGTTGCCACCGGCCTCGGGAAGGAATCCAGAAGTACTGTAGTCTTCGTAGAGTTGCCACCGGCGTTGGCAAGAAATTCAAAAGTACCGTAGTCTTTGTAGAGTTGCCACAGGCTTTGGCAAGGAATCCAGAAGTACCGTAGTCTTTGTAGAGTTGCCACAGGCTTCGGGAAGGAATCCAGAAGTACCGTAGTCTTCGTAGAGTTGCCACAGGCTTTGGCAAGGAATCCAAACGTACTGTAGTCTTCTTAGAATTGCCACAGACGTTGGCAAGGAATCCAGAAGTACCGTATTCTTCGTAGATTTGCCACAGGCTTTGGCAAGGAATCCAGAAGTACCGTAGTCTTCGTAGAGTTGCCACAGGCTTTGGCAAGGAATCCAAACGTACTGTAGTCTTCGTAGAATTGCCACAGACGTTGGCAAGGAATCCAGAAGTACCGTAGTCTTCGTAGAGTTGCCACAGGCCTCGGGAAGGAATCCAGAAGTACCGTAGTCTTTGTAGAGTTGCCACAGGCTTTGGCAAGGAATCCAGAAGTACCGTAGTCTTCGTAGAGTTGCCACAGGCTTTGGCAAGGAATCCAAACGTACTGTAGTCTTCGTAGAATTGCCACAGACGTTGGCAAGGAATCCAGAAGTACCGTAGTCTTCGTAGAGTTGCCACAGGCCTCGGGAAGGAATCCAGAAGTTCCAGAAAAATGAGAATCTAGGAGAATTAGAATCAATTGTATGCTTGATCTTTGTCACGTCATAAGGAATCCTGAAATATACAACATCGACCAGTTTAGCCCATCTGATCGTGAGTTTCATTGGATTCTCTATATCGACGTCATCTGGAGCCGTGACGTCTTCTGATGTGCTTCAAATTAGAATCAACTGTATGCTTGATCTTTATCACATCACATAAAGTCTAATAATATACAACATCGACCACTTCAGCCCATCTGATCGGGAGTTTCATTGGATTCTCTATATCGACGTCATCTGGTGCCGTGACGTCTTCTGATGTGCTTCAAATTAGAATCAACTGTATGCTTGATCTTTATCACATCACATGAAGTCTAATAATATACAACATCGACCAGTTTAGCCCATCTGATCGTGAGATTCATTGGATTCTCTATATCGACGTCATCTGGAGCCGTGACGTCTTCTGATGTGCTTCAAATTAGAATCAACTGTATGCTTGATCTTTATCACATCACATGAAGTCTAATAATATACAACATCGACCACTTTAGCCCATCTGATCGGGAGTTTCATTGGATTCTCTATATCGACGTCATCTGGAGCCGTGACGTCTTCTGATGTGCTTCAATTTAGAATCAACTGTATGCTTGATCTTTATCACATCACACGAAGTCTAATAATGTACAACAGCGACCAGTTTAGCCCATCTGATCGTGAGATTCATTGGATTCTCTATATCGACGTCATCTGGAGCCGTGACGTCTCGTAATGTGCTTCAACCTAGAATCAATTGTTTGCTTGATCCTTGTCACATTACATGAAATCTGAAAATATACAACATCGACCAGTTTAGCCCATCTGATCGTGAGTTTCATTGGATTCTCTATATCGACGTCATCTGGAGCCGTGACGTCTCCTGATGTGCTTCAACCTAGAATCAACTGTATGCTTGATCCTTGTCACATCACATGAAGTCTGAAAATATACAACATCGACCAGTTTAGCCCATCTGATCGTGAGTTTCATTGGATTCTCTATATCGACGTCATCTGGAGCCGTGACGTCACCTGATGTGCTTCAACCTAGAATCAACTGTATGCTTGATCCTTGTCACATCACATGAAGTCTGAAAATATACAACATCGACCAGTTTAGCCCATCTGATCGTGAGTTTCATTGGATTCTCTATATCGACGTCATCTGGAGCCGTGACGTCTTCTGATGTGCTTCAACCTAGAATCAACTGTATGCTTGATCTTTATCCCATCACATGAAGTCTACAAATATACAACATCGACCAGTTTAGCCCATCTGATCGTGAGTTTCATTGGATTCTCTATATCGACGTCATCTGGAGCCGTGACGTCTTCTGATGTGCTTCAAATTAGAATCAACTGTAAGCTTGATCTTTATCCCATCACATGAAGTCTACAAATATACAACATCGACCAGTTTAGCCCATCTGATCGTGAGTTTCATTGGATTCTCTATATCGACGTCATCTGGAGCCGTGACGTCTCCTGATATGCTTCAACCTAGATTCAACTGTATGCTCAATCTTTGCCACATCACATGAAATCTAAAAATATGTAACATCGACCACTTTAGCCCATCTGAGCGTGAGATTCATTGGATTCTTTATGTTGACGCTGTTTTGACGTCTTCAGAAGACGTGGGAGCATCTGACGACGTCAAAACCAAAAAATTCGGATTCCCCGTGTTTTTTTACCCCGGAATACACATAAATTGACCAAACTACAAACAAACTGACCAAACTACAAACTACGAAAAAGCTTCTAGAAGCCGTAAACACGAAACTAGGGCGCCACGTGGCATCCACGTTGCACCGCCCATTGGTGAGTTGGAGCTTTCAGTTGGGAAAAAATTGCAGTTCGCTCTCAGTTTTTGCTCCAGAATCGTCTCAAAAGTGGTCCGATTTTCGTCAACTTTTTTTTCAAAAACATCTACTCTTCGAGACAAATCGATTGATGTAAAAATTAAGGTATGTTTACTGGCAAAAAATTGAGTTACACAGAGTTTTGTGTTCAAAAACTTTAAAAATTCGAAAAATGCTCAATTTTCAAGATTTCTGTCTGAATTTTGGTAGAGTTGTAAAACAGAACCCGGTTGAATTTTTGAATAATTTTTCACAAAAATACCACATCATGCCGGTTTTCTACAACGGTTTGTTGGAGTAGGGTCAAAAATCGAAGAAAAAAGTGCGAAAAAAGTTCAAATTTTTCGGAAATTGTTGGAAAAAGTTATGAAATCGGGAAGAGACTAAGGTTTCTCACCAGATTTGATAGTTTAAAGTTCCAAGAAACTACATTTTTCGGGAAATTTCTCGATTTTTGAGCAAAAATTTCGACTAAAAATTTTGTCTTCCAAAATTTCAAGAAAAATATCAGTAATTCTTCTAGAATGAAATCAATGGTGGCAAATCGACAACAAGTGACATCTACCGAGATGGTTTATGGTGGATTCCAATCAAAACCGAACACAAAACGACGGAAACTCAGAAGGAAAATGGCCCAAAATCGGGATTTGGAATTGGAGAAGGATTCAGATGAGGACGATCGATTCGAAGGAGTGAAAGTCAGTTTATTTTTTATTTTTTCCCTTAAGGACGCTTAGATTTTGAGAATTAGGTTTCAGGTGGTAAGTTTCCAGTGCGCTCGCGGTGTTAGCTGGGGATTACTGTACTTTGTTTTTTGGGTTTTTGGGGCTATTTAAAGGTAAAAACAGGATGTCCGCAGGTGCGCTTTTATGAGAGGTTAGAGAAAACTCTGCGTCTCTTTACGGTCTTGCAGTAGAGATCCTATTGCATTATTGTAGAGACATTCATAGCTTTGTCTGATCTCTCATTAGAGCGCATCTGCGTAGATCTTGTTTTTACTCTTGTGGGAATGGGAATTAGGTATGGTTAGTTGGAAGAGGCATAGATTGCTTAGAGTACTGCTGAATGACTTGGCTCTATTGTAGTATTTGACTCGCGAAGTATCAGCGCTCCAGTGATAACGGCAGTTTCTGTGTTCTTGAGCATCCGGGTCGCGTAAAAAGTGGAACCATTTTGAGTTGCTTGTTGGTATTTTGCAGAGTAGACACACATAAAGTTCTGAGAAAAAGGATGAGTATTTAATTTTATTCTACTTTTGTCTTACTTCAGATGTGTGCTGAGAAAACAAAGTATCAAGCCTCTTATCATAAAAAAAAACTTTAAAAATTAGTAAAGAACAATCTCTAGTGTGTCTACTTTGCAAAGTACCAAACGACATAAAATGGTTCCACTTTTCTCGCGGCACGAATGTTCAATTTCACAGAGAAAGTGTCAACCAACATCTATTACTTTTCACTTTTCTGTTTTCTTATTCTTTTCTTTCCATTTTCCCTTTTTTCTCCACTTTTTTCACTAAACGAAGCTACAATAGAGCCAAGCATTGTGAGATTATTGGGTTGAGAATTAAGATAATAAAAAAAGGGGTACCTCAAAATGAGAGACATTCTGGCCTATAGCTGCATTACAGCTTGGCTTCAGAATCTATTTTCCAACATAATTTCAATTATTTTTTCGTTTTTCTTGTGTAATCCGGTGGTCTTCACAATGGTCTTCACTTCATAAAGGTAGAGTTAAAAAATAAACCACATTGTTATTACCGTACAAATTCTACATGATCAGCAATGAATCGACCGATGGAAGGTAAACAAAAAATAGTTGCATTTCCAGGTTGTAGGCGTATCTTTTTTGTGTTTTTTTTCTTTTAAAGGCCGACCGAAAAGGATAAGAAGAATTTGAGGAAATGCAACCGATGGATTGCAATCAAATAAGGATGTTTAGTCCTGGTGATTTGATTGCACTAGTCTTCGAGACTAGAGCTAGAGTTTTCATTAGATCTTCAGAAGATCTTTTGAAGTGTGTTGAACACACTGGTCAATTTGACCACTTGGACTTTTTCATATACTTTTTGTGTTGTCTGGACTCTTTGTGTTTTTCAGATCTTTAATTATTTTGGATGTTCAACAACCTGCGACTTCATTACTTATGATCACTTTAACAACTCCATATTCACTGTGTAATTTTTTTTTCAGCTTCTTCCTTTTTACAATGATGCAACTACTGATAAAGAAGAATATCATCAAAGAAAATGTCACTTCTCAATCTCAATCGACTTTACCAACTCCTCTCAATGACAAATATACTCCTCATTCATCGGGAACTTCAGCTGGACTCTATTTCTAAGTGAGGTCAGGGTTATAATCCTAAACTTTTTCAGGCTTTCAGATATCAGGTAAGCATGCAATGCAGTAAAAACAGGACATGTTCTGTTTTTTCCTCGTTTCCTTTGTCTCCTTTCTCTTTTCCTCTTTTCTCTTTTCCCCTGTCATGATATTTTCTTCTTTGTGTAGACCTTTAAACATTTCAAATCTTATTCAAAACTTCTTCTTTCAAATTCTATGGCTCTGTTACAGTTTCTTGGACGGATTCTTGGTTCTTTTTCTATTTTAGAGTCTTCAGGTTATGAACACAAAACTCGGATCCATGTGTTTGTCCAAGAAACTGGGACATAGCCATTTCTACTATTATTGGCTTTGATTCTTTTCTTGTGTTGGTATCTCGGTCGCCTATTGGCATCCAGGCTTCGGCTGAAAAAGTAATACCATCACACTTTTGTCTCTTTTTCTTTCTCATATTAGTGGTACATAGAATAAGAACTGGCTCCTCAAATTTTCGAAACTGACGCCTTTGCAAGCAGGAGATTTTACATCTCACGTGAAGTTTAAAACTGCGATATTTCGAAACCATGATGTTTCGCAACCAGCAGTTTCGAATCGACGAGTTTCGAAACTGCCGGTTGCGAAACATCATGGTTTCGAAATATCTCAGTTTCGAACTTCACGTGAGGTGTGAAATCTCCTGATTGCGAAAACGTCAGTTTCGAAAATTTGGGGAGCCTAAGAACTAGATTAATAGACTTTTCGACGAATCGTAATAACTTTTAATCCGCTAGTTTTTGTTCTCTGTACCACTTTCATATTGAAACTCAAAATAAAACTTTGAATTTTCAGAAGCCACCCTTCTGCGTGCCACTTCGTGCCTACTTCCACGTACCGCATTACTGCTTTGAAAGTGAGTTTGCAACTTCTTTTTGATTCTGGATTCGAACAATTTGTATTTTCAGATGTCGTCATTCCGTCGCAACCAACAAAGTTTCCGTAGAAACCAACATGTCGAAAACTTCCAACTTGGAAATCTGTTCACCTGTGGAGACATGACCGAAGTGTGGGGTGCAACCCGAAACTCCAGTGGAGAACGTGTCGCCATCAAGATTCATGATGACGAAGCTGCCCTGAAACACGAAGTCGACATCCTGAAAGAACTGCAAGGTGTGTATACGCCGAAGTTCCTCGATTGCGGAGTTTTCCAAGGAAAGGCTTACTTCGGTAGGAAATTTCAGGAAATCCATTGAAATCAATTCAACTTTTTTTCAGCCATGGAGTGCTTCTCCGCCACTCTTGACGAGTTTCTGCAGAAAACTGATGAGAATCGATACAGCTGCGAGAACATCGTGCTCATCACCTGCCAAGCCATCACAGGAGTTCAGTACCTGCACAAAAAGCACATTCTGCATTCGGATATCAGCCCGTCTCATTTGATGATTTCGTTCCCAATGGGATCGGAGCGTAATGTTCTTGTGAAGTTTGTTGGTTTGGAGAAGGCCAAGAAATTCGAGTTGAGCGAGGGAAAAGTTGTTCCATTGGATGTGAATTTGGAGGATGTCAACAAGAAATGGGCGACGGCCCACATGCTGTCTACTGGTTCCGTCAAACCCATCGACGACATCTATCAAATCGTCTTGATGCTCTGGAGCATGAACGGAGTGTCGTTGGAGGAGTTTGAGACTCAGGATGGAGGATTCGAGAAGAAGCTCGACTTGGTTAGTAACACTGAAATAGAATTCAGTAAATTTGAACTCATATTTTCAGGCGATTGCGCCGATGAAGGCTCTCCCCCGCACCATTCGTTGGATGTCCGCTTTCTTCAGCAGCCTGGATTCGTTCGACTCTGACGCTCTTCCCGACTACACCAAGATGCAGAAGGCTCTTGTCTCGTGCCTCCGTGACTTCAGCAGGACCACTCAGCTTCATCTCACAGATGTCGAAGGTTGCCTCATCATCCAATAATTACTCTTCTCCTATCTTTTCCCCGTAATTCTATACAATTATTTTCTATGCAATATTAAGATTCCCGAGCAACAATTGATTTAACATAGACTTCCTTTACCTGAACACGTACTTTCGATATTTTTGACACTTGCTCCTTCCTGCCTCTCTATTATTCAAACTATTCTCTCCTCTAGATACCCGATTTCCCATCCATACAACCATAGATTATTTCCTGACTCCTGAGACTTTATTGATTCTACTTATAGTTTATGTGTCTTTTATTTCCCTGGATTTTCAGACATTTCTGTGATGATATAATTTGAACTAGGTCTCCACAATATTATGTATTTTCTCTGATGACATGATTCATCTTCTTTCCCACTTACTCGTAATCTGATTCTGTATTCCGTGTCATAATTATCGTATGTCTACATGGTTTTAAAATAGTCTTTTGAATCTCCCCAATTACTTGTAATTTCTCTGTGTCATCATTTTTATGAGAATGATCGTGTGCTTTATTTAAATGTAAAAAAATTTCTCGTTTATCTCGTCTACTCGAAAAAAATTTATAAAAAAATTAAAAAAAAATTGTCTTGTTTATAAGATTAATAATGAGGTCGTCTTAACAGACATCCAAGCATTTGCTGAATTATATTTCGTTTTTGTTTCTTTTCAGCCAGTTCTTTTCCTATGCATTTTTTCATACCAAAACTTGAATTTAACCATTGTATTTTCAGTATCAAAGTGTTCCAGACACGTCCTGAATTTGATAAGGTGAGTTAACAGTTTTTATTTTGTATCAATTTTTGGTTCGCCTCCTCTCTTCCTTTTTTTCCTGATTCCAAAATACTTGAACCAAGTTTTGGGAAAACTAAAAACTGCCGGGTCGGCAAAACTTGCTTTCACTGATTGCATCATTCTTTACTAATACGGGTAATGATTTTTTCTATTTCAGAAAGATGCCGCTCACTACTACTGGAGTCCGTCTTAGATTGGTGTCTTTCACCCCCGATACATTCGTGAGTATCCAACAAACTCAATTGAACCTAAAACAACTTGTTTTAGATCAAGACTAACCCGTTGAAATCGAGAACGTTCGACTTGGTCGTGAAGAACGATGAACCCGAGGACGTGATCGTGAAAATTCATTTTACTGATTCGGATAAGTTCAAGTCGAAGCCGAAACAAGCGTACGTTTCGTCGCGATCCAGTCAGGAGTTTCGTTTGACTCTTCGTCGTCTGAATCTGGCCGACGGTGTTCAGTTCAATAAGTGGGTATTCAAAGTGTTATGCAATGTAGTTTGTTTATTTTCAGGTTCTCTATCTGGGTCTTCGGAGTTCGTGAAAACGACTACACAACTGCACAGATTCTGAAGGACGATGTGATTTGGAAGCAAGTCGTTACTACAGCAGTTCACTACAAGTACCTGTATGTCATCTACAGTGGCATGAACAGAGACAATTGGTGGAAGAGTCGTGACGGGACTGAGCCAGTTGTGAGTAGAATTTGTTATATTTTATATCAACATTAAATATTTGCAGAGTTGGGGAGTTGACGCCAACGTTGTGGAGCAAGAGGAGGATGGAGACGGAGAAGAAGGGGAATCGGCAGGATCCTCCGAATCGAGTGCATCTTCCGAGGAGAATTAATTCTTCCACTAAATTCATTCTATTTCGTTCCGTCACCCCTTATCATTGGTTCCTAGTGTTGTCTCCTGCTTACTTCCCTTTTTTCTCTTTATCCCTATTTCCGATATCCCTTTAGATTCAATATTCCTTGTTTCTAAAGGGGCATTATCCTTATTAAAACTTGAGTAGATTATTGAAACGTGAGTAGAAACTTGAGACTGATTTATCCGCCCTGATTTGACCCCTTGTATCATTAGAATATTTCAGAATTCCAAACAATTTCTTTTTCCCCACTTCAAAATGTTTAATTTATCCTCAAAAAATTCATTCATCCTCTAAAGTTTCCTCTAAACATTTCATCGCTCAATGTTCTTTGTATTCTCCCGGTGACTGTCTTCCCTCTTAATTGTATCATTTGACTCCCATGCTTCTTATCATCCCGTCATTCAAACGGTTCTCATTATTTGTCATCTGTCGTCTCAATATCTGCTCTATTGTGAGCCTGCCGTGCTCTACTAGGTCTTGTCTACTCGTTAAAAAAATTAAAAAAAAAACAAAAAAATCTTGTTTGTTCATTTGTATTTATGGTTGTCTTCACAGATATCCAAGAATTTTCTTGTCTTATATTTTCTTATTCATCTCTTCTACTTTTTTTTATCGACACCTCAAGTGTCTATACTTTTGGTTTCAGCTTGCCCGATGTCAGCGTTCATCATGCCCCAAACCGGCCGCGTCGTCCGTGGATTCAAAATTCAACAGGCGTTAGGATCCGGATCATATGGAGTGGTGTATCGTGCCACGTGTGACAACGATGAGTGTGCCATGAAGTTCTCGCTGGACTTGAAGCAGTCAAAAAACGAAATCCACTGCCTGCAAGAACTTTATTGTTCGAAGATTGCTCCGAGAATCATGTTTCATGAGGAAATTGGAGAAATGACCGTCATTGGTGAGATCATAAGTCTGCTATTCATAGAAACAATTTTCCATTTTCAGCCATGACTCTCTCTGGACCCAACTTGGCCAAACTTCTCGGGGACACTCCAAACCGAATCTTCGATAGACCGGTACTCCAAAAGATTTGCTTTAAGTTCATTTCCATTCTGGAAGCACTCCACGGCTTGAACATCCTTCATCGTGACATAAAATTAAACAACTTTGTTGTTACCAGAGCCACTTCTCCAACTGCTGAAGTCTCCCTTCAAATCATCGATTTCGGTCTTTCCTGGCAGCACAAGGATGCAAATGGCAATGAGCGGGCGGACACTGTCAAAAAGGACTTTTCGAGAATCAGCCACTGTTCCGGTAACGTTGCGATCGGACTCGAGCACACTCCAAAAGATGATCTCATTCAGACATCATATGCAATGATTCTAGCATCTGGGATGAACGGAAGAGACATATTCACAAAGCCAAAGGAAGAACTTCTTTTGTGGAAGTCAAACTTGGTTAGTTTAAAATTCTTTCAAATCGTATTTTCCATACAAGTCATTTCTTTTTCCAGATCCGCAAGCCAACTTCTGTCCTTCCACCACAACTCAACTGGCTTGTTCCCTTTCTCGACGCCATTGCCGAACAAGATGATGAGGACATCGATTATGATGATTTACGAGCGCACATTCGGGATAGCGTATACGAATCGACACCAGAAGGACCGCTTCATTTGAGACTCAAGGAAGGAAAATATCTGTTGGAATGAATAACATTATTAGCTATTCTTTATTTTCCTTGCTTTTTCTACTTCTTTAGATATTTCTAGGACCTGATCCCCTACTTTCTTTTTTACACCGTATTCATTCATTTCTTTTGTTTAGATTATCCCACTCTTCATGCATCTGTCTTATTGATTAACTATCAATTTTACCTGTGTACCGTGATGTTTTCAGTTAGATATTTTCAATTTCAATCGGCATAAGATGCCTGTTTCAGATACATTTTTTCCGTGATCATGTTTTAATCTACTTGTTTATATGTACATATTTATTTCTTTTTTACTCGTGAAATTAAAATAAAAAAATCCAAAAAAAATTAATTCCGATTATTCAAGTCGCCCATTCTTCGGCTGCTAAAAGTAATATCATCACCCGTTTCCTTAATTTCATTCTCATACTGGTTCAAAAAATGTGAACTAATGAAATAAGAATTTCTATGGCTTGAAGTTCTTGCGGAGGGCGTCGCATTATTCAGATGGGTAATAATGTCAATCTGGCAGGAACGCATCATTCCAGCCTCAGAAGTGAAGAGAAACAAGTTTACAAGGAAAGTGAGGACTTCGAATCCCTGCTATACACGCTGTTGACTTGCTCCGGATTGAATCCATTCTGCCGGTCCCGAGCAAACGTCTACGGTGAAAAGAGGGACCTCGTAATTTTTTTTTTCAGTTTCAAATTAAAAAGACGATGCAATTTTACCATGAATCTTTTTTTAGCATGCTCATCCGGAACAATATCTTGGCAGAACTACATGGCTTCTCTCAATGTTCCTTCCTATCCAACACCAGATGGATGAAAAAATTCATTTTTAGTTTCTTTTCCTCACTCCTTGAACACGTTTCACACCACAATTAACAACATTGCAGCCGCCAGACGTCGCCGCTCGCTCCCCTCGACGCCCACAAATGATCATAGAGTTATGATTTCAGTGTCATTGTTCGACAGAAGTCCTCAGTGGTGATCGAATATTTTTGCTCCCTTGTCCCCATATTCTTGTCTCTTTTATACATGTAGTACAGTAACCTTCACTTCTTCTTATCTCTGAGCTACTGAACCCTTTACTTCTCCTCTTCCCAGATAACTGTAATCATCAACACTTCTACTCTATGGTCCCCCATTCCTGTCTCTCTTATTCATGAAGAAAAGTACTCAACCCTTTACTTCTCCTCTTCCCAGATAACTGTAATCATCAACACTTCTACTCCATGGTCCCCCATTCCTGTCTCTCTTATTCATGAAGAAAAGTACTCAACCCTTTACTTCTCCTCTTCTCAGATAACTGTAATCATCAACACTTCTACTCCATGGTCCCCCATTCCTGTCTCTCTTATTCATGAAGAAAAGTACTCAACCCTTTACTTCTCCTCTTCTCAGATAACTGTAATCATCAACACTTCTACTCCATGGTCCCCCATTTCTGTCTCTCTTATTCATGAAGAAAAGTACTCAACCCTTTACTTCTCCTCTTCTCAGATAACTGTAATCATCAACACTTCTACTCCATGGTCCCCCATTCCTGTCTCTCTTATTCATGAAGAAAAGTACTCAACCCTTTACTTCTCCTCTTCTCAGATAACTGTAATCATCAACACTTCTACTCCATGGTCCCCCATTTCTGTCTCTCTTATTCATGAAGAAAAGTACTCAACCCTTTACTTCTCCTCTTCTCAGATAACTGTAATCATCAACACTTCTACTCCATGGTCTCCCATTTCTGTCTCTCTTATTCATGAAGAAAAGTACTCAACCCTTTACTTCTCCTCTTCTCAGATAACTGTAATCATCAACACTTCTACTCCATGGTCCCCCATTTCTGTCTCTCTTATTCATGAAGAAAAGTACTCAACCATTTACTTCTCCTCTTCTCAGATAACTGTAATCATCAACACTTCTACTCCATGGTCCCCCATTTCTGTCTCTCTTATTCATGAAGAAAAGTACTCAACCCTTTACTTCTCCTCTTCTCAGATAACTGTAATCATCAACACTTCTACTCCATGGTCCCCCATTTCTGTCTCTCTCATTCATGAAGAAAAGTACTCAACCCTTTACTTCTCCTCTTCTCAGATAACTGTAATCATCAACACTTCTACTCCATGGTCCCCCATTCCTGTCTCTCTTATTCATGAAGTACAGTAACCTTAACTTCTTCATGTCTCTGAGCTACTCAACCCTTTACTTCTCTTCCTCCCAGATAACTGTAATCATCAACACTTCTACTCCATGGTCCCCCATTCCTATCTCTCTTATTCATGAAGTACAGTAACCTTAACTTTTTCATATCTCTGAGCTACTCAACCCTTTACTTCTCTTCCTCCCAGATAACTGTAATCATCAACACTTCTACTCCATGGTCCCCCATTCCTGTCTCTCTTATTCATGAAGTACAGTAACCTTAACTTTTTCATATCTCTGAGCTACTAAACCCTTTACTTCTCCTCTTCCCAGATAACTGCAATCATCAACACTTCTACTCCATGGTCCCCCATTCCTGTCTCTCTTATTCATAAAGTACAGTAACCTTAACTTCTTCATGTCTCTGAGCTACTCAACCCTTTACTTCTCTTCCTCCCAGATAACTGTAATCATCAACACTTCTACTCCATGGTCCCCCATTCCTGTCTCTCTTATTCATAAAGTACAGTAACCTTAACTTCTTCATGTCTCTGAGCTACTCAACCCTTTACTTCTCTTCCTCCCAGATAACTGTAATCATCAACACTTCTACTCCATGGTCCCCCATTCCTGTTTCTCTTATTCATGAAGTACAGTAACCTTAACTTCTTCATGTCTCTGAGCTACTCAACCCTTTACTTCTCCTCCTCCCAGATAACTGTAATCATCAACACTTCTACTCCATGGTCCCCCATTCCTGTCTCTCTTATTCATGAAGAAAAGTACTCAACCCTTTACTTCTCCTCTTCCCAGATAACTGTAATCATCAACACTTCTACTCCATGGTCCCCCATTCCTGTCTCTCTTATTCATGAAGTACAGTACTCAACCCTTTACTTCTCCTCTTCCCAGATAACTGTAATCATCAACACTTCTACTCCATGGTCCCCCATTCCTGTCTCTCTTATTCATGAAGTACAGTAACCTTAACTTCTTCATATCTCTGAGCTACTCAACCCTTTACCTCTCCTCTTCCCAGATAACTGTAATCATCAACACTTCTACTCCATGGTCCCCCATTCCTGTCTCTCTTATTCATGAAGTACAGTAACCTCCACTTCTTCATATCTCTGAGCTACTCAACCCTTTACCTCTCGTCTTCCCAGATAACTGTAATCATCAACACTTCTACTCCATGGTCCCCCATTCCTGTTTCTCTTATTCATGAAGTACAGTAACCTTAACCTCTTCATATCTCTGAGCTACTCAACCCTTTACCTCTCCTCTTCCCAGATAACTGTAATCATCAACACTTCTACTCCATGGTCCCCCATTCCTGTCTCTCTTATTCATGAAGTACAGTAACCTCCACTTCTTCATATCTCTGAGCTACTCAACCCTTTACTTCTCTTTCTCCCAGATAACTGTAATCATTAACACTTCTACTCCATGGTCCCCCATTCCTGTTTCTCTTATTCATGAAGTACAGTAACCTTAACCTCTTCATATCTCTGAGCTACTCAACCCTTTACCTCTCCTCTTCCCAGATAACTGTAATCATCAACACTTCTACTCCATGGTCCCCCATTCCTGTCTCTCTTATTCATGAAGTACAGTAACCTCCACTTCTTCATATCTCTGAGCTACTCAACCCTTTACTTCTCTTTCTCCCAGATAACTGTAATCATTAACACTTCTACTCCATGGTCCCCCATTCCTGTTTCTCTTATTCATGAAATACAGTAACCTTAACCTCTTCATATCTCTGAGCTACTCAACCCTTTACTTCTCCTCTTCCCAGATAACTGTAATCATCAACACTTCTACTCCATGGTCCCCCATTCCTGTCTCTTTTATTCATGAAGTACAGTAACCTTAACCTCTTCATATCTCTGAGGTACTCAACCCTTCACTTCTCTTTCTCCCAGATAACTGTAATCATAAACACTTCTACTCCATGGTCCCCCATTCCTGTCTCTCTTATTCATGAAGTACAGTAACCTCCACTTCTTCATATCTCTGAGCTACTCAACCCTTTACCTCTCGTCTTCCCAGATAACTGTAATCATCAACACTTCTACTCCATGGTCCCCCATTCCTGTCTCTCTTATTCATGAAGTACAGTAACCTCCACTTCTTCATATCTCTGAGCTACTCAACCCTTTACCTCTCCTCTTCCCAGATAACTGTAATCATCAACACTTCTACTCCATGGTCCCCCATTCCTGTCTCTCTTATTCATGAAGTACAGTAACCTTAACCTCTTCATATCTCTGAGCTACTCAACCCTTTTCCTCTCCTCTTCCCAGATAACTGTAATCATCAACACTTCTACTCCATGGTCCCCCATTCCTGTCTCTCTTATTCATGAAGTACAGTAACCTTAACCTCTTCATATCTCTGAGCTACTCAACCCTTTTCCTCTCCTCTTCCCAGATAACTGTAATCATCAACACTTCTACTCCATGGTCCCCCATTCCTGTCTCTCTTATTCATGAAGTACAGTAACCTTAACCTCTTCATATCTCTGAGCTACTCAACCCTTTTCCTCTCCTCTTCCCAGATAACTGTAATCATCAACACTTCTACTCCATGGTCCCCCATTCCTGTCTCTCTTATTCATGAAGTACAGTAACCTTAACCTCTTCATATCTCTGAGCTACTCAACCCTTTTCCTCTCCTCTTCCCAGATAACTGTAATCATCAACACTTCTACTCCATGGTCCCCCATTCCTGTCTCTCTTATTCATGAAGTACAGTAACCTCCACTTCTTCATATCTCTGAGCTACTCAACCCTTTTCCTCTCCTCTTCCCAGATAACTGTAATCATCAACACTTCTACTCCATGGTCCCCCATTCCTGTCTCTCTTATTCATGAAGTAAAGTAACCTTAACTTCTTCATGTCTCTCAGCTACTCAACCCTTTACCTCTCCTCTTCCCAGATAACTGTAATCATCAACACTTCTACTCCATGGTCCCCCATTCCTGTCTCTCTTATTCATGAAGTACAGTAACTTTAACCTCTTCATATCTCTGAGCTACTCAACCCTTTTCCTCTCCTCTTCCCAGATAACTGTAATCATCAACACTTCTACTCCATGGTCCCCCATTCCTGTCTCTCTTATTCATGAAGTACAGTAACCTCCACTTCTTCATATCTCTGAGCTACTCAACCCTTTACTTCTCTTTCTCCCAGATAACTGTAATCATTAACACTTTTACTCCATGGTCCCCCATTCCTGTTTCTCTTATTCATGAAGTACAGTAACCTTAACTTCTTCATATCTCTGAGCTACTCAACCCTTTACTTCTCTTCCTCCCAGATAATTGTGATCACCAACACTTCTACTCCATGGTCCCCCATTCCTGTATCTCTTATTCATGAAGTACAGTACTCAACCCTTTACTTCTCCTCTTCCCAGATAACTGTAATCATCATCACTTCTACTCCATGGTCCCCCATTCCTGTCTCTCTTATTCATGAAGTACAGTAACCTTCAATTCTTCATGTCTCTGAGCTACTCAACCCTTTACTTCTCTTCCTCCCAGATAACCGTGATCATTAACACTTCTACTCCATGGTCCCCCATTCCTGTCTCTCTTATTTATGAAGTACAGTAACCTCCACTTCTTCATGTCTCTGAGCTACTCAACCCTTTACTTCTCTTTTGACCAGATAACTGTAATCATTAACACTTCTACTCCATGGTCCCCCATTCCTGTTTCTCTTATTCATGAAGTACAGTAACCTTAACTTCTTTATATCTCTGAGCTACTCAACCCTTTACTTCTCTTCCTCCCAGATAACTGTGATCATCAACACTTCTACTCCATGGTCCCCCATTCCTGTCTCTCTTATTCATGAAGTACAGTAACCTTCAATTCTTCATGTCTCTGAGCTACTCAACCCTTTACTTCTCTTCCTCCCAGATAACCGTGATCATTAACACTTCTACTCCATGGTCCCCCATTCCTGTCTCTCTTATTTATGAAGTACAGTAACCTCCACTTCTTCATGTCTCTGAGCTACTCAACCCTTTACTTCTCTTTTGACCAGATAACTGTAATCATTAACACTTCTACTCCATGGTCCCCCATTCCTGTTTCTTTTATTCATGAAGTACAGTAACCTTAACTTCTTCATATCTCTGAGCTACTCAACCCTTTAATTCTCTTCCTCCCAGATAACTGTGATCATCAACACTTCTACTCCATGGTCCCCCATTCCTGTCTCTCTTATTTATGAAGTACAGTAACCTCCACTTCTTCATGTCTCTGAGCTACTCAACCCTTTACTTCTCCTCTTCCCAGATAACTGTAATCATCAACACTTCTACTCCATGGTCCCCCATTCCTGTTTCTTTTATTCATGAAGTACAGTAACCTCCACTTCTTCATATCTCTGAGCTACTCAACCCTTTACTTCTCTTCCTCCCAGATAACTGTGATCATTAACACTTCTACTCCATGGTCCCCCATTCCTGTTTCTTTTATTCATGAAGTACAGTAACCTCCACTTCTTCATATCTCTGAGCTACTCAACCCTTTACTTCTCTTCCTCCCAGATAACTGTAATCATCAACACTTTTACTCCATGGTCCCCCATTCCTGTTTCTCTTATTCATGAAGTACAGTAACCTCCACTTCTTCATATCTCTGAGCTACTCAACCCTTTACTTCTCTTCCTCCCAGATAACTGTGATCATTAACACTTCTACTCCATGGTCCCCCATTCCTGTCTCTCTTATTTATGAAGTACAGTAACCTCCACTTCTTCATATCTCTGAGCTACTCAACCCTTTACTTCTCTTCCTCCCAGATAACTGTGATCATTAACACTTCTACTCCATGGTCCCCCATTCCTGTCTCTCTTATTTATGAAGTACAGTAACCTCCACTTCTTCATGTCTCTGAGCTACTCAACCCTTTACTTCTCTTCCTCCCAGATAACCGTGATCATTAACACTTCTACTCCATGGTCCCCCATTCCTGTCTCTCTTATTTATGAAGTACAGTAACCTCCACTTCTTCATATCTCTGAGCTACTCAACCCTTTACTTCTCTTCCTCCCAGATAACCGTGATCATTAACACTTCTACTCCATGGTCCCCCATTCCTGTCTCTCTTATTTATGAAGTACAGTAACCTCCACTTCTTCATATCTCTGAGCTACTCAACCCTTTACTTCTCTTCCTCCCAGATAACTGTGATCATTAACACTTCTACTCCATGGTCCCCCATTCCTGTTTCTTTTATTCATGAAGTACAGTAACCTCCACTTCTTCATATCTCTGAGCTACTCAACCCTTTACTTCTCTTCCTCCCAGATAACTGTAATCATCAACACTTTTACTCCATGGTCCCCCATTCCTGTTTCTTTTATTCATGAAGTACAGTAACCTCCACTTCTTCATATCTCTGAGCTACTCAACCCTTTACTTCTCTTCCTCCCAGATAACTGTAATCATCAACACTTCTACTCCATGGTCCCCCATTCCTGTTTCTTTTATTCATGAAGTACAGTAACCTCCACTTCTTCATATCTCTGAGCTACTCAACCCTTTACTTCTCTTCCTCCCAGATAACTGTAATCATCAACACTTTTACTCCATGGTCCCCCATTCCTGTTTCTCTTATTCATGAAGTACAGTAACCTTAACTTCTTCATATCTCTGAGCTACTCAACCCTTTACCTCTCGTCTTCCCAGATAACTGTAATCATTAACACTTCTACTCCATGGTCCCCCATTCCTGTCTCTCTTATTCATGAAGTACAGTAACCTTAACTTCTTCATGTCTCTGAGCTACTCAACCCTTTACTTCTCTTCCTCCCAGATAACTGTAATCATCAACACTTCTACTCCATGGTCCCCCATTCCTGTTTCTCTTATTCATGAAGTACTGTAACCTTAACTTCTTCATGTCTCTGAGCTACTCAACCCTTTACCTCTCGTCTTCCCAGATAACTGTAATCATTAACACTTCTACTCCATGGTCCCCCATTCCTGTCTCTCTTATTTATGAAGTACAGTAACCTCCACTTCTTCATGTCTCTGAGCTACTCAACCCTTTACTTCTCCTCTTCCCAGATAACTGTAATCATCAACACTTCTACTCCATGGTCCCCCATTCCTGTTTCTTTTATTCATGAAGTACAGTAACCTCCACTTCTTCATATCTCTGAGCTACTCAACCCTTTACTTCTCTTCCTCCCAGATAACTGTGATCATTAACACTTCTACTCCATGGTCCCCCATTCCTGTCTCTCTTATTTATGAAGTACAGTAACCTCCACTTCTTTATGTCTCTGAGCTACTCAACCCTTTACTTCTCTTCCTCCCAGATAACTGTAATCATCAACACTTCTACTCCATGGTCCCCCATTCCTGTATCTCTTATTCATGAAGTACAGTACTCAACCCTTTACTTCTCCTCTTCCCAGATAACTGTAATCATCAACACTTCTACTCCATGGTCCCCCATTCCTGTCTCTCTTATTCATGAAGTAAAGTAACCTCCACTTCTTCATGTCTCTGAGCTACTCAACCCTTTACTTCTCCTCTTCCCAGATAACTGTAATCATTAACACTTCTACTCCATGGTCCCCCATTCCTGTCTCTCTTATTCATGAAGTACAGTAACCTTCAATTCTTCATGTCTCTGAGCTACTCAACCCTTTACTTCTCTTCCTCCCAGATAACTGTAATCATTAACACTTCTACTCCATGGTCCCCCATTCCTGTCTCTCTTATTCATGAAGTACAGTAACCTTAACTTCTTCATGTCTCTGAGCTACTCAACCCTTTACTTCTCTTCCTCCCAGATAACTGTGATCATCAACACTTCTACTCCATGGTCCCCCATTCCTGTCTCTCTTATTCATGAAGTACAGTAACCTTCAATTCTTCATGTCTCTGAGCTACTCAACCCTTTACTTCTCTTCCTCCCAGATAACTGTAATCATTAACACTTCTACTCCATGGTCCCCCATTCCTGTCTCTCTTATTCATGAAGTACAGTAACCTTAACTTCTTCATGTCTCTGAGCTACTCAACCCTTTACTTCTCTTCCTCCCAGATAACTGTGATCATCAACACTTCTACTCCATGGTCCCCCATTCCTGTCTCTCTTATTCATGAAGTACAGTAACCTTCAATTCTTCATGTCTCTGAGCTACTCAACCCTTTACCTCTCGTCTTCCCAGATAACTGTGATCATCAACACTTCTACTCCATGGTCCCCCATTCCTGTCTCTCTTATTCATGAAGTACAGTAACCTTAACTTCTTCATATCTCTGAGCTACTCAACCCTTTACTTCTCTTCCTCCCAGATTACTGTGATCATTAACACTTCTACTCCATGGTCCCCCATTCCTGTCTCTCTTATTCATGAAGTACAGTAACCTTCAATTCTTCATGTCTCTGAGCTACTCAACCCTTTACTTCTCTTCCTCCCAGATAACTGTAATCATTAACACTTCTACTCCATGGTCCCCCATTCCTGTCTCTCTTATTCATGAAGTACAGTAACCTTAACTTCTTCATGTCTCTGAGCTACTCAACCCTTTACCTCTCGTCTTCCCAGATAACTGTGATCATCAACACTTCTACTCCATGGTCCCCCATTCCTGTCTCTCTTATTCATGAAGTACAGTAACCTCCACTTCTTCATATCTCTGAGCTACTCAACCCTTTACTTCTCTTCCTCCCAGATAACTGTAATCATTAACACTTCTACTCCATGGTCCCCCATTCCTGTCTCTCTTATTCATGAAGTACAGTAACCTTAACTTCTTCATATCTCTGAGCTACTCAACCCTTTACTTCTCTTCCTCCCAGATTACTGTGATCATTAACACTTCTACTCCATGGTCCCCCATTCCTGTCTCTCTTATTCATGAAGTACAGTAACCTTCAATTCTTCATGTCTCTGAGCTACTCAACCCTTTACTTCTCTTCCTCCCAGATAACTGTAATCATTAACACTTCTACTCCATGGTCCCCCATTCCTGTCTCTCTTATTCATGAAGTACAGTAACCTTAACTTCTTCATGTCTCTGAGCTACTCAACCCTTTACTTCTCTTCCTCCCAGATAACTGTGATCATCAACACTTCTACTCCATGGTCCCCCATTCCTGTCTCTCTTATTCATGAAGTACAGTAACCTTCAATTCTTCATGTCTCTGAGCTACTCAACCCTTTACCTCTCGTCTTCCCAGATAACTGTGATCATCAACACTTCTACTCCATGGTCCCCCATTCCTGTCTCTCTTATTCATGAAGTACAGTAACCTTAACTTCTTCATATCTCTGAGCTACTCAACCCTTTACTTCTCTTCCTCCCAGATTACTGTGATCATTAACACTTCTACTCCATGGTCCCCCATTCCTGTCTCTCTTATTCATGAAGTACAGTAACCTCCACTTCTTCATATCTCTGAGCTACTCAACCCTTTACCTCTCGTCTTCCCAGATAACTGTAATCATCAACACTTCTACTCCATGGTCCCCCATTCCTGTCTCTCTTATTCATGAAGTACAGTAACCTTAACTTCTTCATATCTCTGAGCTACTCAACCCTTTACCTCTCGTCTTCCCAGATAACTGTGATCATTAACACTTCTACTCCATGGTCCCCCATTCCTGTCTCTCTTATTCATGAAGTACAGTAACCTCCACTTCTTCATATCTCTGAGCTACTCAACCCTTTACCTCTCGTCTTCCCAGATTACTGTGATCATTAACACTTCTACTCCATGGTCCCCCATTCCTGTCTCTCTTATTCATGAAGTACAGTAACCTCCACTTCTTCATATCTCTGAGCTACTCAACCCTTTACCTCTCGTCTTCCCAGATAACTGTAATCATCAACACTTCTACTCCATGGTCCCCCATTCCTGTCTCTCTTATTCATGAAGTACAGTAACCTCCACTTCTTCATATCTCTGAGCTACTCAACCCTTTACCTCTCGTCTTCCCAGATAACTGTGATCATTAACACTTCTACTCCATGGTCCCCCATTCCTGTCTCTCTTATTCATGAAGTACAGTAACCTTAACTTCTTCATATCTCTGAGCTACTCAACCCTTTACCTCTCGTCTTCCCAGATAACTGTAATCATTAACACTTCTACTCCATGGTCCCCCATTCCTGTCTCTCTTATTCATGAAGTACAGTAACCTCCACTTCTTCATATCTCTGAGCTACTCAACCCTTTACCTCTCGTCTTCCCAGATAACTGTGATCATTAACACTTCTACTCCATGGTCCCCCATTCCTGTCTCTCTTATTCATGAAGTACAGTAACCTCCACTTCTTCATATCTCTGAGCTACTCAACCCTTTACTTCTCGTCTTCCCAGATAACTGTGATCATTAACACTTCTACTCCATGGTCCCCCATTCCTGTCTCTATTATTCATGAAGTACAGTAACCTTCAATTCTTCATGTCTCTGAGCTACTCAACCCTTTACCTCTCGTCTTCCCAGATAACTGTAATCATTAACACTTCTACTCCATGGTCCCCCATTCCTGTCTCTCTTATTCATGAAGTACAGTAACCTCCACTTCTTCATATCTCTGAGCTACTCAACCCTTTACCTCTCGTCTTCCCAGATAACTGTAATCATCAACACTTCTACTCCATGGTCCCCCATTCCTGTCTCTCTTATTCATGAAGTACAGTAACCTCCACTTCTTCATATCTCTGAGATACTCAACCCTTTACTTCTCTTCCTCTCAGATAACTGTGATCATTAACACTTCTACTCCATGGTCCCCCATTCCTGTCTCTCTTATTCATGAAGTACAGTAACCTTCAATTCTTCATGTCTCTGAGCTACTCAACCCTTTACCTCTCGTCTTCCCAGATAACTGTAATCATCAACACTTCTACTCCATGGTCCCCCATTCCTGTCTCTCTTATTCATGAAGTACAGTAACCTTAACTTCTTCATGTCTCTGAGCTACTCAACCCTTTACCTCTCGTCTTCCCAGATAACTGTAATCATTAACACTTCTACTCCATGGTCCCCCATTCCTGTCTCTCTTATTCATGAAGTACAGTAACCTTCAATTCTTCATGTCTCTGAGCTACTCAACCCTTTACCTCTCGTCTTCCCAGATAACTGTAATCATTAACACTTCTACTCCATGGTCCCCCATTCCTGTCTCTCTTATTCATGAAGTACAGTAACCTTCAATTCTTCATGTCTCTGAGCTACTCAACCCTTTACTTCTCTTCCTCCCAGATAACTGTAATCATTAACACTTCTACTCCATGGTCCCCCATTCCTGTCTCTCTTATTCATGAAGTACAGTAACCTTCAATTCTTCATGTCTCTGAGCTACTCAACCCTTTACTTCTCTTCCTCCCAGATAACTGTAATCATTAACACTTCTACTCCATGGTCCCCCATTCCTGTCTCTCTTATTCATGAAGTACAGTAACCTTCAATTCTTCATGTCTCTGAGCTACTCAACCCTTTACTTCTCTTCCTCCCAGATAACTGTAATCATTAACACTTCTACTCCATGGTCCCCCATTCCTGTCTCTCTTATTCATGAAGTACAGTAACCTTCAATTCTTCATGTCTCTGAGCTACTCAACCCTTTACTTCTCTTCCTCCCAGATAACTGTAATCATTAACACTTCTACTCCATGGTCCCCTATTCCTGTCTCTCTTATTCATGAAGTACAGTAACCTTCAATTCTTCATGTCTCTGAGCTACTCAACCCTTTACCTCTCGTCTTCCCAGATAACTGTAATCATTAACACTTCTACTCCATGGTCCCCCATTCCTGTCTCTCTTATTCATGAAGTACAGTAACCTTCAATTCTTCATGTCTCTGAGCTACTCAACCCTTTACCTCTCGTCTTCCCAGATAACTGTAATCATCAACACTTCTACTCCATGGTCCCCCATTCCTGTCTCTCTTATTCATGAAGTACAGTAACCTTCAATTCTTCATGTCTCTGAGCTACTCAACCCTTTACCTCTCGTCTTCCCAGATAACTGTAATCATTAACACTTCTACTCCATGGTCCCCCATTCCTGTCTCTCTTATTCATGAAGTACAGTAACCTTCAATTCTTCATGTCTCTGAGCTACTCAACCCTTTACCTCTCGTCTTCCCAGATAACTGTAATCATCAACACTTCTATTCCATGGTCCCCTATTCCTGTCTCTCTTATTCATGAAGTACAGTAACCTTCAATTCTTCATGTCTCTGAGCTACTCAACCCTTTACCTCTCGTCTTCCCAGATAACTGTAATCATTAACACTTCTACTCCATGGTCCCCCATTCCTGTCTCTCTTATTCATGAAGTACAGTAACCTTCAATTCTTCATGTCTCTGAGCTACTCAACCCTTTACCTCTCGTCTTCCCAGATAACTGTAATCATCAACACTTCTACTCCATGGTCCCCCATTCCTGTCTCTCTTATTCATGAAGTACAGTAACCTTCAATTCTTCATGTCTCTGAGCTACTCAACCCTTCACCTCTCGTCTTCCCAGATAACTGTAATCATCATTACTTCTAATCCATGGTCCCCCATTCCTGTCTCTCTTATTCATGAAGTACAGTAACCTTCAATTCTTCATGTCTCTGAGCTACTCAACCCTTTACCTCTCGTCTTCCCAGATAACTGTAATCATTAACACTTCTACTCCATGGTCCCCCATTCCTGTCTCTCTTATTCATGAAGTACAGTAACCTTCAATTCTTCATGTCTCTGAGCTACTCAACCCTTTACCTCTCGTCTTCCCAGATAACTGTAATCATTAACACTTCTACTCCATGGTCCCCTATTCCTGTCTCTCTTATTCATGAAGTACAGTAACCTTCAATTCTTCATGTCTCTGAGCTACTCAACCCTTTACCTCTCGTCTTCCCAGATAACTGTAATCATCAACACTTCTACTCCATGGTCCCCCATTCCTGTCTCTCTTATTCATGAAGTACAGTAACCTTCAATTCTTCATGTCTCTGAGCTACTCAACCCTTTACTTCTCTTCCTCCCAGATAACTGTGATCATCAACACTTCTACTCCATGGTCCCCCATTCCTGTCTCTCTTATTCATGAAGTACAGTAACCTTAACTTCTTCATGTCTCTGAGCTACTCAACCCTTTACTTCTCTTCCTCCCAGATAACTGTGATCATCAACACTTCTACTCCATGGTCCCCCATTCCTGTCTCTCTTATTCATGAAGTACAGTAACCTTAACTTCTTCATGTCTCTGAGCTACTCAACCCTTTACCTCTCGTCTTCCCAGATAACTGTAATCATTAACACTTCTACTCCATGGTCCCCCATTCCTGTCTCTCTTATTCATGAAGTACAGTAACCTTAACTTCTTCATGTCTCTGAGCTACTCAACCCTTTACTTCTCTTCCTCCCAGATAACTGTGATCATCAACACTTCTACTCCATGGTCCCCCATTCCTGTCTCTCTTATTCATGAAGTACAGTAACCTTCAATTCTTCATGTCTCTGAGCTACTCAACCCTTTACTTCTCTTCCTCCCAGATAACTGTAATCATTAACACTTCTACTCCATGGTCCCCCATTCCTGTCTCTCTTATTCATGAAGTACAGTAACCTTAACTTCTTCATGTCTCTGAGCTACTCAACCCTTCACCTCTCGTCTTCCCAGATAACTGTAATCATCATTACTTCTAATCCATGGTCCCCCATTCCTGTCTCTCTTATTCATGAAGAAAAGTACTCAACCCTTTACTTCTCCTCTTCTCAGATAACTGTAATCATCAACACTTCTACTCCATGGTCCCCCATTCCTGTCTCTCTTTTTTATGAAGTACAGCAACCTTCAATTCTTCGTATCTCAACGCATCATTCCAGTCTCAGAACTGAAGAGAAAAGAGCTTGCAAGAAAAGCGACGACTTCGAGTCCCTGCTATACACGCTGTTGACTTGCTCCGGACTGAATACATTTTGTGGGTCCCGGGCAAACGTCTACTCGCAAAAGAGACACCTCGTGAGTTTTTATTTCCCAGTTTAAAATAAAAAAGGCGATGCAATTTTACCATGAATCTTTTTTTAGCCTGCTCATCCGGAACTATATCTTGGCAGAACTACATGGCTTCTCTCAATGTTCCTTCCTATCCAACACCAGATGGATGAAAAAATTCATTTTTAGTTTCTTTTCCTCACTCCTTGAACACGTTTCACACCACAATTAACAACATTGCAGCCGCCAGACGTCGCCGCTCGCTCCCCTCGACGCCCACACTCTTATACGCCCTCCGACGCTTACTCATCGTTCGCCACTTTGGTGTACACAGGTAGGCGGCTGACTGGTGTTCCGGTCGGCGCGGGTTCGACCCCTTGCCCGGCAACGTGCGCATTTGCGTGATCATCAACGCAAGTGCAATAAAGTCCGGGTAAAGAAATGATCATAGAGTTGGGATTTCAGTGTCATTGTTCGACAGAAGTCCTCAGTGGTGATCGAATATTTTTGCACCCTTGTCCCCATATTCTTGTCTCTTCTATACATGTAGTACAGTAACCTTCACTTCTCCTTATCTCTGAGCCACTCAAGTTCTTATTTCTCGTCTTCCCAAATAACTGTAATCATCAACACTTCTACTCCATGGTCCCCCATTCCTGTCTCTCTTATTCATGAAGTACAGTAACCTTAACTTCTTTATATCTCTGAGCTACTCAACCCTTTACTTCTCCTCCTCCCAGGAAACTGTAATCATCAACACTTCTACTCCATGGTCCCCCATTCCTGTTTCTCTTATTCATGAAGTACAGTAACCTTAACTTCTTCATATCTCTGAGCTACTCAACCCTTTACTTCTCTTCCTCCCAGATTACTGTGATCATTAACACTTCTACTCCATGGTCCCCCATTCCTGTCTCTCTTATTCATGAAGTACAGTAACCTTAACTTCTTCATATCTCTGAGCTACTCAACCCTTTACTTCTCTTCCTCCCAGATAACTGTGATCATTAACACTTCTACTCCATGGTCCCCCATTCCTGTCTCTCTTATTCATGAAGTACAGTAACCTCCAATTCTTCATGTCTCTGAGCTACTCAATCCTTTACTTCTCCTCCTCCCAGATAACTGTGATCATTAACACTTCTACTCCATGGTCCCCCATTCCTGTCTCTCTTATTCATGAAGTACAGTAACCTCCAATTCTTCATATCTCTGAGCTACTCAACCCTTTACTTCTCCTCCTCCCAGATAACTGTGATCATTAACACTTCTACTCCATGGTCCCCCATTCCTGTCTCTCTTATTCATGAAGTACAGTAACCTCCAATTCTTCATATCTCTGAGCTACTCAACCCTTTACTTCTCCTCCTCCCAGATAACTGTGATCATTAACACTTCTACTCCATGGTCCCCCATTCCTGTCTCTCTTATTCATGAAGTACAGTAACCTTAATTTCTTCATATCTCTGAGCTACTCAACCCTTTACTTCTCCTCCTCCCAGATAACTGTGATCATTAACACTTCTACTCCATGGTCCCCCATTCCTGTCTCTCTTATTCATGAAGTACAGTAACCTCCAATTCTTCATATCTCTGAGCTACTCAATCCTTTACTTCTCCTCCTCCCAGATAACTGTGATCATTAACACTTCTACTCCATGGTCCCCCATTCCTGTCTCTCTTATTCATGAAGTACAGTAACCTCCAATTCTTCATATCTCTGAGCTACTCAACCCTTTACTTCTCCTCCTCCCAGATTACTGTGATCATTAACACTTCTACTCCATGGTCCCCCATTCCTGTCTCTCTTATTCATGAAGTACAGTAACCTTAATTTCTTCATATCTCTGAGCTACTCAACCCTTTACTTCTCTTCCTCCCAGATAACTGTGATCATCAACACTTCTACTCCATGGTCTCCCATTCCTGTCTCTCTTATTCATGAAGTACAGTAGCCTTAACTTCTTTATATCTCTGAGCTACTCAACCCTTTACTTCTCTTCCTCCCAGATAACTGTAATCATCAACACTTCTACTCCATGGTCCCCCATTCCTGTCTCTCTTATTCATGAAGTACAGTAGCCTTAACTTCTTTATATCTCTGAGCTACTCAACCCTTTACTTCTCTTCCTCCCAGATAACTGTGATCATCAACACTTCTACTCCATGGTCTCCCATTCCTGTCTCTCTTATTCATGAAGTACAGTAACCTCCAATTCTTCATGTCTCTGAGCTACTCAACCCTTTACTTCTCTTCCTCCCAGATAACTGTAATCATCAACACTTCTACTCCATGGTCCCCCATTCCTGTCTCTCTTATTCATGAAGTACAGTAACCTCCAATTCTTCATGTCTCTGAGCTACTCAACCCTTTACTTCTCTTCCTCCCAGATAACTGTGATCATCAACACTTCTACTCCATGGTCTCCCATTCCTGTCTCTCTTATTCATGAAGTACAGTAGCCTTAACTTCTTTATATCTCTGAGCTACTCAACCCTTTACTTCTCCTCCTCCCAGATAACTGTAATCATCAACACTTCTACTCCATGGTCCCCCATTCCTGTCTCTCATATTCATGAAGTACAGTAACCTCCACTTCTTTATATCTCTGAGCTACTCAACCCTTTACTTCTCCTCCTCCCAGATAACTGTAATCATCATTACTTCTACTCCATGGTCCCCCATTCCTGTCTCTCTTATTCATGAAGAAAAGTACTCAACCCTTTACTTCTCCTCTTCTCAGATAACTGTAATCATCAACACTTCTACTCCATGGTCCCCCATTCCTGTCTCTCTTATTCATGAAGTACAGTAACCTTAACTTCTTTATATCTCTGAGCTACTCAACCCTTTACTTCTCCTCCTCCCAGATAACTGTAATCATCATTACTTCTACTCCATGGTCCCCCATTCCTGTCTCTCTTATTCATGAAGAAAAGTACTCAACCCTTTACTTCTCCTCTTCTCAGATAACTGTAATCATCAACACTTCTACTCCATGGTCCCCCATTCCTGTCTCTCTTATTCATGAAGTACAGTAACCTTAACTTCTTTATATCTCTGAGCTACTCAACCCTTTACTTCTCCTCCTCCCAGATAACTGTAATCATCATTACTTCTACTCCATGGTCCCCCATTCCTGTCTCTCTTATTCATGAAGTACAGCAACCTTCAATTCTTCATGTCTCTGAGCTACTCAACCCTTTACTTCTCTTCCTCCCAGATAACTGTAATCATCAACACTTCTACTCCATGGTCCCCCATTCCTGTCTCTCTTATTCATGAAGTACAGTAACCTCCAATTCTTCATGTCTCTGAGCTACTCAACCCTTTACTTCTCTACCTCCCAGATTACTGTGATCATTAACACTTCTACTCCATGGTCCCCCATTCCTGTCTCTCTTATTCATGAAGTACAGTAACCTTAACTTCTTCATATCTCTGAGCTACTCAACCCTTTACTTCTCTTCCTCCCAGATAACTGTGATCATCAACACTTCTACTCCATGGTCCCCCATTCCTGTCTCTCTTTTTTATGAAATACAGCAACCTTCAATTCTTCGTATCTCAACGCATCATTCCAGTCTCAAAACTGAGGAGAAAAGAGCTTACAAGAAAAGCGACGACTTCGAGTCCCTGCTATACACGCTGTTGACTTGCTCCGGACTGAGCCCATTTTGTGGGTCCCGGGCGAACGTCTACTCGCAAAAGAGACACCTTGTGAGTTTTTATTTCCCAGTTTAAAATAAAAAAAGCGATGAAATTTTACCATGAATCTTTTTTTAGCATGCTCATCCGGAACAATATCTTGGCAGAACTACATGGCTTCTCTCAATGTTCCTTCCTATCCAACACCAGATGGATGAAAAAATTCATTTTTAGTTTCTTTTCCTCACTCCTTGAACACGTTTCACACCACAATTAGCAACATTGCAGCCGCCAGACGTCGCCGCTCGCTCCCCTCGACGCCCACACTCTTATACGCCCTCCGACGCTTACTCATCGTTCGCCACTTTGGTGTACACGGGTAGGCGGCTGACTGGTGTTCCGGTCGGCGCGGGTTCGACCCCTTGCCCGGCAACGTGCGCATTTGCGTGATCATCAACGCAAGTGCAATAAAGTCCGGGTAAAGAAATGATCATAGAGTTGGGATTTCAGTGTCATTGTTCGACAGAAGTCCTCAGTGGTGATCGAATATTTTTGCACCCTTGTCCCCATATTCTTGTCTCTTCTATACATGTAGTACAGTAACCTTCACTTCTCCTTATCTCTGAGCCACTCAAGTTCTTATTTCTCGTCTTCCCAAATAACTGTAATCATCAACACTTCTACTCCATGGTCCCCCATTCCTGTCTCTCTTATTCATGAAGTACAGTAACCTTAACTTCTTTATATCTCTGAGCTACTCAACCCTTCACTTCTCCTCCTCCCAGATAACTGTAATCATCATTACTTCTAATCCATGGTCCCCCATTCCTATCTCTCTTATTCATGAAGTACAGTAACCTTAACTTCTTCATATCTCTGAGCTACTCAACCCTTTACTTCTCTTCCTCCCAGATAACTGTAATCATTAACACTTCTACTCCATGGTCCCCCATTCCTGTTTCTCTTATTCATGAAGTACAGTAACCTTAACTTCTTCATATCTCTGAGCTACTCAACCCTTTACTTCTCTTCCTCCCAGATAACTGTGATCATTAACACTTCTACTCCATGGTCCCCCATTCCTGTCTCTCTTATTCATGAAGTACAGTAACCTCCAATTCTTCATGTCTCTGAGCTACTCAACCCTTTACTTCTCTTCCTCCCAGATAACTGTGATCATTAACACTTCTACTCCATGGTCCCCCATTCCTGTCTCTCTTATTCATGAAGTACAGTAACCTCCAATTCTTCATGTCTCTGAGCTACTCAACCCTTTACTTCTCTTCCTCCCAGATAACTGTGATCATCAACACTTCTACTCCATGGTCTCCCATTCCTGTCTCTTTTATTCATGAAGAAAAGTACTCAACCCTTTACTTCTCCTCTTCTCAGATAACTGTAATCATCAACACTTCTACTCCATGGTCCCCCATTCCTGTCTCTCTTATTCATGAAGTACAGTAACCTTAACTTCTTTATATCTCTGAGCTACTCAACCCTTTACTTCTCCTCCTCCCAGATAACTGTAATCATCATTACTTCTACTCCATGGTCCCCCATTCCTGTCTCTCTTATTCATGAAGAAAAGTACTCAACCCTTTACTTCTCCTCTTCTCAGATAACTGTAATCATCAACACTTCTACTCCATGGTC
Organism: Caenorhabditis sinica; assembly: GCA_963932045.1. Classification (NCBI taxonomy): domain Eukaryota; kingdom Metazoa; phylum Nematoda; class Chromadorea; order Rhabditida; family Rhabditidae; genus Caenorhabditis; species Caenorhabditis sinica. Next base: position 29,642,383 of record OZ009938.1, read on the forward strand.
CCCCATTCCTGTCTCTCTTATTCATGAAGAAAAGTACTCAACCCTTTACTTCTCTTCCTCCCAGATAACTGTGATCATTAACACTTCTACTCCATGGTCCCCCATTCCTGTCTCTCTTATTCATGAAGTACAGTAACCTCCACTTCTTCATATATCTGAGGTAGTCAACCCTTCACTTCTCTTCCTCCCAGATAACTGTGATCATCAACACTTCTACTCCATGGTCCCCCATTCCTGTCTCTCTTATTCATGAAGTACAGTAACCTCCACTTCTTCATATATCTGAGGTAGTCAACCCTTCACTTCTCTTCCTCCCAGATAACTGTGATCATCAACACTTCTACTCCATGGTCCCCCATTCCTGTCTCTCTTATTCATGAAGTACAGTAACCTCCACTTCTTCATATTTCTGAGCTACTCAACCCTTCACTTCTCTTCCTCCCAGATAACTGTGATCATCAACACTTCTACTCCATGGTCCCCCATTCCTGTCTCTCTTATTCATGAAGTACAGTAACCTCCACTTCTTCATATCTCTGAGCTACTCAACCCTTTACTTCTCTTCCTCCCAGATAACTGTGATCATCAACACTTCTACTCCATGGTCCCCCATTCCTGTCTCTCTTATTCATGAAGTACAGTAACCTCCACTTCTTCATATTTCTGAGCTACTCAACCCTTTACTTCTCTTCCTCCCAGATAACTGTGATCATCAACACTTCTACTCCATGGTCCCCCATTCCTGTCTCTCTTATTCATGAAGTACAGTAACCTCCACTTCTTCATATATCTGAGGTAGTCAACCCTTCACTTCTCTTCCTCCCAGATAACTGTGATCATCAACACTTCTACTCCATGGTCCCCCATTCCTGTCTCTCTTTTTCATGAAGTACAGTAACCTCCACTTCTTCATATCTCTGAGGTAGTCAACCCTTTACTTCTCCTCCTCCCAGATAACTGTAATCATCAACACTTCTACTTCCTGGTCTCCCATTTCTGTCTCTCTTATTCATGAAGTACAGTAACCTTCAATTCTTCGTATCTCAACGCATCATTCCAATCTCAGAACTGAAAAGAAAAGAGCGTACAAGAAAAGCGACAACTTCGAGTCCCTGCTATACATGCTGTTGACTTGTTCCGGATTGAATGCATTTTGTGGCTCCCGGGCAAACGTCTACTCGCTGAAGTGACACCTCGTGAGTTTTTATTTCCCAGTTTCAAATTAAAAAGACGATGCAATTTTAGCATGAATCTTTTTTTAGCATGCTCATCCGGAACAATATCTTGGCAGAACTCCATGGCTTCTCTCAATTTTCCTTTCCATCCAACACCAGATGGATGAGAAAATTCATTTTTAGTTTCTTTTCCTTACTCCTTGAACACGTTTCACACCACAATTAAGAACATTGCAGCCGCCAGAAGTCGCCGTTCGCTCCCGTTCACGCCCACACTCTTATACGCCCTCCGACTCTTACTCAACGTTCGCCACTTTGATGTACACGGGTAGGCGGCTGACTGGTGATCCGGTCGCCGCTGGTTCGACCCCTTGCCCGGCAACGTGCGCATTTGTGTAATCATCAACGCAAGTGCAATAAAGTCCGGGTAAAGAAATGATCATATAGTTGGGATTTCAGTGTCATTGTTCGACAGAAGTCCTCAGTGGTGATCGAATATTTTTGTTCTCTTGTCCCAATATTCTTGTCTCTTTCGTACATGTAGTTCAGTAACCTCCATTTTTTCATATCTCTATGCTATTCAACCATTTACTTCTCCTCCTCCCAGATTTTTGTAATCATCAACACTTCTACTTCCTGGTCCCCCATTCCTGTCTCTCTTATTCATGGAGTTTAGTAACCTCCACTTTTTCATATCTCTGAGGTAGTCAACCCTTTACTTTTCCACTTCCCAGATAACTGTAATCATCAACACTTTTACTTCCTGGTCCCCCATTCCTGTCTTTATTATTCATGAAGTACAGTAACCTCATATTCATCTCGATGTTGATTGATTTTTGGAATTATTTGAAAATATGAAAAATTTGAAGCTCGAGAACATTGAAAAACTATCATCACAGCACAGTAAAACACACTTATAAATACCCGTGTCATTTTTAGAAGTAAAGAAATCCAGAGAGATTTAAGGGATTAGAAAACGTGCCTAAGTGTCTAGACATGTCTTCGGTTATTGGAATCTAGAAGTTTTCTTTAGAACTTGTCGAATTAAATGATGGGGATATACATTTTCTAAACGCCTGCCAGAGCACAACCGTTCTTTCTCTTCTGCTCTTTCTATTCCTTTTCTGTTCTTTCAATTGTTGAAATGTAACAAAACAGGTGACATCAATTGAACAGTCCATAACACAACGCCGGGGCCAATTTCAAAGTCCATGTGTCTGCGTCTCTCATACGTACGTACCCTCTAGCACACAGTGTATCAATGGAGCGCGATTGCACACACTTAGGGTGCAACATTTGTGTGGGCGCAGAGGGTCACTCCACGTTGCGTGCACTTGTTTGGTATCTCTTTCCGTTCATTTTTGCAAAGTGTGTTTGTTTTTCTTTCTTTTTCGAGGCGACTAGTTTTAGCATTTTTCTTCCTTTTGGCCGGTATATTGTTTCGGTTTCTGATTAGAGGATCTGGGAATTCCGGGAAACTGCGTTTTTGCTAGCTTGATGTTTCTAGATCTTTTGAATTCTGTAAGACTCACGAGGCTCAATCCCGTAGTTTCAAAATGACTGATAAACTCGAGCTAAATTGTTGGTAGATTTTTTGTTTTTTTCTCTTTTTGTTAGCCACTAAACTTGATCTTCTTAGCTTTTCTGTCTCTTCTTCTGTGCTCTCGATTGTCAAATTACGATCATTTTTTCAGGGTACTGTTCACACCACTTGGACGTCTACACCAGTGGATCGTGGACCAGCGACGTGTGGACAAGGAAAGGTGAGTTTTGGATTGTTTCATGGATAGTGGACATACTAACAAGTAAGTTCCTTGAGGTTGCAGTTTGAACTTTTTCTGAAACTTTGGCCCAAGGTACTTTCGACTATGTTGATCTCGATTCCAAAATAAAACCTGGCTAATATATTTTTTTAAAGCGAGTTATGAGCCGTCAAAGTGGCTCCAAGAGCTCTTTAGTGGTAACTTTGAAGACGATTATCTCAGCTTCTAGACACTTCTAGAAGGTCTCAGTTACACTGAAATACTTCAAATTGATTGTGGGATCATATTCTGCAAATAACTCAAAAAAAATTTCCTGACCCAAAACTTCGAAATTTTGCCACTATTTGGGTGCAGAATTTTTCGACCGATTTGGCCTGGGAAAAATTATTCCGAAAATGAGGCTGATTTCAACTGGAAACACTTTATATTTTTTGACACCTTCGTCTAATTTTTTTATGATTTGATGAGTTTTTGGTTGTTCTAGGATCTTTTGTATCGATAAAATCATAAGGCCATATTTCGGTATCATTTGAGCTAGGAACAAAGTATTCGTTAGTCGAAATGTTTCATAAAATATGTAAAAGTATGATTTAAACACATATGAATAGTTTCCAGTTGAAATCAGCATCATTTCGGAATAATTTTTCCCAGGCCAAATCGGTCGAAAAATTCTGCACCCAAATGGTGGCAAAATTTCGAAGTTTTGGGTCAGGAAAATTTTTTTGAGTTATTTGCAGAATATGATTCCACAATCAATTTGAAGTATTTCAGTGTAACTGAGACCTTTTAGAAGTGTCTAGAAGCTGAGATAATCGTCTTCAAAGATACCTCTAAAGAGCTCTTGGAGCCACTTTGACGGCTCATAACTCGCTTAAAAAAAATATTAGCCAGGTTTTATTTTGGAATCGAGATCTACATAGTCGAAAGTACCTTGGGCCAAAGTTTCAGAAAAAGTTCAAACTGCAACCTCAAGGAACTTACTTGTAAGAGAGCCTAAGAGTTTTCGAGGTTTCCGATCTCGGAAGTTTCACATGGCTTTTTACAATGTCCCTAGCCTTTTGGATAACTTTCACATCGATTTTCAATCAATTTTCATTTCAGATTACGACGAATCTCGTCAAGATGGTCTGGGTCGAATGGATGGCGGAGGACAAGAGGACGGAGGTCAATCGAGTCGATCGAGGTCAATCAAGTCGATGGTGGGCAGCGAGGGCTGGTGGCAAAGGATCGCGAGACGAGTTGGATGAGTTCGATCGTCGTGGGTGGATCGAAGGAGCAGAGGAACAAGATGGCCAGAGCCGAGCTGAGAGCCGAATGGTCCGTGGAAGGAGCTAGTCGTGTCGAGGAGGGACAAAAAAATGGTACGTTTTTTGATTGAGATACCTATGAGCAAGAGCACACGCCCAAAGCAATACACCACACAATACGACAACCTAGGGAATTCATCCGAGTGACTATTAGAGTGACCTCCACCCGCAGGGCGTGTTAGTGATGTCTTATGCATGATACATAGAGCTAGTTAGAAAGCACACATGGCATACAATCTAGGGAATTCATCCGAGTGACTATTAGAGTGACCTCCCCCGAATGGAGTGTTAGTGATGTCTTATGCATGAAACATAGAGCCACTAGAAAAGGAGCACAATGTATACAACCTAGGGAATTCATCCGAGTGACTATTAGAGTGACCTCCCCCGCAGGGCGTGTTAGTGATGTCTTACACATAATGTATAGAATCGTGCGTGCTGTTCTTGCCATAGCCATAAGTCTCTCTCAACCCCCCCCAACTTTCAGTACTCAAATGATTTTTTATTTTCAGATCGTTTTGGTTCCAACTCCTTAGCTCAGCAACCGCTGGAATTCTGAGTTGTCGCTTCTCAAGTCATGCTCCGCGTATGCCTTCTCGAAGCTTAGTGACAGTTGCCCATTTAGAGTACTGTAGTCTGAGACTATGGGTTGAGAAAAGTAGCGGAATTAGGTTGAAAGCATGATCTGGGAAGGCGAAAAAGGCGTGTTTTGGAAACATAAGAGGTGTGAGCAAGGGGTGGTGTTTTGAATGTACGTGCTGTTGAATAAATGATGTTGACTCTGAAAATATGAAAGCGAAGAATGGTTTGAAATTATGGTGTTATCATCACGGTTTATCACCTCGAATTAAAGCTTAGAAATGTTTAAGAGTGTTAGGATAGGCCTGTTATGTCGTTTTCTCAATTTTCTCTCGGTTTCTTCAGTAGTTGGTACTCTGCGAGTTCGGGGCTAAGGGGGTATAGCTGTTGCTTGCCTTTCGCCAACCTCCTTATCAATGAAAATTGAAAAGTGACAAACCTATTGAGCCAGGAAAAATTGGGGAATAAGTGTCAGACAGCTCCCTCGTTTCGGATGTTGTTTTCGATGTCTATCCGCGTGCTAGTGAGCGAGGACGAATGGGTAAAACCATTCTTTCACCTTTTGTTGGTACCGATCAACCCGAAAGGGTTGTGAGGATAATTGGGGTGTCGCCTTTCGCCGACCCTCTTCTTTAAGGGGAGGTAGCTGACTAGCTCGCAAATGGGTAGCTCAGAAAAATCGTGCCAATACCTCGGATTATGAGTCTCTGTTAGTTTTCGTCTGGGTTCGTGAAAATTCTGTTAACCTTCTCTTCTGAGAATAAGAACCATTTAGTGCTACAGGCTTTAGGATGTCCTGTGCTAGCCTCCTGTCGTTGCGTTGACCCCCTCGATGTACAAATGTCCTCTTGGGGTAGCAGGCCTTGGGATGTCTGGTGCTTACCTCTTATCGTATTAGTTACAAGAATCGGTTTATTGTCTCCCTCAACGAAACGATCTGCCGGCCTGAGTAAGTGAGAACGGGTAACTACTGAATTCAATATGGAACTGTGGGCATGATATGATTATTCGCAGGCTGTCTCCTTATAGCTCGAAGAAGTCTTATCGAAGGAATATTGTGTATTATTGTGTTTTTTGTATTAATAAAGTACCTCTACCATATCTAGTACCATCGTTTCCGATGATTCCTCGTTGTACAAATACTACGTAGTTTGGAATAGCTCGAGAAAAATACATCAGGATTTTTTCATAGACATCTTTATTGGACAAAAAAAAATCCTCCTTTCAGATAACTGCAATCATCAACATTTCTACTCCATCGTCCCCCAATTCCTGTCTCTCCTATTTATGGAGTACAGTAACCTTCACTTCTTCATATCTCTGAGCTACTCTGAAAGTTGATGAGTGGGGACCAGGGAGTGGTAGTGTTGATGATTTCAGTTATTTGGGACGAGGAGAAATAAGAATTTGAGTAGCTCAGAGATATGAAGAAAAGAAAGTTACTTTTTCCTGTCTCTCTTCCCCCAAAAGTTAACTCATTACATGACGAAAGCAAGTCCGAGTCCGAGAAGAATGAGAACGACAAGAGCAAAGGCAACGGCGGTCCTGAAATTGCATTGGATTATTTCAATATCTCTGTTAATCAAACTCACATGACAATCTTCCATGCACTCAATCCTTTGCTCGACTTCTTCTCGTTCTTGTTTCCCTGATCTGTCGCATTATCCACTTTCAACACTACAATCTTCTCTTTCTATGTGTTTCGCAAGGTGAGATCCATGGTGAGTGAAGTAGACTGAGTGGATTGCACAGGCAGAGACTTCTCAAGAACCCTATAAGATTTTAACTCTGTATTCCTGTCTTTTTCTGCTGAAAACTCTTCTAGAAAAAATATAAATATAAAGGGTTTTCACGCTTTTAATCCAAAGAATTGAGATTACCAAAAAAGTTAATGAGCTTGATGTGACATTAATCAAGCTTTGAGTTGATTTAAATTTTATTGGAGCATTTCAGTAAACGTTATTATTTCTCTTCATTCCAGATCACTGCAATCATCAACCCTCCCACTCCGTGGTCCCGCAATTCCTGTCTCTCTTATTCATGAAGTACTGTAACCTTCACTTCTTCATCTCTCTGAGCTACTCTCATCATTATTTCTCCTCTTCCCAGATAACTGTATATCTCTGAAGAGAGGGGGAGAAAGGAAACATGGAACACATTCTGAGAATAACGGGTACAGTAAAATATCTAGAAAAGCGCAATATGAACATTCTAGGAAAATTAGAAAATTTCGCGTAATCTCCAGAATTATAAACTGCAGTATGATTTCTAGAACTTGAGAGTTTAGTAGGATTGTTCTACTCTAGCACCTGGCTTACCCACCGCGAAGCCGGAAGTACACTTTGCTGTAAAATTGGAAAGAACTTTCCGAAATTCCCGAAAATTAGAAAATTCTTGGGAAAATAGAGTCTTACTACTAGACTGGTATATACCGTTTTTCAGTTCTACTCATAACCGTTCAGGAACACTTTCAAAGTGAAACCTCCCAATTCCAATGTGCTGTCAACAGGTATTCAGTTGTTAACATGTATTCATTCAAAGTGAAACCTCCTATTTCCAATGTGGTGTCGTCATTGTTTAAACCTATTTTACACTTGATTGGAAATGAGATGTCTTTCTGTGAAGGTGTACAAGATTGAAAATATGAAGAAATTATTGGCTCTCCACTTGACAAGACTGATTTCGTTATCGAACAAGGTTCCAATAAAATGAGGATCTGGCAAAACTTTTGTAGAGCTTTGTAGTGACCCATTGCTCAATGGTGAATAGTGTAGCTTTCGTCTAGAACTTTTGTTATTTTTGTGTGAATTTTTGAAAACCCTATCATTCTTCGGTAGATCAAATGTTTATTTAGTCAATCGAGGAGGCGGATTTTAAGAATAATATAATTCAAACTATAAAAGGATTTTGGTGCAAGGAAATACGAAGGAAAAAGATAAGTGGAGAAAAAAAACAGTTAGATACTTTTGGTTACAGGAAAAATAAATAAATAGAGAAGGATTGTAATTTTGGGAAGAGTTAAAAAAAACAAACAAAAAACAGATACCATTGTGTAAGCTTGGAACAATAAAAATGGAACAACAAGGAGTATGAATCAGATAAAGGAAACTCAAGTCAAGTGAATAGAAGCCTTCAGTATCCCATTTCTTACTGCCGCATCTTCATGTCGTTGTAACGCTCGTTGGTGACAACATTGAAGTGAAGGTTCCACATATCACGTTCGCTATAGCGCAGGCAATAGACCACCAGCTTGGTGGAAGAATCCAACTGGAAAATGAAACCAGTGGGGAACTGATCGCACCTGAAATTAAATAGTTGTCCATTTGATACTCTACTGGGATAGTACTAATCTGACCCATAATATCCGATTTGCTCGGAATTATCCCCATGCATAGCTTCGAGCATTCTATGGGTGGTTTGGATTCTTTCTGGCTTTTTAGACTGCAATCGTAGATGAGTCTTTTGTGGTGGCGAGGTAGTGAGCAGGCGGTCTATGATGTTGCGAACCATGGCGTCTGTGAAATCACCAACACTACTGTGGAGTGCAACCATCTTGCATTGAGTTGCCAGCATTGCCTCCTCAATATGCATCGGTGGAGGTGATTCATCGATAGCCTCTTCCTGCTTCACAAATGTCACCATCTTGGAATTCTCAATATGTGGGTGGATGTAGTTTTCAATGTCGATATAGGAATATCCTTCGATAGAAATGCGTTCCAACGGGAAGCTGCGGTCATCGATGATTGGAGCAATGGCATTGAGGACCGCCGATGCATTGTGCTCAATCTCCAGTTTTTGGATTCTGAGAGAAAAGCCGAGAGGGAGTCGATAGGCTCCTGGGTTCTCATGGATCTTCAGCCAACAAACGGATATTCCGACTCTGCCTGCGAACAACTTATCCGCGAGATAGGATAAGGCGTGACGAATTCTTTTCGGCTCTTTTTCCATTTTCTCTTCTCGAATCATGGTTCCATTTTCCCAAACGCTGAATCGGAGCCCGTATTGAACATTTGAAAACACGTCGGCGACATCATTGCTTTCTTGGGCTTCCGCCATATATTCGGCTCTGTCTCTTGTTGCTTCTTCTGCCGCGTTTCTCATCGACCGGTAGTTTCCCATACCCAGAACTGGGATTTTGATGTCGCCTGCTTCGATTATGTCATGCTCAGCGAAATTCGCCACCCCGAATTGGTTGAAGTCATCAGTATAAAAAATTTGCCCAAAATCAAAATCCACGACTTCAAATTTTTCATCTTCACAGTCCACAGTTGTCTCGAGGTGATAGGTGAGGTTGTTCAGTCGGTATGAGCCTCGATCCATTTCCAGGTATTGTATGGCCATGGGCGTTGATTTCTCGGCAGTCCGGAGAGATGGGCAACGTTCAGAAATCTGGATTCTGGAAAAAGAGATTTATGGTTAAGATGATTGAAATTGTTAAAGATCACAAACCTGAGATTCGGGTCCAAGTGTTCAATTATGGATTTGATGCTGCCGTAAGACAGCGGTATAGACACACTCATCTGAAATTGTACTTTGATTATTATAAAAGAAAATTAATAGCATTTTCAACGGATATATGAGATAAAAAAGATTGGAAGAGTTTAAAAGTGAATAAAGATCATTCCTAATGTTTCCAAGTTTTTATTAAATTTGGAAAACAATCGTATATAAAAAATGGACCTGGGAAAGGTCGAGGGAAGCGTACTCAAACATGAAATTGGAAACTTTGACATTTTGAAGGTATGTTCAGATTTATTTCCAGACTATGCATCAACAAACTATTTTTCTGGCATATTAGTTCTGAAAATAGCAAATTTTAACAAAATGTGAATTAGTTTTTGGAGCAAGGTTTGAGCGACAATCATTGAATCCTTAACAAGACAAAAAATGTTAAAAAACAGACGTGAATTTTTCAATGAAAAAGTAAAATTCGAAAAATTCCGATCACTAAAATCTTATACATAAAAATTTAAAAAAATTGTCTTACAATATTCACCTCAAAATGATCTCAAGTTAAACAAAAAAATAGAAAAAAAGGTGCATTATTAAAGCATAACTGAAAAGTTCTTGGTCCTAAAAAATGAAGGAAAAAGGTAAAGCAGACGTTTTCTGAAAATAAATATAGAAACAAGAATATGCGAAACATCGCCTTAGACTATTTACCCAAGAAATCTTCTAAGAAAATACAAAACTTGACCAAAAAAAGGGGGGGGGGGCTTTTTTAAAACATAACCTAAATTTTTCGGTCGTGAAAAATGAAAAAAAAAACAAACAGAAATCGTTCCAAGTAACTGATTTTTCCGAAAATCAATATAGAAACGAGAGTATGCACTACAATGAAGGTGGCAATAGTTGCCGAGATGATTTCTGGTGTCCCATTCTGTCTGCGTCTCTTCTGATTTTTCTCATCTCTCGTTCTCTAGCGCGCTTGTTTCTCTCCTCTTACCCTGTTGTGTGTGGTGTGAGGTCAAACTGACGATCCGAGAGAGAAAAAGGGGCCCACGCACCGAGATTAAATTCTCAGTGTCTTTAAATACAACTAAAAGTGGACGGATTCTCAATATAACAAACAATAAAGTGAAGGGGCAAAGAATGTGGGGGAGAAAAAACAATTATATTAAAAGTGTGGGGGGAAGAAGAGAGATAGATAAACAATACCAGAATGGCTGCGCCATCCTGGCGCGTTTTTAGAAATGAGAAATTTTGCAAAATTTAATAATCTTTCCGTGAACTTGCTTTCCACTGTTTGAAGAGGGAAAATCTACTAATGGAAAGAAATCATCTTGTTTTTTGAGTTGTGACCTCATTTTTCAGAATTTTGCTTCAAAAAATAGACGGGCAATATCCTCGACAAATTCCTGACCTAAACATATAACGTTCATAAAAATCGGTCCAGTAGAAAAAGCGCTAGAGCCGGATCCATGAAATCCGGACAGACAGACCAACGCACACACAGAATTTGCCCTTTAATAGTAGTAAGAATCTGTGGGAATGTGATAAGAATGAGCAAGAAAAGTGACATCATGTCCAAACGGTTCTTAGCTCAAAGTAAAACAAACAAAGTAGTACTTGATTCTCGAGTACAGAAAGAGAATAGGGGAGTAAAGAAAAAGAAGACACGGTTAAAAAAAAAACGATGAAAAGAGCTATTTGGTTAAGATTTTCCACACATTTTTTGGTTAAGATTTTCCATAATAATATTCCAGGTGGAACAACTTTCAAGTAGTGAGGGAGAATCATGCGGAGACTTATAATTTGCCGCATGGCACTGGTAAGTAGCGAAATTCACTTGTCATACTTGAAGTATGACATGTCATTCTTCCAGGTACTTGTCATACTTCCAGGTGTCATACTTGTCATACTTGAAGTATGACATGTCATACTTGAAGTATGACATGTCATACTTCCAGGTGTCATACTTGTCATACTTGAAGTATGACATGTCATACTTCCAGGTGTCATACTTGTCATACTTGAAGTATGACATGTCATACTTAAAGTATGACATGTCATACTTCCAGGTGTCATACTTGTCATACTTGAAGTATGACATGTCATACTTCCAGGTGTCATACTTGTCATACTTGAAGTATGACATGTCATACTTCCAGGTGTCATACTTGTCATACTTGAAGTATGACATGTCATACTTCCAGGTGTCATACTTGTCATACTTGAAGTATGACATGTCATACTTCCAGGTGTCATACTTGTCATACTTGAAGTATGACATGTCATACTTCCAGGTGTCATACTTGTCATACTTGAAGTATGACATGTCATACTTCCAGGTGTCATACTTGAAGTATGACATGTCATACTTCCAGGTGTCATACTTGTCATACTTGAAGTATGACATGTCATACTTCCAGGTGTCATACTTGAAGTATGACATGTCATACTTTCAGGTGTCATACTTGTCATACTTGAAGTATGACATGTCATACTTCCAGGTGTCATACTTGAAGTATGACATGTCATACTTTCAGGTGTCATACTTGTCATACTTGAAGTATGACATGTCATACTTTCAGGTGTCATACTTGTCATACTTGAAGTATGACATGTCATACTTCCAGGTGTCATACTTGAAGTATGACATGTCATACTTTCAGGTGTCATACTTGTCATACTTGAAGTATGACATGTCATACTTTCAGGTGTCATACTTGTCATACTTGAAGTATGACATGTCATACTTCCAGGTGTCATACTTGTCATACTTGAAGTATGACATGTCATACTTCCAGGTGTCATACTTGAAGTATGACATGTCATACTTTCAGGTGTCATACTTGTCATACTTGAAGTATGACATGTCATACTTCCAGGTGTCATACTTGTCATACTTGAAGTATGACATGTCATACTTCCAGGTGTCATACTTGTCATACTTGAAGTATGACATGTCATACTTCCAGGTGTCATACTTGTCATACTTGAAGTATGACATGTCATACTTCCAGGTGTCATACTTGTCATACTTGAAGTATGACATGTCATACTTCCAGGTGTCATACTTGTCATACTTGAAGTATGACATGTCATACTTCCAGGTGTCATACTTGAAGTATGACATGTCATACTTCCAGGTGTCATACTTGAAGTATGACATGTCATACTTCCAGGTGTCATACTTGTCATACTTGAAGTATGACATGTCATACTTCCAGGTGTCATACTTGAAGTATGACATGTCATACTTCCAGGTGTCATACTTGTCATACTTGAAGTATGACATGTCATACTTCCAGGTGTCATACTTGTCATACTTGAAGTATGACATGTCATACTTCCAGGTGTCATACTTGAAGTATGACATGTCATACTTCCAGGTGTCATACTTGAAGTATGACATGTCATACTTCCAGGTGTCATACTTGTCATACTTGAAGTATGACATGTCATACTTCCAGGTGTCATACTTGAAGTATGACATGTCATACTTCCAGGTGTCATACTTGAAGTATGACATGTCATACTTCCAGGTGTCATACTTGAAGTATGACATGTCATACTTCCAGGTGTCATACTTGTCATACTTGAAGTATGACATGTCATACTTCCAGGTGTCATACTTGTCATACTTGAAGTATGACATGTCATACTTCCAGGTGTCATACTTGAAGTATGACATGTCATACTTCCAGGTGTCATACTTGTCATACTTGAAGTATGACATGTCATACTTCCAGGTGTCATACTTGAAGTATGACATGTCATACTTCCAGGTGTCATACTTGAAGTATGACATGTCATACTTCCAGGTGTCATACTTGTCATACTTGAAGTATGACATGTCATACTTCCAGGTGTCATACTTGTCATACTTGAAGTATGACATGTCATACTTCCAGGTGTCATACTTGAAGTATGACATGTCATACTTCCAGGTGTCATACTTGAAGTATGACATGTCATACTTCCAGGTGTCATACTTGAAGTATGACATGTCATACTTCCAGGTGTCATACTTGTCATACTTGAAGTATGACATGTCATACTTCCAGGTGTCATACTTGTCATACTTGAAGTATGACATGTCATACTTCCAGGTGTCATACTTGAAGTATGACATGTCATACTTCCAGGTGTCATACTTGAAGTATGACATGTCATACTTCCAGGTGTCATACTTGAAGTATGACATGTCATACTTCCAGGTGTCATACTTGTCATACTTGAAGTATGACATGTCATACTTCCAGGTGTCATACTTGTCATACTTGAAGTATGACATGTCATACTTCCAGGTGTCATACTTGAAGTATGACATGTCATACTTCCAGGTGTCATACTTGAAGTATGACATGTCATACTTCCAGGTGTCATACTTGTCATACTTGAAGTATGACATGTCATACTTCCAGGTGTCATACTTGTCATACTTGAAGTATGACATGTCATACTTCCAGGTGTCATACTTGAAGTATGACATGTCATACTTCCAGGTGTCATACTTGAAGTATGACATGTCATACTTCCAGGTATCGTACTTGTCATACTTGAAGTATGACATGTCATACTTCCAGGTGTCATACTTGAAGTATGACATGTCATACTTCCAGGTGTCATACTTGAAGTATGACATGTCATACTTCCAGGTGTCATACTTGAAGTATGACATGTCATACTTCCAGGTGTCATACTTGTCATACTTGAAGTATGACATGTCATACTTCCAGGTGTCATACTTGAAGTATGACATGTCATACTTCCAGGTATCATACTTGTCATACTTGAAGTATGACATGTCATACTTCCAGGTGTCATACTTGTCATACTTGAAGTATGACATGTCATACTTGAAGTATGACATGTCATACTTCCAGGTGTCATACTTGTCATACTTGAAGTATGACATGTCATACTTCCAGGTGTCATACTTGTCATACTTGAAGTATGACATGTCATACAGTGCGCGTCATAAAGATAGGACACCCCCCTAGAAGACGGGTTTCGGGAAGACCGAAATAGTTATTGAAATTCTGTAAATGCAGTTTTATTCAGCATGTCAGAAAACCTAGGCAGGCAAATTTTCATACGATTTGAGCCATTTTCGAGCACACAGTGCTCGAAAGTCACTTTTTTGGCCGCGTCATAAAGATAGGACACCCCCAGAAATGGGTGATTCGACACTTTGAGTCCCAAAAAATGAAATTTTTTCTAGTCAAAAATGATAAATTTGGTTTGAAAACAACCTAACTTTGATGTTTTCATCATGTTTGAGTAATTTTGTTGTGTTGTGAGAAATTCGATTTTTCAAGATTTTCGTCGTTTTCTGGAGTTTTTCAGTTACACGGTTAATTCTTAATGTGTCCCTAATTTCTTGAGAGGTTCTTGATCGGGACAGATTTTTTGGACCCTAGTGAACAGTTTCTCAAAAATACAGCGCTGAATTCCAAAAATCCGGAAAGTATCAGTGGATATAAATGGTGAACACCTTATCCCAACCTCAACTTTATGTTTGAAGGCAGTCGAAGCACTTCTGATGGGGTACAGAAAGTGAAAAAACACTATAATTGGTTTTGCAAGCGTGTATTTAACTATTTTCAAATAGTTTTATACAAAATAAATTTTATATTATTCATCAGAAGTTCTCCGACTGTTTTCAAACTTTTGGTTGAGGTTGGAATGAGGTGTATGCGGTTTGGATCCACTGATACTTTCCGGATTTTAGGAATTCAGCGCTGTATTTTTGAGAAACTGTTCACTAGGGTCAAAAAAATTTGTCCCAATCAAGAATCTCTCAAGAAATTAGGGACACATTGAGAATTCACCGTGTAACTGAAAAACTCCAGAAAACGACGAAAATCTTGAAAAATCGAATTTCTCACAACACAACAAAATTACTCAAACATGATGAAAACATCAAAGTTAGGTTGTTTTCAAACCAAATTTATCATTTTTGACTAGAAAAAATTTCATTTTTTGGGACTCAAAGTGTCGAATCACCCATTTCTGGGGGTGTCCTATCTTTATGACGCGGCCAAAAAAGTGACTTTCGAGCACTGTGTGCTCGAAAATGGCTCAAATCGTATGAAAATTTGCCTGCCTAGGTTTTCTGACATGCTGAATAAAACTGCATTTACAGAATTTCAATAACTATTTCGGTCTTCCCGAAACCCGTCTTCTAGGGGGGTGTCCTATCTTTATGACGCGCACTGTATGACATGTCATACTTCAAGTATGACAAGTATGACACCTGGAAGTATGACATGTCATACTTCAAGTATGACAAGTATGACACCTGGAAGTATGACATGTCATACTTCAAGTATGACATGTCATACTTCAAGTATGACAAGTATGACACCTGGAAGTATGACATGTCATACTTCCAGGTGTCATACTTGTCATACTTGAAGTATGACATGTCATACTTCCAGGTGTCATACTTGTCATACTTGAAGTATGACATGTCATACTTCCAGGTGTCATACTTGTCATACTTGAAGTATGACATGTCATACTTCCAGGTGTCATACTTGTCATACTTGAAGTATGACATGTCATACTTCCAGGTGTCATACTTGTCATACTTGAAGTATGACATGTCATACTTCCAGGTGTCATACTTGAAGTATGACATGTCATACTTCCAGGTGTCATACTTGAAGTATGACATGTCATACTTCCAGGTGTCATACTTGAAGTATGACATGTCATACTTCCAGGTGTCATACTTGTCATACTTGAAGTATGACATGTCATACTTCCAGGTGTCATACTTGTCATACTTGAAGTATGACATGTCATACTTCCAGGTGTCATACTTGAAGTATGACATGTCATACTTCCAGGTATCATACTTGTCATACTTGAAGTATGACATGTCATACTTCCAGGTGTCATACTTGAAGTATGACATGTCATACTTCCAGGTGTCATACTTGAAGTATGACATGTCATACTTCCAGGTGTCATACTTGAAGTATGACATGTCATACTTCCAGGTGTCATACTTGTCATACTTGAAGTATGACATGTCATACTTCCAGGTGTCATACTTGTCATACTTGAAGTATGACATGTCATACTTCCAGGTGTCATACTTGAAGTATGACATGTCATACTTCCAGGTGTCATACTTGAAGTATGACATGTCATACTTCCAGGTGTCATACTTGTCATACTTGAAGTATGACATGTCATACTTCCAGGTGTCATACTTGAAGTATGACATGTCATACTTCCAGGTATCATACTTGTCATACTTGAAGTATGACATGTCATACTTCCAGGTGTCATACTTGAAGTATGACATGTCATACTTCCAGGTGTCATACTTGAAGTATGACATGTCATACTTCCAGGTGTCATACTTGAAGTATGACATGTCATACTTCCAGGTGTCATACTTGTCATACTTGAAGTATGACATGTCATACTTCCAGGTGTCATACTTGAAGTATGACATGTCATACTTCCAGGTGTCATACTTGAAGTATGACATGTCATACTTCCAGGTGTCATACTTGAAGTATGACATGTCATACTTCCAGGTATCATACTTGTCATACTTGAAGTATGACATGTCATACTTCCAGGTGTCATACTTGTCATACTTGAAGTATGACATGTCATACTTCCAGGTGTCATACTTGAAGTATGACATGTCATACTTCCAGGTGTCATACTTGAAGTATGACATGTCATACTTCCAGGTGTCATACTTGAAGTATGACATGTCATACTTCCAGGTGTCATACTTGAAGTATGACATGTCATACTTCCAGGTATCATACTTGTCATACTTGAAGTATGACATGTCATACTTCCAGGTATCATACTTGTCATACTTGAAGTATGACATGTCATACTTCCAGGTGTCATACTTGAAGTATGACATGTCATACTTCCAGGTATCATACTTGTCATACTTGAAGTATGACATGTCATACTTCCAGGTATCATACTTGTCATACTTGAAGTATGACATGTCATACTTCCAGGTGTCATACTTGAAGTATGACATGTCATACTTCCAGGTGTCATACTTGAAGTATGACATGTCATACTTCCAGGTGTCATACTTGAAGTATGACATGTCATACTTCCAGGTGTCATACTTGAAGTATGACATGTCATACTTCCAGGTGTCATACTTGTCATACTTGAAGTATGACATGTCATACTTCCAGGTGTCATACTTGAAGTATGACATGTCATACTTCCAGGTGTCATACTTGAAGTATGACATGTCATACTTCCAGGTGTCATACTTGAAGTATGACATGTCATACTTCCAGGTGTCATACTTGAAGTATGACATGTCATACTTCCAGGTGTCATACTTGTCATACTTGAAGTATGACATGTCATACTTCCAGGTGTCATACTTGAAGTATGACATGTCATACTTCCAGGTGTCATACTTGTCATACTTGAAGTATGACATGTCATACTTCCAGGTGTCATACTTGAAGTCATACTTCATGTCATAAACATGTCATACTTCCAGGTATCATACTTGTCATACTTGAAGTATGACATGTCATACTTCCAGGTGTCATACTTGAAGTATGACATGTCATACTTCCAGGTGTCATACTTGAAGTATGACATGTCATACTTCCAGGTGTCATACTTGAAGTATGACATGTCATACTTCCAGGTGTCATACTTGTCATACTTGAAGTATGACATGTCATACTTCCAGGTGTCATACTTGAAGTATGACATGTCATACTTCCAGGTATCATACTTGAAGTATGACATGTCATACTTCCAGGTATCATACTTGTCATACTTGAAGTATGACATGTCATACTTCCAGGTGTCATACTTGTCATACTTGAAGTATGACATGTCATACTTCCAGGTGTCATACTTGTCATACTTGAAGTATGACATGTCATACTTCCAGGTGTCATACTTCCAGGTGTCATACTTGAAGTATGACATGTCATACTTTCAGGTGTCATACTTGTCATACTTGAAGTATGACATGTCATACTTTCAGGTGTCATACTTGTCATACTTGAAGTATGACATGTCATACTTCCAGGTGTCATACTTGTCATACTTGAAGTATGACATGTCATACTTCCAGGTGTCATACTTGTCATACTTGAAGTATGACATGTCATACTTCCAGGTGTCATACTTGTCATACTTGAAGTATGACATGTCATACTTCCAGGTGTCATACTTGTCATACTTGAAGTATGACATGTCATACTTCCAGGTGTCATACTTGTCATACTTGAAGTATGACATGTCATACTTCCAGGTGTCATACTTGTCATACTTGAAGTATGACATGTCATACTTCCAGGTGTCATACTTGAAGTATGACATGTCATACTTCCAGGTGTCATACTTGAAGTATGACATGTCATACTTCCAGGTGTCATACTTGTCATACTTGAAGTATGACATGTCATACTTCCAGGTGTCATACTTGAAGTATGACATGTCATACTTCCAGGTGTCATACTTGAAGTATGACATGTCATACTTCCAGGTGTCATACTTGAAGTATGACATGTCATACTTCCAGGTGTCATACTTGTCATACTTGAAGTATGACATGTCATACTTCCAGGTGTCATACTTGTCATACTTGAAGTATGACATGTCATACTTCCAGGTGTCATACTTGAAGTATGACATGTCATACTTCCAGGTGTCATACTTGAAGTATGACATGTCATACTTCCAGGTGTCATACTTGAAGTATGACATGTCATACTTCCAGGTGTCATACTTGAAGTATGACATGTCATACTTCCAGGTGTCATACTTGTCATACTTGAAGTATGACATGTCATACTTCCAGGTGTCATACTTGAAGTATGACATGTCATACTTCCAGGTATCATACTTGTCATACTTGAAGTATGACATGTCATACTTCCAGGTGTCATACTTGAAGTATGACATGTCATACTTCCAGGTGTCATACTTGAAGTATGACATGTCATACTTCCAGGTGTCATACTTGAAGTATGACATGTCATACTTCCAGGTGTCATACTTGAAGTATGACATGTCATACTTCCAGGTGTCATACTTGTCATACTTGAAGTATGACATGTCATCCTTCCAGGTGTCATACTTGAAGTATGACATGTCATACTTCCAGGTGTCATACTTGAAGTATGACATGTCATACTTCCAGGTGTCATACTTGAAGTATGACATGTCATACTTCCAGGTGTCATACTTGTCATACTTGAAGTATGACATGTCATACTTCCAGGTGTCATACTTGAAGTATGACATGTCATACTTCCAGGTATCATACTTGTCATACTTGAAGTATGACATGTCATACTTCCAGGTGTCATACTTCCAGGTGTCATACTTGAAGTATGACATGTCATACTTTCAGGTGTCATACTTGTCATACTTGAAGTATGACATGTCATACTTCCAGGTGTCATACTTCCAGGTGTCATACTTCCAGGTGTCATACTTGAAGTATGACATGTCATACTTGTGACCAATGCTCAGCACTGGAAACTGAATCAAACCCATTTATCAAAATCATCAACAACCTGCTCAACATTCAAGACGCGAAGAAGAATGACACTCTGATAGCAAAACGGATGTAGAGAGGGGAACATTAACTCAATATTTATACATATGTACTTTTTGTATCATAAAGTCCTAAAGTGAACCATCTCTACAAAAAATTGAACAAAATGAAGCTCATGTCTGAGACACTTTAACAGCCTCCGAAGAGACTGGACATCCAACTAGGAAGATGTAACAGGCCAATAAGATTGTCTGACATTTCTCTCTTACTGCATTTTCCTTCTTTTCTTTCCGTTAAGATTAATTACTGCCTTGACCCCGTTTGTTTACAATGCGCACCATATGCCAGGGTGACCACCCTCCACTCTTCATCTATCGCACCGCATCGGTCGGAGATGGTGCCTCTGGGCACCTCTCTTATACCGACCCCTATTTAATCAAATAAACATGTTGCAACATATCGCGTTTACTGTTGAAACACACCAAAATTGATACTTCATGATAGGCGAATCATGTCGTATTACATGGAGGTTCCTAAGAGTAGGACTCAGCTGATTCGCCAATAATCAGCTGCAGTTCCGTTAACTCTGCGGTTGTGGATTCTTCTATTCCTGAGTGCTATTCGAGTAAATACCGCTACACCAATGGTACTCTACCGTAGGCCACCTCTATTCTATTTTGGCCGCTCTGTGATTCTGTTCTATATTCTGCAAGCTGGTTTCCGGATGTTGTCCTCCTTCTGTTTGGATTTGGATTCTCCACTTTGTGAGCTGATCTCAACTGGCAATCATAAGTTGTTCTTCTTTATTTCTACGTTGGAAAAGTTTGATCCACTGAGTAGTAGACTAGATCCCTGATTTTTGACCCTTTCATTGTGAGGTTATTTGTCCATTGGTAACTTCCTAGGTAATTATTGACGGGATAGTAGAGAATTTGAAGAAGTTGTCCTTGTCTTCTTCATTTAAACTTTTGAATTGTTCGTTTCCTTTTGAGTTGTTCCAAATGTGTTGAGACTTCTTGTTCTGTTCAGTTGTTGAGTTTATTTCAATTTTATTGTATTTCAGATTCTCAGAATGTTGGCTGATTGAGTTAGATTTATCAATATTTGAGAAATGACTATTCTGATGTATTAACTTGCAGTTTTATTTCACTATTTCAGTTCCCCGTGTTTTCAGCTTCTTATGTATGAGTTCCTTTGATACATCTTTATCCTATGAAGTTTCCATACTCTGCTGAATAGCGGTGGGACCCTATTTGGTATGAATGTGGGTAACTTCGGGGACGAAGTTGCTGTCGAAGGAGGGAGGAGCTGTACGGCTCGACTTGGAGATTTAGGGTCCTCTTCGAGAAAAATGGTTTCTAATCGACCCTTAGAACTATTTTCTATTGGTTCGAGGACGAACCTGCTTTTCCCGAAGGGAAGGGGATGTGACAGGCCAATAAGATTGTCTGACATTTCTCTCTTACTGCATTTTCCTTCTTTTCTTTCCGTTAAGATTAATTACTGCCTTGACCCCGTTTGTTTACAATGCGCACCATATGTCAGGGTGACCACCCTCCACTCTTCATTCTATCGCACCGCATCGGTCGGAGATGGTGCCTCTGGGCACCTCACTTATACCGACCTCTATTTAATCTAATAAACATGTTGCAACATATCGCGTTTACTGTTGAAACACACCAAAATTGATACTTCATGATAGGCGAATCATGTCGTATTACAAAGATCACAAGGCAAATTCATCAATCTACAGTAGTGCTCTATTATGTATGTGTGTGTGTTATGCTCTTTCTGCTACCGTATCTCTCAGAATCCACCTTAACAGTCTCCGAAGAGACTGGACATCCAACTAGGAAGATCACAAGGCAAATTCATCAATCTACAGTAGTGCTTTATTATGTGTGTGTGTGTTATTCTCTTTCTGCTACCGTATCTCTCAGAATCCACCTTAACAGTCTCCGAAGATCCTGGACATCCAACTAGGAAGATCACAAGGCGAATTCATCAATCTACAGTAGTGCTCTATTATGTATGTGTGTGTGTGTTATGCTCTTTCTGCTACCGTATCTCTCAGAATCCACCTTAACAGTCTCCGAAGAGACTGGACATCCAACTAGGAAGATCACAAGGCAAATTCATCAATCTACAGTAGTGCTTTATTATGTGTGTGTGTGTTATTCTCTTTCTGCTACCGTATCTCTCAGAATCCACCCTAACAGTCTCCGAAGAGACTGGACATCCAACTAGGAAGATCACAAGGCGAATTCATCAATCTACAGTAGTGCTCTATTGTGTATGTGTGTGTGTGTTATGCTCTTTCTGCTACCGTATCTCTCAGAATCCACCTTAACAGTCTCCGAAGAGACTGGACATCCAACTAGGAAGATCACAAGGCGAATTCATCAATCTACAGTAGTGCTCTATTGTGTATGTGTGTGTGTGTTATGCTCTTTCTGCTACCGTATCTCTCAGAATCCACCTTAACAGTCTCCGAAGAGACTGGACATCCAACTAGGAAGATCACAAGGCGAATTCATCAATCTACAGTAGTGCTCTATTATGTATGTGTGTGTGTGTGTTATGCTCTTTCTGCTACCGTATCTCTCAGAATCCACCTTAACAGTCTCCGAAGAGACTGGACATCCAACTAGGAAGATCACAAGGCGAATTCATCAATCTACAGTAGTGCTCTATTATGTATGTGTGTGTGTGTTATGCTCTTTCTGCTACCGTATCTCTCAGAATCCACCTTAACAGTCTCCGAAGAGACTGGACATCCAACTAGGAAGATCACAAGGCGAATTCATCAATCTACAGTAGTGCTCTATTATGTATGTGTGTGTGTGTGTTATGCTCTTTCTGCTACCGTATCTCTCAGAATCCACCTTAACAGTCTCCGAAGAGACTGGACATCCAACTAGGAAGATCACAAGGCAAATTCATCAATCTACAGTAGTGCTCTATTATGTGTGTGTGTGTGTTATTCTCTTTCTGCTACCGTATCTCTCAGAATCCACCTTAACAGTCTCGGAAGAGACTGGACATCCAACTAGGAAGATCACAAGGCAAATTCATCAATCTACAGTAGTGCTTTATTATGTGTGTGTGTGTTATGCTCTTTCTGCTACCGTATCTCTCAGAATCCACCTTAACAGTCTCCGAAGAGACTGGACATCCAACTAGGAAGATCACAAGGCGAATTCATCAATTTACAGTAGTGCTCTATTATGTATGTATGTGTGTGTTATGCTCTTTCTGCTACCGTATCTCTCAGAATCCACCTTAACAGTCTCCGAAGAGACTGGACATCCAACTAGGAAGATCACAAGGCGAATTCATCAATCTACAGTAGTGCTCTATTATGTGTGTATGTGTGTGTTATGCTCTTTCTGCTACCGTATCTCTCAGAATCCACCTTAACAGTCTCCGAAGAGACTGGACATCCAACTAGGAAGATCTCAAGGTGAATTCATCAATCTACAGTAGTGCTCTATT
This sequence comes from Caenorhabditis sinica, assembly GCA_963932045.1. Classification (NCBI taxonomy): domain Eukaryota; kingdom Metazoa; phylum Nematoda; class Chromadorea; order Rhabditida; family Rhabditidae; genus Caenorhabditis; species Caenorhabditis sinica. Next base: position 29,665,688 of record OZ009938.1, read on the forward strand.
ATGTGTGTATGTGTGTGTTATGCTCTTTCTGCTACCGTATCTCTCAGAATCCACCTTAACAGTCTCCGAAGAGACTGGACATCCAACTAGGAAGATCACAAGGCGAATTCATCAATCTACAGTAGTGCTCTATTATGTGTGTATGTGTGTGTGTTATGCTCTTTCTGCTACCGTATCTCTCAGAATCCACCTTAGCAGTCTCCGAAGAGCCTGGACATCCAACTAGGAAGATCACAAGGCGAATTCATCAATCTACAGTAGTGCTCTATTATGTATGTGTGTGTGTGTTATGCTCTTTCTGCTACCGTATCTCTCAGAATCCACCTTAACAGTCTCCGAAGAGACTGGACATCCAACTAGGAAGATCACAAGGCGAATTCATCAATCTACAGTAGTGCTCTATTATGTATGTGTGTGTGTGTTATGCTCTTTCTGCTACCGTATCTCTCAGAATCCACCTTAACAGTCTCCGAAGAGACTGGACATCCAACTAGGAAGATCACAAGGCAAATTCATCAATCTACAGTAGTGCTTTATTATGTGTGTGTGTGTTATTCTCTTTCTGCTACCGTATCTCTCAGAATCCACCTTAACAGTCTCCGAAGAGACTGGACATCCAACTAGGAAGATCACAAGGCGAATTCATCAATCTACAGTAGTGCTCTATTGTGTATGTGTGTGTGTGTTATGCTCTTTCTGCTACCGTATCTCTCAGAATCCACCTTAACAGTCTCCGAAGAGACTGGACATCCAACTAGGAAGATCACAAGGCGAATTCATCAATCTACAGTAGTGCTCTATTGTGTATGTGTGTGTGTGTTATTCTCTTTCTGCTACCGTATCTCTCAGAATCCACCTTAACAGTCTCCGAAGAGACTGGACATCCAACTAGGAAGATCACAAGGCAAATTCATCAATCTACAGTAGTGCTTTATTATGTGTGTGTGTGTGTTATTCTCTTTCTGCTACCGTATCTCTCAGAATCCACCTTAACAGTCTCCGAAGAGACTGGACATCCAACTAGGAAGATCACAAGGCGAATTCATCAATCTACAGTAGTGCTCTATTATGTATGTGTGTGTGTGTTATGCTCTTTCTGCTACCGTATCTCTCAGAATCCACCTTAACAGTCTCCGAAGAGACTGGACATCCAACTAGGAAGATCACAAGGCGAATTCATCAATCTACAGTAGTGCTCTATTATGTATGTGTGTGTGTGTTATGCTCTTTCTGCTACCGTATCTCTCAGAATCCACCTTAACAGTCTCCGAAGAGACTGGACATCCAACTAGGAAGATCACAAGGCAAATTCATCAATCTACAGTAGTGCTTTATTATGTGTGTGTGTGTTATTCTCTTTCTGCTACCGTATCTCTCAGAATCCACCTTAACAGTCTCCGAAGAGACTGGACATCCAACTAGGAAGATCACAAGGCGAATTCATCAATCTACAGTAGTGCTCTATTGTGTATGTGTGTGTGTGTTATGCTCTTTCTGCTACCGTATCTCTCAGAATCCACCTTAACAGTCTCCGAAGAGACTGGACATCCAACTAGGAAGATCACAAGGCAAATTCATCAATCTACAGTAGTGCTTTATTATGTGTGTGTGTGTGTTATTCTCTTTCTGCTACCGTATCTCTCAGAATCCACCTTAACAGTCTCCGAAGAGACTGGACATCCAACTAGGAAGATCACAAGGCAAATTCATCAATCTACAGTAGTGCTTTATTATGTGTGTGTGTAATGCTCTTTCTGCTACCGTATCTCTCAGAATCCACCTTAACAGTCTCCAAAGATCCTGGACATCCAACTAGGAAGTTCACATGGCGAATTCATCAATCTACAGTTGTGCTCTATTATGTGTGTGTGTGTGTGTTATTCTCTTTCTGCTACCGTATCTCTCAGAATCCACCTTAACAGTCTCCGAAGAGACTGGACATCCAACTAGGAAGATCACAAGTTGAATTCCTATTCATACGATACTGCTCTATTTCATCTGTGTGTGTTGTTATACTCTGTTTCTGATACCGTACTTCTAAGAATCCACCTTAACAGTCTCCGAAAAGACTGGACATCCAACTAGGAAGATCTCAAAGTGAATCCCTATACATACGATACTGCTCTATTTCATGTGTGTGTTGTTGCTATACTCTGTTTCTGATACCGTACTTCTAAGAATCCACCTTAACAGTCTCCGAAGAGACTGGACATCCAACTAGGAAGATCTCAAGGTGAATCCCTATACATACGATAGCGCCCTATCATGCGTTCTTCTAGATATCTTATGTACACCTATTTTCTGCAGTCTCACTGCTAGAGGACAGAACAGCGAGACTGCTCCCCCAACCTCACACAGGGTCCACACTCCACCAACACCACCTTGTGCTCGAACAAGGCTGGGAGCCTGCTTCTCCAACACTCCACAGGCTGATCCTCCTATTCCTCCCACACCATCGGAGTCGGCTTCAATCGATCTCCTCGCTCTTTCCAGCTTTCCAATCCATCGACCCCGTCTCGGCTCGATCCATTGGATTCTGAAATCAGAAACGGTTAAGGTTGGATCATGGGCTATCTCAAAAGCGGTTATGGACACAGTAAATAGCCGAGAATTCTTTTGATCAAAAATCTAGGCCTTCTCACAAACAATGAGGCTCTTTTAAGATGTCAAAAACTCACCGATCCTTATCCACACTGCATTGCCTCACTGTCCACTGGTGCAGACGGCCAAGTGGTGTGATCGGTACCCTGAAAAAATAACTATCATACTTTGAAGATCGAGGTTATTAACGAATAATAAAGACTCAGAAAATCAAAAGAAAAATGTACGCTTTTAGGAAAATCCACGGGTGTGAGAGAAAATGATACTAAAGATAACAACCGGGCACTTCTAAGGGGCAACGAAAAAACTAAAAATGAATACAAAAATTGTCTAAAACTTCGTCCAAGTAATCGAAAAATTGACTCGAAAATTTTTCATCAATAGAAGAAAGTCAAATCTCTCTGATTTTCGTTATATCAGACCTTTTTGAAAAGGTTCATAAGAGCTCCTGAACACTGGTCTGCAAAACATGCGATAAATATGCAACTATCGGTAGCTTCCACATCCACTGATATGATCACTACCGTGAAGGAGGTGTGGGGGGGGGGCGATTCTGTAATTTACCCTTTTTTGGGTTCTCTCGACCGATATTTACCGTATTTACTGTAATTGAAGCGCACCTGTATTTGAAGCGCACCTCTAATAGAAGCGCATCCTGGCACTAGGTTTGAAAAATAGAGGCGCACACTCTAGTAGAAGCGCACCCTGTAATAGAAGCACACCCGGAGAAAAATCTCAGCACATTTTTTCCGGGAAAATTTTTGTCAAATCAATTTTTAGAGGTAGTTTTTAAAGTTTCGACATGATTTCATACACATTTTCACTGGAAATCATCAATTTTGAAGCCAAAATTATGCGAAAAATTGGCCAACCAAAGAATGGTTTTTTCAGAAAATGTCTTTGAAAAATAGAAGCGCACCCTCTAATTGAAGCTCACCTTTAATGGAAGCGCACCGCGACTGAGGGTTTGAAAATTAAAGGCGCATGCGCTTCAATTACAGTAAATACGGTAGCTTTCTTCTTGAAAGATATCTTATTTAAAAAAATCTGCTTCCATTGGGCCTTGATACTGAAGAAAAACCGTAACTCTCAAAATTTCAAAGTGACCGTGCATTGAAATATCCTGAAATCCAAAAATTTTGGAATTTGTTGGCTTCCACATTTTGAACTTTATTCCGTTGCCGATTTTCGAGATGAAAATGCATGAAGCATGAATAAGGCTTTTTGAAACAGTTAGCTATTTGAGAAAAAATGTTTCAGCATCTGTTTTTTATTGAAAGTGTCAGGTTTCACTTGTTTAGTGAATTATGGTCCCATCAAATCTGGAAAACACAATCCTTGATGTTTTTTGCCACAAAATTGGGGTTTTTTTCTCTTTTTTTCCATTGTGATTTTTAGAATCAGCTTAAATTTTTTACAAACTTTGAAGAAACAAAATTTTGGTCTGAATCTTCCTTCAAAATTCTCCAATCTTCATATCTCATTTTCCAAATATTAATTTCCCATATGGCCCAATCTCTGTAAAATACTTATATTTGTTCAACCACACTTCTCCGTCCCACGTCCTCTTTTCCGCCGAAAATTAAAAAGTCGTATTGCTCCCCTCTCACCAAATTTCAATTCTCATATGCTAATTGACCGAGCACTAGATTAATTTCTTTCTCTCAAGGTGCATAAATCCCTTCCAAATCTAATCCGACTCTATACGAAATTCTGAGAATATGCCTCTCAAATCATGATTGGTTTGGAAAGGTAGTAGACGGGAGAAGAAGAAGGAAAGTGACTTTATGGGTCTTGATTATAATTAGGAAATGGAAAAGAGACGAGGTGAGAGAGGGGAGACAGGGCGGAAATTGGAAGAGACGGGAGAAAAAGGAAAGAAGGAAGGGGGGGGGGGTCGAGAAGAGAGCTTTGATGCATTTCGGGTGTTTTGAGAGGAGAGGAAGAATTATGCTCAAGGGACAGGTGCATATTATTTTGGGATGGGGTGGTCGTCTCCTTGTTAGTCTCGTAATGGAAGGGAAAGGGAAAAACAAGAATAAGGTGGGGTGAAATGGAGTCGTATGTTATAACTGGAGAGAATGAATCGAAAGATTTGAGTGAAAAGGAAAAGGAAATTGGGAAGCTTTTTGGTCAAGAGACAGAGTAAATAACGAGAAATTTTAAAGTGGTCAGAAAAAAATAAGATTATGGAAAACAGGAAATCACATTAGAAGGGGTTTGTTTTGATGCAAAGAAGATGAAGATGAAGAAGAATTTGCAAATTGTTGATGTGTCAATAGCTCTGCAAAATATCAGTCATGGTTATGAATTTTTATATTTGGCTATGAAATTCTTTTTTCTTTTTTCTCAATCAAAGTTCTCCGAAATTTTTCATGTTTTTTTCAGCAAATTTTGCCAATAATTGTAAGGGGGGAGAGGGGGTTCATTAAGCTTGGTCCGTCTGGGAAAATCAAAATATTTTCTCTCAAAACATCAAAAAAGCCGTTTTTAAAAAAATCTGAGAATCCAATTTTCTGAATGAAAAATTGTGGAAAACATCAAGAGGTCGATTTTCCACAAAAAAGTTTTTTAACAAACCTGATTGGGCTTGAATTTTCGCAAGAATAAACTCTGAAGATTTTTTTCAATAACGTGATAATTCAAAGTTTTAAGTAGTCACCTTATTAAGAGTCCAAAATTTCATACCGGCAAACAATCCGGAACTCGAATGACTCACAATCAGAAAATCACTAAACTAGTACTAAAAGGGATGTAATTTTCATTTTGAACTTAAATACCTCACGCCATCATAAGAATCAAAAATGCAATGTTTGAAATGGGAGCTTTCTGTAATTGTTGAGTCTTATGTTGAGCCCCTTAATCGCAATTTTCCCCAACTGGATCCTCTTTTTGCTCTGTTTCGTGTTGACCCCCTTGCACGGCGAGTTTCTCCTCCGTCGATTTTTTGCCAACGTCCTCGTCTGGCGAAGTGAGATCGGCAGTTTCTAATACGGTACTTTGGGTGGCAGCTGTTGCACCAGTCACGTCATCGTCCACTAATACTTTATCTTTCGGTTCCTTCGCCATATGATCGCCTTCTATATTCTTATCCAACTTTTCAGTTTTGCCCTCAATTTTCTTGTCATGTCCCGGCTTATTAGCTTCTGGTACAGTATCCTTGACACTCTTCGACGCAATATCTTCATGAGCTTTTTTCGCCCATTCCTCAACCTCTTCCCTGAACTTGTCATCATCGACATCTTTGAATTTGGCATCATCGGCATCTTCGGCATCCTCGGCATCTTCAATCTCTTCAGCACGAACCACTTGGATGTGATCACTGTGGAGAATGTCAAAAGCATTCATGTGAGCGGGATTTCCAAAAAAGTAGATGACATGCTCGCCGTCCGACCCTGTGTCTTCTCCCACCTCGCCATATTCTTCTTCTTCTTCTTCTTCTCCATTTTCGCCTTCTTGACTCTCTTGGGGAACCGTCAACGCCTTCACCTGCTCAATCAACTCCTCGGTTTCCTGTTCAGCACGTCCGTCGTCACTGGCAGATGTCCCAGGATTATTGGATGTGGATGGTCCTGAAAATCACAAATATTAGGATGAAAAAGAAAAAAGGAAAAAAACCTACCTTCCAAAATTGGGCGAAGTCCCATTTTCTCCTCATGATAGTCATACCAAGTGTGAAAAGTCTTCATGGTTCGGAGAACAATGTTCATTTCAGGATACAACTTCAATGTTGGATATTTTTTGAATCCAGCGAGATGTTGTCGGAGGACACCGGTTGGGTCGACATCATCACATTTGCCAGTGAGAAGTCGAGTCACTAAAACCAAATGAAAATGCTTGAAATGTAGATTTCTAGCAACTTACTGATGATTCTTCTCACTTTTCCTGGTTCAGAGATAAGGGCTGGGTTGTCACCAAAGGCGTATCTGATCTCGGCATTTAGAACGTCATTGAACATTTTCACCACTGGAAAGTGAAATTTTAAAGTGGAAGAGATACTGAAGTGTTTTGAAAAATTGCGATATTTTTGAAATGGATTGAGTCAAATCGTTGCAGAAATAAAAAGTCCTCTTGGAGATGTGTTCAAAAATTGACTTGAATTGACTAAAATTCCTTCAAAGTGAAAAAATAATGGTTTTGTGGTCTTTTCAGTGGAACTTCCAAGGAGGACTAGAAAAATTCCCACTAAAAAGTAGACTAGAAATCCCGATTTTTGGCATTTTTTAAGGCTTGAAACGCCATCTAAAGCAGTTTTGGACATAGAGGATTTCATATTTTTTGCAACGATTCAAGTCAATTCTTATGATTTTTGCATTTTAGAACACATTTCTTTGAATTGGGGATTTTCCTGACATCGAATTTTAAATACTTTGACATGAATCGACGCAAAACTCGATTAAAAATAAATAAATTTCTTGGGGTATAATCTGAAATTGAAAACCAACCGAGTAACAGGTCATCACATTTCCAAAACTTTCGAAATACCAACATAAGGTGTTCCCGGCTATTTTTAGAGATACTGTTTTTTGCAAAGTTGTTCAACTGAAAATGGTCACAAACTGGCCCAAAAAAAACTATTCAATTCAGTTTCTGGAACTTTGAGGGACTGTAACTATGCTCATAGTGATTTTGAAACTATGCTCCAATGGACTTTTTTCTTTCTTATTGTATTCTGCGCCGATTCATGTCGAAATATCGAAATTTCAAAAAAATTTTACTCACATTTCTTCTCATCTCTATAATACACCTCATTACTCCCTGTCAACTCTCCAATCTTGTCCATTTCGTCATCAGGAGCTAAAAAACGACTTAAGAGGCATTCCACATAAGAGTGGAGCACCACAAAGTAGACACCCGGACAGTTTTTTCAAAGTGGTCCGATCGGGTTGATATTTTGCATGAATGTTACCCCCACCGATATTAGTACGAGAAAATATTTTCATTAGGCTCCGCCCACTTTTCAGCAAGCCACGCCCATTTTGAGCCAAAAAATGAAATTTTTTCCTGAGCGAGATATTAATGAAATCTCAACGGAAATGAACTTAAGGCATGCCATTGAGTGTTTTAAGCACTATAAACACCTTTTTGAAAAATGTTATTCCGGGAAATTTTTGGATGATTTTTCAAATTTTCAAAATTTTTGGAAATTTTCACATACTTTTCGCCGTCGTGAAAATTTTTTTCGTTACGTCGTTTGAGTTTCCTGTTTTAATAGATAGCCCCACTCTTTCTCTTTCGAATAGTACCAAATTTAGCCAAAAATAGTTTCTCCTCAAAAGGGTTACAGACGGAAGTATGAACCCGACTCCTCTGTTTTCAACGTACCCCTATACATGGTGACAGGGGTCCAAATTTCAAATTTCAAAGATATTGTGGTTATGATGTTTACTCATCAACAGTAGCATTATCCCAAATTTTCAGAAAGTTTGAAACCCGTTTGTCCGAGTTATAGAGCATTGAAATTTTAACTTCTCGTATTGGAGTGTGTGTTTTGAAAGTGCACCAGTTTGCTCAGATTTTGCTTTTTTGGGCTGAAACTTTCAGAGAACATTGAAATAGAGATTTATTAAATGTTTCCCGTGCTTTTAATCAGAAACTCTGTCAAACTTGTGTTTCTCACCCTCCCAATTTTCGATTAAGTTTGGTTCTGTCGAGAAACCGAATTCTTTATCAAGCACAATAGTGTCTGTAATTTTCTTGCGAAGAATCTCTATTTCAATGTTCTCTGAAAGTTTCAGCCCAAAAAAGCAAAATCTGAGCAAACTGGTGCACTTTCAAAACACACACTCCAATACGAGAAGTTAAAATTTCAATGCTCTATAACTCGGACAAACGGGTTTCAAACTTTCTGAAAATTTGGGATAATGCTACTGTTGATGAGTAAACATCATAACCACAATATCTTTGAAATTTGAAATTTGGACCCCTGTCACCATGTATAGGGGTACGTTGAAAACAGAGGAGTCGGGTTCATACTTCCGTCTGTAACCCTTTTGAGGAGAAACTATTTTTGGCTAAATTTGGTACTATTCGAAAGAGAAAGAGTGGGGCTATCTATTAAAACAGGAAACTCAAAAGACGTAACGAAAAAAATTTTCACGACGGCGAAAAGTATGTGAAAATTTCCAAAAATTTTGAAAATTTGAAAAATCATCCAAAAATTTCCCGGAATAACATTTTTCAAAAAGGTGTTTATAGTGCTTAAAACACTCAATGACATGGCTAAAGTTCATTTCCGTTGAGATTTCATTAATATCTCGCTCAGGAAAAATTTCATTTTTTGGCTCAAAATGGGCGTGGCTTGCTGAAAAGTGGGCGGAGCCTAATGAAAATATTTTCTCGTACTAATATCGGTGGGGGTAACATTCATGCAAAATATCAACCCGATCGGACCACTTTGAAAAAACTGTCCGGATTGGTGCTCGAGTGTTACACGGAATGCCTCTTAATATTTAGCAATAATCGCAACAAAAAAACTTACGTCTAACCAACTTGACCAGATTCTCATACTCCTCTCTAGTGTATTCCTTAACTTTCTTTCCACAGAACTCTTCTTCCGCCATTTCAACTGGAACAGAAACTCTCTTAATCTTCAAAAGCAGCTTTTCTTACCATATCCATCGCGAGGATTTTGGAGTTGCTTCAGAATGGATGAGTAGACTGAAAACTTTTTTTAAAGACTGGAAAAATAACAAAGTCAACCTACCTTTGGCAGTGATTCTCCGATCATAGGTTCGTGGGACTTTTCTCTGTTTTGCTTTCTCAAGTTCTTCTTCTTCCTTCAACATTTGGTCCATCACGTCCAAGATGTCTAGAAATGTGTGGGATTATGGGAAATTCAGTTTTGTTTGTGTGTTTTACAGTAATTTTATTTTTGTTTTCAAGTGTTACATTAATCTTGTTATCCGTTCAAAAACTAGTCTCATGATCTACAGTAGTTCACAACAACTCTAATTTTGCTTCTAAGTGAGTGGTTTCATTTTTTCTTTCAATTACTACAGTTCTTCGATATTTGAGTCCAAGAGCTACAGTAATCCTATTTTTGAGTCCGAGAGCTACAGTAGCACCAATTTTTCCTCAATGCTACAGTAACCTGCTTTATGAGTGTTACAGTATTTCTATTCTCGCTTTCAAGTACAGTATGAACACTCTATTTTACTTTCAAGTTCTACAGTAATCCAATTTTGAGGTCAAGTGCTACAGTAGCTACATTCTCGTTTTCAAGTGCTACAGTAATCCTATCAACTCCAATTGTACGGTAACAAATTTTTCCATACCCTACAGTAATCATATCTTGAGTTCCACAGTAACAGTGATCCATTTTTATTCACAATTGCTCCTGTAATCTGATTTTGAGAAAAAGAGCTTAATTACCTCATTTTTTGCAATCAAGAGTTTCAGTAACACCATTTTTTCCAAAAGGTACAGTAACCCTACTTTAAGTGCAAGAGCTACAGTAACTTGTTTGACTTCCACGGATGCTGTTCTTCTATTTTTGGTCTAAAAGATACAGTAATCCCATTATCGAGTACTGAAGCTACAGTATCTGCATTTTCCTTCCAAGCGCTACAGTAATCTTATCATGAGTTTAATCTACTACTAAAGCTTCTTTTCAGTTTTCATCTGCTATCGTAAGTCCATCTCAATTTTATGCTCCCCCGTTTGTACTTCCAATGACTACAGTAATCATGTTTTTGAGTACAAAAGCTACAGTATCCCCATTTTCCTTCCAGATGTTAAAGAATCATAATTTTTTCTTGATGCAACAGGTCCAAAAGTTACAGTAACAATCTAAGTACTACATATCTAAGTACTACAGTAGCTCAATTTTTGAGTTCAATAACCAATTTAACTCCATTATTGTTTTTTAGTGTTACGGTTATTCTATTTTTACTACCAACTACTACAGTAGCTCCATGTTAGCTTCAAAGTTACAGAACAAAAAAAAATTAACTTACTTGCATCTGGATCCTCGTCCCATCGTTTCACAAGAGCTTCATAGAAGTTTGGTTCTTCTGAAATCAATTCTTTCTGGAACCAAAACTAGATTACATATTTGTGCTTATGGAATTTTCTAGAATTTTCATCATTATTTTCTTGTTAAACCAATTTCAGTGGAGAAGCTGTAACTTACCAGCCGGCGGAGATTCTGGTTCATCAAAAATTTCAAGACATTGAGAATGAGTCGAAGTAGAAGCCCCTTTGTTGGAATCAAAGAGATCATTTTCTCCATGCTCCATTTCTCTGAAACGCTTTTTGCAAAAACTTTAGGTTTGGAAAAAGTACAACGACGCGGATAGAAGGAAAATTGAGAATTCAAAGTCAAGCACTTCAAGCAAGAAAGAGGGGGAAAGGGATTATCCTCTTTATCAGCCCCCACTGAGCACCGAGTAAAGAAGGAGAAGGAGAAAGAGAAAGAGTGAAAAGTGTACATCGACGTTTTTGGTGGAGAAGTGATATGAGAGAAGAGTGAGGGGGAACACAGAAAAGCTATCAGACAGACGTGGCAACGGAAATTAGATTTTTTCTCCCCTTTCATTTCCATAGGAAGGGGGGGGGGGTGGAGCCCTCTCACATCAAACCACACCTCCAGCTTGTCTCTTGTCTGCGTCTCTACAACAGGACACTTGCCTCTTTTACTCTCACCGTCTGCTCTGCCCTCTCATGATGCTGTACTATTTTTCTAGACTGGTGAGGTGACAAAAAAGTGTTTCGATTTTTTCTCCCTAGCTGTTTTTTTTCGTTATCAACTTTTTCTTCTTGGTTGTTTTTCCTATTATGAATCGATTGCACATTCATCGAGTTTTTCCCGAGTATGTTCTAATGCTCTTTTTTGGCCCACTTTTTATCCCATTATTTTGTGTTTCTTCAGATTAATTTTATACATGAATAATGATTTCGCAATACCTTTCATTGCTCATAGTTTTTTCCTTCATTTTTCTCTGCTTTCTCTCATTTGAATCTCTTTGAATTTAGATTCATCTATGATTTCGCAATACCTTCTATTTCTCGTAATTTTTTCTCTGTTTTGTCTCTTATGAATGCGTTGTTTTTTAACTTTTCACTCAGTTTCTCATTCCAGAAATCATCATGAAGCGTCAAGCCCCTAAAATGGACTTGAAAAGTGATCAATCAACTTCTGGAACCATGAGAAAAAGCGAAAAGGAACCGGGGACGTTGTCTGGAACAAACATGGAACATCTGGATTTGAAAAAAGAACTCCGCACCCATCACGAAGCCGAGAAGACGTTCTCAGACATGAAGGAAACATTGTCATCATTCGCGATTGATAAATCTGATGAGCTCAGCTGGGCGCGGATAAAGAAGTGGTCTTGCAAAATGTTAGGTCTTGGTGAGTATTCTTCTTGGGCGACATGCCTGACAGTTAGCAGTCGATTTTCGGAAATTTCGACAAGGATTGAATATTGTCTTTGTATGACTTCTGTGCAAGTTACGTCTACATTTTCAGACGAGACCAAATCTTTCGATTCAAATGACAGCCTGAGGTCTAGCATCGATTTCAAGAGTCCAGAGGAGATTGCAGAGATGGACGTGAGTTGACATTACGAAAATAAAATTTGAAATAGGGATTGATATCAAAAATCACGTAAAAATTTGACATCTTGTTTTTCAGAAGCACCGCCGAGAAGTGATCCAGTTTGCGGACGAGATGCCGACGGTGGCAGAGAAAGTGGGTCACTACCTCGACTTCAAAAACTGGACAGATGAGGAGAAGAAGCGCGACTCTAGAAAACTTCGAGAATTACGCGACGGGTGTCGAACAGATGAGGACAGAGTCAACAGTGAGATCAAGTTTGAGAGGGAAAAGATGCGGATTGAAAAGCACCTCAACGTCATTGTTCCAGCATTCGAAGATGACCTGCATCGCTCGGTGAGATTTAACTTTGCCTCAGACCTTTAGAATTATTTTTGGTTATATGGGACTGGGAAATACGGTCGGTCGACAGTGGTCGGTCAGCGGTCGGTCGGCGGTCGGGGAACTGTTAGCTATAGGCCTGTGGTCGGTTGGTTATCGGTTGACCATTGATCGGCAGTCTGTCGGCGGTCGGTCGGAGGTCGGTCGGCGGCTGGTCCGCGGTTGGTCGGCTGTCGGTAGGCGGTCGGCGATCGGTGAACTGTCGGCCATCGTCATGAGGTCGGCGTTCGGCGGTCGGCGGTCGGCGGTCGGTCGGAGGTCGGCCGGCGGCCGTCTTGGTTTGCGGTCGACGGTCGGCGCTAAGTGAACTATCTGTCGATGGCCAGTGAATTGCCGGCCATCGTCCTGTGGTCAGTCGGCGGTCGGCGGTCGGCGGTCGGCGGTCGGCGGTCGGCGGTCGGCGGTCGGCGGTCGGCGGTCGGCGGTCGGCGGTCGGCGGTCGGCGGTCGGCGGTCGGCGGTCGGCGGTCGGCGGTCGGCGGTCGGCGGTCGGCAGTCGGCGGTCGGCAGTCGGCGGTCGGCGGTCGGCGGTCTGTGGGCGGCGGTCGGTCGGCGGTCGGTCGGCGGTCGGTCGGCGGCGGTCGGTCGGCGGTCGGTCGGCGGTCGGTCGGCGGTCGGTCGGCGGTCGGTCGGCGGTCGGTCGGTCGGCGGTCGGCGGTCGGTCGGCGGTCGGTCGGCGGTCGGTCGGTCGGCGGTCGGTCGGCGGTCTGTGGGCGGCGGTCCGTCGGCGGTCGTTCGGCGGTCTGTGGGCGGCGGTCCGTCGGCGGTCGTTCGGCGGTCGGTCGGCGGTCGGTCGGCGGTCGGTCGGCGGTCGGTCGGCGGTCGGTTGGCGGTCGGTCGGCGGTCGGTTGGCGGTCGGTCAGCCGACCGCCGGGCAATTGTTTTCTTACTATACTGAGTAGATTTGAGAAATATGATAAGAATGCTTTTAGTGTTGTCTCAAACTGATCTCTCGAGATGAATTGGGAACTGGATTTGAAGAGATGGCAAATCTTGTCAAGGAAATGGGCATCGAGCAAGTTGAAGACCGGGTCGTGATCCGAGCTAAAATCGAAGCAATCAACCCAGTGACGCTCACGGCTCAGTAAGTGTTTTGGCTAAGGTGAAACAGCGAATATGTCTCATTTTCAGGCTCAAGCTCTTCAAAGTCGGGGAGAAGAGTTTCACCGACGGACTTCCAGTGGCTGTCTATTTGAAGAAGAAGGCAGTCGAAATCCTGGCCAACCATAAGATTCGGGCCGTCTTGAATCCAAAACACTATGGATTCCATGTCAACTCTGCAGGTAAGTCGTAGAAAACTTTTAGTGGTATCGTTGTATACTGTACTCAGAAGAATAAATGTCTTCCAGACTACCTCATGGCGCTGTCCATATATTACTATGGTAACTCGATCAAGAGCAACATCTTCGAGCAGCCAAAGTCTCACGACATCAGCATCCGGTTCTTCGTCAAGGCATGTTATGTTGCTTTGTGCAGAGGCGGTCATCCGCCGACGGAGCGGAACCTTGGTTTCCAGAGGGCAATTCTTGACAGGGACCTTTGATTCTCCCCCATCTCTCTATTTCAAATGTTTGTTCTTTTCCCCCTTGTTGTCTTCTTATCTCATTATTCTTGCGTCCAGTTTGTTCCCAGTCCACCTTATCCGGCCCTCACTTCTTTGTCTTCACCCAATCGGTAAAAATTCCTGGAACCCCCGTCTAATACATTTCTTCGTAATTTGCTCGGACCTTTTTCTCTTCTCTTTCTTATCACTTTCTGTTTTTATCAATGCTTATCCTGATCCCAAACATAATAAATTTTCTTAATAATCTGATAACGATCCTAATTATTATTACTGTATTGTAAGTTTGTGTTGGGCAGCTGTTAGCAGAGAACAGCTCTAGCACGACACCCTAAAGTTTCATTTTGCAAAAAAAAAGTTTAGAAAAAATAAAAAAATAAACTCCAATTGAATTAAAAGTGTGTGTTTTGAGTTGAACCCTAACTTTTCTGTAGAATTCTAGACATTGAATTATTCAGATTTCAGTTCAAAATTGTCCCAACTTTTATTCAGCTCACAAAATAATTATCATTGTGTCAAATAAGATTCCATCAATATGCAAAAATAAACATAATAACGGAAAAAGGCGTAAATTAGCACATTGGGTTTACAAGAAAATAGGCAGCATGCAAGCAATCAAAAAGACGTTGTAAAAATTCAGAATGAATATCCAAACAGATTCAAAAATAGAAATATAATTGGTTATAGAGGTTCATGACTCGTGAAAAGTTCCCATCGAGACCTTCTTCGATTTCTCCAACTTGTGGTCTGTCGACTTGCAATGTGAGCTTCTTCTCAGAAACTATCTCTACAGTCACAATTCTTCCATCAGCACACATGAAACTCTGACAAGGAATGTGTAACACCTCGTCACCTCAGATTTTGATTAAATTTCTTGGACATGATGAGAACGGTCCGTCTAGACATCCCTGAAAATTTCAGAACACGCTCGCCACTCTCGACCGAGTTATCTTGATTTTGGTGCAAAAATTGACTATTTCAGTACTAATTATGAGATTTTCTACGGCGATTATCTTCACTTCAAAGGGGTTTAGGAGGCTCAAACTTTTCTCTAATCATTGTAAATTGATCCGGATTTCATATTTTGATAATTATGAGAAAAAATTTTGGTCACCGAAAAATCGAAATTCTGACCATCACTGGTATCAAGATTTGTGAAACACCCTATTTCTGACATTCAATTATGGTCAGTTTCAGGCTTCAATCTGTGTGAAAAACAACGAAAATCTCCCTGAAAACTATCGTTTGCATTTTTTACTACTTTTCTCACATTTCTGCTAGTTTATGAAGTCAAAAACTAGGATTCGCGACTTTGAACAGAACAGCGACCTCAAAAATGGCAAAATTTTCGAAAAAAAATTTTTTTCAAAAATTTTCCGGTTGTTTCATAAGATGATAGAAAACAGAAAAATCGTGTTCTAATTGGTCAAAAGAGCACTCAAAACGTGTTCTAAGCAAATGCAAAAAATAAAAAAATTGGAGTGGGATTGAACCCACACCCTCCTCTTTGCAGACATCTCTACAACCTTTGCGCCACTCAGCCAACATTTGCAGCAGCTAAGTAGGACGCTTAGGTGTTCGGTGTGTTTGGGTGTTCTTGTGAGGGTGAAATTGTACTGCGCGACTGATGAAACTCAGAAAACAACATGATCCAGTGCTAAAACTTTGAACCAAAATAACTCTGCTTGAATTGTCGAGCGTGTTCCAAAATTTTAAGAGGTGTCTTGTGGACCTTCCCTAAAGGTATACACGAAGTTTCATCAAAATCTGAGGTGACGAGGTGTTACACATTCCTTGTGAGCATAGTTGTCTAGAGTTGCGGCCCTAAAAAAAAATGATACTTGAAAAAAAAGAACAGGCATTTTTTCAGTTTTGACGCTCAGTCACATTGTTTCAAGGCGACGTATTGCAACCAGTCATATCGCAACTGGGACATTTCACAACCTTGGAAATTCAAAATGTCTGTGATAAGCTCAAGTCAAATCAATTTTTTTGAATGTAGATAACAACTCGGATTGGTTTTTGACCCCCATAACCACATGTAACTTATATGAATATATATATATTGGGCAATTTTAAGAAGTTGCGAAATGGCCGGTTGCGAAATGTTTCGAACGTCCTGATTGTGAAATATCTTGGTTATTGTAGGTTCTGGTTGAGAAATATCCTTTTGTTCAGTGTCTTGGTTGCAAAATTGATCTGCATTGCGAAATGTCTTAGTTGAAAATGAAGTAGAAAACTTTGAAAAATCAGTTTTTTCAATGTTTTCTTCCAAATGTCTCTCTAAACTAGTCTGACAAAAACTGTTTACTTGGACATTATCACTCACCAATTGGATATCACTGGTCTTCCCACATCAGCAAAAATTGTTTCTGGCACAATTTGCTCTCCCAACTCTATTCCGAATTTTCGAATTTTCGAATGAGTTCCCACCAGAAACATCTGCAGATATTGTGCAAAGTTTGCATTCGAGATTCTCGTGCGAAACACTTTGACCAACGGGCAATCAATCGTCAGAAGCTGTCTAACAGTAATTTCTGGAGCTCGTTTCATCTTGATTTTGCCGTAGTTTGCGCAAAACATGTTTCTGAAATTGCTCAGTTCAAAAATCATTAACATCGAAAGTTGAGCTTGGGACTTACAGTTCATCGAACATCTGTTGATAGTCCACTGGCAGCAAGCTCCTGTCCAAATTGAGAATACCAATGTAAACATTGGTAGAGGTGATCCAGTTTGCAAAAGTCCTCAGAGCCGCGGAAAATCTCTCATCAGTTGAAAATATGCTGAAGGAGCGCGTTATGGTAAAGGAAACCCTCGTTGCCAATTCCATCATGCATTTTGCAATCTCAAGAAAAGAGACCACGGGTTCATCAGAATACATGTTGAATGAGAGCGGATCAGAAATGAAAACATTGACCACTTGGCTTCCGAGCATCAAACGTTCGCCATGTGTTAGTTGGCGCAATTTTCGTTTTGAGTACACACTGAAATCATCCTTTCCATAGCGAAAAGTGATTGTGGGACTGCACTTTGCTGCACAAAAGTGGGACTGCACTTTGCCAATTGGAGACTGCAATTAGAGTGTGATAATTGGAATTATTGTTAAAATAGGAACTCACATATCAGATCTTTCGATAAACTTGAAGATGCTCTCAAGATTCGGTTTTGTCATCTCAGTCAAGTCGATTGTTTTAAAGGGTTTTGGAGCTTTACGGACTTTTCGAGCAGTGAGGCGACTCTTCTGAAAATGATAAGTTTATTGATGAAAAATGTGTGTTTTGAAAAATTTTCATACCTTTTTAGATTTTCTAGCTTTCCGACCCTTTCTATTGCTTGGACTTTCGCGACTTTCGCTCTTAACCTCATCCCAAACATCTTCCTCTGCCAGCACAGGAAACAGTTCTGCCAGCTGTTCCGTTGTCTTGCCTTTTATCATGTTCGCCACAGACTTGGAAGAGATGAACAGCAATTCAACAGTTCCCAAGTAATGAGCAGTATGCATGAGATTCGGCAAGTCACCTCCGACTTCTTTGAGAAAAGTGATATCTTTGCGAAGGAGAGGGGTGTCCACGGGAATCTGATCGTAGACGGGGATGGACTTGGATTTACAAGTCTTGCTCCATTTCCTTATCAGCCGTATAGACCTCTCGGTTGCTTCAGGGATCACATGCGGTTGGGGAATGATGTTTCTGCTGAGCAATTCGGCATTATTTCTTTCCATTGGTTCGAAATAAAAAGACTTCGATGCCGTGTTTTCCGAGAATTCGATCACTTTTCCCATAGGTCCTTTCACTTTGAACACTTTTTGAGAGCTCGCCGGTTGGTTATGATGAACGTTCCTAGCTCGCAGACCTGGTTGCTGTCTAGACATGGCACTTTTCTGAAAAATTTCTAAAATTACTGTGAAAAACATAGTTACAAATTCGGAGAAGTGATGAAGAGAGACACAAGGCTGCGAGCAGAGAGGATGTGAAGGAGAACGATTTCGTAGTTTTCAGAACGATGAGAGAAACAACATTGATAACTTAATGAGTTCTTCAGAAATTAGCAAAACAAATCAATTTTTGTGAGAAAAATAGAGAGAAAAAGACTAAATAAGTTCATATTTTTGGAAAACCCATGAATGAAGGAAAACGGGCCGAAAAACCGGGCAACAAGAAAAAAAAGGAGAGGCCGACAATGTGAGAAACACTTCCAACACACATGTATCTGCCCTCTGGCGTCTCTTAAAATTGCCATGTCTTTTTTATTGGTTTTTTTCTTCTCTCGTACTCTGTTCCTCTGACTAGGCAAAAGGTTTCGCTCTTTTTTTGGCTGGGATATATTCATGACGGGGAAGCATGTGTCGAGCAAGGGGGTGTCGTTGGACACAGCAAAACGTTTATGAGTTAAAAAACTATAAAGAATAGGTAACATACTAAACAGACTAGACGGAATAAGTCATAGTGATTAGTTTCGAGGAACTTTTCCGCCTCATGTTTCCATGTTTCTCCGTGGTCATACACTTTTATAAGTACAACTGACTGTTGTAAAAGTTTACAAGTAAGGTGCATTGTTTTTTATAGATATGGATCTCTGTAGATTTCTAGAACCCGAACTATTCCGATTTCAGTTCAAAATTTTCGAAATTTTTATTCAGCTCACAAAATAATCATATCAATATTTTGAACAAAGTTCAATAAATAAGCATTAATTACCAGAATAAAACAGAAATAAGCGAAAATTAGCACACTTGAAGCGGGAAGACAAGATTACAAGAAAATAGCATTAATAAACATAACAAGCAGCTATAAAGCGTCAATTAATACAAGGAAAGCGGGAAGTAAAATTTACAAAAAAAAAGACCAAGCAAGCCGATAAATGAGAAGTAAAGCAAAATTTAAAAAAAAAAAACCAAGGGGGACTTCAGAAATAGAAATTGGGTTGAGCCATTGGTAGGACATAGGGATTCCAGACTCGTGAAAAGCTCCCATCGAAATGCTGCTGGATTTCTCCAAACTGTGGCATGTCGACCTGCAATGTGAGCTTCCTCTGAGAAACGATCTCGACAGTCACAACTTTTCCATCGGCGGACAGGAAACTCAGAGCAATGTTGTGTAGAGGTGTGATCCTGAAAAAAATAATTACAATAGGAAAAAGACAGGAAATATTTTCAATATCAAAATGAGGTCACATTATTTTAAGATATACAGTACCGTCCAAAATCTATGAACTTTTGGCGTTTTCAGTTGACAAACGTCAAATTGGGGGGCCTGGGAAAGGATGTTAAACTTGACCGTTGTATCTGAAATTTGTTAGGTGTATACATCTACTCTAGAACTTCATTTTAGTAGTTGAGAACTTTTTTCTACAACCTCTTCTGAAGATGGTGTGTCCCTTTAAAGTGGGGCAACGCAAGATTTCCGCATTTTCAGTTCAATTTTCACCATCTCATCTGCATTTCAGGAGCCATATCATCTATAATAGAGGTCGTACAAAAAAGTTGTCAACTACAAAAATAGAGTGCTAGAGTAGATGTATACAGCCTAAAAATTTCAGATCAAACGGTCAAGTTTAACATCATTTCTCAGACTCCCAAATTTGACATTTTTCAACTGAAAACACCAAAAGTTCATAAATTATAGACCGCTACTGTAGATGCTTTCTTTTTTCAGATCTATCAGACCTTTCAAAACTCATATGACAAAAGATTTTACTTTGACATCATCACTCACCAATTGAACACCACTGGTCTTCTCGCTTCAGCAAAAATAATTGCTGGCACAATAGGCTCTCTTAACTCTATTCCCATTTTTCGAATTCTCCGATGAGCTCCCATCAAGAACATCTGCAGATAAACAAGGAAATCAATGTTTGACAGTCCGGTTCCATGCACGTTCACCATCGGACAATCAATCATCAGAAGCTGATTCACAGTAATCTGCTCAGCATGTTCCATCTCGATTTCGCTACATCTTCCTCGGAGCAGATCGCTGAAATTATTCAATTTATTGATATCCACGATAATAGCGCTTGGGACTAACACTTCTTCAAAAATCTGTTGGTAGTCTACTGGTCGCAAGCTCCTGTCTAAACGGAGATCACCAATTTGGTGATTGGTAGAGTTGATCCAGTTTGTGAGAGTTCTCAGAGCCGCGGAGAATGTCTCGTCTGTCGAATTGTAGTCGCGACTTATGCTAAGCCTAGAGAGTTGCGCCGATTCCATCAAGAGCTTAGCAATTTCCAATGAATGAGCAACTGGTTCATCAGTAACAATCCTAAACAGTTGATTCCCGGAATTGAAAACAGGTACCGTGTGATTTCCAATCTTCACCGATTCCTCGATTCCTATCAGAAATTGTCGACGACTGGTTGGTTCGGTGTTCACGATAGTTTGAACCTTATCAGTGAAATAATATATCGATGGATTTTCGGAAACCGTAAGGAATGCCATCGAAATTAGAGGCCACTTTCTTGGCCAAGCGTTCTTCTCCAGGAACACAATATCCAATCTGTAAAAAAATGAGCTCGAACTCATCATACTAACGCAATAAACTCACGTTTCCTGAAAGCTCAATGCTCTCTTCTCTTCAACTGACATCGAAGCAAAAGTGACTTTGTGTCCGACCAATGACACAAGAGCTTGGTGGAGGGGACTGCACTTTGCCAATTGGAGGCTGCAATTAGAGTGTGATAATTGGAATTATTGTTGAAATAGGAACTCACATATCCGATCTTTCGAGAAACTCGAAGATGCTCTCGAGATTCGGCTTGCTCATTTCAGTCAAGTCGATGGTCTTGAGTGGCTTTTGAGCTTTGCGGACTTTGCGAGCGGTGAGTCGCTTCCTCTAAAAATTAAAAATTTAATGATGGAAAATATGTGTTCTGAAAAGTTTTCATACCTTCTTATATTTTCTCGTTTTCCGGCCGTGTCCATTGTTTGGATCCTCATCAGCAACAACTTCCTCTGCCAACACAGGAAAGAGTTCCGCCAGCTCCTCCGTTGTCTTCCCTCTCATCATTGTCGCCACATACTTGGCAGTGATGAACAGAAGTTCCTCGGTTCCCAAGTAGCGAGCAGTGTTCATGAAATTCGGCAAGTCCCCACCGACCTCCTCTCTGAGAAAAGTGACATCTCTCTGAAGGAGAGCGGTGTCCTTGGGAATCTGATTGTAGACGGGGATGGACGTGGATTTGCACTTCTTGCTCCATTTATTGATGAGTTGCAGAGAGCTTTCGGTCGCATCAGGGATCAGATGTGGTTGCGGAATGATGTTTCGGCTGAGCAGCTCGGCATTGCTCCTTCCCATCGGTTCAAAGTAGAAAGAGTGTCTTGCTGCACTTTCCGAGAATTCCACCACTTTCCCCATAGGTCCTTTCACTTTGAAGACTTTCTCTGGAATCGCCGGTTGGTTTTGAGGATTGTTCATGGCTGGGGATTGGTCGTTTTCCAGGGGTCGAACAATTCTGTAATAATTTTTAGTAGGATTTCAGTTGGACTGTAATCATTTTAAAAGGATGATACCAAAATAGAGAAATTGACGAAAAAGTTGAGAAATTCAAAAATAGTGATGTGAAAAATTGCGGAGCGATGAAAAGAGCAACAATGAAGAAAAACAAAAAAGGAAGACAAAACGAGTTTGAATTCAAGGAAAAATTCTAAATGGAGGATTCCGACCACCTTTACTGCTCTAAAATAGTTTTTAAAGGTGCGCAGATTCAGAATATCACTAGAAAAGCGCTTAAAAACAGCCCTGAAACCCCGAAATCGGCATTGCGAAAAACTACGTTCGACTCCTTCCTTTTCCGTCTCTCCTCTCTCACCCGTGCAGGTGGAGCGCGCTTGCATACCCCCCTCGCGTACTTTTTTGGAAACTTTGATGGTGTCAAAAAGGAGTTTTAAAGGGAATTTCAAAAAAAGGTTATCACAGCATGTAGACAATGTCTTTGACAATTAAAAAAAATAAAATTGCGATGAAAAATTAAATCATGACCGAGCAGGAGCCTGAGAAGCAAAGGTATCCATTAAAAAACATTTTTTTCCAGATTTCTGACTTCAGATGGGACGGGATGCTGTGATACTTTTTTCAAAAAAATTTCCTCTGAAACTCGCTATCAAAGTTTCCAAAAAAGTCCCCGATGGGTGTATGCAATCGCGCTTCACCTGCACGTGCGAGGGAAAAGAGACGGAAAATAGTTTTTTTGCGAAAAATTGAATCGGCAGGAGGCCGTGATTGTATCAGGTGGCGGTGGCCGAACTGGAGTTTTCTCTTCTATAGAACTTGGTCATTGTTTTTTCATCGATTTGATAAAAGAGAAAGCTCCAGTTAAGACACAGCCGCCTGGCATATCTTTTTAGCGAGAATGATTATTTCGAAACGGATTTTTGCAGTTTGAGAGTCGTTTTTGTGTGATTACTTCGAAGATTTTAGGATTCTACGCACTCTTTTACATATTTTAGGTCGGAATCCACCTTCAAAAGAAAACAGCGAAAGTTAAACGAACGGAAAAACAGAGAAAACGGCAAGCCAGCGGCCGGAGAAAAACAGAAACTGTAAAAATACCTCCAACACACATGTGTTCGCAGTTCCGGCGTCTCTCAAGATTTCTGTGTCTTTTTCGTTGAATTTTTTCTTGTTTCGCCGTCTGGCTCTCGCATGCATCTCTTCCTTTGTCTTTTGTTTGTTTAGGCGAATGGTTTTGTCCATTCCAACGGCTGTGATATATTCTTGGTTGGGAAGTATCTCTCGGGAAAATAGTGACGTATGACACAACAAGGAGTTCATGAATTCAACCACACGTGAAGATGTTTGCAGATATAGCAAAGTACACGATGATACTAGAATGAATATGTCTCAGGAACCTTTTTTACTTCACAACTCCATTTTCTCTGCTTGGATAGCATTTCTGGGGGAGTCCACTCATTCAATTTCCTGAGATCTTCGTAGCAATCGACGTAGAATTTTTGAGAGATTACTAATTCTCTTGGAGTCTAATCTGAAAATCACCCTTCAAAAGATATGGGACAAAAACCGGCAAAATTCATTCTGGGGGTGAGGAGATTTTCACGTTGCAAACTCTACAAAATTGTAAATGAAACACGTGTGAATCTGAACACTCTCAAATCTAAGTTTCGGCCCCTTTTTGACCTAATTATTTCGAAGGAGTGACTTCCAGTCCAGGCTCAAAGAGAGTTAGTCGATCTCTCAGACATTCTACGTCTAATGATATGAAAATCTCGAAAATTTTGTACTTTTCAGAATGTCCATCCGTATGAACAAATCGTCCGTGCTCAAGATCTCTACACAGCAGGTGGTGGATAAGGGACCAAGGATAATTCTGCTTTTTGAAGTTGTTCAATCATGAAGTAATTTCGGCTCTAGTCCCAAACATGGGTCCCCCCAACTTTTATGGGTCCCCTTGAACTTTTTTGGGTCCCCTTGAACTTATTTGGGTCCCTTTTTGGGACGCGAACTTTTTTGGGTCCCCTTGAACTTATTTGGGTCCCCTCAAACTTATTTGGGTCCCCCCTGGAAGTTGAACTTTTGTGGGTCCCCCCTGAACTTTTGTGGGTCCCCCCTGAACTTTTTTGGGTCCCCTCTGAACTTTTTTGGGTCCCTCCTGAACTTTTGTGGGTCCCCCCTGAACTTATTTGGGTCCCTCCTGAACTTTCATGGGTCCCCTCCCCCCTCCCAAAAAAAATTAAATTTTTTTTGTTTTGACTGTTTTTTTTTCTTATTTCCAAACTTTCATGAGCCCTTTTTAAGTGATGAACAACTTTTTCCGTTATACTCACACACTCCGGTTTTTACTTCATTTTTATTTGAGAGTAGTAATCGTCACGGAAGTCTTTTAAGACAATTTTTATTTAAAATTCAAAATTGGAAACTAAAATGGGTCTTAAAGTGCTCTTTTTGAGATTATAGTGTTTTTTAGGCCTTTTCCTAAGCCTAAGAAAATGGAAGCGCGACCAAGATAATGACTGATGGCTCTATAGGCAATGAATGGCCCCAACCGTAAAGAATGGTCCCGAAATTTTGGGTGAGACGAATTTCAGAATTGAATGGTCCCGACGACAAAGAAAAGTCCCATGAATTCATAATTCAATAATTATTTTGGTTGCATTTCCTTTTTCTTAGGCTTAGGCGAAGGCCTCAGAAACACTATAAATACAAAAATGCATTTTAAGAGGCATTTTAGTTTCAAAATTCCATGAGAGACTTCTATGGAGTTTCCTAAGCCTGAAAATATAAGGGGAAATATCCTTTCGGTCGGAATGTCCCCCTCAACCAAAAACGACTTACAGACCGCCGCGCCGCCCTAAGCCTATTTTTGAAAAAATCTTAGTATTCTGTTTTTGGCTCAATTGGTAAAGAATGTGTCAATCAGTAAGACACTATAGGCAAAGAATGGTCCCAAATTTCTGGGGGACACACATTTCAGAATTGAATGGTCCCAACCGCAAAAAATGGTCCCAAGCCATCATATTTCCCCTTATATTTTCAGGCTTAGGAAACGCCACAGAAGTCTTTAATAGAATTTGGAAACTAAAATGGGTCTTAAAATGCACTTCTGTAATTATAGTGTTTCTGAGGCCTTTGCCTAAGCCTAAGAAAAAGGAAATGCAACCAAAATAATTATTGAATTATGAATTTATGGGACTTTTCTTTGTGGTCGGGACCATTCAATTCTGAAATTCGTGTCACCCAAAATGTGGAACCATTTTTTGCGGTTCGGATCGTTTTTTGCCTATAGAACCTCACTGATTGACACATTCTTTGCCGATAGAGCCAATGATAGAATACTGAGATTTCTTCCAACAATAGACATAAGTCATTTTTGGCGGAGGTGGACTTTCCGATCCAGAGGATTTTCCGAACGTAATTTTCATCATTTTCAATAAGATTTTCAAACAAGGCAGATACATAAATACAGCACACGAGATGTCTTGCTGATTGATTTTTTGGTTCTCCAAGGCCAAAGGCCCCGTAAACTTGATTCTGATTCGAAATTCTGGAGTGCCCCCCGACCACTATTGCGCCAAAGTTTCAGTAAAAACAAACAAATAAAACTGTGAAAAAAAAATACAGAAAAAAAACCTTTTTTCAACTTTTTGGAGGGACCCATAAAAGTTCAGAGAGGACCCAAAAAAGTTCAGAGGGGTCCCAAAAAAGTTCAGAGGGGACCCAAAAAAGTTCAGAGGGGACCCAAAAAAGTTCAGAGGGGGTCAAAAGGGACCCACAAAAGTTCAGAGGGGACCCAAAAAAGTTTGAGGGACCCAAATAAGTTTGAGGGGACCCAAATAAGTTCAAGGGGACCCAAAAAACGTTCGCGTCCCAAAAAGGGACCCAAATAAGTTCAAGGGGACCCAAAAAAGTTCAAGGGGACCCATAAAAGTTGGGGGGACCCATGTTTGGGACTAGAGCCGTAATTTCCTTAATGTGTGATTCTTACTTAGGAACGAAGATCGGTCGACGACAGGGCACTCACCCCTTGCATACACAGTATTGTCTTTGTTTGCCTCTTTCCAAATACTGGGTTTTCTGGACATTCAAAATCAAAAATGTCTAGCAATCAAATTCAGCAATCAAAATCATTGACCTATCCAACTGTCAACTTAAGGTGAGAAATAGTTTCTAGAAAATTGATTTTTTTACATCTAGAAGTTTAATTAAAACTTCCGAAATTCATTTCTAACAAACTATTTTTGATTTTGGGGCTAGTTATCTCAACTTTGTTCTTTTGCAGAATCAAGGTCTCCGTTCTTTCTCCAGATTTCTTTTATGTTGACCGTTTGGTTCCTCTTTCTATGAACGAAGTGTTGTATCCGGGAGATGTGATTCTTCACGGAGCTGTGGATATTATAGAAGACCAAGATGAAACACAGATGTTTCATTTGGAGTTACAGAGAAATTCCGAGCAGGCTTTCATGGACGTCGGCATACGGGAAAATAATATACATCTGGAATCGATAAAGACTATGCTTCTCCCTTTCCAATGCAGAGAATCTAACGAATTTCCAGAGTTTGAGCCATTCCTTAAATTTACGATTTGCTCCCCAGCAACCACTATAATATGGAGGTTTCAGACTCCTCTTAAGCTGTTTCAAGCCATTCGAAGTTTGAGATCCAAGCTTTTCAGTTCTCGAGAAATCATTGAAGTTAACATGTTGGTGATTGATATGCGTCGAAAACTACTCAGACTTCCAGAATTTTTCAAGATCAAAACTAAGGAAATAAGGATTATGGGAGCTTTTTCCTTGACTTTGAATGACTTGTCTTCAGTCATTGATCGATCTAGTTATCCATTAGAAGTGCTTGAAGCTGATATCATGGACCGAGTTGATCTGGAACATCCAGATCTTGTGTCAACAAATACTTTGATCATTTCTAACAAAACCTCAAATAACGTTTTTACTGAACTGTTGGGGAACCTAAAAAACAGCGTTGTGCACTTTGAAAACGATATTTTTTCGATTTATGAAATTGTGGAAATGATAAGGATTTGGACCCAGACAGGGAGAAATACAGGATCACGACTATCATTCAAAATCAACGAATTAGACAAAGCAATGCAATTGACGCACCGTTTGCAGTTAGCGTTTGAAACAAAAGTCGAGAATAATATGTGAGTTTTTGAATTATAGAAATTTGACCTTAATTCTTGTTCCAGAATTACCATTTCAATCAACGATTCTTCAAATATGGAAGTCGTTCTACGACAAACGATAGATGTACTTCCGCAAAATATAGTGTTTGTGGAAATTGTTTCAGCATAAATTTATCCAATTGTGTTTAAAAATACTATTACATTCCTTCGATATATTTTCCTATCTTTAATAAATTTTTCAATAACCCCAGTTTTGTTGAATTTATCTGAACAAGTAGTGACTGTTTGCAATCATGTTGAAAATTGGAAGTTGGACAGCTTCCTGATGTTGTACTACTGTTGACAACTTTCAACGTCTGCAGATCAAAATGGTGTCTGTATTTTTGTAGTTAACTTTTTTACGATGTTGAGAGATGAGTTCGCATGAAAACTAAATTTCGAAGAAATTCCTGGTAGCAAACTCTCACAAAACCTGTTTCTCAAATTTAAAACAAACGAATTTATGTTTCAAATATAGAAACTATTTCTCATACTTTCCCTTTATAGTTTTTTCTCATACTTCCCCTTTCCCGTCTTTCTACACGCGTTCCAAAAACGTGGACGCCGCACTCCATCTCAACATCAGTGCGCGCGTTTTTTACAGCTCGGAAATCAATAAACAGGTCGGAAAAATTTGATCTACCAATGCTAGAAAATACGCGCGGACTGAGAGGGGGGGGGGGGGGGGTATCCCTCACCTTCTGCACTCAACATGCGTACTAGAAGGTCTTGTTTCCGTTTTGAAATCGATTTTCAATTTCATTTTTGTTCTGATTTTTTAGTGTTTTTGCCGTTTTACTCAATTTGTTGCGTATGGAGACTTTGCTATTTTACTTCTTAATGTGAGGTTGGTTCATTTTAAACAGTTTGCATGCATACTATTGCAAATTTGATCACATCTCCTGAAAAAAACGTTTCATTTCAGAATGGCTTCGAAATCAACAAACCACGATACGGATTCGATTGGTCCGCAATTGGCACAGCCAAAAGTCCCTAAACGGTCTGCGAATACACCATTTCGGTTATGGTGTCAAGAAAATCGTTCTGAGTTCACTCGGAAATTCCCATTCCATGATGAACGTCAAATCGAGGAGAAAATGAAAAACTGTTGGCGTCGCCATGTATCCGTTGAAGAGAAGAAAGTTTATGAAAACCAGAGGAACCGTAATTTGGAAAAAGAATCAAAAGAACGACATCAAAACTATGTTCAGAAGTACAAAATCTGGAGTGAAGTACGGGAATCAACGACAAATTCATCCTCCTCTGAAGAGCTGAAGAATCTGAATACATCAAGTGCAAAGCTGATGGATGCTTCCGAAATGGAATCTTGTATCATCAAGAATCGTATTCATCTGAATCCTTACACGATTTGGTGTTATCGGAAAATGCTCCAACTGCAGGCCACAAACCATGATATCACACTTCTCGCCGTTGTTGGCAGCTCTTGGATTGAATGGCAGCAAATGTCGGTTGTTGACAAGAAACCGTTTTATGAGGAGTTCGAACGAATTGTCCCTAAGAAGGAGGTGAGTTCTTTTTTTTTTTGAGAATCTTGGTTCTATGGCACTCTCTAAATCCGTTGTTTTTTTGATTATTGTGGTCCCTGGAGTTTTAATCCATTCTACTCCTAAACACAAATTGCCTAATTATGAATTTTGAAATTTATTTTCAGTCTCGTTCGCAGTATAAAAACTGTTCTGCTTTCTTTTTTTTTCTGCCAGATTAGCATGTAGTGAGTTTTTATCAATTACCAAAAAACTATTGTATAACTGAAAATCAATAATTTTCAGAAACCCCCTCCACCAGACTGCTTCATCGCTCCTGAACTGCCAAAGAAGTTGCAACCGGTTCCTATCGATTCATCTACTGGCCATGTACTGTACCCGGTAAAAAAAGACAATCGTTTCACGGCAGTAAACCCAGATCAACATCTTCAACGACAAAAACAGAAAGCTGGAACCACATTCGGAGACGGGAGGAACCCAACAATATTAATGAAACCAGAGTCAATGCGTGTTATCCCAATCCAACATGTGGAGTTTGATTTTCGACAAAGATCTAGTGCAGGTGAGGATTTTTCAAAAATTTTTATGCGGAATATTTTTAGCGTGACACGATAGAAGTACCATATAGTGATGAATAGAGTTAGGGAATAGCTAGGCAAAACACTATTGTGCAGCAATCTGTGATTTATACAACGCTAGCTGAAATCTAATTCCGTTTGTGCGTTTTCAGTTGAAAATAGTCTCCTTTTGAAGGCTGAAAAGATTGTTTAAACTTGTTTGTTTAGTTTGAAATTTTGTGAACACATCAAGCAATTTTAGAACTGCACTTTCATACTTGACCATTTTTTACACTAAATAATGACTCTATTGCAAAATAGGGGGTCATTTCAAAAAACAGGCGTCTTTTCAAGTCCCTCGAAAAACTAGGGTTCCTTCCAGTCCTCTGAGAAAATAAGGGTGCCTTTGACACCGGCGCGATGCCAACTGAGCTACACAGGCTAGACAAATTCTTCGTGACAGTCACTTGCCATATACGAGGATAAAGAAAGAGGCGCGCGACGACTCAGTTCAATTGAAAACCTTGAATTTTGCAGGAGAGCCCACTCATCGTACCGTTAAATGCGCTCCGAATCTCAACACATCTTATGGAGAAGATTTTGATTTGATTGACTGGGAACCACATGATGAGCAAACAACTACGATAGTGAAGGATGATGCCGAACATGCGATAAGGAATTTGACACAAGAGACGCAACGTGTTGAAGAGTCTTTCATAGTCGGAAACCAATCTCCACTGCTTCTAGATAAACAAGAACCTCAACAAAGTTATCTCGGTTAGTTTTTTGATAATTGCAAACCGAATCATAAAATCTTTCAGAACGGGTTTACCCAGATTTGATGCAATCGAGCACCCAAGACAACGTGTTTTTTGACGCTGACCCATTCAGCTCTAGGAATCTGCAGGAGGAAGAAAAAGAGTATTCGAAAGAATTGGATGCGGAAATTATGATGCAAAAGTTAATCGATGAAACTGGAGAAGACGATTTATTCGATTTCCCCACTGAAAATTGCACTGTTGAAGACGTTTCAAATCTGAACACATCTTTTGGACAAGACTTCGATTTGATTGACTATAGGTCACATGCTGAGCAACAAGCGACGTTGACGAATTCTGAAGCCGAACATGCAATTAAAAATTTCGAAGACGATACTCAACGTGTTGAAGAGATTCTCACGGTAGGAAACCAATCTCCACTGCTTCTAGATAAACAAGAACCTCAACAAAGTTATCTCGGTTAGTATTTTGAAAATTGCAAACGGAATCATATAATCTTTCAGAGCGGATTTACCCGGATTTACTACAATCGAGCACCCAAGACAACGTGTTTTTTGACGCTGATCCATTCAGCTCTAGAAATCAGAAGGAGGAAGAAAACGAGTATTCGAGAACATTGGATGCGGAGAGTATGCTGCAAAAGCTAATCGACGAAACTCCAGAAGACGATTCATTCGATTACACTGATTTCTAAGGGTCATACCCATTTTCTAACGATTTTTGTGATTATTTGATGTTAAATTTTCTGTGATCTATTTTCGTTCTTTCAAAGAATTATTTTGTATTATTGTTCCCGTTGACGCATTGCCTAAACCCTTTTTCTTCTGTTTTGTTCTATTTTCTTCAATTGGTTTGAGAAATAAACTCATCGCGAATGGATTGTGTTCTGTTGTGCCGTTTACATCGCTTATCTCTTAGTCCACCACCACACACTCTTTAGACAATTAGGTTCTCAGGAGGACCCGTGACACCCTGACAAACCTGTACTTCTCTGCAGAATCCTTGGCCCCACAACCTTTGAATCCGAAATTTTGTCCACAGATATCGGACCCCTTATGATTCTGAATCTTTCGATCCAGAATTCGATGATAACGCAGAAGCCAAACCACCAACAGCCAATGAAGTTTTCAGTAAGAATTCCAACTGCTTTGAAACGTCAGCACGGAAATTCTGATGCCCCAAAGCCAGTAATTCCGACTCAAACTGAAGAGAGAGGGCTCAACATCGCCGTCAGAAAATGGTCCAAACTCAAAAATCTACAGTAATCCAGGAAACATCTTCAGCATCCGGGACCATCAAAATTTCCGATACTCGCTCAAAATTTTGTTAGAAATTCGGGAATCGTCTCGGAGGAAAAGGTGGTTAGTGAGGAGAATGTGCCTTCCAGGGATGTTGCAGATACGCTCCAATTAGCACAGCAAATTTGCTCCATTGAACTATCCACGCTGGCCAGGTGAAGAAATGAATTCGCGAGGTCGGGTTTTGGTTTTTTTTTTTTTTTAATTTGTTTGACGTAAAATTTTTGTCCTGGAATTGTCCTGGAATTCAAGACTCTTCGCGGCTCTTCGAGGAATCCTTCACTTTCATCTGAGACCTTCTGAATCCTAATTCTCTAGAACCCGTCCACTGGAGCTTTTTCGTTTTCCATTGCCTTCTGAGCTTTCCAGAATGGTCTGGAGTTCAACTTAATTTGCTTTGTTTTTGATTTTTCGATTGCTTAGAACGTGATTTCGATGAAATAAAATTTTGAAGCTGGAGACAAGTTTTCTCGTACTGATCGGGGTGTGAACCTGATATGTTTACGGAGTATGAAAATACTTGAATTGGGAATATTGAAATTGGGTTTCTTGAGATCAGAAAGACCCTAGTTATGAATAGAAAAAAGGTCACAAATCCGACTAATTTTCGCCTCTTGATTATCGATTGATCGTGTTTCCCAGGAACGAAGATCGGTCGACGACAGGGCACTCACCCCTTGCATACACAGTATTGTCTGTGTTTGTCTCCTTCAAAATACTGGGTTTTGGACATTTTCTGGGCATTCAAAATCAAAAATGTCTAGCAATCAAAATCAGCGATCAAAATCGTTGACCTATCCAACTCAAAAAGTTGTTTTAAAATACTTGGATGTTAATTTAAGGTAAGAAATAATTCCTAGAAAAATTGATTTTTTAGATCTAGAAGTTTAATTAAAACCTCCAAAATTCATTTCTAATTAACTATTTTTGATTTTGGGGCTACTAAAACTTTATCTCAACTTTGTTCTTTTGCAGAATCAAGATCTCCGTTCTTTCTCCAGACTTCTTCTCCGTTGACCATTTGGTTCCTTTGCGAATTGACAGTCTTCGTTTGGACAACAACATCACACGCATAAACGAAACCACCTACACTGTTGGCATTTACCGTAAGTATCCAAATGGCACAGTACCTCCGCGTCTCCATGAAGAAGAAAATGAAAATGGAGGAGTTGATTTTGATCTCGATAGATGGGGATTTCGAGATCTTTCTATGAACGAAGTGTTGTATCCGGGAGATGTGATTCTTCACGGAGCTGTAGATATTATAGAAGACCAAGATGAAACACGGATGTTTCATTTGGAGTTACAGAGAAATTCCGAGCAGGCTTTCATGGACGTCGGCATACGGGAAAATAATATACATCTGGAATCGATAAAGACTATGCTTCTCCCTTTTCAATGCCGAGAATCTAACAAATTTCCAGAGTTTGAGCCATGCCTTCAATTGACGATTAGCTCCCCAGCATCTACCACAATATGGAGGTTTCAGATTCCTCTCAAGTTGTTTCAAGCCATTCGAAATTTGAGATCCAAG
This sequence comes from Caenorhabditis sinica, assembly GCA_963932045.1. Taxonomy (NCBI): domain Eukaryota; kingdom Metazoa; phylum Nematoda; class Chromadorea; order Rhabditida; family Rhabditidae; genus Caenorhabditis; species Caenorhabditis sinica. Next base: position 29,698,086 of record OZ009938.1, read on the forward strand.
CTATTCAGTTCTCGAGGAATCATTGAAGTTAACATGTTGGTGATTGATATGCGTCGAAAACTACTCCGACTTCCAGAATTTTTCAAGATCAAAACTAAGGAAATAAGGATTATGGGAGCTTTTTCTTTGACTTTGAATGACTTGTCTTCAGTTATTCATCGATCTAGTTATCCCTTAAAAGTGCTTGAAGCTGATATCATGGACCGAGTTGATCTGGAACATCCAGATCTTGTGTCAACAAATACTTTGATTATTTTTAACGAAACCTCGAATCACTTTCATACTGAACAGTTGGGAAGCATAAAAAACCGCGTTGTGTACTTCGTCAACGATATTTTCTCGATTAATGAAATTGTGGAAATGATAAGGATTTGGATTCAGACAGGGAGGAATATAGGATCGCGACTATCATTCAAAATCAAGGAATTAGGCAAAGTAATGCAATTGACGCACCATTTGCAATTAGCGTTTGAAACAAAAGTCGTGAATAATATGTGAGTTTTTGAATTATAGAAATTTGACCTTAATTCTTGTTCCAGAATTACAATTTCAATCAACGATTCTTCAAATTTGGAAGTCGTTCTACGACAGACGATAGATGGAATTCCGCAGAATATAGTGTTTGTGGATGTCGTTCCAGCATAAATTTCTCCAATTGTGTTTAAAAATACTATCTTATTCGTTCGATATATTTTCTAAGCTTTAATAAAGTTTTCAATAACCCCAGTTTTGATGGATTCATCTGAACAAGTGACTGTTAGGAATCATGTTAAAAATTTGAAGTTGAAAAGCTTCCTGTTGTTCTACTATCTAGAAGGCCGCCCAAAACTACTGTTGACAACTGTACTACTGTTGACAACTTTCAACGTTCGCAGATCAAAATGGTGTCTTTATTTTTGTAGTTTACTTTTTTCCATTTTTCTACCTGTACAGTACTGATGGTTTACTGGATCAAATTATTACCATATGTCACCATTGGAGCACATTTGTAATGCGAATTCTCAATAGAGCGGATTTGTTAGTTAGTCTGGGTGCAATTTGGCTTGATGCCATATTCTCTTCAACCCATTCCCTTACTTTCTATTTTCTTCCCGTTGTACCAAACAAGTATTCATTGATCGAATACTGTCCTCATCTTTCTGTGGTTGTAGGGATGGACAGCACTGGGAAGGACAGTGGCAAGATCTCAATCTTCCCCATTGTTCCCTTCTTCTCCAAAGATAGACGCATACTATTCTCTCTGCATTATTCAAATCTCGACTACCATTTTTTTTTGGTTTTGCAGACATGGAAGTTCCAATGGTGACTCCGTTCCCGTACACCGCAACACGAACAGTTATTCAACATATGATTTTCAATTTTAGGTAAGTTCAGATTTTTTTATTACTGTAGTATTCAAAAAATTCCGATGTTTTATATGAATCGATGCAGAAAAGGAAATATCCTCTTGAAGATGTGTCAAAAAATTGACATAAATCGAGTTATAGGCCTTTGAAATGTCTAAAAACGGGTTTTGTGGTAGTGAAATTCCCACAAAAAAGTGGACCACAAAATTCGATATTTTGGCACTTTGAAGACCTGTAACTCGATTTCAGTCAATTTTTGGGTATTCCTCCAAGTAGATTTCAGAACACTTAATTGAAAAAGAGTGAAATTTCAGACAAAAGCTAACAAGTCGCTGTCCAAACCTGAAGATCATAGAGAATCAAGTCCAGCTCAGAGTTCAGAGTTTGCGTCTAGCACAGGCGGAGCTCAAAATGGATTTTGTCCTTTATAATCTTAAGCTAGTATGCAGACCAAACCAAGGACACCAGCTTCCGGAACTTCAAAGACTGCAAAACGAGCATGGAGGGATTTCGTATGATGTTAATGAGTATGGAACTTTTCCAAGACAAACTAGACTTTATGCACAGAACGGAGAGATTTTGTTAGATTTCCGCGCTGCTGAAAGACACCGACGTCACGACGCCGATCCAGACGACGTTGAGGAGTGGAGACGTGATTTGGGAAACATAAGAAGAGATCGAGACTTCAGAAGAGTCGATGTGAGAACACAAGAGCAGCGGGATGTTTTGGCAGGATTGGATGCTAGAGTAGCACAACTTGAGGACAAGCTAATTCCATATGACTTGAAGATGAGAGGATTGGGAGCACCATATAAGTACTATATCAAACTTTCCATTATCGAACGTCGAGACGGTGAGGTTCTAACTCGTTACGAGTACGTTAATTACGATAGGGCAATCCATATGACCATGAATTACCTAGTGATCAAGCTTTTGGGAAACCGCGATGAACCAATATTTGTTCAAAAATTGAATGTGTACTCAATGGGAGTGCTGCATCTTCCAAGAAGTGTTCAATTTCGCATTAGGAGCATCAAGATCACAAACGGGCCTGATGTGGTGTTTGATCAAATTCAAGGAGCTATCGCCCCCGAGAGTTTCCCATTGGATATGGTGGAAGTTTTTGAAAGTCGACAATTAAACAACATTCATCTCCAAAACGCACGTCGTCTAGAGATTCAAGCACAACGAACTCGACTTCGTCTTTTGACTGCTACTCATCGTCGAGTCCATGTTCACATCAATCGAATTCCACAAGATGGCATATGGGAATTGATAACAAACTGGATAGGAAATCCACCCGTTGAGAACAAATGGTTCTCATTCAAAGTACTCACCAACCCGCCAGAGGATGTGCATGAACTTTTCGATCTTTTGCAGCAGTTTAACAATGCTCAAACAGTGCATCCGGTCCAGTGGAGGTAGGGTGAAATTGAGGGATTGTCTAGTTTTTCAAAAGCGTTTTTTTTGTTTCAGGAGAAATCAGTTCCCACTAAAAATCGAGATCCCACTAGGCAACCAGAGAAGAATTCACATCTACTGCGAGCGTTTTCCAACAAATCTGAATATGGGCATTGTCAACGTTCAAATCACTCCGCTGGATGAACAAATTCCTTAATTGCATAATTTTCGTTTTTTCCCCGTTTTTTAAACAGTTCCCAAGCTTTCATAAAATGAATAATATCATTAAAAAAAACAGCAAAAAAAATAAAAAGATAAGTGCCACCGGTAGGGTTTGAACCCGCCCACCGATATATTTATTGGGTGACGGACAGACTTGCAACCACTACACCACGGTGGCACGCGACAATGCTGCCCTATAATGCGGCTATAAAGTTGGGGGAGGGAGGAGGCGGCTGCGGGATCGATGGCAGGGGCGGGGGCGGGAGTTGAGGGTTGTGGAGACATGGACTGGAAACTGGGATAAGGGTTTGCATTTTTTTGTTGATTTCACAGAAATATGAAAAATCTTGTATTCCAGTTTTTTTTTTGTTAATCTTCTTAATTGACATCGGTTTAAAATATCACATTTTTGAATTACAATAGTTTGGTAGCACGTAGCAATCCAAGATTTATCGCAGCGAGCTTTTTTAACAATTCAAAAAACAGGGAGTTTGAAAAAACAATCGAAAAAACTTTCACAGAAGCGTCAATCACAAAGGAATCCTCAACACGGGTGGCACTGAATGAGAAAATCAAATGAGAAAAAAAAACAACAGAAGGAATTCAAAGAGAAAACGGATTTGGTCCTGATAAAACGAACAAATTAGAAGGGTATATTGTTTGTGACCACGTCATCTCAAAAATCAAAAAAAAGGATTATATGTATTTTTAGTGGCTCTAGGGCAGAGTGACTACCATCTTCTTTGCTCAATAGACTAGGAACCAGTGAATCTTGATAATTGAGATTTTTAGACTTTTCATTTAGAACTAATTGAAGTCTGATTTTCATACTCAGGCTTTCAAAAAATGAGACTCTATTGTTTTGAATTTTTGAGTTGAATTCGGGAATCTATTCAACTTTTTTTGAATTTTTGAGTTGAATTCGAGATTATTAACACTCATTATCCGAGAAAATCGAGTATGCCACTGTACAAAAATTTCAAACTGGATCTTTTGTATTGGTATTATATGTAGTGGTACCTTGTATACTTCTAACATTTATCACATAAATTTCATTAGGCTCCGCCCACTTTGAGCCAAGAGATGTAGCAAAAACTGAAAAAAATGAAAATTTTTCTTTGTAGTCCAAATGACTAGATCTTAACTGGAAACGACTTTTGGCCTCATTTTATATATTTTTTGTGTTGGGACCAAAAAGATATAATGCCATCTTAGCGGAAAAAAATCATGAGTTTTCGTGATTTGATGGAAAAATCACAAAATTTTTCCAAAACACTATTTTTCTGGGTCGGGGACCATATCAAGCCAACGAGATATTGTCAGATTCAGAATCTACGCTAAATTCGAATTTAGATCAAGGAGGGTTGATTAAAAATTGCGGTATCCACCATACTTAAAAATAACGAATTTTGTGATGCGTGCAGTCGAAATCCATGGGGTACCCCCCGTTGTGAAAAAAGTGATAGTCACGGATTTGGCTGAAATTTCCCACATAAGTAGCACAATTCAAGACGCAACTGCTCATGTGATATGAAGGTCATTCAATGACCCTCCGTCCAATGGCTAGACTTTTAGTACAGGTAGGTAGGAAAAATTTTTCATTTTTATTTGAGTCTGAAAATCAATAGTGGATACCCCATAATTGTTACAATTACGGTATTTCTGAAGTAAAATTTCATCTAGTTCCCAAATTCATTGCTATCTCTGTGGCTTCGCAGAGTCTAAGACGGAAATTATCCGTGTTTCTCAGGTATACTTACCCATACTGGAGCTGGTCTTGTATTTTACTCGACAATCATATAGGAATCAACTATCATCTGTCAGAAACACTGTAAATCATTTAGTTTATGTTAAGCACAACTCATAAACCACGGTCAATATTCAGAAAAGGGTATTCTAAACTTTTTTGCAGTTGGTTTCTTACTATTTCTAAGTTTAACTAGACTTGTGTTATATACTGCTGTAAAACTCTAGAAATGTAACCTTCAGACAGAGCAAAACTATTTTTTCCTATGAATTACTGAACAACCTTCTGGAATTACAGTGTTTCTGACAGATGATAGTTGATTCCTATATGATTATCGGGTAAAATACAAGACCAGCTCCAGTATGGGTAAGTATACCTGAGAAACACGGATAATTTCCGTCTTAGACTCTGCGAAGCCACAGAGATAGCAATGAATTTGGAAACTAGATAAAATTTTACTTCAGAAATACTGTAATTGTAACAATTATGGGGTATCCACTATTGATTTTCAGACTCAAATAAAAATGAAAAATTTTTCCTACCTACCTGTACTAAAAGTCTAGCCATTGGACGCAGGGTCATTGAATGATGAAATTCAAATTTTCAGCTTTCCCGCCGTTTTGCAAACAGCGAAACATGTTTTGGTGGGTGCGTGGACCACTCTGGCAGCAGTCGAATTGCTTACGAGGGGTCCACGCAACCAACAAAGCATGTTTCGGTGTTTTCAAAACGGCGGGAAAGCTGAAGATTCAAATTTTAACCCAGTTGGCGATAGAGCGCGTTTCTACTTGAGGAATATCGCTAGTAGTAGATCGGAGAAAAGTCGAAAAGCTGGACGGAGAAAGAAACCGAACGACAAGATGCTAATATCTGAAACTGAGAAGACAACACAGATTTTTTTGCTCAATATGTTTATTCGAAAGAAAGTTTAAAAAGTGGAAAAAGTGAATGGCAATTATGATGATTCTTCTCCTATTTCCGGGTAACCCGCTTCTTCTTTTCTGGCACAGGCGTTGAAACAACATATTCTCTCTTGACACGACGTTCTGGTCCTCGGCGTAGTGGAGCTGGATCTTCTTGAGCGACAACTGCTACTTCAACTTCTGGCTGTGGTGGTGGTGGTGGTGGAGGAAGGACTCTCTGGATTCGACGTGGTGGTCCTCGGCGTGGTTGAACTGAAACTTCTGGAGCGTCGACAGCGACATGAACTTCTGGCTGTGGTGGTGGTGGTGGTGGTGGTACTGGAAGGGAAGGAGATGGGAGAACTCGTCTAGCTGCTCGAGTCGGCTTGAAATTCTCCAAGATCCATGAAGTTTTAGCTCTTCGGAATGGGTCAGGGCACATTCCTTTTTGGAAAAATTGAATCATTTGTGAACCTAACAAATTCCATGGGTGTTCAAAGAAATTGGTTTTCCCTTGGACCCACTCATCATACTTAGTCACTGAGATTTCAGCAACTCTCCATGGGTGCCTTCCAGTAAGCATTTCAAAAAGTGTGAGGACTGCAGCCCACACATCTGCCGCACGACCATCAACGTATCTGTGGACTAAAATTTCTGGGGCTGCATATTTTTTGGTTTGCCCAAGAGGTTTAGATTTAGAAATGTTTTGCTTTCGAGCAAGTCCGAAATCTGCCAGCTTCAGATTTCCATTCTTATCAAGGAGCATGTTTGCCGGCTTAACATCACCATGGATAATTTCGAAAGAATGACAAAATCTTAAAGCAAAAATGAGTTGTTTAAAGAGTTTCACGGCAGTTTTAAAATCCATTTCTGCCGTACGCATGATGGACTCAACTGTTCCGTTTGGAGCATATTCAAGGAACACATTAACCCGCTCATCATCTCCGACTTCTTTATGCTCGTAACCAAAAAAGTTAATTATAAATTTAGGAGCCCGACACGAGATTTCGAGATGCAACTCCATCTCCATCTTTGCCTTATCTAGATCTTCTTGGTTATTGAGCTTAATTTGCTTAAACGCATAAATATAATTTCTGTTTTGTAGGGATTCAACTCGGAACACTTTTCCAAAATTTCCACCCCCTACACCAATTGCATTTCTGTACTGGGTGAGATCGTAGTATCTTTTGGTGGCAAGGTCATAGTGGATGGTCATTTTTGATGATGGGAAGTTACGGTCTGAAACTAATGAAAATTTGTACTAGAAATAAGGTCTAAAAATGAAAAAGAGGACAGTGAGTGGGCGGATCTAAAAACAGAACAGGAAAAAAGAGAGGGGGGGGGTGTAGAAACTTTAAAAAAGATGGGTCTTGGGAAAAGTGGGCAGAGCTTAGAAAAAAGATGGGCGGTGCTCAAATCTGGGTAGGGGCTAAAACAGATAGGCAAAACCTACAAAGGGCGAAGTTTCAAATTGTTTATACAGTGCGGTCAATATCTATAGGACCCCCCTAGATTTGGCGTGCAGAGGTAGAATGAGACGAGATATCAAAAATCTGTAAAAGCCAATCAAATCAGGACCTAAAATAACCCCCAGGGCCAAACTTTCATGAATGTACCTTTTCCGATACCATGGTACTAACAGAAAGGTGCATCTGCAAGCGGTCAATATCTATAGGACCCCCCTGGCGTTTAGCAATAACCGGCCCATTTTTCGATTAGTTTTTTGATGCCAAAATGTAAAGCTTTGAAATTCATGCCGGTTGGTAGTCGATTCCAAACAAATAGCTCAAAAACGCCAACTTTTTTTCATGATAAATGCATTTTAACCGAATTTCATGGATTTTTCACGTCCTCACTCCCAATATTTTCTGATGACATGACCGTAGCGAGCAAATTTTTATTATTGGGTGTCAGCCACATGTTTTCAGGTTTTCTGAAGCCATTTCGAAAGATTTATGCTGTATTTGTTGGTCTGACAGAAGTTTTTGAAAACCTCCCGAATCTCAATTTTGAGAAATGTTGTCGTTAATGGCGTATTTGAGCTAGGTAGATCGAGTCAAAGCAGGGACTTTTATGTCGATCTTGTAGATTGACACCTTCCTAACACTACCATACTATTTTTTCCGTATTGTAGTGTTTCTAGGACATGCTCAACTTTATGGGAAAATCTACAGTAACCGACGGTTGTCACGTTCACTAAGAAGGAAGTATATAGACGCTCTACAAGGTGATAACTTTAAAGATTATTATTGATTTGGTGTTTTTCTTATTGTGGGTTAAGAATCGTTCCATATTTTCGTGATTTCCATCCACTATTTCATGAATAGCCAAAGTCTACTTTTCAAGCATGATCACAGTATAAGCTAGTCATTAGGTCATAGAGAAACGGAAAGATCCGTGCTCTAGTGAATCTATTGAACTGAAAAATAGTATGGTAGTGTTAAGAAGGTGTCAATCTACAAGATCGACATAAAAGTCCCTGCTTTGACTCTATCTACCTAGCTCAAATACGCCATTAACGACAACATTTCTCAAAATTGAGATTCGGGAGGTTTTCAAAAACTTCTGTCAGACCAACAAATACAGCATAAATCTTTCGAAATGGCTTCAGAAAACCTGAAAACATGTGGCTGCCACCCAATAATAAAAATTTGCTCGCTACGGTCATGTCATCAGAAAATATTGGGAGTGAGGACGTGAAAAATCCATGAAATTCGGTTAAAATGCATTTATCATGAAAAAAAGTTGGCATTTTTGAGCTATTTGTTTGGAATCGACTACCAACCGGCATGAATTTCGAAGCTTTACATTTTGGCATCAAAAAACTAATCGAAAAATGGGCCGGTTATTGCTAAACGCCAGGGGGGTCCTATAGATATTGACCGCTTGCAGATGCACCTTTCTGTTAGTACCATGGTATCGGAAAAGGTACATTCATGAAAGTGTGGCCCTGGGGGTTATTTTAGGTCCTGATTTGATTGGCGTTTACAGATTTTTGATATCTCGTCTCATTCTACCTCTGCGCGCCAAATCTAGGGGGTCCTATAGATATTGACCGCACTGTATTAGGGTGTAAAGAATGTTTCTCCCGTTTTTGAAGATTATTTTCATTCTAATTTTCTCACGGAGGTTTGATTCAAAAAACCTCAGGTACGTTGGTAGAAGGTCTACGTATCATTGGATTCTACTGTGTAAAGTCCTAGCGCAGCTACGCCAATATAAGCGTTTTGGCAGTTCGAATTACTGAGGATACCATTTTTTGTGACCTGTTTTTTTTTAAATTTTCATATAGAAGATGTTGTTGGGCAAGTTTGTGACTAAAATATTTGGAAAGAGCACGTGTTAAAATACAATACCAATATAGTCTATCGGTGGCTCCTTTCAGTATAACTTCTTAATCCTCATATGATCTTACTGCTAATTATACCTATCATCAGCATAGTAAGATTTGTTCACACTCTGAGTGGTGAGTGTTTATAAGCCTCAATTTTATCATAATAAAATGATAAAGAGTTGTTTATTTTGCTGGTAAAATATAAGAATTCTGCAACAAATCTGAGCTGAGCAAAACTTACTCCAAAACAGCAACCTGAATTTCACCAAAAATCGAGACGTTTCGGGATCTCCCGATTGAATGAATATAGAAGCAGGCCTGATATTATCAGTACTTTTTTAACACCTTATTAGCTATGCATAATCATAACAGAATAGAACCAGAGCTTCCTAGTCTTCGAAAAAAAAATGACAAAAGCATGCCCTAACCAAAACTGAAGTTTTAGTTACTTCTCTAAAAACCATGAGTTAGCTGAAGATTAAAATTCCTTACAACCATGAAGAGTAAGGTTTCCAAAACTATCAGTCATCATTGTCAACTAGTATTTGGTGAATAATGAAACTAGTTTCAATAGTTCTGCTTGATAAATAAATCCAAGCCATCCTTTCAAAGTTCATAGATCGCCATTCAGAGTGAACCTAGAGATTAGGTCCAAATTTTTCAAGAAAACACAAAATCCAGAAAATCTTTTTAGTGTGATGAAGGAAATTTAATGTTAATTAAAAATCACCATTGCGTTTCACAAGTTTAGTTTTCTCAAGTGTGGAACTCTTCGAGAGCAAAACCATACACCAATAGCTACCGTGACGGAGATCAGAAAATGTTGTCTTACAGGCGAGGAAAGCAAATAAGCTACACGGTAAAATAGTGCCAAACTGCCATTGAGTGACTCATCAAAATCCACAAAAAAAATTTGTGTCAAAGCCCAAAACTAGTTAGGAAATCAGTGTGCAAGTTGTGACATCCAAAACGGGAGAAACTTTCTTTCCACCCTAATATAAGGGGCATGCTTCTAGATTCGGCATCTCTTCACGAAACAGTGGGCGGAGCCTAGTTTAACAGTGGGCGGAGCCTAGTTTGAAAATGGGCGGAGCCTAGTTTAAATGCGGGCGGAGCCTAGATCAAAAGTGGGCGGAGCCTAGTTTAAGAATGGGCGGAGTCTAGTTTAAAAATAGGCGGAGCCTAGCCTAAAAGTGGGCGGAACCTAGTTTGAAAGTGGGCGGAGCCTAGTTGGAAAGTGGGTGGAGCCTAGTTTCAGGGTGGGCGGAGCCTAGTTTAAAAGTGGGCGGAGCCTAGTTTCAGAGTGGGCGGAGCCTAGTTTAAAAGTGGGCGGAGCCTAGATCAAAAGTGGGCGGAGCCTAGTTTAAGAATGGGCGGAGTCTAGTTTAAAAATAGGCGGAGCCTAGCCTAAAAGTGGGCGGAACCTAGTTTGAAAGTGGGCGGAGCCTAGTTGGAAAGTGGGTGGAGCCTAGTTTCAGGGTGGGCGGAGCCTAGTTTAAAAGTGGGCGGAGCCTAGTTTCAGAGTGGGCGGAGCCTAGTTTAAAAGTGGGCGGAGCCTAGATCAAAAGTGGGCGGAGCCTAGTTTAAGAATGGGCGGAGTCTAGTTTAAAAATAGGCGGAGCCTAGCCTAAAAGTGGGCGGAACCTAGTTTGAAAGTGGGCGGAGCCTAGTTGGAAAGTGGGTGGAGCCTAGTTTCAGGGTGGGCGGAGCCTAGTTTAAAAGTGGGCGGAGCCTAGTTTCAGAGTGGGCAGAGTCTAGTTTAAAAGTTGGCGGAGCCTGGTTTAAAAATGGGCGAAGCCTAGTTTAAGGTTGGGCGGGGCCTAGTTTAAAAGTGGGCGGAGCCTAGTTTAAAAGTGGGCAGAGTCTAGTTTAAAGATGTGCGAAGCCTAGTTCAAAAGTAGGCGGAGCCTAGTTTAAAAATGGGCGAAGCCTAGTTTAAATGCGGGCGGAGCCTAGTTTAAAAGTGGGCGGAGCCTAGTTTAAGGTTGAGCGGGGCCTAGTTTAACAGTGGGCGGAGCCTAGTTAAAAAATGGGCAAAGCCTAATTTAAGAGTGGGCGGAGCCTAGTTTGAGGGTGGACGGAGCCTAGTTTAAAGATGTGCGGAGCCTAGTTCAAAAATAGGCGGAGGCTAGTTTAAGGGTGGCGGAGCCTAGTTTAAAAGTGGGCGGAGCCTAGTTTAAGGTTGGGCGGATCCTAGTTTAAGGGTGGGCGGAGCCTAGTTTAAAAGTGGACGGAGCCTAGTTCAAAAGTGGACGGAGCCTAGTTCAAGAATGGGGGGGGAGACCCAAAAACTAGGGGGCGGAGCCTAGTTCAAAGACGGAGGACCCCAAAACTAGGGGCGGAGCTAACAAAGTAGGTGGGAGGAGTTCAGGACACAAGTGAGGAGGAGGAGGGGGGGGGGGGTAGGAGGACTTAAAAGAAAGTGTATTACGGTAGAACCGAAAAGAGAAGGAAAATATTGAAAAACCATTGCATGAAAATGAATGAATGGAGGGGGATTAAGGAGGTATGATGGACAAGAAGACCATTGATTTTTGACTCACAGCTGACTTTTTAGGGTGATTTTAGGGTGATCTTTATCGTTGTCACTACCATTCTTTATCGTTGTCACTACCAATTCTTTAGGGTCACTACCACGTCTTTTAGGGTGGCCTATTGTTCACTATCGCTGTCACTAGCCATACTCTGTGTATCTGGGTGTACGTGTGCGTGTTGTGATTGTGAATTCAAAGGATTCCCAAAAGAAAAGGATAGGCGGAGCAACAGAGAAAGTCTAACACTTTTTGTTCAACACACGGTACAGAAACATCAAATCTGTGAAGTTGATTATAAGATTCCTGTAGATCTTTAGATTCCGGGAAATTCAAAGATCTCTGGACATTTCAGGAAACTACATCATCTCAAAAATTAAGAAAAAGAGATTATTCTAGGTTAGAGTAGGACCCATCCTTTTGGACCAATAGACAAGGAAACTGTTCATGATGAATAGTGTATTTTCTGGATTTGGTATTTCAAACTATTTGAAGTCTGATTTTCTTACTCATGATTTATTGATGTCGACTGTTTCTGGATCCCGAAGAATGTTAAACTTTCCAGTGACAAAATGTAAAGCTTTCAAATGTGAGTTACCATTAAGTACCTAGCAGTGTTCACCAATAAAGACGAAGCTCATATAGATCTACTGGAAATCCGAGATGATCCCTGAAGTGAGCAAAAAATGCTTGGTCACGTACATTCACTTTAGAAAATCGGTTTTTACAAATGTTTATTCAAAAATATTTCTCAAAAAGTTACCAGAAACAAAGCACACAGTAAAACGCAAGCATCTTCTATAAATTATCAGATAAGATCCGCGCCATCCAAGTTTGGGAACATATCGCTCCAAACACAGAACATCAACAGTCGCGGTTTATTGATTGCAATTGTGGCCCAACTCCCATCTGTCCGTTGGATATCATGTCCTTCGCTCAAATTTATAGCCTCCACTGAATTGGCTCTGAAAATGAGGTGTTTTTTAGACTATCTTTCAATAAAACCAACCTATAATATTGACTTCTTCTGTTTTCATCCCACACTTTTGGATTATACTTGTCAATGTTAACATCACCGCGAGGAATCAACCAGTTCATCACTAGAATTTTGAAAGGTCTCCCGGAATAATACCAACGATCGACAATCGTCATGAAATCATCAGCATTCACCTTGGAAAGATCGAGTCCTCCGAAATGAATATCAATAGAATTCAAGTTCAATAAAAAATCTTTAGTAATCCAAGCACCCGATCTTATGCCAGCTCTGAGAAGTTTCGCATTGAAGTGATCTGGACTGGAATGAAAACTGGGATCGACAGGTGCATCCAGTATTATCCTAGTTTTTACTTGCATATTTTCTACTACACTTTTTAATTCATCATTTTCTATGAGCGTTTCTCCTAGCATAAAAAGATGTTCACAAGTTTTGTGTCCAACCAGAAACGCCCGTCTCGATTGAGGAGCATCTGTGCAAACGTTCACAAGGCCTAGTCCACATTTAAACAAGTCCATGAAGTAGTGGACTGAAGATTCGAACGATTTTTGAAGATCTCCAGAAATGAATTGATAGTGCTTGAGCAATTCGCTGAAAAAATGCATTGAAGGAGGAATCCGACTAAAAATTGTTATTGCGCTGAAGACAAGTAAACATTTGCGTTAATTCCGAAAATCATTAAATTTTTTCTCAGTTTTTTTCCGAGTTTCTCCAAAAAAAAAGTGCGGATTCAGCCATGGAGCGCCATTGTGATTATGAGCACAGCACTTTGATTGACTGTCCGTAGTTCCAGTGGAGCTCATTGGCTGATTCCACCTTTTTTTTAACTCGGCCACGGCCTTCACAGTCAACTTTTGCATTTTTATTGGATTCCTCTCTTAAAATACATGACACATCTTCAGAATTACCTGCTATCAGTAAGCTCATCATTAATAGATCTATTGAAAGCAATTCGTGATTCGGATTCATCTTGAGGTCCATTAAAATTAAAAACCAGTTTTCCGCAAACATTCCCGTCTTGTCCTAGTATATCAACTGTTGAGACCTCTTTCAAAACATGTGTGTTAATCTGCATTACGGGAGTGTTTGCAACCTTGACAAGTCGATAACATTTTTTGGATATCAGTGAGAAACAAATTCTGAAATACGTGCACGGTTCACCACAAGAAATTACTAAAAATTACACTTACAAATCTGAAGCCTCTGCTTTGCTTAGGACACATTCAACACAAAGCCAAGGTAGTTTAAATAGGGTGAAAGTTGATGTAGACGTCATTTTTCAATAGTCAGGAGACAATAATGAAAAGAGGAACACAATAGAGTACTAGCAAACGGTTATATCGATCTCGGAGTAGTACGTAGACGGTGCCTTCCCAGAAGACAATTTATCATCAGAGCGCAATTACCATCCAGTAGATAGTGCATCCTGTAGAGTGGAGTTGAGTTATATTGAGGGATTGTCTAGTTTTTCAAAAGCGTTTTTTTGTTTTAGCAGAAATCAGTTTCCACTGTGATGTCTACTGTGAGCGTTTTCCAACAAATCTGAATATGGGCATTGTCAACGTTCGAATCACTACGCTGGATGAACAAATTCCTTAATTTTCTGTTTTTCCACTGTAGTAATTCCCAATCTTTCATGAAATAAATAATTTCATTAAAAAAACAGCAAAAAAAAAGAAAAAGATAAGTGCCACCGGTAGGGTTTGAACCCGCCCACCGATGTATTTATTGGGTGACAGACAGACTTGCAACCACTACACCACGGTGGCACGCGACAATGCTGCACTGTTGTGCGGCTATAAAGTTGGGGGAGGGCGGAGGCGGTTGTGGGAGCGAGGGCGGGAACGAGGGCGCGGGCGGGGGCGGGGGCGGAAGCGGGGGCGGGGATTAAGGGTTGTGGATACATGGACTGGAAACTGGGATAAGGGTTTGCATTTTTTTTTTTTGATTTCACAGAAATATGAAAAATCTTGTATTTCATTTTTTTGGTTAATCTTCTTAATTGACATCGGTTTAAAATATCACATTTTTGAATTAAAATAGTTTGGTAGCACTTAGCTGTCCAAGATTTATCGCATCGAGCTTTTGTAACAATTTAAAAAACAGAGAGTTTGAAAAAACAAGCGAGAAAAGTTCCAAATGTAATCATAAAGGAATCCTCAACGTTTTGGCAATGGTTTCAGAAATGGTATTGGTCTTGATAAAACTAATAATTTTTATGATTATATTGTTTGTGAGTACATCATCTTGAGAATCAAGAAAAAAGGGATTATTCTAGGTCAAAATAACTACCATCTTTTGTACCAATAGACTAGGAAACCGTTCATGATTAAGAGTGCATCTTCTGAATTTTTCATTTTGAACTAATTGAAGTCTGTATTTCATACTCAAGCTTTCAAAAAATGAGATTTTATTGTTCGAACTTTTGAGTTCATTTTGAGAATCAATCCACTGATTACTAACACCTCTGCCTCCCGCCTCAGCATTGCACCACTCATTCCCTAGTGGATCCGAAACAATGACCGTACTTTTCTGTTCAAGAAAATATTGACTTTGCAAATTTTGAAAATGCGCCCCATTTTATTGTGGCTTCCGTTAGGTTTATGGAAAGAAAAAGGTGGAGAACTTTAGAGAAGCCAGGAGCCCCGAGAATAAGCAAAAAATGTTTGGTAGTGTACATTCGTTGTAGGAAATCAGTTTTTAAAAATGTTTATTTTTTATTTATTTATTTTTTTTTAATGTTTTTACCCCATTTTATTGTGGCGTCCGTTTCTTTTGTAGAAAGTAAGAAGGGGAGAATTTTGGAAAAAGCCAGAAGCCCCGGGAGTAGGCAAAAAAATGCTTGGTAATGTACATTCGCTGTAGAAAATCAGTTTTTAAAAATGTTTATTGAACATCATTTTCCAAAAAGTTACAAGAAACAGAGTACCAGATTAAAAAAAAAACTGAAGCATCCATAAAAATTATCCGAGAATCGTCACGCCATCCAAGTTTGGGAACATATCGCTCCAGACGCAGAACATCAACACGCTTGGTGCAATTGTTGCCCAACTTCCGTCTGTCCGTTGGATATCGTGTCCTTTGCTTAAATTTATAGCCTCCTGTGAATTGGCTCTGAAAATGAGGTGATTTTTTTCAGACTAACCTAAGGTGCATTACACAACACGTGTTTGCCCACCTTGAGGGGCTTCAACCTTCTGGCCTCCGCTAACTTCCTCCCCTTTTTTCTTCCTACAAACCAAAGCCAAATAGTTCAAAATCGATATTTGAAACAAAAATCTCCAAAACATCAACTCATAAATTCTATTATAATTAGTAGACAACTAGCAAGAAGTGAACGCTCTCATTTTGAGTTTTTGACTCCTGGCTACAATCATCATGTGTTGTAAATTTTACTCGTTAGTGAGAACAGCATAGGAAATCGGTTTAAAAAATGTTTATTGAACATCATTTTCCAAAAAGTTACAAGAAACAGAGTACCAGATTTGAAAAAAAACTCAACCATTCACTCAAATTATCCTAGAATCGTTACGCCATCCAAGTTTGGAAACATATCGCTCCAGACGCAAAACATCAACACACTTGGATTATTAATTCCAAGTGTTGCCCAATTCCGATCTGTCCGTTGAATATCGCGTTCTCTGCCTAAATCAATAGCATTCTTCGAATCGACTCTGAAAATAAGGGGTTTAGTTTCATACTATTTCTCGACAAAACTAACTTATAATATCGACTTCTTCTGTTCTCATCCCATTCCACTGGATTATACTTGCTAATGTCAACATCTCCGCGGGGAGTCAACCATGTCATCATTAGACTTTTAAAAGGTCTGCCGGAATAATACCAGCGATCGACCATCGTCATGAAATCGCTAGCATTCACCTTGGAAAGATCACACCCTCCGAAGTGAATATCGATAGTATTCAAGTTTAATAAAAAATCTCTAGTAATCCAGCCACACGATCCTGTGTCAAATCTAAGAAGTTCGGCCTTAAAGTGATCTGGGCTACAATGAAAATTGGGATCGACAGGAGCTCCCAGTAACATCCTAGTTTTGACTTGCAAATTTTCTACTACATTTTTTAATTCATCATTTTCAATGAGCGTTTCTCCAACTATCATCTGTTGGTCACAAGTTTTGTATCCAACAAGAAACTCCCGTCTCGATCTGGGAGCATCTGTGAAAACGTTCACTTGGCCAAGTCCACATTTGAACAAGTCCATGAAATAATGGACTGCAGATTCGAACGATTTTTGAAGATCTCCAGAAATGAATTGATAGTGATTGAGCAATTCGCTGAAAAAAATACATTGAAGAAGGAATCCGGTCAAAAATTGTTATTGCGTTAATCCCGAAAATCATGAAGAAAACGCTCAAAAATCGCTTTAAAACACTGAAAATGAGCTTCGAAATGAGCAATATTTGTTTGTGCTGGCCGTTTTTTTGAACTCGGCCACGGCCTTCACAGTTAATTTTGGCATTTTTGGTAGGATTTCTTTTTTTAAAAACATGACACTTATTCAGAATTACCTGCTACCGGTAAGCTCATCATTAATAGATCTTTTGAAAAGGATTCGGGACTCGGATTCATCTTGAGATTCATCAAAACCAAAAATCATTTCTCCGCAAACATTCCCGCCTTGTTCTACAATGTCGACTTTTGAGAGCTCCTTCGCAACGTATGTATCAATCTGCATTACGGAAGTGTTCGCAGCCTTGACAAGTCGATGACATTTCTTGGATAACAATGAGAAACAAATTCTGAAATACGTACACGATTTAAAACAAAAAGTGACGAAAAATTACACTTACAAATCCGAACCTCCTACGTTGCTCAGGACACATTCAACACATAGATAAGGGAGTTTAAATAGGGTGACAGTTGATGAAGACGACATATTTCAATAGTCAGGAGACAATAATGAAAAGAGGAACACAATAGAGTACTAGCAAACCGTTATATCGATCTCGGAGTAGTACGTAGACGGTGTCTCCCCAGAAGATAATTTCTCATTAGAGCGCGATTACTGTCAAATTGAGGAGACCAGATTGGCCACATTCGTTAGTAAAATGAGTGTGTGGACAGAGGAGGCTGTCTCAAAACTTTCCAATTCCTTATTAAGACCTCACCCTCAATCTATGTTTTGGATCACTTCAAAAACAACAAAAAACACGTTTACAAGACTGAAGTTTCATTAAAAATAACATTAAGAAACATTTAATATAACTTGTAAATTTTCTCAGCTCTTGCCACATCACTGTAAAACTCCATTATTATGTCTTTCTCAAAAATCTTGATGATGACTGCACATTCAATCGCAGAACTTGGAATATAAGCTATCTCCTCTTTGTACTTGATATTTCTGAAACAAATACCTTTATTAGCAGACAAAAAATAATAACTCACTTTTTGACAGTTGCATTGTTGTCGAAACCGCTCAAAATGAGCTGCTGATCACCGGCTTCTTTCAATACACACTCCAGATGTTTGATGAATGAGACGTTACCCATTTCCCATTCCACCAGATATTTCTGCATTTCCAAGTTTCCAAATGTTGTTTCCCTCAAACTGATTTTCTCTAATCTGGCTGCCAACAAATTTTCAAGAGTGAACCATGATCCTGTGTAAAGTACGAGTTCTCTTTTGGTGATTGGTTCAGTAAGATGGAAACCTTCCGGCACAAAACCAATAGGACTGATTTTAATACAGTCGTATTCGGTCACATTTCTCAAAACATAGTGAAAAGATTCCCGATCCTGATTTAGGTCACAACGCAGAGTAAGGGCATCGCAAAAACCTTGGTTTGTTCTAATATACTCATCAACATTTTGGATTACAGGAACAAGTCCCGCGCAGTCACAATAGATGGTGTGGTCACTGATACGCGATCCAAACGTCCCTCTAAAATAGTCCAGAAGCAGTATGAATCCGTCAAATTGAGATTCAAAGAAGGCGATATAATATGTTGAACCTTCCCGACTACAAAATTTGAATGGTACCAGAACATCACGGATCATCATCGTTTCTTCAGGGCCTTCCACCTTATGAAAATCCGAAATGTGCCTAACATCAAGGCTCGTCATTTCTGGCCAGCCGAAGTATATGGTGTAATCGTCCTTCCCGATGTTTGTTGACAGTTCTTCTGTGTTTGTTCCGCCAACTTGTTTATCCAACAAGAGAATTTCTACTCTAAAAAATTGACATTTCAAATCTAAATTTTTTTCGATAAACTCACAAAACAGAAAATGAAATACTGGCACGCTGTTGGTTGGTCATACCATCATAGGTAAGTGCTTTCTTCAAAAGAGCCAGAACACTTTGCGTTTTCTTGCTACATCTGGACAGTCGAACTCTAGAAATTGAATCATTTTTTAAATAATTGGAATAATTTTCTTAAACTCACCTAGTTGTATCATTAGCAATTGATAGCACAAGGTCCAATGCGATGAGGGGAAGACGGAGAAGAGGGAAATTATCCATTGAGTATTGGAAAATGGGACTGAATGAACGATGGAAAATGAGGGAATACACAGTGGCATATGTGGATGCAGGGCAACTCTTTTTTCTCTCCATATGGATCCTCCTATTTCCCACACTCTCTCGGTCTAATCGATTCCTGCAGGATGACTAACATAAATCGATAACCTTGTCCTAGATTAGTACATACTAGTAGATGAATAACATACATCTACAATGGAAGAGTGACCATCTGCTATGCACTTTCAATGACATGTCCAAATCCCCAAGTACTTCAGATTTTCCAAACCGAACAGCTTATATCTTAGAAGTACAACGACAACCAGGTACAGAAGCTCCAAGAAACGTTTGTCAGTACATTTCTCAAAAAGACGCAAAAAAATATCAGACGAAATTGGAATTTCGACTGCCCAATTGAGACGGTGGTTCAAGTATAGAAGACATATGTAAGTCATAATTTAGTTGTATGTGCTATTTATTACATGAAATTCAAGTCAAAAGAGCAATAAAAACAACGCTAACAAAGAAGAAACACAATAAAAAAGAAGTCCGAAAAAGTGAAAAGAAATTGAAAGCTTCGACCGTCTATCCTTGTTCGTCCTATGATGAAACCAGTCCTTGATTTGTCTGAAGGTTAGACCAATCTTCTTGGCGAGTTCCTTTTTATCTTCTGTGTATTTGTCCTCCATAGCATTAATTTGTTATATGGTGAACAAGCGGGAATTGGCAGCACGACGTTCGTCGGAGATTTTTTTCTGTCCTGGGGTAGTTTTGAGACCATGTGTAGTAGAAATGGTGGTAGAGGTGGTGCTGTTTGGAGTGTAGAGGTGTTGAGGTGACCTGGAAATAAACTGATTTTGGCTAGAATTGTGATCCGAAAACTGTTTTTTTCATAGTTGGCCCCATCATAAATAACATAAACTCACCATACAAATGAAGAGTACTGTCCAAAAGCCTGGAACGATTCAGTCGGTGGTGTCATTGACGTCAGAGGTGATGGTAGACCACAGTACCAGTTATTGTAGACTGGAGTGATTGGAGTAGACGGACATGAGTTGCCGAGTCCAGTGGAGTTGTTGATGATACCATTAATAAACCAGAAGGGGAGACTTGGACTGAAAAATGAATTCGATGGAAAGTTCTGACGAAAAATGTTAACGGTTAGTTAGATCAGTTAAAACAAAAATAATGGTATCTAGAAAGTTAGTCAAAGATAAATGCTGCTTACCAAGTTCAAAGTCCATATTGGACTCCTGGGGAGTACATTGACATCTCTGGCAAAGTCATGGTAGAGTTGGCACTGTCATCAGAAGACGTGAACGTCATCTGCAGAGTTTCAGGAGTATTGATGTTGTCGGCAAAGTGATGGCGACTGTGATTGCAGGTACTGCCCGCGACGAGTGACTTCCTGAGAGTTTGAAAATTCAAAAAGATTTGAAAACTATCACTCTCAGACTGTCCGAAGTTTAAGATTGGGTGCCCGATTTTTGGGCACCCGATATTTTGGGCACCCGATTTTTGATCACCGGCACCCGATTCTAAAACAGAGCCGAATCTTCTATTCTCTAAATTTCCTAGACATGAAACTCACATAATTTCCAAGCCTATCTCCTGAATCTTCTTCTTCCGCTCTGAACCTTTTTTATCTTCTGGCTCTGACGTCGAAGACTTCAAAACTGATTCCTTCATCACTTCGAGTAGCTCCTTCACGTCTCTTTGTTTCATTTGTTCGAGACTTGGAGATAAATCTGAAATTCTCATTCTTCCCATCAAAAAATGTAGAAAATAAGTTATTTTTGCGCCAAATAATGAAATTTAAGAAAAACTCACATTTTCAAAAAAAAAATCAGAAGTTTGAAGACATCTAGACACACGACGTCAAAGGGGAAATCATTCTGAAAAGTCTATTTTTGCTGGCTGAAAAATATTAGATTAAAAACTCACTTTTTTCAGAAAAATCAAAATTTAGAGGGGCTGACAAACACAGACATCGGCCTTTGCGAGAAGAATGAATGAGGAGGCTGAACTCAAATTTCCCCAATATTTTTTGTGTCTGCTCCCTTTCCCATGATTGCGTAATTTCCACGATTACGCAATTCCCACAACATAGCAGACGAGACTATGTTTTTTTGCAAAACCTTGATCGGTGTGCAAAAAAAACGTATCCTCTCCTGCTATGTTGTGCAATTACGCAATAGTGGGAAAGGGAGCAGACACAAAAAACATTGGGGAAATTTGAATTTAGCCTCTTCATTCATTTTTCTGTCTCATTGAACAACGTTTCCAATGTGAACAAGAAACAGAGCATAAGTTTCGAGTATCCATAACTTGCCGACTGTACGTTAAAGATGAACAAAAACTTGAAATTAGATTTGGCACGTTTCCAGCTTCAAAATGAGATCAAACATGACTAAGTTTCGACGGATTCTTGGAACATCTATGAATCCCAATTCTAGTGAAATGGCGATAAGGAAATAGACAATTGTAGTGGGAAATTCCTAGAGATTACCGTAGCCACAGTAAAATCTTGATATGTTGAAAGTGCGAGATTTTGAAGAATTCCAAAATTCTGAAGTTCCGAAAATCTGTGATTCTGAGTTCCAAATAAGGAATAACTCTATCTTTTCATTTCCTCACAATTTGAAGTTGACCTGTTATACAAGAGATCATCACTTTTCATTTTCAAGAGAGCTGCATGGCTACAGTTGTCACTCTGTACCATAACTCTAAGAATGACAATTGACAGGATATGTTGGGTCAGACATGTCATAGAGGGTGCGTAGCAGATGGTCACACTTCCATAGCAGATGTCTGTTAATCAGCCACTAGCACTAATCCTGAACAATGTTATTGAGCTATAACAATCATTCCACACTAATCAATTCCATCGAGAGAGTGTGGGAAATGGGAAGGATCAGATGGAGAGAGATAAGAGTTGCACTGCCCCCCCCCCCCCATCTGCCACTTTGTATTTGTATTGTATTGTACCACTCATATTCCATCGTTCATTTGGTCCCATTTACAATACTCAATGGATAATTTCCCTCTTCTCCGTCTGCCCCTCATCGTATTGGATCTTGTACTATCAATTGCTGATGATACAACCAGGTCAGTTCAAGAAAATCATTCCAACCGTTAGAAAATTATTCATTTTCTAGAGTTCGACTGTCCAGATCTAGCAAGAAAACGCACACTACTCTAGTTCTGTTGAAAAGAGCACTTACCTATGATGGTTTGACCAACGAACAGCGTGCCACTATGCCATATTTACTGTTTTGTGAGTTTATCGAAAAATAACAATTTAGACTTGAAATGCCAACTTTTTAGGGTAGAAATTCTCTTGCTCGATAAACAAGTTGGGGGGACAAACACGGAACATCTGTTAACAACAATTGGGAAGAACGAGCTCATCATATACTTTGGCTGGCCAAAAATGACAAGCCTTGCTGTAAAACACATTTCGGATCTTCATCATATGGAAGGCCCTGAAGAAACGATGATGATTCGTGATGTTTCGGTACCAATCAAATTCTTTGGTCTGAATGGTTTAACATATTATGTTGCCTTTTTTGAATCTCAATTTGACGGATTCATACTGCTTTTGGACTATTTTAGAGGGACGTTTGGATCGCGTATCAGTGAACACACCATCAATTGTGTCTGTGAGGGACTTGTTCCCGTTATCCAATCTGTTGATGAGTATATCAGAAGAAGCCAAGGTTCTTTCAATGGTCTTTTCCTAGTTTGTGACCTGAATCAAGGTCAAGAATCTTTTCAATACGTTCTGAAAAACGTGACCGCATGCGACTGTATCAGAATCAACCAGATCCGTCAGGTGCCCGATGGTTACCATCTTACTGAACCAATCACCATAAGGAGACTTTTTGTTGACCTGATGGGATCATGGTTCACTCTTGAAAATTTGTTGGCAGCCAGGTCAGAGGAAATCAATTTGAGAAAAACAACACTTGGAAATTTGGAAATGCAGAAATACTTGGTGGAATGGGAAAAGGGAAATGTCCCATCCATCAAACTTCTGGAGTGTGAATTGAAAGAAGCCGGTGATCTGCAGCTCATTTTGAGCGGTTTCAACGACAAAGCAGATGTCAAAAAGTGAGTTATTATCTTTTTTCTCCTAACAGAGGTATGTTTTTCAGAAATATCAGGTACAATGAGAAGTCTGCTTTCATTCCAAGTTCTGCGATTGGAAGTGCAGTCATCATTAAGATTATTGAGGAACGCATAATAATGGAATTTGACAGTGATGTGGCAAGAGCTGAGTTTCTTTACAATCGTCATTGAATATTTTCAAAAGTTATTCTAAATAAACATTTAGTCTTTTTGACTTGTTTTTTGTTGTTTTTGAATTGATCCAAAACATAAATTGGAAAGTTTTGAGACAGCCTCCTCAATTAACACATTAGCCCATATCTCTGTACTTTTCGATTTTGTAGCACAACTAGACCTCTACTTCGTTTCTCCTTTTTTATAACCTTGACCTGAACATCTTGACTCTACTTTCAGTCCAAAATAAAAGTTATAAACTGCTACTGAGAAGCGAAATGCCATCTGCCTTTTTTTCTCACACAGTGATTACTTTCATACCACAGGGAGCTGTCAAATGAACTTATATTGTCATAGCTGCTACTGTTGTCACTTATTGTTGTCACTTACTCTTTGAATTGCGAGTGACAGGCTATGGCGGGTCACACATGTTGTACATACATACAGGGTACGTAGCAGATATTGACATTGAGAGGAAAAAGCTCTGGGAAACGTTGATGAAGATATTTTGCGCGTGAGGGCTCTTTTAAGAATTGTGTCATGAAAAGCTCAAGGGTAGCTGTCAAAGTAGAGAGACTTTTGAACTCAAAAGTTCAAAACATCAAAGTCAAATAAAAATCTTATTTTTTGAAGTTTTTGTTCTCTTCCTCACACATTGAAGTAGACTTGTCGTAAAAGTAACCATAACTTTCATCTTCAACAGAGTTGTCAACAGCATTATGATTGCTACAGTTGTCACTCTTTATGATAACTCTTGCAGTTGCAAGTGCGGATATGTCGGTTCAGACATGTCTTATTTTAAAAGTATACATTTCCTTTAAAAATATACATTTTGGTATACCTTTAAAAGTATACATTTTGGTATACCTTTAAAAGTATACATTTTGGTATACCTTTAAAAGTATACATTTTGGTTTACCTTTAAAAGTATACATTTTAGCATACCTTTAAAAGTATACATTTTGACATACCTTTGAAAGTATACATTTTGGTATACCTTTAAAAGTATACATTTTGGTTTACCTTTAAAAGTATACATTTTAGCATACCTTTAAAAGTATACATTTTGATATACCTTTAAAAGTATACATTTTGGTATACCTTAAAAGTATACATTTTAGCATACCTTTAAAAGTATACATTTTGGCATACCTTTAAAAGTATACATTTTGGTATACCTTTAAAAGTATACATTTTAGCATACCTTTAAAAGTATACATTTTGATATACCTTTAAAAGTATACATTTTGGTATACCTTAAAAGTATACATTTTAGCATACCTTTAAAAGTATACATTTTGGCATACCTTTAAAAGTATACATTTTGGTATACCTTTAAAAGTATACATTTTGGTATACCTTTAAAAGTATACATTTTGGTATACCTTTAAAAGTATACGTTTTGGCATACCTTTAAAAGTATACATTTTGGTATACCTTTAAAAATATACATTTTGGTATACCTTTAAAAGTATACATTTTGGTATACCTTTAAAAGTATATGTTTTGGCATACCTTTAAAAGTGTACATTTTGACGTTTGGTATACCTTTAAAAGTATACATTTTGGTATACCTTTAAAAGTATACATTTTGGTATACCTTTAAAAGTGTAAATTTTGACGTTTGGTATACCTTTAATAGTATACATTTTGGTATACCTTTAAAAGTATACATTTTGGTATACCTTTAAAAGTATACATTTTGGTATACCTTTAAAAGTATACATTTTGGTATACCTTTAAAAGTGTAAATTTTGACGTTTGGTATACCTTTAATAGTATACATTTTGGTATACCTTTAAAAGTATACATTTTGGTATACCTTTAAAAGTATACATTTTGGTATACCTTTAAAAATATACATTTTGGTATACCTTTAAAAGTATACATTTTGGTATACCTTTAAAAGTATACATTTTGGTATACCTTTAAAAGTATACGTTTTGGCATACCTTTAAAAGTGTACGTTTTGGCATACCTCTAAAAGTGTACATTTTGACGTTTGGTATACCTTTAAAAGTATACATTTTGGTATACCTTTAAAAGTGTACATTTTGACGTTTGGTATACCTTTAATAGTATACATTTTGGTATACCTTTAAAAGTATACATTTTGGTATACCTTTAAAAGTATACATTTTGGTATACCTTTAAAAGTATACATTTTGGTATACCTTTAAAAATATACATTTTGGTATACCTTTAAAAGTATACATTTTGGTATACCTTTAAAAGTATACATTTTGGTATACCTTTAAAAGTATACGTTTTGGCATACCTTTAAAAGTGTACGTTTTGGCATACCTCTAAAAGTGTACATTTTGACGTTTGGTATACCTTTAAAAGTATACATTTTGGTATACCTTTAAAAGTGTACATTTTGACGTTTGGTATACCTTTAATAGTATACATTTTGGTATACCTTTAAAAGTATACATTTTGGTATACTTTTAAAAGTACTACCACTACCACAAAGGAGGGCACCTCGGTGATACATAAGCATGGTAGCCTTCCATGAATGAAAATACTAGGTTAAGTTCGAAATGAGAGTCGTTTTTTGACGGATTTCTAAGATTTTCGTAACTTTTCTTCCCATTCACTTCCAACTACCACTATCACAAAGGAGGGTACCTCGGTGACACATAAACATGGTAGCCTTCCATTAATGAAAATACTAGGTTAAGTTCGAAATGAGAGTCGTTTTTTGACGGTTTTCTAAGATTTTCGTAACTTTTCTTCCCATTCACTTCCAACTACCACTATCACAAAGGAGGGTACCTCGGTGACACATAAGCATGGTAGCCTTCCATGAATGAAAATACTAGGTCAAGTTCGAAATGAGAGTCGTTTTTTGACGGTTTTCTAAGATTTTCGTAACTTTTCTTCCCATTCACTTCCAACTACCACAATCACAAAGGAGGGTACCTCGGTAACACATAAGCATGGCAGGCTTCCATGAATAAAAGTACTAGGTTCAGTTCCAAATGAGAGTCATTTTTTGACTGTTTTCTGAGATTCTGGGTATCGATGTGAATTTAGCGAAATGAACGAAGAACTTGGCTTCCAACCCAAAAGCATCTCAAATTGTAACTCTAAACGCTTCTTAACCCTTACCACCGGCCTGTGAACTTGTGCTCCTATTCTGCAAAAGCCATCTGTTGGTCCATTGTCCGTTGTTGCTCGATCCATCGATATGATATGTCTCTGCAAAAGTCGTTATTTTGAAGAGAAAAAACAAATTATTGGAAAAAGAGAGTATTGAAAAAAAGAAATTAATGAAAAAAAAGAGAGGAATGGAAAACTCACCAATCGCTATGAGAGAAATGAGGGATGAATGATGAGTCTCTAGATTTCTGATCTTATAAAGGAAGTGGGCGGAGCTTTATTGACTTTGGAGGGTGTGCAAAGGGTTGTAAATGTGCAACCGAATCGATGACAACAGTGGGAAAATGATGACACTAGAGATGATCAAAGATGCCGACTTTCTGTGTTTTGTACATGCACAAAAATCAATACAGTAATCTGTCCTAGTTCTGGGAAGATGACTTTTCCCCATAACGGTTTTTACTGTTTTATTAGTTTGCAAAGTCTACAAAATGGACGAAAAGTGGAAATATAGGACTAGATGGGGACTAATGACTAGAAATGTTGAGAGGATTTCATTTTGACTGAAAAGTCTTGACTTGTTTTTAAAAACTCCAAATTACTCGTTAAGTATGAGTTCTTTTTTCCCGTCTGCTTCAACCCCTCAAGACTGACCTGTCTTAAATTCCATTTGTTCTGTAATTGATCAGCCATCAGCTATTGATTCTTCCCCGGTTTGCAGTTGATGTCTCTGAAAAATTAACGAATCAAGACGAGAAACTTCTGGAAAAGGGGAGAAATACAGTACCGGCAAAAGGTTGTTAACTTTGCTCATTTTCAGTGCAAAATGATCAACTTTGAGGGTCTGAAAAAAAAATTATCGGCGAAGCGTGTTCGAACCCCACCGGCGGCACTTATCTTTTTCTCTTTTTTTTTGTATTTTTTTTTTGTTTTTTATGTTGTTCATGCTTTTGAGGGGGAGTACAGTAATTCAAATTTTTAAGATTTATATACCAATAGATGTAGAATTATCTAAGACATCAACTAGTTCTCTTAGACCCTAGTTTGAAAATCTTCCTTTCAAAAGATATAGACCAAAAATTAGCACAGATTTTTACGTTGTGTTTTTTTTTTGAAGGAATGATTTTCAGATTAGGGTCCAATAGAATCTGTTGATCTCTAAAAAATTCTATTTCAAATGATATCAAATTCTTCAAAATTTTGGAATAAGTGTACTCCCTCTTTAAGGTATATTGTTGGAACGTCCTTCCTATCTTTTCTATCTTAAGGAAAAGAAAAGGACAATGTACAAAGAATTTTTTCACAATATCCTTTGTAGAGCACCAACAGAAATAATCAACGTACATCCTGTTATTAGAGCACTAGGCCGAGAAAAACATATTTTGACAAGGTACTTACTTCTAGTAATGGTGAACTAAACAAAAAAAGTAGTCTGAAAACATCGGGTGTAGTTTTTGGAAACGAAACTGTTTTGTTTTATTGTACATAATGCAATCAATCAGACTTGAACTTTAAGTAGAATAACAAGTGTTTTGAATAATGGGCAAAAGGTAAAATCTTATTTATAGACGTATATCACTAAAAATCTTATTCCTCAAGCTTTAATAAGATGTGTCCCCCCACTAAGTTGTCCAGTGAGACGCTTGTGTACTGCTTGCAACATTTGTGACTCTCATTGCCCCATGTACTGCTGACGTAAGACCTTCGAACATATCTGAAAAAAAAACAAATAGCATCAGGTATACAGTATCTAAAATACACTTTTGATTGCATTCCGGTATTCTGTGAGAATGTACATCACAATTATGGCATCCACGGCTGGAAAGAAGGAAAAAGCGCTGAGCATGACTCCAGATGGAAAACGAAGTTGGAGGTCGAAAAATGGGGTGTACATTAGGATGAATACTGGCAGGAATAAAGTTACTGTAGGGACCAGAATCTGAAAAAAGTGGGAGTGTATAGATAAAAAAGCTTACCTGGAGCACTAAATAATATGCTCACCTGGAGCACTAGAACTTTGAAAAATTGAGTGTGAATTCTTAACATAGAATTGGAAAGCATGGAGACTGTTTCTCTTATTTTGATACTCATTTTGACTCCAAAAGTGATGATAAGAGCGTATTGGATCATCTGCAAGTTTTTTATTATTTCTCAGAAAAATTTTCTGTCTATTACCATGATCAGTGTCATATTGAGAATGCACATCAAATTGAACCACCGTAGTTTGTGGTTATTGTCAAAAGCAACTACTGCACACATCGCAATCTCGTCAATTCTTTTCCCGTAATACTGTACTATTTCATTTTGCATGTAAACTGTTGCCACGTCATCTAATTTTGCAAATATGATAACTCCCATAGCCCACTGAACGCCGAAGTAGCAAGCGTAGAGAATCCAAATGAGAAGTTTATAATTGACAAAGACTACTGGGACTAGTTGAGGGCTGAAAGTAGGACGATTGAACAGAACTATCACTATATTATGGTGATCTCAGTTAAATTCAGTGCTCCGCGAAGTTTCGACACGTGACATTTCAAAACAGTGACATCTCGCCACTAATTTCAATTTCGCAACTGGACGTTTGAAAACCGGACGTTTTGAAACTGCGATATTTTGAAACTGACCAAAGTCCAGTTGCGGAAAGTCTAGTTGCGAAGTGTCACAGTTGCGAAACGTCGCAGTAGCGAAATCGACATGAGCGGCGAAATGTCAATGTTTCGAAATCTCACGTTTCGAAACGTCGCGGAGCTAAATTCAGTTCCGGTCTAAACTAAAATGGCTTGAAAATGAACTAGACTGGTCTGATAATGGTCTAAGAATGGACAAAAAAGGATCCAAAAGAGTCAAAAAATTAGCTGAAATGATTTTAAAAAAAGTTGAGTAAAAATGGTCTAAAAACGGTTTCAGAATAATGTGAAATAGTCGAAAAATAGGCTCAAATTATAAAAAATGGTGAAAAATGGTTGCAAAGTGATTTTAAAATGGGCCGCGAAAATGGACTAAAATGGTCAGAAACCGGTCTGAAATGATCTGAAAATGCTCTAAAAATGATCTAAAAATGCTCTAAAAATGATCTGAAAATGATCTAAAAATGGTCTGAAATAATCTGAAAATGGGTTCAAATGGTCTAAAATGATGCATCACTTACTGGCAAATCGCGAGGTATCGATAGAAGAATTGAGCAGTTAGGAAGGAAATTGTTGCAGCGTAGAATCCAGTGTAGATCACTAAAACCTCAAATTTTAATAATCAAGTTTTGATATTCGACCAACTCACAAAGAAGAGTAAATGCTACCTCAGTAGATGCATCGAAAGGATGGGCCAAACTAAACATCACGAACCCGTAATTGTATGAATGGAAAATTGGATTCACTGCTGCTTCAATGGCAGCAAGCCCAAATCCCAAAAGTGAGAAAACTACCATATATCTTTTGTAGTTTTCATAGCTGGTCTTGACAAAAAAAATCGTCAAAATCAGAAAAGTTGTGACAGATATTGTAGTGGAGAAGAATCCAACAGAAGCGATGATTTTTGAAATGGTAAGCCATTTTGAGAAGATGATTCCAGATGTTGCGTTGGCTAACATTTTCAGAAGTAGAAGAATGAGATTGGTTATAATACAATGGTTTTTTCAATCAGAAAAATCTCTAGAAAACACCGGATGTTCTTGGGGTTTTCTAGATAAAATAATTGGATTCTATATCCTGTACCAGCCTATTTTTTTTGCAAAACGGAAAGAGTGGGTAGAGGTAAGTTTTTATTATGTTGTACAAAAGCTTCAAAACACAGAATTTCAAAACAAAGTTGAAAACACTGATGACTAAAAATCAAACAAACAACTATCTAGTACACATTTTTGACTTCAGTGAAGTATCCTAATGAGTTGAATCACAAAGCAATTCGAGCGATGAATGATTGACGCAGTGTTATTACTTTGTCTTTGAAATTTCACGTCTCTTGAAGATGATCATTGCATCAAGAAACATGTACTATGTCTGTGTTTGAACCTGTAATAGATGATCATTGGTTTTAGATCATCAGAAAAGATCATTTCCGGGACTTCTTTTTTTGGAAAGTAGCTCCGGTCATAGTTGCAATTACAGTATTTTGAGCCTGTAACTATAAAGCCACTGTAACACAACATATACAGTACCGGCCATAATGATTTTTGTTTTCATTATTTTCATTTGAAAAATCCCAAAAACTTTTTCAAAGTAGTAATTTCTCTTTGAAACCTGGAGAAACACACTGACACGAAAAAGGAAAAAAATCATCTGGAATTTCCCTAGAAAAAGTGTTTGTCTCACCACTCCAAATTAAATAAAAAAGTCTTTGGGATACATCCTGTTTACTTTATAGCAACAATTTTAGTGGATCTATATAAAAATGTTGCAACTTTTTGAAACACTTGAATACTCCTCTCAGAGAACTTCTCGCATTTCAACGGTCATTCGCCCAAATTATCTGAAAACTTGTTTCTGGGAGTAATTCTGATTCTCTGTCTACTGTTATGATGTGTGAATTTCAGAACCTAACACACTACTGGTCATATTCATACTTGCTTTCGTCATTTTCAGTTGATAATGGTCACGTTTGGGAAGCTGAAAATGTAATTTAAAGTCGCTTTTTCTTCTGTATATTTGAAAGTAAATCAATCAAACCTTGCTCTCTTATTTTGTAGTAGACAACTTCTTGTAAAAATTTGCTCTGCCAAAAAACGGCACGTCAAAAAAAGCTTGAAAGTTTTCGAGAACCAGCACTGAAATTTTTTCAAAAAATTTTTTCAAAATTCCGTATCGCCATATTGCGTATTTTTTGCTTAATTTTTTGTGCGTAACTTTTTTGATTGGAGAGATACAAGAAAGTTGTCAACCACAAAATTGAAGTTTAAGCTTTGATTCATCTACTGTGAAATTCTCAAGCCAAAATAACTTCTTTGAATTAGTTTTTTAGCCACTCAAGTTTGGTATTACCTTGGTGCATAAGTCCCTACCCATTTTCTGTGATTCATTTTTGAAACAGCATATTGCCGTTATCGAGCGAGGCCCGTATTTGTAATTTTTTGGGCATGAAGGACCATCATCGGTCTTATAAAACAACTGGTCAATGTATTTCTTCTAGCTCCAAAAGTCGAATGGCACGCCATTTTGTCAACATTGTCTATAACTTTAAATTGACGATCTGGTTAGCTTTGAACTTATTTTTTTGGCGGAAGTCGAGAGTATTCTTGTTAACTTACGATTTTGATTATGAAATTGACTGTCATTCACATGCACATACTCAAACCTGTACCTATCCGAAAAATCGAGATTGGATGAAATTTTACTTTTCCTCGCATGAAGTGTGAAAGGACATGTAACGGGGCGCTTTCAAAACCCAATGTCCTGACATTTTGCATACATTGCCACAAAGAGTAGTTAATGTTAAAAATATAACTACAAAATCGAATACAAAACCATCCACTCGAATATTTTGTAAAGAAGAAAAAATTAGAAAAACACTGAAAAACACGATTTTCAGTACTAAACGTTGGTGGTCCTACCGATCGAGCCTGTAATCAGAATCTTCTAATTTTTTGCAATAATGTAGTGCTGCCTTGGAGAAGTATTTTCAGTAAACAACTGATATTCTAGATATTTCAGGCCACATAAAAAATTGGATTTGCAAACCCTCACTTTTTGGCAATTTCACCGATTACGAAACTGGAACAAAAATATGTTTCAGTAGGAGAGAAAATGTTCAATTTGTTTACAATTGTGATTTAACATGTTGTTGTTTTATTTGCCAAATTTGAGTTCGAAAGGAACAGTATTCGTAAAGTTACAGGAGTTTTATTGAGCATACCCGAAAAATGTATGCCCTCTTTCACGAGCTATAACTTTTTTCAATCAAGCTATCAGGAAGTGAGTGTCTAGCATTAGTTCACACGAAAGCATGAGCCACTATTACTAAAAAATAGAAACCATAGTTGTCCAAACCTCCGAGAACTGAGCGGGTCAAACTTTTGGTCAAAATGGGTAGGGACTTATGCACCAAGGTAATATTTTTCAATAAAATTGACAAAAACGAATATCATTATGGCCGGCTCTGTATGTTTCTTTCATAAAAAAAAAACAGCTTCCAATGTGAGATACCTCTTGGAAATCGAATAACCCATGTCTGGTATGAGCATTTTCTCAAAAATCTTATTATAGGAATGTTCAACGTTCCCTTCTCACCATTTTATTAGCAATTCCCTCAATTTTCAAACTAGCTGTCAACTTAACTTTTTTCCGGCGTGTTGAAACAGGAACCTAGAAATTGAAAGCCGTTCCATTTTTGAAGATAATTTTTGGAAAAAGATGAGTTAGTCAAAAAATATTTTTTTGTTCCAGATACCGTAGTTTCGACATCAAATACTGAGAATTTTTATCGACCCCTTCTTCTTTTTTTTCGAAATTTACATTTCCTTTGTTTTGATGTCATTGAAGTCCTCGTTTTGTTTTCCATGCGCACCACTTATTCTGATCCTTTTTCTTCTTCTCTCTTCTTTTTCTGTTTATCACGCACATGATAACACAACTCAGCAGTAGAGAGTATGGAGATAGAGAAAAAGGGACACGATGTCTTCTGCCCGGAGGAGGCCGGCTGGCACTAAGTAGCACCGGCGATTCTAGAGAAACGAGATCCAGGTATATGGATAAAAGACGAAGAGCGGTGGCTTAGTTAGAGAATGTTTCTCTATCTTTTTTCCGGTGTCGGTGTTTGATATGTAACATACACACACATATACACACAGGCTCTCAGGAAAGAGGAAGAAGAAAAATAGGAAAAAGGAAGTAAAGAAATCAGAAGGAAGCAAAAAACACATATTGTTTATGGCGGTACCTGGTGATTGGTCATTAAAATACATGATGGATTTTTTAGTTCCAGCAAATTGGAGAAGATACAAAACTCGAAAAAATGGAGTCATTCGAAATGCAAGTGATGAATAGGAGCATCTTTTTAGGCGATTCCAGAAATCAGGATAACCCAGTTTGGATACCGTTTTCAAGGCAACAGAAACCAGAAACCAAAAAACTTATGGCTACAGTGGAATGAATCATCATGTAATTTTCACAAAATTCAATTTATTTGAAAATAAACATTCACTGTTTGGAAATCGAAAATGTTTATTGGTATTCCAAAAAACACAAGAAAGAAATGTAGAAAAAAGACACTTCGTTGATTATATTATATGGTGTCATAAGTATGATCCGCATGTCGTTTTTTTCGTTGTGCAGTGATATAATCATATAGTCCAGTTATAAATCCCAAAATAATGCCAAGTAGGACAGCGACAAAACATAAGAGAAACCACATTGGCCATACAGTATCCTCATCCAAGGCTAAATCAGTTGAGTTTGGACTACCAGTCTGGAAATTTTGTTTATGAATACAGTATGACTATTGACTGAAAAACTAAAACTTAGGCTCTGCGACATTCCGAAACCGGTCATTTCGCAATTGTCACTTTTCGCCACTCGTGAATTCCTCCACAATTGAAAATTTTTATAATTTCTCTAAAAAAATGCAACGTGTCGCAAGTTGTCGTAGTTGCGAAATGTCCAGTTGCGAAGTGTCGCGGAGCCAAAATTATCCCGCAACTTATATGAAGACAAATTACATACTATGACCGTCTGGTTCAAACCAAGTACATGAGATTTGCTTGTGGAGCTCTCTGTGAGATCCTTTCCAGGAGAAATAATGAAAAGAGCAGTGCAGGTTACTGTTGATAGTAAGATTATAGTGAGCATAACCAAGCGACGATGAGACATTCTGGAATTAGTGATTTTAGATACAGAGCACATTTTACTGACACTAAAGAGCGAAAAACTGAAGGTTCGACTGGAAACTAATAAAGTTTAGTCAACCAAAGAAAAAAGGATAGCATCAGGTTAGAACTTCGTAAAACTTAGATAGGTTGTCATGCGGAAATGACTATGATGACTTAAGAGCAGAGTTGTAACCTGAAGAGCGGGTCCAACACGGCCCGGGCAAGAAGATTTGAAACTTCTCAATGAAGTCTTGATTGACGGACTCGCGAACCGAAACTCGCCAAGCATCTTGCTTACCGACCTTGGAATGAATTTTTTATCTAATTTTTCAACTTGCCGTCACCACTCACCGGTATTTTTGAAACTAGACATTTTGAGACCTCGATATTTTGAAAACATGACATGGCGAATCCGGTACAATTTAAAACCGAACGTCTCCGAAGCACGACGAAGCACAACTAATGGCTATAGAAAAGCAAATCAGCATTTTTTATTTACAAAAATCAGTTCATTGGAAAATGAAACGTTCATCGTTTGGAAATCGAAAATGTTTATTGATATCCCAAAAAACAAAAACAAAAAAAAGGTAGAATAAAGAGAATTCGTTGATCATATAATCTCATAAGTTTCATCAGCATGCCGTTTTTTCCAATACTTCAGTAAGATAACGGTATACCAAGCGCAGTGCATATCCAAATCCGAAAAAAATGAAAACTAGGCCAACGAGAAAAGATATGGTAAACCACGTTGGCCATGCAGCACCGCCATCCAAGGTTAAATAAGTTGAGTTTGGGCTGGCAGTCTGGAAATTTTGTTCATGTATACATTATAACAATTGACTGAAAAGCTAAAAATTTGGCTCTGCAACATTTCGCAACTGTGATATTTCGCCACGCGTGGATTCCTCCACAATTGAAAAATTTCAAAGCTTCTCTTTAAAAAAAGCAACGTGTTGCAAACTGTCGTAGTTGCGAAATGACCAGTTGTGGAGCCAAAACTTTCCCGAAATTTTTGAAAAGACAGATTAGATACCATGACCGTCTGGTTCGAAGTAACCACAGGAGAAATGCTTGTGGAGCTCTTAGCTAAGTCCTTGCCAGGAGAAATAATGAAAGAAGTAGTGCTGGTTACTGTAGATAGTAAGATCATAGTGAGCATAGCCAAGCAATGACGAGGCATTCTGGAATTTGAGAATTTAGATATGGATCCCATTTTACTAACATTGAACAGCCAAAAACTGGAAGGTTGGGAAAAATTTGACTGAAGACTAATAAAGTTTACTCAACCGATGAAAAAATCATCTCTTCTGATTAGAAATACGAAAAACTTAGATAGGCTGTCATGCGGAAATGACTACGAAGTTAGTAACGAAATTTTAGGTTTTTTTTTCAGAATCAAAAGAGCACTTTTTAAAAAAAGTACGTGAGGTTAGGATCAAGTTTTGAAAGGGCGGGTAGAGTTAGTAACTAACGCGTTTCTGATTGTGAATACAGGGGTGTACTGGATCCATATTGCTAAAAAATATCATGTGAAATCTTTACAGTAACTATGTACACATTTCCACCACTTCTATGATTACGGGCAGTGACTTGGGAGCAGAGTTGCAATCTGAAGTCCAGGTTGGATTCCATTGTTGGGAAACCAGAGAAATGAATGAAGTATTTGAAATTTTGAAGGTTTAGCGATGATTAAATTTAGAAAGCATAGATACGTTTGAACACAGAATGGAGTTGGGAATCTGGCAAAAAGATGAAACTTTTCAATGAAATCTTGATTCACGAACGGACCAAAACAAACCAAGCATCTTGCTTAATGATCCCGACACGGAATTTTTAAACTAATTTTTCAAAGATGTACTATTCATTTTTGGACCCCACTCACCGATAATTCTGGAACAAAATATTTCGAAACCTTGATATTTTGAAAACATGACATGTCGAATCCGGTACAATTCGAAACCGGACGTCTCCCAAACACGGCAAAGCTCTACATATGGCTGTAGTGTAGTAAATCAGCATTTAATACTCACGAAGTTCAGTTTATTCGAAAAAAAAGTTCATTTGGGAATCGAAATCGTTTATTGATATCTCGTAAAAAACCATAGATATGCAGAATAAAGAGATTTCGGAAATTATAAGATCTCATAAGTTTCACCTTCATGCCGTCTCATCTCATTGTTCAATGATATAGCCATGTAGCACAGTGTATATATAAATCCCAAAAAAAGGCCAACTAGAACAACGACAAAGGCTATGAAAAGCCACAAGAAAACCAATGTTGTAGTCACTGGCGATTCAGTATTACCATAAAAGGCAGCATCTGTTGAGTTTGGATTACCAGTCTGAAAATGTTGTCTATGCATAGTAAAAGTCGTTCCGGGACACTTCGCCACTAGTCATTTCGCATCTGCCACATTTCACAACTCACGTCAATTTCGCAACCGCGGCAACTCGCAACCTAGACATTTCGAAATTAGACGTTTCGCAACTCTATGCACTAGTCCACTTTATGTTCATTGAGGTTGTATGGGCTTGAGGGTATGGTGGGGTATTCCAGGTTAAAGTCAACATTTGAAAAATTGTGATTTTGAAGTGAAACTTTCTACAAAAATCCTAGAATTCGTGGTTGCGAAACGACATTGTCGCGGTGGTTAAATGACCGGTAGCGAAATGTCACAGTTGCGAAATGATCGTGAGTTGCGAAATGTCGTAGTTGCGAAATGTCTCGGAGCCGTAAAAGAATTGACTGAAAAACTAAACATTTCCCGAAACTTATAAAAAGACAGATTTGATTGCGTACCAAAACCGTCTGAGTCGAAGTAAGTACAGGAGAAATGCTTGTGGTGCTCTCTGTGAGGTCCTTGCCAGAAGAGATAATGAAAGGAGCAGTACTAGTTACTGTAGATAGTAAGAGCATAGTGAGCATAGCCAAGCGACGACGAGACATTCTGTAATTCGATATTGTTGATAAAACGGTCTTGGAGTACATATTACTGGCACTGAACAGCGAATAACTGAAATGTAAGTTGGAAAAAGTTTGACTAACGACTAAACAAGTTCAGTCAACCAATGAAAAAAGCATCTTTTCTGATTAGAAGTTTGAAAAA
This sequence comes from Caenorhabditis sinica, assembly GCA_963932045.1. Classification (NCBI taxonomy): domain Eukaryota; kingdom Metazoa; phylum Nematoda; class Chromadorea; order Rhabditida; family Rhabditidae; genus Caenorhabditis; species Caenorhabditis sinica. The sequence continues at coordinate 29,735,333 of OZ009938.1, forward strand.
CTTAGATAGGCTGTCATGCGGAAATGACTATGATGATAATAACGAAATGTTAGACACTTTTCATAATTAAGAGAGTACTGGAAATATAGCCAACATTCTCACCACATCTACGGTTACGGGCAGTGACTTGAGAGAAGAGTTGTAACCTGAAGGGCGGCTCACAAAAATAGAAGATTCAAACAAGTTCCATAACATCACAGGTTTCTCGCAAGATTGACGGAATGTAACACTTTGCCTCATTGTAGAGCATTCTCAGAATTACACGAGTTCTTCCAATCTGCTTCTTGAACTGTGTCATGACTTCGAGAAGATGCAGTAGACGAGAAGGTCCGTTTCTTGGGTCACGCTGAAGGCACGTCTGCAGGAGAATATTGGTGTATTTGGATTGCCACTTGTACAAAGTCTCTTGTCCACTTGGAGAGATGTTTGGGATTTCTGAAAAACTTTTGTTATTTTCAAAGTTTCAAAAAAAAGTGTCAAAAAAGATAATCTTACTCGGATCACAAATCATGATCATGTTCAGCAACAAGTATTCGTTGAGATTGAAGTTCAACTCCTGCAATGGCTTCACTGGTTCCTCCTGGAGGTCATTGATTTTTCTTTTCCATTTCTTAAGGTTCATCAATTTCTGTGGGAACATTTCTTCTCCAGTTGGAGCCAGGACTCTGGCCTTCTTGAGCATGAAGTTGTCAAAAGCGATAGACAAGTGATGACTCTTGAATGCGCCTGCTTTGAGGAGGTAGATCTGAAACAACTCGCTAATTTCAAAATTTCTTAGACGTTTGATTCCTACCCTATCCTGATGATTCAATTCCTTGTAGAAGATCTGCGTTTTGATCATTTCAACAATGACCAATGTACCCAGTGACCCCCATGGCTTCAACTTCCGAACTGTCTCCTCCCATTTGATTGGTTGCTGAAATTTCTCAATAACTATATCCAGATACCTTTTCAACCTACCGGTCGCTTATACTTCCCCAAGTTGGGTCCTTGCCGAACAAGGTCTGCAAATGAGGGGTCCTCGCAGATGTTGATGGTACTGTAGACTTCAATCCGAGTTTCGTTCAGAATCATGAGCTCTTGGAGCAAAAGGGAGTCCAGCAGGTTACGAGTGACGAATGGTTTCGGAATCCCAGCAAGGACTTCAGGGTCGAGGATCTGGTGTGCGATTTCAAGGTGTTCCTGAGCAACGTTTGCGACAATGTTTGCGACGATATTTTCGTTGGCTGCACCATCTCCATCATCGTCATTTCTTCCATTCCGAACTCTTCTTTCATCATTCCTCATGTTTCCACCATTCTCGGCATCTTCCTCGACAGGCTGTCTTTGCATATTGCGCTCTATACACTTTCGATAGCGGCATGCTCTACAATATCGACCTTCCACTGAAATTAACAAAGACACTCTTCAGTACCTTTTTCACAAATAATAGAAACTGAGAATGTTGAAGATTTCAAGGTCACCCAGCAGGAAATTGGCATATAGTACTTCAAAAGCCCTCGGAAATGTTGCTACTACTTCTTCACCCAATAATTGAATCAACCACCTGTTCTATAAACCTGACTTTTCAGGTGCAACATATCATTCAATTCGGTCCCTGACCACCCTCCCCCTTAAAAGTTCTAAACATGATCTCCGGTTAAGACAATCTACTGATTATTTGATCTTTCAAAGTTCTACCTCCTCTCAAACACCAGCATCAACAAGCTCCCTTCTTTTTCTCCTTTTTTCCGCTTCTGATTTCTCTAACTTCTCTCTATTTTAGATTATGCCTAGTAAATCCCACATCATCTGTCTAAAGAGTGATCAAACGTTTTGGATATTTTGTGACTTGAGCACAAACTTCATTCTTCGTGGGTAAGAAATTTTGGGATTAGAGATTTTTGGCCAAAAAATTGTAGAGAGAAAAAGAGGATTGACCCTTGTGTGATAAGAAAATGAGTTTAGAGAGGATAAAAAATGATGGAACGGATTGTATTTTTTTTTGAACTTATAGTTTTTTAGTGACCTACTTGGCAAGTTCTCCTCCTCGTAACAACGGCCCTCCTTTCTGCATACTTCTTGCAGCAAACTGTCATCAGATCGGCGGTAGAACATTTTGCACGCATTGCAGGAGATAATCTAGAAAATTATCAGAGGGGGTCTCCGGATTAGCAAAAGGGGTCACCGAAATATGTAAAAATGTGTGATGATTCCAAATATCATTGTGAAAAGACCAAACTTTGTTCTTAAAGTCCTAAAATCCGCTTAAAAAGCCCGTTTCCGTCAGAAGTTGTCTCCGGCGCCTTTGGCCCAACTCTGGAGATTTCTCTTCCATCGGCCTCAATCATTTAGGGTTTGGACTATCCCCGAACGATTCCCCCCCCCCCCCCCCCCCGCTAAAACTGGTCTGAGATATTCACCGAAAAGGTTTCGAAAAAACAAAGTGCCAAAGTCAGATGGAAGAGAAAACTTCAGTTAGGGGATGGCCGCCTAACACGATTCCTAGACTAAAGCGGCTTTTTCGAAACAGATTTTTGGAGTTCCAGAGCTGTTTTTGTACGTTTTCTTTATGATATTTGGAATCTACGCACAATTTTACATATCCTAAAACTATATCTGGTCAGATTCCTCCTTTGAGGTTACAACCTTGAACACTTTTCGAAATTTTGGGTCTGATGCCTTGTTTCTTCAAAATTCTCAGACCTAGAAGCTTTGGAAATATTATATATGTAGTCCTAGTACTAAAAATCTTGTCCTACGGATCCTAAGCTAACTCACACCATAATTGAATCCAAATGCCGCATTTCCACAGATGACGCACACTAGACGCTCGTTGGGAACCACGGCGGCCATTTTTTTACAACTTGGTTGGACTTGAGGTAGCTGGAAATAGGAACACTTTATAGGAAAGATCTTTGAAATTTTGAAGAAACGAAGGAAAATGCAAGAAATCCAATTACTCCTGAAAGCTCTAGAATTTTCCAACCACCTGCAATAATGTACCCAAAACTAAATTCTAGCCGGAGCACTTGATGTGTCTAGAAATGAGGGAGCTTTCATATTCTTATCTGGGGGCGGAGAGAATAAGTCTTCAAGTCCTCTGACTATAATAACATTTGTGGGAAGATTATAATGCTAATCTCACGAGAACTAGAAAAATCCTACAAGAAAATCGTGACAATTCAATAAGGGCGTGAGATCTTTGTGTGCTCGATGCACCAAGGTTTTGTGTGAAGATTGGAAAACAAAAATGGGGATTGTAAGATCTATTTCTTGGGAAACTAGAAAAGAAAGAAGATTATAGATCATAGCATTTCGAAATGAGATGTTAGAAAAGGAAAACATGGGAAATCAAAAAACCGAAAAATCTGTATAACACTTTTTTGAAACACTTCAGTTACCTTTTGAGCAAGCAGAAAGTCAAAAAGCAAACCAAAATATGAAAAATTGGCTCCGGGACATTTCGCCATTAGTCATTTCGCAACTACGACATTTCGCAACTCACGTCGCTTTTGCAACCGCGACATTTCGCAACTAGGACATTTCGCAACTAGGACATTTCGCAACTTTATAAACTCGTTCTCTTTACGTTCATCAAGGTTGTATTGGATCGAGGATATTGTGAACTACTTCAGGTTATAGTCTACATTTGAAAAGTTGATTTTAACGTGAACTTTTTACAAAAATCCTGAATTTCGTGGTTTCGAAATGACGTGGGTGCGGATTGTCGCGGTGATGAAATGACCAGTTGCAAAATGTCGTAGTTGCGAAATTGAAGTGAGTTGCGAAATGTCGTAGTTGCGAAACGACTGGTTGCAAAATGTCTCGGAGCCAAAAAATTGTAGAACATTTTGCTCAACCCATCGCATTCTAACAACCCAACCTGGCTGTGTCAAAATTGAAAAATAATATGAAGAAAAAAATTGAATTTTGCACCTGCACTGCACTGAAACAGCCAGTTGGAGTTTTTCCTGATTTTTGGTTAAACTTTTCTGAACTTTTTTCATTGTGTGAAAACTAGTTTTCATACATAACTGAAAAAGGTGTGCACCTGAAGTCACGTAAATCAGAAATTTTGAGAAATTTCAAATGTTGCCCATATTTTCAGCCAGAAGATGCCTCAGGCGGGCGTGGCATAACTCTGGATTTTCTCTTCCATCGGCCTTGTTCGTCTTGTCTTATGGCGATTCAAGAGTGTTCCGGTGAGTTAAAAAAACGTGAATAAACGCCGATGGAAGAGAAAACTCCAAAGTTACGCCACGTCCGCCTCAGATATGTTCTTGGTGAGAATGGACTTTTCGATGCGTATTTTTTGTGTTTTGGAGTCATTTTTGTTTACATATTTGTGCGCAATGAAAACTTCTGGTCGAGCAACTCTTTTAGAATTTTATAAATACTGCCTTGGTCCAGTTTGTGATGTCACTTTTCTTGTACTTTATAAGCTGAGCAACTGCTTCATAACTTTTCTTTTTCAATAATAAGAAATAGACAGCCGAGACATTTTGAGTCTAGGGATTTGAATCATCAAAACGTCTAGAGAATGATGTCTGGGTGCTGGTCGGGTGCAGATTTTCGTTTGATCAGGTTTTCGAAGAAAAATAGGGAATGAGGGATTGAAGGGAAAAAAAAGAGAGAGGGGGGGGGGGGGGGGAGAATATGAAAATATGAGGAATGTGTAGATATGAACCTATGAATTTTGGATTCCACTTGGCATGGCTGACAACGTTGAGAAAGATTCAGATACTTTGAAAAAGGGAAGTGGCTTAGAAATTGGGGTACAAGGGGGTCATGTGACTTTGTTTAGTTAATCAAGATTTAGAGGTCCATCAATAATATATACCATGAAAACAGAAAAAATAGATGTTCAAAAAGCGAGAGCTAGGAAGACAAAATATCTATCAAGAACCATGACAAAAGGACTATTCATCATATAGAGCCAATCAGTTAGTTTTCATTTCCGATCTCGTCAACACACTTCACAAATTCTACCGGTTTGCACACTTCCTCCAACACTTTCGGGTAGTACAAATCCTTCCTCCAACTCTTCCGGAGCTCCACCATAACACTGTGAAACAACTCTTTTTGCTTCTCGAGAGTTCGATCCATTTCCAAAATCTGTATATAACGTGAAAGCCATCCAATTGGATCGTTATCCTTGCAAGACTGGAGGAGAAGTTTGGAGTATTTACATTGCTCTTCGTATAAGACCTGTCGTCCGTTTGGAGATATACCGTAGTGGGCTGAAAAAAGAGACTTTGGTGACAATGTGTGTTTTTTGGCTCAGGGTGTCAGTACAGTGGTTGCGGACCGGACATGAGATTTGCAAAAATGAAAATTTGCTGGCCTACCATTCAGAAAACGGGAGTAATATTTTCCTAGAGATATTTTTGCATGAGCATACGTGAAATACCAAAATGAACGAAAAAGTCTCTTAGCGCATGGTCTGAAAATGACTCTGGCCAAAGTTACAGCACCTCAAAAAACCAGGTTTTTTTGAATTTGCTCAAGGAGCATCTCCCTTTTTCAAAACCATTTTTTATGCTAAAATATCGGTGTTTAAGGAATATTTTACTGCCTTCTGATATTTTGGAAAAGTCATTGATACCCTTATATTTTTCCAAACAAAATCCAAGATCCCAATTTCCCAACTCACCTGGATTACAGATGACAATCATATTGAGCAGAAGAAATTCCTCTTCTCTCATATTCAACTGATTCAATGGCACCAGTAGAGCAGTTTCGAACTTTTCCACAGCTTCATGACAGTTTTCTGCCAGCGTTGAACCGAATGGATAATTATTCGAATCCACCACCCAATCACTGTTTAGCAGAAACGAGTCATATGCAGCACAAAGACGATGGCTCTTAAAGGCAGCCTTTTTGAGGACTATGAGCTGAAAAAATGTGGTTTTTTGAGCTCATTTTCTGATTCTTTGAGTGAGACTAACCTTGTCACTGTGGAGCAATTTTCCGTAAAATTCTTGAGACTTGATGATTTCCACCGCCAAGAGAACTCCTAGTGAACACCACGGTTTGAATTGCCACTCTGTCATTTTCCATACGACATCTTGCTGAAATAAGCCAATTTTTACAATTTTTGGTTCACCCAACTTACTCGTTTGGTGTACTTATACAGGTTGGAACCTTCCATCACCAAAGTTTCATAATCAGAATCATCTTGGAAATCCATTTCCTTGTAGATGATGCGTCGGTTACGATTTTCGATCTTGAGCTGATCAAGCACATCCAACGTTTGCTCTTCTTCCGTGATAATTGCTGTAGGAATAGGTGGTAAGCGACAATCAAAGTATCTTGCGTGTTGAGGAAAATTGGTGGTAGTGATTCCGATTTCCAGACATTTTTTCATCTTGCATGCGGAACATTTTTTCCTTTTCACTGAAAATGAAAAAAATTATTTTTGGGACTTTAAAAATCCGCACAAATAACTCACAGTTTGGGTCAGAATAACAGAGGCCGTTCGATTTGCAGGTGAAAAGCCGTTGTCCGCTTGACATGTGTCTTCTGAACGTCATTGAGCAGGCACCACATAGGAACTTCTGAAAAAGGGTCTTATTTTCAAATTCCAATTTTTCAGGTGGCCTACCCCGTAAAGAAATGTTAATGTAGGTTTTGAGCAAACTTCACAGTCATTTTCAACGATGGGTTCTTGAACAGTAATTGCTTCTTGAATAGGCTCGAGAGGTTGGATTTTCTTCTTTCGAGGCATCTTAAAAGTTCAAATGTTAGCCAGGTGAAAAAGATCAGAATTAAAAAAAAACGAAAAAATTTTTGACCAGAAAAGTAGGAGCCACCAAGCAATTCAAATACTGGAGGGGGTCCTCATACCTTATATACCTTTTTTCACAGCCTAATTACGATAATGTTGACAAGTTCATAAAATGAGGCGTGGTCTTCAATCTCCCGGAAACTTGAAAATTGTTTATCAAAAAAATGTTAAAAATTTCCAGTACAAGATTTGTTTTCAAGACCTTTCACAATAGTGAGAAAAGAGGAGGGAAATCGTAACATCACATCCATTTAGAGTTGAGCACGTACTATAAATGGCGGATCTTAGATTTTCGTTGTTTGTAGCCAAAAACTGATGTGTTGAATTTGGAAACTAGTATAAGATAAAGATATTACAGAAACGGTCATGTATCGGATTAAGCATATCACCTCTATCACAGAGCAGATAATCAGAAAAATGAGGTACTAGTAACGCGGAAAACGGGCTCCGGGACACTTCGCAACCGGTCGTTTCGCAACTGTGACATTTCGCAACCGGCCGTTTCGCAACTGTGACATTTTGCAACCGGTCGTTCCGCAACTGTGACATTTCGCCACGCTTGAGTTTCTCCAAAGTTGAAAATTTGAAAATCTCTCTAATAAAAAATGCAACGTGTGGTGAATTGTCGTAGTGGCGAAATGACCTGTTTGGTAGTGTCACGGAGCCCAAAAAAGAAGTTTTTCAGGCAGAACTACTCAGAAAACAGATAAAACTTGTAGATTCAAAAAAGTTAATGACTACTGTAATCATCTTGCTTCAGGTTTAATGACCTCAAATTTCGACCTACTTTTCTCTATAGAATGGAAAGATTCTAGAAGGTTTTAGAAGAGCCAGAAGGATTTGGACCCCCAAAAAAATTTTTTGCAGTTCAATAAACTCCACTCAGATAGAGCTTTTTTCTGATTTTTAAGTTTTTTTTATATATCTACAATTTTTACGGAATTCGTAACATCTTCTACACAATGTAGTAGTTTTCTGATCAAAAGTCTTCTCGTAGATAATCCTCCCTGTGTTCTTTGTACTTGACACTCCACTTCCTAATCTTGGTGGGATTTGTTTTTCATCTCTGAGTTGTGCAACGTAAGTCAAGAACATTTGGGATCACAATTATTTATGTTTTCGAAAACCTTGTGAATAAGGCCTGATGTTGATTTTTTAGGAACATACGATAGAGCACGAAGAGTTTGAAAAGTCCATAGTTAGGGTTCAACTTCCACTAAGTCTCAAATTTAGATTCACTTTGGTCCCTGTGAACCCAAAAAAATGTTTTGATTTCTTTAGCCAGATCAGTGGTTGGAAGCAAAATTTTGTGGAACCAGAGAGATCGTGGCTCCAAAAATGTGGTCAACATGAAAAACGTGAGAAGCTAAAAAATCAAGTGTTGGAAGACTTTGACCATACACAAAAACAATGACAAAAAGCTGGACTGGAAGAAAAAATTTTGGAAAAATAAGAGGAAATCAAAAGGATGAAACTATGAAAGTAGACGTTTCGCAACAAGTCACTTCGAAACTTCTTGAAAAACAGGTCCACTATAATAATGAATTGTTCAATTCCGGTACATTTCGCAACCAATACAACCGGCAACTGGACATTCCACGACTCGCAACCACGACATTTCGCAACCACGACGTTTTGCAACCACGACATTTCGCAACGAAGACATTAGACAGCTAGAAGTTTTGCAAACAGTTTTTCGCAACAAAGATATTTGAGAACTGGATTTTGGCAACTGAACATTCAGCAACCAGTCATTTTCCAACTACGACTTTTCGCAACTCACGTCCATTTTGGAACAACGACATTTCGCTACCAAGACATTAGGCAATGGGACATTTTGCAACCAGTCATTTCGCAACTTCATGAATGTTACAAAAATTGCGAAATGACATGGTGGCAAAATGACCAGTTTTGAAAATTCCAGTTGCGAAGTGGACGTGAGTTGCGAAATATCTATTCTACCTGAATTTTTCGGTACTGAAAAATCTTGTTTATTAACAATCACCGGCTCATAAAAATCAGCAAATTGGGGTTTAGCGACATACACAGAAATACAGAGAACTTTGGAAAAATTGGTATCGTTAAAAGTCAAAATAAAGAAACGTATGGTTTGCAGGCCTCCTCCACCACTTTTGGAGTATGATGAAAACAAGAATCCTCTTGAACGATATCCACGATTTTCTTGGTCAATCTCATCTGACTGTCCAATTTGTGCTCCAAACTCATAATCTCAGCAAAGCGAAGGTAGCCCTTTTGTGGGTTCTGTGTGGTGCAGAGGGCAAATAGAAGTTCTCCGTATTTTGATTGTTCCTCCGTGAGAATAGTTCGAGCGCTCGGAGATAGACCACTGTGACCTGAAAAATTAATAGTAAAATTATGTTGATAGGAATCTGAAACTACCTGGGTTGCAGAGGAGAATGGCGTTGAGCAGCAAATACTCATTTTCTTGAATTCTCAATTCCAGAAGAGGTTCAAAGATTGCTGATAGGTACTTCTTGACTGAATCTCGAAATTTCTCATTTTCGTGAGCCAGTTTTGAAAAGACGGCCTTATCCGTTGAAGGGCTTGATGGGTTCACAAGAAAATCAAAAGCACTCGAGAGGTTGAAGCTTTTGAGAACTCCCCTCTTGAGAAATACGTTCTGGAAAAATTTGATTTTCGCTTCTTATAGGTTTTTTTTCAATTTGCCACTCACCTTATCACTCAAAAGCAGTGAGTCATAGAACTTGAAACACTTCACTGACTCCGCCACTGCTAGAATTCCAGAGGAGCACCACAGACTTCCAATTTGCTCTGTTGTCGGGGATTTCTGAAACAAAAATGTTCAAAAATTTATTTTTGATTTAAAAAAACTTACAGGTGTGAGGTAACTGATGTGGTTGAGAACCACGTCTAGATAGCTAGGGTCCCCCACGACATCCATTGTTTTTGACAAAAGCTTTCGAGTTTCGTTCATCTCGATTAGATGATTGAGCTCCGAACTCATCTTTTTGGAGAGTTCTTGGAACGAAACAGGCGATGGAGTTGACGGCAAAGATGATGGAGATGGGGAATTTGAATTTGATGAGCTGGAGCTTTTCTCGGCTGCTTCCTCAATAAGACGGAGGATTTTTGAATAACGGCAATCGCGGCAGGATGGTTTCTTCATGGCTAAAATTGTTTTTTCAAAGATTTTTTTGATACGCAAAATTTGAACTTTTGTTCCGTGATATAATCATATTTTCTTTTTCTTACTCAGTTCGTCTTTTCTGATATTTGTGGAAAGTATCAAACTTTTTATGACTCGCCTGAACGAGCACAAACTCCATAAAGTGTCTGATTGTGCTCTTTAGGATGTTTTATAAATGAGAGGAAATTAGGACTAGTTGAACATTTTTGGGATAGTCTATGAGAAAAAAGGATTTTGAAAAAAATGGTAGCCTCAGAACTTCAAGAAAGGGTCCGACCGAAAGTTTGTTGCCGTCAGATGAGCCGCCCGTCAGATGAGCCGCGGGCCAGATGAACCGCCCGCCCGACCACCCGACCGCCCGACCGCCAGATTTCCCGACCGCCCGACCGCCAGATTTCCCGACCGCCCGACCGCCCGACCGCCCCACCGCCCGACCGCCCGACCGCCCGACCGCCCAACCGCCCGACCGCCCGACCGCCCGACCGCCCGACCGCCCGACCGCCCGACCGCCCGACCGCCCGACCGCCCGACCGCCCGACCGCCCGACCGCCCGACCGCCCGACCGCCAGATCTCCCGATCGCCAGATGAGCCGACCCATCGACCGTCCGACCGCCGATGGATCCAAATTATTATAGAAAACAAAAACTCACCGGTCAGGTCTTTCTCATCGCTGTAACACTCACGGTCAGCCGAACATGGCCGAATCCTTTTGGAAAGCTTTGTTCTTGACAAGAATGATTTGCAAGAGTTGCATAGTTGAAGCTAAACATGCGAGTTTTGAATATTATATGGGAATAGTGGAAATTTTAAAAACATTTCCCCTCGAAGCTCACTCACCCCATAATTGAAGGCAGTAGTTACTTCGTGGCATACGACGCAAGGTCCTATTTCGACGGTCATTGGGTACCTATGATCCTGAAAAAAATTAATGATGCAAAATTCAAAAAACGACTGGATGAAATGTGAAAATGTTCTGATCAAATTACCAAAAAATATTTCATCAACTCATAAACAAATTATGAATAGAGCACTTGAGAGTCAACTTTTCGAAAATAAGTGAAATCTTTGGTTCCATAAGAACTCAGAGTCTATCATTAGAGTTTGTTGTTCACTCTGAAGAACAAACAGAGATCTTTTGAAATTTTGTAATTTTATGAAACATCAATTCTGAGAGAAATGAGAAGAGATGAATAATCAGAAATAGAGAAAAGGATTAGAGTAGATACTCAATTGTTCTAGAGGGGTTGTTTTTCGAACATGGGATTAGAACTACATATATATTTTTTGGAGAGGAACACATTTTTGTCGCGGATTATCTCTGGAAACGGTAGGAGAAAAAGGGCTCAAAATCGAAATCTTCCTAGGCGAGATTTGTGGCTCGTTTTATTTTCAGATGGAACGACTTGGAGAAGGTTTCTATATTAAGAATTGGTTCCCTTAGCAGGAAGATGTCAGTGGGGTGGGTGTGGGAAGGAAAAATTTGGATATGCCAGAACATTTTAGTTGCAGGATTCAGATGCCGAATAATTGGTCAACTGTTTCAGAATCAGGAGTTTGAAGAAAATGATCAGATTTTTAAACACGTTCCTAAAAAACTTTGTCCTGAGAATTCCAAAATGCTCACAGAAGCAAAATTCCTATCCTTGATCTATGGGAAAATCTAAACACCAGCAGCAATTTTTTGGGCTAGATCAGTGATTAGAAGCAGAAATTGGTGGGAGCATGATAACCAGGATTAAGGGAAAGTTGTAAATATGCACTTGTAGACTTATAATAGAGGGCATAATTGGAAAACTCAAAAACAATGACAAAAATTTTGGACCTGGTCAGTGAAATGGTTCGAAGCATAGGGATATTCTATACATTTTCAGTTTTAGAACCATCTCATCGTTATCATCTGTGAAAAAAAAAACATCAAATTCCTTACTCAGTTTTTTGGAGAGACAGATGAAAAATGGAATTTTTAGGAGTCTTTTCAGCGGAATAATTTTAGCGGATTGGTTATCAAAAGTGATTAAAAGAAAATTCCATATTTGTGGTAACTAAACGCAAGAGAAACATTGGAAACAAAATTCACATCTGATGCTAGGTCCGCAGTCAAACTAATGACAGATTTGCGCAAGAATACGGAAAAACTTTTGGAACTCCATCCAAGAAGCACATTCTCAATATGACACAGAAAAATAAGATGAGCAAAACACTACACACACTGATTCTCATTTGTGAAAGCTCTCGTCCAGAGGATTTTAAAAACTGCAAAGAAACAATATCCTTGTCATTGATCTGTAGGGAAACTTGATCACAAAAGAAAATCTAAACAAAATATTTGGGCTGGTTCAATTTTTTTTGGATCAAAATTGGTGAAAGCATGATGATCAGGATCACAGAAAGGGTGTAAATATGTACTTCACACAACGAGAGACTAATTAAAACTAAGATAATAATGGGTTACATTGAGAAGCTCGAAAACAATGACAAAGGTTTTGGGCCTGGTCAGTGAAGTGATCGGAAGCAAAACCTGGCCCGACCAGTAAGATTAATTTCAAAAAATAGAAAGATCGAGCTGTGTATTTGAAGATGGCAACTTTTAGGAGCATGACATTCTTATCAGCTGGGAAAGGAAAATCTCGGATTCCTCCTTCAACGAAAAAGAGATTTTATGAAGAAGGAGATGCCACGGAACAATGATATTTTCAAGAGTCTTTTGAAAATAGGGATAATCAAAAGCGATGGAAGGAACACCAGAAACTTTGATATTAGGTTGGAATATAAGTTTCTTTAATTTTTCATGTAACTCTTTGCTAGGGTGAATCCAAAATTGGGCATTGTTATCAAGTAGTGCAATATGTCTTAGCATCATCACTCCTGGTGTTTGACATATACCAGCAGACTGTGCCGAAAAATACAGATCTTTGAATAAGTTCGGCTCGGGCACCTGAATTTTGCAAAACATAGTTGCGGACGTGTTAGAAACTTTTTATTGTAGTGATAAACTTATTAGGTTATGTGTAACACAAACCTAAATTATCTTAGCTGAAAAACGACTTTTGGGGATTTCACGAGTGTTTGAAAAAAACGCCTATTTCGGAGATACCTCTTAGCGCGGTTCATTTCAGTACTTCAAAATGTGGATTTTGCGGAACCACAAAACTTTTTGATGGTTTGAAGGATAGAACTTCAATTTCTATCAAGAATTTCTCTGAGAAACCATCGTATAAAAAAATTTATTTTTTCGCACCTCGGATAGTGCTATTTTTTGATGTGCCATAACTAGACGGAAAACAGCCGCAGAGCCGAAATTTTTTGCGAGTGTAATATAAATGCTAGTACGCACTGATATAATACAAGAAACCTATAACAGAGTTTCTCTAACATTGGATTCCAAATTTGCACTTTTAGGTATACTTCCATCAGATGGTCGTAACTTTTTGCCCATACAAGACAAAGCTATGAAATTTTATGGATACACGGGTTTAAAGTTGACACATTACTTGATAACCATATCAAACTTTCGTAATTGCTGAAAGGCCTTCAAAGAGTACGATTTAAAAAATTAAAGAAACTTATGTTCCAACCTGATAAGAACATTCAAAATTGTTCAAGAGGGTATACTGAATGAGTTTGGTTATCAAAAATGATTTTAAAAACTCTTTCATATGTGTGGAAACTAAACACAAAAGGAGCATCAGCGTCAAATCTGATGCCGGGTCCGCAGTCAAAACAATGACAAATTCACGCAAAATTACAGAAAACAATTTCTTGGAACTTCTTCTGAATAAGTGAAAAGTTGAAACATTTGAAAAAAGTAAATCCTTCTCATCGATCTGTGGGAAAAGCTAAACACCAGAAGCATTTTTAGGCTAGACCAGTGGTCAAAAAAGAAATATAAATCTTCTGATGTTCAGGTAAGCCAAAAACTTTGGAGGAAAACCGAAGACTAAAAAAAAATATTGGAAAGAGTATCAAAATAAAGCTTCCTCATCAAAAGTGATCGAAAAAAAACTTTTTTATATGGGTACTCGAGTGGAAACTAATCACTAGTATTTCGAGTTTCGAAGAGAAAAAAACGTTCTTAAGGGGGGTGATTGTTGATGTGGGACTCAAAGAACATTGTGTATACCTTGGTTTTAAAGATTCCTCTGAAATACCATGATGCTTGGTCTTTGAGGTTCCAAAATTGCACATGAAGATGATGAATACCTGCAAATTTTAAAATCATTATGATTCACTATGTCATTTGCAAAAATGAGTGAGTTATTCCGATAGAGAAATTTTTGAACTCATTCAATGATCTGAAGTCTCTATTTGGAAGCCCGGATCTCAGAATTGAGATCTGATAAAGGTTTTTAGAGATTGTGAATTGACTGGAATTTCAGAATTTTTCTGAGAGGACCGTAGGAAACTAAAATCTGCAAAAACATTCTGCAAAAGGTTCACGTAAATCGAGTTATGGCCACTTAAAGTCTCAGTCAGCACTAACAATCGGCAACTTTATAAACCCATATCTCAGCTCGTAGGCACTCCCGAAACGTCTGAATTTTTGGTTTGAGTTCAGAATTAAATTTTCAACAATATTCAACGCAAAACTCAATAAAAATGTTCTGAGCCAAATCTTCGAAATTTACCTACCTGGGGAAATTTTCGACCAATTTTTTTCAGACATCACTTTTCCTTTTATCTTTATAGTGAAATTAGTCCAAAATGCTAAAAATTGTTGCCCTGGGATTCAGGAACACACCTGCTCTGTTACCACCCTAGAAACACAGATTTCAAACCAAGAATGTGACGAATCCAAATCAAAAATTTGGGTTCGAGACATTTCGCAACCAGTCGTTTTGCAACTACGAAATTTCGCAACTCACGTCAATTTCGCAACTACAACATTTCCTTGCCGGTCATATCGCCACCGCGACAATCCGCAGCCACATCATTCGAAACCACGAAATCCAGGAATTTTTCACAAAGTTCACGCTAAATTCACAACTTTTCAAATAAAAACGATGACCTGGAATAGTTCACAATACCCTCGATTCCATACAACCTTAATGAACGTAAAGTAGACTAGTTTATAGAGTTGCGGAACTACTGGTTGCAGAACATCCAGTCTAGAATTGTCTTGGTTCTCGGTCTCTCGGTTACGAAATCGACGTGAGTTGCGAAACGTCGTAATTGCCAAATCTGTGGTTGCAAAATGTGCATGTATTGGTTGCGATTTATCGCGGTTGCGAAATTAATGTGAATTGCGAAATGTTGTAGTTGCAAACTGATGAGCGACAAAATGTCCCGGAGCTCCAAATTTTCCCAGTCATCCCTTCAAGTCCATTGTTGTTTCGCTCATGTCAAAATAAAAACTTTTTCGAAGAGTTTACCGTCTCTCTGAAATTTCCCAAAACCACATCTAACACATTTTTATTTTCCTCGAACTTCAGGTTCCAGAGAAAAAACTACAAGTGTTTTTCGAGAAGCAAAGAGCCAAGGGATTTGTAAGCCAAAAACAATACTTGGGCCTGATCACTGAAAAGAGCAAAGAAACAAGCATTGGGAGGTATTTTTCAGGACGGGCGAAAGTGATCTTTCAGATTTTGATTGAGGTTTACAGATCGGATAATCTAAAATTTCTTGCATTGTTGTTATCTTCAAAATCCTAATTTTGTGGACTCTTGTTGACTTAAAAAAGACAAAATCTTGAAAATGTTTTTTTTGGACATCTCTACTATTACAGTAGTATTAATACCTCAAAGTGTGTTTTAATATTGTATCCATTTTAGTGTTCCGATTTTTACTTTTTTCTCCCTTGGCATTTTCCATCAGAAACCCCACTCCTGAAATCTAGGAACAGATGTGTTAAACTTTGGAAACCCTTTTGATTGAGTTTTTGTCTTTTGACCCCTTCCAATATTTTCTTGACTTTGTTAACATTATAGAAATCAGAATGATATGACGGAAGTCAGAAACTTAGCATCTAGTTTCCAAAATTAGATTTCTAATTCAATCTCCCAACTAAACTTGAGATCACTATTTGAACCCACAAATCTTAGTTCTCAAATTTCCCAAAATTCACATATTTGGATTTCTATACAATCTGTTGCACCTGCAGTCTCTAGATGGAGCAGGTGCATTATTTCGGTTTTGGGAATTTATTCTCGAGAAAGACAATAGTGGTCAGGGAGTGAGAACGTGCGAATTTGAAATCTTTTGGAAAGTTCTGATCAGAAGAAGTTGTTCTATTCCAAACTACAAATAATTTATCTTTTTCAAAAAACCTTAAATCTCCACACCCTTCAAAATTCAAACATCAAAGATTTTCGGGAAAAAATTTGAAACCTTGTCATTTAATCAAAATAGAGGACCATAGATTGGCTGGAAGAAAATAAGAACCTTATTGTGCTTAACAGCAACACGTGGTGTTTCGAAGACTAGATTTTTCAGAGCTTCTTAACGATTTTGGAATTTCGGTTTTTTTCTGGGAGCTCGATGTGTCGAAATAGGTCAACCCAGCCTGTAGGCCGAGCATGTCGGTAAGGTCAGCACCGTCAGCCCGGTCAGCCCGGTCAGCCCGGTCGGCCTGGTCGGCCCGGTCGGCCGGGTTGGCCCGGTTGGCCCGGTTGGCCCGGTCGACTAGGGTGAGATAAAAATAGGCAAAAAAAGGTTCTGAAAATTCACTATAATCATTTTACGTAGAAAAGTGACTAATTCAGAGGCAGTAGGCCAAAAATGGAAATTTTCTTGAAACATCAGTTTTTTATCCATACATCTTGAAAAGTTAGTTTTTGAGGGCCGTGCTAGTGGAGAAATTTCTATCGGGCCCGGGGTTTTGGAAACAAATTTTCTTAAAGTTTTGGTAAACCCAAGATTTTTAAAAATTTATCTTACTTTCATATACTTTGGATTTTTGAAGAAATATTGAAAATTCACCAAAAAAAATCAGAATTTGAAGTTCACAACTTGAGCTCGAAACACTTTTAATTTTTGATTTTAGACCTGTTTTCAAACATCTACATATTCCCATCTCTAGCATTTTTTTTCCAAATTTCGGGTTCATCTAATTCATACTTGCTAAATCTTGGCCCGGCCCGGCCCGGCCCGCGGGCCTGGCCGGGCCGGGCCGGGCCGGGCCGAGGGAAAATTTTGCCGGCCCGGCCCGGCCCGTCGGCCCGGGTAGGGAAAAAATGCTCGAAAAAAAATTTTTTTTGACAATTTTTCACAAAAAACTATCAAAAATTCATGGAAAAGTGTAAAAATCCATGAAGTACAAGAAATATACAAAAAATCACGATTTTACTGAAAATTAACGAAAAAATCAAGTTTTGCTCCAAAAATTGACCTTGAAAAATTTTGCCTCCAAAAATCCGGGCCGGGCCTGGCCGGGCCGGGCCGGGCCGGTAGAAATTCCTCCACCGGCCCGGCCCGGCCCGGCCCGCGACATGTATGATCTAATTCACACCATTTTTGGTTTTTTGAGCTTCGTCAACCTGTGATAAACCATCTTGACATCCACAATTTTTTAAAAAATCCACCAGTCTTGTCCCTCTTTCTAGTCTCCGTGCATTTCCCAACTACCTGAGCACCTAGAATGTACTCAAATTTCCAAATTTCAATTCCACCTTTAATCTGTTTATGTGTGCACCCTCCTCTCACATTAACTGATGTTAGAATTGCCTTCCCGTTTTCCTCCACTCTCATTTGTTTTCACCAATGAGAGTTTTGAACCTGATGTGTTGATTGTATTTGAAGATCACACGAGCCCTTTTTTCGGCCACGCCCACTTTTCTTCTGATTAAAGATTCACATTCTAATCCTTTTTTTATAGTGTATAGAAGATTTCAAATCTTTTCTGGCGTACGTGTACTCCTTTCTCTCTTCTCTCAGGTTTTGGGGAAAATAAGAAAAAGAGGAGGGGGGGGGGGGGCTGAGTCCGGATTAAGACATGCCCCCCCCCCCCTCTGATGTGTTAGGAACATTTTCGACCACTCGAATTTGCGTGTGCACGTTCCTGATTTTTTCTTCCTCAGGAAATTCCAAAATTAATCCAAAATCTTGTCTAGATATAACTTCTTTGAGATTCCTCATTTTTCATCTCTCATTTTTGGAAACCTTCCCACTTTTTACTTATTCCATTTTTTCATCTTTTTTACTTCCGGAGCCTTATTTTCTATTATTTCAGGTACCTCCAAAATGGCTGAAGTACCTCAACGCCCATCCATCTGTATGGTTTGTGGAAACAAGGCTCTTGGGTTCAATTATGGGGTAAGTGAAATGGAAATTTGGAAACTGAAAAAAGGGTCCTGTTCCAGGTCGAGTCATGTAACGCATGCAAGATGTTCTTCAGAAGGCACACACCGGAAACTCGCTATAAACCGTGTCGCTTCAACAATAAGTGTTACGATGTAGTCGTCCCAAATGGTGTGAAAGGTGACTATGGGTCTAAACTTTGAGAATGGTTGGATTTACTGTAGATTACTGTACATTACTGTAGTACTGAAGATTACTGTAGATTACTGTAGTACTGTAGATTACTGTAGTACTGTAGAGGTTCGAAATGTTACTGTAATTCTTGAGTTTCTGTTTTTGAAAATCGGATCAGAGAAGCTTAGAGGAACCGCGTATCTTCCGAATATTGCTTATGAACAGTTAGTATTGAATTTTTGTTTTCTGTCCTTTGCTTTCTCGCTCTAAATTTTCAACAAGACATTTCGCAAATAGTCATTTGGCAACTGAGTCATCTCGCAACCCACCGCAATTTTACAAGTACGACGTTTCACAACCTTTCATTTCGCCACTAGTCATTTTGCTGCTAGTCATTCTGCAACCAGTTATTTTGCAACTAGTCATTTCAAAATTGCGACATCTCCAAAAATAAGACGTTTCGCAACCAGTAAGACGTTTCGCAACCAGTCTTTTCGCAACCAGTCGTTTCGCAACCAGTCATTTTTTAACTACCATCTTTTGCAACTTCAACGTTTTGCAACCGGTCTTTTTGTCACTGCGACGTTCCGCAACTGCGTCATTTCGCAACCACTAAATCCACATTAATAGAAACAACTGGTTGCGAAACGTCCCGTTGCCAAGTGTCTTGCTTGCAAAATGACTAGTTGCGAAATGTCGTAGAGCCAATTTTAAACTGGTGAAAATGTGCCAAATATGGATACTTTCAAAAAATGTCGCTTCAAAAATCTGGACCGCCTGGCCACAAATAAGTGTTCGTTTTCTGTTGTGTTTTTTCACATTATCTTAATTTTCGTTGTATTCCATAATTTCAACTCAGTTTTCATCCTCTGACACTCAAATGTTACTTATGGCTTCCCTACACTTCTATTTTCATTTTTATCTCAAGAAGCCCATATTAAACACATCACTATCTCCCTTCATGGAGTTTGTGCTCTCTCAGGCTAGACACAAAAAAAGCCGAATTCAAATCCGTTTGATCAAAATCCTGCAGATATATATGATGTGAGGACTTAGAGGGCAGATTGTTTACATCTTTTTAAGAAGTCAGAAGAGTCAGAAGAAAATCAAAGAACAATTTTGGAGCCCATGAAATAGAAAAAAGGGGATCTAAAATCTTAACTCCAAAAGGAATGTGGGAAGCGAAACAAGTTTTGAACATATATAGCATAATTCGAATTAGATCTAGACTTCCTTTTCATTGAATCTGGTTTGCTCGAAAACGTGCTTGATTATGATATATGTTTTGCACCTGCATTTTTCATGTTTTGTAGCCGAGAAGTCAGAGAGCAGGTGCATTTCATATCGGTGTGTCAGTTCTGGAACATAAAAACATATTTTTTGTTTGATGCCAAAGATTGTCAGGGATCTTTGATTTCAGTTTTCAGAATGGGAGATGATCCTAGATTGTGTGTACTTTGAACAACTAATAAGTTTCGAGAACTTTTGAACTTATCAAGAAGGGAACTCTATTTTCACCTGTTGAGGGCTCAACGACATTTCGCAACCAGACACTTTGCAACCAAGACATTTCGCAACCAAGACATTTTTTATCTAGTCATTTCGCAACTAAAACGTTTCGCAACCAGTCACCTTGCAACTGCGACATTTCGCAACCGAGACGGCTCGAACTTCCGAAATCCACTTTTTTGTTAAAAGTTCAAAGATTTTTTCAGCTGTGCGAAATGACTGGTTGCGAAACGTCGTGGTTACATGCAACCTATAAAAAAGTATCCTGGACTACTTAATCAAGTTTCTAAATAACTGGTTGCGAAACGGCCAGTTGCCAAACGTCGAGGTTGCAAAAATTTGTGGTTGCGAAATGACTGGTTGCGAAACGTCGTGGTTACATGCAACCTATAAAAAGGTAACTTGGACTACTTCATGAAGTTTCTAAATAACTGGTTGCTAAACGTCCAGTTGCGAAACGACTGGTTGCAAAATTTCGTGGTTGCGAAATGTCGTGGTTACATGTAACCTAGGAGAAGGTACCCTGGACTAATTCATAAAGTTTCTAAATAACTGGTTGCAAAACGTCCAATTGTGAAATGTCAAGGTTGCGAAATTTCTTGGTTGCGAAATGTCTTGGTTGCGATCCGTTGTGGTAACATGCATCCTATAAAGAACTGGTTGCAAGACGTCCAGTTGCGAAATGTCGAGATTGCGAAATGTCCAAGTTGCGAAAAGGCTGGTTGCAAAATGTTATGGGCCAAAAAAATGTATCAGATCTTTTTCCGTTACGGAAAAATTTCCACAACTCAATTTTTCGAAAAAAAAACTCGGTTGGAAGTTGTGTCTCAAATTTTCAAGTTTCTGGATTTTCTGGTGAGAAAAACGAGAACTTGAAACTTTTCATAGGTGAGGATATTAACTCTTTTCCGATCAACAAAACAATTACCAGAGAAAAACCGTAATGACCGTAATTGCCATATCCTTAATGAAAAAAAGAGCGTTTATTTCAATTGTTGAATTTAGGATGCAAAATATGTCGACTCGAAAAGTGTCTACGGACTGGAATGGTGAAAACAAACAACAATCAATCAGCAGAAAGCAAGACTCCATCCAACGGGTCGACTCCATCTCCAAAGTTGACCCTGGCTACAGTACCATCCACTGTGCAGAAGTCAATTGTTACTCAAGTTCACATCGACACTCACCTATTCGAAACATTGGGACTGCTGCACAAGACTCGACAAGAGGTCTATGAAGTGATCAGTGTTATGGAGGACCCAAGTTTCGCAGATTTGGTACTTCAAGGATCCAACCTATCCAGATACCAACGTCCGGTAAGTTTGAAGTAGAGTGAGATTTAGAATATTTTGAAATTTCAGCAAAACATTTGCTGGGAACTCACTGAGCGGAAGCTGAAACCATGGGGGTCTCTTGGAATGCTGCTCGCTGTTGAGGTGATCAAGTGTATGCCATTCTACAGTAGTCTCTCGTCGCAAGACAGGGTAACTTTTTCAATGTGTAGTTTGAGTAACAATACTAAATTTTTAGCTGATCCTTCTCCAAGGTGCTGCCTTCAAGTTCCACCACTTGGCCATAGCTTTTGACTCGTACAGTGTGAACAGAACTCGAGTCCTGACTCCATACGGGGATGAGTTGTTCCCGAAGATTCTTTTCTGTTTCCCTGACTGCAAGGAGATCATTGATGAGCTGGTGACATTGCCAATGGAGCCACTTCAAGAGTTGCAGATCAACGAGCGTGAATATCTTCTCATCGCTTTGATTATGGTTTGCAATCCAGGTTGGTGTTGAAACTTGGATTAGTCGAAAAATCGAAAAATTTAAAAATGAAGGATGGGTTTCGAATCACTCAAAATATGGAAGACCACGTGCTGATTTCAAATATCACAATGAAAAACTTTAAAATTCGCTATAAACCCCGGAAATCCGCTTTGAATAGAGTATGTTTGCCTGATTTTTTTTGTCTGCGGTGTTCAGGGCGTAACTGAGGAGTTTTATCATCCATTTTTGTCCGGAATCATTTTTTGACATTGTGTACATATTGGTTTCTTCTTCAGTTTCTGCTCTATAAAAATACATGCGCTTGAAATTTTGAATTTCAAAAGTTTACAGACTCAATTCCATTTTAGTGCCCCCAAACATCTTCTCCCTCCAGATTTTCCTAGTGATGTCACTTTTATCATACCTTATGAGTTGATCAAACGCTTCAAAGCTTTTCGTTTTCAAAAATAACAAGTCATAAGTAGACAGCCTAGACATTTTCGAGTCTAGTTTAGTCACGAAAAAATGTGATTAGGGATTTGACATATCAAAAAGTCTAGAGAATGAGATCTGGGTGTTTGTTGGGTGCAAGTTTTTTCGTTTGATCAAGTTTTGAAGGGAAAATAGGAAATGAGGGATCGTTGCGAAAAAATTTTGGGGATGGGGAGATTTGAAACTGGAGTTTTGAAATTTTGGATGGTTCGACAATTTGATAAAAGTGACCTCTCTAAATGGAAATTTTGAGAATAATGAGATTTTGAAAAAAAGAAATTAAGGTGAGCAATGGATCTTAAAAGGGTAATCAACTTTTCGATAAAATTGATATTTTTATGTGAGGCGACAAGGAATGGGCAGGTTACAGAAACCATTTTGATAATTTACTGGAAAACTACTTTAGAACAAGTTACAGTACCGGCTCAAAAATAGTTAAAAATGCCGAAAACTTATGACTCAGCCTAATACTTTTATTTTACAGCTCTCGGAGGACTGAGTGTGGATGCTCAGCACATTCTTTCAAGAGAACAGAACAATGCCTCCAGAATGCTTCTCAAACAATGCTTGCTGCGAGATGCTGGTAAAGGACCAGCTCGATACGCAAAAATGCTTGCAATCAGCGAGCACCTCAACAAACAACGGAAGGTTATGCGCCGTCTCAATGAGTGCCTCAAGGGATACAAGATGAATATTCCAATTCCACGCATTCTGAGAGAGCCGTGCAACATGTGGGACTGATCGCCAATGTGTTAATAGACAAATTTTGAATTTCGAGTGTTTTCTATGTTGTCTATTTTTCCTTTTTTGTTTCTTGTAATCTTGCAACTTTGAAATATTCAGTTGTTTCTTTTAAAAATGTTCCCTTGCTCCCGATTCAACAAACCCGTTCTTCTACAAACTAAAAAGTCCTGTCCTATCAGTATTTCCTACTATTTTCCCAATTCCGACTGTTTCCAAATTCGAAATGTTTCCTAATTTTCTTCTTTCCATTATTCCTGAATGTCGGTTTTCCCACATCCGTCCCACATCCCATTTCCATCTTTTCGGCAAAAATGTTGTCTATCTTCCTTTTCTAGTTTTTCCCGAAATTCTCTAATTTCAGAATGTTAGTTCAACTCGGTTTAAGTTAATCTTCTTCTGACATCTCCCACCCTGATTTTCAATTTTTGGTGTATTTATGATGAGTGCCTCAAGGCTTCTCATGGCAAATTTTCCTGACAGCTCATTTTTGAACCCTCTAACCCATCTTCCGTATTGACCCCTTCCTTCTATTTTAATTATCTCTTTTTCTTACTTTTCAAGTGTTCTCCAGTGTCCAATTTATTGTCAAACTCGATTTTCTTATTTCTTTTCGGTCAACAATACTATACCATGGTTCGAAATTTTTCTTATTTCTAGTGGGTGTTTAATATTTGACATTTTCCTTTTTTGCCGGTTTGTGTGTGCTTTTTTTGTTTCCCAAATTATTGTCATAAAAAAATCTTTTCTTCCTTCTTTCCTGTTACAGATTTTTTTCTTTTCCGTTATTTTTACTTGTTCCCCGGATGATATGTTCCTAATTCCCAGTTGAGTTCAATTTTCCCACCCTATCCATCCTCCAATGTGATTTGTTTTCTTCAGTTCCCCTGCACACCTCCCACTTATTATAATACACTCCATTTGAAATAAAACTAACATCTTGAATCTTTTTTTCTTTATGTGACAATACTAACTTGCCAGACGGCATGCGAAAACAGGAAAACACCGAAAGGGGTACCCCTTTCCAAGTGACAAGGGTGATGAGAGAATGGGGAGAAAAGAAAGAGAAGAACACATCTGTCATTAGATATTTGGAGACACGAAAACTATTAGAAACTCTCCATGTCTTATTTCCCAGTTTCACTCATTAGGATAATAAAGTTGCACAAAACAAAAAAAAAAACTCAGTCCCTCTTGTTCTTTTCTTGTCATGACGTGGAATGGACATTTCACCAACTGACCCATGAGTGTGAGGAAAAAGAAGAGAAAAGAGGGTGGAGGGGGGCCATGAATATTGAGAAGAAGAAGGAGGAAAAAGAAAAGAGAGCGAGTGTTGAGGTCAGAAAAGTGAGGGTAAGATTTGAGACAGCTGGCAGAAGTGAGGCAAAACAAGGGAAAACAAAGTAGACGGAATTGGTGTCCAATTTTTCGTAAATCTTAGTTTCCTTTTGGTCTACAATAGTATACTGTACATAGTTTGAAAAATTTTTTTCCATTTTCGATTTTTGCCGGTTTGTGTTTATTTCTTGTAACAACCCCCTTCCAACCGATTTCAAGACTCATATTCTCCGAACATTCTTCAAATTCCACTTTTTGATATGGTCTTTTTCACACAACTACAATGTTCAATTCTCGACATCCTTTTTCCTTTCCACATCTTTTTTATCTCTGATTTCCCTCTTTTCTTTCATTTTCGTCTCTTTCCATATGATCTGCTCCTAAGTCCCATCTGAGTTCAATTTTACAACTCTATCCATCCTCCAACGTGCCTGTTTCTTCATTTCTCCTGTGCCCTCCCAATCATTATTATACACTCAATTTGAAATAAAACTAACATTTTGAGTCACTTTTTTGTTTGTGCGACAAAACTAACTTTGTTAGACGGTACACCAGAAACAAGAAGACACCGAAAACAAAGAAAGGGTGTGAGTGACAAGGGTACTGAGAAAATGGGGTGGGGGGGGGGGGGGAAGAAAAAAAGAAAGACCCATCTGTCATTGAAAATTTGGCCACGCGAAACTAGAGATTCCCATATTTTTTCCTAGTTTTTCTTTTCAGGATTGTTAGGTTCCCTCTAAAACTCAGTCTCTCTTCTTGTTTTCGTGTTATGAAATGGAACCTACTGATCCAATGGACAAGGAAAAAAAGACAAAGGGGGAGACACATAAAAATTGAGAAGAAGAATGAGGAAAAGAGAGCAAGTGTTGAGGTCAGAAAAGTAAGGGTGAACAGTGAGACAGACTAATTCAATTATCTCCTTCTCTTAACTTTTAATGTGTGTTTCAGTGTCCAATTTTTCGTCAATTTCAATTTTCTTACTTCTTTTCGGTCTATCATAGTATACTGTACAAGTATGACTTTTTAAAATTTCTGGCGACATTCTATTTTTGACATTTTCCTTTTTCCTGACTCGTTCGGGTTTCTTGTTACCACCCCCATTGATCTTATTTTCCCGGGTTTTGAAAGTCTCATTCTCCCCCAACTTCCTTCAAACCCCAGTATTTGATATGATCTTTTCCACACAACAACATCGTTCCAAAATTCTTGGCATCCCAAAATCTGTCCTTATTTCTTCCCTGTATCTGATTGTCTTGCTTTCTTCTATTCTCATGTCTTCCCAAATGATCTGTCCCTAAGTCCCGCTGAGTTCAATTGTACAAATCTATACATCCTCTAATGCGATTTTTCTTCATTTTCCCTTTGCACCTCCCACTTATTATTATACACTCCATTTGAAATAAAACTAACTTTGTGAGTCGCATTTTTTATTTGTGCGCCAAAACTGATTTTGTTAGGCGGTACACAAAAACAAGACGACACAGAAAACGAAGAAAGGGGCCCTGTAAGTGACGAGGGTAATGCAAGAATAGCGGAGAAAGAGAAAGAGATGAACACATCTGTCATTAGATATTTGACGACACTCTAACTATTAGAGACTCCCCATGTTCTTTTTCTCAGTTTTACGCATTAGGATAATAAATAATGAAGTAGGCTCAAAAACGCAGTCCCTCGTCTTTCTTGTTATGAAATGAAACCTACTGACCCAAGATGATGAGGAAAAAGAAGAAAAAAGAGGGTGGGGGGGGCACATAAATATTGAGAAGAAGAAGGAAGAAAAAGAAAAGAGAGCAAGTGTTGAGGTCAGAAAAGGGAGGGTAAGAATTGAGACAGCTGACAGAGGTGGGGAAAAACAAGGAGGGAAACAAAGGAGACGGAACCCGTTAGACATCAAAACACCGAATGCTCTGGTGGCGGGGCTCACACCAAAACAGCTACTGGGAATGAGGAACATAGACATTGCGAAAACAAGTCTGATTGAAGTGTTCAGAGCCCATATGTAAAATAAGTGTCACTTTTTTTCGGGTTTCGGAAAACAGATTTTCCGGCTTCCGGAGAACAGATATCAAGAATGAGGAATCTGAAGTCTTACATGGGACTACCCTCCCATGTCCCACTGGAAATCGTTAGATATTTTGTGCATGAATGACACACACTGTAACTAGAAAAACCATGAATTTATAGCGGCGCTCTCCGAAGTCCACCGTAGTTATAAGCTGTTTTATGTATTTCGAAGCAAAATTGGTACACCTTCTTTGATGACTCCCAACTTTGCTCATTTTTTAGTTATCTCAATAAAATAAACTGCATTCAATAGAGCAATGTACGCGCTTTATTTTGTTTTACTGCAGCATTATTCTGGTTCTCAAGCGTGAGCTGGAAACTTAGAATGTATGTTAATGCCGGATCAAGTATATATCAAAAACTCCCGATTTTTGGCAATCGGGTATTGGGAAACTATAACCACGTGACTGCTCACTCTCAATGATGCATAAATACGTTGTCAAACATAGGGGTCCGGCTTCATTTACCTGACTTATTTGAATTTTTTCAAAATATTTTCAAGTTTTCATGTATCCCTATACATGAAATTTTGCACCCCAAAACTACTAAATTTTTTTAGTTTTGATTCTTCACGAAATTGATATAGATTCACTTGATAAATCAAGAACTGCTGATTTTACGGCGATTCAGACAATCAAACACGGAATCCTCGGTTTTTAGCGAGTCCAAAAATTGAATGTTGCAACGTATAGGGATACATGAAAACTTGAAAATATTTTGAAAAAATTCAAATAAGTCAGGTAAATGAAGCCGGACCCCTATGTTTGACAACGTATTTATGCATCATTGAGAGTGAGCAGTCACGTGGTTATAGTTTCCCAATACCCGATTGCCAAAAATCGGGAGTTTTTGATATATACTTGATCCGGCATTAACATACATTCTAAGTTTCCAGCTCACGCTTGAGAACCAGAATAATGCTGCAGTGAAACAAAATGAAGCGCGTACATTGCTCTATTGAATGCAGTTTATTTTATTGAGATAACTAAAAAATGAGCAAAGTTGGGAGTCATCAAAGAAGGTGTACCAATTTTGCTTCGAAATACATAAAACAGCTTATAACTACGGTGGACTTCGGAGAGCGCCGCTATAAATTCATGGTTTTTCTAGTTACAGTGTGTGGCATTCATGCACAAAATATCTAACGATTCCCAGTGGGACATGGGAGGGTAGTCCCATGTTAGCGGTATAAAATATTGCACGTCGGACTACTTGTGATCCGCAAAATAGACATGTGGAAGTGACGGATGGTACCATTTCTTCACTGTCTTTCTATTAGACTCTGTGTAAAAATATGCAACAAAAAAAACATCATTTTATGTTTAACAGTGTCACTTTATTTCCCAATTTTTTCAACAAAAAAAACAACAAAAATTAGTGTGACGAAGAGAAGAGAGGGCCAAGAAGATGTTGTTGAGCTTGCTGAAAATGGAACAGTATTAGTTATAATGATGGTTCCGGTCAAAAATTTTTTTGCTGAAAATGCACAGAAAATGTATTTAGATTTCGAAAATCATAATGAAAATGTTCCGAAACGCCGAAAACGAGCTCCAAAATAAACGAAATAGTGGTCATTGAGGGCTGTGGCCGAGTCTGTGATTGACTGTCTGAAAATTACAGTGGCGCTCATTTGCTGACTGCATCAGGAGACAATTTCTGCGATTTCAGATCATTTTGGTGCTTATTTTTTTGGGTTTAGGTTTAGGTTTAGAGGCGGTCTTCGAGAATTTTCATTATGATTTTCGGAATCTATACACCTTTTTTTGATGCAATAAACTGGCTAGCAAACTCTCACCTCTCAAACTTTTTACGTCCCCCAAATCAAGATACCCTCGTCCTTTTCCAGGCAATCGTCCTTTCTCTCTCTTAACTCTGAAAGTGATGACGTATGTACATTTTTGAAAATAGGAATCACTCACTCATCCATTATCCCAATAGTTGATGTCACCCAGGTCAAGGTACCCCAAAACTTTAAACCCGTGGATTTAATGAGCTCTGAAATCGAACTTTTTTTAAACCAATCTTATAGTTAGACATCTATTCAAGTGTATGAAACAATAACTTGATAAATACTTACAATTTCAGAAAATCCGTCATATTGGTGACCCGAAAAAACGAATTATATTCACATAATATCTGAAATTAACTATTTGAAAATGTCTAGGTTTGAAATTCTTACCAATTCAGAAAAATCAACTAAAAATCATCTATAGCGACCTCCGAAACAGATGGTGGTCTGAAAAATTGATGATATATTAGAAATCTGAACTTTCTCAACTTACCTTGTATTTATGGACTTGGTCCAAAGTTAGAAAAAAAGGAATAAAATGAAGGTAGGAAAACTATACTAATGCTATTCGTCCATAGGAAAATAAGATGGAATGAGTAGGGTCGGAGAGGGGGGGGGGGTGGGGAAAGGGGATCTCTTCTCTCAGAACAAACACATGTTGTTCGTTTTCTCTTTGTCTTGAGAAAAGACGTATTGTCTTTGTTTTCAACGCGATGTTTTTGTGTCTTTGTGTCGCTGTTTTTCTATTGCCGAAAATCCGACTTTCAAATAGAAATGAATCCGACGAATAGACATCGAGCGAATTTGAAGTTGAGGGAAATCTAAAGTATCTAGGGTTCTTTCTAGCTGTTCAAATCAAAACTTAGCACATTTCGAGTAACTGTATTTAAAGTGACTGCTTGGGTTTTTCGGGGAACATAAACAGACTTCCTGGACTCTTTTGAGCCAATTTTGCGCTATTTCAAACAATAACTAATGTAAGCTTTTTTGAGTCGCTTTTGCAAAAAAGGACGATAGGTCATTTTGAGTCATTTTGAGCAATTACGACCGAAATGAGTTGTTGTGGGTCATTCTAGTCGAAATTTCGGCAAGAGTTTAAGAAAATTTTTTAAAAGTTGAAATTCTGTGAGGGTAGTGATTGTGAAGTGCTTCAAGATGTGTTTATCAAGGTGTACTAATTTTATGTATGTAGATTTCATAAAAAACAATGACTGAAGTGAACTTCTGTTGGCAGACACATACATATGTATCTATTATTCTCGACCTATAGAGTTATGAAATTCGAATTCAAAAATTCCAAGTTGCAAACCTAACTGGGTGATATTACTTGAGAAACATCACTCTTCTGACAAAAAATATGCAAATTTTCACCCTCCAGTTAGATAATTCGAATTTTTTGACAATATTCTTCAAAACTCTGTGAAATCCTTCAAAATTCATAACTATTAAAATAGCTCCTAAAATTTTCCAGATTCAAAAATATACTTTTTTGTGTCATTTAGTTTCTATGTCTTTTATGCTAACTAAGTTATGAAATCAGACTTCTAAAAAATAGTTTTCATGATTTCCAAGTTCCAAACCCCTTCCTTGTTTTGAATAAGAAATATTTTTCAATTTCCCATTTCCCCGTTTGACGTTGGTAGAGTTATTCATTTCCGTTATTCTCATTGTATGGGAAACCGATTGTTAATCCTTGGAATATGAATGGATTCTGATTACAATTGCTTTTACAAAAGATGTCTGGAATATGTGACTCCGAAAAGAAAATATGGGCAGGAGAACTGGCAGCAAAGTTCTGAATGTGAATCATTGAGAAAATTGACGATAGACGAAGTTGTTTTTTTTTGGAGAGACCAGGAAGAAGATAGTGAGTTGTTATCAGGGAAGCATGATGAGCAAATGGAATAAAAATGGAATTTGTAAGAGAAAGAAAAAAGGATGGTATCAGAAAGGTAAGTTTTAAAATCTAGTGTCAAGTGTAGATCGTTTCAGATTAAGGCTCTAATTAGAAAATCTTTGACTTTGGTTTCCCACATATTTTTTGTCCCTGGATTTTTCTAGAGCTGGATTCAACTTGAGTCCCCTGCTCAAAATTTTTCCTGAAAGCCGTTTCCTCCGTTTTGTTATTCATTGTCTGAATTTTCAGATTACAGCCGTGAATGCAAAAACAAAAAACCAAAATAATGCTTGTTTGGATAGCTATGAAATTTGTACAAGAATTCATTATATGTGTGATGATATCAAATTGACCAAGGTATTTTGCGTGGTAGGAAAAATGCTGATTACAGGGAGGCAGTCTAGAGAGTAGACAGTGAAAGTGGTGTTTTCTTATCTACGCATGTCCTACTGTACTCCCCCTTTAACCAATTTCTTTATGAACCCACTTGAGTCCTTCCCTCCGTTCAATTTTTTATTTGTCCAGGAATGATCCTTTATATTCCTCCCGTCCCTTCCTAATTTAAATAGCAGAAATAAAGCTATCTTTCTTCTTCCCCTTATAGGAAATCCTCATGTTTTTTGCGGAAGACAGCCTAATGAATGCGAGAAGAAGATGCTCTCCTTTTCTTATCTTCCTCTGTTACAAATCCAAAAAAAGATGACTAATTTGGGGTTCAGAGAGTGTAGACGGAAGTCAGAAAATGTTAGATGAGCAAAGTCAAATGAGCAGTTTTGAGGAGGATAGTGAGAGCTCATTAGTGCTATTAAAAAATGGAAGCTCATTAGTGCTATGAAAAACATTTCTTCAGACTTTGAAATTTTGGTCCGGCACGTAGCATATCTTAGTTTTTTCATTCTTCTCTGTTATCAGAGATTTGCATGACAAATTTTGATTGAATTTATCTTGGTATGCCATCATATTAAATGAAAGTAGAGGAAAATTTCATGTTTTTTTTTCAGAATTTATGAGTCTTGTTCCAAAAAAAAAAATGGACCTCAAGTCACGCGACAATAGTCATAATTCATAAATTTTTAATCAGCATTATAGTAATACCAACATGTCAAATTTTTTTGGAAATTTTTCTGACAGGTTGTCAACAAAATCTGATTCGTGAGAGAGGGATTCTGAGCAAAACCCTTTTTTGCTTAAATATCAGTAAAAATGTGTTTTGGTTCTAATTATTTAAGAGAAAAAGTGCAAAACTAACTCTAAAACTCTAAAAATTAAAAAACAATTTTGGAAGAAAAATCTCAAGAGTTAGACCACGGCCGCCGGAGTCAATTTCTGAACAAAAATTAGATTTAGCGGATTTTCTCATTTTTGGAGCTTTTTGTGCTTTTTTTCAAGATATTCGAATCAAACGCATCTGATGGCATAGGATATTTTTCGCTGTAATATTTAAAATTAGCCCTCTATTTTACATATTGTCCAGCAATGCAAATTTTTGGTCGGAATCCTCCTTTACGATTTTTCAGAGTGCAAGATGCTCGACACTAGTTTTTGCATTTGAATTTCCACTCCCTATTCTTGATTTTTGGTTTGATCTTTTTGATTCCTCTGAGAGAATCCAATTTTCTCCCTGTCCCGTCTTTTGAAGTTTTCATGACTATGAAAATCTAATCTTTTTCCTTCCTATTATAGCCGTTTTTCCTTTGAGACTACCGCTCTAATTGTTAACATCATGTTTTTTATCAACAGTTTATTAGAGATCAAATTGGAAGAATCAGTGAAAAAATGATAAATTGATGATGAATACAGAAGACATGAAGAGTTATAGAGATGTAAAAAGAGAGAAAAAGAGCCGAGACACAAGTGGGATAAATGAGCACTGATTTTTCCAGCCGATCCCTTATTCAGCCTTGTCCGGGCACATTTGGCTGGTGACGTCCTTGGCTGAGCACCCTCTAAAACAGCACCGATTCTCAAGGATGCGGGGTAGATAGGTGTCTGAAAA
Organism: Caenorhabditis sinica; assembly: GCA_963932045.1. Taxonomy (NCBI): domain Eukaryota; kingdom Metazoa; phylum Nematoda; class Chromadorea; order Rhabditida; family Rhabditidae; genus Caenorhabditis; species Caenorhabditis sinica. Next base: position 29,767,265 of record OZ009938.1, read on the forward strand.
CAGTGATTTTTGTGGTGGTCCAGTCATATCAACTTACTGAGTTTGGCTCCGCTGCACACTTTGTAGATGTAGTTGTCGAGATCCACCTCACAAACACGAACCTCTCCGGCTTCCAAGACATGACCTTCTTTTGGGATTCTGGCCATCTCGATCAGTTTTTCGAAAATTGGATTCTTCTCTTTAGAAGCCATCATTTTGTCGACCCAGCGATGTACTGCAGTATCACCCTTATTCCATTGTTCGAGGGTGTACTTTTCGGTGAAGATCTCCGATGGAATGGCGAGATCTTGGGTGGCACCGAGGAGGGCAAGGGAGAGGAAAAGGGGGAGGAAGAGAAGAATCTTCATGTCGGACAATGATAGGTCAAGAAACCTCGGGCTGCACTATTTATATGCCTTCGACCCCGGATGAATGGGGCGTGGTCTATGTTTCGTGCGCTCTTGGTTGAAACTGAAAATGTCAGAATCCAATATCCGGAAAGCTGTGGGAAAAAGTGTGGAAAAATTGAGAGAGTTTGAATACTTTTGATATGAAAAATGTCGTGGGAATTAGAATTCGTATAGTATGAAAAAATGAACTTTTGAGGGTACCAACTGGCACTGGGATTAGATTATATTTAAGATCAGGAGCAGATTTTCTGACTTTTTTTGAAATCCAGATATAGATATGAATTCCGGTTTGATCACAAAGGAACTGAGATTAGGTGACATGGTAGGATTACAGAACATTTTTTTTTGAAAATTTTCGAAAAATGGGATTAGATGACATGATGATCGTAAGATCAAGTTTTTGTGCCTGATTGAAAATAACTTTCCAAGCTTGAAGACCAGAAAACACTTTGAATTTTAATCAAGTGGTACCAGCCGACGAAAAAAACCTTATTAGTTTTTTCAATCTAGTGGTAGAGTACTTGAGTAGACTCAAATTCTGATTTTCGGTCCTTTTTTTCGGATTTTTGATTCCATTTTCTTCCGGCTATTGCAATATTGAAACGAACCAGAAATAAGAAAATAGTAATTTTTGTCAACAAGGTTTATTGTTTTGAAAATGCGACATATGCGCTCCATTCGACATGTACAAAGTTGCAGAGAAATTCAATGAATTGTCACAGTTGTTGGTAGGTGCCAGACGGAAGCTCATTTAGATTAAGTGATCTCGAAAACAAACATCGAACATTTGAGCCATTCGACACGGCTCGCGACAGCATTTTACCTTTACCGACTCCAGTGTTCGTTCTGGAAAAAATATGAAATTAAAAAATGCGTCTATTTGATTAAAAATATGCATAGATTCGACAATATCAAACCCCGAAAATCCGCTTCTAAGGTCCATTTCTGGCTAGAACTTTTGGTCGGAATCAGATTTCGACTTTTTTAAAGACTATTAAAAAATCTAGTCCAGCTTACCTGATCTCACATCGCAAAACGTTCTGACCAGTTGTTCAACATATTTTTTGCACTTTGCAATTTCACTAGGTGATTGGGTCCCTCCATCGCTCGGCATTGGTACCGGGGTCATGGGGAAATCCTTGGACAACGATTCCGTAGAGTCCTCCATCAAGTCGTCTTTATAGTCTGGCGATTGTGACCCAAAGAAAATGAAAAAATAGTCCAGTTGACTTTTTGTTGGGCTAGGTAGAATGAAGAGAACGAGAAGGAGAGCGATGAGCCTCATGATACAGATTTGATGGCAAATGAGGCGATAGGAAACCTACATAAGAGCTCCCTTTGGAAATAGGCGTTCTAAAAAACTTATTAGCTTTTTTTCTGTCTGCGATATGAAAAAATATCTGATTAGGGAATAACAAAAGGGGTTTTGAGCCAAAAATGAGATGTGTATGGTTTCTTATGCCTGGGGAGAAAGCATTGTTTTTGCTAAAGGAAAAAAAGTAATCGGAAATTTTGAGCAAAGAAAAAGTGGTAGAAGGGAAGTTTGTAGAATGAAACAAGAAACATGTTTGGCTCGAAAAATCAAAAAAAATTGTAGTCAGGTCTGAGCCAAAATTTAGGAATTTTGAGTCAAAAGAAATGTAAACAAGGTAACGTCAGAAAAGTTCTAGAGGATTTTGGATACTGGATTCTGGAGGACCCCGACTGCACCTGGGCAAAAAAATGAACTTTGAACCAAATTTATTTGAAAAAAAAACGGAAGAAATCGATCTGGAAAAAATGATCAGTTCTTCTGGACCCGACCCTTTTCAAAAATTTTGAAGAAGTTTGATGTGAAAATCATGAAAATCGGCCCATAGTTGTTTAATTTCCTCCTAAAAATGACTCAAAAAACCACCCAAAACCCATATTTAGTACTTCTGAGAAGATGGCTTTCTTGCCTAACACCGTTTTCAATGAAAACTATAGAGCACAGACAGAGTACTGATAACTTTTTCCTAAAAAATTGCTACTTTGAATCTTCTCAAATTTCTCATCCCTTTCATTTTTTTCGTTCCAAAATTGGAACATCAAGTTTTTTGTTAACACTCAAACTTTTCCAATCTCAAGTGCAGTTTTTTATCCCAATGTCCAGTTTTTCTTGACCACCCTGCAAAACTTGGTCTCTTTCTGTTTCCCTTCCATCAAATGTTGGCATGAGAGAAGAAAATAAGTGACACTGGTCACAGCGGGGCAGATCGGATAACGGAAGATTCTGGCAAAGAGAGAAGAATTCAACATTTTATCGGTTTGCGGAGTGTGACAGCTTGATTTATGATTCTCTCCGGGTGGTCGCCGTCTGGTGGTTGGGTTGGAAATTTACTAGTGTCTTTAGTTCAAATCTTCAGATTTTTGCAAAATACAGAAAAAAGCAAAGTTAACATTTATTCAAAGGAAAAAGGAAACTGAAATTTAGAGTCTACAAGTCTTCATCAATTTTATAAGGTCGCATTGTTCACGACAACAATGAAATGCCGCTTTGATCGTATCCAACCCTGTAATTGGTTCACGTTTTTCTACCGTTTTAAATTTCTAGTAAGCAAAACTCACCCGTTTTTGTGCCACAAGAAAAGACCAAAGTCTTGTGAACATGCTTTTCGCAGGATGATCTTCTCAGTCGAATAGCGACGCTCTCCATTTTAGACTCGACATCCTTAATACCGATGAAAACGAACAGAAGAACGGAGATAATGAATAATTTAGCAGCCAACATATTCCTTCAACTGATAAAGTGAGATAATGGCGTGGTGTGATTTCCGTTTTCGGCCAGATTTCGGTGATGGGCGGCGCCCCGAAAAAACTACGAAAATTTGATCTTCAACAATCTGCGTCTATTCAATTAGCTATCCCGCCAACGTCAAAAAAGACAAAATGATGATGGGACACAAATTTTCAGATTTTCACAAAAACATGAGTCATGTTTTTTTGACTCCGAACACCAACGCTAATAAGATTTTGGCAGGGTTGTGTGAGACACAAACATCTGTTATTCATCTTTTTTTGTCAGAAGGAACTACCATTTTTGAAAAACAGTGATCAGTTTTGAAGGTATAACTTTTTCTTCAAGTCCCCAAACCTTAAAATGCACATTTAGCTTCTTGCCACTGTTATCCCACATACGTTTCTCCATGGAACATATACCCCCCCCCCATTCCTACAGTAATCATCTGAAAATTGAAGCAACAGTACACAAAAACGATTCCAACTAAACATTTTTTTATTCGAGAACAAACTTTGACAAATCACAGTTGAAAACGAGGTCTGTGAAACTTGAAGTACAAAGAACACGGGAGGTGAAAGGAATGTGATGATACAAAGTAAAATAAGTGAAACAAAGGGGTAATACCGGGGTATTATAGTGATTGAGCAGGTTTTCAGGTGAGAAGTACCAGTTTAGTCCTTCTTCATTCTGGTGGTGGTCATACGGTAGATGATGGAGTCCTTTTCTGGGTCGATGGAAGCCATGGCAACCACAATATAGATGAGGGCCTGAAAAATCCCCAGAATTTTTCAAAATCTCAAACGCCTTTCAAATTTCAAAATAGCGAGATGTTCACCATACGCAAGCCTAGCCAATAAGTCTGAAAAAACAACTCACCAGAACAAGCACGACAACCAATCCGAGGAAAATGGCAAAGATGGCTGGGTAGTCGGTGGAGACTGGGACGGTGACGGTGAATCCCTTACGGGCAGCCTTCAGGGCGTCCTTCCAGTTTTCAAGAGTGACATCTCTCTTTTGAATGTTGTGGGAAGATGGGATTTCGCGGGCCTCGGCGGTGTTCTCAGCAGCTCCGGTCTCAGCATCAAAAGTGAGGAGCTCGACGACGGCTTGACCTCCGTATGAGTTGTTGATAGCGGTGGTGAGGGCCTCGATGGCAGCGGTGACGTCGGCGACGGCCTCCTTCTTTTGAGCGGCATCAGTGATTCCGACCAGTCCAGTGATGGTGACACTGGAATGAGGGAAATTTTGAAAATTGAAAATAATAATGCAATGTGATTTGTTAACTGCGATTTGCAACAATCATTTCTGACTTTCTGACTATTGTTGCAGAATTCTATTTTTTTGGTACTTATAACAAGCGGATAAGGTATATCTTTCTTATCAAAGTTTCAGAATTTTCCAAAAAATAGTTTATTTGTCTTCTGAAACTAATGGAACTAGAAACTTTGTCGCGAAGGTTTAGCAAGCGCTAAAAATTGTTCTGTACCGTTTCGAAAGTCCCGAAATACTTTTCATTTTTCATATTGGTTTTTATCACCTTGTTACCATCAGCCAATAAAACATCTTGGGTTTTGTGAGTATTGTTTCGAAAATGTTTGGTACTAACAATAAAAGGATGATGTACATCCTACTTATTAAAATATTGAAAATTTCAGAAAATCTTTTTTTTTTATCTTCTGGAACTTAAAAAACTAACTTCAATGTGTTCTAGCTTTAATGCTTTCAAAATTGAACATCCAAAAGTTTCTTGTATACTCTGGTCACATTCAGGGGATGAGTTTGCTTGAAACTTTATTTCGGATTTGACATTTTTTCATGGTCCCTAATATGCCTTTTTCCTTTCTATTCATTTATTTTGCAGTCAGGCTCCTCGACACTTCGCAACCGGTCATTTCGCAATTACGACAGTTCGCCACACGTTGCATTCTTTATTAGAGAAATTTTCAATGTTTTAAACTATAGAGGAACACACGCGTGGCGAATTGTCACAGTTGCGAAATGACCGGTTGCGAAGTGTCCCGGAGCCCCCAGTCACTCCGACACAATAAGACACTACACTCTTACAAGAGACGCAGAGAAAAATGGCCAACGACATTCCGCATATAACGCCGCGCGCTCTGTTTAGGGGACGCATTTTCGGGCGGCCTCGATGGATTTCTTTGGGATTTTGGGTTTTCTAGCTTGTTTTTTTCATTATCTTGTTGCTCATATCACTGAAAATTGATTCAATCACACTGCAGCAAAATTCTAAAACTTTGAGTTGTTTTGAATTTCAAAATTTGGTTCAAAACTAAAGAAATATCGGATTTTTCACTTATCACGTCTTAGAATTATTAGGGTTTAGATGTAGTGCAACATAATCTTTTTTTTGATTTGAGCAACAAGATGATGAAGGGAAGGAGAGACATAAACTTTCAGAAGGGTTTTTTTCCAAAATGCGTTCAAGACTCTCAAATTTTTCAACGCAATACTCACCGGAAAACATCAGCATTGTTGTCCAATTGAACTCCAGCAGCCTTGATAGCGGCGGCGAGCTGATAAACGGCTTCCAATTCATTACGGAGGGTGGAGCGTTGAGTCTTGATGACAGAGCTATCGATGACCTCCTGCTTGGCGGCGAGGGCGAGCTGGGAACCGGTCACTCCTCCAACATTCACTTGGACGGACTCTCTATCGGCTCCGAAGATCAAAGCCATGTCCTGCTCGAAACCAACATTCTCGATTCCGTCAGACTTGGTGGCATAGGTCTTTCCTCCGAGAGACAAATCGTCGGCTCCCACAACGGTGATGACAGCGAGGGCTCTTGGGCGCGCAAAGAGGTCGACGGCGACAGAGAATCCTGGAAAAATATGAGTATTTGAATGAGTGATTATGGTTGGGGATTTCATTTAGTTGGGATACTATGTAGACCGATAATTGACAGACGGCAGACCGACACACTACCGATTTAGTTTGCAGACGACCGATCGCGATTCGACCGTCGGCCGACCGACCGACCAACCACCAGATCTTGTTTTCATCTATCATCGAAGGATTTTGAATGACATTGACTCATCTTTATCCAATTTCCTCAATTTATGGCTTGTTTTAACCCAAACATCGATAAATTTAGATAAAAATGAGCTAAAAGCCTCAACAATTCATCTCAACGCCTTCCGAATGCTTCTAGTTAAGTTTTTGTCGTTTTTCGACTATTTTTGGGTAATTAAAATCAAATTTCATCATTTTCAGACAAAATACTCCAAAACTCATTTGACGTCTTCTGAATCCTTACTGAGCCTTAATGCTTTCAAAATTGAGCATCCAAAAGTTTCCTGTCTTCTCTGGTCTCATTCTGAAGATGAGTTTAAGTGAAACTTTCTTTCGGATTTGACACCTTTTCATGGTTCCCTCATACAATCTACCATGAGCTCTTTTCCTTTCTATTCATTCATTTCCCCGTCTCCCGGACACAATAGGACAGTACACTCTTACAAGAGACGCAGAGAAAAATGGCCAACGACACTCCGCATATGACGCCGCGCGCTCTGTTTAGGAGACGCATTTTCAGGCGGCCTGGATGGGATTTAATTGCGATTTTTGGGTTTTCTAGCTTGTTTTTCTTATTATCATGTGGTTCATATCACAAAAAAATGATTTGGAGCGTTACAGCAAAATTCTAAAACTTTGGGTTGATCTGAATTTCAAAAATTGGTTCGAAACTGAAGAAATATCGGATTTTCCACTAATCAGGCCTTAGATTTAGGCTTAGTGTAACTTAATCCTAAACCAACTGGTCGTGCGATCGGTCGGCTGTTGGCTGTCGGTTGGGCGGCTGAATTTTCTGACTGCCTAGAGTAGAACCCATTATTTGAAATTTTGGATCGAGCAAATTTTTGGAATTTGAAAAATACTTACCATCAATTTGTCTAGCCGAGAGTCCGAGCAAGTTCTCATTGAGGGTCGAGATCTGGGTGGTCTTCAAGGTCGCTCCAGCATCTGGGAACTTCATCGCAGCCGGAGCAGCGAGGATCTCCAAGTTGGAAGCGGTGCAGACGGCGGCCAATGCCGAGAGGAGTAGAACGAACTTCATCCTGAAAATAAGATTAGAGGTAAAATTTGGGGATCAAAAAAAGGAAGGAGTAGAAGCACAAAGATATGGAAATAACTGTAAAAACAGTAATGGTACAAAAATGGGAATCTGAAATGGAAATGCAAATCCAAAAAATTTCATTACACATAATAGTTTCGGCGAAGGGGAGTCAGGTGGTCCGCGGAACAGTTTCCCGTTTACAAAAATTTAAATATAACATCACATAATGTAGGCCTAGCGGGGGGGGGGGGGTGTGAAAATTTTAGTACAGCTGGGTAATAAGAAGAGACCAAGGGCATCTGAAAGCAGGTAAAATAAAGTCACGTGGGGGACAATTGAATTAAGAGACGTTGGGCAAAGAAAATAGAATATAGATATCTAGAAAATTTAGCTACAGAAAGAGAAAACTCACTCGGAAAAAGCATGAAAGAAGAGAAGAGGGGGCAAATAACAACACCAAAAAACAGTAGAAAAAACGAATTATCATGAAGCCGAGAAAAAGGAGAAACAAAAATGATTAAAACTTTGTGAAAATTGATAGATGTTAGGTCATAAGAGTGGAGGATCTCGAGCGATTGCTCTTGTTATCCAGTGGATTTGCCTTGACGAGACGAGGACGGTTTATCATCACTTTTATCACTCCATTGAGGTCGGCGCTGACGATTACCTGGAAAAAATGAATCATTGTTTTTGGAAAGGAATTTTGAATTTCAAATTTTTTTCTAGAAAGTTAAAAACTAGAAAGATTCTAGAGCTGGCTTTGTTCACTTATAGGGTAGTGTGACTATTAGCTAATCCATTTTGTTTGGGTTTCAATCTCCAGTCGCCGACCGTCTGCCGACCGCTGGCTAGTTAGGGGGTCCTAACTAGAGATCCTAATTGAGTGGGTCCCATCTTATCTTAGAGTTGGGGGTCCTAACTTATTCTTGGTATGTACAACAAGATGATGAAGTACCAATCTAATGAAAACTAGAATTTCTAGAAAGTTCCTTTTCCAGGTTTCCTGGAACTCAAGTACTACATGCGAAGCCGATATAAGGACTTTATAAATAAGCACGTTAAATAAATATCAGAGAAATAATCAGATCAGTAACTCCTATTCAGTTCAAAAAATTCGCACTTTTTTGGTCTTTACAACTATGGGATTAGGACACACATCTGAGGAATATTGGAAATTTCAAGAAATCTTATTAAGATTCATTCTCATCCTTCTACAGTCGATTTTTATTATTTCATTCTCATCATTTCTCATTATCACAAGATGGCTGAGTCGGTCAACATCATCAACACCCACTTTTCAATTTTTCAAAAATTTCAATTTCAACTCACATGTCCTGGCATAGCCATATTCCCATTCGACGTCAACGAATCCGATTGCCCTTGATTCTGTGTCATATTGAAGTCAATTGAGTCCGACTTGGAATGCTTATCCCTCTTATTCAACATATTGAAGAACACCTGAGGCCGCGGAGCAAACACAGCTACTGGCACTGGAGCATTATGAGTCCGCACTCTCTCCCACCAAGAGTTCCGATCCTTCCGAACTGACAAAGCAACGGTTGTATCGCTGGCGCGCCAGATGTAGACGAACTTGTCCTCGGAGCCACAGATAATGTGTCGACCATCGGGGGAGAAGGCCGCGCGGATTTGGGAGTGATCGTTTTGGACTCCTTTGAATTTGCAGGTGAGGGCTTTGTCTCGGATGTCGTACATACGGATTCTGGAGTCGTTGGAGGTTACCTGGAAGAGGAAATGTTGGGTTATTGGTCAGTTATGCGGCATTTTTCCATCTCTTATGACGATTATTTCTGACTCTGGTTCAAAAAAAAACAGGTTAGTGGCATTGTAATAGTTGAATCACTCGAAATGGCAGTCGAATTTCTAGCTAAATAACTGAAAAGGTTTTTGAAGGAGGAGACAATTTTTCTCAACATGTTGGTTCTTTGGGTAGAATCGAAACAGAATTCAAAGTAATTCAGGAAACTCTTTTAAAGTATAGCCGAAAATGGCCATAAGCAGAGTTACAAGTTCTCAAAGTTTTAAAATTTTGCATAAACCGGCTACCCAAGAGCAGTTTTTGTCCGAAAAAAATGCTATCAAAAGTACACCACAAAGAGCTTATTTGAGCCGACATTTTCAAAAAAATGATAAGTTTGAGGACTTGTGACTCGGTTCATGATCATTTTTAGTATACGCTTCCAAGGACTTTTCTGATTTTCATTGAATTTAGAGTCAATTTGCGCCAAAATATCGAAAAACTGGGGTTGATTTAGTTCCTCTCCAAATGGAGAGTGAATTATTTCTGAAATTTCGATACTTTGATATGAATTGACGGAGAATTCTATAAAAATCAGAGAGCCTGCTTGAAGTATAGTCCAAAGATGCCCATAAGTAAAGTTACAAGTTCTCCACATTTCATAATTTGGCTCGAATCGGCTCTCCCTGGCCTCTTTTCGCCTTTCGAGGGCCAAAATAGTGCAAAAAAGCAAAGTCAAGCCAACATTTTTTAAAAACCGAACACTTTGAAGGCTTGTAACTCTGTTCATGATCATTTTCCGAAAATTGGTCAAGAGATTTTTCTGATTTTCATCGAATTCTGAGTCAATTCATGTCAAAATATGAGCATTTTAGAGTTAGTTTGAACTTAGGAAAAAGTTATATTTTCAAGACATTTCTTCTCAGAAAATCATAATTTAGAATTCAAAATTTGTGAAAAAACTCACCAATAATTTATCTCCATGTGACGTTAATCCGGTGACTTTGTGGCCTCGCGCATTTTTTCCTCTGGTAGAACGGACATCGACAGCGGTATGGTACTTGAGTTGCTGGAAAGTTAGTAAATTTAGCACTGAATAAGACCGATTTCCCCTAAAAATTTCGAAACAAGAGGAAGAATCGATAAGTACAGAGACCGACCGACCTCGCGGCGACTAGTCTAGATTACACTCATGAACACGTACAGGCAGAGAGACGCAGACAACAAAGACCAGCAGCCTACGGCCAGTGATCAGTTTTTGGTCTTATCGGATGGTTTTCTCTCTCGATCTCTAGTGTGTGTGTGTGTGCGTGTTTCTCCATTCTTATCGCTCATGGTCTTATCTATTTTGGAAAGAGCAAACTTACATCAGACGTATAGAATATACACTTTCCATCGTAGGTTCCCACCACCGCAAATTTTCCACTCTTCACAAACGTCATCGCGGTGATATACTTCTTCTCCGTATCGTTCCAGACAGCCACCTTCTTATCCGGTATGTGCCACATGCGGAGTTTTCCATCCAGGGATCCTGAGAGGAAATAGCGATCATCTTTTGGGAGAAAGGCCACACAAGTGACGAAGTCGATGTGTTGGAAGCAGCAGAGGCACTCATTCCTGGATAAATGCCATAACTTGACAGTTCTATCCATTCCGGACGACAATATAAAGTAGTTTTTGGACCATGAAACATCTAGGATATCGGCAGTGTGTCCTTTGAGAATTGCGAATGGCTTTCCACAAAATAGTCCATTATTCTCATCTGATGAAGATGCAGTGGTGGCCTCACTATTGACAACACTTTCCATAGAGCTTGGCGGTCGGAACTGCTCCAAATTGTCCACCGAATTCATTGGGTCGTCCGAACTGGTGTTGGCAGCATACTTTTCCCTCATCTCCGAGAAGTACTGTAGATGGGAGCGCACTACCCAAACTCGAAGGATGGAATCTTGTCCAGCGGTGGCCATTAGCTTCCCGCAGATGCTGAATTTAATGCACCATATCGCTCCAGTATGCTCGTTGTTCAGTTCCTGTTCCACTGTCAGGTGTTCAAAGTCATAGGGGCCCTTCTTGCTCTTTCGTGGGCGGACAATGTTGCTGGGTGCGACTGATTGGTGGTGGGGCTCGTCGCTTTCCTCTCCATCGCTGGTTTCTTCTCCGATTCCGTGTCGACTGATGGCGCTGGATCTGAAAAAAAGGAATTTTTGAAATTTGTTTTCTTACATTTAGGTAATATTTTGTTGATGAAAAATTTCCCTAAAACTCAGATATTTTTTCATGGATCGACGCAGAATTCAATAAGAACCAGAAACGTCTCTTGGAGCAATACTTGAATATTACTCTGAACAATGTTACAGGCATTCAAAGTTTCATATTTTTGGAATCTCGGCAGAAATTTTTGAATTCTCGGCCGAAAACAAGACATTTTCAGCTAAAAATTATGATAACGGTTTTCGAAAAGGGTCGGATAAACACAATCAAGCCAAAATTCAAAATATGGAGAATTTAGAAGACCTGTAACTTGGCCTATGGTCACTTTCAAATCTTGATCCAAGAGACTTTCTTTATTTTTAATCAAATATGGGTCCATTCATGTCAAAATCTCACCGTCCCAAAAACAATATACTTTATTCAGAAATAGCATTACGTGTGCTGTACAAATCCAAACGAAAAAATTCTTACCCAGGATGAGCAGCAGTCCGAACCCGATTAAAGGCCCCTCGAAGCATTCCACTGGCATATCGGACGGAGTTCCGAGCAAATGTTGCTGCTGATCCGATGCCAGTACGGGAGAGTGTGCGGTTGGATGTGGTTTCGTCGCTGAAATAAAGAAAAGTTGAAAAAGTTGTCTTTTGGGTTCGATTTTTGTCATTCTTAATACAGTAGTCAAGTTAGATTAACTCGAAAAAATTCTTTCGACCATTTTGTCAGTGCACATTCAAAAAGGTCAGCGCTTTGTTTTGAAATTAGAGGGGGGGGGCGGTACTTTTTTGTGAAAAGTGCAACAAGAGGATTAGGAGACTACTGTAGAATATATCATTTGGAAATTTTAAGGAAACTTTTCTCTTGAAATCCAAACCAACCCGGAACTTAACTTTTCAAAAGTAAAGATTGAAAAAATAAGTTCAAAGTTCCAAAAGATTTTCGAAACGAGATCTGCTGAATATTTTTGCATTCTCCAAATTTAATTTTCAATCACTTTGTTTTTTATCCCTTTGTTACTCTTGTCTAAAAAAAGTAGGGATATTGTATCAGGATGTATCTGTTCATCGAATTCTTGAACTAGTTGTTAACGACCAACATTTCAGTCGTATTTAGGTTTCTTTAATCAAAGGAGGAATCCGACCAAAAATTTTTCTTGCTTTGAAAAACGTAAAATGTGCTAAAATCGCTCAAAAATTCCGAAAAATGGCTCCGAAATAGGCCAAAATCGCAGAAGTTGTATTCGATGGCCGTGGCCGAGTTTTCAAAAAAGAGGCGGAGTCAGCTAATGAGCATCTTGGTAGTCGTGCGGCAGCCAAACATTGTGCCCAGCCGCGCCCTAATTTTGGAAAACTCGGCCACGGCCATCGAATACAACGTCTGCGATTTTCGCTTATTTCGGAGCCATTTTTCGGGGTTTTAGAGCAATTTTAGAGCATTAGTATTATGATTTTTAGAATGGACACTCATATTTCACGTCTTTTAAAGCAATAAAATGTTTTGGTCGAACTCCTCCTTTAAGATTTCTGAATTCGCAGCATGAAAACTCACAGAGATCCCAAACTGTGCTGATCCACTTCATGCTGACCACTTCTCTTCATACTAAGCCGTCTCTCCACGTCCAATGTGATCGGATCGACCGATGATGACAGCTTATCTGACTTTAAAGTCCTTAACTCATCGTTCGACATGCTTCTCGAGTTTCTGTTGGTCACAGTCTTGGCAGGACTGAGACTGTTAGACGACTCCAGAGCAGCAAACGACTTTGATGAGCATGGAGGTTCCTCGGGAATCGACTCAGGGATATGAAGACCAATTTTGGGCACGACATCTGATCCGGAGGATGGAGACGAGGCAGTAGAGTTGGAGGCGGATGGGATGGTCTCAAGGCTGGTTCCCTCGACGTCTTGGGCTGCTTCTACATCAGATGTCAACTGGCGGACGACTTCTTCAGCGTCGAAATTCCTTTCTTCTTCATCTCCAGTCGCTTCGCGACCACCAAGAGCAAGGACGTTTGGTGGGAATGGGCCGGACTGGAAATATAGAAAAATTAAGTTTTGTTGCGGTTAATCGAAAAAAATTTCGATCTTTCTGGCCGTTGTTTCGAAACCCAAAATTTTTTGATACTTACAACAAGTGGATGAGGTTAATCCATCTTATCAAAATTTGAGAATTTTTCAGAAAATGTTTCATTTGTGTTCTAAAACCTAATGGAACCAGAAACTTTATTGCCAAGGTTCAGTAAACGCTAACAATCGTTCCGTCCCGTCCCAAAAGTCCCAAAAGACTTTTCATTTTTCATATTTTCATATTTTCCATATCAGCATGTTACCATCAACCAAAAAAGGTCTGGCTGCGACGTTTCGCAACTGTGACACTTCGCAACTAGACGATTCGCAACTGTGACACTTCGCAACTAGACGATTCGCAACCAGTCACTTCTCAACTATTATTTGAAATCTAGGACAGCATTTACTTTCGAATTAACATTATATTACTGTTACTTTTCGTGATATCACCCATTTCCCAAAGTTAATTTTGTGTTTAGCGTGACCTCGACTATCATTTTGTGGATTCTCACAGTTTTGAAATTGAAAACTGCGATAGATCACAGTGGCTATGTGTCTAGTTGCGAAACGACACAGTAGCGAAATAGACATGAGTGGCGAAATGTCACAGTTGCGAAGTATCACGTTTTGAAATGTTGCGGAGCCAAAATTCTTGAGATTTGTGACTAGTGTTCCGAAATCCAACATTTTTCGGTACTTACAACAAGAAGATAAAGGTTCTCTTACTTGTCAGAATCAAATTTTTTTCTTTTTTTTTCTTCTCAGAACTCAACTCACTTTCATAATCTTAGCAATCGTCAGCCCCCGATCGATTGAGCTCGACTTCCGATGTCCCTTGAAAATATCCTTCCCTTCCGGAGTCGCGAACTTTCCATCAGGGGTGGCATACATTAAACCATCACTACTCCTGGACGACCCCACGGAGACAGCTCTTTGTATTCCATTCTTCTTCCTTTGCTCCTCAATCCGATTCTCTACTTCAAATGCAATCGGGTCCGGAAGTTTCATCGAAGGGGTCCTCGGCGGAGGCAGCGGAGGTGGACAACGCGGCATTGGTGCGACAGTAATCGCAACAGCGTTGGTCACTGGTGAACAGAGGACTGGCGATGACACGGGAGCTCTAGCCGGGATCGGTGGTGGCACCCGAGCAGTTGGAGATACTCCGGAACATGAGCTATCAGTGGGGGTCCATGTGGAAGAGCGGTTCCGGGCGTCGTAGGAGGGAATGGAGACACGCATTGGGACGATTGTAGCGTTGGCGGTGTGATCGGGGCTTATCGGTGACCGTTCACCTCCAATGTCGGAACGGGGAGCAGCGCAGGAGCTCATAGTGTCCGAAGCTTTTACGACCTGAAAATAGGGAACTTTTTTGGGGATAGAAGTTACTTGAAATTGGAAGGAGGGGGGGGGGCTAGCAATTCGTTTGGCAATTCCAAGAGAATCCCAGAGAATTCATTCTCCGTGCACTTATTCTGCATCGAATGACACCGAATTCAAAAATTTTTGAATGAGTAGACACGCCCTTTAAGTGTACACACACAAAAGTTCAACTTTTGAATTTCTCTTTTTATGTGTGCCGGGTTGGTACGAGGGGCAACACCATTATTTCGAATGGCGGTGACATTTTCATATCACAAAGAGCTGCCCGAAAATTTGAATTTCCACTTTTCAAAATTTGAATTTCCAATTTGAATTTCTACAGTCGCAGCCACGTAACTTAGCCGGTAGTGGCGCGGTACCCATAGTAACACGAAGGGGGGGGGGGGGGGGGAAGGTTCGAGCTTATCTGGGATGGCTACTGAAAAAGTTTGAGACAAACTTTCAAATTTTATATGATTGGTTCTCTTGGGGCTTAGTCTCGAAATGCTAATTTTCAACAATATTGGCCAAAACTGCAAAAACACAATTTCGAAGGTGCGCAAAGAGTGCAAATTTTCACGTCATCTTACGAAAAAAAAACGGCCGAAAAAAGGAGGAGTAACCTGAAAAACGTTTGACATATTTTTGCGAAAACTTTGGGCTTTTTGAAGGCGCAAAATCTAAGAAAATTAATTCGAAATTGGTTGAAAATTGTCCAAAAATCACAAAAAATCGGTTCAAAAATCATGATTTTCGAAACATTTTTCGTGATTTTCGGTCGATTTCCATAAATTTCGAATCAATTTTCACTGATTGCGGGGAAATTCTGGCGAATTTCGAGTCATATTACATTGAAAGTCGGCCTAAAATCCATGAGCAAAATTTTTTGAATAAGTAGACACGCCCTTTAAGTGTACACACACACACAAAAGTTCAACTTTTGAATTTCTGTTATTGATGTGTGCCGGGTTGGTACGAGGGTCAACACCATTATTTCTGATGGCGGTGACATTTCCATATCACAAAAAGCTGCACGAAAATTTGAATTTCCAATTTGAATTTCTACAGTCGCAGCCACGTAACTTAGCCGGTAGTAGCGCGGTACCCATAGTAACACGGAGGGACGGGGGAGGGTTCGAGTTTATCTGGGATGGCTACTGAAAAAATGTGAGACAAACTTTTTTAAATTTAAAAATTTTATATAATTGGTTCTCTTGGGGCTTAGTCTCGAAATGCTAATTTTCAATAATATTGGCGAAAACTTCTGAAACACACTTTCGAAGGTGCGAAAATGCCTTAAGAGTGCAAAATTTCACGTCATCGGACATCATACGGAAAAAAAACGCAAAAACTTTGCAAAAACTTTAGGCTTTTTGAAGGCCCAAAATCAGAGAAAATTGGCCCGACATTGGTTTAAAATGGCCCAAATATCACAAAAATCGGCTCAAAAATCATGATTTTTGGATCATTTTTCGCGATTTTCGGCGGATTTCCATAGATTTCGGATCATTATTTATTGATTTCGGGCAAATTCTAGCGAATTTCGAGTCTTTTTACATTGAAAGTGGGCCTAAAATCCATGATGAACAGCCTAAAATCAATGAGGAAATATTTTCAAATGAGTAGACGCGCCCTTCAAGTGTAGACAGAAAAGTTCAACTTTTGAATTTCTCTTTTTTATGTGTGCCGGGTTGGTACGAAGGGTCAACACCATTATTTCTAATGGCGGTGACATTTCCATATCACAAAGAGCAGCCCGAAAATTTGAATTTCCGCTTTTAAACATTCGAAAGGTTTGAGGGTTTGAATTTAGGGATAGGATTTCAAAAACAAGAAACGAATACCTACCACTGTCTCATTCTTCACAATCATCTTGTGATGCCAGGAGTGCAAACTTGGAGCATCTGAGACGGTGCTCATCGTCTCGTCGTGCTCGTAGTCTTGGGCAGGCGGTCCAACGAGCTGCCGGTTTCCAAACTCCTTGTTCATTCGATGCCGGAGAGTGATGAGTCGATCTCGGTGAGAGGTGTCTCGTCCTGATATGGAGCATGTTGAGGAAGATGGGAACTGAAAAAAAATGAGGTGTTCAAAATTCGTAGATTTTTCGTTAAAAAGGACTGTGTGGTTCGATGAGAATTACTGAACTTTTTTCTAGAATTAGAGCTTTAGCGTAGATGAATAGTTATACGATAGGTACTGTAACCAACTAAGCAATAACTACTGTAATGAACTGAACAATAGGTACTGTAGCTAACTTAGCTAAAAGTACTGTAACTCACTAAATGATGAGTACTGTAACTAATGTGAGTACTGTAACTAACTGAACGATAAGTACTGTAAATGCCTGAACGACAAGTACTGTAACTAACTTAACGATCACGACTTTCATGTGATCACCATGTTCTGTAAGTGTCCTTATATACCCAACGATCACATGCTGACCCAGCCCTCTGAACAACTATTCCTCACCCTAGAAGATGCAACTGATGGTGTCTGAAACACTGCACTGTTCGGTCGACTGGTGGATGAGTACGGTGTAGATGACATCAACGGCTGCCGGATGGAGGTTCGCACTGCGGACGGAGGAGCAATGTGAAGGTTGTCAGGCCGTTGTGGTGTGGTAGTGTAGTGGTTCTGAAAGTAAAAATGGGTCATTAGGGATTTTCAAATCGGAAAAATCAAATTTTATCGAAAATCCGACTATGGCTGAAATTACAGTCCATTTTTTGGAAACATCATAATTTGAGAAGACACTCTTACTACCCATTCAACTATTTTTGTGCACTATGTTCTTTCAACTATGCTTATCGAGACACTTATGACGGAGAATCCTTGAGAAAGAGGATTTTCGCAACTATTTCTCTTATAACTTTTGACAGCGACCACAGAGATCTCTGATTTTTTCAGAAAATGTTGATAAAATGAGGCGACAGGTCTTAAGTCCTCAATATCTTGCATTTTCATAGTAATGAGTCCTCATTTATGCGAAAAAATCGAAATTTTATAGAAAATCCGACAAAAGCTGAAATTCCAGTCCATTTCTACGAAATATCAACATTTGAAAAGACGCTCTTACTACCCATTCAACTATTGCAATCAACTATGTTCTTTCAATTATGCTCATCGAGACCCTTATGGCGGAGAATCAATGAAAATGGTGGTTTTAGAAACCACTTGGGCTATAATTCTCGTCAAAATGGTCAGAATCAGCTGATTTTTTCAGAAAACAATGATAATTTTGGGTGTTACGTCCTAAGTTCTTAATATCCAGCATTTTCATAGAATTGAGCCCTCAAATTCGGAAGCAAATCGGAAAAATCAAATTTTATCGAAAATCCGACTATGGCTGAAATTCCAGATCATTTTTTGGAAGTGTTATAACTTCAATTTACGCTCTCACTGCTCATTCAACTTTTTTAGTCACCTATGTTCTTTCAATTGTGCTCATCGAGACCCCAAAGGCGGAGAATCGTCGAGAAAGTGAACTTTCGAAACTGTTTCTCTTATAACTTTTGAATCCGATAACAGATTTTTCTGATTTTCTCAGGAATTGTTGATAAATTAAGGCATCAGGTTCTAAGATCTTAATAAGCAGCATTTTCATAGTACTGAGTCCTCAAATTTGGGAGAGAATCGAAAAAATCGAATTTTATCGAAAATCCGACAATAGCTGAAATTCCAGCCAACTTTCAGGGAGTTTTGTTTTTTCAGAAGACGCTCTCATTACCCATTCAACTATTCCAGTCAACTATCTTCTTTCAACTAAGCTCATCTCGACGCCCATAGCGGAGAATCAATGAAAATGGTGATTTTTGGTACCATTTAGGCTATAATTTTTGACAAAATGGTCAGATTCCGCTGATTTTTTCAGAAAATAATGATACTTTTGGGTGTAACGTCCTAAGTTCTTAACACCCAGCATTGTCATAGTATTGAGTCCTCATTCATGCGAAAAAATCGAAAAAATCGCATTTTATCGAAAATCCGACCTTGGCTGAAATTTCAGTACATTTTCAGGAAGTAATATCTTCTCAGAAGACGCTTTTACTACTCATTCAACTATTCTAGTCGACTATATTCTTTTAACCCGATAGCGGAAAAACAATGAAAATGGTGGTTTTAAATACCATTTGGGCTATAATTTTGGACAAAATAGTCAGATTCCGCTGATTTTTTCAGAACATAATGATAATTTTGGGTATCACGTTTTGAGTTTCCAAAATCCCTCAATTTCCACCTTATTTCTTTTTGATTTTGCAAAAAATCGAAAAAATCGCATTTTATCGAAAATCCGACTAAGGCTGAAATTTCAGCCAATTTTCAGAGAGAAATTTTATTGCAAGAGCGGCTCTGAATTCTCATCCAACTATTGTAGTCAACTACGTTCTTTCACCTAAGCTCATCGAGACACTCAAGGCGGAGAATCGTTGAGAAAGTGGATTTTCGAAACTGTTTCCCTTATAACTTTCGACTACGATCACAGATTTCTTTGTTTTTCTCAGGAAAGGTTGATAAGTTGGGCCATCAGGTCCCAAGTTCTCGATATTCTGTATTTTCTTAGTATTGAGCCCTCAAATTTGGGAAGTAAATCAAAAAAATCGAAATTTTATCGAATTTCATCAAAAATCCGACTGAAGCTGAAATTTCAGTCCATTTTTTGAAAATTTTTTATTTTCAATGTACGCTCTCACTACTCATTCAACTTTTTTAGTCAGCTATGCTCTCTCACCTAAGCTCATCGGGACACCCAAGGCGGAGAATCGTTGAGAAAGGGAATTTTCAAAACTGTTTCTCTTATAACTTTTGACTAAAATCACAGATTTCTCTGATTTTCTCACGAAATGTTGATAATTTGAGGAAGCAGGTTGTAAGTTCTGGTTATCCTGCATTTTCATAGTATTGAGTTCTGAAAATCAGGAAAGAAATCGGAAAAATCGAATTTTATCAAAACTCTGACTATGGCTGAAATTCCAGACCATTTTTTGGAAATGTTATACTTGCAGTATACGCTCTTACTACCCATTCAACTATTCCAGTCAACTATTTTCTTTCAACTAAGCTCATCTCGACGCCCATAGCGGAGAATCAATGAAAATGGTGATTTTTGGTACCATTTAGGCTATAATTTTTGACAAAATGGTCAGATTCCGCAGATTTTTTCAGAAAATAATGATACTTTTGGGTGTAACGTCCTAAGTTCTTAACACCCAGCATTGTCATAGTATTGAGTCCTCATTCATGCGAAAAAATCGCATTTTATCGAAAATCCGACCTTGGCTGAAATTTCAGTACATTTTCAGGAAGTAATATCTTCTCAGAAGACGCTTTTACTACTCATTCAACTATTCTAGTCGACTATATTCTTTTAACCCGATAGCGGAAAAACAATGAAAATGGTGGTTTTAAATACCATTTGGGCTATAATTTTTGACAAAATGGTCAGATTCCGCTGATTTTCTCAGGAAATGTTGATAATTTTGACCATCAGGTACTAACCTTTCAGTATTCTGCGTTTTCTCAGTATTCAGCCCTCAAATTTGGGAAGTAAATCAAAAAAATCGAAATTTTATCGAATTTCATCAAAAATCCGACTGAAGCTGAAATTTCAGTCCATTTTTTGGAAATGTTATATCTTCAATATACGCTCTCACTATTCATTCAACTTTTTTAGTCAGCTATGCTTTCTCACTTAAGCTCATCAAGACTCCAATGGCGGAGAATCGTTGAGAAAGTGGATTTTCGAAACTGTTTCTCTTATAACATTCGACAACGACCGCAGATTTTTCTGATTTTTTCAGAAAACGTTTAGACTTTTAGGCATCACGTCCTAAGATGACAAACTCCTGATTTTTCAACATTTGGAAGCAAGTTTTTGAAGCATTTTATTAACTTTGAAATACTCACCTGTGGCCTTCCAAACACAAATTCACTTGAGCTCTGCACATTTTTGATTTCCTCCGGCGGCTCATTTTCAATAGGAGTTGCTCGACTCGATCGGCGCATTTTTCAGCATCCTCCTTTATTTTCGTCTGGAAAAATACTAACTTTATTAGAATAAAACCTCCAAAAATTCGAAGCATCTTCAGATTCTTATCATGAAAATTTCATTCTTATGATTCCAGGCAAGAATGTACTACAATAGGCCTAATACATGTGGAAACATGCGAGTATAGCCAAAAACGAAAACCAACGAAGAACGACAAATGTTCTCGCGAGGGGCGCAAAACTAGGGCCAACGGGTAAAGAAGAGACTTTCCTCTCTGCACCTGGGTCTCTTCATTTGGCACACTCTCTCTCTCAACTTTCCGGCCTCTGTGCACACATTCACAAACAACGGAGAGTCGGGAATACGGGGGTCGGGGAGGATAGGACACATGTGGCCTTTTTCATTGATTTTCTCCTTTTCTCCCGACTAATTGGTGCGTGAGGTAGGCTGAGAAACGGGGGAAAGGGGTACTGGGGGAAAGAGATGGATCGGAGATAAGCAATCGGGATGAGGAGGTTACAACTTGCTGGAGGAGATGGGTGAATTGTGAGTTTTTCGAAGTTTTGAAAAAAAATGTTGAAAAGTTGAGAAAGTGAGAAGTGGCAAGTCGAAGATCTCTGATATTTGGATGATTTTTTCTTGAAAACTGAAAGAAAAAGTTCAAGAGTCTAGGAAACCAGATTTTGAACAGTTTTCTCTAGGTTTTTTTTTCATTTTTTCCAAAAATTTTCGTTTTTATATCTCTCTAGTGGAATCTCGCAACGATAAATTTTGCAGAAATGACACAAATAGAAAAAGCATTCCTTCAAAAATTTTCTTTAATTGAGCTAGTTTGGATAGTAACAAGCCAATTTGTGAGATTTTTTGAAAATCGAAAGCAATCTTTAGTTTTTCCATAACAAGGGAAATTTTAGTATTTTTTGTGTTTTTGGATGGAAACAAGGGTGGAAAACTGCTTAGTGTAGCGGAAAGTAATATGTTTGCTCAGAAATTGACCCCCCGAGAAGGTTTGTTTGTTGAAGGAGGACTTTTTTAGGAAGAAAGGAAAAAGAAAAGGGTGGAGAAAGGGAAACAGGGAATACGTAATAAGGAGCAAATGAAATTCTGAAAAGTGCAAGAAAGATGAAATACTGAAAAAAATTCTGAAAATTGGGACGATTTAGAGCAGTTCTTGAGTCTAAAATTCAGGAAAAATGCTCATTTTTTGGAAAACTGTACAATATGGACTAATAGGAAGGCTAAGTGGTGTATTTCGGTTATTTTTGTAGCAAAATTAGGCATTTTGGTCTGAAAATTGAAAAAGTTTTGGAGCTAATTTAGCTCAAAATGGGTCAAAATGGGTCATTTTGATCATTTTTCAAGCAAACTTGAAGATTTTTGGTGCAAAATTGGACAAAAATAATTGAAACTGGGGGCAAAGATGGTCATTTGTCCTTTTTGGGAAAAGTTGAAAGTTTTGGTAAAAATTTTGTTTAAAAACCTATAACAACTGTTCAGCAATTTTCAGGAAAAAGCTAAAATTTGACATAAAAAATTTCCGTTCCTATTCTCAAGTACAGTAATTTTGACGACTAGAAAAAACTTGAGATAATTTTGAAATATTGGGAATCTGAAAAACACACACTGTATGTACTTGGACCCCTACAAGAATATGATAACCATATATCTGGAAAAAAGCACAATTTCCGATTTCAGCGTTCTAGCGCCACTTGACACAACTGAAACCACCAACACAAAAGCATGATCAGATTTTGAAACTTTTTATTCCCATTAGTGGCCAGCATAATAATCGTCTACATGTACATAAAGCCAGAAAAAGCCAGAAAATTTAAAGTTGTTCAAAAATAGGTTGGGGGGCGGATGATTCACCATCTCCCTCCTTCTCGCTCTTCAACATTCTTCAAACAATCCCCTTGTCATGTTTGCATAATAATGCGGACGGACAAAAAAGGGAAAAATAGAGGAATGCGAGGAGGAAGGCGAAAGTCAATGGCGATAGGGGGGAGAAGTTTTGCTGCTGCCGCCGAAAAAATCATGGACAGCGCGAAAATCGATGGATGGGGAAAATTAGATAAGAGTGGTGGGAAGAGATGGGTTGGCGAAGCCACGTGTTTCGAATTAGAATCGTATAATTTGGCTGGATATATTTGAAAAGAAAGGGGGGAGACACTTTTTGTCGATGATGGTTTTGGAAGGAGACGCGGAAATATACACAATAGAGTTGGGGGATTGGAAAAGGCACTAACAGTTACATGTATCGTGGAAATTGACACAAAAACAAAAAAAATGGTAGGGGAAGAAGAAAAAAAAACAGAAAAACGTGGAGAAAACACTATAGATTTGCTAGAAACTTTGTGAAAACATCAATTTTCGTGTAGTGGTGAGACGGGTGGGTGGATGTTGTTCAGATGCGGAACTTGTCAATGACGGCGTCGGCGAAGTCGACGGTGGTGGCGTACCTGGAACAGAAAGTTGATTGATAAAAATGATTTGGTATGAGATTTAAAGGAAGAATCTGACCAAAGATTTTTATTGCTTTAAAGTACATAAAAATGTGTGCTGGTTCCAAAAATCATAGAGTAAGTACTCAAAGATCGCTCTAGAAGCCCTAAAAACGGCTCCAAAACGAACAAAAATCGCAGAAGTTGTTTCCGGTGGCCGTGGCCGAGTTTCCCGAAAAACGGGCGGAGTCAACCGCAGTGAATAGCTGCCGCACAACTGCAAAACGGACCTTGGCTGACTCCGCCTCTTTTTTGGGAAACTCGGCCACGGCCGCCGGAAACAACTTCTGCAATTTTTGCTCATTTCGGAGCCTATTTATCGGAATTTCAAGCCGATTTCCGTTATGAATTTTGGCAGCTACACACATTTTTATGTACGCATTTCTTGTTTGAGCATCTAGTGTCACACCCTTCCTCAAAAACCCAAATTTTTTTCAGAGAGCACAACAAAGTGATATAAACACAAGTAGGGAAAAAAACTAGAAATTCCAGAAATTTTCATTTTTGGAATCTTCAAGAGACGGACAAACTAAAACTCTTATAAATTCACTAATTGATTATCCCACAAAATTTCATTACAAAAATTTTCTAGAAAGTCTGATTTTTCTCCAAAAGGTGATCTAATCTCTTTGTTGTATATACCAAAAAAATTTGAAGTTATCGGAACAAATGGGACAGTATGTACGCTTCTATACTAGAATTTGGTGTGACGAGGATGACGGAGGTTTCAGAATGGCGGAACTAGTAGACCAGAACCATTTTTTTTCAAATTTCTCCAAATCCAGATCCAACTCACCCTCCCAAATCACGAGTGCGCACTTTTCCTTCCTTCACCACATCAGCGACGGCTTGACGGAGGGAATTGCCATGTGCATCCAGATGGAGGTGGTTGAGCATGTTGGCGGCGCACAAGATCATGGCGGTTGGGTTGGCGATGGCGCGTCCCATGGCCTCTTGGAAAGAGTGACGACTTCCTGGCTCGAAGATGACGAAGTCACGTCCCACAGACTGTCCTGGCACCACTCCGGCTCCAC
This sequence comes from Caenorhabditis sinica, assembly GCA_963932045.1. NCBI lineage: Eukaryota > Metazoa > Nematoda > Chromadorea > Rhabditida > Rhabditidae > Caenorhabditis > Caenorhabditis sinica. The sequence goes on from OZ009938.1 coordinate 29,791,394, forward strand.
CGACCAATCTGAAAAAAAGGAGATTTGTTATGCAGAGTAATGGGTACTGGTATGGGTACTACAATAGATTCCACAATGAATTCTACTATGGGTTCTACCATAGATTCCACTGTGGCCACTACTATGGATACTATCGATACTATGGATACTATGGATACTATGGATACTATGGATACTATGGATACTATTGATACAATGGTTACAATAGATACAATAGATACTATGGACACTATGGATACTATGGATGCTATGGATACTATCATGAATACTGCTATGGATAATACTGTAGATATTTCTGTGGACTGATGTGGATACTAAAAGGGTCACTACTATGGATACTTTTTTGGATATTTCTTTGGATACTATGAATACTATGGATACTATTATGGATACTATGATGGACACTGATGTGGATATTGAAATGGTCACTGCTATGGATACTACAATGGGCACCATATCCGCTATGGATACTATGGATACTTCGATGGATGACACCATGGATGCTTCCATGAGTATCACTATGAATTATACTATGGTCACAACTATGGTCACCACTATGGTCACAACTATGGTCACAACTATGGTCACAACCATGGTCACAACTATGGTCACCACTATGGTCACAACTATGGTCATCACTATGGATACCATGAAGAATACTATTATGGATACCATTATGGTTACTGGGTATAATATGGATACTTCTAGGGGCAATACTATTGGTACTACTATGTCTTGAGGGCTTATACTATGAACACTACTATAGATACCACTATGGATACCATACCATTGTTGCTAATCCATTAATAATTATACTATGGCTATAAATATTGCTCCTAGAACCAGTCTAAACTCATGATATGATTCCAATTTCAAAATCCGAAAAATTCTCACCCAGCGGCCAAGTTGTCGATGATGTTACCATAGAGATTTGGCATGACCATCACATCGAACTGCTCCGGCTTCGACACCAATTGCATGCATGTGTTGTCGATGATCATCGATTCAAATTGAATCTTGGGGTACTGCTTGGCAACAGCTTCGCAGGTCCTCAAGAACAGTCCATCTCCCAACTTCATAATGTTCGCCTTGTGGACCGCGGTGACCTGGAAAAAGGAAAGTTGGTATAGGTCAAGTGACTCAAAAATAGTCATATTTTGACATGAATCAACGCAAAAGGAGCAGGCTGAAACCAAAATTTTGTGAAATGAAATCTACGAAAACTAGTAACTTTGTTCAAAAGAATTTTTCGGCTATACTATAAAAGAGTTTCCTTTTTCTTTTAAGATATTGCGTCGTTTCAGACCAAAAAATCAAAATAGGCCAGGGCATACTGTAGCCCAAAGTTCACAGTAGCATTCCGCTTACTGTAGCTTAGCATATACTGTAGCCCCCCGTATACTGTATCCCAGTGCATTCTGTAGGTCAGTGCATACTGTAGCCCACCGAATACTGTAGGAAATTGCATAATGTAGCCCATAGTATACTGTAGCCCCCCGCATGATGTACCACAGTATACTGTAGCCCCCCGCATGATGTACCACAGTATACTGTAGCCCCCCCCCCCCCCCCCCCCGAATGATGTACCACAGTATACTGTAGCCCCCCGCATGATGTAGCTCACCGCATACTGTAGCCCATCGTAAACTGTAACAAATCGCCTACTGTAACAAATCGTCTACTGTAGCCCATCTCATACTGAAGCCCACTGCATTCAGTAGTCCAGCGCATACTGTAATCCAGCACATACTATAGCCCAGTGCATACAGTAGCCCACCGTTTACAGTAGCATATCACTTACTGTAGCATATTACTTACAGTAGCACAACACATACTGTAGCACAACACAGACTGTAGCAAATCGCCTACTGTAACTCATCGCAAACTGAAGCCAAGTTCATACTGTAGGCCAGTGCATGGTGTTGCTCATCGCATACGGTAGCTCATCACCTACTGTAACTCATTGCCTACTGTACTCATAGCATACTGTATCTCCCTCGAATCGCCTAATGTAGCTCCCGCCGCTTGCCAAGTCTTGTCACATCTTCCTCTCTCCCATATCTTCCTCTTTTTCAAACTTCAAATCGTCACAAATGCTCACCTTCTTTCTTCCAGTCTTGGTGGCGTAGTCGAAGGCAAACTTCGCAATACGCTCGGCCTTGACTTTCGTCGAAATCTTCAAACATTCGATCACGCCAGGCACGAGCTGGTGCTCCAAGCTGGAGTACTCTCCCTCAGTTTGCTCACGGACAATAACGAAGTCCAGTTGTTTTCCGTGCCTGGTCTTGATGCCGTCGAGGGTCTGAAAATAGGAATAGTTTGAGATTGGGTTCGTTAGGGCTTTAAGGTTAATGGTTTGGTAATTGGCTTCGTTGATGTATCATTAACCTAGTCGGACCAATAAAGATGTTAATTTGAAGGGACTTCTCCTTTCCAAGAAAAGAGCCTAAAATGAGCTCCTTTCAGGACTAGCCAGTCAGTTTTGTTGTTATTTCTATCGCTGAGCAATAACTTCGGAAGCTGCTAGCAGTTGGCACCTATGATTTCAAAAGTTAGTTTCTAGCACTAATTTCTTAAACTATTTTCAGGAATTTAGACTAGAGGGTTACTTAAAAAAAGCATTTCTTGCTCCAAAACATGTCAAACTGTGTGCAGATTTAAAAAATCAAAGTTAAACATCTTAAAAATCACTTCAAAACCATGAAAAACCGCTTCAAAGGTTTCCTTTTGGTCATCAATGATCTTCGGCAGCCGTGGCCTAACTTTTCGGTGTTTTCTCGGTCACCACATTTTTTCTATTTTTCACAATTTTTTAGGTTTTCCGAGCAAAAACCGAACGAAATTTCGCATGGTTTTCACTCTGCAAAATGGTGAAAAATAGCTAAAAATGTGGTGGTCGAGAAAAAAACACAAAGAAGTTAGGCCACGGCCGTCAAAAGATAAGTCACGGCCGCCGAAAGTTAGGCCACGACGCCCGATTGGTGCTAAAAATGAACTTTTCCAAGCGGATTTTTGGGGTTCTAATGTGATTTTTGAGCAGTTTCGCCTTGATATTTCGAATCAGCACACATTTTTACATATTTAAGAGCAAAAAAATTTAACCGGCTTCGAATGGAATTGTTTCTATCATTCATTTTTCGTCCTCTTCTATCGCTTCTATCCACTTTTTGACTACTTGCGCTTCTTGTATACCCCTTTTTTCTTCTTCAACGTCCTCTCACCTTGATATGGACGACGTTGGCGAACAAGTCAAGTGAGCGTCTGAGTCTCATGTTGAGACCTTGGAGCTCTCCTTCCGTGTGCAACACGGCCGACTCCTCGATGGCTCCCTTGAGGGCGACATTGTTGTTGCGGGCGATTGATTCGACGGCGTTCTCGATAGAGGACGAGCGGGTGTAGTGGACTTCGGAGAGGAAGACCTCTGAAAATAAGGATGATTTATTTAGAGGAAGGACAGAAATTTTGGTTTTGAGATTTCTAGGGGGAAGTGTTATAAGTGCGACAACCTCCCCTTGATGCCTTGTTCAAAGTTTTTATCGAAAAATTTCATTCATTTGGCTCTCCATCTCAAAAAGTAGTAAAATCTTTTGAAGCACTGCCTGGAAATAATTTTGAGCAAAATTAGAGATCCTCAAAATTTCACAGTTTGGCTCTTTGTAAGACATTTTCAGTGAAGACAGTTCACGAGAAAAATGGCACCAGAATAAGGCAGGAGAGAGCTTAATTTTCAAAAAAGTGAAAACTTTGAAGTCCTATAACTTTGCTCAATATCATTTTTAGAATATGCTTCAAAAGACTTTTCTGTTTTTTTTCCAATTCCGAGTCGCTTCTTGTCAAAAACTCACCCTCAAACTCGATTGGAATTCCGGTCTGCTTGACAATGTCCTGCACTGTGTAGATCAACTCCGGTCCGACACCATCTCCAGGAATGATGGTGACCTTCAACTTCTGATTGAGCTCGGTGGGTGGTCGTGGAGCTGTGATCGCGTATTGACGCGTCGACACGGCGTTGACGGCGCCAAGCGTCTGCGGAGCCACACGGCTCAACGAGAGGGCCGTACGGGAGAGCATGCTGAAAAACGAAGAAATGTTAGTTTGGTTCTAGTAGAAAAGAACAAATGCATCGGAGGCAAATTAGGTTAAAGTAATCCCTAGAGGAGACAATTGTACGAAAAAAACGAGAGGCAATGGAAGGTAAAGAGCGTTATCGGTGATTGTTATCTATAGTGGTATGGGTAGACGGAATGGGGAAAATGTCTTGGGAATACTAGCGAGGGTTCTAATGCAAAAATTCTGTAAATTAACTTATTTTTCACTAAGAAAAGGGAAGACAAAAACAGTAAAATTGCCTCAAAATTTATCGAAAAACATGCTAGAGCGATTTTCGAAAGTTTTTTAGACATTCCTTACAAGAAAAATACAGAAAATCCAATAAATTATTATCTAGATACTCTTTCTAGCGAAAACTAAACCAAAAACCAAAAAAACCAATAGAAAATGAGCTAATCAGCCACGAGAATGCCACACAAATCGTTGACGCACTTTGTTCAACGGGCGGGCGCGCGAAATGCGCCAACGGTCTCCTTGCGTCTCATTTCTGGTGTCGACCTCTTTCTCCCCTCTCACTGCCCGTTTGTTGTTTGTGTAGGCGCACAACTGGCATTGGGAGAAGAGGAAAGGGGGTTGAGGGTGGGTGTTTTGATGAACACACAATAGGGGGAGTGAGGGGTTGTTGGAGAAGGAATCGGAACGATGAAAATTGGGGAAATTTGAAAAGTTGGTTATTGAAATTGTCGTTACAATGAAATAAAGAGAATTTCATCAAATGTCAAAAAATTTTATTCTTGGAAAAAACGTCTGCCCGAGAGTCTTCTAGGTCAAATTTCATATCTTTCTGTATGTTTTACATTGGTTTACCAGCATTTGAGTTAAAAAAATTATCATAAATTGTGACTGCTATTTGATTCAAGACACAAAACAACCCCGGAATCCAAATGTTCATAAAAATCTACCATTTACCAAACTCACTCACCATCCGAAAGTCACTTTTTCTCCTGAGAAAACAAAAATCGGTCAATATTTTGAAGGGAAAAATGAAAGATCTGAATCAAAATTGTCTAGAAACGGAGAACAGATAATTCAAAATTGATGTTTCTGCTGAAAAGTTGAAATTTTCGATAATTTTTTTTTCGAAATTTGAGAAATTGAAAATTCTCATTTTTCGACTTTTGACTATTTCAAAGAATTGTTCAACTCAACAGTCCGAATTCATTTTTACTTTTCGGAAAGTTCAGCGACTTTTTTTCATTTTCTCTGTAACAGTAATCTTCAGAAAATAGGTATTTTCATGCTGGCTTCAAACTCAAATTTCCATTTTCCAGCTATTGAAGATTTTCAAACCTAGAGTGCACATTTCAAAAAAAGTTTCAGTGTTCAAAAAACACAAACAACACCCCGTCACCTCTTCTCCAACTTCCCAAATTCTCTCTTGTTTGTCTCTCTTTCCTTCTCTTTTTCCAAGAGCTTTGTCTGTGATCGTTGGCCATTTGCTTTTGGCACAACACAATTTCCTTTTTTCTATAAATTTGGCTAATCATTCTTCGTATCTTTTTTCAAATTTTTTTCTTTCTTTTTCTACTTTTCATTGTTACTTTTTTCTCTGTTCCACAATGAGAAACCTTGTGGATAATCGAGATGAGATTAGGGGGCAAGGGAGGGGGGGGGGGGCACACACACACAACCGATTGTTTGCGAAGGTCACAAAAAGTGTAATGATAGGTAGAAGAAGTAGAAGAGAAAAGGAGAAGAAGAAAAAGGGATATTCGACCCGTGTGTCAGGAGAGAGAAAAGGAGAATTTTTCATTATTCGACATTTGTTCTCTCTCTTTTTCTCTCTTTTTCCTCCGAGGTTTTGTTGTTGTGTTGGAGAGAAGTTTTGTCGTTTTATGAGGGTAAATCGAGGAAAAAGATGGACGAAAAGAGGGGAATTGAAACTTTGAAAATTGAAAATGAGATGACTTTGGATAGTGGGAAATTGGTTTTGGACAAAACCAATATTGCTTGATATATTGAAATTGGATTCTTTTTCTTAATTCGGCATAGTATAAAAACCAAGAGCTGGACTCAGGAAATGCTCAAAATTCACGGGAAAACCCAGAATTCTTCTCTGATTTTGTGGATCCACCAAAATTTTAATTTTTGTTTACCGATAGATGATTATTTGTCAAGTATACATCTCCATGCATCTCCTTTTTCATATAATTACAATGTTGATTGTATTCGTATTTGGGTCATTTCGTTCCGTATTGGTCACCTCACCTTTTCCCTTCTCTTCTCGTCGCCTTCTTCTCGTTTTTGCGTCACGGCATGGCTTGTTTTCTCGATTCTATTTATGCATTTGGTTTGATATTTATCACTTTGTGTAGTGGGTATATTCACCCGAGATTATATAGTAGACATTGCAATAGTTTTCCAGAGGTGGTACTTTATCACATTGCTATATGAAAAATTTCACTTTTTTGGCAAATTTTCGAGACTTATAAACCAGTATAGAGTGACTTTCTTGAAACGAGGGAGATAAAAAATTCTTAAAAATTTGAAATTCCTCTAAACTTTTACCATCAGTTTATCTTACCGTAACTAGAAACCCCCTCCAAACAATATTTTTTCTGTAGAGACCTCAGGAGCAGAGAAATTCTTTCAAGCTCATAGTCGAAATTGCACTTTTCAGTACTAACTTCGTTATATTTGGGGCCAATATTCTTATTTCCATGCTGTTTGGGGAGTTGAAATTTTTTCAGAGTGCTCAAGTAACCAAATTTTCTGATTTTTGGCCTAGTTCATGGCATGGTTAAAATTTTGAAGAGATTTTTTTCAAATAATTTTCGAGAAATCTTGGAAATCATGAAGCGTAGAGTTATTTATATGTATGACTCTCTAATTCTCTGAAAACTTAATCATTGTGGCTCTCAGTGCTGGAAATTTGGACCCAGTCAGCACTTTTTATAGATAATGTTTTTTGGTATGAAAAACACAAAAGATAAGTTCAATGAGACCAGCTTTCAGAAGCCTACTCTATCATCCTTTTTTCATTTCCTTCAGAATCTGTTTTTTCTAAAAACCCTATTCCAGGTTTCCATAGCGACCCCGCCGGCGACAAAAAGCCAATTTCTTCTGCCTTTTTGATCTCGTACTACTTTTTTCTTTGTTTTTTCGCTCTGTTGCCCAACGCCATCTCAACTCGCCACTACTTTCATTTCCACTTTACTTTACTTTTTTCCTCGGCTGCTCACTGAGCACCACTTTTATTTTTTGATGATTTTTTGGCTGAAGTTTTATTTTAGTGCATTAGACAAAAGAGATTGGTAGATTGGTAGTATTATTTTCTCCCTTCCTCTCATTTGCTATTCATTATCTCTTAAACTTTCATCAACAGTAATCTTCCAGGAAATGGTGCCTCGTGGGAAAGAGATACTATTCTCAATACTGTCTATAATATGGATTGTGGCCCTTGGTTTCGATATCTACCAACAACCAAGACTAGGACACAATTGGTACATCTACAAACTTGTGATGCTCACCAACCTAAACTTTGTGAGTTTTTTGTTTTTTAGGATTAGAAAACTTTATTACATTTTCAGGTCCTCGATGTTGTCTATTCCATTTTGGTGGTTGTTGGATACAAAGTGTTTGCTGTCAGAAAGATTGCTGATTTTATGCATTTTACTTCGGTGTTCCCTGTTGGATTGGTGGGCTATAATCTATTATAGTAAATGGAAAAATCAAAACTTTCACTTCAGGTAACTTGTGGTTTGTACTGGGGCCTCTACGCTGTTGACCCGGCTCTTGTGATGCCTGAGTGGATCGCGAAGCTCATCCCAATGTGGTTAAACCATGTCACTCACACCTACCCAATCATCTACATCTTCTTGGATAGTTATTGTCACAAGAGGTACCATATCCTCTAGAATATAGCCTCTAGCATAGAGCTCAATTACCCAAAAAATTTCAGAAACGCCCCCGGAAACATTGTGTGCTGGGTTGTCTCCGCTACATTGGTCTTCATCTACTTTATGATGTAAGCTTACAGTATCTGAATCTTGAAATCCGAAATTTTCAGAATTGGCTATGTGAGATTCTACGATGGATACTGGCTCTACCCAATCCTCCAGTTGTTTGCCATTGAGCACTTTGTCCTTTGCTACTTCCTTGCCTTTTTTGGATTCTTCTTGTTGTGCAAAGCAGCTTACTTCCTCAATAAGATGTTCCGTAAGTAGAACTGAAATTCGAAAATAGTCGAATAATGTTTTCCCTATATTTTATAAAGCTTAAGTATCCTCTATTATGAAAAGTGAACCATAGTTGAAATGAACCTGAAAACCAAAAATCCAAAAAACTTCCATTTCCTCTCCTACAAGTCCTTATTTTCAGACCAGACCCGCTACCCAATCCCAACCAATACAAACATACCCGCTCCTCGCACCGAAGGACGAAACCACAGGAAACGGAATAATAAGAAGAAAAATTGAACTGTAAATTATAATATAACAATACATTCCCAGTTTTTTTTTGTGAATTTGGTCTCCCGATGATGAATTAATTTATTGTTGTCCTTTTTGAAACATCCTTTTAAAATTACCATCGAAAGTAAGTTTCGTGATTTCATTTGTGGCAAATATAGTAGTTTCCAAAATTTCGAATACATTCGAAAAGTTTGAACTATTCTGGAAGACTATCAATGTTACTACTTTTCAACTGAAACAGTCAGAAGTTTATCTGTTTCAGAGATACTGTAACTTAGGCTCCAAGACATTTCGCAACCAGTCGTTTCGCAACTCGCGTCAATTACGCAACTACGACATTTCGCTACCGCACATTTCATCACCGCGACAATCCGCAACCACGTCATTTCTAAACCACGAAACTCAGAATTTTAAATCGAAACTCAGAATTTTAAAACAAAAATCCCATACAACCTTAATGAACGTAAAATGGACTAGAATATAGAGTTGCGAAACGACTGGTTGTAAAACGTCCAGCTTTGAAATATTTTGGTTGCGAATCGTCGCGGTTGCGAAATGTCTTAGTTGCGAACTGACTTGTGGCAATATGTCCAGGAGCCCAGACTTTGCAGTATGACAGGTAAACAAACTGAATTGAGAATGGCATACCGTATCAAAAATTTTTGTGTTTAGTATTCAAGTCACTTTTTAGTGAACTTTGATGCTTGCTCTGAAATTTTCTTTTTTTCCATTTTCCTTCTTATTCAATTTCCTCTCCATCTCGCTTCCAATGTTAGCCCAACAAACACTATTGACCGAACACGTGCAAATATCACTTTTTGGGTGTGACACCACTTTAGGCGGTAAGTTGTGTAATTACGAAACACCTTTGACTTATCCACCGACACTCAATAAACACAATGAGAGTCGAAACTAGTGAGAGACACTGATCCCAAAGGTATACGAAAAATAGTTTTTAGGGCAAAAAAAATGATCTGAAATTGAGAGTTCTAAAAATTTCATAAAAATATAAACATTTCTTGATTCTGTACCTAGGCGACAATTCGCAACTGCGACATTTCGTAACTTACTAAAATTTTGCCACTGGTCAATTTGCAACCACCAAAACTACTTTCATAATTTTAAATTCACGTTCAAATCAATTGTCTCAAATGTGAATGAGAACCTGAATTGATTTACGATATCCCCAATCACAAGTAACTATATGAATGAGACCTGGACTAATAAATGTTAGTGAAATGTCTAGTTGCGAAACGTTCAGTTGCAAAACATCCAGTTGTGAAACGTCCACTTGCGAAATGTCTTGGTTTTAAAATCGACGCCAGTTACAAACCGACTGGTTGCGAAATGTCGCAGTTGCCAAATGATAGGTTGCGAAATGTCGCAGTTGCAAAACGACTGGTTGCGAAATGTCCAGTTGCGAAAAGTCGCAGTTGCAAAATGTCCAGTTGCAAAAAATCCAGTTGCGAAACGTCTTGGTTCCAAAATCGACGTTAGTGAAAGATCTACTGGTTGCGGAATTTCACAGCTGTGAAATTAATGGTTGCGAAATTTTCAGTTGCGAAACGTCCAGTTGCGAAACGTCCAGCTGCAAAACGTCCAGTTGCGAAATGTCCAGTTGCGAAACGTCTTGGTTCCCAAATCGACGTCAATTGCAAAACTACTGGTTGCGAAATGTCGCGGAACCCCGTGAAAATCTAGACATGTAGACAGACAGAAATGAACCATGTTCTCTTAAAGGGCAGAAATTTTTTTCATTGCTAATAGAGAAAGTGAACTCAATTCCAATTCTAACAAAGATCTCATTTTCCTCTTATCACATGTTTTCTGCAAACAAGTTTTCATGACCTGCCCAGAGCTAGTTCCGACATTTCATCTCGAAAAAGGGGATTATCTCCATGAATAGGTTACAGTAATCCATCATCAAAAAACACCACTGAAAAGTGATTGGTTATTACTATTTACTCATATTCCCTCTGTTTTTCCTCAAGACCACACCAATTGTTTGAAAAAAGGCGGAAAAGATTCGTTTCCTTCAAAAAGATGACGTGTCACATGAAGCACCCTCAACCCAAATATGTGTCGGAAGGTGTTGAGGGAGAAGCGAGTGAGAAGAAATAAAAGGTGTCTCCGTAATGAAGTGGGTGTTCTCAAGGGGATTACGCCACGTTAGCTCAAGCAAAATCCTTTCCGTTTCGCCGACTACTACTGGTACGCAAATAGTGTTCCCAGAAGAAGGGGGTGCTCTGACCACCCACTTGGTAAAGTTTGCGCAATCGGACTTTTCCTTTTGTAGTCGTGGCAGAATATTGAACAAAAAAAAGCAGAGCAAGAAAAGGTAGACAAGATTCATTACTAATTATCTGTTTATGAAAAATCTTTTAATGAAAAATCACAAATAACAAGGAAATTGGGATAATGTGAAAAATATGACAACTTTTGGACACAAGTAGAGAAAAGAGTGAGAGTATCAAACAGAAGACCACTAAGGTTACCCAAGTCGAAGATGGAGATCAGGAAGATACTGTAGCACAAGGTACTGTAACACAAGTAAACGGTAGCCCTTAAAGTTGGGATCCAGTACAGTATGCAGCGTTGTTCGGGGTGTAGTCACTACTGTATTGAGAGTAGTAGAAGTTTGGTTGGAAGTAGTTGTTGTATGCATATGGATATTGGGCAGCGGCGGTGTAAGAGGACCAGGCTGGAAAAGGGGAGATTTGTAATTTTGCATTAAATTTTCCTTTTTCAGAAAATTTTGATATTTTGACCTGTAAAGTCTCTTGAAGCATAGTTCAAACATGACTTTGAACAAAGCTAAATGTCCTCAATGTTCCAAAATTTTGAATTTTTGGTTTGTTCTCGCCGGCCCCTTGATAGTTAACGGCCTGGAAAAGGCTAGGTTGAGCAAGTTTAAACCAGTTTATGTGAGGACCTATAATTACTGTTGAAATTATTTTCGGACTGTGTTCCTCGATTTTGTCAAAATATCAGAAAGTTATTATTAAATTCATTTTTTTTTTCATGGAATTTCTAACCGAACCCCCATTACAGTGAGTTGTTGTCTTCTACTATCATCATCATTACCAACTCCCATTTTTTTGATTCCACTAATAATCCAATACTCTCTAAAAACTGAGCATATGGTAAAAAGGCCTATAAAATGACAGTAAGAACTATAGAAGTGATGAATTGCCATTCAATTTGTGTAAAGGTGACAAGTAGTCCTTCCAGGAAAAAGTTAGCCTCCGGGAAGAAAAATCTGCCTCCGAGGAAAAAACTAGGTGTGATCAAGTGACACTATAAACAATGATACTTGAGAGTTGTTATGGCACTGTTATGTCAGCACTAAGGAATTATTTGGAGGTGAGGAATTGGTAATTTTGAGGTCTTGGAAAGCTTAACAGATTTTGCACCTATTTTCTGTACTACACATGTTACATACAGTAGCCAGCCACTAAAGGGATGTTAGGAAAATGTTACATTATTCTGAAATGAAACCTTGGAAACTGATTTTGTTGTTGATTGAGTTTTACATTTTATTACGGTAACAGGACATTGGATTACGGTAACAGGACATTGGATTACGGTTGAGGAAGTTAGAGATTTCCAAGAGCATACTGTACCCCCCCCCCACCTCTCCCAAATTTTTTTTGAAAAAACCAACCTGCAGCAGCTTGTGCTTGAGGAAGAAGCGATTGAGTTGGATCATATTTGATCTCCGGGGTCTTCGAACTATCCTCCAATTCACTCTTCGGCACCTGAGCCAATTGTTGTTGTTGAAGTTGGCTCAAAACCAACTGGTTCGCCTGCTGCAAAAGGTGTGAAATTAAATCATTTCCGGTTGTGACCTATGATATCCGGGAGAAGACACACGCAACAAAAAAAAACAAACTGGACTATTACCTCATATTTGGCTGCCGTGTGCGCATCGAATTCCGGTGTGCCCGGAATGTGGATACCCATCGGTTTCACATCCGGTTTTGTGTCGTGAGGCGAGCCACCGTTGGACGAACTGCAAGAAATTAGTTTCCACAAGTCAGTCCTACGGGGGCTATACCGTGAGGAAACACTATCCATCGGGTCGCCTAATTTCTTGTTGTTCCGCTCTTTTGCTCGACGGTTTTTGAACCAGACCTGCAAATAGATATTCTAGACTTTTCTGCAAATTGCAAAACAAATCAACAACCACCTACCGTAATAACTTGAACACGACCATCTGGTAAATTTATGGATTTTGCCAATGCTTCTCGTTTTGTGACATCCGGATACTGTGTTTCGGTGAAAACTTTTTCAAGTTGATCCAGCTGGGCTCGGTTGAACGAGGTACGTTCTCGCCGTCCCACCCTACGGCTATCGTTACTGTAATGTAAATTGAGTTTGAGAAAGTTGGTGTAAGGGAATGCAAATTTTGTAGCCTACAGCTGGATACAGTACTCTTAGTTCTGAAAAAGGTACCGTAAATTCAGGGATTATCGGAAGTCTTATTGTTGGTTGATTAGAAAGATAGTTCTAGAAAGCTAGTAAGTTCAGTCGACGTAAGTAGCGTATATATGTGAGATAGGAAAAAATATAGTATACTCACATCAACTCATCGTAGGAAGTCTAATAAAGTATAATATAAAAACTCCAAAAAATTGATTTTTTAACACATGATAGGGATACCCAGATTCACCAAACTACAGTACCAGAAGAAAAGTATCATACTTTAGTGATTTTTAGTCAGAAAAAGGCACTTTGGGTATCTAAAAAAGTGATTTACAGTAATCCGACTATCTTGAAAAATTGTGGGTATTTGAATCAAACCTAGATCTTCATTTTTGTAGTTGACAACTTTTTGTATAAGGGCTCTTTGAAAAGTTAAGTGTCGAAATGTTATAAACCGAACTTTTTTTTTGGAAATAACACTGAAAATTGAAATAGCGATATTACAGAAAAGTTGACAACTACAAAAACTAAGATCTAGGTTTGATTCATATTTCCACAAATTTTCTAGATAATCAAACTTGTCTAAACTACTTTTTTAGACATTCAATGTTGACTTTTTCCACTAGAAACATTCAAATATTTTACCTTTGGGTACTGTACTGTATATGTTTCAGTAAAAAACTACAGTATACTTCACTGAACTCATTGTAGAAAGTCAATTGATATGGAAACTCCATACTATAAAAATGTGAACTTGTATGCTTGGAACTGTCATAAACTCCAAAAATCTAAATCAGGATCTGACTAACACTTCTCATGTTTTTGAAGAATATCAAAATTCAACGTAAAGTTAAGAATTCGACTGTTCCCAAACAAGCTTATACCGAAATTCAGACTCAACATCACAAAAATTTAACTCCCCGCTATAGAAAACCTAGAAATGTCTAAATCTACTTTCAAAAACTTCAAAAAATCAAGAAAAAGGCCCAAAAAACTCCGAAGACCAGTCGTCGCGGATTTCCGACTGGCAAGTGAGCCCCGGATATCCAACTGCTTCGGAAGTCTCTTCCGGTATTTAAGCCTGTATTAGCATCCCCAGATCCTTTTCCAAGTCTTAGCGTAATCTCAAAATCCACCCTAATCTTGATCTGCTAGTGATTTGGTATCTTGTTTACAAATTCCTATTTTCGGTTGATCCCCCCTGATTATCCCTAATCTATAATAACTAACCTCTGATTAGGCGCCAGTGTTGCAGATGGTGGCGGCGTGGCCGTCGAAAGTGTCGGACTGATGTTGGTGGACGTTGTGGTTGTGGTGGCGGCGAAGAATTGCGGATAAGCTGAGGTGTAGCCGAGTCCTGGGAAGGTGGCGTAGAAGTTGGCGGCCATTATGCGTGGGGGGCAGGAAGTGCTCAACGGAGCCACGAAGGGGGCGTGGTGGTGCTCGCGAGACGGTGGTTGGCTGAAGAAGAGCCACTCTGAAAAGAAGCCGGTGGATAGATGGATGGTTGAAAGGGGAGATGAATAACAAGAAAGATATTGAAGATAAATGAATAGAAGAAATTTTTGTTGAAAAGAGAGAAAAGATGGGTCTAATGGATGCCGGGATCAAGACAAAAGGGAACGCGGGACAAAAGCCAAGTTACCGGTAATCTCTTGGATTAGATTATCTAAATCTCCATTCGAGTCGAGTCTTCTAGCTCTTCATTTTCCCTCACCATTAGTGCTCTCGGATGCTTCTTCAGTGCATGTTCAGAACAAAAACTTTAGAGAATAAGATAATGATGACGTGGCAGAAAACAAGAAAAATGGAGAAGCCATTGAAAACTACAGTAGGACAGGAATGCTATGATGAAAGCAGCAATTAGCAAGGTTTTTAGGGCTTCACATCTTCTCACTTTTTCTAGAGAGTGAATGTCAACGATATTATTGGAAGGGGAACGAAAACGAGGGGGGGGGGGGGGGGGGGGGTTGTTAAAAATCTTGGATGACAAGACTCATAGAAAGCTTAAAACCAGAATTTGAACAAATTATGAAAGCATAGGCTCTAAAATAAAGATTGACTCCTTAATGACACCCTGCCAAACGATGAATCAACAAATACCCCAACCCCCCCCCCTTCTTGCAACAGGTTGCGTACAGTACCACCTGCCCGAAAATGGTCCCTTAGCCAAAGTGGGCGGGCCGTATTGCAAGGGGTCCCTCCAAGAGAGAGGGTGAGAACATGCACTAGAAAACTGTAGGGAGAAAAAGGGGACCGACTCTCTGGGAACGTTTGAAAGTAAATAATAGGGACCGAAAAGACACCGAGAAGAGGTTGTCAGGTGAGAAGGTGTTAATTTGGAGTCGAGATGAGAAATTGATAAGTGTAGTGGGCCGGATTATGGAGGCAATTTTTTTTCGAAGTTAGTGTTCGGAGCCAAATTTGATAATTTCGCTAATGTTTGGTGACAAGAATTTTCTACAATTTTTCAACAAAAAAAAGTTTTCTACTCAGGCCGGATGCAAGATTTTGGCAAGTATGGAAAATCATGTTTTCGTTCATTTTTTTAAATCTTAACCCAAAAGTTTCAAAATCTAATTTTCCCACAACAAAAATTCTGCAAATCTCGTAAAATCCATGAATAATTCTTGCACTCTTTTTGAAATGTTGAAACAACTTTTCTAATGCTAATACCTAGGATCAGCCGCCTGGATCATCCCCTTATCCCGTGAGGCTTATTCTGTGATCTCACAAGGACACCCATGGATCAAAATCCAATGTTGAGGGTGATCAGAAAATGAGAGAAATGAAAAAAATTGTGAATAAGCAGATTGTGAGTTTCAGGAAGAATGTGTTAAGGGGCGGGCTAGAAGGTACGGTTACCGCAAAAAAGTGACAACGATGTATTTTCGGATATCTTAATCCTTACAGTTTTATGCCTTGATTCCCGTAGGCAATTGCACCTGCCCTTGATTGACTACTCCCATTGTCTTTCTTGACAACCGTAACGGGCGGCAACCCCCTATAAACAACTTGTCCACATATCCCCTAAACAATAAATAGAGACATTTTGATACCTTTCTGTCAAGAAACAACTAAAAAACCGTAATCCTGGTACTTGGGAGCAGATGTTTTTTTTGTGTTGCTTGGCTGTTTGAGTGATCACCTCAAGGATGGGAGAATTCTTTTGCGGTGAGGGAGACTTGAGTGGGTTAGGTAATATGGTAGGAATGGAAAAAGGGGTTGGTGATGAGTAGGAAAATAGGAAAATTTGATGGAAAGGAATTCCAAATTGGGAAAGAGTGTTGAAAATAGGTAGGGCTGAAAAAAGGGAAAAAACTCAAAATTGGAAAATCACAGTAGGGAGAATTTTTAGCTTTTGCCATTTTTTGAAAATTTTCAGAAAGTTCAAAAAATTGATAAATCTACCCAATGGAAAACCGTTTTCTGTGAAAACCGGTTTTCATCAGAATTGACTTCAGGGTATCAGATTTGACTTCAGAGTACTGTATCAGTGTGTTTTTTTGCTAAGAACGAGGAAATTATGTAACATTTTACTGATCATAATTCGAGCTTCATCTTTCCCGAGTTTCAGAAAACAATTTTAGAAAACAATTTTTCAAACTTTTTTCAAATTTTCTTCCAAATTTTTCTATCAAATTTTCAAAACGGGTTCTGAGCATTTCAAAAAAGTGTAATTTTCAGTGGAAAGATTCATTGGAAAGACTCATATTTTCAAAAAAAAAATGACTAAAATCTTATTAAGGGCCTTCAAAGCTCAGAAAATCGCTATTCTGGTTTTGTGTTCGACAAAAAAATTAATGAAAAATTAAAAGGATCCACATGAAATTTCCACTAAAAAAAGTTTCCAATACATGAATTTTTTAGACTTTAAAAGCCAATAACTTGATTCAGGTCAATTTTCAGACATATCCCCGAAACATGAAAAAATCGCGATTTGTTGGGACTGGCTAGTACCTTTTTTCTGCCACAAAAATTTTTTTCAGCCAAACAAAAAATCAAGGTTTCCACACCAAACTTAGATTTTCGAATCATGTGCATCCTCATCAAAAAACTACCATATTCCTTCTATTCCATTAAAAAATTGCTTTGCTCCACCCTCCTTCTAATCTCCTTCTCATTCTTCCTCCCAATCACAATGACCTTCATTTTCTTGTTTCTCGATAATCTCACACTCACCCTCACACAACCAATATCATTCACACATCTCCCCATCCATTCATCTATCAAAAACTAGATGAAGAAAAAACACTCAACTTTTGGTGAGGTCACATATTAGTAATATGGCTTCTTCTTCATTGTCATAAATATGAGATTCTAGGACATGAAAGGAAACCTTAAAGGAGCGAAGAGAGTAGAACTGGGCACGTTTTTGAAGGAATTTGGTGAGGTCAGAAATTTGGAATTTGGTGAACTTTGAAGAGAGGAAAAATTTGAAGGGATACTTTGGAAGATTTACTAAAAATAAGAAAAAAGATCAAGAAAATGAATAAGCAAAAAATGGTACTTTTTGGGATAATAATAAATGTCATACTTGCCCACAAATACCTTATGTGACTTTTGAGATTTCGATTACTGTAGTTTTTTGTTAAACATATACCTACTAACCAGCATAATTCTCCTCTGGTCAAGAATGTGTTAATCGAAAAGCGGAATTACGCAATTTCTTCCAAAATCCTCCTTTTCCTTCCACCTAACCAAACAACATAATGTAACTGTATGCTAGAGTAAGTTGACACATTATGCAACTAATTCCGGGTTATGATGACAAGATTGTAAATGAGGGTAAGGAAGGAGGGTAATGGCAGGGGACTGTTTGAATAGGGAAAAGTGTGGACATCCGGATACACAGTACCTGACATACAAGATTTGGGCTCCGAGACATTTCGCAAACAGTCATTTCGCAACCACGACAATTCGCAACTCCGTCATTTCGAAGGCAGGAAATTTTGAATTTTTGTAAAAATTTCACGTTCAAACCAAAAATATTCAATTGTATATGAGAACTAAGAATGGTTTTCATCCAACACAGCCTGAATGAACGTGAAAAAATCAAGTTTAAAAAGTTGCGAAACGGCTTGTTGCAAAACGTTTAGTTTCGAAATGTATTGGTTGCGAATTGTCGCAGTTGCATAATGACAAGTTGCGAAATGTCTCGCAGCCAGGATTCGGGGGTTTTTTGTTGGAAAAAGTAACAGTTTTTGGGGGTCTAATTTAGTCGTTCAGTATAGTCCAATTAACAAAAAATTTAGTGGGTGTATGAATCAAAACTAGATCTTCATTTTTGTAGTTTACTATTTTTTTGTATGTAAAAAAACTATTTTTTCGGGAATTTTTTTTTTTTGATAGTAAGAGACAAAGAAATTTCCAGAACCAATTTTGCAGCGCCATACGCACACTCAAACCACAAAAAGCCCACAGGAATCAAAGTGCATGTGTACTTTTGACAAAGGAGCTCTGAAAAAAAAATCAATCTTTATCATTTTCAAACATGGTGGTCCTATGTGTAGCTGTACTTTTTTTGTGAACAAAAGTTCCTTTTTTTGAAAAGTTCTTAACTTTTTTCTTTACAGTTCTCCAAGTCTCCAAAGTTTTCGATTCTCGCCATTTGGTCTATCTAACACTGTTTTCAAAGTCATTAGAAATTGTTTTTCAAACAATAATTTCTAATCATAGTTTCTAATCATACAAGCCAATTCATGTCCTATGCAACCAGGTGTCTAAAATGGACATGTCCTCGGTGTCTAAATGGACATGTCCTCCTTTTTTTTATGTAATCCTAAAACGGTCGTTTCTTTTCATCCGCCGCAAGATGTTCCCTTAATAGAAATCGGAAGACGAGGAAGGCTAGGTAAGATAACATCTATTATGTAATAATGGAAGCCGAGTGTTTTTGGAAGAGGGAGGGGGGGGGGTGGTTGCAGAAAAAAAGGGGAAAAAAGGGACTATGCTAATTGCAAATAAAAACTAAAAATGAACTCTCCAAACTTGACTTATTGGAAAAAATGGGCTAGTTTCAGGAGCATAAAGGCACTCCAAAAATCAAAATACAAACAATGTATTTCCTATACAAAACCCATACACTTCCTTCCCAAAAAATCGAAACTTCAAAAAAATTTCTAGAGAAGGAAAAGTACAAACTTCTGCCTTCCCTTCAAGACACCAGATTACTCATCTTCAGTTCGAAACTTAT
Organism: Caenorhabditis sinica; assembly: GCA_963932045.1. Taxonomy (NCBI): domain Eukaryota; kingdom Metazoa; phylum Nematoda; class Chromadorea; order Rhabditida; family Rhabditidae; genus Caenorhabditis; species Caenorhabditis sinica. The sequence continues at coordinate 29,810,537 of OZ009938.1, forward strand.
GTCCTTTTTCAAGAGTTCAACAATTCCTAACGGTATTTTGATTAGAAATAAGCATATTTTGAGGAAACTGACATTGAGAAACCAAGGCATGTTGCAGCAGAGAAAAAGTCAGAAAAATATTTTTTGTGAAATGTTCTTGGTTCCTGGAAATTTTGAAAAAGTAGAAAATGTTGTAGTCCTTTTGACGCACGATGATTCAAAAGTGTCGATTCTGAAATAGTTTGTAGTTTTTCTGGTTTACTCTTGTGTTTTGCATGGGACAATGTGAAATGCTATTATAGTGTTCCGACATTTTTCGCGGAATCACACAACAAAGAAGCTACCGTAGTTTAATGAAAGGAGCTGAATTTCAAACTTTTCATTGGTTTTTCCGACAAAATTTGAAATCTGAAAATTTGTAATGTTGACAAACTTTTGAGGAAAAACTTGCTCGAATACTGAGAAAAAGGTGGAAACAGTATTGAAATTACAATTTTAGCTTTTTGTGGTGTCAGGTTGGTGAATCTTTGACCAGAATTTACTTTTTTCAGATTACCATATCAACGCAAAATTTGGAACTGCAATAGGAAACCATCTGGAAACTTTATTTGAAGTATTTTTTTACCATTGGAAACATAGAGGGAACCTGAAAAGTGTGATGTGATTCCAAGTTTTCCTGGACATGACAGAAATTTCAAAATCATGATTTTCGATTTTTTATGCTCTCAAAATTTTCAAATTTTGATTTTTTTCTCTTTCTCAGTTTTTTGTGTTTTCGATTTCTCTTTTCTCCAGAGAGAAACAATTTGACTATTCTACTTTGCAGTTCTCTTTCTTCTCCCTTCCCCTTAAAAAGTTTTCTTCAGATTTTTTTTTCATCATCTCATTTCTGACATTCCCTTTTCCATGTTTCGTGCATTGCTCTCATTGTCATCTTCGGGCAAAATGTGTAGCTAGACTTTGGTCTTCCTCTTCGGTATCTGAATTCGTTCCAAACTTCACCATTGTAACTGATAACAATTTGACAGGTGTGTCGAGTCACAATGGAGACGGTATTGTACAGTTTTAGACGTTTTCTTCTAGCCAATTAGGCGGCAGGGTGGGTGGGACATTTCAAATATAATTTTAAAAACTTGTTATTTCTGAAATGCTTTGAGTATGTAAAGGGTACTTAATGATTAAATTTTGGCATTTATGGTTCATGAAATCTTTACAAAAACCGAGCATTTTCAATTTGAACCATTCAAAATAGGACCATCCACATAATTAACTTGTGTACCCTCTCCTAGTCTTAATGATGACCTGCTAAACAGGCAGGTGTGCCCGAGAGGGGAGAAGAGATACAAATCGGAAGCGCAATTCTGCAATTATTACTGTGCATATAGCAGGTCTAGGTGTCATCTGTCATCCTCACACAGAACTGTGAACATGCAACGACGGAAGAGGAAAGGGCACCGTTTAGTGAGAAGAAGCAGAGGTAATTAGGATAGGGTAGATTTTTGAAAATTTTGGGGAAGAGGGAAGGGTTTTTGTTGTTTTCAGATTAAAGGGACAAGAAGGGTTGATTGAGGGAAACGGAAAAATTGAGTTACTGCCCCTCAAAGTGCCCAAAAATTAACTTTTCTGCCTCGTTTTCAATAATTTTTCAAGTTTTTTTTTCACAGAAAAGAAAACCATGGAATCGCTTTTTTCGGCACTATGAAAACCCCCGTAATTTAGATCAATTTTCGGACATGTCTTCAAAAGTTGTTTTCATGTTTCTAACAAATAGAAACATGAAAAAAGAGACATAGTTGACACTTTCCTGCTCGGAAATCAATCAAATTTTTGAATTTTCGGAGCATCATTTTTGTACAAACCAAATCAGTTGTTCATTTCTTGATCTAATCTAAAACCACCATCTAGATATTGCGCGATAACCAAAAAAGGGACCCCAGCCATACATGCTTATTAAGGAAGAAGACAGCTGATTTTCTTCTGTTCTCCGTCAAGCTCTCTCACCTAATTGATGATTACCAACTGAAGAAAATTTGTACAAAAATTAGAATTGGGGTTTGAAAAATTTCTAGCAAAAGTAATAATACTATACCTACAGTACCAGACAAAAAGTTATCATATTTGAGTGTTTTGTGGAAAAAGACTAACTTTGGGTACCTGTAAAAGTAGTTTAGACTAGTCCGATTATCCAAAAAATTTGTGGGTGTATAAATCAAAGATAGATCTTCATTTGTATTCTTCGTACGACTTTTCCTTGAAAAATTGTCCAAAAGTAGCCAAACTACAAAAATTAAGATTCTAGTTTAATTGAAATACTTGCGAATTTTCCAGATAATCGGACCACTGTAAACTACTTTTTCAGACACCCAAAGTTGGCCTATTTCAACCAAAGACACCCAAAAACGATCCCTCTATCTGGTACTGTATCATCAACAATTCTACTGATACTATTTTTAAGCAACCCCTCCAGCATATATCCTGTACCATATACCTAACATACCTAACTCAAACTTGTCAAACTACCCGATTTCCGGTCGATTTAGCATATGAACAATAGGCGTAAAGGACCACTTCCGTCCCCTCTTTATCTCACCCATCAATGTGTGTCGGGAGGTAAGTGACCCCCCTTCGTCTTCTCTCCTTTTTGTTCAAAGGCTAGGGAAGGGGGACACCGACACCTCATCAAAAAAAGAAGTAGACGAGAAAAAGGTGTCTCATGCCGCTAATCCAGCCACCCCACTGTGTATCTGTTACCTTTTCTCTTTTTCTGTGTGTGCGTATTGTTGTGTGAGAAAGTAAGATTGACTGTGACGAAACTGTTTTGGCGGGAAACTGTTTTGATGGAGTGGACAAATATTGGACAAGAAGTAACGAGATCAAGGATAATGTTGAAGGCACACGGCGTGCTTGTGGGAAAAAGGGAAAACAACGAGAACTGTCTGTCAGTAAAAAAAAGTTGGAAATTATTCTTGTTCGATTTTTGAAGATTAGAAGTAAAGGTGCTTGCTAACTGTTCAAATTTTCAGAAAAGTTTGGCCTGAAAATTCGAATGGTACGCAAACACAGAGCCTCATTTTTTCTAATCCTAAAATAGTCCTATTATATTTTTGAATGTTCAAATGGGAACACAATTTTTCACAAGGAAAAACTTTTTAGTTTGGAATTTTTTGAAACATTGACCATCTATGGTGAAGGAGGCAAAAACTTGAAATTTCGAAAAGTCAAATTTTTCTTATAATACTAATTCCTGAAATACAGTCAATTTCAGGCAATTCCGCATTATTTTAGTTTCGGAAGCAGCCTAGAATTCATGGAAACTGAACCTGAATATGGAAATTTTGAACTGAAACTGCTGTTTTCACTATGAGCTTCAAAATCTCAGCTGAATGCCAGCAGCGAAAATTTTGAAATTTTTAAAACAAAGTTTCCAGGTATAGTTAGAAGGGTATTCATAATCTACTCATAATTAGTTAAAATGCCTAATTTCATAACAAACTCCCCTAGCAACGCTGATTGGTTTACATACAGTAGTATAGAAAACCTCTCCACCCAAATTCGAAAAAAAAAGAAAACAGCAGGCGCCATCCTTATATGAAATAGAAATGGTTTTTAATATCGCACTTGTTTTACAAAACTGACTACAGTATGCAAACACTGACTACAGTATGATTGATATCATCCTTATTTGAAATGGAAATGATTTCTAATATCCCATTTGTGTTATAAACTTGACTATAGTGTTCTGTAGACCGCTTACAAAAAGCATTTTAAAATACCTTTGATTTTCAGAACACAATAAGGACTGGGCAGAAGTCGGCGATTTTTGACCGATACTGTATATGGTAGCTTAAAAAATTTATCTAACCCGGTTTTCTAGAAATGAAGCTTTCCGGGCACATGGTATTATAGCCATCACAGAAAGTAGCAGCAAGAAAATTACAAAAACTAAATTTTCCCAAAAATGGTCCAGACCAAAAACCCGACCATTCTGCAAAACCCCAAGTGTCTATTTGTGACGTCCATCCCTAATTCCGTCACACGTTGTCAATCTAATCTGATAATACCGTCTCTTCTTCTTCTTCTCCCCAACGTGTTATCACTTCTAATGGATTACTGTAGTGTGCATAAACATGTATAACGACGAATGATTTATTGTTGCAAACACTGTGCACTGGAAGGAAAGTGGAAGAAGAAGAAAAGAGGAAGTGAAAGGGGGACAAAGAAGAAAGGGGCTCTGAGGAGAAAACGGGATGAAATGTTAAGCAAGAAAAAGAAATGACTTTAAAAGAGAGGCAACTAAAAAATGGGGGGGGGGGAATGCAGAGAAAAAAATTGAAAAGTCACAAGTTACTGGTCACAAGTTACACTGAAATGTTTTGGATAAAAATTGACATTTATAATATAATTTTTTAGAATTTTTTGTTTGGTTCCTATACACCGAAAACATTTACAACGATTGGTTATGATGCCAGAATGGGGTTCCCGAATACGGGGTTTGCGAGAATTGAGCAGCAGCGTATGGCTGGTTGGCGTAGGTGGTGTAGTCGAAGCTTCCCCATTGTGGGTAGATGGCTGGGTAGGTGTTGTAGACAGTTGGGTTGAATGAGAAGGAAGCAGAAGCGGCCGCGGAGGCTGGAGTGGTGCTGGTAGAGGTGGAAGTTGGACTCTCGACGGCTGGGCTCACAGCGGTAGATGTGGCAGTCTGGAAGGAAATTTTTTATTTAAAAATATGAATGTGGATCGTTGAGGTACAAAAATTAAAGGAATTGCAAACATTTGGAATTTCAAAAATTACATCATAAAACACCTAAAAATTGAGCTAAGATATCGAAGCTTAAATTGAAAAATGCTCAGTTTTAGCACTAAAATGTCCATATATAAACCTGAATTTTCTTGAGTTCTGAAATTTTGATAGATTACTCAAAATCGGCAAATTGGACTACATTTCTAGTTATCAGTATTTGACGAAAATGAGATTTTCTCCGAAATTCGAAATTTACGTCAAAATCTAATTGTTCTGAATATTTCAAAGCAAGTAGAATTTGAAGAAAATTTTGAATTTTCGAAAATTCAAATTTTGGAGAAAAAAATCTCATTTTCTTTATAACTATAGCAGCAGTTCAATGTATGTACTGCTTCAAAATTTTATCACTGGAAATAGCCTAAACTAAAAGAAACCATGTACGAATATGGATAACTAGATAACCCTAAAGGTGTCTATGGTTAAAATTTGAAGGTACAAGATGTTGCGAATTCCTTGTAAGTTCAAAAAATAGTTATCACTTTTCTAAAACTTGCTCACCTCATTCTTCCCAAATCCAGGAGCACTCTTCTGCTCAGCAGCTGACCATTGAAGATCAGAAGCCGAAGTGTTGGAGCTGTTGGTGCTCTCAGCGGTCTCAGCTGGTGAGATGCTCTTTGGAGTGTTCAGCTTGGCGACATTGACCACCGCGGGGTCGCTGAAAAAATAAAAAAATGTCGCTTAATTCCATAATTCCCCCTCGGGATTACATGGTACTACTTTACTAGACACACACACACTAGGGAAGGTGTGAGGGGGGGGGGGGGCGGCGGGTTGTGAGAGACTTTATCTAATCGGATTTTTGAGAATGTAAACCCGCTAAAACTCTTATAAGTGGGAGGACGAGAAGTTGTTGATCGGGGGTACCTACCAGCTCTCTAGTTCACTTTTGATTTGAGGTTGGTAGCCTGGCGAGACGTTTCCTTTTAGTGGAACTGCTTCCAACTCGTCAGATTGTTGTTGGTCCTCACTTTTGTGCTCTTGACTTTTTTCGTTTCTTTGCTTTGGTTTCTGCTTTTCTTGGAGACGGAACTTGGCGCGACGGTTTTTGAACCAGACCTGTAAAATCAAAATTTTTTGTATTTTTTGATTTGCCTTCTTTCAAAATCATTACTAAATTAACCTTCAAATGTCCCATTTTCAAAAAAAAACATACCTGAATTCTACTCTCCTGTAGTCGTATTTGCTCAGCAACTCTCTCCCGGGCAAACACATCCGGATACTGTGTCTCTTGGAACAAATTCTCCAAAATTTCCAATTGTTGTCGACTATAGGTAGTTCTCTCGCGACGATTTTTCCGTGGAATCATAGCTAAAAATTATGTTGTGATGAGATTTTTGATACCTAGAGTTAGGGACTCTAAACTACAGTAACCCTCGGAATGAAACTAGGTTTAAAGATACAGTAAGCCCCTTGAAAATAAACTCTCACAATTGTCATAGTACAAATTCATTGTAGCAGGAGGCGAATTTCGAAATACAGTATCTATAGAGTGTCATCCACACACGGACACAATAAACTGGTATTCGTAGAAGACAGGAGGAACAGTATATGCAAATTTTTGAAATGCGATTATGATTATAACCCGGCCGCGCGATGAGGTGTTGTGCGAGGACACAGAGTACTGTAGGACTTTCGGAATGGAAGTCACTTGGAATTTCTAATCCCACAGTAATTATTGGCTAAACTTATCCCACTCTAAATTCAAACTTGAAGTAGGTACGGTAACTGGTTTGCATAAAAACTACAGTAAGTTGAAGAAAGTACGGTAGCTATTATCTACAGTAAGACTACAGTATGACCAACCTGCACTATACGGTGCTCCACTAAACATAGTCATCGGCGGCACTTGATAGTTGAATGGGGTGGTCCCGGCGGTAGAGGGAAGCGCAAAGTAGCTATAGCTGGTCATCCCTGGAAAGTGATACATTGTCTGAATGAAAAAGTTAGAGTGTGACAATAGATAATGAATGAGAGGTGGTACTGTAGGAGTTCATGTGACACGATTGATGTGGAAGTGAAAGTGAAATGTGGAGTTTGGAAAGTCGATAAAGTGACAAAAAGTGCATCTCATCTCTATCTAAGTATCTATATAAGAGTACTGTTTTTTCTCAAACTACACTTTTTGGCACTAATGGAACATCTAAGACTGAACTAAGATCGGAAGTGCTGATATCGCGAAATATGAGGTTGTGTGTTGTAATGGACCACCTGCTCGCTTATTAGGACGGTCCATCCTTGCCCCCTCTTACCCCCTTCAGCAAAAAAAGTAGCCCAGAATTAAGGTATTACATGAGGTTAATCTAGTCCCTTCCTTCCCCTTCTACGCCGCTTTTTGAGAGGGTTCTGAGCGCCTTCAACAACAAATGTAAGCAGATTTGAATTAGTAGGCTGGATGAGCCGCCAGAGAATGTTGAAGGCGACAACCTGAAGAGTAAGGGGAGGGTAATAAATAATTATAATTCTGAAACTCTCTTTTCAAGAGAATGTTAGTGTTGAGGGACAATTGAAACCCCTAATAAAACCCAGTTAAGCGGTTTATTAGCGCCTCGATAAAATAACATTGAGTTGAGTGGGAATGATATGGGTTGATGGTGGAGCAGCGCTAGGTGGAGAGGCACAAAAGAGGTGTGGAGCAGCGGGGAAGAAGCTCCGCCCTTCTGATAACGGGGGGTACTGTAGGTGAAGGAGGGGAAAGTCTAATTTATGAGGTCAATGGAAGAAAATAGGGGGAGAAAAAGTTCAGCGAGTTTGAAAATAGCTTCAAACAAAAATTATCGTATTTAGGATGAGTTTTCAATAAAAATATCAACTTTTGGTGTCCGAAATGGTAGTAAGAGTTGTCCGATTATGTAGAAAATTTGTGAGAGCAAACCTAGATGTGTATTTTTCTTATTGAAAACTATTTTCTAAATTTTTTTCCGTGAGAAGTTTTCGGCAAAAATAAGAAGCTTTCTCAATTTTCTGTTTTTCTAACATTTTTACACATAACTTCTCGAAGAAAGGCGGTACAAAAAAGTTGTCAATTGCAAAAATGAAGATCTAGGTCTGTTTCATATACTCACAAATTTTCTTGATGATCGGATTACTGTAAACTACTTTTTCAAAAGCCCAAAGTTGGGTTTTTTCTACAAAAAACAACCAAATATGATATTTTTTGTCCGGTACTTTAGGTACCAAAAATAAAAAGGAACGTTTGAATTTTTCAAAATTCAGATTTTTTCAAGATCATCATCCTAAATTTTCGAATAGATAATAGAGGCTCCTCAAAAACCTAACAATCTAAATTAATGGAAAAATGCGGGAAGCTAATTAGCTTGTAAACATGCGACATTCCCTAATTAAAACGAGTGGAAACAAGTACATTTCGAAAGATTAGAACGGGGGTTCCTTTCGCGGTTTAAGACAGATTTGTCCCGGGTAAACCCCGGATTATCTGACTTTTCCCCATCACAACACTACCCCCCGAATTGTAATTCCCGCCCCTCGTCCCGCTAAGAGAAAAAGGAGACCCTAAATGGATCAAGAGCCAACCCCTCCAACCGATTAGGCCCTCTCTCTTCCCAATAGAGGCAGAAAAATGGTCTGGTCGGAGGGAGGTGGGGGCGGAACGGTTCTACACACTACTGTACCTCTTCTGCTGACAGCCAGGCGAGGATGAAGGTATGTGTAGGTGGTGAGAAGGGAGAGGAACGTGGCAAAACAAAAAGTGTCAAGATTGGATGACCCTCGATGAGGAGGAGTATGGTTTTGAAGTGTGAACTAGAAATGTCAGGAGGTATTAAACTCAGGTGTTGAGATGAGATGTTAGGTGTGAGAGTTGAGGAGACATGCGTATGTGTGGTGAAGACTAAAAGTCTTTGAGAAAGGGAGTACTGTATGTAGATGAAAATTGTGGTGGCTCAACTAAATTCAAATATAATTTTCAGTTCTCGATTTGTGAAACATTCAAAAATTTGAAAATTGGATTTAACGAAAATTTATGAGAAATCATCACAAGAGGTTTCATTTTGAAATAATTAAGTACCCAGTTTTTCAAGTGTTCTTAATTAAAAAACTAAGCATTTTTCAAGTTTCAGTATGTGGACAGAATATACAGTAACAAAACTTGAAAGTGACAGTACAACAACTTATTAGTACACAGTTTTTGAAAGTTAGGGTATGTATTTTCGGTCTATTTTTTCGACTACGGAGCTGGGATCAGATTTGACACTAGTAGTTTTTTTGGTTGATTTTTAAACTCGACAAAACCAGATAGGCTCTAATTTGAAAGCAGCCCAATATTTGTGTAAAATAATATGCCAGTTTGGGAGACAATGTTAGTTTAGAGTGGTCCAAATGTTTCGGAAGTTTAAGAGTATATGAATCAAAACTCAAAAATATGATGTGAAATCGAACTATTTCAGGAAACTTCACTTTCCCAGAAGTGATTTTTTGTGTTAAAAACTTTATCATGAGAATTTTTTTTTCTCTACCAATTGCTCTAATAGTCATCAAAATCTTCAAATACAAAAACAATAAAACCGCTTCTTATTCAATCTGAACTATGACTTTCCTCCTTTTCCCATATCCCCCCCCCCCCCTCCCTTCTCCCTAAATTTTCATGATTTGTTCTTCTTCTCCATCTTCCTTTTCCACACCTTCTCATTGCTCAGCGGGGTGCAATAATTCGATGAAAAGAAAACTTTGGAAAAACTGCCCTAGTTGTTTTTAATTTTTGCAGAATGAGAATTAGGGATGATCCTCAATTTTATAGCAAAACAATTTGAGTTCCAATTTGAAAATTTGTAGAAAACGTGAGTTAGAAATCAAGGCGCTGATCAAGATCTCTGGAGAAAATATGATTATTTTCTTGTTATGAAAATTCCTGTAAAAATATGGTTCTAGTTTTTCAAAAAGTTTCAATTTCAATTTTCCAAAATTTGAAATCTCCTACTACCCCTCTCAATTCTCAACTATGCGTGAGGATAATCGGGGATCATAAAACATCCTAATTATCGGAGTCGGAAGGAATTACACAACTCCGTGGAAGAAACAGTTGTAAACTTTTGGGTTAGGCTATATAAGTTAATTGACCTACCTAGAAAGAGGAGGGAAACAGTTTATGTTGGTCAGATGAGTGACCTCTAATAGCAAATAGAAGAGGGGGGGGGGGGATTTTCAAAAAATAGAAATTTTTCTTCGATATCTGAAGAGATCTCGAAAAAAAGTGAGACTAGAAAAACAAAAAAGGTCCAAAGACCCATTTTCTTCCGTTTTCTCCCCGCAAACTTATTATCAAATCTTATCATAACAACGACGGACCTGTCACCGGTTACGCAAAAGATGATATAAGTTATAGCCTTTTGGCAAATTAACCAATGTTTACACTGGTGTTATGGTCATAGTTTGGCAAGAGCATTGACCCCGTTAATGAGCTCTTATTGTTATCAGTGGGTCCCGGAAGAAGGGTTAATCATGGAATAAAGGGGGGAGAGGGGGCTTAAGTTAAGGGTTATTTTTTTCAATTCATAATAGCCTTTTTTAGTACTGTACCTGCAACCTAGTCCTCCAAAAAGTCAAGAAGCTCTCTAGAAATATGAGACTTATAATGAATATGAGATAATTGATAGTTTGGGGGGGGGGGGAGTGAGATGACTAGTGTTGACCTCAGATTTACCGGAAAATGGGGAAAGGAGTGAATAAGAAGAAGGTGAAGTGTGGATAAGAGCAGGATTGGGGACATTAGGGAGATGAGAATGGAAATTTCAATAAGTGAAAAAGGGCCTTACGGGGAACTATAGTGAAAGGTTTTGCAAAAATATCTAGAATCCAAGTTGAAATGAGCATAGACTAATTTGAGTTCCCAAGGGAGTTTTTGAACTATAAAGGGTTTTTGCAGAAAAAATTTTCACGATATTTTGACACCGATAAAACAAGTCTCACTAGGAAGTTTTGTGACCACACCGTTTTGGAATTTTCTGAAATTTTAGGTCAATTTGAAAATTTTTTTGGAAAGTCAAGTTTTGCATTCGAAATCTAAAAAACGCCCACATGAACCAAATTATGGGTGATCAAATTTCCAGCCAATTCCAATATTGCTGATTTTGGGAAGTCCATATTTCTATGAATTTTCAGAAAGGGGTCTTAATCACAAAGAAGTTTTTTTTAAGTTCAAATTTTGGACAGTTTATTTATTCTATTGTTACGAGGTTCCTCACTTGAGTTTCAGTGATCACTAAAACTTGAAAAACTAAATATTCTAGTAGAGGTCTTTTTTGTGCATATAATTCAAAAAAACTAGACCTCCTGAAAGTTCCTAAAATCAGAGATATGGGCTTCCAAAAGTTAGTAAAATACGTAATAACAAGAATTATGGTAAATCATAACTGCAAAATTGAAATTTGCAACATTTTTTTTTGCCTTGACCCTAAGTTTGAGAAATTTTCAAAATTTTGTGGTCAAAAATTTTCTCAAGTTACTTAAATTTCTAAATGAGAAAACATCTAAAAAAATCTTTATTATCCAGGCATACTCCAAAAAAGTAATTGGGATCTTTTCACAGATTCCAAAAGAGCAAAGGAAGAAAACCTCAACATTTTTGCATCCCTACGTTTCCTCTTCTTCCGACTATGTTACCTCCCAACGACACCTTTCCAATCAAAATCCTTTTCAATTCCAATTTCACTCTATTTTTATCTTCTTCTTCTCTTCCTCCTCCCATCTTTCGTTTAGCATTTCTACCTTTTCGAAATCTAATGTTACTCTTGCTCTGACCTCCGTCTTGCCTACGAAATTGCTTTGCTTCTTGAGAATTTAGCGGAAATTTGTAGTAGAGTAGGTCAGAAGAGCAGATTTGGGAAAAGGGTGTGGTGACGTTATGGAGGGGACTTGAACTCAGGAAAACAAAAATTAGAAGAACATGAGTACACTCACATTGTCAAAAATGAAAAAAAAAACAGTCGTCATATATTTTTGGGCCCGATCCAGAAACCACGCTCTTAGAAAAACATCAGTACCTCCTCCCTCCCCCCTCTAATAACACTACTCTGCTAGAGTTCATGACCGTGCTAAGTCCATTGTGAGATATGTGGCACTAGACTGAAACACTAGGTGTCACCATACGGGCCATGTGTAAGACAAGAGTAAGATTAACAGAGAAGACAAAAAAACATGAGTGATCCCTAAAAATTTGGAGATACTAACTAACAAGGGAGGTGTTTTTACATAGGGGTTGAGATTTGTCTGAAAATTGGATTATTGTAAGAGGGGGGGGGGGGGGGCATAGTAAAGGGTCTAGAACAGAATGGACCGAAAAAAAATTCGACTATGTTTTTTGATTCTGATGTTTTTGTGGATTTAAGGTCTTGATGAGACAGATCCTTCTAGTATACTGTATTATCTTTAAACACAGTATGCATTTATGCCCTAATAGTCGATTCATGATGACATTCTCAACCCCTACAGTACTCCCAAATATCATTTCCGCTCCGCACTTTTCCAGAAAATTTTCATGTACACACCATTTTCTATGTACACTTTGTTCCCCCCCTACACTATCACACACATATTTTTCAATTCAATTCAATTTTCAATTTCCCAACTGCTCGCCTGCCAATCAGTCGACAGAGTCATAAATTACTGATAGCTGTGCTAATACCAGGCTTAGTTCACTTTTTGTTTGTCTTAAGAAAAAGTGGAAATGGAAAAGTGAATGTGTGTGTGACGCCTGTGTGATGATGGGTAAAGTTTGGGTTGCGACGGAATGATAATTGTCGAAAACGAACTGTGTTGTATACGGGGTTGATGATATATGGTCTGATGGGAAGAGGGTACAGTATTCAAAAAGTTGTAAATTTGAATCTATTTTTTGCAGAATAGAGTATTTGGACAATATACCAATATTAAGAAAAATAGCTAGTTTTGTCGGCACAACGAAGAGTTCAAAAAAGTTTTCAAAGTTCAAATTTGAACTTCTTCGTTTCACCAAAAGAATACACCAAATTGGCGCCACAGACCCTTCTACAATCGTTCACCCTAGCTCTATTCAAACAAAAAACACAACTGTTGAACTGTCTAACTAGCAAATGAGCAAATTAATTAACAAATGAGCAATGGCTATAGACTCCACTTATTCCAATTACACACATACAATTTCTTTTTGCCAGCTGCCTGTCTTGGGGACCCCCTCTCCAGGTAATTGAAAAATGGGAGAAGGAGAAGGATGAGGGAAAAGGGAAGGACGTTGAAAAAGAAAAAAAAGGAGACTATAAAGTTTTAGGAGCAGGACGTTGTTGGTTACTGTATGTTCAAAACAAAGGACAATTATGTGTGCATACAAAAAATATAGATGTCATTTTTCTAGAGAGCACCATAGTTGTCAAAATGAAAAAGCGAAAATTTAAGAAATTCTCACTGTATACCCTTTATGGGGTTTGTTATGAACAATGTCAGATTACTGTAATAGATTGCTGTAAACTAGATGATTGTAACAGATTACTGTAGATTACTTTAACAGATTACTGTAACAAGTTACTGTAACAGATTACTGTAAACTACTACTAACTTATCTCTACTTCTCCAGGTACAGTACCTCACGATTTTTCATCTTCCTGAAACACCTCCTTTTCTGATTTAGCAGATTCTTGAAAAAACAGTAATCCTCTGATATTTCCTTTTTTTGAAGTTCTCACTTCCTGGTTTCTTTTTCCGGCAAAGTACAGTAACCCCCATATTCCATCATTTTGGTAAACTAACTCATTCATATCTCTGCTTCTGAGAGTACAGTAACCTTCAATGCCTAAAATGACAGTAATCTTCTAGAAAAGTCTACTTTCCTGGAACACCCCCTATAAAAAACTTACCGTATCCTCCAAAAGTGGGAACTAAAGAATACATTCAGACAATTTTGATTGATAATTTTGAATACTATGGTTTTTCGAGTCTAGAATGTTCTTTAATGTTTTCGATTCTGTCCTCGGAGCATATGGTGTGATCAAATTTTCGTGTGATTTTTGAGGAAAATTTGAATACGTTAAACTGGTTTTGATGATATTTTTGTTAGCAGAAAGAGTAGTGATTTTAACTTCAGGAGACGAAAAAACGACTTTTTGTAAAGAGTGTGTTTAGTCTCTAAGACCTTCTTGCTCAGAATTTGAAATGAAGCAGTTCAGTTTGAAATCTTGAAAAGTTATACTAGTTGAACCCTCTCTAATCTTGTACACTAATTGCATACCCGCGTTTTCCTAGATACAGTATCATAGTACTACAGTACCACCTGTGAACGTTCGAAAAAAAAATTACGAAATTCCCCTCATAAGTCCCTCCACTATCACCTTGACCCCCTAATCGGAACTTCTCATCCTTTAACACTTCCTTAAGTAGGCTTTTTATTGCTCTAATGCAAGCCTAAACTTGCTCCTGTCATATTGATAACGTAAATAATCCTCTATAAATCGATCGTAAAAAGTTTTTTTGTTGACTGAAACAGAAAGGAGGAGCACACCCATATGCTTACCATTAGTCATCACATTTTTCATCACAGCGTCTTTGGGGTCCATCAGTAATGATAGACAGGAGTATAGATTTGGAGAAGTAATGATTAGGTAGACGAGTTGCAGAAAATGTTCTGCTCAAAATCAGGAAGTGAATTTTGAAAATGTTGCGATCGTTTTTAGGTTACAAAGGTGAGTTTTTAGGGGCTAGTACTGCCTTTCTTTGTACATTTTTCAGGTTTCTGAATCTCTTAATTTTGCCTAATATTTCCTGAGTTGTTATCAGTAGTCAATGTGCCCCGAATGACGATAAATCATTATCACACCCACCGTCTATTAGAGTGTACTCATGACACTGTCATTAAGAAAAGACATCAAAATGAAGTTGGAAAATTTATGGGTTTTTGGCGGGGCAAACACTTTTTTTTGATAATGAGTAGAGGGGTGAAAATTGTACGACGGAAGAAAGAATTTGAAATCCAAAAAATGGGGGAAAAATTGCACCTTTAAATAGCAGGAGCTGGAGCACCGGCACCATTTGTAACTTCAAAATATAATTTTATAGGGAAGAAAATAGGGAAGAAATGTATAGGGAAGAAATGTACTCAAAAATGTGTTCGAAACTCCAAAGTTTTTAGCTAAACAGGCTCACTATACGATTTTGGAACGGGTCCCAAAACTTCAAAAAACAGAAACTGGAAACCAAGAAACCTAAGTAAATATCAAGAGTTTGAACCCCTATGTTTACTTTATCCAACTGGACTGTGTGCTCGGTTTTTTTTGTACACTTTGCTTGTTTTGAAAAGTGAATTAGGGTAAAAGGAGCTGAGGGGGGTTTGTTACACTTTGGCAAAAAAATTGAAAGGGGAAGAAGACAAACGCTGGCAGGAAATGGCTGCTGGTTATTGATATATACCGAAAATTCAGTTGCTGAAATGAGTTACTGTAGAAACAAATTACTGTGGAAATGAATTACCGAAAAAAATAAATTACTGTAGAAATGAGTTACTGTAGAAATTAGTTACTGTAGAAATGAGTTACTGTAGAGAGGAGTTACTGTATAGATGAGTTATTGTACCCGAGTCGGTCCATATAAAAAATTCCAAAATTTTTGGAACACTACAGTACCCCTACCACATTGAACTCAAAAATTTCAAGTAGTTTTGGATACTGTAAACTGAGATTTGGCACTTCAGGCCCGAAAAAAATTAATTGATAGGGTTTCAAAACGCGGTGATGAACACTAGTGGTAGAGTTCCAAAAAACAATTTTGAGTCGAAACCTAGAAAGTCTATTTTTGAGATTTTCAAAGAACAATATCGGAAAATATGAAATCATACCGAACCACGTCACATTGTTGCGCACCCTCCCCTAATTGCCCATTTTCTGACTTTTCTGACATCAAAATGCACAAAAGTCAAATTTCAGAAAATCACTGATTTTTCCAGAATTTCAAAAACAATAGATCTCACCTTTTTCCAAGTGCAGATACAAAAACCATGCAAATTTTCAAAAGACAAATAACTCACATTGATGACGACCATAGTTACAAAATCCGCGTTGTCAGAGCACAGGAAGAAGACAGAAGAATCTGGAAATAGAATGAAAAAGTGCACTAGGATCAAAGGGTAGAAAGGTGATGATCGCTAGTTTGCAGAAGGCAAAAGGGTACTTGGCAGCAGATCACAATAATCGGCACCGGAAGGACAAACGGAAGCGCATTAGGAAAGGAGGACCCCGTTAGTAGAATCCAAAGATTGAAGAGATGCACATGCATACACATACACATTTAATTAATCAGCTGATAGAGAGTTTCAAAATTTGCTCGTGGCGGGAAACGGGAAGAGCAAAGTGTGTCATTTCCTGTTGCTAATAGAGATATCTGGGGATTGGAAATAGTGGAAAAAGTGTAGCATGTTTGGTTTTATTTAGAAGAGATGTGTCATGAAAATGGAGTGCTTTTCTGAGGAAACTGGAAAAAATTTGAGTTGAGAACTAAAAATAATGGGCTCTGAGATATTTCGCAACCAGTCGTTTCGCAACCACGACATTTCGCAACCAGTCGTTTCGCAACTACGACATTTTGCAACCAGTCGTTTCGCAACTACGACATTTCGTAACTACGATATTTCGCAACCAGTCGTTTTGCAACTACGACATTTCGCAACTACGACATTTCGCAGCCAGTCGTTTCGCAACAACGACAATCCGCAACCACGAAATCCAGGATTTTTGTAGAAAGTTCACGTTAGAATCACAATTTTCCAAATGTGGGCTATAACCTGAAGTAGTTCACAATACCTTCAATCCGATACAGCTTCAATGAACGTAAAATGGACTAGTTTTGCGGAACGACTGGTTGCGAAACGTCCAGTTTCCTAAATGTCTGGGTTGCGAATCGTCGCGGTTGCGAAATCGACGTAAATTGCAAAAAAATCGAAAAAGTGTTAAATGTATCTTTGGTAAAACAGTCGTAAATTTGAGAAGGTATCCACCAGAAACAGGCGAATAAATCAAATTTTCATCCAAAAATGGAGTTTGAAAAAATATGCCTGGACCGATTGGGCCGGGCCGGTAGAAATTTTTTCATGTTTGTTTTTTCAAAAAAGTATGGGCCTAAAAGAAGCCGAGAAACTCACTCACAATTTTTCAAAAATTTCAGATTTTGACATTTGAAACTTTGTTGAAACTCATTTCCCGACTATGCTCCAAGAGAAATTTTTGATTTTCGTATAATTTTGAATCGGTACATGTCTAAATATCAAAAATTTGATAGCAAAGTTTACTACCGACTTTTAATAAAAATATTAACAACATAAAGTTCTGCAACCTATAGTTCAAAATTGCAAATTCTGAATATAACACATCCAAATGTGAAACCCTGGATTCTCATTTTCCTGCCACACCTGCCAGTTCTGCTCTTCTCTTCTCACATCCTGAATGGGCATCGTTAGCACTTCATGAAACCTGAAAAGAAGCCTAACAATCTTTGATTGTGTGGTGTAAAAATAGAATCGTTTTCTTATTACATTTTGCATCTGAACTTGTTAGAAATTTGAATTGCATTTCAAATTTTCATTTTTGACTTTGTGGGTTAAGCCATCGGTTACAGTATTCTTACTCTCTGCAAATATTTAAAAATGGAAAAAAAGTTATCAGTTGTTAATGTCGAAACTGCTCCTCCTACTCGTTTTGCTCCTCCAGACTTACTCATTTCCGGTGGGAGTTTGCAGAATTAAGTGTGCAATCTGATTCATTTATTGGGCAGTAAATAGAAGAAAATGTGATAAGAGAAATTACTGAAAATTTCAATTGGAATAGAATAAACTTTTGGGAACTAGCTTGCAAATAAAAGCTGTATTGGAAGGGTTGGTCGTTCTAATAATTTGGAAATATTCTTTAAATGGTTCTTCATTACTGTAGCCCTGGAAAAAGGATAACCTGTCGTCTCGGAATGCATCTAAATATGTACAACTCAGATTTAACCATTTTCAGATTTTGCATCTGCGAGATTTATGCCAGTTTTTTTTTTTAAATTCAAACTTTCAAACATATTCTGACAATTCCAAGTTTCAGGTTTTTTCAGATTGCAAATGCGGTTATTCCTAAAATGAAAAGTTGCCTATCTAATTGGTGTTGATCTTTCGACTTCAATACAGTATACCTTCTGCAAAATTTTATTACTGTGTTCATAAAAGTATCAACTGTTTTATGTTCTATCATCAGAGAGATTCTTGGTTTCTTGGTTGGTTTTGTGAACTTTTGATTGGTGAGATGACCGATTTCTGGAAAGGTTCTAGAAAATGAGAAATGGGTGGCAAGATCCAAAATATTTCAAATTTCAGGACGATTAGATCAAAATCACACATACATCATGATCAATTGGATTCCAGAGTCTCACACTTTTTCCAACTTTATCAACATTGACTTCACACGGCCTATTTAATATTCATAAGATGTTTCTAGCATAAAAGAAACCCAAGTCATTGTTCTTTATCAGAACACCAATCTTCAAATTTTTCCCGATTCTCCAACATTCGTCTTACCAATGGATCCCTAAAATCCCAAATATTCATGAGCCGTAACACTTCGGTTTGGATGGTCCTCTCTTCTCATTCAATTTTTGGCATTGTCGAAAATCACGGTAGACCACCACAAGGCCGCCGCCGACCTCGACCTTTTCTAAGAGAAAACGATTCGAACATAAATTTTCCTTGAAAATGATGAAACAGTGCGATGATTAGAATCTTTTTCCAGATAAATTCTGAAATTTTCAATAGAAAAATTGGTCATCTCAGAACATCGGAAAGATCATCATTTAGACTGAAGTCTATCCAGCTGTGCAAAATTCAGGGTTTCTATGATTTCTGGAACCGAAACTAAACTTTATTCATCTGATAAATATACATAACTGATAATGAAGAAATGTTCATCAAAGTTTTTCCTCACGGCCGACCGCGTCCTACCGTTTGACATCCTTGGTTCCCAACCGTTATAGCTTTCCTATTCTCCGTATGGAAACTGGTATCCATACTTGTCCATTTTCCCGATTGCCGACATCTTCCCATTCTTGGTATGGGAACACTTTGCTGTTTCCCATGAGACAAATTTTCATGAATAGGGGCCCACAGTCGTCATTTGTCACATTCCCATTCAATTTTCCAACCCTCCTCTCCCGCTAAATCCCTTGGATCCCAAATCGTTACGAACCATACCTTCTCAGTTAGAATGAGTCCTTCTTTTCTTAATGTTTTTTTTAGAATTAGATCATACAGTTTATTACCATGGATCAATTAGGTTTTCAAAAAAAGCAGAAGTTTTTGTAAAATCAAACATCTCAAAAACCCCAATTTTTAGTGTTTTTCCTGAACAAGTCTTATCTCATTCTGGAAGAAAATTTGACAAAACTCTCTATAGCCCATTTAGGCGTCGAACTCATCAGAATCCTTCTTTTAACATCGGAATTCGTGAATGATCCTGTTACACTGACATTGATTGATCCAGTCTTCAGTTCTAGATGTTTCTATCTGATCACAGATCATTGCTTTCTTGAACTCTGATATTAGCTCCTCCCACTTTTCTACTACTTCCTACTTCTTTTCTATATTTATTACTCAATTTTATTACCTTACTCCCCCACTCAATACAGTATAAAAGCAGATCCTTGAGTCTGAATTTTCAACAAACAACTCTTCTTTCAAATTGCATTTTCAATCTTACAGTACCTCCTCGAACAGCGGACAAGCTCATCATGGGCATCCATCTTTGTGCTACCTTGCTCATGGTCGGCGCAACAACCATCGTGCTCGGCGATCTAATTCACGTCAATTTGGCGTTCTGGTGCACCAACGGGGGTGCTGCAATCGGAAGGACATGGTGCGGAGAGGTCAAAATCGCCGAGCACGATCCGTGAGCTGAGACATAAAATTAACAGAAAATAGAGACATTTTCAGATTTTCGTGGGACACGGTTGTTCGCTGGGAGAAATTCTGCGAAACCGGAAAAGTACATGTATTTAATTTTACATTGTACACTAAAGAAGACGAGAAGGTAAATACATAAAAAAGAGAAACTTTTCTAATGGTCAAGTTTCAGTTCTACGGGATCACATACCATCTGAAACACGAATGCGCATGGGGTGCGTTTAAGCAGTGTCTCCAGTCCGATCATCCAAAAAAACCTGTGGAAATTGGCAGTGGAGAGTGAGTTATTATGAGATGGTATTTATATGAAATATTCATTGCTTTCCAGGCTGTTAGTCTCATTCGAGGAGGAGCTCTACGGCGGCCTCTCTGGTAACTGCCCGTCCCTGCACTGACGGGTTACAGGATTATTCTTGAACTTATTACTCAATAAATTTTTCTGCATCCATCCATCCATTTTGTTCTTAGTATTTATGAAAACATGAGTATCATCAACTATAAACTCGAAGAACCCTAGTCTGAGTACGTCTATTACTTTTGAAATTTTTTAAAAGAAGTGTTTGAATGGAGAACTGAGACATTTGAGAGAGACAATTCCATTTCTCTGAGACAATTCCATTTCTCTGAGACTACCGACAATTCTATTTCTCTGAGAAATTTTCCAACTTCTGTGATTCGTATCAAAACCAAAATCCATTTTCATATACATATCAACAAAAATCAATCATCGCAACTAAAAAAGCAACTAATATTTTTTAATTGATCACTATAATATTCATATACTAGGAAAACTATGAACACGACCATAACCAAGGATAAAAGAGAGCAAATGATGCTGGACACCCAACGAGATTCTTTTTTCACTTCCAAAGTGACGTTATCCTGTTTTCGATCAGCGTAGAAACCGCAATCCACTGGTTTGTCATACCATCGAGTTGTTCGTACTGGCCGTCTATTGTGGTTTGACGGTGGCATTCGGCTTCTGGGATTACATTGTAGCTCATATTCTATGTGCATACTGTAGCTCTTTTTCTAGGATCATACTGTGTCTCTTATTTTAGGATCATACTGTAGCTCATATTCTATGTTCATACTGTAGCTCTTATTCCGGGATCATACTGTAGCTCTTATTCTGAGATCATACTGTAGCTTTGATTCTAGGATCATGTTGTAGCTCATATTCTATGGTCTTACTGTAGCTCAATTTCTAGGATCATACTGTAGCTCTTATTCTGGGAACATACTGTAGCTCATATTCTGGGGTCATACTGTAGCTTTCCTTTTAGGATTTTACTGTAGCTCTCATTTTAAGATTATGCTGTATACTGTACCTCTAAGTCTAATATCATACTGTAGCCCTGAGTCTATAATCATACTGTAGCTATCAGAAAAGTCAAATATTATGAGCAATACTGCAAGCCTTGAGTTGTAGGTTTTTGCACAGAGTTTTAGAAAAAATTTTCTGATTTTGAAAATTTCTTTTAGCCAAACAAAAATCTCGAAATTGAACATTTGTACTATAGTAAGTCTCGGAATTCAAGTTTTCTGACTTCAAAGGGGATCCTCACCTTTTTCCCGAAGAAAAGTGTCCACCAAGAATATCTTCAATAATAGAATTCAGGAGCAATAAGTAAAATTTCCAGAAAGTTTCGAGAATAAGTTTTGTTTGAGATTTGTATCCTAGACAGGGTATAATTAAAGAAAGTTTATTATTCGGGAGACATGAAAATTTATGTTCACCTTCGAAATTTGAATAATGAAAAGAGAAAATCTGAAGAGATGTAGACAAGCTACAATGGAAAAATTGTACGAGAAAGAAAAAGGAAGATAGGTTCAATGTGTCTAAGATCAGGAAAACAATTGAAAAAATGACGTTGGTTCCCCTGGTGTCCGCCTAGTAGAATGAGGTCTACAGTATGATTCTAGAAGGAGAGCTATAGTATGACCCTAGAATGTGATCTACAGTATGATCCCAGAAACAAGAGTTACAGTATGATCCTAGAATATAAGCTACAGTATGATCCTAGAAGAAGAGCTACAGTATGATATTATTATAAAATGAGAGCTACAGTATGACCCTATTATAACAGTTACAGTATGATCCCAGAATAAGAGCTACAGTATGACCCTAGAATGAGAACTACAGTCTGACCCTAGAATATGAGCTACAGTATGATCCTAGAATGGGAGCTACATGATGATTCTAGAATTAGAGATACAGTATGACGCTAGAATATGAGCAACAGTGTATATGATCCCAGAATAAACGCTACAGTGTGATTTTAAGACATGAGCTACAGTATGATTCTTGAATCAGAGCTACAGTATAATCCAAGAAGAAACACTACAGTATGATCCCAGAATAAGAGCTACAGTATGATCAAGAACTAAGAGATACAGTATGATCCCAGAATAAGAGCTACAGTATGGTCTCAGAATAAGAGATACTGTATGATTCTAAAATAACAGCTACAGTATGATCCGAGAAGAATAGCTACAGTATGATCTCAGAATAAGACCTACAGTATGACCCAAGAATAAGAGCTACAGTATGATCTTAGAAAGAGACCTACAGTATGATCCCAGAATATTAGCTACAGTATGATCTTATCAGCGATTTACCCTAAGGGGAAACGCGCTCCATCGCCAACTTGGCTGAAATTTAAATTTTCAGCTTTCCGGTCATTTTGAAAACAGCGAAACATGTTTTGGTGGGTGCGTGGACTCCTTGTGGACAACTCGAGTTGCAGTCGAATTGTCGACGAGGAGTCCACGCACCCACCCAAACATGTTTCGCTGTTTTCAAAACGGCGGGAAAGCTGAAAATCTAAATTTCAGCCATGTTGGCGATGGAGCGCGCGTCCCCTTGGGGTAAATCGCTAATAGAGTAAAAGCTACAGTATGATCATGAACTGAGGTCTACAGTATGATTCTAGAATGAGAGCTACAGTATGACCCGCAAATAAGAGCTACAGTATGATCATAAAATAAGAGCTACAGTATGGTCATAAAAATCTGTCCATTCTTTCTAACGAGACCGTACCCTTCTTCATCGCACTTTGAAACTTGTAAAAGTTTTTTGAAATCTTAAAGATCATAGAAATCACATTCCCCTTTTTTTACATCTGTAAACATAGTTCATTTTCAGATTTCGTAGACTCCAAATTTTGAACTTTGTCTTCTCCACTCGTAGCCATATGTGCGTAGAGTCTCACAGCTGGAATTCGTACAATTTTACTGAAAATATTATACTACCGTATAACGAAATATATTCGTTTCTGACTGCTGATCCTTTACTATACCACTGACAAACTACAAAACGATTTTTGTTTGAATTCCCTTTCTCGTGAGTTTGAAAATGTCATTGATACGTTATTTAGCAAAGCTCACAATAAATAGTATTCAAAGATTTGAAAATGAAGAATTCAAGTTTTTCGAAAGCTGAAGACTCTTTCTATGAGAAGCATCAGTTTATAGAAGAACGTCTGAATAAGTGTAAATCAGTTTTCTGGATTTGTTTTTCCTGGATGCTTTCTTATTTAATTATATCAAGAGCCACAATTCCAAATGACATTCTTCTTCTACTGGTCAATGTTCCCCCTCCCCTCCCTCCACCCTTCTCCGATGCATATCGTGCTGAATGTTCTGACACACTCTCCGTTGTTGCACAACTATCAGGTGGTCAATTTTTATAAAAATTTGTCAGTTCGATAGAAAATGATTTTAAAATTTTGACTGTTGTTTGAATTTTGAAAAAATTCTATTTTTGACGATTCTAATGACTTCAGTAGTCAGCTAGGCGAAAAACGATTTCTCCCTCTGTCGTGAAACTTTCGATGAAGTAATTTGAGTAGATGTGTGTTATATAAATAGAACATAAGTGAAAGATGTCATCTGTATCTCGAATTTTCGAAAAATGTATAGTTTGACCATTTTCGGAGTCCATCCAATGTCCCTGGCTGACATCGCTATGAGTCTCTTTATTCCATTCACATCATCTTTCCTCTGGTGAGAAGATGATAATAAAGAAAGGACATGAAAAAGAAGATACGATCAAAACTTAAAAACCCTGGACGAAACTTCTAAGAAACACATTATCTGAAAGCTATGAGAAACATAGTATGGAATTTTATGAAAGTTAGTCAAGACGGATTATTGGAAATAGGTACCGCCCGGAAAACGAATTTGTTCTCACCATGACCTTGACACGCGATGTTTTCATCCGATTGTTGAAATTATCAAAAAAATTTATGGTGATATGTGTTGCTGATATATCACCACTGACACCAAAATTCGATAATTTTTGCAGAGAACAAAAATGGGATGAAACTTTCAGCATGGTGAGGGTTCACTTAGCATCAATTAGTCAGCAAAATTACATTCTCTTTTTGAGATCACAATTCGAACATTTGCTCACAGTGTTGTTTTTTTAGAAACCAGAAATTTGGCTTCGAAAAGCGATGATTTTTTTTTCACAAGTTTGGTCGGTTGGTCGCAAGTTAGCTCTAAAATCCAAAAAATATGCAAGCACTTCCTGTTTTCATCACTAACAGTATTTCACAGAATGTGGCTACGGATATTTCTGTCATAAAATCTGAGTTAAAAACTGTCTCACCAACAACAAAACACTAAGACGGGTTGGGTAGCGAAGACATTTGCAAACCGAACCACGTACTGAATACTCAGTTGATGGGAGACATGTTCAGATTTCAATTACCTTGTTTGTTGCTATCATACACACTGAACCGGCATCCTTCATCAAAGCTCTCCTTATTTGTTTGGGTTTGAACCATTTTTCCATTTTCCATTTGACCACTGTTGTAAGATTCGAACCCTAAAAATTGAACTACTGGCGGAGAGTATCATAAACTCTTGAAAACTGAACTAACCGTCAACAAATATGTTAATGGCCTTTCGATTGCTCTCGGAGCTGCATTCGCTCCGGATCTTTGCTTATTTTGGTTTCATTGATTTGGATGCTCAAAATTAGAAGATGTTGGTTGGATTAGTGAGTTCTCCGGAAAAAGTTCTGAAATTGCAAAGATTGGAAATCCATCTGATGTCATCGTTTAACTCCTATGCCCATCCTCCCACCATTCTCTATTTTCAATGAAATCCTTAGTTTTTTTAGGCATCTATGTAAAAGAGTCTGGCCACGACCGCCACCGGTCAATGTCCATAATCATTATCATGCGGGGACCCTCCCCCTGACTATCCTATTTTTTAAACTTTTTCTAGGAGGATGTACTTGAGTTTGAAAAAACCGGTATTACCACTAGAATCCTAATAAAACACTCACCTTAACGACTACAAAAACATCTTGTCTTCCGAACCTCTGCAACAAGATCATCAATCCTTTGGAAAGTCCACACTGCAGAAATTCGAGGTAGTTGGAGTGTTGAAATGAAACGTGCTGGCGACAGTCGACTCTGCTGAAGCAAGGGATATGCAATCTGGAACAAAAACTACCTAAATTTTTTGTGAGAAATAGCATACTGAAAAATTTGGGAGCAATTAAAATAAATGCTCACCAAAAGGTCTTCCTGGTATGTTTTCTTGCTGCTGTTCTTTGTGCTTCTTTTCGTTCTTCTTATTAGTGTGTTTTCTGTACAAAATGTTTAACACAACATCCACTTTTCTCAAAAAAGCGCTTCTTCTTATTACGGTCTTATTGTTAACCGAATTCCCACTCAATCGCCATCGCCAGACATCGGTGGTGCAAACTGCGTGATGAGAAATCCATTCGAAAATTTAAATTTTCGTAGGGCTGAGGAATAGTGAAGACGATGAAACCTGAAACAACGGGATGTTAATGTTTAGGTATTTTTATACTATTATACTTTTCAGGTGGTGTCCAGAAAAGTCATTCTCCTCTACTATAAATTCCATAGTTTGTATTAAAAAAAACTCACTCTATTAGCCGTTGGCTGAAAGACAAGTACTGAGCCTGCTTTTTGGATGACGGTGGCTCATCGAAAATTGACAAAATGGACATTGAGAGGAACCGGATGATGTGGTGCCGAACTTGATCAATCTGAAATTTCGAGTTTTTTTGTTGAAAATCTGACGTTTTCTTGATTGAGAGGGGAAATAAGAGAGAATTTTAACAGAAATGAGCCGAAATTTCCCTCTTCCTTTGAAATTTTCGTGGACTTTCAAATTTTTCCTTCTCAATGGTTCCCTTTTCTCTTGATTTTCGAGTAGAGCCCTTCCACTTACAATCCTACCCCCACTTCTCTAAACTCTCTCGCCATTTTTCTCTCTAACCCCTTCTTGCCCGGGAAAAGTGTGACGTTGCAACCCGCAGCGTCTTCCACTATCTCCCTCTCGTCGCGTCTCTAGAGCGCGGCATTTGGGCCGGCGGTCGGTGCACACGCTACGTCTCTTCGTTCCCCGTTGTCTCTCTCTGTGCGCACACACTGCCGGAGAGACAGGACGGCCCCGCCGGGCGGAGGAGAAGAAGACTCCTTCTAGAAGAAGTCTCTGCGTCTCTTTACTTTCTGTACTATTTTCATGTCTTTGGCCGATCAATAAATAAAGACAATGGGGCGGCGAGAGAAGTGAGAGATAGGAAGAAAAAGGGTGCGACGGTGGGCAGGTGAACGAAAAGAAGAACGGAAAATGTTTGGCGAGGGACTTACTGAGGAAACGGAGAGGAAGGGGTGGAAATTTGAGTCTTTGGGAGTTCCTGGACCATTTCGAGCGGAAAAAAAGAGAAAATAATTCAGGCTTCATAATATGATGTCGAAATTAAGAGAATTTGATATTTTCCGATAATTTCATTTTCAAAATTAGGTGCTTATGATGATTTACAAACAGTTTCTATGCGATAGAGATTCTCGCAAAGCCATTGAGGGGTCAAAACTTAACTTATTTTGCTCGGACGATCAAAAATTTGTCGGAAAGCTGGGAACCACAGTAACAGCTGAACAAAACGTCTACATTTCGTAGAACTACTAACCAATTCCAGCTTCTGATAGCATTTCGCAACTCGCCATAGCGTCGAATTCATCCCAGAAACTTGTCGATTTCGATCATTCCGTTCCCGTCGAACAGAAGTAATAGAGTTGGGTTCCTGAGCAGCTAGCCGTGGGAACAGTGGTGACAAGTAGAGGAGAGCACTTCAAAATAACGAGCCGACTCCTGAAAACCAAATTTAGGGACTACATCGAGCTTGGGATTGGGATGAAAACTTACATTTGTAAAATTTTCTTCATTTACAACGTGAAATTTACATTTTCATCAAATTCCAGTTGTTAATCCCGGTCGTCATTGGACAACCACCACATCAAACCTGCTAGCCGATATTCGGAATTCTTGGAAAATCGAGCATTTCCTCTACTCTACCACCATCTGAAAACATCGATTTTTGCTGGGGAGGTTTCCGGTTGAAATTTGTTTTGCTCTAATAGTAAAATATGTAAACATTTGTGCTGATTCCGATGATCATAGTGAAAACGCTTCAAAATCGGTCTAAATTTTTTAAATTCCGCTGTGAAAATACCCTTTCTGGCACAATTGATCTCCGGAGCCGTGGTCTAACATCTCGAAGTATTTGGCTACCGCTTGTTCAGCTATTTTTAACAATTTTCGAGTGTTTTCAAGCGAAAACAGAACGGAAAACTGAATCATCAACGAAATGTCAGCATTCAGTTTGGTTTTCGCATTGAAAACTTGAAAACTGGTGAAAAGCAACGGAAAATGCGGTTTCCGAGAAATCTCAAGGGAAGTTAGGCCACGGCCGTCCCGGCTTATTGCCAAAGAGATCTTTTCAATGCGATTTTTCAAAATATCGAAGGGACTGGTGAGCATTCACCTTATGATATATGGAATGAGCATAATCTTTTACATATTTTGGAGCAAAAATACTTTTTGACTCTAATGCTCCTTTATGGAATTTGTTTAACGAAAACTTACTGTACATTTCTCTTCCGATTCTTTGACAGTAGAATTTCTTGGCTGACTTCGATAAGATTTCTCGCAGGGGATCTTCACTGTCAAGGCGGAATCCATCGTTCCAGTCATTATCCTTGCGGGTCCATGGTCGCAAACCGGGGTACAAGAGAGTGTTACTCTTTCTCTTTTATCTCTCAATGTTCCTTATCAATATCGACCGGTCAAATATGACTTTTGAGTAGTAGAACCGTTGACGATCTTCCCTTTCTGAAAGTTGTCGTCTTCAAAGTCCTGGAGAACCAAAAGCCAACCATCGAGTCTCGCCAAGGCACATCAAGATCTCTGAAACTTTGAGTTGATGCTTATTTGGAGGTTTTGTGTGTAAATAACTCACTGTCATTGCCGACACGAAGAAACGTGGAGTGACTGATTTTGAGATTAGCGTTTCTTGACTTCTTAGCAAGTTACTTGTGGATTGTGGGGCCAAAAAGTTGTCCAGTTGAAGACTGATCAACGTGCTTCCTCAGCAAGATTCCTTGAGAATCAGCGGACGATAGTAATTTGAAGTGATCGAGCATTACGCCAGGAGCACACATAGCAAAAGGAGATGTGTAGGAAGAAGAGAAATCAACCACGAAAAGAGGCAAAACCATTTCAGTTTCTGAAATGCTGATTTTGAGTTTTATCGAATTTGTGCTTTGAGAGAACTCACAGTCAATTTTCAGCTTTCCTATTTGGATTTAGCCGTAATCTCTTTGAAAATTGAGTCACTAGCTATCCAAAGGAGATTATGCCATTTCCGATAATTTGGTTTCTTATTCGAACTGCTTGGGAGGAATTGAGACTGTCCGCGGGGTTCCACTGTCGCTGAGCTCCTCTGCGAAGATCCCCGGCTGGAAATTCATACACAATGCTGGTTTGTGAGCTTCCAAAAAACACCGTGAAGAAGATGGCCACATCTGAAAGAAAACTTTCACTTTCATATCGTTTTTCTGTTTTCTTCTCGAAAATTAGAGAAAAATAGCAAAAAGCGGTGAAAATTGATTTCTACTATTTTGCTAATGGAAAATTATATTTTTTATATAACTTTTTTGACTTTCCACCATAGATTTAAATGTAAAAAAGAGAAGTTAAACGTAAAACAAGTCAAGATCAGTAGAAAAAAGTATTGAGTCCGCCTATTGTGCGTGGTGGCGTTTGCGGACTTGCGCACCGTACCTCAGCAAGAAATTGTTTTGTCGCGATGAATTTTAGAATAAACTATAGCGGAATATGAAGATGACGGGCGTAATATTAATATATTCAAAGCATAAACAAAAAAGTATTCAAATTTCAATCATTAGAGTCCAAATTATTCCCTCAGTTCACATTTTGCAAGACACGGTGGCTGGGTGGGAGGGGAAAAATATCGAAAATGAAAAAAGGCTAATAGCAAACAATGCGATGGGAAGGTCGATGAAAAAAATCACATTGCTATTTTCTCAAAATTTGATATAGCATCTGAGCATCATTTTCCATGAAGCGGTAACAACAAAAAGACTGATTGAACTGTCAATACGATCGAAATCTTACAGTAGACGGTTGTCACAAAAATCAAGTAATTTCAAGGAATATGTTGACCCTGGTATCATAGTAATGGACGGATAAATCTATGAAGATCAAAAATATTGATAACATTTATTAGAAAAGAACATGAAAAACAATGTACAATAAAAATTTAAAGAGGGAATGATGACAATGCCCAGAAGGAAGAAGAGGAGACTTCGCGGGCTTCACTGATTGATAACTTCCATTTTGAGAAGCCATGAATTTTCGTCAATTGGGAATCGTGGATTTTCGTCAACTTTTGCATCAATAGATACGATGAGAAGAGCGTCTTTCGACATCCGAAGCGTAGTTGATCTGAAATTTTTTTCTTCAGATTAGAAAGGGATGTCAGCTAATTACTTTACCTTTCAGATTTCTTCACCACTTCTGGCTTTGTTGCAATTGTCGTCAAACATTCTGAAGCTTTCTCTCTTCCGATGTCAAAAGAGTAGCTTGTTCCGTGTGCCTTCCCGGCCTTCAACCAGTTGTCAACTACATTCGAAATGTAGTTGGGATAGCGATGGCCATGGGTATGAACCTTGAGACATGGACAGCTGGTTAAAAAGTTAACAAATTCGCTTGCAAAGAAGAAAGGAACATCAACCGTAATCTGTTTTGCACTTTTCACTATTGAGTGATGAAAGTTTTTTCCTATCCGCTCACTATCCAAATTCAGGTTCAACGGGAAACTCGAAGGATCGATGAGCATGGTGAGCGAATCGACGTCGAAATTGTCAAAGGTGACGAACTCAACCATTCCCACATGAAGCTTTAGTGGTCTTGACAGAAAAACTCTCTCTGACGTCACACAGTCAATTTTCAGATGCTTCACATAAACATTTTCACCTTCCAACAATTCGCTGTTCATTCTTCCCATTGCCTCCTTCTCGGGAATTTCCAAACTGTAGGGCTTGTGGATGATGTTGTCGATCTTTTGTCCTTCTAGCATCATGCTCAGTCCGTTGTGACTAGCCACTGCATCAATATCCCGACGGGTGGGTTTCGAGACGTGATAGGCGGTGTTGTTGAGAACTGTGACGTCTTCATTGAAGAGGATTAAATTGAAATGAAGAGGAGTGTTTCTGTGAGCAGTGAGAAGAGCGGGGCAGGATTGAACCAATTCGATTCTGAAACGGTATTTTTAATTCAAGAACAAAATAAATCGACGGCTTGCCTTTTGTTGGGGTCCATTTTCATCAAAATAGTCTTCTGAGACTCATAGCTGAATGGTTTCACTTCCATTTTGTACTCTGAAATTATCTAAAAATAATGAAAAATAGAAGAAATTAGTTAGATTCGTAATGACTTCGTTATTATGATTTGAATTAGGCAAACTGTTTTTTGAAAATGGAAAATTTCAATCACATTATAGATTCGGATGTAAAAATGCGTGTGAGAGTGTTTGCGGACCAACCAAATGGAGGATATCGAGACGCAGACAAGAAGATATAGTGGACCCAAATTCTTGCATTCCCCTCATTCGCAACTGTCCCCCGGGAGAGGAGACCCCATTGCATTCTTTTGTTCTTAATGATGAAGTTTGGAACGAATTCAGAAATCGAGAGGAAGACCAAAGTGTAGCTACACTTTTTGCTGAAGATGACATTTTTGAGATGAGAGCAATGCATTTTTGCAGAAGACTGTTTTCTCGTTGAGAGTAACTAGTTGATGTTACTTTTTTCATAAACACAGAACAGAAGAGATGGTTGCAGAAATATTTATTAAATAAGAAATCCAAAAATTATCGTCCGTTACTTCAGTGGCTTACAGGGTCCAGCTTCTCCCACATGAAAGGTTTCCTGTTCGAAGGATACAGTTTGCCTGGAAAAATGTAGATACTGTAATACCAACTCATAATAACTCACTCGCTATCGGCTGGAACCTCTTTGTAGTTGTAGGGGTTGAGGCATTTCACGGAGGAATCCCAGGTGCAGTCATGTTGCAGCTGATAATTCACTTCGTAGTTCTGAAAATTAACAATTAGAGAAAGTTTTGCATTTTTGTTGTACTTACTGGGGTTCTGTCTCCGTTCGGATTGAATGTGAAGTTGAAGACTTTCACTTCTTCATGCTCGCAGAATTGGGCTGTGGTTAGCATGTCATGGGCGGAGACTCTGAAAATTTCACTATTTTTTGATAATTTCATATTTCAACTCACGGGTCATGTTCGTAGACGGTCAGGTTCCCGCACCACCACTTGCCGATTGAGGCACCCTCGGCGGTGCACGTGAAGACCATGTTCACGTGGAGGGGATCTCCGACCACAATGGTAGCGGCTCCGATGAGCAAGAAGGCTCCAAGAGGGAAGAATGTCATGATGACCTTGATTCGCTGAGGTTCGCTGTTTGAGGAGACTCTGTAAGATTGAAAATGTAATTGGAGAGAAGTGTTGTTGGTTGAAAATTCAGATTCAAGGAGCTGCTTTTATACTGTATTGAGTGGGGGAGTAAGGTAATAAAATTGAGTAATAAATTTAGAAAAGAAGAAAGAAGTAGCAGAAAAGTGGGCGGAGTTAATAAAAGAGTTCAAGAAACCAATGATCTCTGATCGGGTAGGGAAATGGAAAACTGAAGATTGGATTAATTAGGGTTACAGGATCACTGAAGGGCTCAGATGAACAAAAAGGGTTTTGTGGAGTTCGACGCTTGAATAGGTTATCGAAATTTTTGCCCAGATTTTTTCCAGAATGCGACAAGACTTGTTCAGAAAAAATCACTCGGCTTTTTTCCTTGAAAATTCGAATGATCCAGGGTTGTAAGTTCTATGATCTAGTCATCAAAAATACACTGAAAGTGAGGGATCCATTCTAATTGGGATGATACGGTTTGTGAAGATATGGGATTCAAAGGATCCATCGGGGAGGGGAAGAGATCCAAAAGGATCCGTTGGGAAGGGGAGGGTTGGAAAACTAAATGGAAATGTGACGAATGACGACTTTTGATTGCCTATTTATGTCAGTTTTTCTCATGGGAAACGATATAGTGTTCCCATATAAAGCATGGGAATACGTCGGCAGTTGAGAACATGGAAAAAAATGGATACCAGTTCCCATACTGAGAATGAGAAAGCCATAAAGTTTGGGAACCAGGGATGTCAAACAACAAACCGTGGGCGGCGGTGAGGAAAAATTTGTAGGAATATTTCTTCACAGTCAGTTTTGCAAAATTGGAGGACATTTAGTATAAAAATATTGTCATTTAGATTTTTTAAAGTTTGATTTTGGTCTAATTTTTTCTACTGAAAATTAGTATTCTTCTTGGAAAAATCATTCCATTGCTTCATTATTTTTGAGAAAAAAATTGGTTTTGGAATAATCCTCTGTGAGAAGAGGACGCGGCTTTCTGGTGGTCGGCCATGGTTTTGGACAGTTGTCAAAAAGTCATTGAGTAAAGAGGGTCCCATCCAAACTGAGGTGTTAAGGTACGTGAAGATTGGGAATTGGAGGGAACCATTGGGGAGATGAGGGCTGAAGAATCCGGGAAAATGTGAAAATTGAAGTTCTGATGAAGAAACACAATTTCTAGCTTCTTTTATACTAAGAACATCTTATGAATATTCAATAGGCCGTGTGAAGTCAACGTTGATAAATGGAAATCGTGTGAAGTTAAAGTTGGAAAAAGTTTGAGAATCTGGAATCCAATTCATCATGATGTATGTGTGATTTTGGTCCAATCATCCTGAAATTTTAAGGCTTTTTAGCTCTTGCCATCCTTTTCTTATTTTCTATAGGCTTTCCAGAAATCGGTTTATCCTAGAGTTCAAGAGTTCACAAAACCAACAAACAAATCAAGAATCACTCCGATCATAGAACATAAAATAGTTATTGAGGAGTAATAAACTCCTTTTCTGGAAATCTGAAAACCAAAGGAAGTGATACTTTTATGAACACAGTAATAAAATTTTGCAGAAGGCATACTGTATTGAAGTCGAAAGATCAGTACCAAGGGGAAAGGATACACGCAACATCATAAATTTTCTCATTTTTGGCAATTTGAAAAGGAAATCCTGAAAATTGGATACTGTACATCTGGTTTGAAATGTGTCGAAGTTATAGAAGTTTCCTGGAAATCGAAAGATCATCACCAATGGAACTGAATTTTGGAGATGACTTCGAAATCTGAAAAAGGGAAAATCTGAGACCCTCGGAAACGGGAAACAGTTTGAATTGGAGAGGGAGCCTAGAATCCATTTTCCTCAGAATTTACATTTGCTATGGTGATCTGAAATCTTGAGACGAATTGGGTACCATATCAGATTGAGCAGAGTTATAGGTCCTTACAGTTTCAAGAGCTGGCTTGAATCAGCTCTCCTTAAAGGCTTCTAAAATCTGAAACTTTCGTTTTTTTGCTTACTGTCCCACCGATTGCTAGACAGATTGCTGGACACATTTGAATTTTGAAAAAATCTCGAAATTTTGTGAACTATCGTCTGAAATAACCAACATACAAAGCTTTTCGAACTGAAATCTGGAGATTCTGTTCGCATATTTTTCATTTCCGATATTTTTCTCGCCTCCCACAGTACCACTATGTCTTGCAGAATGTGTTCTGAGTGAAACATTTGAAGTTCGATAACTGATTGTTCACCACTATATATTTTTTGCTGAAAATTCTTGAATTTTGACTTCCTTTTTCATCTTATTT
The DNA here is from genome assembly GCA_963932045.1 of Caenorhabditis sinica. Classification (NCBI taxonomy): domain Eukaryota; kingdom Metazoa; phylum Nematoda; class Chromadorea; order Rhabditida; family Rhabditidae; genus Caenorhabditis; species Caenorhabditis sinica. Next base: position 29,844,335 of record OZ009938.1, read on the forward strand.
CGTGTTTGTTTCCCTGAAATTCTTTTCGAAAAACTATTTTTTGGCGAGGTACGGTGCGCAAGTCCGCAATGACACTCGCACACACTCACGGCAGGGCGCAGACGGACCCACGGACTCAATACTTTTTCTATAGATTTTGAGCTTTTTTCTTTCTTTTCCGGTTGGAATGCTTAGTTTTTCGTAATTTTGAAATGACCAAATTAGATAAAAACTGAATTTTCATTCTGAAATGTATAGATGCTCGTTTGTCTCATTGTTTGAGCCGACAAAAGGGCTTTCGATATTTTTCAATGAAAAACCTTATCTGACGGAAGAATAAATGCTTTTCTTATTTTCATATATGGTCTTCTTCTCCTGGTGGTGCCCTGCTGGATGTGCTGAATGCTTCTGGGCCATCAATATTCACATCTTCCTGCCTTGAAGGGCATCTAAGCAGAAAATCGTCGAAAACATCAAAAACTTCACTCATAGTTGTACGAAACTGTGGCAGATCTTGGAAATTATCGAACTCCTGCAATGTGGAAGTGAGTTGAACTTTCAAATTAAGACCAAAATTAGGCACAAGTTCAATATTCAGACTTCTTCTACTGCTTGTGAATGATGTGAGGAAAATGCAAGATGATTTGCTTATCATGAGCAATACGACTACCGATTCCTTTATGCAACAATGAGACAAACCTTCAAAAACGTCCGATTCCTCTAGGCGAAACGAAATAACGAGAATTCGTGTACCAACTCAGTCCAAATATCAGACATCCGCTCTCTATGTGGAAGAGATGTAGCATTTATGTGTCGCATTTGGCCAACCGATGGATTTCCATAAACTGAAACCGACCCGGTGAGTTTTTTGAAAGATGTAGTCATGAATCAGCATATAATTTTCAGTTTCGCCGTATACTTCTTGCTAAGCTCACGATTCTGTGTCCCCAAATGCGGCTGGAAGCTATGAGGACCGTCTCAAGCCGATTGGATTGGATTGATTTTCAAAGACAAAAATTATTGCTACTTAATTCACTGCCTTATTCGACCAATTGTTAGCGAAAGGCTTACAACTGGAAAGAGTGGATGAACGACGCAAATGGACAATACTTGCCAAGAAAGATGACCTACTCACCAAATACTGAGTCACAAAGATGACTTCGGACGTTCCGCTGAAAAAAATCTCCGTTATCATCATCGAAATTGATAAGAATGTGACATCTGTTATCAGTTTTCAATATCACTTCTCGTTTCAAGAGAACAATGGTGAGTTTTCATACACTAAATTTGTAAGAAATAGACGTCAAATCAAGTTTTTAGGGTTGAAGTTCTTGGTGTCTTCTTGGGGAACTGGAAGCTTGCTCAGAAGACTGCGAATTTGAAGTTCCACTAAGTCGTATTTCGACTCCTCACCGTGAAGTCAAGCTTTCGGAGTCTTAATACCAACCTATTGGATAGTGGAAGTCGACTGAGTGGTTGGATAAGGCAGTGATCCTATGTAAAACTCTCATGGTCACCATCAAATGGGAAAAGAAGAGCTAGCACTGCGTTTATCTCATTGAATGATACAAATTAGTGTGAGTTTTCTTTCAATTCGACCCAAAAAGTCATCGACAATAGTCTTCAGATATCGGAGTGATGTGGCTTTCTTCTGGCGATCTATCATCTTCACTTGATATGTTGACCCAAATCAGATTTGAAGCTCAATTCCCACAGGACACTATTTCTATTGACTACTCACTGGAATGAGCGATGTTTTCCGATTGCTGGACACCATTGCCACAATTGTGAGTTTTGGAATAATCTAAAATTTTATGCTCTAAACCTAACCCTCGCCTGAAATAGTCAACAAACAAGGTCTTTTGAACAGAAAATGGCGAAGCCTAAGATTCCATTTGCCTATTTTTCATTTTCGATTTTTTTTTCTCCTCCCTTAGTACCACTATGTCCTGCAGAATGTGTTCTGAGTGAATAATTTGAACTTCGATGACTGGTTGTTCAAATCTTCATATTTTTGCTCGAAATTCTCAAAATTTGACTCCATTTTTCTTCATATTCGATATCTGTTTCCCCAAAATTCTTTTCGAAAAACGGTTTTTTGGGCGGGATACGGTGCGCAAGTCCGCAATGACACTCTCACACACTCACGGCAGAATGCAGACGGACTCAATAATTTTTATAGATTTCGAACCTTGAACACGAATTTCGCTTTCTGTTTAGGTTGAAATGCTCAATTTTTGATAATTCTTGAATGACCAAATCAGATAATAGATGAATTTTCATTTTGAAATCCCTAGATTCTCGTTTTTTTCATTGTTTGAGCCGACAGAAGGGGTTCTCATATTTTCGATTCAAAAACCTTGTCTAACAGAAGAATATATGCATTTCTTATTTTCAGATGTGGTCTTGTTCTTCTGGAGGTGCCGTGCTGGATGTGCTTATGCTCACAACTTATCCATGTTCACCACTTTCCACCTTGAAGGACATCTAAGCAGAGCTGGAAAACGTTGAAAACATCAAAAACGGCCCACATAGTTGCAGGCAACTGTGACAGATCTGGGAAATTATCATATTTTTGTGATGTGAAAGTGAGTTGAATTCAAAAATTGTGACCGCAATTAAACAGAATTTTGATTTTCAGACTTCTATTGTTTGCGAATGATGTGAGGAGAATGCAAGATGGTTTGCGTATAATCTCACTAAAAACCAAGTCGCAACCATGTCCCTGGACCTTCTGCGGAAAAGCAATCACCGCTATCATCATCAAAAGTAACAAGAATGCGACATGGGTTATTATTTATGAATATCACTGCTCGTTTCAAGACAGCAACGGTGAGTTCTCAAATACTAAATTTGTTAGAACTAGACGTCAAATCAAGTTTTCAGGGCTCAGAAGTTCTTGGTGATACGTCTCAATCTGCACGGGTTGCAGGAATCTTGCTCAAACAGCACTAACGATGACGTCTCCCTGAATTGACCATTGTTTCTTCCCCATCAACTTTTCGGGCTTTCCCCAAAGAATAAGGAGAAAACTGTCGTCGTAGTCATTGCAATGACCAGTTGAATACCTGTCGAACACGACAGTCATAATGTAAGTATTCTTTTCAACCTTCAACACAGGATGCTCAGCTATATTGGTTTTCAGGAGTCAACCAGATACAAACTTGTGGTGTTCGTGGCATATCGTATTATCAACATTTACTCGCAACATCTGTGAAACTTGTTCAAAAGGATTTTGGTCGTTGTGAAGAGAAGCTGCCAGAAGAGATGGTGAACGCCACTGCCAGAGTCGTGAGTTTTGCCATCTTTACCGATAAAGCGCTAGATTGAAAGTTCACTATATATGGTAACTTTCAACCTAATAAACTCCAATATCTTTTCAAAAAACGACCTCTCACGATTTATCGTTTTCTCGATAACTTTGTAGATTCTGGAGTTGCTAGCTTCCATTCAGATTTTGAGTCGAAAAATGACTTTAAACGAGTAGAAAACTGTATTCAAAGCTTCTCAGAAGAAAAATGTACTTGATTTGATGTGAAACCATAAAGAAAAACGGTTAAATGGCCTCTCAATACTCAATTCTCCTCCAAATATATGTTGATAACCCTGAGGATCTGGCATTAGATTTTGTGCGAAATCATCGGATTTTCCCAATTTTGAGCCTTTCTTCAGTGAGCTATAGGCTATTCCAGTTTTGAATGCTCCAACTGTTTCCAGCACTCCCCAAAGCCCCATTCTTCCTCTTTACTTCTTACATTCCCACGGACGGTCCCTCTCCCAACATTTTTCGTTCTTCTTTCTAATTGCCTACAGGCGGCGCACCCTTTTCCTTTCCATCTCTTGCTTCTCTTGTAACCCCACACTGTCTTCATTTGTTGATCGGCCAAACGCAGCAGCGAGACAAAAAGAGGTGACGGATTGAAGAGACACAGAGACTTCTTCTAGAAGACTCCGTTGTACCTTAGTCGTCGATGCCGTCCTCTCTCTGACGGATGTGTGTGTCGTGTGCGCGTTGCGTATGCGTTGCGTGTGCGTTGTGTGTGCGCTCTGAGTGTGCCCACTGAGAAGCGATGAGAGATGGGGTCACAGCATGAGTGAGCGAAGAGAAGCAAAGAAAGACCCGAGTGTGCTCGCCTCTAGAGGCCTGGTGTGTGTGCGACGAAAGAAAAGAGAAAGAGATTTAGAGAAGTAAGAGAACTGAAAACCCAAAACGCGCCGCTCTAGAGACGGGTGAAGGAGGGAGGGAGAGATTTAGAGAAGCGCTAGGGGTTACTACGTCACACTCCTCCGGTGAGAGAATAAGGGTGAGAGAGGAAGATGGCGAAGAGAGTTTAGAGAAGTCGGGGTAAGATTGCAAGTGTAAGGGACTGTACTTGAAAAACATCGGACCCCTGACAAAGAAAAATTGAAACGCCCACGAAAAATTCAAGAGAAGAGGAAAATTTCGGTTTATAGTTTTTGATATTCACTATCTTTCTTGTGCAAATTCTCTCTTTAATTCAACTTTCAATCAAGAAAAGGTCAGATTTCGAAAACAATCTTGAAATTTCAGTTAGATCAACTTTGGCACCATTTCAGCCGATTCCTCCCAGTGTCCATTTCGTCAATTCTCAATGTGCCACGCCACCGTAATCCAACAAGAAGGCTCAGTACTTGTCTTCGAGCCAACGGTCAATAGAGTGAGTTTTAGATGTACAAACTGTGGAGGTTATAGTAGCTGAGAGTGACTTTTCTGGACACAGAAGAATAATATGTAGTATTATAAAAATACCTAAACATAAACATTACGTTGTTTCAGATTTCATCGTCTTCACTATTCGTCAGCCCTACGAAAGTTTCAATCCTTCGATAGTTTTGAATTTTCGAATGGATTTTTCTTCACGGAGTTGGAATCACCGACGTCTGGCAATGGTGATTGAGTGGGATTTCGGGCAACAATGAGTCCTTGATGGAAGAAGAAGGTTTTTTTGAAAAATGGATGTTGGGATTCCTGTTTTGTGGAGAAAACCAGGTTAGTTCAGTTTTCAAGAGTTGGTGGTACTCTCCGCCAGTGGTTCACTTTTTAGGGTTTGGATCTTACAACAGTGGTCAAACGGAAAACGGAAAGAGGGTTCAAACTCAAAGAAATAAGTAGAGCTCCGATGAAGGATGACTGTTCAAGGTGTATGAAACCAACGAAAAAGAAATTAGAAATCTGAAAAAGTCTCCCATCAACTGAGTATTCAGTGCGTGGTTTGGTTTGCACATTTATTTGCTACCCAACCCGTCTCAGTGCTTTGTTGTTGGTGAGACAGTTTTTAATTCAAATGTTACGAAACTGGCTGGCGAAGATGGACCGAAAAAGTATTCTGTGGCTTTTTTGTCTATCTGTCTTACTCTAAGACTTGTGTTCATGAGAGTTTTCATATTCTTATGTATTACTGTAATTGATGATATTCCAATAAATGATCTATTGTTGTTTTTTTCAGTATTTGACAGTCAGGAGACTGGAAAGAGCAAATTTTCCAGGTTTCTTGCAGAGATTACTTTTCAGATATTGAAGGGATTAGAGCGATCGTCTTCATTTTTTCTGCCCATGATTTATCATCTGCTCCACCTCAACGAATCTTCATGGAAACCAAGATAATTGCCCCTTTTCGATGACACAGAAACAAAGGGGTTGTCTTGGAAACGATTCTAACACATGTGATTTTCGAAAATATTCTTCGAGGAAAAAGAGAATGATCATTTTACAACTCTTTGTTAGTCAACAAAAAATCAGAAAGGTGTAGATTTAGAAAATTGTAGATGAAATGAAGCCGTAAGAAGTCGTGAGAAAATTTGAACCTATATCTGACTCTCAGTGGGAAAATCCTATTTTCACCTTCGTTTTTTTTTCGCTTATTAAGTGCACTCTGACATTTGGGTTTTCGAATTTAAACTTTTTCCAGTTCATTCTGAGAACTGTTTTTCTTTGAGCTTCCAGACAACTAAACTGTTCTCAATGTGCTACAGTGAACCTTGGCTTACCGGCTCCGCGACATTTTGAAACCGCGACATTTCGGGACCTGACAATTGTCGAAAATCAACAAAGCTTCAGTAAAATTCTCAACACGTTACAACGGTTTCGAAATGTCTGGTTTCGAAATTGCACGGTTTCAAAATGACTGGTTTCGAAATGTCGCGGTTTTGAATTCTCGCGGTTTCGAAATGTCTGGTTTCAAAATGCCGCGGTTTCGAAATGCCTGGTTTCGAAATGTCGCGGAGCCAACTTACCGTATTCCTTTCCTACCTCATGTTTTTCAGACAGTACTAAAATTGAAGAGATGAACGGTGATGGCCCACGACATCGTGCAACATCAGGCCACATGGCAGTAATCGTAGACTTCAACGATGCTTCAGCCCCAAGACCAACTATGGAGGAAGTCCATGAACCAGTCATCGATATCCAGCTCTTTGTTGTACTTGTGGTACTCTTTATGATGATCGTTGGGTTGTTCCTGTTGCTTTGACATTTCAATGCCAAATTGCATCTAGTTGAAACTTTCTCGCAGACGGCCCATTCGGCCCATTATTCCTTGGAGACATCAATGTAACTGCAGGCGCGTGGAGTTAGAGCTGAAAGAAAATTTGAAAACTAGCCTAAATCTTACAAGATACATACCTTTCTCTCTTAATGTTGTCTCATTTTTGATTCCTCGACTTTTGCTGTGTACTGTACGACATCTTTGCAGTCATTGTTGTCGTTGCTGATGCAAACTCCTGAAACTTTTCAGGAGAATAGATGTAAAAGTTTCGGTGATACACGGCATACAACTAACAAAGGAGATCCCACGAAGAGAACTCGCTTTCTAAACTCCGAAATTTAGAAAAAACTAACGACTCATTAATGAGAAGGAGATCCCACGAAGAGAACTCGCTTTCTAAACCTCGAAATTTAGAAAAAAACTAACGACCCATTAATGAGAAGGAGATCCCACGAAGAGAACTCGCTTTCTAAACCTCGAAATTTAGAAAAAACTAACGACTCATTAATGAGAAGGAGATCCCACGAAGAGAACTCGCTTTCTAAACTCCGAAATTTAGAAAAAACTAACGACTCATTAATGAGAAGGAGATCCCACGAAGAGAACTCGCTTTCTAAACCTCGAAATTTAGAAAAAAACTAACGACCCATTAATGAGAAGGAGATCCCACGAAGAGAACTCGCTTTCTAAACTCCGAAATTTAGAAAAAACTAACGACTCATTAATGAGAAGGAGATGAGAGAGAGACGACAAATGTGTTACTCTACGTAACACATTGTGACACAGAAGCGGGACAACGACAAATGTGGTACTCTAAGTAACACATTTTGACACAGAAGCGGGACAACGACAAATGTGGTACTCTAAGTAACACATCTTGACACAAAAGTGGGACAACGACAAATGTGTTACTCTACGTAACACATTGTGACACAGAAGCGGGACAACGACAAATGTGATACTCTAAGTAACACATTTTGACACAGAAGCGGGACAACGACAAATGTGATACTCTAAGTAACACATTTTGACACAGAAGCGGGACAACGACAAATGTGATACTCTAAGTAACACATTTTGACACAGAAGCGGGACAACGACAAATGTGATACTCTAAGTAACACATTTTGACACAGAAGCGGGACAACGACAAATGTGGTACTCTAAGTAACACATTTTGACACAGAAGCGGGACAACGACAAATGTGATACTCTAAGTAACACATTTTGACACAGAAGCGGGACAACGACAAATGTGTTACTCTACGTAACACATTTTGACACAGAAGCGGGACAACGACAGTTATGGACATAAGAGCATAAAACTAAGAAAAGAATAAACAGACCTAATGTTTTGCTCTTCTTGCTTTGCTTCTCGCTGGCCGCCCTCTGACTAACTGCTCCCACCATCATCCAATTCTTGCTGCCTGGTCCCTCTGTTTTGATCAACCACTTCCTGCAAATTAACATTGTGAGAAATGAATTTCTCAAATATTTCCGTACCTCTCGTGGATCCTTCGGTCCTCGCCAATCGTCTTGAGATCATTCGTGGAGAGGGTGGACGTTTCCTGGAAAACAAGAAATTCAGAGACTACGCCAAAGATGGTAGGAGGAAAAAACAAATAGTAGTTCAAAAGGCACTAAACAAAAGAACTAATAAGTTTTGAAGGAAAATGAGGAATCAGGAAAAGGAAGACTTTTTTGGATGTTATTGACCAACTACTGAAAGGAGTAGAGCCTACACTGTACCTGGTCGTAAAACAGAAATGTATTGATCTTTTTATTTAAGAAAATAATGACAAATAGGGGTTCCTAGAAGTAGGTGGCGGCAAGATCAAAGGTGGGCGGGGAAATGATGACAGATAAATAGGAACTAGATGTGCTAGGATTAAAGTAGGAGGTTCTATGAAAAAACCAATAATTTTCAAAAGGAATAGCCAAAATCGAGAGAACAAGGCGGAAAAAAACAACAAATGACGAGGACGTTCCCTTCTCGTCAATCATTAGATCTACTCTCTCGCACACATAGATACATTGGCCCTACGTGCCTTCATATTTGTCTCAGGGAAAAATGACTGTGTAGGGTTGTTTTTGGGGTCGACAACCTAGGAACCGAAAAAATTCTGAAGTCGGTATAAAAAAGTTGTTTTAAGGGGTTTTTAATACGGTGAACTCAATAGTTGGTATTATTGAAAATGTTACAAAGAGTTCGGTTTGTCAATTGTACGTTCATGTTTTCACCACCCGTCAGCTTGTTGAGAGACATTTAGCTAAAAAACCGGAAAAGCATTTTTGTTCTCCGGTGAGCATAACTCCACAGTTCAGAGCGCATCAATTTTCAAAAAGTACCCTACAAATGTGGTTATGACCACTTCATCCTATGACCTCATTTTGTGATTATCAATAGACTAGTAAGGTCAAATCACTCTATCATTTTACTCTAGTTGCAAATGATATAGTGTCTATGGTTATAATTGTGGGTGTCTACAGAATAGTCCAATCTCAAGAAGTAAGGAATCTTTATAATACAATTCAATACGGTGCATCGTTCGCTCAAAAGAATTTTCATTGGTTTTGAAGATTATTTAAATTTCCGAAAGCTCACAGAAGAAAAGAGGAGGGGGGGGGGGTTCAAAGCTGCTGGGGGTCAAAAGAGGTTACAATGATCAACCCTTAGAAAGGTACCGCAATACTTTAATAAAAGTACATAGAATGTAATAGGTTTATTGTTAGAAAAAAGAGGGAGGTAGCTGGCGGAAGTGCCTACGTCCGATCTTTCAAGAAGATAGGAAAGATCCAAGATAAGAGAAAACCGAAAAACTTGTCTTCACCTGCAATCGAAGAGGTGTATATGGTTGGCTGAAAGGGGCGTGGTATGGGAAGGATAAAAAGGGGGTTAACAAAGATACAAGAAATGATGACAAAAAGGACATGGGAAGCGGGGGCAATCCGGGTCAAAGTCTGAGCCAGTGGATTCCAATGACGAGTCGGGCGACGACCTGGAATCAAACCTTTTAGATTATCTCTGGAATTCATGGGAATCTGACTATCTGGGTTGGAAATAGAAACGGAGGAAAATATCAAATCTCGAAAAACACTAAAGGAAAGGATTACCGTATAATTATAGCCGGTACAGTTACTGGAACTAGAAGACTACAGTACTCAAAGTACACATTGGGTTTGAAGGAATACAGTACCAACATCCTTCACACCTCCCTCTTATTTTAGGACTGTCCCTGTTTTTCTAAATCAAAAATGAATAGTCACTTATGGTGATGTAAGGTAAGGGGAGAGGTGTAAGGGATATCGGTATCCCGGTAGCCACCGATGAGCTAGAATTCGTGCCCAAGAACTTACTGTGGGATCCTTTCTAGAACCCGCTGCCAGACCGTGGATTGTTTTGCGGCGTGGAGCAGGGAGCACTGCACTTTTGTCCTCGTGAGAGCCACATTTATTCTCTGGGGTGTCTTCGATGAAATCCGGATCCTTGTCTCCAATGGTTTTTTCCTTTTCCGCTCGGCTCGTCGGAAGGAACTTGTCTTCAAAATCAATACGACATTGATGTCGTGTTCCTGTTTTTGAAACGAGTCGATCTTGTCCTTTCATTTTTTAGAAAAGAGTGGTAGCAATCTCAGCTTCTTCTCTTTTTTGGTGATGGGTTTCCTGACCAGGCCTGTTTGGTAAAACAAAAGCCACAGTGGAGGGACTCGACGATCGAGGCGACGGTTCCGAAGATGACGTTCAGTTTATACACGTCCCTGAAGGCTTCGTGAAGGTGAATTGTTGGTTTTCTCTCCGTTCGGAGCTCCTTGATCAGACATGGCATGATCAACTTGTTCTCTGACAGTTGCTTATGCTTCCTGAGGTACTGGATAACGTTAGAGAGGAGGGTTCCTCTGCTGTTTTCGGTCGGCCCCGAAAACGAATTTCTGGAAGACTTTGATTCACAGGGTTGGCAAGTAGAGTGGAGTATTGTTTTCAGGATCCACCATTTTGAAGTTCCTGTCTGTGATGGTCTGATGTCTGTAATAAACGGTAGATTTAGGGATCCGAAAGTCTTTGTTTGTAATTTTGGTGTCGCCAAATTTGGGCAAAAATTACAATTTTCCGAAACAATTTTTCCAATTCTCAAATAATTGGGAAAGTTTTTCTAAAAATTGGGAAAGGTATCACATGTACTCAAAAAATTATCTTATGAGACACTTCAAATTCACTGAAGTACATCTAAATATCAGAAGATATGGACATATGTTCTGAAACTCTTCGTTTCTTGTCGTGTTTCTAATAAAAAATCAAACACTTTTCAAATTTTCAATTAGTATGAACTCACATTTAACAGGATATTCAGGAAATTTAGGAATAAATTACAGAAAATCATAGAATAAGTTGAGAGGCATCTAACACACACGACACCAAGAGGGAAACGAATGAATGCTTTCTTGGTTTTTCTATTTTTGAGACAGTAGGCATGATTCATAAAAATGTAACAATCTTTTTGCAATGATTTTTTTCTTGCTTTTCACACTGTGTGCAATCTGGAGCAAAAATAAATCTAAGGAATTTTTCGAGGGAGAAGATGCCGAGGAACGAGAAAAAACTGTTAGAAAAATTGTGATTCTGTGAAAAGCTAATGAATTTAGATTAAAAGAGAAAAGATTCGGTAAATGAGGTGCCAAAATCCAAGTTTCAGAATCTGAAATACAAGACGGAAGGTTACTGTAGTTGGTATGACTATCGCACTACGGTAGGAATCAGATCATGGTCTTACAGTAAGAATTACATTCATACGGCTAGAATAATAGTCCTACAGCGAAAATAACACTCCTACAGTAAGAACCACATTCCTACAGTATGAATCAAACTCCAACAATAAGAATCATACTGCTACAGTAAGAATTATAAACTGACAGTAAAAATCGTGCTCCTACAGTATGAATCACACTCTTACATTAAGTATCATTCTCCTACAGTAAGAATCATACTTCTACAGTATGAATCATAGTCCTACAGTATGAAAAATACTCATACAATGAGAATCTGACTCCTACAGTATAAATCACATTCCTGCAACATGGATAGCACTCCTACAGTAAGAATTCTTTGGTAGATTAGTGATAATTCAGTCCACTTGATTTTCCACTTTCACACCGATTTTCGACATTTTAGAATTTGGTTTCACTGTCTCAAAATGGCATGGGAAATGGGAATCTTTCTTCCGGATATCATAAAAAGCTAGATTCTGAAACTCTCTGGAAATTTTCTTTCTGTTGTTTTGTTTCTCTGATGTTCTCAGTATCATAGTCAATCATGAGTTCAATTTTTAATTTTGGACGAAGTCAGATGATTTATGATCATATCTTTTTGTTTCAAAAAGTCTGGTCTAGACCGAGTTTCTGGTCTAGACCAAGTTTGTCTGATGAAGATTTATTATGATTGAAAGCCTCCCAAGGACAAAAAAAAAGAAATTTGTTGTTGTCTAGAATTCTAGGTAGGAAGTTTCAGTGTGAGCATACTTTCATATCTTGGTTTTCCCAATCTGAAATCTGAGTTTCAGTACCGTCTTTGTAGGCTTCTCGAGATCTCTCGAGTTCATTTTTTTACAAGCTGATAATCTGGCTGCTGGACATCTCGCAACCAACCCTTTCGCAACAGAGACATTTCGCAACTCATGAAAATTTTTCAACTACAAAATTTTGCCTCAGGACCTACCGTCATCGCGAAAATCCGCAACTACGTCATTTCGAAACCACGAAATCCGAAATCCGATGTGAAACGTAAAATGGGAACGTTTATGAAGTTACGAAACAATTGGTTGCGAAATGCTTAGTTTCGAAATGTCTTGGTTGCGAATCGTCATAGTTTCAAAATGACTGGTTTCGAAATGTCCTGAAGCCTAACCAAATCCCGAAAGACTGTTCAACAAAGTTCACTCGTTCCAACTGCCAACGGAGAGCCCTTCCAATACGATTATGGACCGCTTCCCTATCTCATCACGATTTCAGCCGTCATGCTAATGGACCTGATTCTTATACAAGTATTTCTAATTCAAGAAATCCAGAATCAAAATGAGGAATTTTTCGGAAAAAATGCCATGGACAAGAGTATCCAGATTCAATATCTTCAGAATCTCGTCGACGTGCGTGGTCAACTTCAAGACTTTGAGAATGATCCAGCTTTATTTAGGTGATAATGATGGTTTATAATGTGAATATTGAATGGTTTTTGAGATGAAATGAATTGATTTGTTGATGAAACTTCAATAGTTTTTAATTAGAATGGAAACAGAAAACGAATTCTCGAAAGTTTTTGGTACTCTCAGAAGTAACAGAATATGAGGAAAATAATGATCATAGGAATTTCGACTTTGATTTTTGAGTACAATTGATGTGTGAAAAAAAAACGATATTCAGGATCATCTGGCAAAGTTTCAGAAAAATGTGTCAAAATTGGGATGTTGGAAATTTTTAGGCAATATGGGGATCAGACACGAATGGGAACGTAAAAGTTTAGGTGGTTAAAAGTGGAATGAGATCAGAAAAAACAGTGATATGAGGGAATATTAGAGGAGGGAGATGGAAAATGAGACATACATCAATATTGAGGATTGCATAGCAGAGGGTCAGAAAAAGGTGTTGAGTTGAAATTGGGACCACATTGGAGATGAGAAGCAAAGAATATGAAGTCATGGACGACGATACAGAATAATTGCCAAATGGACCTCAACGAAGAGAAATACTGCCAAGAAAATGAGCCTAAAAATTGTTTACTTCATGAATTTTCTAAACTTTCGAATGTCACTTACACTATATTTGCAGCAACAGGATGATTAGCTCGCAAGAGTGCGAATCCGAACTCCATTCTTTGAATAAACAATCTCCAGCGTAGGGGAAGAATGTTCATAAATAGGCGGATAAATACAGCCAAATTTATCACATTATCAATTGCCTCTCGGAAGTGATTGGGACGTCTAATCATCCCAGTAGTTTATTAGAATACAGTAATCATAGAGAATAAGATGTAAGCACAATTGGAAGAATGGGAGAGTTGAAGTTTATATACCCCTCTATACTCTTATAAGCTTGAATGACCTAGTGCGAGCTCATTAGTGCCAAATTTAGAGTCTGATGAGGATTAAAATCTAGATGCTGAGATTCATTAATTGGCCTAGGTTTCAAGAAGGAAATGGGAAACGCAGGTGTGTCTGTTGCACATGGGCAGAATGAAGGGGGCACGCCGACCGCCGACCGTCGAGTCCTACACAGAACGATGAAGAACACAATTGGTGTGATCATACCCCTAAAATAAGTGAACCATGTGGTTAGAATGAACTAGTTTCTGATAAACATACGCGACAAATGATAAAGATTTGAAAACTGCAATCCAAATATAACTAGGTTAAGAAAACCAGTTCCAAACTGGGTACAATCACTGAAAAATGCTTGAAATGACCCTCGAATGACAAATGACTCTGTTTACCTCACAAGAAGAATCTGGATCAACAGCTGCTGGTTGGTGGTCTTAGGTAACGTTCAAGAACATAGAATCCTGCTGTTGATACATAGTCATTGTGATTGCAAAAAAGACAGCCCAAACGAAGAACGTTGAGAATAGTGCTGCCGAGAAAATTAGCCTGAAACTGATTTTTCAAAAATGTTCTAAAGTTGTGAGTGGCTCTTCCTACACTGCATTTCCCACAATATCATGATCAACATGCCAGAGTAAGAATTCAAACCGAGCTCTCCGAATGAAAACTCTCCAGTGTAGAGGTAGATTGTTCTGTAATCAGTTCACTAGGAGAGAATGGTATGCATATGTGCCACTCAGACAATGGCTAACTATAAAAAATACAAACATACATAGAAGAGTGCTGGAAATCTTGCAATGTCATTCCTTGCCTCTTGAAGGAGGAAAGGTCGTCGTATCATTTTGGCAGTTTGTTAGAATACAGTAATCATAGAAAATTAGATGTGAGCAAAATTGGAAGGATGATAGAGCGGAAGTTTCTATACTCTCGTATACACCTATGCGTTTGAGAAACCTAATGCAGGTGCAGAAGTGCCAAATATAGAGCCTGTTGAGGATTAAAATCTGGAAGCTGAGATCCTCTAATTGGGCTATGTTTCGAATAGAAAATAAGGAGTGCAGGTACCACCCAGTCACTCCGCGCATTTGAGCATTTTCTAGGTGACTGTTCTGTTTTTGAAACATTTCATCAGTGACTGTCGACTTCGAACAAGTTATTTTACTTGTTTCTGAACTTACTATTTTGAACTCTGTCTACAATGAATATGATAAAACCTACCAAATGTTTTTTTTTGTTTTGTTGTTTTGGACCCCTCCTAGTTTCTCGATTAACCGGATTGATAAAATTCCTCAGTCAACTAAAACTCTAACTGCTAATTGGCTTGAGTCATAAAATAGATCCCGCCTTGATATTGCTCATGTGCAACAGATACACCTGCATCCTCTATTTTATTCTCGGAACCTAGGCCAATTAAAGGATCTCAGCGTCTAGATTTTAATCCTCAACAGGCTCTATATTTGGCACTTCTGAACCTGCATTAGGACTCTCAAACGCATTAGAGTATAGAAGAGTATAGAGACTTCAACTCTGCCATTCTTCCAATTGTGCTCACATCTTATTCTCTATGATTACTGTATTCTAACAAACTACTGGAATGATTAGACATCCGAATCTTTTCCGAGAAGCCAGGAATGACTTGGCAAATTTGGCTGTATTTATCCGTCTATTTCTGAACATTATACCCCTACGCTGGAGAATATTCATTCAAAGAGTTGAGTTTGGATTTGCACTCTTGCGAGCTAATCATCCTGTTGCTGCGAATATAGTGTAAGTTGCATTCGGAAGTTTAGAAAATTCTGAAAAAGCAATTTTAGGCAAACTTTCTTGGCAGCATTACTCCTCGTTGCTGTCCATTTGGCAATTGTTTTGTATCGTCGTCCTTGACATCATATTCTTTGCTTCTTGTCTTCAATGTTGTCCCAATTTAAACTCAACACCTTCTCCTGACCCTCTGCTATGCGATCCTCAATATTGATTTATTTCTCAATTCTCATTTCCCACCTCTAAAAATTCCCTTGAATCCCAATTTTTCTGGTCTCATTCCACTTTAAACTTCTCTCTTTCTTGTCTGCCCCCCCCCCCCCCCCATATTGCCTCAAAATTTTCAAAATCCCTATTTTAGTACTTCTTCTGAAACTCTGCCATGTCAACCTGAATTCCATTGAGGCTTCAAAGTTTTGGGTGGTGGTTTTTGGAAAGGTGCCAGAAAATGAAATCCTACAAATAATACAGAGGCCAGAGAAGAAACACAAGTTCAGTAGTTGATGAAACATCTGAAATTCCTGCAAATCAGAAAGAAAAATACAAAAATTGGAACATGAAAAATATTTTATTTCATTGAGAACTACAGAATACTGTACGATCACACATCAGGCTTCAGCTGAGGCACCACCACACGATCTACATGATCAGGAAGAGAATCGATGCGACGAGAAGGACGATGACGAGAAGAGCGACTCCACCAATCCTGAATTTGAACTTAGTTTTTTAATCCCTTTGTTCATCAAACTCACATCAAAAACTTGAAAACTCCGTACTTTATCTTCTCCTTTTTCGATGTCTTCTTCTGAGTCTTCTTGACTCCTTTCGATTTTCCTCCCTTGCTCTTCTTCTCCTTGGCTCCGACGCCCTTCTTCATATCCTTCTGGCCACCAACCTTCTTTTCCTTCTTCTCATGCCAACTAAAATCGCTACCCTGAGTCACATCTGTCTGCTCTTCCCATTGTGTGTCGTCCATAGCCAGGGAAGTTTCCTTCTTGGGTCCAGCTGGCTTGTTGGGGAGAGCTCTATAAGATTTTACTTGTTGATTTCAAATGATTTCTGCTGGAAACTCACTTTTCAACTGGCATAACGCTCGAAAATTATCCAAATCGGAGAAAAATTTTGGGAATACCGGGGGGAGGGGGCATTTTTGAAACGTTGCATTTGCTTCGTGGCATTTTTTTCTAGAAATAATTAAAATAGAAAAATAAAGGGGTTTCACGCTTTTAATCAGAAAAAATGAGAAAACCAAAAAAGTTTATGAGCTTGATGTGACATAAATAAAACTTCAAGTGGATTTTAACTTGGAATGATTCAGAAGACGTTAGGGCTCCAGATGACGTTGAAATAGAGAACCCACTGAATCTCACGATCTGTATCAATAAAGTGATCCTTGTCTTATATTGTTGGAATCCTTAGAATGTGAGGATGATCAAGCTTTGAGTTTACTCTAATTTGGAGTAATTCAGAAGACGTTAAGGTTTCAGATGACGTTGAGAAAGAAAATCCACTGAATCTCATCTTTATGAATAAAGTGACCCTTGTTTTATATTGTTGGAATCCTTATAATTTGCCGATGATCAAATTTAAGTTGATTTTAATTTAAAGTAATCCAGAAGACGTAAAGGTTCCAGATGATGTTGAAAAAGAGAATCCTCTGAATCTCACGATCCGTATCGATGAAGTAACCCTTGTCATACACCGTTGAAATCATTATAATGTGAAGATGGTAAAGCTTGGAGTTGATTTTATTTTGGAATGATTCAGAAGACGTTAGGGTTCCAGATGACGTTGAAAAAGAGATTCCACTGAATTCACCTTAATTTGGCTACAATTCTCAAACTTGCATGTTCACTGACTTTCTAGATGTTTTTTTACAGAGTGTTCATCCATTTTCATCTGTTCGGAAAATTTTTCTATTTTGCAAGAGTGAGATTGATAATGAACTTTCAACTATAGTGGCTAACGTTTTCTTATCCTCTAGAGAAAAGTAGGACAATTTTCTCTATCAATTTTGGAAATGTTACATACTATAACGATTTTCCAATAGATTTTTCCAATATAATTTCTTGATTTTTTTCTGGATACTTCTTCTTTCTAATATCTTGAAAAACTCAGCTCCAATTGACCCTGTTCCCCCCCCCCCTCTACTGGTTAAGGAAATGTCTCCCATCCCATCTCCACCCTGCTCTGACGAATGACGGGGGCAGTGTTCTAACCAACTCTCCGTCGTTGCGCAACTCTCAGAAGGTCAATTTTCATAAAAACGTGACAGGTCGATGAAAAATATTTTAAAGATTTCGACTGTTGTTTGCATTTTTCGAAAATTTCATTTTTGACGATTTTGATGGCTTTAGTAGTCAGCTAGGTGAGAAAACTCTTTCTCCCCCTGTCGTAAAACTCTCGATAAACTATTTTTAGTTCATTTGTGTTATGTGGATAGAGCAGTAGTGAAAGATGTCATTCGTTTTTTGAATTTTCAAAAAATGTATAGTTTGACCATTTTTGGAGTCCATTCAATGTCCCTGGCTGACATCGCTAGGCGTCTCTCTACCCCTACTCTACATTTTTCCTCTCGTGGAAAGAAGGAAGAGAGAAAATGATAATAAGGTAGGAATATGAAAAAGAAGAAGTGATCAAAACTAAAAAAAACCAGGAACAACACTTGTTAAAAACAAATCGGCGCATATCTGAAGACTATGAAAAACCTATACACCTGCACTTCCTATTTCCTAGTCGAAAACAATTTATCACTGATCTACCCAATGACATCTTACGGTAGAAATGTGATTCTTACTGTAGTAGAATGATTCTCACTGTATGTTTATGATTCTTATTGTAGGAGTGTGATTCATCGGTTTTTCTTCAAGTTCTAACTCTCTTTCTTGGCTTTTGGCTTCTCGAAAAACACCCCAGATTCAATTTTGCTCCAGACACAGTGTAAAGTGCAATAAGATAAATATCGCAAAAAAGATTGTTACACTTTCATGAATCATTCCTACTGTCTCAAGAAAAAGGGAAGAGCCAGGAACTCAAGAAACCATTCATTCTTTTCTTTGTTGGCGTCGTGTATTAGATTCCTCCAATTTTATCTATGATTTTCTGTAATTTTTTCTTTATTTTTCTGAATATCCAGTTAAAGGTGAGCTTATGCTAACTAAAAATTTGAAAAGCGACTTGAAAGTGTTATTAGGAACACAAAAAAACGATTAGTTTTAGAAAATATGTTTATATTTTCTGAAAATTAGGTGAACTGACGGTATTCAGTTTTTGCCCAAAATTAACGTTTTTTTTTTCAAAAGTTCTTTTTTGGGCTGTTATGTCTAAAACTGAGCTTTTCTTTGATGGAGGAATCCGCTCAAAAATATTTGTTGTTTTAAGATACGTAAAAATGTGTGTAGATTAAAACATCATAATAAAAATTCTAAAGAATCGCTCTAAAATACCGAAAAACTGATTCGAAATTAGCGAAACATTCAGAAGTTGTATCCTGTGGCCGTGGCTGACTGCAGCTTCTGAGTGTTTTGTTCATTTTTGAGCCCTTTTCCGGATATTCAGAGCAATTTTGAGCATTTTCGTTATGATTTTTGGAGTCTACACTCATTTTTTTGTATTGTAAGATTGCACCAAGTATTGGTGTATTATAGTTAGGAAAAGATCAGTTAAGTTGACCATGAAGATTCATATTATATTCTTTGAGGACGGAGTGTCAGCTGAAAACCAAAGAAAGAGAATGACACACAGCGTTAGTCCGATCAATAAGATAATTGAAAAGCTGGCAGTGGTGATCTGGTGAGTTGTCTGATCTTTTAATTCTAGGTATCACATTGACACAATTTCAGGTATTGGTTGATTTTTATGGTAGTCTTCACCATTATGGATTTGATCACCACTATTTGAAAAGTCAAGAAGCACGAAAGAACGGGAACATTTGACTATCGAAGACGCTAACAAATAGACTGGAGGACTATTCAATCAATTATTTGAAAGAGGATGAGCAAATGATTTTGAATTTTATGGAGCCCCATTGTCCTTCCATGACCAAAATGGTGGCTGAGGTGTTTTGAGGTGAGTTCAAAGATTAGCATGGTGTTTATAAATTAGACGAAATTTCCAAATTTTATGACAGTGGAAAAGTTATGATATTGCGAAAAACCGAATTTGAATGTTTCCCATTGTGCTTTAAATTGAGTCTCCAAAATAAAAAAACAACTTTTTCATCTTTGTATTTCTTGATTTCAGGAGTCCGCCAACGCCGTAGATCACAAAATTATTGTAAACGAGACCGTCCAAACTTCTATTTTTATTGGTTCTACGAAGTTCGCACTGGACGTTTGCGAATATGGAAAATAAAATTTTCTCCGCTTGCTTTTTTCTCTTATTTTTCTGTCATGCAAATTCTTAAAAAACTTGAAATTTTTACTTTAATAAACTATGATTTACGGTCAACCTCATTTTTACTTTTTTACGATTTTTCTGGATACTTATTTTCTTAATTATATCAAAAACCACAATTCCAAATGACACTATTCTTCTACTGGTCAATGTCCCTCCTCCCCTCCCTCCACCCTGCTCCGACGCATGACGTGGGCAATGTTCTGACACACTCTCCGTCGTTTCGCAACTGTCAGGAGGTCAATTTTCATAAAAACTTGACAGTTGGATAGAAAATGTTTTAAAGATCTCGTCTGTTATTTGAATTTTTCAAAAATTCCATTTTTGACAATTCTGATGGCTTCAGAAGTCAGTTATGTGAGAAAACTCTTTCTCCCTCTATTGTGAATTTCTCGATAAATAAATTTGAGTAGATGTGTGTTATATAAATAGAACAGTAGTTGAAGATGTCATTTGTAATTTGAATTTTCAAAAAATGTATTCTTTGACCGTTTTTGGAGTCCATCCAATGTCACTGGCTGACATCGCTAGGCGTCTCTCTATCTCTTCCCTGCGTCTCTCCTCTCGTGGGAGGGAGAGAGGGAAGATGATAATAGGATAGGAATATGAATAAGAAGATGTGATTAAAACTGAAAAAAATCTAGAGCGAAACTTCTCAAAAATAGATCAGCGCTTATCAGAAGACTATGAAAAACCTAGTATGGAGTTTTATGAAAAATAGTCAAAACGGATTAGTGGAAAAAGCCACTGCCGGAAAAACGGATTTGTTCTTATCATGGCACCTTGCCACGCAATGTTTTCATCCTAGTGTTGTGAGTTCATGGCGCTCTGTGTGTATGGCTGACATATCACCCCACTGACACCGAAATTTGATAATTTTCTAGAGAGCACAACAATAAGATGATTTTCGACATGTTTTTGAGATCACAATCGTAGTATTTGATTGCGATTTCATTTTTTACAAACCGGAATTTGGTTTTGGAAAACTACGTTTTTTTCTAAATGTTGCTAAAGAAACCGGAAATCAAAGAAAACATACCACATAGTTATTCAGACAACCGTTTTATTCGCTCTGAGTAGAACACAAATTAGGAATGATAAGGGGTGTGGGTGGGATAATCAAAGAAAAGAGATCAACAAAATTGTGGGCAAGTAACAAAAAAATTCATACAAAAAAAATTCATACAAAAACTTAAACCATGAATTCTTCGAATTTCGCGAACATGCTCTTAATGGAGCGTGCTGTGCCGATGCTGAAAAATTTCCATCGCTCGACGTCTGGCATGTTCCAGTGGAGGAATTCGGCGGCGGTGTCGCGATCACCTGAAATTCGAAAATTGATAATAAAGACCAGATTTCAAGAACTGAGCAAGTACTAAGGTTTTGTACGATACTTTTTGAAAAACTGAACTTACAGAAGAGAATCTTATACTTGCCACCGTGTCTGGAGATGAAGTCGAGGGTACAAATCTCCTTCGAAATGTCCCCAAGTCGGGCTGAATTGTAGTGAATGGTGACCGCGGCCTGAAACGGTAAACTATAGATTTTAGGACTGAAATGTTAGCACAGTAACTCACGAATTTCTTGTGATTTTCTTCGAATTCGTAGAAGTCATCCATGATGTTGGTGTGGACGCATTCGTTGTGGAAGGTCTCCGTTTTCCACTTTTTCGATGGGTCCCCTCCGCAGAGGAAGATCAAGCCATCGACCTTGTAGAACTGCGCCTCCAGCAGCAACTGCGCACGGTCAAACGAGCATGCGGGAATTGGAGTTTGACCGTCTCGGAGGTAGTTCAACACAAGCTCGAAGTGCTTTGGAGACCTGTCCACGAATATGGTGCCTGTTTCCTCGTCGAAATTGAACTGAAATGTATTGAAATAGTTGGAATTCGTCATCTTTTTGTTATGGTAGTCGAACATTGATGTGAAATTAGTTGTGGCTTTTGGGGATAGTTCTACAACACCTAATACGTGTCCCGTCCAATAATGTGTGCTGATTCAAAATTTTACTATGAGAGGGGAGGGAGGGGATCCAAAACTGGGGGAGAAAAGCCCGAAACTTAATCTGAAACCTTGAAAATCCGGTTTGAAAAACTGATTTTTGCCTGGAGCTGTCTTAGGCGGCTGTGGCCTAACTTCCGGGAGTTTTCTTTTCCAACGGCCTCGGAATCTTGTTTTCCAATTATTTTTGACCAGTTTTAGCACTAAACACTTAGGAAAACGGTTTGAAATAGCCGAGGAAAGAGTTGGGCCACTGCCCCGAGGTCAATTCTTGCAAAAATGGCATTTTTGAGTCGGATTTTCAAGCTTTTCAGCCATTTTTCGTCTCTTTCGTTAGGATATTTGGAATCAGCACACATTAAAGCAATCAAAATGTTTCGTCAAAATTCTCCTTTAAAATCACATACTGCTACATCCTTGAGAGTGACCAAATTATAAGCTGCAGCGGGTTCCCTGTCTGGAGAAGATGTGCAGGGATCATCTTCTTCATATTCGGAATCTGCCTGGAAAGAGAAAAAGGTTTCAAATTTTAGTCCAAATGAAAAACTCACGTCATATGCTTCCGCAGCAGAAACGATGGCGGCAGCAATACCTTTAGAGCAGTCCTGCCTTTTAGCTACTTGACAGCAGCGATACTTCTTGGTGCGGACTATGGGTGGATTGTCCTGGAAAGAACACAGGGTTTCAAACTTTAAATCAAATGAAAAAACTCACCCTCTCAAGAATCGCTTTGAACAAATTAGGGTACTTGGTCAGCGTCGAGCGGGTGGACTTGAATTTGGCTCCGCCAATGTGCAAAGTTATGTCATCTTTTGAGAACATGGCGTTTCTGTAATAATTTTCTGGATTTTTCTGATGAAAGTTAATGAGAGGAAAGTCGCAAAGAAGAAACGGATATAACGGATGGACAAGTAGCACAATTTTGAAAAAATTTGAGATTTCAGGCCACGATTATCGAGTTTATGCTCCTCCGCGGCCATGGCCGGTGTACTTTTTTTCTTGCTTTCATCCTAAAAACATTTAGTTTATATCCAAAACAGAAACAATCTTCTATTACTACCAAAATCCACTTATACCTTGGAAATTAAACTTCGAAACCAAAACTGATTGCGTAATTGGACAAACTGGGAGCGTTATTAGTGGTAAGAGGCCTCGAATTCGACAAATTATAATTGAAATATATAATACAAAACATTTGAATTCCCGCCGTGCCGCGGACTAGCTTTTCAACACGGTCGCGAAAGGGAAAAACAAAGAAAATGCTAGCGAAAAACAAGTATCGCAAAATATCGATCCGTTTTTTCTGCGAATCGTCGTCGCGGTGTTTGCGGTCTTTGCTTACCCCTCTCCCTCAAGGGGGCCCCTCGCCCTCAATAGTGTTTCTTATCTTTTCCTTGGTCAGAAAAACGTTTCTCTTCGCTTAAAATTCAAATGAAACTGAGAAAATTGGCTTGGAATATTTTGAAATGACTTTTTATATTTTAAACTCAAAAATTCATATGGTTAGGTTGATGGAGAGTAAAGAAAAATGGAAAAAATGATTCTATCTAACTTTTTATCGAATTTTCAAAGATAGTCTTTCTTTTTCTTCAAACTGTTCTCATATTTATATTTTTTCGATGTTTCTATGTCTAGTTTTTTTTTAATTGAAAATCACGATTTTTGCTTGTTTCAGGCTTTTCACATCGATAAATTTCCAATTCACAACAACGAGCAGACTATGGACATTGGGACAGGAATTCTGGTGGTCGTAATGCGAGAGATGTGTGAGGAGACGATTCTTTATGTGCAGGTAGGGAAATACTTCAAAAATCAAAAAAAAATTGACTCAAAATTAATGCAAATCAGGTTAAAAATCACTTGAAATGGGTTGAAATCGGTCGAAAATATCTAAAAATGAGCAAAATTAGCCTAAAAACCATTTTCGACCGGACACTCGTAGAACTTGACCTGAAATCATAAAAAGCAGTGTGGTTTGGCATAATTTTCATGAGTTTTTTGCTAAAACCGTCAGTTTTCGACCAAAATCGTGCTGTGAGTCACAAATTTTGGAGAAACCACGCCAGCTTTTGTCTCAAAGATCATTATTCTCACCCCCCTGATATCATGAAAACCGCCCAAAAATCAAGAGTTTCGAACCAAAATGACTCATATTCGGTTCTAAATTCCGTTGACATAGGCCGAAAATGAGTACTTTTCAGCCAAAATTCACAGAACAACCCAAAAATCATTATTTTGCGAGCAAAGATGCCTTAAAAATCACGATTTCTAACCAAAAAACCACAGAAAGTGGCTCAAAATGCTGCTAATAACCCCTCAAATTTTTCCAGAATCAAATGGATCAACTTCAAACATCTGGATGGCCCAATACCACGCACCCTCTGTCGTCGTTTTGATCAGCCATCGAAACATCAGAAGTCACAGAGCTCCATCAACATAATGCTCATTGATAAGCAGAGGCTGAAGAAAATTGAACGAAATTTTGGACAATATTATGTCTTCCTCATAAAAGAAGCAAAACATTGAGGCTCTTCGATAGCGAAAAGAGCAAGAAGTGCTGAAAATTTTTGAGTCTGACGCTAAATTGATGGTCGTAATGCGGAAGATGTGTGAGGAGAAGATGCAGAATGTGCAGGTAGGGAAATTGTTAAGAAATCATGAAAAATAACCTGAAATGGAAGCAAAATGTATCACATTCTTTCAAATGTATCACATTTGACTTCATGATATCCGGACAAACAGAAAGACTTCCTACGCTAAAATGGGCCGATATAAGTCTAAAATAGCGTTTTTCAGTTGAAAAATAGCAAATTTAGAAAAAATCAAAATTACACTAAATCGGCCGATCCAAAGGCGATTCAAAGCGATGATTCTGAAAACAGCGACGACGTCGGCAGCTGAAGCAGGAGGAGGAGTGATGACAGAGTTAGCCATCTCAATATGTGGAAGGTAAAAATTTTTTAAAAAATATCTGAAAAGCATAGAAATGACTTGAAAGTTACGAAAAATTGTTCAAAAATTAAAAATTTTGATTCACTTTGATTCGTTATGAAGTTGAACCGGAAAACTGTGAAATTTGACCTGAAATTATTAAAATAGGTGTAGTTTCGCATAATTTTCATCAGCTTTTGGCTTCAAACCGTCAATTTTTGACCAAAATCGTGCCTAGATCCACAGAAAAGATAGAGTTCTGACCATTGTTTCCGTTCTCTTCTGTTCCTTTCATTTCACATGCGAGAGACAATGGTCACACGGTGGATGTCCATATACTGTGAGGGGGGGGGGGGGGCGGAGCCTATCGCATGATATTTTTCCTACGGTGTTTTATCGAAGTGTTAGACACTGGAAATTGACTGATGACCCCCTGGAGCGCGGAAAGTAATCCCAAATTTATCGAAAAACAAACAAAATTCTGTTCTAGACTCTTCCTTTTGATACAAAAAACAAATTCCGTTGAATTCTGAGTAAGTCTCCCATCAACTGAGTATTCAGTATGTGGTTGGGTCTTCGCATGATATCCCTCCTATTGTGCGCAATGTAAGTGTTAGAGACTTGAGATCTACTGATGGCTCCTGGGATCAGAATCCAGCGCTTCCGTGGAATCTGGATAAAAATTAGTCGATGGACTTAAATTCTATCAAAAATCTATTTTAGTATTCTTAATTTTGGTACAACAACACATGCCGTTGAATGCTAAGTCAGTCTCCCATCAACTGAATGTTCAGTACGTGGTTGGGTTTGCCCAACTGTTTGTCCCTCCTCCTCTATCTCCTCTAAAACCGCTTGATTTTTCAGGTGAGCAACAAGATGAAACACATAGCCCCGACGGAGAAGAAGAGGAATAGCCCCCCCCCCCCCAGACAAATGAATGAAAAGACGATGATTCTGAAGACAGCGACGACGTCGGTAGTCGAAGCAAGCGGAGGAGAGATGGCAGAGTTGGCCATCCCAATGTCTTGATGGTAAATGTTTTTAAATAATCTGAAAATCATGAAAATGACCTGAAAGTTATGAAAAATTGCCCATAATTGGCTCAAAATCGTCAATTTTAGACTAAAATCGTGCTGAGAACCATAACTTTTGGAAAAAAAAACTCCCAAATTTTGCGTCGAAGATCATGATTCTCACCCTGGTATCATTGAAATCCGTCCAAAATTTTTAAATTTTGACCCCGAAAAACTCAAATATGGTTTGACAGACTCAGGCTTTGTTATACTCCAATTTCACATGCGAGTAGTAAAAATGGTCACACGGTGGATGTCCACAAACTGTGAGAAAGAAGGGGGGCGGAGCCTATCGCATGATGTCACTCCTATGGTGATCAACGTAAGTGTTAGACACTTGACATCGCATGACGACCCCCTGGAGCGCGGATAATAATCCCAGATTTTTCGAAAAACAAACAAAATTCTGTTCTAGATTCTTCCTTTTGATACAAAAAACAAATTCCGTTGAATTCTGAGTAAGTCTCCCATCAACTGAGTTTTCAGTACGTGGTTGGGTTTGCGGGACAATGTGCTACTCAACCCGTCTCAGTGCTTTGTGGTCAGTGAGACAGTAATTACCTTGGATTCCGCGTTTTTTGTTCCAAACCAAGTTCAGAGTATTTCTTAAGATCATCAAGCGCTATCAACAACCCAACATTTTTTGGCAATGGGATGAAGTGATATGGTAAATACAGTGCGTAACATAGGTATAAGGACCCAATTCAGATGAAATGGTTCACACAAAATTTCTTAACAGCATCAGGCGCTATCATTCACCCAAAGTTTTGTGGCAATCACAACAATGGGATAAAGTCATATGGTAAATACGAGATGTCTACACACTATGGGAGGGGAGGGGAGGGGTCCTCGCATGATATTGTGCGCAATGTAAGTGTTAGGGACTTGACATCGACTGATGGCTAATGGGTGTGGATCAGAATTCAGCGCTCTCGGGGAATCTGGATAGAAACTAGTCGAGGAACTTAAATTCTACAATTAGACAAATTCGAATGTTAAAAAACACTGTGAGAAACTGATATTACCAAATGGATAGTGATTGCGTCATGATGCGTAAGCCAAAAGTTAACTGATATCTTGTTACAGGATCGTCAACTGGCTCATTCTGGCACGGATCAAATTGGAGGATGTACTTGAGGTGATGAATGTAGTAATGGAGGGATACAGAAAGATGGAAAAAGTGTGCCGTGACAAAAAAAGTGACAAGAAAAAAGAAAATGATGGAAGAACCGGGATTATCGATGAGAATCGTGAGAAATCTGAAATGGGATGCTTCGGAAGCCTATTCTATCAGACAACATTCTATCTTGATATGAATGCAAATATGTACTTACTCATACATTTCGTTTGGTATATGCAGTCAATGCAGCAACGATGGATGTCCACAAACTGTGAAAGGAGGGGGGGGGGCGTATCGCATGATATCACTCCGACGGCGCTGTAAGTGTTAGACATTCAGTATCTCCTCAGAGCCCATTGAGCGTGGATCTGAATCGAAGCATCACCAAACAACTGCGAACTATTCAAAAACACTATTTTTGGTATAAAAAACACTTATCTGAGTGAGTCTCCCATCAACTGAGTATTCAGTACGTGGTTGGGTTTGCACACTCTTTCGCTACCCAACCCGTCTTAGTGCTTTGTTGTTGGTGAGACAGTTTCCAGCAGGGGGCACCGTTTGTAAGTCACTTTCAGTGGTGAAAACCATATCGTCATAAATTTCAGAGCTACTTTCAGGCCAACGGATCAAAGTTGAGCACCATTTCGAAAGAATCACCGCTTTTCGAAACCAAATTCCGGTTTGAAAAAGAAGGAAACTGTGAGCAATTACTTGGCTTGTGATCTCAAAAAAACATGCAGAAATTTGCATCCAATTGTTGTAATCTCCAAAAAATTATCGAATTTTGGTGTCAGTGGGGGAGCCACACTCACGGCGCCCGTCAACCGCACACACACACACACAAGGCGCCCTAACATTTTTTGATAATCACAACAATAAAATAATAATCACAACAACATCTGGAGCCCTCACGTCTTCTGAATCACTCCAACTTGAAATCAACTTAAAGCTCGATCATCGTCACATCATAAGGATTCCAATAATATAAAACAAGAATCACTTTATTGATACAGATCATGAGACTCAGTGTATTCTCTTTTTCAGCGACATCTGGAGCTCTCACGTCGTCTAAATCACTCCTACTTGAAATTAACTTAAAGCTTGATTATCGTCACATCATAAGGATTCCAACAATATGAGATAAGGGCTACTTTATCGATACGGATCGTGAGATTCAGTGGAGTTTTTTTTTCAACGCCATCTAGAGTACGTACGTCTTCTGAATCACTCCAAATCAAAATATACTCAAAGCTTTATCATCGTCACACCATAAGGATTTTAAAAATATAAAACAAGGATCACTTTATCGATACGGATCGTGAGATTCAGTGGAGTTTCTTTTTCAACGACATCTGGAGCCCTCACGTCTTCTGAATCACTCCAACTGAAAATCCACTTAACGCTTGATCATCGTCACATCATAAGGATTCCAAAAATATAAGACAAAGTTCACTTTATTGAAACAGATCGGGAGATTCAGTGGATTCTCTTTCTCAACGACATCTGGAGATCTCACGTCTTCTGAATCATACCAAATCAAAATCAACTCAAAGCTATATTTATGTCACATCAAGCTGACAACTTTTTTGGTCTTCTCAATTTTTTTCATCAAAAACGTGAAAACTCTTTATTTTATTATTTTATTTTCTAGAAAAAAATGCCACGAAGCAAATGCAACGTTTCAAAAAACCCCCCGCCCGCCGGCATTCCCGAAATTTTTCTCGGATTTGATTACTTTTCGAGCAAAATGCCAGTTGAAAAGTGAGTTTCCAGCAGAAATCAACTGAAATCAACAAGAAAAATCTTATAGGCAATTCTCCGAGACTCCAGCTGGACCCAAGAAGGAGATCTCCTTGCAGATGGATTCCACACAGTGGGAAGAGCAGACAGATGTGACTCAGCACAGCGATTATACATGGCATGAAAAGAAGGATCAGAAGGGTGATGGCAAAAAGTATACGAAGAAGGGAGTCGGAGCCAAGGAGAAGAAGAACAGAAGTGGAAAATCGAAAGGGGTCAAGAAGACTCAGATGAAGACATCGAAGAAGGAGAAGAAGAAGTACGGGGTTTTTGAGTATTTGATGTGAGTTTGATAAAGAAAGAGATTTAAAAAAACTAAAACTTATTTCAGGATCTTTGGAGTCGCTCTTCTCGTGGCTGGTCTTATCGTCGCTCTTCTTCTCTTCCTCATCTAGATCGTCGTGTGCCTCAGCTGAAGACTGATGAGTAATCGTACTGTATTTTGAATAGATCTCGTGACAGAAATAAATGATTTTATGAAGTTCCAATCTTTTTTGTTTCTAATTTTCAGGAGTTTCAGATATTTAGTAGCAACTGGACTTGTGTCTATTCTCTGACCTCTAGGGTTATAATGATATGAAGTTTCTTGAGTGGTCACTACTCCGAATCCCTCCAAATGTCACAATCACAATCACACAGGGAGCTACCCTTATGACCAGTCTGCATGACATCCTTCTACGGATTTGAAGTTGAAGAAGTGGAAATTTTGGAAAGTTTCTAAGTTCTATGGATTCTCATCTCTGCCTCTCAGCGTCTCTCACGCCAACACTATTTTTCATTCTTTCTCTCTGTACGTGGACAAAAGGGTCGGAGCGTGAAGAGCTCCTATCAGGTAGATCAATTACTGTGTGACAAAAATAGACCGGTAGGGGGAAAGGGGGAGGGGGGGGGGGGGGTGTCCAGTGTGTACACACAAAACAGACCCACTTTTTCAAATTCTTATATATTGATCTACCCAAAACTTTGTTGCCGCGAAAATGAGCCATTGATCGACAGGTGGGATCATTGACTCTCATTTTTCTCATTTCTCTCATTTCTCTCAATTCTTTTGGTTTCCAACGACTTTTTCTATTGATTCTTCAATCTGTGCAAAATTCCAATAATTGTAGTCCTTCTTTTTGGTCCCCCATTGTAGTTCTCATTATTTCTTTCACCTTTTGGATCTCCTTCTCATTATTGGTTAATTTTGTCGATCCTCGAATTATGATGATTTTTTCAGGGTACAGATCGCATCACTTGGCATTCTGCACCAGTGGACAGCGAACCAACGAAATGCGGATAAGGAAAGGTGAGCTTTTGGCTGACTAATGGTTAGCGGACATCTTGAAAGAGCCTAAACATTCTGGGGAAGGCCTAAATTTTTGATCAAAGGAATTCTCGGCCATTTACTATGTCTCTAGCCGTTTTTGAAATTACCAATTATCCAACTTTAACAATGTCTCATTTCAGAAGATCGAGACAAGAAGGGGTCGATGGAGCCAATCGGATGGTGGCGAAACCGACGAGAGGGAACGATGGTGTTGGAGAGTTGGAGAGTTGGAGGAGGAGTCTTTCGAGTGTGGGAGAAGCAAGCTCCCAGTAGGAGGAGGAGTCTGTGGAGTGTGGGAGAAGCAGGCTCCGAGATAGTGTTGCTGGTGTGTGGGCACCATTTGACTTGAGCGGGGTGTTGGGAGGCATCAATGTTCTGTGTTCTAGCAGTAAGACTGCAGAAAAAAATTGAATTGGTTTACCTAGGGATAGTGAACAGTAAGGACTAGAGAAACATAAACATCAGAAAGTAGCGAAAATAAAAAGAAAGTACAAAAACTAGAGAAAACACATAAAAAATCACATATTGCATTATTGAGTCACTCGGTGACTTGTCCTTAGGATATCCGGTCTCTTCGGAGACTGTTTGAGTGGCTCAGTATGCAATTTGTGATAATTATGTGTACTTTTTAGTTTTTGTACTTTCTTGTATGTATGGGAACTTATGGTGACTAGTAGCACATACTTGGAAGTACATGAATCAGAGGGAACACATGAAATATCACATATTGCATTATTGAGTCACTCGGTGACTTGTCCTTTGGATATCCGGTCTTTTCGGAGACTGTTTGAGTGGCTCAGTATGCAATTTGTGATAATTATGTGTACTTTTTAGTTTTTATACTTTCTTGTATGTATGGGAACTTATGGTGACTAGTAGCACATACTTGGAAGTACATGAATTAGAGGGAACACATATAATATCACATATTGCATTATTGAGTCACTCGGTGACTTGTCCTTTAGATATCCGGTCTTTTCGGAGACTGTTTGAGTGGCTCAGTAAGCAATTTGTGATAATTATATGTACTTTTTAGTTTTTATACTTTCTTGTATGTATGGGAACTTATGGTGACTAGTAGCACATACTTGGAAATACATAAATTAGAGGGAACACATAAAATATCACATATTGCATTATTGAGTCACTCGGTGACTTGTCCTTTGGATATCCGGTCTCTTCGGAGACTGTTTGAGTGGCTCAGTATGCAATTTGTGATAATTATGTGTACTTTTTAGTTTTTATACTTTCTTGTATGTGAGAAAACTTATAGTAGCACATAATAGAAAGTACATGAATTAGAGGGAACACATAAAATATCACATATTGCATTATTGAGTCACTCGGTGACTTGTCCTTTGGATATCCGGTCTCTTCGGAGACTGTTTGAGTGGCTCAGTATGCAATTTGTGATAATTATGTGTACTTTTTAGTTTTTATACTTTCTTGTATGTATGGGAACTTATGGTGACTAGTAGCACATACTTGGAAGTACATGAATTAGAGGGAACACATATAATATCACATATTGCATTATTGAGTCACTCGGTGACTTGTCCTTTAGATATCCGGTCTTTTCGGAGACTGTTTGAGTGGCTCAGTAAGCAATTTGTGATAATTATATGTACTTTTTAGTTTTTATACTTTCTTGTATGTATGGGAACTTATGGTGACTGGTAGCACATACTTGGAAATACATAAATTAGAGGGAACACATAAAATATCACATATTGCATTATTGAGTCACTCGGTGACTTGTCCTTTGGATATCCGGTCTCTTCGGAGACTGTTTGAGTGGCTCAGTATGCAATTTGTGATAATTATGTGTACTTTTTAGTTTTTATACTTTCTTGTATGTATGGGAACTTATGGTGACTAGTAGCACATACTTGGAAGTACATGAATTAGAGGGAACACATATAATATCACATATTGCATTATTGAGTCACTCGGTGACTTGTCCTTTAGATATCCGGTCTTTTCGGAGACTGTTTGAGTGGCTCAGTAAGCAATTTGTGATAATTATATGTACTTTTTAGTTTTTATACTTTCTTGTATGTATGGGAACTTATGGTGACTAGTAGCACATACTTGGAAATACATAAATTAGAGGGAACACATAAAATATCACATATTGCATTATTGAGTCACTCGGTGACTTGTCCTTTGGATATCCGGTCTCTTCGGAGACTGTTTGAGTGGCTCAGTATGCAATTTGTGATAATTATGTGTACTTTTTCGTTTTTATACTTTCTTGTATGTATGGGAACTTATGGTGACTAGTAGCACATACTTGGAAGTACATGAATTAGAGGGAACACATAAAATATCACATATTGCATTATTGAGTCACTCGGTGACTTGTCCTTAGGATATCCGGTCTTTTCGTAGACTGTTTGAGTGGCTCAGTATGCAATTTGTGATAATTATGTGTACTTTTTAGTTTTTATACTTTCTTGTATGTATGGGAACTTATGGTGACTAGTAGCACATACTTGGAAGTACATGAATTAGAGGGAACACATAAAATATCACATATTGCATTATTGAGTCACTTGGTGACTTGTCCTTAGGATATCCGGTCTTTTCGGAGACTGTTTGAGTGGCTCAGTATGCAATTTGTGATGATTATGTGTACTTTTTAGTTTTTATACTTTCTTGTATGTATGGGAACTTATGGTGACTAGTAGCACATACTTGGAAGTACATGAATTAGAGGGAACACATAAAATATCACATATTGCATTATTGAGTCACTCGGTGACTTGTCCTTAGGATATCCGGTCTTTTCGTAGACTGTTTGAGTGGCTCAGTATGCAATTTGTGATAATTATGTGTACTTTTTAGTTTTTATACTTTCTTGTATGTATGGGAACTTATGGTGACTAGTAGCACATACTTGGAAGTACATGAATTAGAGGGAACACATAAAATATCACATATTGCATTATTGAGTCACTTGGTGACTTGTCCTTAGGATATCCGGTCTTTTCGGAGACTGTTTGAGTGGCTCAGTATGCAATTTGTGATGATTATGTGTACTTTTTAGTTTTTATACTTTCTTGTATGTATGGGAACTTATGGTGACTAGTAGCACATACTTGGAAGTACATGAATTAGAGGGAACACATAAAATATCACATATTGCATTATTGAGTCACTTGGTGACTTGTCCTTAGGATATCCGGTCTTTTCGGAGACTGTTTGAGTGGCTCAGTATGCAATTTGTGATAATTATGTGTACTTTTTAGTTTTTATACTTTCTTGTATGTATGGGAACTTATGGTGACTAGTAGCACATACTTGGAAGTACATGAATTAGAGGGAACACATAAAATATCACATATTGCATTATTGAGTCACTTGGTGACTTGTCCTCTGGATATCCGGTCTCTTCGGAGACTGTTTGAGTGGCTCAGTATGCAATTTGTGATGATTATGTGTACTTTTTAGTTTTTATACTTTCTTGTATGTATGGGAACTTATGGTGACTAGTAGCACATACTTGGAAGTACATGAATTAGAGGGAACACATAAAATATCACATATTGCATTATTGAGTCACTCGGTGACTTGTCCTTAGGATATCCGGTCTTTTCGTAGACTGTTTGAGTGGCTCAGTATGCAATTTGTGATAATTATGTGTACTTTTTAGTTTTTATACTTTCTTGTATGTATGGGAACTTATGGTGACTAGTAGCACATACTTGGAAGTACATGAATTAGAGGGAACACATAAAATATCACATATTGCATTATTGAGTCACTTGGTGACTTGTCCTTAGGATATCCGGTCTTTTCGGAGACTGTTTGAGTGGCTCAGTATGCAACTTGTGATGATTATGTGTACTTTTTAGTTTTTATACTTTCTTGTATGTATGGGAACTTATGGTGACTAGTAGCACATACTTGGAAGTACATGAATTAGAGGGAACACATAAAATATCACATATTGCATTATTGAGTCACTTGGTGACTTGTCCTTAGGATATCCGGTCTTTTCGGAGACTGTTTGAGTGGCTCAGTATGCAATTTGTGATAATTATGTGTACTTTTTAGTTTTTATACTTTCTTGTATGTATGGGAACTTATGGTGACTAGTAGCACATACTTGGAAGTACATGAATTAGAGGGAACACATAAAATATCACATATTGCATTATTGAGTCACTTGGTGACTTGTCCTCTGGATATCCGGTCTCTTCGGAGACTGTTTGAGTGGCTCAGTATGCAATTTGTGATGATTATGTGTACTTTTTAGTTTTTATACTTTCTTGTATGTATGGGAACTTATGGTGACTAGTAGCACATACTTGGAAGTACATGAATTAGAGGGAACACATAAAATATCACATATTGCATTATTGAGTCACTCGGTGACTTGTCCTTTGGATATCCGGTCTTTTCGTAGACTGTTTGAGTGGCTCAGTATGCAATTTGTGATAATTATGTGTACTTTTTAGTTTTTATACTTTCTTGTATGTATGGGAACTTATGGTGACTAGTAGCACATACTTGGAAGTACATGAATTAGAGGGAACACATAAAATATCACATATTGCATTATTGAGTCACTCGGTGACTTGTCCTTTGGATATCCGGTCTCTTCGGAGACTGTTTGAGTGGCTCAGTATGCAATTTGTGATAATTATGTGTACTTTTTAGTTTTTATACTTTCTTGGGTAGCTCCCTATGTGTATTTGACATCTGGAGAAATTCGGAGGAGTGGCCACTCAAAAAATTTCATATCACTATAATTCTAGAGGTCAGAAAAGAAAAAAGTTCAGTAGGTACTAAAATATCTGAAACTCCTGAAAATCAAAAACAAAAAAGATTGGAACTTCAAAAAATTATTTATTTCATACACGAGATCAATTCAAAATACAGTACCATCTTACAACAGACTTCAGCTGAGACACACAACGATCTAGATGAGCAAGAGAAGAAGAGCGAAGAGAAGGACGATGACGATAACCAAGGCTCCACTGAAAAAAAACTTTAATTTTAAAAATCTCTCTGATGTTCAAACTCACATTACATAGATGAAAACTCCGCGTTTCTTCTTTTCCTTCTTTGAAGTTTTCTTCTGGATCTTCTCGACCCCTTTCGATTTTCCTCTTTTGTTCTTCTTCTTCTCGACTCCCACAACTTTCTTCGCATCCTTCTTGCCATCAACCTTCTTGTCATTCTTCTCGTTCCAAGTATAATCGCTGTGCTGAGTCTCATCTGTCCTCTCTTCCCATTGTGTGTCGTCCATTGGCAAGGAAGTCTCCTTCTTGGGACCAGTTGGAGTGTTGGAGAGAGCGCTATAAATGTTTACTTGTTGATTTCAGTTCATTTCTGCTGGAAACTCACTTTTCAATAGGCATTTGCTCGAAAAATGTCCAAATCGGAGAGAAACTTCGGGAATACCGTGGGAGGGGGCTTTTTTGAAACGTTGCATTTGCTTCGTGGCATTTTTTTCTAGAAAAAATTAAAATATAAAAATAAAAGGGTTTCACGCTTTTAATCAGAAAAATTGAGAAAACCAAGAAAAGCCTATGAGCTTGATGTGACATAAATCTAGCTTTGAGTTGAATTCAATTTGGAGAAAGATTCAGAAGACGTTAAGGCTCCAGATGACGTTGAAACAGAGAATCAACTGAATCTCACGATCCAAAATGATGAAGTGACCCTTGTCTTATATTGTTAGAATCCTTATGATGTGACGATGATCAAGCTTTGAATCGATTTTTTTATTAGAGTTTTTCAGAAGACGTGAGGGCTCCAGATGACGTTGAAACAGAGAATCAACTGAATCTCACGATCCAAAATGATGAAGTGATCCTTGTCTTTTATTGTTGGAATCCTCATGATGTGACGGTGATCAAGCCTTAAATTCATTTCAATTTGGAGCAATGCAGAAGACGTTAAAATACCAGATGACGTTGAAAAAGAGGATCCACTGATTCTCACGACACGCACTGATAAAACTTTTCGGTCTATCTCCGCTCCCAAGAAATGTGAAAGCTCTCATTGAGCTCGGTTTGGGTGAAATATTTTACTTGGGTTGATGCCAAAAAGTCAAATGCAGTAGAAAGATCTATCAGAAAAAACATCATGAAATGGGAGGTCAATCCAGCGGTTTTCCTGAAATATGGACACTTTTCCTCTTGCATATGTATCATTTGCAGGACCCTATTTTCTTGAACTTTTACTAAGAGTACTGCTCGACACTGGACTTAATGTGACATCCTATTTTTCTGGACACTTCCTTTCTCAATTGTACCAAAAACTACAATTCCAAGTGACCCTGCCCCCCCCCCCTCCTTTACTGGTTAATGAAATGCATCCCTCTCCCCTCCATCCACCCTGCCCCGATGCATGACGTGCGCAATGTTCTGACACACTCTCCGTCGTTGCGCAACTATCAGAAAGTCAATTTTTATGAAACTTGTCAGTCGGATAGAAAACGTTCTGAAGATCTCGACTGTTGTTTGAATTTTTCAAAAATTCTATTTTTGACGAGTCTGATGGCTTCAGAAGCCAGCTAGGTAAGAAAAATCATTCTCCTTCTATTGTGAAACTCACGATGAATTAATTTGAGTGGTTGTGTGTTATATCAATAGAGCAGAAGTGAAAGATGTCATTTGTTTTTTGAATTCTCAAAAAATATATTGTTTGACCATTTTCGGAGTCCATCCAAAGTCCCTGGTTCACATCGCTAGGCGTTTCTCTATCCCTTCTCTGCGTCTCTTCTCTTGTGAGAGAGGAAAAGAGAAAAGATTATAATAAGGTGAGAATATAAAAAAGAAGATGTGATCAAAACTAAAAAACCCAGGACAAAATTTCTCAGAAACCCATTATCTGAAAAATATAAGAAACCTAATATGGAGTTCTATGAAAAATATGGTATCAGAAATATGTATAAGTATAGGTATAGGTATAGGTATATATTAATATGTATCGGTATTAATAGTTACCAGAAATAGCGACCGTCCGAAAAACGAATTCATTCTCACCATGACACCTCGTTGTGCAATGTTTTTTATCATATTGTTATGATTACTAGATAATGTTAGGGAGCTGTGTGGCAGACATATCACCCCATTGGCTCCGAAATCCGATAATTTTTTGGAGAGAACAACAATGGGTTGACAATTTCAGCATATTTTTTGAGATCACAATTCTAGTGATCACTCACAGTCTCGTTTTTTCTTACAAACAGGAATTACGTTCTGAAAATCGATGATTTTTTGAAATATTGCTCAACTTCGGTCCGTTGGCCTGAGATTAGCTCTAAAATTCATGAAATATGCAAGATGTTTTGGCTTTCACCACTGAAAGTGATTTGCAAACTATGCCCTCGGCTGTTTTTGTCATTAAGTTTGAGTTAAATACTGTCTCTCCTACAACAAAGCACTGAGACGGGTTGGGTAGCAAAAAAAGTGTGCAAACCTAACCACGTACTGAATACTCAGTTGATGGGGGACTCACTCAGACATTTGTTTTTTATACCAAAAATAGTATTTTTGAATAGATCAAAGGAGTTATCAGGAAATACTAAATGTCTAACACTCACAGCATTGTAGGGGTGATATCATGCGAGATGGTCCATTTCAGACTTCTCACGATTCTCATCGATGATCCCGGTTCTTCGATCATTTAATTCTTCCTTATCACTTTTCTTCGCCACCGCACACTTTTTCCATCTTTCTGTATTCCTCCTTCATTCCATTCATCGCCTCAAGTACATCGTTTCATTTGATCCGTGCCAAAGTGAGCCCGTTGACAATCTTGTAACAAGATATCTGTTAACTTTTGGCTTCTGGCTTAGAGCTTACGGCTCATGACGTAATCACTTCCCATATTCGAAGTGACATCATGCGAGGACCCCCCTCCCTAGTGTGTAGATATCTTGTATTTACCATGACTTCATCCCATTGTTGCGATTGTCAAAATTTTTTTGGGTTGTTAGTAGCGCCTCATGCTCTCACAAACTACTTTAAATTTAGTTTGAAACAAGAAACGCGAAATACAAGGTAATTATTGTCTCACCAACAACGAAGCACTGAGACGGGTTGAGTAGCGAAAAGTTGGGCAAACGCAACCACGTACTGAATACTCAGCTGATAGGAGACTGACTCAGAATTCAACGGCATAAGTTTTCTGTACCAAAAGGAAGAATATTAGAATTGTTTGTTGTCTGTTTTTTCATGATACTGGGTTTAAGTCGAAAATTGACAAAATGGTTGATTTTCGACAAAAATTTATCGATTTCTGCTACAAATTAGAGGTTGTTAGGCCGAAATACAACACATTACGCCAATTTTTACAATGTTTGACCCGCAATTTGTGACTTTCAGACCATTTTCTACCAATTTCAGGTCAATTTTTGTGATTTTCTGGTCATTTTTTGAAGTTGTTACCTTCAACATACTGAGATGGCCAACTCTGTCATCTCTTCTTCTTCTGCTTCAACTGCCGACGTTGTCACTGCCTTTAAATTTTTCGTTTCTCTTTCAATTTGATCTCCGTTTCTGAGTTCTTCTTCTAATCGAGTAGTTCTTCTCACTCCTCATCAAGAAATTGTTGTAGAAGTGCTGATTGTCTCGGAGAAGGCTATTCCTCTTCTTCTCCGTCGGGGCTCCATGTTTCATTTTGTTGCTTACCTGAAAAATTATGGGATTTTGGGGGAAATACAGTGCTCCACAAAAAGATCGTTCCACCCTAAATTTTCACGATTTTTCACGTTTATCGCTTTCTAGGTCAACTTTCAGGTTAAGGTAGCATCATGAAAAATGTTCCTCTCCGAACAAGAAATAAGATCATGTATTTCATTTTTTGGTCACATGACCCAGTTTTCGAAAATTCGAAAAATTCCACCTTTTTTGGCTGTTTTGAGCTTTGGCGGTTCCACAAAAAGATCGTTCCACCCTCCAAAAATGACTGATTTAGGTCAATAACTCTGAACTTTTGGTCAGAACATGGATAGAAAGAACAGGCATCCTCGAAAACTTAGAAAAATGAGTAAAACATTTTATCAACTTTGACCTGCTGGCTGGCTGCCTTCCAGGTATCACTCAACATTGGTCTAGGCCATTGGAACTGAAAAAATGTGCGGAATCGACCAGATTTAGATTAGAAACAGTTTTTTCAGTGGTTTCACATCGTTTCTATGCCATTTCGAAGCCAAAACCCTTTTCATGCTTGATAAAAGACTGTTTGTGATAGCTGGTGTTGACTGTTCAGGTGGAAACGAGGGTATTTTACCCACTTCCCCACATCGTATACTCAAAATTCTTAGCAACTTGGTAGAGCACAATCAGATCTATCTGTATGTGCCAATTTCCGGGTCCTCTGACCTTTTCTAGTCCCCCTAGAGCTCAGAACTTCACCCCAAAAAACTGAACTGTGGCATGGAAACTTCCGTTTTCCTGATTCAGGGATCCAAACCACCCTTAATTTTGTTCGGAGTGACTTATTAAAATAATTCGATCTTGCATCATATTGCGAATCAGATTCGGGTCAAAAGACCGATCCTAGCACTTGCGACACCTCAGAACATTTTTCCATCTGTTACTCGTGTAGCTTTACAACGGTTTTTTAGCTCTAGAGAGCCTAGAAAAGGTCAGAGGACCCGGAAAGTGGCACATACAGATAGATCTGATTGTGCTCTACCAAGTTGCTAAGAATTTTGAGTATACGATGTGGGGAAGTGGGTAAAATACCCTCGTTTCCACCTGAACAGTCAACACCAGCTATCACAAACAATCTTTTATCAAGAATGAAAAGGGTTTTGGCTTCGAAATGGCATAGAAACGATGTGAAACCACTGAAAAAACTGTTTCTAATCTAAATCTGGTCGATTCCGCACATTTTTTCAGTTCCAATGGCCTAGACCAATGTTGAGTGATACCTGGAAGGCAGCCAGCCAGCAGGTCAAAGTTGATAAAATGTTTTACTCATTTTTCTAAGTTTTCGAGGATGCCTGTTCTTTCTATCCATGTTCTGACCAAAAGTTCAGAGTTATTGACCTAAATCAGTCATTTTTGGAGGGTGGAACGATCTTTTTGTGGAACCGCCAAAGCTCAAAACAGCCAAAAAAGGTGGAATTTTTCGAATTTTCGAAAACTGGGTCATGTGACCAAAAAATGAAATACATGATCTTATTTCTTGTTCGGAGAGGAACATTTTTCATGATGCTACCTTAACCTGAAAGTTGACCTAGAAAGCGATAAACGTGAAAAATCGTGAAAATTTAGGGTGGAACGATCTTTTTGTGGAGCACTGTAGAGGATTGTGGATTATTTTCAGGAGCCATCAGTCAAGTGTTATAACAATAGGAGTAATATCATGCGAGAACCCCTCCCGCTCCCCTCCCATAGTGTGTGGACATCTTGTATCTACCATATGACTTCATCCCATTGTTGTGATTGACAAAAAACATTGGGTGTTAGATAGTAGCAGTGATATCATGCTAGGGATGGCTAGCTCTGTCATCCCTCCTCCTCCTGCTTCTACTGCCAACGT
The DNA here is from genome assembly GCA_963932045.1 of Caenorhabditis sinica. Lineage (NCBI taxonomy): Eukaryota > Metazoa > Nematoda > Chromadorea > Rhabditida > Rhabditidae > Caenorhabditis > Caenorhabditis sinica. Next base: position 29,884,805 of record OZ009938.1, read on the forward strand.
CGTCGTTGCCTTTAGAATATTCTTTCTCATCATTTTTCTCATTCTGTCTGAATTCTACTTCTTATCGAAAAGCTCTTCTCTCTCCTCATCAAATCATTGTTGTAGAAATCCTCCTGCCGTTTCGCGTAGAAGACAATACCTCTTCTTTTCCGTCGAAGCTCTGCGTTTTCATTCATCTTGATGTTCACCTGAAAATATATGGAGTTATAGGGGAAATAGAAAGATGCGGATAGCTTTGAACATCGGCCAATTTAGTGCAATTTTGATGTTTCTCTAAATTCGATATTTTTCTAGTAAAAACTCTATTCTAGACCTTCATTGGCTCATCTTTCAAGATTTTCGATCAAATTCAGCTTATTTTAAGTAATTTCGGGTCTGTTTTCATTATTTTCAGTTTATGTCTCATAACTTTTTGAACCATTTCCCTACCTGCATATACTGCATCTTCTCCTCACGTATCTTTGACATTGCGACCATCAATTCAGCATCTGACTCAACAATTTCCAGAAGTTCTTGCTCTTTTTGTTGTTGAAAAGCCTCAATTTTTTGCTCCATTCACGACGAAACATGGAATTGTCCAAAATGTCGTCCATCTTCCTTCAGCCTCCGCCCATCAATGAGCATTATGTTGATGGGGGCTCCGTGACGTCTGATGTTTTGATGGCTAATGAAAAGGACGACGGAGGGGGTGTGGTATTGTGCCAGCCAGATGTTTGAAGATGCCTCATTTGATTCTGAAAAGATTCGAGGGGTGATTTGAAAAATTGAGGGTCTCTTTCTGTGGTTTTTGTTAAGAAAATGGGGTTTTCAAGGCACTTTTGCTCGCAAAATATTGATTTTAAGGCTATTCTGTAAACTTTTGCTGAAAAGTAGTCATTTACGGACTGTTAATCCAATTTGGAACCGAATTTGAGTTATTTTGGTTCAAAACTCTTGATTTTTTGTCCGGTTTTCATGATATTAGGGTGATAATAATGATCTTTGGGGGGAAAATCGGCGCATTTTCTCCAAAATTTGTGGTTCACAGCACGATCTTCGTAAAAGAAATAGACGAATTTTAGCCAAAAACTGCTGAAAATTGTGCCAAACCACACCGATTTTCATGATTTCAGGTTAAGATCCACAATTGTCCGGTCGCAATTCATAATGACTAAAAAATCTCTGGTTCAAAATGGGTTTTAGCTTAGTTTTGCACATTTTCAGATATTTTCGACCAATTTCAGCTCATTCTCAGTGATTTTTTCGTCTATTTGCATCAGTTTTGAGTCAATTTTTCTGATTTTCAAACGATTTCCTTACTTGCATATTGCTAATCTTCTATTCACACATTTCTTGCATTACGACCACCCGAGTTCCCTCCCAATGTTCATAGTCGTTGTCGGGAATCGTAGTCGAGAATTGAAAATTCATCAACGTGAAGAGCCTGAAACAAACTGAAAATGTTATTTTTCAATCGAAACTAAACGTAGACTTATCAGAAGAAAGATTCAAATTTGAGAAAATTTAAAGAAAAGAAAAGACTGTTTTCGAAAACCCGATAAAAAGTTTCGACAAAAATCATCATTTCAAAAATTTTGAAAAATCATTAAAAAATTTTGAAAACGTCATTTCAAAATTTTTAGAGCCAATTTTCCACAATTTTATAAGAATTTTAAGCAAAGAGAAACGTTTTTCTGAACAAGGAAAAGGTAAGAAAAGTGTTAGTGAGGGCGATGGGGGGCTCCTTGAGGGCGAGGGAAGGGGGTATGGTAAGCAAAGACCGCAAACACCGCCACGACAACTCGCAGAAAAAACGGATCGATATTTTGCGATAGTTGTTTTTCGCTAGCATTTCCTTTGTTTTCCCTTTCGCGACCGTATTGAAAAGCTAGTCCGCGGCATGGCGGGAATTCAAATGTCTTGTGTTATTTATTTCAATCATAATTTTTCGAATTTGAGGCCTTATGTCATTAGAAATGCTTTCAGTTTGTCCAATTACGCAATCCGTATTTGGTTTTGAAGCTTGATTTCTAAAATTTAGGTGTATGTTGGTGAAAAACGAACAATTTTTTTCTATTTTTGATATAAGCTGAATGTTTTTAAGATGAAAGGAAGGAAAAATTACACATCCGACGGCCGAGAAGCAAGAATTCGATAATCATGGCCTAAAATCTCAAATTTTCTCAAAATGGAGCCACTCATCCGTCTGTAATATTCGCTTCTTCTTCCCAATTTTTCTTTTCAATAACTCTCATTAAAAAATCCGAGAAAATTATTAGTTCTTTTGACGGGTTCCAGAGTTGAAGGGAAATGGGTGAGAGGATATGAAGATAGAAGACCCGCAGATACAGCTCGAAATCAGTTTATTGGTGATTTTGCATTTAGGACCGTTTTTCGTGAAACAAAAAAGAAAAAATTGACAAAAAATCACCTTTTTTACCTTCCCTGTGCTCGAAAAATGAGAAATTCCGTCAAAATTCAGCACATGCCGACGAAAAACAAAGATGAAGTTTTTCTCGGTATACAGTGTACACACTGAGATTTTTTCGGTAGTTGCAACAACGTGATGAGAACACACAACGTTTCAAAAATCGAATTAGATTAGAGGTATCTTGTCAGTTCCAAAAACACCTACATTACCGGACAAAAATGTATCATATTCAGGTGTTTTTATGGAAAACAGCCAATTTTGGAAGCCTGAAAAAGTTTAGAATAGTTTCTAATAGTCAAATTTGCTAGGTAGTCCATTGAACTACGATGACAGAAACCCAAAGTTGGTCTCTTCTCACTAAAATAGCCAAATAGGACATTTTTAGCCGATACCGTAATACAGAATTCTCTGAGAAATTTCTAGTTTCATTGCTGATAACCGTTTGCTATCTTAACTTTTTCAAAACCATCGAAGATAATCGACCAATCGAAATTTACAGAAACATGTACCCCAAAACTCTCATAATTTTGGACATTGGCGGAGCCAAATTCAAGTCCACCCGCTCGACGCTGACCAAATACCCTAATTTGTTCAAAACGATTCTTGAGAAGGTGAGTTTTTTATTTGAACTAAAATTTGAAACCCTGTTCTCGTTCCAGAACAATCCCCCCATCGTGCGCACTAAGAAGTATCGCTGCTGTCAAGTATTAAAAAGGCAGGACTGCTCTCAGGGTCTCGCTGCCGCCATCTGTAATGCTGCAAAAGCATATGACGTGAGTTTTTCATTTGGACTAAAATTTAAAACCTTTTTCTCTTTCCAGTCAGATTCCGAATATGAAGAAGACGATCCGTGCACATCTTCTCCAGACAGGGAACCCGCTGCAGCTTACAATTTGGTCACTCTCAAGGATGTACCAGTAAGTGACCTTAAAGGAGAATTTTGACAAAACATTTTGACTGTTTTAATGTGTTCTGATTCCAAATATCCCATCGAAAATGTCTAGAAATGGCTAGAATAGCTTGAAAATCCGATTTGGAAACCTTAGTTCGTCAGAATTGGCCTCGGGGCAGTGGCCTGACTTTTTCCTTGGCCATTTCAAATCGTTCTTACAAGTATTTTTTGACAAAATTGGTCTAAAATTGCCAAAACACAAGATTCCAAAGCTGTTGGAAAAGAAAACTCTCAGAAGTGAGGCCACGGCCGCCTAAGACAGCTCCTGGCAAAAAAAGACCTTTTCAAACCGGATTTTTAAGATTTTAGCTTGAGTTTTGCCCCCCCCCCCCCCCCAGTTCTGGCCCCCCGCGTCCTGCAGTTTTGCACTAGCCCCCCCCCCCTCTCTCCCCTCTCATAGTAATATTTTGAATGAGCACACATTTTTGGAAGGGGCACTCATTAAGTGTTGCTGAACTAGCGCCAAAAGTCACAGCTAATTTCACAATTAAAGTTTCACTACCATCGCAAAAAAATACGAATTCTAACAATTTCAAAACATTTCAGTACGATTTCGACGAGCAAACAGGCACCATATTCGTGGACCGGTCTCCAAAGCACTTCGAGCTTGTGCTGAACTACCTCCGAGACGGTGAAACTCCAATTCCCGAATGCTTGTTCGATCGTGAGCAGTTGCTGTTGGAGGCCCAATTCTACAAGGTCGACGGCTTGGTCTTCCTCTGCGGCGGGGACCCGTCGAAAAAATGGAAGACGGAGACCTTCCATAACGAATGCGTCCACACCAACATTATGGATGACTTCTACCAATTCGAGGCGGATCACGAGAAATTCGTGAGTTACTGTTCTAAAATTTCAGTCCTAAAATCTAGCTTATCGCTTCAGGCTGCGGTCACCATCCACTACGATGCAACCCGACTTGGAGACATTTCCAAGGAGATCTGTACCCTCAGATTCATTTCCAGACACGGTGGAAAATATAAGATTCTCTTTTGTAAGTTCAGTTTTTCAAAAAGTATTCTACAAAACCTTAGTACTTGCTCAATTCCTGATATGTGATATTTCTTACCAAATTTTCGAATTTCAGGTGATCGCGACACCAAAACCGAATTCCTCCACTGGAACATGCCAAACGTCGAGCGATGGAAATACTTCTGCATTGACACAGCACCCGACACCCAGACCATGTTCGAAAAATTCGAAGAATTTATGGTTTAAATTTTTGTATGTGTCTATTTTTGTTATTTATCCACAATTTCTTGATCTCTTTTCTTAAATTATCCCATTCCCTTGTGATCCTAATAGCCCCTTGAGTGTGAATCTGAATCAAAGCCTTACCAAAAATCAACGAACTAATAAAAAATATTATTTTTGGTTAAAAACACATTGTATTTGAAGTGAGTCTCTAATCAACTGAGTATTCAGTACGTGGTTGGGTTTGCTCAACACTTTGCTACCCAACCCGTCTCAGTGCTTTGTTGTTAGTGAGACAGTCATCAATTCAAATTTTGCGACAAATGGGAATACAGACACATTCTGCAAGACCATGAGTTCGACGAAAACAGAATCAGGGTATCTGATTATACACAGGTTTGATCTCCCAACGAAACACATATTCTGGAGCAGCTGAAGATTCTTAACTATACTATTTCAAGCTTCAGGAACTTGAAAATCATAGTCCCAAACCGTCCACTTTTCTCCTTCACTGACCACTTCATCTCAATTGTCACTCTTTCAGGTCACGTCAAACTAACAAAGATGCATTTTAACACAGTAAATTTTATTGGAATCATTCGTCCAAAAATAGAAACAGACAAAAATATGGAAATAAAATGCTAAATTACATCTGTAGGCTTCAATTACTTCAACAAACAATCGTGAAAGAATGGAACAGATTTAAAAGAATAAAAGAGACAATAAATAAAGATCTTAGAAGAATTGAGACGAATCTTGAAGACGTTGAAAAGTTTCAAGTGAGACGTGTCGGTTTTGATTGTGCCAATATCTGACGAGTTTTCTGAAAATTTTCAATTTAGATTTTTTATAGAAATGAGTTTTCTCTAACCTCCTTTGCGAGCAATGATATGGCGGAAGTCTGTGTTTTCATCGGCATTCTGGATATCGTCCTTGCAATTTGAGCACATGACATTTGCTCTCGGGCACAATTGATCGCCATTGATTTGCTCCAAGCATTTGGTGGAATGCTTTTTCAATCTCGAAGTTCTTCGCGTGGAGGTTCCGTATTTGACACAGTCATTCGATTTGTGAGTGTTGACTGTGACTTGGCCACTCTAAGACGAGTTTTCTGAAAATTTGTAATTCAGATTTTTTATGGAAATGAGTTTTCTCGAACCTCTTTCTCAGCTTTCTGATCTTCGGAAGGGCAAACGATTGGGTGATGGAAGTCTGTATTCTCATCGGCATGTTGATTATTGTCCTTGCACCCTATATCTTCTCTTCGGGACTGATGATCATCGTCGATATTCTCCAAAAACTTGATGAAAGCTTTTTCGATATTTCTTGACTGACTGATTATGTGTTGACATCGGTTTTTAGTGTCTTTCGAACTCCCACGGCTTCTTGTTGCTCCTTGTAAACTTTTTCCATGTTCAATATTGGACACAATCATTCGATTTGTGAGTGTTGACTGTGACTTGGCCACTCTATGACGAGTTTTCTGAAAATTTGCAATTTAGATTTTTTATAGAAATGAGTTTTCTCTAACCTTTTTTTCAGTTTTCTGATCTTCGGAGGGGCAAACGATTGGGTGATGGAAGTCGGTATTCTCATCGGCATTTTGAACATTGTCCTTGCAGTTTGAGCACCCCATAATTTCTCTTGGGCACAAATGATTCCCATCAATTTTTTCCAAGCACTTGATGGAATGCTTTTTCAATTTCTCAGCTGGGGATTGGGGAATCCGGCTCTCATTTGAAGGAACAGACGATTGGCACATTTTCCAGGCTTTAAGTTGCTCCTTGTATTTTTTCCATACTCGATATTTCGAGATGTAGCTGGATGATGAGAGGGAGGTTTCTGAAAATTTTTAATTCAGATTTTTTATAGAAATGAATTTTCTCTGACCTCCTTTGCGGCTTTTTAATCTTCGGGAGGACAAGCAATGGTATGGCGGAAGTCTGTGTTTTCATCGGCATTTTGGATATCGTCCTTGCAATTCGAGCACATGACATTTGCTCTTGGGCAGAAGTGATCCCCATCGATTTGCTCCAAGCATTTGGTGGAATGATTTTTCAATCTCGAAGTTCTTCGCGTGGAGGTTCCGTATTTGACACAGTCATTCGATTTGTGAGAGTTGACTGTGACTTGGCCACTCTATGACGAGTTTTCTGAAAACTTGTAATTTAGATTTCGCATAGAAATGAGTTATCTCTAACCTCTTTCTCAGTTTTCTGATCTTCGGAGGGGCAAACGATTGGGTGATGGAAGTCGGTATTCTCATCGGCATTTTGAACATCGTCCTTGCAGTTCGAGCACCCCATAATTTCTCTTGAGCACAAATGATTCCCATCAATTTCCTCCAAGCACTTGATGGAATGCTTTTTCAATTTCTCATCTTCCAAATTGACATTGGTTTTTGGTTTCTGCTGAGCTCCCACGGCTTCTTGTTGATCCTTGTGCTCTTTTTCCATGCTCGATATTCCGATGTGTGGCTGGCTGATGGGAGACATCTTTGACACAATCGTCTCTTTGAGCTCTATCTTGTCATCTGATGTGAAATTTGAGATTCCAAGAGCTCCGTTGTGATATGGAGCATTCTGAAAAATTGAATCTCTGTACTCTTTGCATCAGGAAGACCAAAAAAAATTGGAATATCAGAACGAGATACAAAAACAAATTATAAGCAGTTACTTCACTACTCCGAAAATCAAGATAATCGAAAGAAATACTTCATTTGAACTTTTTTAATTCTAAATTTCGATTTTTCTCAGTTTTGGAAAACTCAACACATTTTTATACTATCACTAAAAGACGTAATTTGAAATTTAGATCCGATTGAAAAAAAAGTTGACCAAAATCCGACGATTTTGAAGGAAAATAAGAGCAAAAAAGTGATTTCGGAAGTGACTGGCGGACCTCTTGCTCATGATAAAACCGTGGGAAACTGGACCGTGGGAAAATTCAGCCAGATTCCCACGGTCAGAGGAATGTCGCCAAATGGCCAATTTCAGTGGGGAAAAGCGGGTTTCTGGGGTTAAAATACACGGGGAATTCAAATTTTCTAATTTTGAGACCCCAAGATGACGTTGGGGATTCAGAAGACGTGACGTCTTCGGGAAATTTTTGAAAAATTTTGTTTTTTGAAGGGTCCTAGGGTGAAAATACACGGGGAATCTGAATATTATGATTTTGAGAACCGCAAATTTGAATTCCCGGTGTATTTTCACCCTGGGGCTCTTCAAAAAACGAAAATTGTGAAAACATTTTTGAAATAGCCACGTCTTCTGAATCCCCAACGTCATCTGAGGTTTTCAAAATTATAATTCTCCAATTCCCCGTGTATTTTCATCCTGGGGCTCCTCAAAAAACAAAAATTGTGAAAACATTTTGGAAGGAGTCACGTCTTCTGAATCCCCAACGTCATCTGAGGTTTTCAAAAATATAATTCTCTAATTCCCCGTGTATTTCTACCATAGGAATCTTCAAAAATCAAAAATTTTCAAAAATTATCAGAAGACGTCACGTCTTCTGAATCTCCAACGTCATCTGAGGTTTTCAAAAATATAATTTTCGAATTCCCCGTGTATTTCTACCCTAGGAATCTTCAAAAAACAAAAATTTTCAAAAATTATCAAAAGACGTCACGTCTTCTGAATCCCCAACGTCATCTGGGGGTCTCAAAAATGAAAAATTCGGATTCTCCGTGTATTTTTACTCCAAAAACCCACTTTTTCCCATTGAAATTGACCATTTGGCGACATTCCTCTGACCCTGGGAACCTGGCTTCATTTTCCCACGGTCCAGTTTCCCACGGTTTTATCATGAGCAAGAGGTCCGCCAGTCACTTCCGAAATCACTTTTTTGCTCGTATTTTCTTTCAAAATCGTCGGATTTTGGTAAACTTTTTTTTCAATCAGGTCTAAATTTTAAATTACGTCTTTTAGTAATAAAATAGAAATGTGTTGAGCTTTCCAAAACTGAGAAAAATCGAAATTTAGAATTAAAAAAGTTCAAATGAAGTCTTTCTTTCGATTATCTTGATTTTCGGAGTAGTAAAGTAGCTGCTCGTAATTTGTTTCTGTATCTCGCTCTGATATTTCAATTCTTTTGATCTTGCTGATGAAAAGAGTACAGATTTTAAAAATTCAATTTTTCAGAATGCTCCATATCACAACGGAGTTCTTGGAATTTCAAATTTTACATCAGATGACAAGACAAAGCTCAAAAAGACGATTGTGTCAAACATGTCTCCCATCAGCCAGCCACGCCAGCCAGCCAGAAACCAAAAACCGATGTCAAAACAGAATCAATCAGTCAAGAAATATCGACAAGGCATTCCATCAGGTGTTTGGAGGAAAGGTTAGAGAAAAAAGCCTGTCTATATAAAATCCAAAATTCAATTTTTCAGAATGCTCCATACCACAAACATCAATCGAGTTCTTGGAATCTCAAATTTCACATCAGATGACAAGACAAGGAAGATTAACATTGAGATTGAAAAAGCTTTTCATCAAGTATTTGGAGGAAATCGACGATGATCATTAGTGCCCAAGAGAAGATATGGGGTGCAAGGACAATAATCAACATGCCGATGAGAATACCGACTTCCATCACCCAATCGTTTGCCCTTCCGAAGATCAGAAAGCTGATAAAGAGGTTAGAAAATGCTCATTTCTATGAAAAATTGAAATAAAAAATTTTCAGAAAACTCGTCATAGAGTGGCCAAGTCACAGCCAACACTCACAAATCAATGATTGTGTCAAATATCGGACGTCCAATAAATGAACATTAAGATCGAGAAAGCTTTTCATCAAGTGTTAGTAGCAAATCTATGGGGATCATTTGTGCTCAAGAGCAAATGTCATGTGCTCAAATTGCAAGGACGATATCCAAAATGCCGATGAGAAAACAGACTTCCACCTTACCATTGTGTGTCCTTCGAAAGATCAAAAAACCGCCAATGAGGTTAGAAAACAACCCTGTCTAAGAAAATCTGAGTTACCAATTTTCAGAAGACTCGTGGCAGCAAGCGAAGAATGGCTAAATCAAAACGGATACATCTCACTTGAAACTTTTCAACGTCTTGAAGATTTGTCTCAATTCTTCGAATAATTTGAATTATTGTCTCTTTTGTTCTTTTAAATCTGTTCCATTCTTTCACGATTTTTTGTTTTGCCCTGATTAACATATCCATTTTGAAACTATTCACTATAAAGCTATAGATGTGTAGAAATCCAGGTGTAATGTAGCATTATTTATTTGCACTTTTCTGTCTGTTTTTCCTGGAAGAATGATTCCAATAAAATTTACTGTGTTTGAATTCGTTTTTGTTGGCTTCACATGGCAACATTTGATCTACCTCATTCTGTTTTCATCGAACACATGGTCTTGCAGAATGTATCTACAGTGGCGGAAAATGGTGAGTGTCACTTTACTTTTCGTTTCATAACTCAGACGATTGTTGTCCAATCAATTTGAAATTTCGCATGTTTAATGAAAAAACATTCTGAAATAAGCATCTAATTTTCTGAAATTCAAATTTTACTCAGTGCTCCATAATCGTGTCAGATGTAGGCGTCACTCAAAATTGAAAAAAATAACTTTTCCAAAAATCAATGAATCATACTAGTTTTTGAGTATAATAATCAGAAGTGTGCAAGTGTTCACCAAAAAAATTTTGGTCCGAGTTGAAAAGTCGGCTCCGGAGATATGGTGCTTGGAGCACTAAATGCTCTATTTTGTTCTTGGCTCATAACTTGGTCAAAATCAATCGAATCAAGTTCAAAATTCGGCAAAATGTGTATCCTTGATTGTTAAACAAAACCATATCACTCTCTTTCATAAAACTTGGAGAGAGGTGTGCTGGCAAAAAAAAGCAATCATAAATAACAAAGAAAAAGAGGAGATTGAGTAGTCAGAGTTTGATTGAAGGGGAGAGTAGTGATTGGAACATCATGATACAGTATACAAATACGGTGTACAAAAAAAGTGGGGAATGTCACGCAGGAAGGATATAGATGAAAAGGATATAGATGTCAATGTGATTCCACCCAGAAGTCGTCAAATATTGATTGTTGTCAAATGTTATAATCGAGATAATCAGGAGTATTTCCCGATCATATTCAGTATTTCCCTTTTTTGGATGAGAAGATGACAAAAATTGGGAGATCAGGCGGAGCCGCTCATATTCCGAGTATTGGGTCGTGGGATTACATCTCGGGAAACCCTGTCTATCTCGTATATACAGTGGCGAAAAAAAGTGAGTACACCTTTATTCTTTTGGTTATATCTTTGTTGAACGGTGTTCAAACGACTTGAAATTTTGCATGTGTAATGGAAACGCTTTCTGAAATAGGCACCTAGTTTTCTGAAAATGAAAACTCACTCAGTGCTCCAGAATAGTGCCAGATGTAGGCGTAACTCAAAACTGAAAAATATCTTCTTCAAAAATAGATGAATCATTCTAATTTCTGATTATAATAATTAAAAGTGTTCAAGTATACACCAAAAAAATTTTGATTCAAGTTGGATGATCGGCTCCTGAAATATGGAGCTCGGAGCACCAAATGCTCTGTTTGGTTCTTGGCTCATAACTTGTTCAAATTTGGTCGAATTAGGTTCAAAATTTGGGAAAATGTGTACCTTTGACTGTTAAACAAAGCCAATCTTCGAAATTCCAATTTCGAGCAAAAAACATTTTCTCGGTGTATTGACCATACTGCACCAAACGAGGCGCTGTACATGGAGCAAAAAAAATTTGCTCGAAATTAAAATTTCAAAATATGGTTTTGTTCAACAATCAAGATACACATCTTGCCGAATTTTGAACTTGATTCGATTGATTTTGACCAAGTTATGAGCCAAGAACCAAACAGAGTATTTAGTGCTCCGAGCTCCATATCTCCGGAGCCAACCTTTCAACTTGGACCAAAATTTTTTTGGTGAATACTTAAACACTTTTGATTATTATACTCAAAAACTAGTATGATTCATTGATTTTTGGAAAAGTTATTTTTTTCAATTTTGAGTGACGCCTACATCTGACACGATTATGGAGCACTGAGTAAAATTTGAATTTCAGAAAACTAGATGCTTATTTCAGAATGTTTTTTCATTAAACATGCGAAATTTCAAATTGATTGGACAACAATCGTTTGAGTTATGAAACGAAAAGTAAAGTGACACTCACCATTTTCCGCCACTGTATATTCCCAGTTGTCGCAAAATTTGAGGTGATCACTGTCTCACCAACAACAAAGCAATAAGACGGGTTGAGTAGCAAAGTGTTGAGCAAACTCAACCACGTACTGAATACTCAGTTGATGGGAGACTCACTCAGTATAGAATGGGTTATTAACCAAGAATAATAGTTTTATTAGTTTGTTGTTTTTTGTTGAGGGCTTGATTCAGATTCACACTTAAGGGGCTATCATCTTCAGTGTCATCTCAATGTCGACGGGTTCCATCCTGGAGGATTCTTAAGGCTTGACGTCTTCAGAAAAACGTAAAGTTGTCCTGACTTCCATTTCATCTTTCTCAATGTTGAAGATTTGGCGAGTGGTTTTGGCGACGGCGGATATCTGAAGAAAGTTTGAATTTTTGAGATTACGATAGTTGTGAAGATTCTGGAGGATATGTGGATATGTACGATTTTTGGCTGATTTTTCTTAGTTTTGGGTCAATTTTCACAATTTTCGGCTGTCGTTTTTTTCTCATTTGCCTCACCTCTCCTCCACGTCTTGTAGCATTTTTATTGAAACTTACACTGCCATCTTTCGGCTCTTGTCCTCCAAATGCCGACATCTGGAGCCCGGCACTTTCGACGACGGCGCAGCGATTCTTTTGAATTGTAGTTTCAGTGCCCATCGACATCATCATAGAGGATCTCGAAGGATTGACGTCTTCAAAAGCACGCCACGTCGGCGTGATTTTTGTCGTCGCCATTGTGGGAGATTTGGCTACTAGTGTTGACGACGGTGGGTATCTGAAAAAAAGTTCGAATTTTCGGAAAATCCAAGAAATTTGAAGATTCTGAGGATAACAAGAGGCACCTGAATTGTCTAGAAGTTGATTTTAAATTTAAAATGTCATATTTGATCATTTGTAAAAGAGAATTCAGTTATTTTTAGGGAAGTTTGAACAATGTTGGCTCAATTTTTGTGATTTTCAAATCGAACTTTTTCGAATTTTTCCAGATGGCCTCAGAATCATTATGGCCTCATCTGGTTTTGATTTTTGCCGTTTTTTTTTAATAAAAATTCATCATTTTTGGCCAGGAATTCTTCAGATGCCGTCGAGGTCCTTCGGAATCTTTCCTAAGTCTCTGGAATCGTTTTGAAACCTTTTGAGGCCTTTCCCTCCATTTCGGCCTAACTTTCACAAATTTTCCTTGAAAATCACCTTCTCCGGACTGGACGTCTGGTGTCTCAGTGTCCTCTAGATTTGGACGGTGTTGGATTTTGAAGACGGTCATCGTGTCGTCGAGAAAAATCTTCTGATACTGAGTGTGTCGCTGTTGAGGCATGGTGATATCCTTCTCGAGGGTATTAGTATTCTTCGTGTTGAGGACGGTCATCTGGAATAATATAAGTGAATGTGGGCCCATTTTTCACGTGAGCTATTCACGAACCGTTTTGGGCCATTTTTGATAATTTCTTAGTGAGTCCTAATCAGTTTTCGGTCATTTTTGAAGATTTAGGGACTATTTCGATGAATTTATATCTCGATGATGCTTTTTGAGCACTTTGAGCTGATTATTATGATTTACGGCTTATTTTCTTTCTCACTAGGTCAATTTTCACGATTTTTAGCTCCAAATTCTTTTTTATTTTCCTCACCAGAATAAGAAGATTTGTTCCTGTAGCGCTGGCAGTTAGAGGATCTGTCCAACTCCTTCACATCCTTTTGCGTCTTCAATGAAACCTCCTTGGCGACGCAAATCTTCTGGAACGTCATCTAAAAGCAGAAGCGGATTTGTGACGTCTCCTAGTATTGTCGTTCCGAGTGGATACTTCTCTTTGGACATGGAGACGTTCAGAGTGACATCCTCGAGTTGTCAATACCTGAAAAAAACGATATTAAGATTTTTGGTTGAAAATTTGCCATTTTTCCTTATTTCCCTCACCTCTCCTCGACCCCTTTCAGCCCTTTCATTGAAACACCTTCTCAATATCCATACTGAGATCTTTTGGTTCTTATCTTCAAATGGCGACATCTGGAGCCTGGCACTTCCGAAGACGGCGCAGCGATTCTTTTCGATTGTAGCTTCTGTGGCAGTCGACATCATCTAGTAAGAATCTGACGTTGAAGTCTTGACGTCTTCAGAAGCACGGAACGTCGTCGTCATCGTTGGAGACTTGGCGAGTGGTGTTGGCAACAGCGGGTGTCTGGAGAAAATTCGAATTTTTGAAATTATGAGAAGATTCTGACAATATCAAGAATACTTTAAATTATCCAGAAGTCGATTTTGAATTGAAAATGTTGTTTTTAAGGGGAAATTGAACGATTTTAGCTAATTTTCATGATTTTCAAATCAAGTCTCATCAAAATTTTGCAGAAATCTCCAGAAGCATTCGGAGTCCTTTTGATTTTTATTTCCGCTGATTTTCAAACTTGGCTCAAAACTCATAATTTTTGGACTAGAATGCTTTAGATACCATTGGCGTCGTCTAGCGTCCTCCACTCCAGATACTATCTAAATTTGTCTAGCTTGATTTCTGTTGAGTTTAGGTAAATCCGACTTGAAATTTGTCATTTTTGGCTCAAAACCTTCTAGAACGTATCTAACGGCAGAGTCAAACGTCAGAGTTAGAGTCATTTTTGCCTATTTTTTCTCATTTTGGCCCACATTTGTGAATTTTTCCCAAAATCACCTTGTTTCTTAAACACCTTCATTGTGTTGTCTCTCTGGTGAATGAGTTGTCATTTTGTTTAGTCCATATCCACCAAAGTCGTCACAATTCTTCAGAGTCTTCAGGTTCTGGATCTGAATCCATCCTGACGTCTTCTGGAGGGTCTGCAAAACCCTGGCTGACCCTTGAAAGCAGGCAAACGTTTCGTTCTTCAGGGTCATCGCAATGTCGACGGGCTTCATCATGGAGGATTCCGAAGGATTCAGGAGCACGCCACGTCGTCTCGACTTCCATATTGTCGTCCTCGTCGTTGAAGACATGGATACTGGTGTTGACAACGGTGGGTATCTGTAAGAAAGGTGAATTTTTAGAAATTTCAAAAATTGTGAAGACTCTGATGACGATTGAGGCAGAAAATACCATATTTTAGCAGTTTTATAAGAAAATTCTTCACTATTTTCGGCTTCCATTTTCTTCATTTCCCTCACGTCTCTTCCATCTCATCATCTTCTGGATCTTCTCTTCCATATGCCGACATCTGGAGCCCGGTACTTCCGAAGCCGGTGCAGCGTTTTTTTCAATTGTAGTTTCAGTCTCCATCGACATCATCATGGAGGATTCCAAAGGATTGACGTCTTCAGAAGCACACCACATCGTCTCGACTCGATTTTCATGTTGTCGTGGCCGTTGTGGAAGATTTGGCTAGTAGTGTTGGCGACTGTGGGTATCTGAAGAAATTTTGAATTTTTAGAAATTTCAAGAATTATGAAGGCTCTGATGATGACAAGAGGAATTTGAATTGTCTAGAAGTTGATTTTGAGATGAAAATGCCATGTTCAACAATCTTTAACGGAAAATACGGCAATTTTTTGATTTTCCGAAGAAATTTCAGTTTTGAAAATTTTATATTTCAGGATTTTGAAGACGTTTGGCGGAGTCCTCTAGAAGTCGGATTTGAATAAAAAATGTGAATTTTGGTCTATAAAGAGATTTCTCAATTTCATGATTCGGCTGATTATAAAGATTTTTTAAATCAAAATTCTTCGAGACTTTCCAGAAGGCTCCAGAAGCATTCAGACCCATTCGGTTTCGATATTCGCTAAGAATTCATCGCTTTTAGCCAACAACGTTTCAGATGCCGTCGGGGTCTCCCAGAATTCCTCAGAACTCTTTTGACCTTGTGGCTCAGTTTTTGCTGTTTTTGGGGTGGAATCGTACTGAACACTCCTAAGTCTCCAGAATCTTTTTGAAACCTTCTAAAGCTTTTGGAGTCACTTTTTGCCAATTTCATTTCATTTCAACCCAATTTTCATGAGTTTTCCTAAAAATCACCTTTTCCGGAGTGGGCGTCTGGTTCTTCAGGGCTACCTCCAGGTCAGCGGGCTTCAGATTCTCACGAATTCTTTTCAATCCCAGATGACGTAGGAGTCTTCTGCATTTCAGAAGACGTCGAATCATTGTTCTTTGGTGTCATGAAAACATCATTGTGTCATTTGGAGCATCTAACGACTTCAACGTTTTCTGAATCTTTTTCGGAGTCATCGTAATGTCCATTGCCTCGAATCCTGATACCTCGTCGTCTTCTGAATCTGTGGACATCTTCTGGGCAGTGCTGGAATTCTAAGGAGGTCATCGTGTCGTCGAGGAAATCTTCTGATTCTGAATATGTTGTTGTTGTAGCATGGTAGTGTCCTTGGCGAGGGCATCAGTATTCGTTGTGTCGAAGACGGTCATCTGGAATGATATTAGTGAATGTGGGGTCATGTTTTATGCATTTTGACTTATTCTGCCTTATTTGTGAGCTATTTACGAACCAGTTTTGCCAATTTTTGGTAATGTCTAAGTTAGTCTTAATCAGTTTTCGGTCATTTTTAAAGATTTAGAGGCGATTTTAGTGAAGTGGAATGTATAAGGACGAATTGTCGATTTTTGAACATTTTCAGCTGATTTTCATGATTTACGGCTGTTTTCTATTATTTCAGGTCATTTTCACAGTTTTTGGATCCAAATTCGGCGTTCTTTCATTTTCCTTACCAGCATGAAAAGATTTCTTCCCTGTAGCGCTGGCAGTTGCAAAAGCTGTCCGACTCCTTCTTTAGCATTTTTATTGAAACTTCCTTGGTAACGCAAATCTTCTTGATCGACGTCGTCTAAAACCAGAAGCGGGTTCGTGACGTCTCCTAGCATCGTCGTTCCGATTGGAGACTCATATCCAAAATCGACGTCTTCTAGCTCATGTCTTCCAAATGCAGACATCTGGTGCCCGGCACTTCCAAAAACGGCGCAGCGATTCTTTTCGACTGGTGTCTCTGTGGCAATCGACATCATCCAGGAGGAATTTGATGCTTTGACGTCTTCAGAAACACTCAACGTCGTTTTCGTTAAAGACTGGCAAGTGATGTTGGTGACGATGGGTGTCTGAAGAAAATTCGAATTTTTGAAATGATGAGAATTCGGAAGATTCTGACGATATCAAGAGGATTTTGAATCGTCCAGAAGTAGATTTTGAATCGAAATTGTTGTTTTTTGTTATTTTCATGATTTTCATGATTTTCAAATCAAGTCTCTTCAAAATTTTCCAGTACTCTCCAGAAGCATTCCGACCTCTTTTGATTTTGATTTCCACCGGTTTTTCAAACTTGGCTCAAAATTTATAATTTTTGGCCAAGAATGCTTCAGAAGCCGGCAGCTTCCTCCAGCGTTCTCTGCTCCAGAATTGCTCAAAATGGTTCTGGTTTGATTTCTGTAGTTTTTTAAGTAAATCCGACTTGAAATTTGTCATTTTTGGCTGAGAACCTTCTAGAACATATCTAATTCTTGCCAATTTTTCTCATTTTGGCCCAAATTTCACGGTTCCCCCCCCCCCCAAAATCACCTTCTCCGGGCTTCTGGATATCTTCATTGTGTTGACGCTCTGCTAAATGGGCTCTCAGTCTCCAGGTCCTGTATCTGAATCCATCCTGACGTCTTCTGGACGGTCTTTGAAACCCTAGCTGCATCTTGAAAGCAGTCGTTTCGTTTCATTTTTCAGTTCAATCCCAATGTCGACAAGCTCGATCATAGGGGATTCCAAAGGATTGATGTCTTCCAATCCACGTGACGTCGTCTTGATCTCCATATCATCGTCGTTGAAGATTTGGCGAGTGGTGTTGGCGTCGGCGGGTATCTGAAGAAAATTTTAATTTTTGAGATTTCAAAAGTTTTGAAGATTCTGATCATGATAAGTGGAATTTGGATCGTCCATCAACTGATTTTGAGGCAGAAAATGCCACATTTGAACAGTTTCATCAGAAAATTCAACAATTTTCACAGCTTTTAGCAGCCATTTTTTTCATTTCACTCACCTCTCCTCCACGTCGTTCAGCACTTTCATTGAAACATCTTCTCAATATACACACTGACATCTTCTGGCTATTGTCTTTCAAATTCCGACATGTGGACTTCTGACGACGGCGCAGCAATTCTTCTCAATTGTAGCTTTAGTATCCATCGACATCATCATGGGAGATTCCGAAAGATTGACGTCATCAGAAGCTCGCCACGTCGTCCTAACTTCCATATCGTTGTCGTCGTTGTTGAAGACTTGGCTACTATCTAGTGTTGATGGCGGTGGGTATCTGAAAAAAGTTGAATTTTTGAGATTTTGAGAGTTGTGAAGATTCTGATGATAACAAAAGATGTCTGTATTGTCTAAAAGCTGATTATGAACTGAAAATTCCATAATTGACCACTTTCAACAAAAAATTCGGCAATTTTCATAATTTTCGGAAGAAATCTCAGAATCAGAAAACTTGATTATTCAGGATTCTGAAGATTTTGTGGACGTTTAAAAAAGGGCTTAATTTCAAGTCACATTCACTGATTTTAGCACAATTTCACAAAAAAACCGAAAAACACTTACCACATCTTGACACTTCGATTTTACGTCCCCTTTCGTTACTACGAGTGTCCACCTTTGCTCGTCGTAGCGAATCAAGAAATTATTGCTGTAAAAAACCTAGAATAAACAAAAATCGAAATTTGATCAGAACGAGAAACTTACAAACAACGGAAGAAAGCCTAAAATGTGAAAAAATCTGAGGAAAAGCAAAAAAATAGGTGAAAATATTTTTCTTGTTTTTTTTCTTTACTCAATTCTAGCTGTATACCAAGAAAATTGGTGAAAATCGGAAAGAAAATAGCAAGAAATAGGCAAAAAAACCGTCTGTGTGGAGCGGGGAAAGTATCGATCCGTTTTTGCCGCAAATTGTCGTGAGGGTGTTTGCGGAGTGCGCGTAACCTTTTTCCTCTAAACCGTGTAGCTTCTCTGCGTCTCTTGCATCAAACACTATTTTCAGGGCATTATTTAGGAGTTTTCAGCCAAACAAAACATGATTTTTGAAAATAAAACTACAGAAAAGGAAGAACAGATCATCAGATTCATTTTAAGTTATGAATCACAGTTTTCGGTTCAGAACTCGCTGAGAAAAACTCAAATTTCGATTTTTTAGGCCAAAAGTGTGGAACATAAATCCGATTTTTCGGTTTTTCTCAGCGAGTTCTGGACCAAAAAATGTGATTTGCAGCTTAAAATGAAGCTGATGACCTGTTCTTCCTTTGCGCAAATTTTGTTTTTAGAAAACATGCCTCATTCGGCTAAAAACGGCAAAATAGTGATATTCCCTGAAAATAGTGTTTTATGCGAGAGACGCAGAAAAGCTATACGGTTTTGTTTTCTTGGTTTCTTTCTCATTTTTAGACTTTCCAAGTTTTTTTTCTTAATGTTTATGTGTTAATATTTCATAACAACTGACGGTTTTTTTCATTTCAGGTACTTCACATCGATAAACCCCGACTCGAGATTCAACGAAACGCCAATGGCGACCAAGAAGGCCACCGTTCCCACTTCTGAGGTATGTATTTTGTTCGAATTCTAAAATTTTGAAAAAGTTATAATATTTTGAAAACTATTGCGCCAAAAACGTGACCCAGCAGTATCTCCGAAAGTGTGAGAAAATTGACAAATTGCATTGAAAAATGGCTCTGGTCTGAAGAAGTTAGACGCTTTTGTCGAAGAATCGACTTTTTTCCTGTGAGAAACCTAAAAATCGAGAGAAATTGACCTAAGATCAACAAAAATTAGACATTTTCGATAAAAAATTGTCACTTTAGGCTGAAAAATCGAGAAATGTTGACCAATGTAGGGTTTTTCCGATACTTGTCTCGCCTAAACTGATGATTTTCGTCCAAAAAATAAGCAATTCAGGTTGAAAAATCAAAAAATCAACATGAATTGACGATTATGGGCTAACAATGAAGTAATGTTTAACAGTAGAAATAATTGTCGGCTTTAAGTTGGCCATTGTCGACCCAAAAATGGCCCGAAAAACGTTACATTTTTACTGGATCGTTCGCAAAATCTGCACTAAATTCTGAGAAAAACGTTCGATTTTCGTTAATGTTACGACTCAAAAACCGTACATTTTTTTAAATAAAAAAATTTCTAACGGACCGGCTCGATACGCCACAAGTATGTTCATATCCGTTTTAATAGTCCTACTGTACTTATTTCAGGAACCATCGCTGGAACTCGTTGACACCCGACGCCAGTTATGCCTTCAATATTTGAAGGCCTTTCCCGAGGAGCGTATAAAGATGAGAAAGCAGGAGGCGGTGGGCTGGATTTGGTACGATGACGAAAGGAAGCACCATCGCGAGGAACTCGAAAAGTTTCTGGACAAACTTGACCAGGATCCGGAATTGGTGGCTTATGTTTATGAGTGGAGCTCACCGCAGGTCAACGCTCAATGTCATAGAGTCATCGGACAGCTGTCGTGGCAAATGCGACACAAGCCTAATTCTAAAGAGTGGGAAAACACAGTTCATCCAAGAAGGCAATTCCGAAGAGACCTGGATGATGAAACAAAACAGTGAGTTGAATTTCAATTAAATTTTTTCCCATTTTGGGATTTGACCAATTGGAAGAGTCTTGAGGGTCTGAAAACGCAGGTTCCCATCCTCCAATTTTGATATATTTATGTGGTTATAGAAAAAAAGTTGTCGACCACGAAATATAGTTCTAGAGTTGATCTTCACCGAATTTTGACTGAATCGGGTCATGGAAACCCTCTTTTTCAGACCCCCTCCCAAATTGCACTTTTTCAACTGAAAATGGTCATATTGTATAAATCATTGCACTGTACTATATGTATCCTTGTTTCAGGCTCCTCATGGACCACTTGAACATCTATGTTGCCCCAGCCCGTCGGATTCGAATCACCGAGAACATCACTTGGAATACAAAAGATGTTATTCCGGTGTTCACAGAAGTGGAAAATGAAACGGTGGACAACTTCAAGCTGTCGGATTCTTTCGTCTACATGTATGGCGATGTCAACGTGGTGGACAGAACGAAAGAAGTTGGATTGTCGATGGCGATGGACTATGCTGAGCAGGAGGAGAACATGGTAAGTTTTTTATAGAAGTATTAAAAGAGGATCTCGCTCAAAAAAAGATGTGTAGATTCCGAAAACCATAGTGAAAATGCTCAAAAATTACTGTAAAACCAGGAAAATGCGCACGGTGGCCTTGGCCAAAGTTCTCGAAAAAAGGGTTGACATGGAAAGATCCCGAAGTGTTACCCTTGGATTTTACTGAAAGTAGTATGAATCGATAGAGCTCAAAAAGTTATGTTAGGATGTGCTGACACATTTTTTTGTGTGTCCCCCCTCCTTCAGAAAAATCGCAAATTCTAAAATTCGCCCAAAATGTGAGTGGGGCGCCTTAGAACTACTGTAACTTTGTTGAAAGTAGTCCGAATCTTACAAAATAAAATGTAAAATAAAGCCAAAAACAGTGTGTTTAAGACTGTAATTAAATTTAAATGAAATCTAAGAAGTGACATTTCCAAAATTTGACTTGAACACAAAAGTTTAACACCAACTTTTTCATAAAAATTTTTTCAACCATACGAATTCGATAAAAGTGTTTTTTTATGAAACCGCGGACCGTGATTGCATAAGCAAAGTTGGTTTCGTAGCTGTCATGACCTGTATCTAGGATTTCAAGCACTTCAAAACCTCAATTTTATGCAGTATGCCACGAAAATAGCCGGATACCAAATTTTTCTTCACTACACTTTGTTTTATTGTGTTTTATTATTATCAATCAAGTCTTTTTCTATCCAAAAGCTTTTGGATTTCATGATTTGGTCAAGTTTGAGCCGAGTTATGAATGCTCAAACAACCACTTCCAGATTCCACCTCACCGAGGTAGATGGAAAATTTCGATTTTCTGTTTTCACATTTTTTTGCGAAATATTGTTGTGAAAGACGTAAATTATTGCTAAAAAGTGTATAAAAAGTTGTTTTCATGCTATAATTATTTCCAGAATGTCCAAAACCACACCACTCTCAAGTCATTGCAGAGATAATTGTTTTTTTCGCCATTTATTGACTGTAATCCATTTTTCATGTCTCCCAAGCTAATTTTTATGTTTCAATCAGACGAATTATTCATGTCACAACAATATTCCGCAAAAAAATGAGAAAACTAAAAATCGAAATTTTCCTTCTACCTCGGTGAGGTGGAATCTGGAAGTGGTTGTTTGAGCGTTCATAATTCGGCTCAAACTTGACCAAATCATGAAATCTAAAAATTCTTGAATAGCAAAAGACTTGATTAAAAATAATAAAGCACAATAAAACAAAGTGTAGTGGAGAAAAATTTGGCATCCGGCTATTTTCGTGGCATACTGCATGAAATTGAGGTTTTGAAGTGCTTGAAATCCTAGACACAGGTTATGACAGCTACGAAACCAACTTTGCTTATGTAATCACGGTCCGCGGTTTCATAAAAAAACACTTTTATCAAATTCGTATGGTTGAAAAATTTTTTATGAAAAAGTTGGTATTAAACTTTTGTGTTTAAGTCACATTTTGAAAATGTCACTAGTTAGATTTCATCTGAATTTAATTACCATCTTGAACACAATGTTTTTGGCTTTATTTTACATTTTATTTTGTAAGATTCGGACTACTTTCAACAAAGTTACAGTAGTTCTAAGGCGCCCCACTCACATTTTGGGCGAATTTCAGAATTTGCGATTTTTCTGAAGGAGGTGGGACACACAAAAAAATGTGTCAGTGTATCCTAACATAACTTTTTGAGCTCTATCGATTAATAATCCTTTCAGTAAAATTCAAGGGTAACACTTCGGGATCATTCCATGTGAGTCAGAACTGCGCCCCATTTTGGAAATCTCGGCCACTGCCGCCGGAGACAATTCGCATGATTTTCGCCCATTTTGAAGAGCATTTTCAGGGTTTTCGAGCAATTTTTGAGCAATTTCATTTTGATATTCGGAATCTACACACATTGTTAGGTATTGTAAAGCGAAAGTTTGGGAATCTTGTAATTGCCCGAATTGAAAACTTTTGTAATAACGGAATGTCGGGATTGTCCAAATTATGATTGTTTAGAGTTTCGTAATCCCCTAAAACTCCTGATTCGAAAAAATTCAACATTTCGGATTTTCGTAATTCTCCAAATTGGAAAATTTCAAAATTGTGAAATTCGGATTTTCAGAGAAACAAAAACAGTCGAAATTTACCTTGCTTCAATATACGAATACTTACAGATCAAATGCACCTGTGCACCTGGCACGCCGTGCTTCGGAAACGTGAACTGTCCCTGCTATGTTGTCAACGAGAAACTTCAGTCCTTCCAGAACTTGCCAGAAGGACCCAAGCGTACCGTCTTCGTGAGTTTTTGAAAATTAATTTTTCTTCCGATCTAAATTGGATCTAAATTTTGAAGTGTACGGTTAGAACTCTAAGTGTCAATGTGAACTGATTCTATTAGGTTGAACAGAAAGTTTTTGTACATTTTTGAAATTGCTACTATTTTGATGGCTTCTTCTGCAGACTTTTTATTTTAAGTGGGTTTTGTTTAAAAAGAATCGGTAGCATTTCTGCTGAAATTTCGGCGTCGTACAACCTCCCTCAAGCAAGTTATCAGTCAATCAAAACTGTTGGTCATTTTTTGAAAAAAATCTGGAGTTTTCTAAGCATCATATCTTTCTTCATAGATATCCTTTTCTTATCATTTTTTGATATGTTAGTGACTATCTAGTAAAAAACTAAATCCAATAAAGATCTCACCTCACATGGCCATTTATCTCGTTTTCTCCTCAAAAACATGAAAAAATCGAAAATTTAGAATTTTTTGAAGGAAACAGGAGAACTATTCACAAAATTTCCCAGAAGAGTTTCAATCACTATTTTACAGTATTGCACTTGAAACTATAGCAAACTCTAGAAAATCAAAGAAATTAGAGCAAAAAATTGATTTTTGAAGAAATCTTGGTAAGTCAGTTTCTCGTTCGAGGGAGTCTCCTGATTTTGGTTGGCCACTATATTTTTGTCGCAGCTGAGGAAAAATTGTTCAAATACTCAGTCATGCGTGGCAATAATATCAGACAAATTCCTCGGTTCTTAAAAAAACCCCAGATCGTTTTTCACTTTTGACCCCAAAAATGTCGTCTCTACTTTTTCAACATATAACTCATCGTCAGAGATTCCCCGAATCTTCAAATTTTGTGCACAGTGTACATGTTAATTACCAAGCAGAAAGCATGCAAAACAAATCCTCTCATGTTTAAACTCATCGAATAATAGCCAATTCATAAATGTCCATAAACTTTCTGTTCAACCTAATAAATAATGATCTTTCTCAGAGTTCCTTCAAGCCCATTCTCGTATCGAAATGCATAAACGTGCTGTTCAACAATGTTGGATTTGCCTGTTCGGAGAAGTGCGCATGCAAGGGAAAGTGCTGCAACAATGCCCTCCTGCTGTCCCAGAAGAGTGTCTTCCCCTTGGAAATGTATCGGAGCAATACCGACAGTGGATTTTGTCTTCGTTCTCCGGTTCTCATCCCAGCCGGAACACCTTTCAAAACGTTCACCGGCGAAATGTTCCAAGAAAAGAATGTTGAAAACCAAGATTACGCCTACCAAGTCTGGGACAAAACGGAGCTAAATATGCCTTTGTTCATCCAGGATCATACTCAATTCACAGAAGAGTACAAGGAGTTCCTCTTCGCCCTTCACAAAAAATTTTGCTTCTATATCGATCCAACCAAGTACGGAAATGTTGGGAGAACAGCCGGACATTCGTGTGTGCCAAATGTGCAACTCTTGAGAGTCTACCAGAAGAGTTTGTCACCAGCTCACATCAATCTGGTGATGGTTTCTGCGGAAGACATTCTTCCAGGAACACCGGTACGTTTCTATAATAGACCTTAGACTTACTAATAGACACTTTTTTCAGCTGAGCATCGACTATGGGACTGCCTTCGCGGACCGATTGAAGAATATCTGCAAATGTGGCACATTTATGTGTTCCAATGGCAAAGATAAGGAAAAGTTTGGAGAGCTGGAGTGGTCCCAGGTAATTGTCTTGTGCTGCTAATCAGTTAATAAAGTTTTTTTTCAGGTCGCAGTTTGCTCGAAGATTGTCCATGAGATCAAACTAGAAGAATATATGGAGGATGTCATGAAGGTTGTTGGAGCGTCTACCTGAATAGCATCTGTCTTATCTTATACCGATTTCAAATTTGTTTTTACTGTTTTATTCATTGCTTCCATTAATTCTGTTGTTCCCTTTGTTGTTTTTTTTTTCATTTTTTGTATCCATTTCTTGTCTCTGAACCAAATTTCTCTGAATCTCTAAACTTCTTTTTTCTGAATCTCTAATTTTCTCTGAATCTCTAATTTCCTTTGAGACTCTGATTGTCTGAAACTGTTTATTATCATAAATATGTTATTGTAGAAAGTTTCTGTTAGGAGGAAAACTGCAAATGGAAGAAAAATAAGTGGGGGGTGGAGCGTAGAAAATAAGAAATGTGTGAGAAAAAAAGAGTTCGCACATTGAACAGATGACAACTTAGAGAATGAGAGTTGAGTTGCCCTCAATGATGGTGTGCTCATCGGTCGTGTTGGTTGAGTTCAGCGATGCATGTCCTCCAAGACTGGTCTGGTTTCCATGGTCCTCCTCCATGACTTCATTGTCCATGTCATCAGACTCCCAGATAGTGGTGTTCCCAGAATCACCCATTTTGGTGAAGTATTGGATTGTTTTTGGATTGAAGCACAGATCTTTGAAACACTCGCACTCCATTAGATCATCCTGAATGTTGAATGTTTTTCTGATTAGAATTAAGAGCCCTTAGTTCACTCACGGATTTCATACATCCGGCCGTCGGGCGAGTGTCATTGTCCCTTTGCATACCACCGTAGAGGACGGTGTTGTTTGCAATGTTCCATATGAGAATACACAGATCGTTGTCCTCCGTAATCAGACGGCCTCTGGGATCTTCGACGTTGTCCTTTATTTTGCCAACATAACATTGGATGGCTTCGGCAGCCGGGAACAGAGAGAAGAGCAGGAGGACAGCAAGGATCATGGTAGCCTTCATCGTACTTGTTTCAAGAGGGATTGGAAAGAAAAACCGGGAAGAATTGGGGTTAACCTTGGAAATATGTATGATTTGCTAGAATGGCTCATTGCTTTTATAGTGCCAGCTCAAGCCTCAAGCCCCGCCCATTTTGGTGCCTGGAACCACCAGTTGTATAGCGGTCACGCCAAAAGGATTAAGAACATATTGTATTCGTAAAAATGAATCCCCTTGGTTCTGATCGACATGTACGAAAGTATATGCCGATGAAAAAAGCGAAAAATCGCTAGAAGTCAGAAGACTATAAGCGTTGGCTTGAAAAACTAGTGACGAAAAAAGTGCAATAATTGGTTTTAGGGCGATGGAGCAATGCGCAAGACCTCAGAGCAATTCGGAAGACTTTATAGATTTAGTACTCTTCAAAATTCTCGCCTGAGGAACCTCTGAAACTATCAAAAATTATCTGAACAGCCTAGATATTGTAGCTCAAAGTGGGCAGAAAAGAAGTCGAAAATGAACCATTTCAGTGTTGAAATGTGTATGTTTGAGTTTGGTTTTTTTGAATTCCAGATGGTTTTAAAGACTGACATTTTGAGAAAATACGTAGAATAAGGAGTATATTTGGAATATGCAGTTTCTGAAGAAACTTTTGTTTCTTGAAGTTTCGAACTTTTGGGCTTCCAGGTATAAAGGACGATTTTTGACTATTTCTGATTTGTAAGTTTATTCATAAAAAATTGGAACAATTCTCCTTCTCTGATTTGTTTTTTGAAATTATCATGTTCAGGTGTATGTTTAGGTATGCCAAAATAGATGCTGTAGATCTAAACTTGATCAAAAAGAAAAAATGAACTACTCTCTAAATTCCGTATTTTTTACTCTCGAATACTGTACTTTTTATTCTCGAAATACAGCATTTTTCATGTCCGAGACAGTTTTTTCTGATTTTCATTTTAAATCCACCCATATAAAAAAGTACTGTATTTTGAGAACAGTTTGCTCTCCCTTTTATGAGCACATTGATTCACGAATCGTTCGGATTATCTTCATATTTTGTGAAACTAGAACGATATACATTTGATCATCTAGGCGACTTTTTATAATAAATAATTTGAGTTACTGTAGCCCTGCCCCTAAACCTTTTTCTTCTACTTTTAATTGTTCCCCATTCTTTTGCGTTTCTCCAAAGTCCATCTAATCTCTTCACTTATCCAATGTGAGCAGGGAAGTGGTCTAAAGAATTCTGAACCTTAAAACTATACGTTTTCTGATTTTTATGCTCCTCCAATTTCGGTGCCAGGCAGCACCAGTTGTATTGCCTTTTCAACAAAAATTTGAGCAATATTGTATCTGTAAAAAAGCATGTATTTTTCTGATCGACACCAGAATTTGTATAAAAATATGTAGTCGTACACGTGAAGAAAAGAAGGATTAAAATCAGAATCAAATGTATTTTGAATTGGTCTCAAAAACAGGGAAAGTAGAAAATATATCATGGTGTCGGTAGTGTTGGACATAAGATACACTGTTGTAAGTAAGATAATGAAGATTCAGAGAGCATTGAGAATTAAAAATTAAGAACATTTTTGAAAAAAAAAACTTGAAAACAGTTTCGGAGTTTCTTGTTTTACCCCGTATCGGAGACGAGCTAAAGCTTCATTTACACTTCGAACTTTCAAATTTGTCGGTTTTCCATTGAAAGTCATTTGATAAATCCATTTTTCACTGCCTAGTGTCTTACATACCGTAATCCGATACTGTATATACCGCAGTCCAGTACGGTATCTAGAGTAATCCAGTACTGAACTTACCGTAATCCAGAATTGTGAGTATCACAATCCAGTACTTCACACACTTCAATCCAGTATTGTACATGCCAAAATCCAGCACTGTAAACACCGTTATCCAGGGTTGCACACGCCGTAATCTAGTTTTGTATATAGTAATCATCTGAAAATGGGCGAAATTAGAAATATAAACCAATGGAAAATGCTGAAAAGTGTTAGAAATTCATTTGGAGTGAATTATCAGTGGAACACGTTTGCAATCAGAGAAATTTCAAGAAATCGTCAGAAAAATTGATATGTGATTTTTTTTTGGGAAAATATTGAAGAAAACTCCAATTTTTGGTTCTGCAATTTACACTTTGAGATTTCAAAATTTTGAAAATTCAAATTCTTAAAATTTTACTGGTACATCAAAAATTTGCAAAAATTTTCATGCTTTTATCTATTGTTTTTCCTTTCCAATTTTTTTGAGATTCATAAATCACAATTTTGAAACCATCGAAACATTTGTTCGATCGGAATTCCCATAATTTTCGATATGCTGATCTATGAATCACCCCGAATAATAAAACGGTATGCTCTTTGATTTATGTTTCCCACGAGTGGGTGGTGATAAAGCGAAAAAGCGTTTTATGGTTCACATTCATTTGATTCGATTATTCTGGTGGCTATAAAACCAGAGAGAGGGCACCAGAAACCTCATTCGACACATATTTGCTGTTCCAATTCAAAATCTTCTTTCTTGTGATCTTCCGAAAAATGAAAATCTTGTTGGTGAGTTTCTAAAGAGTCAAAGAAAAAAGATCATACACTAGGAAAATATTTCAATTTTGAGTTGCGAATTAAGAATTTTGAATAAGAAGAAATATAGTGGATTTTAGAAAATTTTCTCTATATATGTATGTATTATATGTAGTATAATTTAAAAAAAATTTTCAGATTTCCCTCATTCTCGTTGTCACCATCTCGATCATCAATGCTGATCCAATCGAATGCCATGGTGATGGTGACTGCCGTTTTGGTGAAACCTGCGATGGTGGAATGTGCCGCCGTAGCTTTGCCGAACAACTCCGCTATAAACAATCTTCTGTCGAAAAGAGTTCTCATTATCAGAAACAATGGCCACAGTGTGGAGGACTAGAAACTCCAGGCTGTGAACTTGGATGCTTTTGCTTCATTGGAAACTGCATCTGTATTTTTGGATAATTAATTTTCTCATCTGATTCGATTGACGATTTGAAATGAATTTATGAACATTCAAGCTTCCCTGGAATATGAGTTTCATAAGGATTTGGGAATGGTCAGATTCCGCGTTGGCTCGGTTCCAGTTCCTTGGACCCATCGTTAGGTCCCGGGACTTATTATGAGGCCGGCGGGACTCAAGCCCAAAATCCAGTACTCTAATTACCGTAATCCAATACTGTACATACCAAATACCAGTACAGAAAATATCCCAATCCAGTAGATACTCGACTACTGTCATTTTTTCACTTGCAGTTGTCTTGTCACATTTTTTACAGGATATTGCAGTATATAATATGCAATCTCTCTCTTTTTAGAAATTGACTAGCTCTTTTCTATTCCATTCCAATACTTATCATAACATCGAGCAATTTATCAAAGTGATGTATGTATCCTGCACTTCTCCTCCTACTCAAATTTCGGCTCTTTATGATTTAACGGGGGTTTTAAGAATAGAAGGGGGTTTTAGGAATAGACGGGGGTTTTGAGAATAGACGGGGGTTTTAATAATAAACGGGGGTTTTAGGAATTAACGGGGGTTTTAAAAAGTGAGAAGTGCGAACAGGTTAGTTGTGCCCACTTTTACTCAATTTGCCTGATCTTCAATATTTATTGCGTATTAAGTGGGAACTTGGGATTAAACAGGATTTTTTTCAGATTTTAGGTGTGACAAGGTCTAAAAGTGAATTTCTTGATTAGTTTTTGATATCCGACGTAGACAGTATGAACCTTCTGAAGATACCCACAACTATAATCATAGACACTTTATCATTCGCAACTTGAGTAATGTGATAGAGTTAGTTGACCCTACTATTCTCACTTCATATGGGCTATAGCATGGCTTTCGAGCTCTACGCCATTCTAGGCAACTGTACTCCAACTTAATCCTAGTGGGACTCTAAGTAGTGAAAGTCAGAAAATTAGGCCGCATGATGACTCAACGTGTGGTTTTCCGGCTAAATCTTAAAGCACGGTCCCACACAACAGGAATGATCTCATGATCCGGAATTTTCCAGTAGAAGTGTTATTAGTGTATTGTTTCACAATTTTGAGTAGTGTTCAATGCCAACTTGTTGGGTAACCAGTCCTATGACTAGGGAATGGTCAGACAGGTCTGTGGAGATTTGGCATGAGACCTGAAAAATTCGAAAGCTGACATTCTAAAACCTTGTCAGCTTTCGAATGGTATAGATCTCATGTCAAAACTCCACGGACATGTCTGAACGTTCCCTGGTGAGAAATATATCATCTGCATTCTGCGGTAAGTATTTGTTTTTCTTGATTTCGGACACTATTTTTTCTTATATTTTCTTTTGTTAACCTAGTCTTGCTGCGCTGCATCAATCAAGATTACTAATCAGAAAGGCAGACATGAGGGTGTTGCGGAAGTAATGGGATCTCCCATTCTTTTCCTCAACCTTAATACACTCGGTATATCATAGTATGTATTCATAGTTTGTTGCGTGACCAGGAGATTGGATAATAAGGCTCAACTTCACTGACAACGTGATGCCATGATCTCTTCTCTTAACAAACCTCCTCATCTATGTAATTCCTTGACCGTCTGACACGTTTAAAGGTTAATGAGAGGACTTGATGAGAAGGGAATAGTCAGTTCTAGAAATTTCTAGTCCAACCACCAAAACACCTTTGCCAAACACCAAGTGTACCGTCAACGATGTCCGCCTCGTCGAGATCAGAGGAGGATATGCAATTCCAGCACTCCGCTCGTACTCAGTCCTCTGGTCAGAAATGAATGAAGTCTATGATTATTTTTTCTCGTCTGTTCCCTCCACATAGTGTTAGTATTTTGATGCTCTGGTCGGTTGGAGTACAGTTGCCAAGTTGGAGTACAGTTGCCTAGAATGGCGTAGAGCTCGAAAGCCATGCTATAGCCCATATGAAGTGAGAATAGTAGGGTCAACTAACTCTATCACATTACTCAAGTTGCGAATGATAAAGTGTCTATGATTATAGTTGTGGGTATCTTCAGAAGGTTCATACTGTCTACGTCGGATATCAAAAACTAATCAAGAAATTCACTTTTAGACCTTATCACACCTAAAATCTGAAAAAAATCCTGTTTAATCCCAAGTTCCCACTTAATACGCAATAAATATTGAAGATCAGGCAAATTGAGTAAAAGTGGGCACAACTAACCTGTTCGCACTTCTCACTTTTTAAAACCCCCGTTAATTCCTAAAACCCCCGTTTATTATTAAAACCCCCGTCTATTCTCAAAACCCCCGTCTATTCCTAAAACCCCCGTCTATTCTTAAAACCCCCGTTAAATCATAAAGAGCCCAAATTTCAAGGTATGTTTATGTGGAGCTCCACCTAATGACACCCTTTCCAGAGCCCGAGTGATTGCCCGAGCAAATTTCAAACAACTGAATCAAATTTTTCTTCCACTATAGCAGTTGAGAGAAACTAATTTTCAAGTTTTCAGGTGTTTTTTTCGAAATTTTTAATCTTTCAAAATTTTGGATTGATTATGCTCTGCCAGGCTCTTTTTCTGGATCATTTTTGTGTAACATTTTATAACTGAAAATGTTTAAAAAAAGCCAGTAGAAGCATATTCAGGACAAATTTTGTAACTTTGAAGACCTGTAAATCTGTCCATGTCGCAAATTTCAAAAATACAGAAATTGTATATTCTTCTCATAACCTTTTTCTCTTCAAAAACCTTTTCAATTCTTCCCATTTTCCAGAAATGACCCCGATTTCCAACATTCCTTGCCCCAAAAAGCAAATAGTCACAAAGTTTGGAGGAGGCAGCTCTCTTGTTCTCATCCCATCGGACACTTCGAACACTGATATCTTCGACTCCGATGACCAACTTCCAGCCCGTGATGTCATCTTCTACGTCGTCACTCTTTTCTTCATCTTCTTGGTTCTCATTTTCTGTTTGTCACTGTCGGAGGAGAGTGTCAAGAAGGCTATGGTTTAAGCATATTCTGTAGTCTGTTTGTTTGATTTCATCAATGAATTTTTGAGAAAAAAACCTTTGTCAAAACTTGTTCTCTTTTCACGTTGAAATTTGAGTTCTAACATTCATAAAACTTTTGATTTTGAGTGGGCAGAAATAAGGTAAATGACATTCACATCACATTGATATTTATGTCAAAATTTGGAGATTCAGAAATTTCAAAATGTTAAAGTTTACCCAAAAGATCGCGAGATTCTAGTTGAAAATCGAAGTGATGTGTATGCCCTCTACCATCATGAGCTGATTTTTGATCACTAACTCTGAACTATCATGATTGAAAGGGCTCCGCGACGTAACGACACGTGACATTTTGAAACATAGACATTTCGTAACTAGACATTTAGCAACCGGTCATTTCGCAACTGGATGTTTCAAAATCGGACGTTTCGAAATGTCCAGTTGCAAAGTGACCGGTTGCGAAAATTTCAGGTTCGAAGTGTCACAGTTGCGAAACGTCGCCGTAGCGAAATCGACAAGAGTGGCGAAATGTCACTGTTTCGAAATTTCATGTGTCGAAATGTCGCGGATCCATTGAAAAATATCAGAGAACAGTTTCTCTGAGGTTAAGATCAAAATAGAAACGTCATCAAAGCCGTTTTAGATTGAACTACAACTATTTACTCAACACACACTTTGCACACCTTGATACCATTTTTATTCAAAACATCATTCCACAAATATTACTGTCAATACAAAACACAATTTCAAATTAGCGACGCTTTGGGAAGAAGTATTGCACACAACTGTTAATGATTGTCAACAAGAGAAGGAAGGCGATCGTGCAATTTATGCGATTCCTGTAGTACAAATTGCGCATTTGAATGACGTGACGGTCAAGTCTCGAGAAGAACGTATCATCGGCGATTGGGAGATCATCAGTGTCATCGTCTTCCAAGATTTCGTTGGCTTGAAGTGGCCCGTTATCGGTTTCTGAAAAATAAAAAAATTCGAATATCAAAGTTGTTTTGTCCTATATCCTATATCCTATATCCTATGTCCAATAACTGATTTTTGTCAAAAAACTACTAGGCTGGACTTACCAGTCAGATGATCCTGCTTTCCGTCGTTTGAAGTTTCATGGTCTTCAGAATCCTGTCCTGCTCCGCCAACGTTTCTGCGTCTGTTGACAACTTGCTCCTCGTCAATGTTTGATATTGCTGACATGGTGGACCCTATAAAGATAAAGTATGAGAGCTCACATGAAGGTGGATAGGAACAGACAAGTACAACACTTTAAGCGAAGAAAAAAATGCACCGCTATAGATTTCACACTTGCTTATATAGGAGTTTCACTCAAAATCTAATCTCTGATCAGCAACCCTCTAATTTGAGGAGGCGTGAAGGTAAAGAGCGTACACATCATTTTATTATTTTGAAGAAATCATAAGATTCAACTTGGAGTTTCTGATCGAAACAAGCAATTATGACTAAAAACTTATAAATTTGAGTGGGCAGAGAAGGAAAAAGGGCACTCACATCACTTTGATATTTAATCACGATTCTGAAGTTTTGAGAGTTTTAGAATGTCAATGTTTAGAAGATCAGGAGATTCTGATGGGAAAATAAAATGATATGTAGAGCAGGGGTGTGCGAAACGGAACTCAGAAGTTCCGAAAATTCCGGAAAATCAAAAAATTTCAAAAAAATTCGTGAACCAAGTTCCGACCGGAACCTTCCGATGGGAAAGGTGGAGTAACATTTTTTGGTTGCAACAACTTTGCATGTGCCAATTTCTACTTTTTGTCTTTATCGGAGCAATATTTCACTGATTTTAGAGTGTTCCTTTTGCGTTTCAAACAAAGAGCCGTTTTTGCAAGCAAAAAAATTCACAAAAAAGTTGAAAAAGTATCGAAAGAAGCCATTATCGAAATTCCAAAAAATGCGAAATTCCGAAAATTGAAAACTCGGAACCTCAGAAACCGAAAAAACCTGTGCACAGCAGCGGACACTACCAAAACAGGTGACGAAAAAATGGCTCCGCGACACTTCGTAACCAGTCATTTCGCAATTACGACAGACCGCCACACGTTGTATTTTTATAAGGGAAATTTTCTAAATTTTCAGCTGTTGAGTAACTCACGAGTAGCGAAATATCACAGTTGCGAAATGACCGGTTGCGAAATGTCGCGGGGTCAAGAAAATATAGAGAGAGTTACTGGTCTTGAGGTTACTTGCATCGCGGTTCAGACCATAGGTCACGGGACCTCTCTCATGGGTGCCAAGACTCAACCCATGGGTCCCGACACCCATCGATGGGTTCAAGGAACTGGAACAGAGCCAAATGAATATCGCTTCATATGCCGACAAATTCTAAGGATGATAGGATCACTCTAAACTACTTTTTCAGACACTCAAAGTTGTCCTGTTCTTTCTAAAAGCTCTGTGTTTAACGTCATTATACGTTTTTATCAGGTACTGTAGCTACAATTGCTCATGTATACAATAATCTGCGAAGATGAGCGAGCTGGAAACATTAATAATTAAAAATTTAGATTCACCTTCATCAATATGTGATATCTCTTGTTATTTTCTTTTTTCAACTTGAAAGTATTTATCATTGTCTAGACATGTTTTTAATCAAAAACATCACATGCTCAAAAAATTTTTTCCCGAAGAAATGTTGATCTTTTAATGAATTCCAATTCCCAAAACATCAAAAGGTCCTTGTGAAATATCAAAGTGATGTGATTGCCTTTTTGGAAATCACGAGAAACTTCTTGATAATGAGCCTCGTGTTGTGTACTAGTCCTAGTAATGTAAACCTCAAGAGAGTTGATATTTTCTTATTTTTCGTTTTGAGATGCCTTTTTTCTGAAAAATAACTCATTTTAGATGTTTCTAGTTTTCTGGGTCTTCTGATTTTCTACAAAAAAAACTATGTGAACTTTCAGCTATAATAATGCCGCGCCGCCGTAATCAAAGAGGTCGCAATTTGGCTAACACCAATCGAGCCTAGCACCAGATCCCAGAAGAAAATGAGTTGGAGCTGGAAGAAGAAGATCGGCAAAGACTGCAACTTATGTTATGGCTCTCTATCTTGGTCACTATCTACCACATATGGGATTTCTTTGCGTCTGGGGACTATGATTATCAGAATAAGTGTTTCAATTTTTGATTGAGATTGAATGGATGTTATCTTACAGCTTTCAAGTGCAAATATTGTGGTCGCAAATAAAATAAATATCCAAAAGTCGGGTATTTATCATTTCGGGTGATTGTGTTCGATCTTATTTTTGAATTTTTACTACTACTGGCTCTATTATTCCTCAAATTCGTGACGTCATCACTGCTGTTTTTCTTCCAAATCTTCCCGGAAGCTCTCGAATCCAAAACATTTTTTTCCACCATTGGAAGTAGTACTGTAAGTGACCATAATTAAAGAAGAACATGCCATCATGCGCATTTTCAGGGTCTTTCTTTTTTTCCTTTGGAACGAGATATCCAAATACTTTTTCTGGATCATGTTTTTTTGTATATTATTGGGCTCCGCGGCACTTTGCAGCCTGTCATTTCGCAACTACGACAGTTTGCCACACGTTGCATTTTATTAGAGAAATTTTCAACTGTGGAGATACTCACAAAAAAAGCGAAAATTTCACAGTTGCGAAATGACCGGTTGCGAAATGTCGCAGAGCCAATTATTGGTATGACATTCCGGACTACTAAATTAACATCTCTTCAAAGTTATCAACCAGACTACTGAGCCTGATATTGTCTAATAATTCCCAAATACTTCTTGCCAGAAGATGGTAACAACCTTCTTACAATCCTAGTTATGATAACTATTTCATATTACAGAGTTTCAAAATGGCGCAATTTCCCAACCACGACAAATCGCAACCACGACATTTTAAAATTGGACGGCTTGTATCTCTGTACACGACAAATCGCAACCACAGCACTTCGCAACCAGGGCATTTCAAAACTGGACGTTTCGTAACTTTGTAAACGTGTCCACTTCATGGTAATTCAGGTTATGTGTAATTGAGAGTACAAACCAATCTAACTTGTCTGTTACAAAGGAAAACATGTGATTTTAGGGTGAAACATTGGACAAAACATCTGAATTTCGAGAGCCAGTTGCAAAGTAACCGGTTGCGAAACGTCCCAATACCCTCAACATTATCCTCCACTCTAAACGTCACAATACTAACCAACAAAAACCCATATTATATTATTACACACACCGGAAATAAGAAGGAAACAAAAACGCATCTATGCCACCGGAAATTAAGCGAGTAAGTGAAAAACATAATCTGTGTTCATATCACTATAGGCTTATCTATACAACTTCTTTTCAAACTATGTATATTCAACACCTTGTAGAGAATTAGAAAGAATTTTTTCTATCCTTTTTTGATACTGCCCCCCCCCCCCTTCCCCCTTATAATCATGTATTTTTCATTTTTCAGATGCCCTTCCACCGTCGCAACCAATCCATAAGGAAAGCGAAAGCTCGCTCTAATCGGAGAAACGCAAAAAAGCGAGAAACTGTTAAATCTGTGCTGTGTCGTATGGCTCTCATTGCGACCTCAACTGTCGCTATATTTTTGTTCTTCGTCCTGGTATTCTGGATTATCAAGGTACTCGAGGACCCGTACGTGGCGGTAGAGAAACGTGTTAAAGAGATGTTCGAGTCTTGGAAGATTCGAGAATAATATGATTGTTGTACTTGGATCGCCTCCACATTTGATATCTACCTATTTTTTTCCTTGTCTCTTATCCAATTCCCCACGTTTCCTCCTCGAAAAATTCACATTTTTTATACTTCCGCTCTTCTCCCCTCTTTAGTGATTTGCTCTTCATTTTTAGCCTCCTCTCCTTTCATGTCCTCTTTGTGAATGAATATTTCAAAACTAGAGATTTTTGTTGTTTGATTCAAGTTTTACAAAGTAAAAAATATAAGAGGACATATTTCCAGATCCCCCATGGATGTTTGTAATGACCAAAGTTTGTGGAAACGTTGATTAATTGTCAGCTAATCTTGTCACATGGTCTCAAAACGTAAGTATTTTTTCTAGATTTCCTGATCAAACGTTGTACTTTACAACACTGATATTTTTGGTTGTTTCAAAGTACCATACCCATTTTTATGCATTTTGTTTCGAAAATTGAACTCTATGTATGAAGCAATTTTGAGAAATAATAGGACTATACTTCGAAAAAATCACACTTTTCTGGAAAATTCCAATTTTTATCAAGAATTTTAGGATTTTTAGTCAAAATAAATGAAATCCTAAAAGGTCTTTTAAAAAAATTTTTCTGAAAAAAGACCCTATTGCTCAAAATTTGACTGCGAAGTTACGATTTCATAAACCTGTTCTGTTTTTTTAGCATTACGTGAGCCAAATTGACCTCCACCATATTTTAACGGCTCCGGGACATTTCGTAACCGGCCATTTCGCAACCAGCTATTCTGCAACCAACCATTTTGCAACCAGTCATTTCGCAACCAGCTATTTCGCAACCAACCATTTTGCAACCAGCCATTTCGCAAACATCCATTGTGTAACAAGCCATTTTGCAACCAGCCAGCTATTTCCTCAACTTAAGGTTTAACAGTTCAACTCACGTTGAACTGTTTATCGAGGAAACTTCAACATTTTAAACAAAGGAAAGAAATCTTAGTTGCAGAATCACCGGTTACGAAATGTCCGGTAGCCTTTTCAAAGTCCATATTCTCCTTATTTTTTTTCTCTAAAAATTTCATTTATTGCTTTCTCCAGATGCCTCGCCCACACACTGCTAAAACAGCAAAAATCAGCACAATTGCCCCAATAGACAATCCATCAACCATTCATGCAAATATCACTGTCCACGGTCATGGTATCTCTTCTAAAGCTTACAATATCGTTATCGCCATTTCTGTTCTTATGCTCATCGCTCTCGTCATTGCTGCTATCTGCTGGGCAGTTATCCCGTCGAAGTGATTGATAAATTATCTGATGTTAGAACCAATTCGGTATAAAGTCGCACTTTATCATAAACTTCTTGAGCTAAGAAAAAAACAAATGTTTTTACAAGGATCTTTGAATAATACAGAATACGGTGATCCATTGGAAGCCAAACATTGAGATCGCGGGGGATTCTGAAAACAAAAATCTTTTTTTCTAGATTTTAGTTTTTAGCTGGTTTTTAGCTTTTCACAGGATATTTGACAACAATTGGCGCCCCCCGCAACATCTTTGGTTCCAGAAATCAAAAACTTACATTTCTCATATCCGAGCTTCCCAATTCCCGCTTCCATCTGCCGTTTTCAGAAAACAATTCTTCCCTAAAATGTATGCTTTGATCAGTTGAAAATAAATTTTTACTTGCCACAAAATCCTTATTTACTCTCGACTTTTCGGTCATTTCCTATTTCTTGCCATAAGCTGAAAATTCAACTCTACTTTTGGGAGTTGTATGTGAAATCTTACTCTTCGCGGCAACTTGAAGGTACAGTGGACCACTTTTTCCAAAAAAAAATGATGAGCGATCTCGCTTGTCTTTAATCGAGTACTCGCTAACACCCGTTAACATCAGTAGACGTCATTAAATAATAGTCAAAAAAATCAAAATTTAGAAAATTCTGGCAGGCCATCCAAAGTCAGACGGAAGCCTGAAAATAAGGTGATTTTTCAGAATTTCTCAGGTATTCAATTCAACTTACCAAACACAGAATAAGAAGAAATTAATAGTTTAGATTGAAATCAAAAAAATAGAGGAAAAGAAAAAGACATTGGGTATTGGGAGAAAGAATGAAGAGTTTTGGGTTTTGAGTCCTCAGGGGACGACTTTTCATTTCTAACACACACTCTCTAGCAATACACTTTTTGGTTCCTTTGCTCCAAAACCCTTCTTCCCTTTCTTTTAGACTTCTTTTTTTGGAGCAGTTGTGCTTTTCTCATCAAACAGAGCGTTTTGTGAGCGGCAGCGAAAACCCATCACTTTTGGGCCTAGGGAATAGGAGAGGGGGGGGGGGGGGAAGACAGAAAGAAGTGTATTTTTACTTCAAGATCTTGAAAAAACGAGTTTTTCGTGAATACAGGTAAGATGCAATGACTCCTAGAGCGGCTCCAGATAAGAAGGAAAACGGATACGACCACATTGGCCTGCGGACCGGGCATTAGACTTGACGGTAGCGACTGTCTTCTTAACTTTTATTCTGGAATTCAGCCGGGATAGGATTGGTTGGCGGTTGGTCGGTCGGCCGGTGCGAAAAATAAAAAATCCAAAGTTTTCAGCAAATATGATTTATTGAGCCTTTAAATGTGAATATTATTACAATTAACAGCACAAACACGATGAAAATTACTTCGGTGGCCTAGAAAGCGGAACAACTAAAAAGTTAGGATTCGGACGAATGAAAATATGAACAGAGTAGGACAACGGGATTGACCATCAATGGCTTATTGACACTCGTTGACACACGGTAGAATGGCCAAACATCCATTATGAAACTGGCTGCCTTGAAGAGTTGATGGAATCTGAAAAACTTCCTTTTTTTAAATCGAACATTTCTTCGAAATTTTCAACAAGGGTAAAATGAATTATTAAACTCCTATAGTTGTTTCTTTCATTTGAATTAAAACTAGGCAAATTTTTACCACGGGACCCCGGTTTTTAACAATTTTCAGTTGGTGGTCTAACTTTTCAAAATTTGGATTTCTAGACCACAACAAACGTTCAAGTTTTACCTTGTTGTGGTTCTGATAATTCGAAATTCAAATTTTCCGCGTTTTTTTCACCCCGAAAACTTCTTTCAGATTCGTAAGTAATCGGTGGCCTAACTTTTCAGAAATATGGATTTCTAGGCCACGAGGGTAAAACTGACCGAGAAAAACTTCTAAGGGTAAAAAATCACGGGAGCTTACATTTGAAACCTGGATTTGGTTAAATGACTAAGTTTCTCTTCAATTTAGGTTTTTGATGCCTACAATAGACGAGAATAATCTTTTTTGTTAATTTGGGCCCAAAATTTCCCTCAAAGGGCGTATCTTTGCCTCCAATTGCTTGTTTTCAGCTTATCTCTCTTTCTATGTCGAACAATAGCTCCATGAATGCTATTTCTTGGCTGGAAACTGCTAAACTCCAAACATATTTATGATTTAGGCCTATTTCGATCAAACATAGTCTCAAAACCAAATTTTTTTTTTGAAAACGGTGCATCATTTTAAAGTTATGAGAAACCAAAATATAATTTTTCCTCATTTTTCCTCCCTGATGAGCCGTTTTTAGGCTATTTTGTGTTGGTGGCCCAACTTTTCCAAAATTTAGATTCCTAGGCCACAAGGATTAGAATGGCAAAGAATGTGTGGGGGGAGGGGGGTGAGAAAGGTGAAAAAACGCAAAGCATTTCAATTTCAAGTCAAATTTTGCTCGACTGGATAGTTGATTAGTATGTAAAAACGGCTCAAATTTCGGCTAAAATGTCCTAAATCTGGCCTGGTTCTCTGAGATTAGAAACGGTTTTGAAAAAAAAAACGCATATGCCTATTTTGCGATCGAAATAATCTACATTTTGGCTTAATTTTGGTATAATTTCAGTATTTTTGAGGTGGATTGAAGGAAATCCGATACAATCAGGGTTTTAAGTTTTGTCTGTCGAAATAGGCTCATTCAGGACCTGATTATGCATGAATTTCAACGATTTTTTTGTAATCTGATAAAAAATTTACCTAAGCTCCGGTATCCCATACGAGACCATCGTGATCCGCTTTAATTCGATGCCAACTTTGAATTGATCGAATCGTCGGGGCTCAAACGCATGATGAGTGAGAAATCATCTGTAAAACATTATCGGTTTCAGAAAACAAAAATAAGAAAACTCACTCATAAAGAATATAATCCTTTCCCTTGCATTGTTTTTCCTCTCATATTCTCAAAGAATTTTGTGCGAATTCCGAGCCAAAACACGATTTTTCAGAGGATTCCGAGCCAAAATACCAATTCATTGATTTCCGTGAGCTCGTCAAGTAATCTTGAAAAGTTCGATTTTTCTGCATTTCATCATCAGCTGCCAATCTGAAAATCGATCAGTTTATATTGAGAGATTAATCAAATTTTTTGAAAATTCAATAAATCTGCAAATTTTCAAATTCAATACTCACAGTTCCTTTAAGTTGTATCCGATTTAAGGACGTTGCTTCTGGGTGCTTATTTTTACCACACATTCTGAAATGATTTTGCTTGAAAATTAGTACTGAAAAAAGGTTTGAGAAAGGAGAAAATTGATGAGAAACGATGAAAATAGGCGGCCTAAAAGAATGAAGACGAAAATGCGTCAACAACACCGCAAACGCGCCTAGTATCTCGGGAAATACGCAAAGGGTTCAGTGCTTCTTTCTTCTTCTCTTTGGTGATGTATTTGTGTGTGTTGGTCGTCGACGAAGTAAAACGGTGGTAGTCGACAATGGAAGGAAGACAAGAGCGTGTGTTATTTGAAGAAACCACAGAGTAAGGAGACGGACATAAGGATGACGAGTAGTGTCACTGGGGGAAAGGAAAGAAGAAAACGAGGAGGACGGGTGACGCGGAGAAGGCATTACATGGAATGATAGCGAAGTGTTATCCTTGGATTTGAATGAGAGTACTATGAATCGATAGAGCTCAAAAAGTTATGTTTGGAACCGCTGACACATTTTTTTGTGTGTCCCCCCTCCTCCAGAAAAATCGCACTATCTAAAATTCGCCCGAAATGTGAGTGGGGCGCCTTAGAACTACTGTAACTTTGTTGAATGTAGTCTGAATTCTACAAACTAAAATGTAAAATGAAGCCAAAAACATTGTGCTTAAGTTGATAATTAAAATTGAACAATATCTAAATGGTGAAGTTTTAAAAATTTGTTTTAAACAGAAAATTTGAACACCAACTTTTTCATAAAAAATTTTTCAACCATCCGATTTTTATAAAACCTTATTTTTATGAAACCGCAAACCGTGTTTACTCAAGAAAAGTTCCTTTTGGTGCTGTCATGACCTGTATATAGAATTTCTAGCACTTCAAAAGCTCAATTTTATGCAGCATGTCTCGAAAATAGGCTAAAGCCAATTTTTTCTCCACTAAATGTTGTTTAAATTTGCTTTATTATTATCAACCGAGTATTTTTCTATTCAAATTATTTTAGATTTTATGATTTGGTCAAGTTCGAGCCAAGCTATAAGCGCTCAAACAATCACTTCCTGATTTCACCTCTCCGAGGTAGACGGATAACTTTGATTTTTTGTTTTTTAATTTTTCACAGAATATTGATGTGAAAAGAGTAAATAATTGTTGAAAAGTGAATTCAAAGTTGTTTTCATGTAATAATAATTCCCAGAATGTCCAAAACCACACCTTTCTCAAGTCATTTCAGAAATATTTGTTTTT
Source organism: Caenorhabditis sinica (assembly GCA_963932045.1). Classification (NCBI taxonomy): domain Eukaryota; kingdom Metazoa; phylum Nematoda; class Chromadorea; order Rhabditida; family Rhabditidae; genus Caenorhabditis; species Caenorhabditis sinica. The sequence goes on from OZ009938.1 coordinate 29,927,000, forward strand.
TTCGCAATTAATGGCTGTAATACGTTTTCAATGCCTCTTAAGCAACTTTTCTTGCTTCAAACATTCAAATTACTTATTTCTCGATAACATTCTGCAAAAACATGCAAAAACTAAAAATCAAAATTTTCAGTCTACCTCGGTGAGGTGAAATCTGGAAGTGGTTGTTTGAGCGCTCATAACTTGGCTCAAACTTGACCAAACCATGAAATTTAAAATCATTTGAATAGGAAAAGACTTGATTGATGATAATAAAGCATAATAAAATAGAATTTAATAGAGAAAAAATTGGCTTTAGCCTATTTTCGAGAAATGCTGCATAAAATTGAGTTTTTGAAGTGCTAGAAATTCTATATACAGGTTATGACAGCACCAAAATGAACTTTTCTTGAGTAAACACGGTCTGCGGTTTCAGAAAAATAAGGTTTTGTAAAAACGGATGGTTGAAAAATTTTTTATGAAAAAGTTGGTGTTCAAATTTTCTGTTTAAGACAAATTTTTGAAATTTCACCAATTAGATATTGTTCAAATTCAATTTTCAACTTAAGCACAATGTTTTTGGCTTCATTTTACAGTTTAGTTTGTAGAATTCAGACTACATTCAACAAAGTTACAGTAGTTCTAAGGCGCCCCACTCACATTTCGGGCGAATTTTAGATAGTGCGATTTTTCTGGAGGAGGGGGGACACACAAAAAAATGTGTCAGCGGTTCCGAACATAACTTTTTGAGCTCTATCGATTCATAGTACTTTCATTCAAATCCAAGGGTAACACTTCGCTATCATTCCATGTTAGTTTTTATAGGGAATGGTCGGGTCAGGTAGATGACAGGGAACTATGACCTCTTGGGGAGATAGAAGAATCGTTTTCTTCAGTGGCACCCTACTTTGTTCGGGTCGCTAATGTAGTTTGAGAATGGGAACGATGATAAGTTTTTATTTTCCAAAATTTGAAATAACTAGGGAGGGGTACTATACTACAAGACAAACGAAAACTAGATTCTTCCGGTTTTTTGTTTGTGGATGATTACTGTGTTTTGAGAATGAGAACGATGGTTAATTTTGATTCACCTGCATTTTGAATAATGGAGGAGGTACTATATTAAAAGACTAACTTAAAAGAGATCACATTTTCCGGGATTTGAAAATTCCTTTTGTTGATGGTAGTGTGATTTGAGTATGTAAAAGCGGATAACTTTTGATTTTTCAACTTTTGGATTACTGGGGAAGGATGGGGTACTGTACTAATAGATAAGGAAGACTAGATTTGTCAGGTTTTTGAGATTAGGATTATTGTTTTTGAACTCTGACTATTCTCCTTTTTCTTCTCTTCCGTCATGATTGCTCATTTTTTTTTTGCCCGCACATCTCTTTCTATGTAGTTCTATGAAAAGGATTGGGCAAATGGGTTGCCATTTGAGGAAGAGTAGGGTCATTATGACACAATGTGTGGCAATATAACCCACTAAATGCGTCATGTAAGAATATAAGAGGTCTTAGAGTGATTTCTAAATTCAGTAGAAATAACACTGGGAGTGCAACACATGGGAATTTGAAGGAGTGTGAGAACAAGTGTGAAAAACGACAGATGGATTTTTTCGATAAAATGATAAAGTGGTTCCATGGGAAGTGGGGTCCATATTAATCATTTGTGGATAATTCCTTCAAACACAATTGAGCATTGAGAAATCAAACGCGCTCCAATTGAAAACTTGGAAACATTTGCTCTTGTGCAATGAGATAAAGATGGTGAAAACGAGACCTTCTAATAACGTCGAGAAGCGGAGATATGGGTCCTCAAAGATCATGACTTTAGTACTGGATGAAACTTTGAAGACCCATAACTCTTTCACGCCGAATTCCAAGTATGGTATCTTTGTACTGACAACACTCAATTTTCTTAACCAACTCATTTATCAAACTTTTTTCTACATCAGAAAGTTTATTAGAGAAAATCGAAACAATATGAGCATTAAAATAAATGACAATAGATTCCTCTGACAACAGAGAATGAAATTAAAGACACAATAACATAAAAATTTTGTAATTTCTCAATGTAACCTTAATCTTTTACACCGATGTCCGAGCGAATAGGTATCAATAAAGTTGGAATTCGTTGAAAACTGAAAATATCCAATTGTATGTCAAAAAAATAGACAAAATGTTCTTACCTTGAAAATGAATGATGATTGTTTAGTTACATAAACTTTGTCGTATCCTGATCAGGTAGATAGAATTGGAATGCGACGCCGGTTACTTGCCGAAAACCCACCAATGCTCGTCTACCAGCCTTGCTTCGGATCTCGTAGCCATTTTCAAATGGTACCAAATTCAATTCGAAGTTGAACCGCTTTTGATTCAACAAAACGGTAATTGATTCCTGCTGCTGTTCTCTTCTATGAATCCCTCTCAACACCTGCTCGGGATTCAAATCTCCCTCTTCGTCCGGACACATCATTTCCATATAAATACATCTAGGGTTCCATCCATTCATCCAAAGCTTCAAAAACCTATTGAGCTGTTTCGAGAAATCAATTCCCTGGTGGAACTGGATGACTTCACTATTCATCAGAAGAAGCTCGTCCAGTTGCAAATATTGAAAACGAGTGAGATTGGGAAATTCGTCGAATTTCCGAAGAGCAAATGCTTCCAAGTTTTGAATCAGCGCTCGTTTGATTTCTCTATTCTCAATTGTGTTTGAAGGATCTATCCACAAATGATTACAGGTCAATTTTTCAGTCAGCATTTGTACATCTAAAAGCACTCGTTCCTCGAGACGAAGCTGATGAATTTTGATATTTCCCAGGATGTCAACAAAATATTTTTGATTTTGTACGGATCCTGCGAGATGCACCTGATTTACGGCGGCGAGTTTGAAAATCTCCATTAGATTCTCAATCCATCGTTTCGGAGTAAAGCCATTTTTCGTAACCATGTTGGTACCGGGCCTGTTGAGTGTTGTCGCCTCCGCAGTATCCGGGTTTTTGATGATGGTGCCGTTCTTCTCCCGCTCTCCAATGGAAAAATACTCGAAACAGAAAGCAAACAGATCTTCATAATCTATATTTCTTTCTAGGTAGAGCCTCATATTGTCTTCGAAAACTATACTGAGGAGTGGCTTGAATTTTGAGCATTGGACGTCTTCCGCACATTTTTTTGATAGAAGTGAATAGTAGACTCTGAAATACGGTAGTTTAAGTCTATAAAAATATGTTTAAAACTTACATTTCAGGGATATCAAACTAGGAGAGAACATTCGTTTGTGCGTCCTTGGGCAGTTTTTTGAAAAGAATAGTCGTCTCAGTCATTCTTGGAATGAGAAATGAATGATGTTGTAGAATGGCTGCTATGCTAGCAGAGAATGTGGGCGGAGTTGGAGAAACTGGAGGCGGAGTTAGAGTAATGGGCAGCTTGGCTGACACTTTCAGATGACCTGAAAGATAAGTAGATCATTGAGGTTATTATGAGTTAAATGCACACTTATAATGACTCCTGTTCCCATATAATGTCGCAGGTGGATTTACTGTAACGATCCATCTGTCATCTATCACACTTCATGCATTCATTGTCACACTTCTTCTAATTATCAGGTTGGAACATAAGTTTCTTTAATTTTTTTTTATCGTAATCTTTGGAGGCCTTTCAGCAACTACGGAAGTTTGATATAATTATCAAGTAATGTGCCAACTCTAAACCCGTGTATTCATAAAATTTCATAGCTCTGTCTTGTATGGGCAAAAAGTTACGACCATCTAATGAAAGTATACCAAAAAGTGACAATTTGGAATCCAATGTTAGAGAAGCTCCGCTAGAGGTTTTTTGTGTTATATCAGTGTATACTAACATTTATATTACACTCGCGAAAAATTTCGGCTCTGCGGCTGTTTTCCGTCTAGTTATGACACATCAAAAAATAGCACTATCCGAGGTGCGAAAAAATAAATTTTTTTATACGCTGGTTTCTCAGAAAAATTCTTAATAGAAATTGAAGTTCTATCCTTCAAATCATCAAAAAATTTTGTGGTTCTGCAAAATTCACATTTTGAAGTACTGAAATGAACCGCGCTAGGAGGTAACCCCGAAATAAGCGTTTTTTTTCAAACACTCGTGAAACCCTCGAAAGTTGTTTTTCAGCTGAGATAATTTGAGCTTGTGTTACACATAACCTAATAAGTTTATTACTACAATAAAAAGTTTCTAACACGTCGGCAACTATGTTTTGCAAAATTCAGGCGCCCGAGCCGAACGTATTCAAAGAGCTGTATTTTTCGGCACAGTCTGCTGGTATATGTCAAACACAAAGAGTGATGATGCTAAGACATAGTGCACTACTTGATCACAATGCCAAACTTTGGATTCACCCTTGCAAAGAGTTACATGAAAAATTAAAGAAACTTATGTTCCAACCTAATACTATGTATTGCACTGTCAGTGCTGTTGTACCTAGTCTTAGTTTTTGTTATATTGAAGACTTAGTGAGTTATATTGCCACACATAGTGTTATGATGACCCCCCCCCCCCCCCCCACACTTGCCCTCTAGTCTTTCAGGTCATCTCGAAGTGACAGCCCATCTGTCATTTTCTTTCATAAAACTTGGAGAGGAATGTGCTAGCCAAAGAAAACAATCATGAATAACAAAACAGAAAAGGAATTTGAATAGTTAGAGTTTGATTTAAGGGGACAATAATAATTTAATCGTCATGATACAGTGTATCTCAATATTTTTCAAAAATTTCTTTGACCATTTTCCAAAATAAAAATTTCGAAATTTCACGTCTCTTATTTGCCGGTGTGATTCCACTCAGAAATCGTCAGACCCTGGTTGTTACAAAATGCTATAATCGAGATAATCGGGAGGATTTTCGGATCGGAATCGTTTTTTGGTTTTTGGATGAGAAGTTGACGAAAATTGGGAGATTCGACCGAGCCGCTTATATTCCAAGCATTGGGTCATGGGAATACATATCGGGATCCTCCTGATTATCTCGATTATGGCATTTGGCAACAATCAGGATCTGACGACGTCTGGGTGGAAATACATCGCCATATCTAGTTTTATCTATATCCTTCTTGCGTGACATTTACCACTTGTCGATTTTTGTAAACTCCATTTTTTACACTGTAATTTTTACACTGAACAGGCAACGTTCTAAAAGTGGGTCAATAAATTTTTATGGTATTATTTCAAATGGTAGTATCTGAATAAGCGCACGTAATATTTCATAAATGTTCTAGTTATCGGATGTACTAACATTCGACCCCCGTTTAGAACGTTCCCTGTTGAATCATGATGTTTGAATTACTACTCTCCCCTCCAATCAAATTCTGACTATTCAATTTCCTTTTCTACTTGGTTATCATAATTGCTGTGCTTTCTGCCAGCACATCAGTCTCCAAGTTTTATGAAAGAGATTGCCAGATGGATTGTCACTTCAAGATGACCTAAATTACTAGAGGGTAAGTGGGGGTCATCATAACACTATGTGTGGCAATATAACTTACTAAGTCTTCAGTAAATCGAAAATTATGCCTAGACACAACAGCACTGTCAGGGCAACATATGGCAATTAAAAGAGATGTGACAACAGATGGCAGATGAATCGTTACAGTAATTTCACCTGTGAGATTATATGGGAAGTGGGGTAGTCAGAAAGTGGTGAAAAGAGAAACGGCTTAACCCCAAATTCCTTCGAAAAACACCTAGAAAATCCTAGAAAACGGCTAGAGAAATCCTAGAAAAACCAAAACGAGAAAAACACAATGTTTTAACTCAACTACTAGTTTATTGAGGAGAAACCCAAAAACTAAAAACGAGCACAAGAAACACGGCTCACCAATCGGCGAGACCGTCGAAACCAGACTAGTGAGAAAAGAAAAATCAACGCACCAAACGGTAGCGTTGTAAAATTCAAGACTGAGGAGATTTAGGCTAGGAAAAACCCGAAAGCCAGCTTTTCCCACTCACGTTTTGAATGACTTTGCGCGAGAGCGCGCTTGCATTGTATAACGGCGGCAATTCAAATTGAATTATTGGCTAATGTCGAGAAAACCCGGATGAGAATCCGACATCTCGGCGTATTTCAAGCCACGCCTACAAAGCAAGTGTCAAACAATGTAGAGACAAGGAAGTGACCAAGAGTGGGTTTGTAGATTAAGCCTGGGGAAGTGTACAACATGATGGTAACTAGACCAGGTGGGAAAACAACGATGACCTATAAAAGGGGATTCTAGACTTAAAAAGTTATTACCTAACTTATAAGTGGTGGGGTGTGATTATGAGAAAAAACAATGGATGCTAAAAAGCTTAAGAGAATAATTACTACTAAAGATAATTAGGGGAATAGGGTCTTTACAAGATAGAGTAGAGAGGAAAATATGAAATCAAAGAAAATTATGAAGACATATAAAGACACAAATAACAATGATAAAAGCAGTAAATCACAAAATTGACAAAATGTAACAATTGTGAAAAGAGATAATCAGTGAACAACGATGGCGAACTGGCTCCATGTAGGTGTACTTGGCATATGAAGACCTTCCATCTGTGACCATTCAGCATACTGTAGTTGGCATGAGTTTGGTGGATCCTTTCGGGGTCGAAACTCTTGGTGAAGGCGAGTACACTGACTGTCCTTGTAGTCCAAAGCAACTGGTGGATCCTTCCCCGGGTGAGGCTTCTCCTTGGCACGAATCGAGTCGTTGTCACTCCAACAATCCGAACTTGAAGAACTCTCTTTTTGACGCGATTGGATCCGAGTTCTTGTTGAAACGCGACCATGATTTGAATCACTTTGTTCATTTGATTTGCGCAAAGCACTTGTATACTGGATGCCAGACTTTGATACACTATCATTCTGAATCACAGAAGACGTTGTAGACTTTGGTGGGTCTGTTCTTGGACGAGGTTCCTCCTGCTTCCGACGTTTGGTTTTCTTCTGAAGAACCACGCCACAGGCGACATCTCCCTGTTTTTCAAGTCCGGCCATTTTGAGATGAGTAGAACCTTCAGTCCTAACCACTAGACCACATGGGACTATTTCCTTAGCTTTGAAACGTTTGATTGTTTCTGGAACTCTTTGCTTCGTCTGAAGACTTTGTTGATCAGTGACTATCCGTATCTTTGTTCGACGAACTCTCTGAGACTGTTCAGAAGCTTCAACCTCACTAGACTTTACATAATTCGACTTGATACCTGAGGTGTCTTCAATATACTTTTGAGAGACAATATTGGAAGATTTCACCGCAGATCCTTTAGCGGGTTCCTCTTTCAAAACCTCAACCACATCAACATCATTTGTATCACAACGAACACTAGCTTCACTAATGTGATCATCTAGTTTCACATATGCAATACTTTCATCGGTAACTTCTGAGACCATCTCGGTCTCGTAGTGTTTCGAATCTTTTTGACAAGTAGACTCTGGAAGCATAAGACTTGAATGCACACTTGGCAACAACACTTTAGACTCCTTTACAACTGACTGATTCTCAAAACTATTACTAATTTTTGATTCTTCAATCACTTCGCAATACTGCTTATTCCACTCCTTCTGGCATTTGCTCAGAACTTCAAAACCTTTAACCACTCCTTGAACTTTTTTCTTTCTCCTTTGGACATTTTGCTGACTATGAAAACCTGAAAGTGATCGCTGAAATCCATCAGACGATTTCTCTTCATTCCACAACACGATACCAGACTCCTCTGCAATTCCTTTAGCAGGATCCATACTGAAATCATTGTTGTCAATATAACCATTGAAAGCTTTGTTATCCTCGTAACAAGCATAATCAATGAAACCAGATTCATCTACCAGTCCTTCGGTAGACGCCTCCCTTTTCTTAACCTCAGCAACACCTTGTCCATTATTCAAAAGATCAGATTCAACTCTGTGATCCCACAGTTTCACTTCTGACTTCATTCCATTTGGAACTTTTTTAGCAGCTTCTGCTCCATTATTCTTTGAACCAAGAAACGGAAAACATAGCTTTTTAATCAACTCAACTGTTTTGAAATCTTCCAATTCTTTATCAGTCTGCACTGAATTAGAAATGTGTCGTTTTCTCGAAACATTTTCCTCCGATTTTTTGCAAAAATTAGCATTCCGAACCTTTGCCTCACTCTTATTCAACCTTTTCATCAGCTGTTTATTGCGAGCTTCTAGTTCAGCGCACTTCTTTTGGCACTGCTCGAAGTCATCTCTTTGTGTCCAGAATTTCTGAGCGTACATGCGATACATTTTCTTGTAACCTTCAGCAAGTAGTCCCCTGCTCCACAATAACTCGCTATTCCGGTCGGCGGTTTCAAATGCATCCTCCAACTCTTTGATTGTGAAAATCCATCTTTTGGAACCCAAGTAGTTCGAAAACTTCGATTCACGTTCCATGTCCCAGTCACGCTCCTTTCTTTCTTGCTCCCACGTCATTCTAGTCACTTCCGACGATTTTTTGAAAGAATCGAACATTTTCTGCACATACTTATCATGCTCCTTTGCTACTCTGATCAATGGACGCAATACACTATAGAACATCTTCTGTGGAAAGTTTGCATGCTCTCTGTAATTTATGTATGTTTCAAAGATAGCCTTGCGTGTTTTGCACGTTCTCGATTCGATTTCTGTCCTGAAAAATTGGTCCAGATTTCCCTCTTCTCCATCGAGTCTGTGTGGCGAGGACGCTTTGTGAAGAATGTATATTTCTTCCGGCATTCCGTCATCATCGAGTACACATTCCTTTGAAATTGACATTTTTCACCAGAGAATCAGATGAATATTCACTTTTTAACGATTGATGAAAATTTGCGAAAATTGATTGAAAATCCTAGAATCTAGCGATTATCCAATATTTCAATTTTTCGATTCAAATTGAGCAAAATCAGCAATTATTCTTCGTGACAGCGATAAAATCGATCGAAAGTCAATTTCCAACCGAAATTCTGTTTCGGCGAAACAATGAACACTTTTTGTAACTCGAAGAGTCAATTTTTAGCTGAAAATGCACTATTTTCGCTGTAAATCTGACAAAAATCGTTGACAATCAGTCAATTTCACTTTTCAGAGCAAAATGTTTCTTTTTCGCTTCACGTCTTCTTCTGAATCTTCTACAACGATTCTCTTCTTCTTTCTTCACACAATCAAACTTCTTCTTCTTTCACAACACTTCTTCAACGCGAAAATTTCGGTTTTCCGATGAAAATTTGTATTCTGTACTGGCGAAGCCGTCCTGCCTTTCGCTTTCAAATTTCCTGTTGAAAATTTGTGATTGGTGCACTGGCTGAGCCGTATGAGTTCCCTGAAAAATATTTTCACTTTAAACAAGAAAATCAACGACTTTCAAAAGCAAAAACAACGAGGGAATACGAGAAATCACGAAGAAATCACAAATCGGCGGCGAACAATTGAAGAAAAATCGAAGATTTCAAAAAATTTCAATTTTTTCTGAACTTTGATGACAAAAAGTGTTTTCCCACAAGATTTCACTTGTTTTTAGCACTTTTTTAGTACGTTTAGCACAAAAATCTGTTGAAAAACACGAAAATTGATCAAAAATCGATCAAATTCACCAAATTTTAGCGAAAAATTCGAATTTTCCTGCTCAAAACTATTTTTTAGCACTAATCGGCGACTTTCCTACGAAAAGACCCTTTTTTGAACTAAAAATTACTTGATTTTCACACAAAAATCTGAAGAAATCAGAAACTTTCACTAAAAATCAACCAAAAACCAGAAAAATTGACACAATCGCCGAGCGATTCGCCAAGATTTCAATTGGGCGGGAAACTCAAATTACACTATTTTTCAGCGAAAATGTCACAATTTTCCCGAATTCAAGCGATTTTTTATCGAAAAACTAATGAAAAATCAGTCAAACACAATGACTGAGTTGAAAATTCACTAGCAAAACCGAAAATTCGAAGCACAATCGCCGAGCGATTCACCACGAATTTCACACCGAAATTGGGTCAATTTCTACTGAAATTTCCACTCACAGAGACAATTTTGTCGCTAGAACACGCTCCTGGCCAACAATGTGCACCAAGACGATTAATTCAAGCGAAAATCTTATTCAGGTAGCCGGACGTACACTGGCGGGTGCTACGAACGCTAAATTCCCGAAAAAGACACGAAAACACGAAGCAAGTGGAGAAAAACGCAAAGAAAACGAGAGGATCCCCGGTTCGGCCCCCAAGTCAGAATTTGGTGAAAAGAGAAACGGCTTAACCCCAAATTCCTACGAAAAACACCTAGAAAATCCTAGAAAACGGCTAGAGAAATCCTAGAAAAACCAAAACGAGAAAAACACAATGTTTTAACTCAACTACTAGTTTATTGAGGAGAAACCCAAAAACTAAAAACGAGCACAAGAAACACGGCTCACCAATCGGCGAGACCGTCGAAACCAGACTAGTGAGAAAAGAAAAATCAACGCACCAAACGGTAGCGTTGTAAAATTCAAGACTGAGGAGATTTAGGCTAGGAAAAACCCGAAAGCCAGCTTTTCCCACTCACGTTTTGAATGACTTTGCGCGAGAGCGCGCTTGCATTGTATAACGGCGGCAATTCAAATTGAATTATTGGCTAATGTCGAGAAAACCCGGATGAGAATCCGACAGGGTCATTATTAGTGTGCATTCGACTCATAATGACCTTAATGATCTACTAATCTTCCAGGTCATCTCATAGTCAAGCCACTCTTCAGTATACTTTTCGAAGACAATATGAGGCTCTACCTGGGAAGAAATGTAGATGATGAAAATCTGTTCACTTTCTGTTTCGAGTATTTTTCCATTGGAGAGCAGGAGAAGAACGGCAGCATCATCAAAAACCCGGACACTGCAGGAACAAAAACACTCAACAGCCCCGGTACCAAAATGGTTACGAAGCATGACTTCACTCCGAAACGATGGATTGAGCACCTATTGGAAATTTTCAAACTCGCGGCCGTGAATGACGTGAATCTCGCAGGATCCGTACAAAATCAACAACATTTTGTTGACATCCTGGGAAATATCAAAATTCATCAGCTCCGTCTCGAGGAACAAGTGCTTTTAGATGTACAAATGCTGACTGAAAAATTGACCTATAATCATTTGTGGATAGATCCTTCACGCACAATTGAGAATAGAGAAATCAAACGAGCGCTGATTCAAAACTTGGAAGCATTTGCTCTTTGGGAGTTCGACAAACTTATCAATCTCACTCGTTTTCAATATCTGCAACTTGACGAGCTTCTTCTGATGAATAGTGAAGTCATCCAGTTCCACCAGGGAATTGATTTCTCGAAACAGCTCAATAGGTTTTTGAAGCTTTGGATGAATAGATGGAACCCTAGATGTATTTATATGGAAATGATGTGTCCGGACGAAGCGGGAGATTTGAATCCCGAGCAGGTGTTGAGAGGGATTCATAGAAGAGAACAGCTGCAGGAATCAAATACCGTTTTTTTGAACCAAGGGCGGTTCAACTTCGAATTGAATTTGGAACCATTTGAAAATGGCTACGAGATCAGAAGCAAGGATGAGAGACGAGCATTGGTTGGTTTTCGGCAAGTAAACGAGGTCGTATTCCAATTCTATCTACCCGACCAGGATACGGAGAAGTTCATGTAACTAAACAATCATCATTCATATTCAAGGTAAGCACATTTTGTCGATTTTTTAGACATGAGATTGGATATTTTCAGTTTTCAACGGATTCCAACTTCATTGATATGTATTCGCTCGGACATCAAAGTGAAAAATTATATTTACATTTGAGAGATCGTTTTTCAAGTTTCATTCTGTGTTGTTGTCCGAATCTATTGTCATTTATTTTAATGCTCATATTGTCTCGATTTTTCTTAATAAACTTCCTGATGTAGAAAAAAGTTTGAAGAAAAAGTTTAAAAATGTAAAAAAGTAGTTCTTTCATACTTGCTCTCACATCCTTTCACGAGCAGGGGGCGGAGTCTATTCAGTTCATCTTCTTGCAACCATACACGTAAGGAGGCATATTCAGTAACTAGCCATCCACCTGTCGTCTTCGATTCATCGGTTTCTATTGGTTTTTTCCATTTCAATCCTTTCCCCTATCCCTAGCTCTTTCCATTTACACCCTAACTTCACTTGATCTAAACTCCAATGGTCCCTAATTTCTCGTCACCTTTCTCTGGTGCCATTACCGGTTTCAGTAAGACCCCACCCCTTCTAACCCCTTCTCCATTGATTTTCGCTATAATTGTTCCATCCTGACTCCTCGGTTTATCTTTCTCCCTTCTCCCCGGAGCACCACCCTAAACTAACACATTTCCAGAGCACTTACTTCTCTGAGAACAAAAACTCATAACGACCCACTTCCCAAATAATCCCATCTGTCAACTATCACACTTGCGATTGAATTGCAAGTGTGATAGTTGACAGATGGGATTATTTGGGAAGTAGGGTCATTATGAGTTTTTGTTCTCATATATGTAGATTGGTAAAAGTGGTAATCCTCTATAATCTTCCAGATCATATCACAGTGAACGCCCAGCTGCCCATTACTCTAACTCCGCCCCCAGTTTCTCCAACTCCGCCCACATTCCCTACTAGCATAGCAGCCATTCTACAACATCATTCATTTCTCATTCCAACGATGAATAATTTGACAATTTCTTTCAAAAAACTGCCCAAGGACGCACAGACGAATGTTCTTTGCCAGTTTGATGTCCCTGAATTGTGAGTTTTAAACATATTTCTTATAGACTTTCAAACTACTTCATTTCAGATTCTACTATTCGGTTCTATCACAGAAATGTGCAAAAGATGTAGAATGCTCGAAAGTCAAGCCAAACTTTAGTATATCTTTCTACACCGGTCTGGAGCTCTTCCTGGGAAGATGTATAGATGATCAATATCAGCTTACCCTGAGGTTCGAGAGTATTTGGGATCAAGAGGAGAACAGCCCCATCATCGAAAACCCGGACACTGTAGAAACGGAAACATTAGAATCCGAATACGACCTTGTTAACGACAGGCCCGGTACCGTCATGGTTACCAAACACGGCTTCACTCTAAAGCGATGGATTATGTATCTAATGGAGATTTTCAAACTCACGGCCGTGAATAAAGTGTTTCTCGGAGATCCTGTACGAAACCAACAAGATATTGTTGACATCCTGGGAGATATTGAGATTCACCAGCTTTGTCTCGATGAGGATGGACTTTTGGATGTAGTACAATTACTGGCTAAAAAATTGTCCTATAATCAGTTGTGGATAACTCCTTCTATCACAGATGAGCAGAGAGAAATCAAACCAGTGCTGATGCAAAATTTGGAAGCATTTGCTCTTGTGGCCGTACGTGAAGATGGTGTATTGGTCCACAATGCCAGATCGTTCATTCAATATTTGCAACTCGACGAGCTTCTTCTGATGAATAGTGAAGTCATCCAGTTCTACCAGGGAAGAGATTTCTCGAAACAGCTCAACAGGTTTTTAAAACACTGGATCAAAGGAGGATGGAACCCAAGATGTGTCTATGTCGAAATGCTATGTTCGAACGGATTTATGGATGAGGACAAAGTGTTGAGAGGGATTAATAGAAGAGAACAGCTGCAGGAATCAATTGATGTTTTGTTGAACGGCGAGCGGTTTGACTGCCAATTGAATTTGGCACCGTTTCAAAATGGCTACGAGATAAGAAGCAAGGATGGGAGACGAGCATTGCTGGGTTTTCCGCAAGTAAACGAGGTCGTATTCCAATTCTATCTACCCGACCAGGATACGGAGAAGTTCATGTAACTAAACAATCATCATTCATTTTTTAGGTAAGCACATTTTGTCGATTATTGAGACATGCAATTCAGTATTTCAGTTTTCATCGGATTTCAACTTCATTAATACGTATTTGCGCGGACATCAGTGTGAAAAATTAAGGTTACATTGAGAAATTACTGAATGTTCGCGTTACCCAGTCTTGTATTTGATTCTCTATTGTCCTACGAATCTATTGTCTTTTATTTAATTGTTCATATTGTTTCGAGTTTTTCTAATAAACTTTCTGATGTTGAAAAATGTTTGATAAATGAAAAAGTTATGAAAGTTGAGAGTAATCAATATAAAGATACCATATTTCGAATTTTACGTGAACCAAGTTATGGGTCATCAAGGTTTCACCCAGTTCTACAGTTCTGATCTTTGAGGACCCATATCTCCGCTTCTGGACGTTATCAGAATGTCTCGTTTTCACCATCTTTATCTCATTGCACAAGAGCAAATGTTTCCAAGTTTTCAATTGGAGCGCGTTTGATTTCTCTATGCTCAATTGTGTTTGAAGTATTTATCCGCTAATGATCAATACTGGAACAAGAACTCATAATGACACCACTTCCCATATAACCACTGTCGTCATCTCATAGCAAGACCCCATCTGCCTTCTTTCACACTCCATTCCCTTGTTGTCACACCTCTTCTAATTGCTATGTGTTGCAGTGTCCGTGATGTTGTGTCTAGTCTCAGTTCTTGTTTTATAGAACTCTTATTGTTCTAAAACGCGTACTCAGTGAGTTATATTGCCACACATAGTGTCATGATGAGAAGACGAGGAGATTGAAATGTCAGAGTTGGATTGAAGGGGAGAGTAGTGATTCGCACATCATGATGAAGAATACAAAATGCAGTGTACATTGACAAGTGGAGATGTCACGCAAGAAGGATATAGATGAAGATATATACAGTGCGGTCAATATCTTTAGGACCCCCCTTCATTAGGGGGGGTTCTGGTAGAACCGATCGAGATATTGAAATTTCGTTAACGCGATTCGATTTCTAGTAAGAAATAACCTTAAGAGCCAAAATTTCATGATCGTACCTCAATCGGTACTATAGTACCATCAAAAAGTCCTTTTTCTAAGCGGTCAATATCTTTAGGACCCCCTGGCTTTTTTGATTTTCCACTGAAATTTTTTGTGAAAAATATGTCGGAATGTTTATAATTTGTGTATCAAATATTGTTTTGACCGAATCTGAATAAAATACCAACATTTGTCCTAGTTTCCCGTATGGAAACCCAATTTTTTGGACATCCTCTCACTAAAAGTGAGTTTTTCCGGGCATTTTCAGATGATGCACATCTTTAATGGGGAAAAATGATGGTAATTAGCATGTCAGCTGCTTATTCTTATCTGACTCTTCCGTTTCGATCCTTTTCCACCCAGACTCTGTGTCAACTGCCCGCGAAATAAACCAAAATTCGACCACAGAAAATCCCAACTTCGGTTATATTCCGGTTCTGAGCAACCGTATTCAGCGGATTCGAACTCAATGAGTAAGAAAACATCACCACATATTCTCAGAATACCTGTCCTGTTCATCTACTACTGAAAGAAAATCATCACGTTCGTATCAGATTCACAAATGGCGTTAACTAATAACAGCCCGGATGGGCCATTGGAGAGCACATTGTTCTACCACAAAGATCTTGAATAATGATGACTGATCACGGAATCAAATTCTGTTTCTAAGGTTCATCAAAACACAATTAATCCTCAGGAGGAATCCCAACGTATTTCAAATACTGTATTTCGTGTAACAGCCATGATCTTTGTGATTGAATAATGTGCTCTCCAATGGCATATCCGGGTTGTTATTAGTCAACGTCATTTGGGAACCTGATGCGAATGAGATGATTTTCTTTCATCAAGAGACAAACAGGTCCTCTGAGCTTATGCGGTGATGTTTTCTGATCCATTGAGTTCGAATCCGCTGAATACGGTTGATCAGAAACAGATCATACTGGAAGTTGGGATATTCTGCGTTCGAATTTTGGTTTGTTTTGCGGACAGTTGACATCGAAAATGGGTTCAAAGGAATCGAAACGGAAGAGTAAGGTGTGAATAAACTGCTGACATGTTAATTATAATTAATTTTTGACATAAAAGATCTGTGCCATCTGAAAATGCCTTGAAAATGCTCACTTCGGCTGAGAATGTCCAAAAAGTTGGGTTTCTATATGGGAAACTTGGATAAATGCTGGTATTTTATTCAGATTCGGCTAAAAACAATATTTGATACACAAATTAGAAATAATCCGACACATTTTTCACGAAAAACTTCAGTGAAAAACCGAAAAAAGCCAGGGGGTCCTAAAGATATTGACCGCTCAGAAAAGGGACTTTTTGATAGTACGGGAGTACGGAATGAGGTACGATCATGAAATTTTGGCTCCCGGGGTTATTTTTTACTAGAAATCGAATCGCGTTAACGAAATTTCAATATCTCGATCGGTTCTACCAGAACCCACCTAATGGAGGGGGGTCCTAAAGATATTGACCGCACTGTATATATCGATGTGATTCTGCCCAAAATTTGTCAGATCCTGATTGTTGCCAAATGCTATATTTGAGATAATTAAGAGGATATCCCGATCAAAATCGTTTTTTGGTTAAAAAAATCTCACAAAATACGATCTCCTTGGATCTTGTGGTAATGTATCTCTTCTGATGATTCTATATCAATTTTTTGACACTTCCTCCATTTCCAATAAAAATATGTTCTTCAACGTCACCAAAACCCGTAGAAAATGATATGAGGATGAAGAACGAAAAATTGCCTAATGTGATAACGATAGATAATGTCAAACTGAGACACTTAGAAACGATTTGTTTTTTTTATTGGGCAAAATTTGCGCCGATGAGATAGACAAAAGATAGGTGAAACAGAAGATAAATGATTTTTGGGTTCCGGTGGTAATTTATAGATGCACTAATAACATAACATACAAAGTAATTACTGATTTCCGAGACGATGTTATAAACGGATTCTGTTTTTGACCAGATTTCAAAGTTTTATGCCTTCAAATAGATAAAGATGGTATCTCCATGTTTGTTTTTCCGTGGTTTGTCTTTGGACCAAACGTCCCAACTCGTCGACTCATCGTAAATTAAATCGCTACTTCTATTCTGTACGTCGCTTTTATTTTTTATTTGTTCCCCGTTTGCTAGTTTGTTCTCTCTCCAAACTGATAAGAATCTTGCCAGTCTCGCTGAGAAAAAGGGTGTGCCACGGTCTGCGGAAATAAAGGAGACGGGAGAAAATAAATTGAAAACACATAATTCGATAAAATCTCAGTAGTACGGCAGAGCGACCTGCCTGACCGAAGAATACTTACAGGCCAACCGCAGACCGTCCGCCTACTGGCCAATCCGTCAACCGTTAATCGGTTTTTGAGCGGAAGCAATTTCAGTTAAGGGTTTCATTTGGTCTGGAAATTGACTGACCAACCGACAAACTATCTACCGATCGGCTTGACGAGTCAGACAACCCTAAATCCGACGGTTGATTGGAAAAAGGTGTTTATCAATCGATCGAAATGGAATCACTATTCCCAGTGTGTACTCATGAATTTTTGTAGCCTCTCTATTTTCTTGTGTTCTTTGGTTGTCTCAAAACTGATAAGAATCTTGCCAGTCTCTCCAAAAAAAAAGGATGCCCACGGTTAGTAAGACAAAAGGGAGACAGGATAAAAAAGATTAGAAATACACAACATGTTAGAATCTCCGCATGGGCGACCATTGACGAATGACCGCCCGCCAACCGACCACGGACCCGACCATTCAACCTTTAATTGGCTCTGTAAGCTGAAATCATTACTTTTAGTTAAAGGTTCCAGTTGGTTGGCAAATTCTGCGAGACCAACCTCCGACCGCCGACCGCCGACCCCCGACCGACTGCCCGCCTTCCAACCGACCGACCGACCGCCGACCTTCTGACTGAACAACCATAAATAGACTGGAGGACCGGATGTGCTTCCATATTTCTTCACGTTCCCCGTTTGCTAGTTTGTCGTCTCCCCAAACTGAAAAGAATCTTGCCAGTCTCGCCGAAAAAAAGGTGTGCCGAGATCTGCGAAAAAATAGGGAGACAGGAGAAAAAACGATTAAAAATACATAAATTGATAGAATCTCCGTACGACCAGATAAGATATAAATCTATTACAAAAATGTTACGGGAATTTGTGAGATTTAGAAACGGTTCGTCTTCAGCCCGCGAACAAAATTTACGATAATGGAAATACTAGTGGGGGTCTTTTTTGTGATAAACAACCTTGAAAAAAGAGGGTATAGTGAGAAAATGTTGCAACAGGAAGGAATGGAAAGTAGCATATTTGCAAGTGGTTTATCTCACAATCAGTTTCAAATCAGATCAGTTTCATTTTTCCAAAGATTTCCATAATTATTCCTAGTTTTAGGGATCAGGATGCAAAATCTAAACTTCTTAATGAACTACACCATGATGCCTGTCAAATGCCGTTGCTGTCGTACCAGATGGCCAGTAAAGAATGAGCAATATTGCGAGTAAGTTTGTAGAATAATAAGATTTGGGGTTAAACTAGAAGACCAAAAGTTTGAAAACAAAAACGTGACCGAATAACTATTATTTCAATTTTTGTTTTACACCTTACACCTTGTTAGGAATGACTATTTTTACTGTATTACCATTTTCTGAAAAAAACTGAAATTACATAATTCAGACGTTGCATACGGCAAAAGCCGAGAGGGAAAATCAGAGCATTGTTTGATTTTTGTGAATGCCCTCATTTATCCAAAAAGAAGGAATCGAAAAGAGCAGGTCGACCATCTAAGCGAAACGTAATTCGCATCGGATCGATGAAATTTGAGCCTCTGAAGAATTCCCAATTATCTCGCTACTCAACTTCATCTGTCTCTTCTTCTCTTCCGATTCAAAATTTTTCAAAGGCCCTCAAATCTTCAAAAATCAAGAAACCATCTAATCCAAAACTTCATCCGTTTTCCATTGATGCGATTTTGAGAATACCGACCTCGCAAAAAACCATTTCCCCCAAGAATTTTCCTGGAATGCTTTCCCCATTCTCAGCTTCATCTTTCCCTCCACCATTCAACCCATTCCACCAGATGTTCATTCCTCCTGTAGCATGTAATAAGTTCCCAAAGTTGAATGCTCTTCCCGCTTTTTCCTTTCCCCAATTTCTTGTTTCTCCACAATCTGCGTTTCATGTTCCTCTACCTCAAAACATGTTTCAGTACAATCCAAATTCGATTTATCAGAATAAATATGCTCTATTATAACAACAAGTACTGTAATGTATATAATGAATTCTAAGCCGTCTTCAAAACTGATATTCAGAGAGGATACTGAAAACTTACTGTAATTTAAGAATTTCTGAAAAAAAAAGTTTTTCAAAATTCGAATTTCTGGAGAAAAAGACAAACACTTTTTTCTTCAGGAAATTCAAAAAACGCAATCAGTTTCAAGTTATTTCCTTCAAAATTTTAGAGTTGGAAACGAAAATAAACTTTGAAAAATCAAGCTTTAGTAGAAAGATTTTAGTATTGAAACGATGCATTCTTCATTTGGAGCTCCGATATCTTGGCTCAAGGACTCCAAAATCATTTCTGACCCTTTTCACCCAATGTGTGTCTGTCACGTTTTCCCCTCTTTCCCACTTTCTTATCATTTTCCACTCCTCCCCTTTCAAAACAAAAAATTGAAAATAAGGAGACAGCTGAACCAAAACGAAAACAAAAAAGATGACAGAAACCAAAGAAATTCCTAGAAAAACACATTAAAGTTGATTAGACAACAGCAAAAGATAACAGCAAATAGAGAGACGCTAACTTTTTTTGAACATCATTCGCGAGAAGTGATTGATGTTGAAAATTCAGATTGCCGTCGACGACGTTGTGAAAAGAGATCATTTAAAGGACAAAAATTTGATGATAGCAAACGAAATCGAACAGAAACTAATCAGTCGTCTGCCCTTATCAGTTTCTCTTCATTTTTGACAAAAACAAATTGATAGAAATTGTCCTTTTATCATGTCAGCCGCCGCAGAAACTCTGATTTTGTGCCATATTTGTGCATTGGCTTGTAGTCTAGAAAATGGTAACATAGTTTGCCCGTAAGTGAGATGAAAATGGATGAGTTGTTAATGGGATTTTTCAGGAGCTGTGATGTGAAGAAAAAGAAGTATAATGATCAAAAAGCAATGCTCACGTAGGTTTTGAAAATTTCAGAATTGTCACCGTAGTTCAGGATTATTACAGTATGACCGTGCTACTGTGTTATCGTACTCACACTGCATTACCGTACTTATCCAATTCCCGTACTTTTACTATATTACCGTACTTACCCTATTACCGTACTTACCCTATTACCGTACTTACCCTATTACCGTACTTATACTGTATTACCGTACTTACCCTATTACCATACCTACCCTACTAACGTACTTACCCTATTAGCGTACTTGTGCCATTTCTCTTGTTTTTCAGTTGTTCTAATGAAGCATGCCAAAAAGTGGCCCACTTCAGAAACATGCGTCGTCATCCAAAAAAACGACATCACGTTTGTGAGTGAGTTAAACAAAAATACCAATTATATATTCCAGAAAAACTTTTTCAGAGGCTGTTATAGGTTTTTCCGAACAAACAAGAGAGACCGAACTATCATCGAACTAGAGAAAAATGTGCATTATATGAGAAATAAAAATCTGCAAAGTGAAAAACTGTAAGTAACCCACACTAGGAACTAAAATTTTTGATTTTAGGCCACATTTTCCTTTTTTTTTAGAATTCAAAACACGGAGAAACCAAAATCAGAAGAAAAACAACAGACAAACACGAATGCTCAACTGAATACGTAAATGATTGGCATGAATTTCCAAAACAGAAGACCAATTTCAGAATCCGCCATCAAACCTCCTATAACCGAGAAACGGGCCTAAATCTTGATTCAAATGTCACAACAAATCAAATTACAAATAATGCTGACCAAGAGACTTTCGCTCTGTACAGAAACTCCGCCATGCTAGTTTCCAATTGTCTTTGGAATACCGATTCTCACAATCAGTAATCTGTTTTTCTGTACATTGATGTTTTTTGTATACTGAGTATGAATTTATTTAATTGTATATTATCCTATAAAAACAGTATTTGATCGAATCATATTTGGGTGTCTACAAAAATAGTTCATAGTGGTCTGGTCATCTAAAAAGAGATTGTGAAGATAAATCAAACCTAGATCTTCATTATCGTAGTTGGCAACTTTTATGCACGACCATTCATTACTCCGTTTCACAGTACCGGATGAAAAATGATCTTATTTGAGTGTTTTTAGAAAAAAAGGGCAACATCGAGGTTCGGGAAACATGGGTTCTCACGATACAATTTGTCCAAAACCAACTCTAGAATGACATTTTTAGTGTAGACAACTTTTTCTAATAACAGTAAAAATTGGTTCAAGAATTCTCCAAATTTGCCTTTATGTGAACCCAAATTAAAGTATTTGCTTGCGATGGATGGCCTAGTCAACTGAAATGCAATTATGAAAAAATGCTCAATTCCAAAAATGTAGGCCTAGAGTTGATTATGACTCTACCAAATCTTGGCATAATTGGATAATGGGAATCCATTTTTCAGACCCTCAAAGTTAACCATATTCTATTAAAAATGGTCAAGCTGTATAGCTCATCGCATGGTACTGCACCTGTCCGTCTTTAGTGTATTTCACAACAAATTCTTGCATGATGTACACAAATCACATTTCTGTTTTTTTTTTCATGTCCCCAAAAATCTATTTTCCCCATGAACTGTGAACTACACCTTCTCTGTTCTAATGTGTAGATAGTAATTCGGAAGGTCATCAATCAACGCAAACGGTTTTCGACATGACAAACCTAACAGAGATCGAGATGAAGATAACGAGAGACTTCTCTTGAAACATAAAATTTAATGAAAGACAATGTCAAATAGAGATACACAGAATTTGTCTTCTTCTTTTTTTTCTTCTTTTTTCGAACTAAATTCACGGTGGCAATGAGGGAAGGGTAAAATTAGAGGTTCTTTAGTTCAAAGTCACCTTGAAACTGCGAGAGAAAAATAGAAGAAACTTTTGGTCGTCGTATTTCTTACTAATTTGCTTAGTTTTTTATTTTCAATCACTGTTTTTTCAATATTGGATGTCAGATCACATTTTACGCAACAAGCATCTACCGACAGGCATTGTCTCCGTATGTAAAAAATGTGGTTTAATCAGCGATATGTGGAAACCAGCGAAATTTGGAGAAGACTGCGAGTGAGTTTAGTTTTTCACAAGAATTTGGAAAGTTTGGAAAAAGTTTCAGATCTTGTTCGACGGATAGCACAAATGAGACAAATGAGACAAAAACCATGGTCGCGGGAACTTTGAGAACAAGGTAAGTTCCATGTTTCTCAAAATTATTAGTTCAAGAAATTTTGCAAATTTTCTGTCGATTCTTCAAATATTGAAAATTTTGAAAAACCGGTTTTCCAATAAATGAGAAACCCTTACTTTTATTTTAAGAACTTTTTCGGAACCCAAAATCCACAAAACTCTAGATAATCGGGAACATCTAAAAACGCTATATCCTTTCAGATGTGTCATCATGAGGTGCAAAAATCTGATTGTTTTCCGGCCTAAATCCTTTCGTCGCCGCTATGTGTCCTTATGTAGGTGAGTGTAATGTTTACACTCAATTCAGGCTCAAAATAAAGTAGGAACATTTCAGAACGTGCAGATCAGGATTCAAGTCAACATGGAAAGAAAGACTCTCAAATTCCCGCTGATCCAAATGCAAAGACAATTACGAAAAATCCTAAGAATAAGGATCTATTGCTGAATTTAAAAGGCTTGGATAGTTCAACAACTCTCAGAGATTATCTCAAAACAATTATGCCAAAAAAAGTTGATCTTGCCAGAAACAATGTATCTCTGTCCAGAAGCTCTTCCGAGACATCTTCCTCATCTACAGTATCTTCTCAGATATTTTTCAATTTTTTGCAGACTCGTGTTCGCCTATTCAACATGTAGAAACTTCTCTTGTACGGAAAAGGTTTGGAAAACCTCTACAACAAGATGCAGGTTTTCAATTTTTTCTCCGCAACTTTTAATGAAAATTTTTATTTTGAGAAACTGTCACAGCTACTTCCAAAAACAAAAGACCGAACGACCGCCAGATTTAGTAATGAGGTCTATGGAAAAGAGGAAAAATGAATCTACCGGATTAGAAGGAACAACACGAACAGAGATAATTGTTGCTTCAAATACGAGGAATGAGAGGTAGGTTGATTCAAAAAACGGACAAATCGAAAGATAAATTTTAATGGTTTCAGCACCAAGAAAATGGGAGATGGAAATGATAAAATAGTCAAACAAGAGAAATTGGAAGTTAACAACCCAGAAAAGATCTTGTCCCAGGAACACCAAAATAATCACAATCTACCACGGCCACCACCAAAATTCCAATATTCCATGAAACTAAAAGCATTACTAACTCAACAATAACCACTTTTCTATAGAGTTCTATGAACTTTTTGAAATTTTCAGGGATAGTTGTTTTCCCTCAAATATGTAATACCTCATTTGTTGTTTTTTTTTTTGACGATAACGGTGTAGTTTTTAATCATACGGTGTTGTTGAAGATTTGAAAATTTAATAAAGTTATTCATCACTCACGAAAAATGTGAAGAATAAGCTAGAAACTATGATTTCTACATTAAATTTGCAACCGAAGTGTAGGAAGACGTCGGCGAATCTCCAGCGCGAATAACAATGGTCATGATGTTGTCGGAGATAAGAATATGCGATAACTAGACCCACCTGTAGAAAATAAGTGAGGGGGGACTAGTTTTTCTGATAACACAAACATCTGTGTACATGTGTAAAAAAGAAACCTTGGGGTTTGCCCTCTGTCTCAAAATACAGAGAAACCACAGAAAACCATGGTCAAATTTTTCAAATATCTGATTATCTCCTTTTCTATAGAGATGAGAATATTTTCAGTCTTCTGAAAGTATCTTAGATGTACCAAAAAAGGCTTCGAGACACTTTACAACCAGCCATTTTGCAACTGCGGCATTTCGCAACTCACGTCGACGACATTTCGCAACCAAAGCTTTTCAAAACTTGACGTTTCGCAACTAGTTATATCGTAATTGCGACATCATGCAACTTAAGTTTATTTTGCAACCACGACAATTCCCAACCAAGACATTTCAAAACTAGACGTTTCGCAATCAATGGCTTCGAGACATTTTCAAACCTGCGGTTCACCAACTGCGAAATTCCGCAACTCACTTCAGGTAGGCAACGATGATATTTTGCCACTGGTCATTTCGTCATAGCTACAATCTACAACCACGCCGTTCCCAAACCACGGAGTCTAGGTTTTTCGTAAAAATTCACGTCGAAATAATAACTTTTCAGATGTAGATGATAACCTGGAATAGTTTATAACAGTCGCAATCACATACAACCTAATTGAACATAGAGTGAACCACTTCAAAAAGTTGCGAAATGGCTGGTTGCTAAATGTCCAGTTTCAAAATTCCTTGGTTGCAAAATGTAGTGGTTTCAAAATCAAGGTAAGTTGCGTGATGTCGCAGTTACAAAGTGACTGGTTGCGAAACGTCCAGTTTCGAAATGCCTTGGTTGCGAAATGTGGTGGTTTTAAAGTCAAAGAAAGTTTCGTAATGTTGCAGTTACAAAGTGACGGGTTGCGAAACGTCCAGTTTCGAAATGTCTCGGTTGGGAAACGTCCAGTTCCAGTTTCGAAATGACTGAATGCGAAACGTCCAGTTACGAAATAACTGGTTGTTGAATGTCCCGTGCTGGTTCTGAATAATCTGGAAACCTGAAAATTTAGAAATTCTGCAATTTTCCTAATTGATTTTCATAGGTTTTCTATGGAAGCTACGGCGTAGTCCCTTTTCCCCGTTTTTTTCTTTTTTGGTTCCATCTCTGCAAACATCCATCAAAACGAAAGGAATATATGAATAATAAAATGACATCAGCAACCATTGTTCCGTTTTAAAAAAATAGCGTTTGCGGGGAATAGGAAGAGAACAACAGAGAAATGGTTTATGTGGCAAACACGAAAAAAAGCCAACAGGGATGCTTTTCCTTTCCATTTTTTTATGATGCTTTTGAAAACGATTATTTTTCTTTGTAGGAAAAAATTTATACCACTTTTCGGGAAGGAAATTGTTGCAAAAATTTGATTCTTTGCAGTTCTCGGATTTCTCAACTTTTTCTCAAAATATAATTTTTAGATTCCAAGCCAACCAACTGTATGAGGATGGCACCATCTCAACTTGAATGTTGTCTTTGATTTTCTCTACTATCCACTTTTCTTATATTCGGAAAATCAGGGACTGAGCAAAGCCTATGCAGAGACCATGGAGATGATGGGAAAATCTGAACAAGTGGTTAAACTTCTCAATCATGTCCCTGAAATCGACTACACCGCTGGAACAGTGATACCCGATGAAGTTCATGGACGCATTGTTTTCGACGAAGTGAACTTTACGTATCTATACCGTGTCCAAGATGGAAAAGGGATACGATACCCTGCGTGGAGTGAGGGGTGTTCAAATGTCTGGAGGACAAAAACAACGCATCGCCATTGCCAGAGCCTTGATTCGTAACCCCAAAGTGTTGATCCTAGATGAAGCCACCTCGGCTTTGGACGCCGAATCCGAACACTTGGTTCAAGAAGCTCTCACCAACTGTGCCAAGGGTGTCAGCGTCTTGGTCATTGCTCATCGCCTATCCACAATTCGTAACGCTGATAAGATCGCTGTGATTGAGAAGGGACGGGTCATGGAGTTGGGGAATCATGATGAGTTGATGACAAACCCTGACGGTACATTTCAAGCTGGTACAAAGGCAAACTAAATTGATTTGATTTTGATTTGTGGTTTTTTGTTATATGAAGGATTAATAAAATATTTTGAGGATAAAGTGCGTGTTCCAATTTTCCCTTACATAAGCTGCGTCAAAAGCCCCAAGGCTTTGCAAAGTTTTGAACTTGAGATTTGAGACCAACAGATGAATTCTCAAATTCTAACTAGAAGATTTTGTGACCATAACATTTCGAATTTTCTGAAATTTTGGGCATTGGTATAACGACTCTTGCAAATCTTGAATCTGCAATCAGAACCTTTTTTTCAATTTGGAGGGGTTCCATCATTCTGATTTTCTCCACTACAACTCCCAGCCATTCAATATCAAGGAGGAGCCAACGGAAATTGAGTCGATTGTGGAAGTTGAGGATGCGATAACAGGTCATCGCTGTGTTTCCAGAAGAGTATTGAAGTGAGTGATCATTTTTGAGTTTTTGGGTTTATCAAAAATAGCTACAGTCGTTGTTTCTTATTGGTGACGTTGTGTTTTTAGACTTCCATTGTTAACACAATTAGTACAAAGTCGCAAAAACGTAAATAACTCTATTTTCTGTAATTTTGAAAAAAATTGAAAATTCCAACATATAATATTCCTTTTTCAGTACCAAATTTCAACAAGATGTTTTTTTCCTACAAGAAGTTAACTCATACATTGGAAAATCAAAAACTCAAATATGTCAGCACCAGTTGTAAGTTTCAAATGATATACATACTTCTAAAATAGCTCTTCTCGTTTTCAGAAAATTGCATGAAAGCCCAAAACGCTAAATTTTGCTGTTCATGCTGCTTCTTGCTTATTATAATTTTTAATTGTATCTATAATGTTTTCAAGAAATTATTTGAGATTCTAATGCATTCTACCAAATTTCTGTCCTCAATCTAATCTAACAAGAGAACCACAACACCTTGTAAGTTCAGAATTTCATAAAAATTGGTACATATGTTGGGAATGGTCTATCTAGGTACTCCTCCAAATTTCAGAATCCGCCCGTCACCCTCACCCGAGTTATCTAGGTCTAAGTGCTAAAACTGGCCATTTCAGTGCTAATTCAGCATATTTCTAGAGCGATTATCTAGACTTCCAGGTGGTTTTTAAAGGTGAAATCTCTCCCAAAATTCTCAAAAAAGCTTCTTCTTCATAAATCTTACAAATTAAAACAAAAAATTTGGTGACTTGTTACGAAATAACCGGTTGTGAAATGTCGTGTGAATCTGGCAATTTGCGAATTGTCTGAAAATCCAATAATATTTTTTCAATGCTTCTCATTGGAGGCTACGGCGTAGTCCCTTTTCCCTGTTTCTCTTTTTTGGTTCCATCTCTGCAAACATCCATCAAAACGAAAGGAATATATGAATAATAAAACAACATCATCAACCATTGTTCCGCTTTCAAAAAAAAATAGCGTTTGCGGGGAATAGGAGGAAAACGCGAGAGAAATGGTATGTGTGGCAAAAAGGAATAAAAGCCAACAGGGATGCTTTTCCTCTGCATTTCCGTTATGATGCTATCAAAAACGGACACTGTTCTATGTTGAATTAGAAAATAATTCAAACCATTTCATGGGAAAAAACTTGCTACGAAAATTTGAATCATTGCAATTCTCGTAATTTTCAAATTTTTCCCAAAATGTCATTTTCAGATACCAAGCCGACCAACTGTATATGGATGGCATCATCTCGCTTGAATGTTATCGTTGATTTTCTCTAATATTCACTTTTTTATATTTGGAAATTTCCACGACGCCTGTCTGAAATGGTATCGGAAAGTTCCAATTTTTATTTTCTGGAAATCTCAAAATGTATAATGCCAATGGAAGAAAAAACTGTGAGTTGGAAGATTTGACCTTTTTGTCTAAATCTGAAAGACACTTTGAATATTAGTATTTCCTACTTTTCAGTGTGTTGAGGCATTCGCAGATGGAAAAAGGAACATCAATGGAGAAAAAGCGCCGTCAAGAGCAATTGTGGAAAGTGGAGAAGCGGCAACAGGACCATCTGATGGATGTTTTTCTCAGAAAAATGATGAAAGCTTATGAGAGAGGAAATGACAATGGTCTTTCTGAAGGACAGGTAACATTCTGGAATTCAATATTTACAGCTTCAAAAGATTTCTTTCTTTCAGAATTGAACTCCAAAATGATGTGTTTTTCTACAAGAACAGAAGTGGAATGGTGGTCAACTTGTCCCCAAGTACTGCAGAAAAGTAAGTGATCATTTTGGTTTTTTTGCTTCTAATTGGTGACGTTGCGTTTTTGAACATTCATTGTCACCACAATTGGTACAAAGTCCCAAAAGTGTAATTTTTTGTGTAATTCTGAAAAAAATGAAAATTCAAAAATGTAATATTCCTTTTTCAGTACCAAGTTTCATCACTATCTTTTCATCTACAAAAAGTTAACTCCTACATTGGAAAATGCTAAATTTTGCTATTTATGCTGCTTCTTGCTTATTTAATTTTTGTTTGTAGTTATCTTTTGCTCAATAAATTATTTGAGATTCTAATGCATTCTGCCAATTTTCGGTCCTCAATCTCAGAAGCCTATAGGAAACAGAGAGTGTATAAGAAGAAAAGAAGCTCTTCCGAACAAAAAATAAGTTTTTTTAAAGTGCTCACTCGTTGAAATTGCTCCCTCAAGACAACCACAAGTGCTGTAAAGTTAGAGAAACACTAGAAAGTGTTTGAGAAGAAGGAAGTTCCTACAAATAAAAAACGTCTTCCCGTGCCCTCTGGGTGAATGTGCTCCCGGTGGGAGCACAAATGATGTAATGTTAGATAGTGTGTGGAGTTGAGAAAATCGGGTTGCGAGGCTCCCGGGCAGAAAAATTCTTCATTTCTTCTCTTATTCCTTTTCTTGTGAGCCAACGTGTCTATGGCTCTGATGTGTACATATTCTTAATTTTTCCCAATATTTCTACCTTCAATATTTATCTACTTTATATTCATATCATTTCGTGTATTGTGTTTGGTGAGTTGGATCAAAAATTCTTATTCTGAAAATATACAATTGCTTTCAGACTTCTGTCTGATATGATGGTCTGCACAATATAGCCTATCTTGATTTTTATTGGAATTTTCATATACTGTTGTGGTAAGTGCAATATGCCAAAAAAGTATTAGTTTCAAAGTTTCAGAAAACGTGATCTCGTCCAGCAAAGGTTGTATATTTTTCCGAATGGACTACTAGATATGGGGCCAATGTTTACAGAGTTTTGGTGAATTTGACTTTTCTTATTTTCATCTAAATTTCCATCGTTTTCAGAAGACAGCGGGTACCAAAAAACAAGAAACAACAAATCATTCTGCGGACCATTTGATAAATTTTGTGTTAATGCAATAAATTCAAATTGTAATTTGCAAGCATTTTTCAAATGAATCATCTTTGGTAATCAAATTTTTTTTCAGAGTATAAAGAATTCGATTCGCAAAACCCCAGAAATAGACAATTTTGAAATTTCGTTAGCAATCCAGAATAGACCTGAGGACCAAAAAAACGACCGTCTGTTTGTCTACGTCTAGTGTCTCTCTCTACACTTTGACTGAAATTATTGACTGCGAGGGGTAGATCAAATTTTGCACACACCACATGCCCTTTGTTCTATGTACACCCCCCCCCCCTCCCACTTCGCTGGTATTGATTTTTCTCCATTGTGTTCCATGGCGCCAAAATGGGTGGTGTACTCCCTCACCCCTCCTCTACTGTTATTCTAGTTCTATTTTTTGGTTCTGGTGCATGTAGGGGGTTTTATCGATTTTTCATTTTAAACAATTTCGAATTGTATGCGCTTTTGATTGATTTTTGCTCTTCTGACTCTGTTGAATGAAACTGTATTTTTTGAAAAACTTGATATTTTTCCAGGGTACCAGCCCCACGTCACAAGGACCGTCTGCGCCGGTGGTTAGTGGAAGATGGAAAACTGCGGACATGGTTGTGGTACGTTTTTTTGGATACATAGAATTTGCTAAGCCTAGAATCAACATTCCAACCGTAACCTTCTTCATTTCCAGAAATCGATCGATCGCAGTTGGTTTGGCTCGATGGTTCGACTCGATGGTGCAAATCGATGGAACGAGGACGGTTTCGATAGGATGGTTAAGCTGCGAGAGAAAATCGAGTCTGAGTGGCGATGGCGTCTTTTGCCTTGCTTTGGATATGAGCACGGTATGTGAAGTCTCTTTTTGGTTGTTAGTTTTTCTAAATTTCGAAGTTTAGAAAGCGTTAGCTTTATGCTCTTATGTCCTTAACTGTCGTTGTCCCGCTTTGTGTCACAATGTGTTACTTAGAGTAACACATTTGTCGTTGTCCCGCTTTTGTGTCAAAATGTGTTACGTAGAGTAACACATTTGTCGCTGTCCCGCTTTTGTGTCAAAATGTGTTACTTAGAGTAACACATTTGTCGTTGTCCCCCATCTGTGTCAAAATGTGTTACGTAGAGTAACACATTTGTCGTTGTCCCGCTTCTGTGTCAAAATGTGTTACGTAGAGTAACACATTTGTCGCTGTCCCGCTTTTGTGTCAAAATGTGTTGCGTAGAGTAACACATTTGTTGTCTCTCTCTTAGTTTTTCTTGATTTCGAAGTCTAGAAAGCGAGTTCTCTTCGTGGGATCTCCCTCTCATAGATGGGTTGTTAGTTTTTCTTGGTTTCGGAATCTTGAAAGCGAGTTCTCTTCGTGGGATCTCCCTCTCATATATGGGTTGTTAGTTTTTCTTGGTTTCGAAGTCTTGAAAGCGAGTTCTCTTCGTGGGATCTCCCTCTCATATATGGGTTGTTAGTTTTTCTTGGTTTCGAAGTCTTGAAAGCGAGTTCTCTTCGTGGGATCTCCCTCTCATATATGGGTTGTTAGTTTTTCTTGGTTTCGAAGTCTTGAAAGCGAGTTCTCTTCGTGGGATCTCCCTCTCATATATGGGTTGTTAGTTTTTCTTGGTTTCGAAGTCTAGAAAGCGAGTTCTCTTCGTGGGATCTCCCTCTCATATATGGGTTGTTATTTTTTCTTGGTTTCGAAGTCTTGAAAGCGAATTCTCTTCGTGGGATCTCCCTCTCATATATGGGTTGTTAGTTTTTCTTGGTTTCGGAATCTAGAAAGCGAGTTCTCTTCGTGGGATCTCCCTCTCATATATGGGTTGTTAGTTTTTCTTGATTTCGAAGTCTTGAAAGCGAGTTCTCTTCGTGGGATCTCCCTCTCATATATGGGTTGTCAGTTTTTCTTGGTTTCGAAGTCTTGAAAGCGAGTTCTCTTCGTGGGATCTCCCTCTCATATATGGGTTGTTAGTTTTTCTTGATTTCGAAGTCTAGAAAGCGAGTTCTCTTCGTGGGATCTCCCTCTCATATATGGGTTGTTAGTTTTTCTTGGTTTCGGAGTCTAGAAAGCGAGTTCTCTTCGTGGGATCTCCCTCTCATATATGGGTTGTTAGTTTTTCTTGGTTTCGGAGTCTAGAAAGCGAGTTCTCTTCGTGGGATCTCCCTCTCATATATGGGTTGTTAGTTTTTCTTGGTTTCGAAGTCTTGAAAGCGAGTTCTCTTCGTGGGATCTCCCTCTCATATATGGGTTGTTAGTTTTTCTTGGTTTCGGAATCTTGAAAGCGAGTTCTCTTCGTGGGATCTCCCTCTCATATATGGGTTGTTAGTTTTTCTTGGTTTCGAAGTCTTGAAAGCGAGTTCTCTTCGTGGGATCTCCCTCTCATATATGGGTTGTTAGTTTTTCTTGGTTTCGGAATCTTGAAAGCGAGTTCTCTTCGTGGGATCTCCCTCTCATATATGGGTTGTTAGTTTTTCTTGGTTTCGAAGTCTTGAAAGCGAGTTCTCTTCGTGGGATCTCCCTCTCATATATGGGTTGTTAGTTTTTCTTGGTTTCGGAATCTTGAAAGCGAGTTCTCTTCGTGGGATCTCCCTCTCATATATGGGTTGTTAGTTTTTCTTGGTTTCGAAGTCTTGAAAGCGAGTTCTCTTCGTGGGATCTCCCTCTCATATATGGGTTGTTAGTTTTTCTTGACTTCGGAATCTTGAAAGCGAGTTCTCTTCGTGGGATCTCCCTCTCATATATGGGTTGTTAGTTTTTCTTGATTTCGGAATCTAGAAAGCGAGTTCTCTTCGTGGGATCTCCCTCTCATATATGGGTTGTTAGTTTTTCTTGGTTTCGAAGTCTTGAAAGCGAGTTCTCTTCGTGGGATCTCCCTCTCATTGATGGGTTCTCATTATTTTCGGTAATCGCAAACTAGAATCACTCACCATAGCTTCAACCCCCTCCCCCTCCCTACTTCTCCCCTCAAGTTCCAATTCTTAATTAATTTTGTATTTTTCAGGCTGTTGTTGGATCCATCTTCGTCGCTCAACAGCCGTTGAGTTTGTTTAGGAATCGGGGTCTAGCTTGTTTTAGAAATGAGCATGGTATGGGGTTTCCTTTCCATCTTCCCATGTAGTATCTGTGATATCGCTGTCCTAGCATTTGGAATCTCGAGCTTGCAGTTCCTGAATTAGTCTGTTCTTTTGTTGTCCTTCTCGTTGATGGGTTGTTAGCAAATTTGTTAGAAATTCAGACTTCCGAGTTTCGGATGAAAAGTTTTAGTTCCGTCGTTTTCAAAAAATTTCGGAAGTTAGATTATTTTGAAAATTTCCCTAAGAATTCAATTTTTCATTGCAAAATCGGTATTTTTGCTCGAAAAATTCGGCTTCCAACTTCCGCAAATTTCACTTCCGAATTCCGAATTTGTAAATGTCATTTCCTAACAAATCTGGTAGTTAGTTGTTAGTTTTTTCTGGATTTCGGAGTCAGGAAAGCGAGTTCTCTTCTTGGGATCTCCCTCTCATTTATGAGTGACCAAAAGAAAGTTCAGACTGTCAAAGTAGTTAGCAGCATCATATTGCTGCCACCAAATTTTTAGTGCAGACTTTTAGTGTCCTTCAAAAACTTTTATAAACTTGAGTGAGACGATAAGCAGTTTTCAAACAATGAAATTGAGAACATTGTAGTGTTAGCGAAAAATCATAAACACTCTCTTACTATTCAAATATTCTTATCTTGAAAAACTGTTTCACTTCTTCTCTTTTCAGCAGAACTGTTAGTTGCTTTTTTCACTTTTTCAATAATGTTACTAATTTTTAAATTCTTGAAACAATTCCTAATCATTTCACACTAATATCCACCTCATTATTATAACCACAGTGTTTGGTGAGTTTTATGATAAGATTAATCCATTCTTAAAAGTTAAACTAATTTACAGACCGCTGTCTGATATGAGGTCTACACGAATATCTGAACCTTGATTTTTTGGAATATTACTTTTTTTACCTGATATTATAATTTGGTAAGTGCATTCACATGAAACTGTATTTAAAAAAAGTGAGTACTTTTCAGAATATTGGATCTCACTGGAAACATGATTATTTGAAAAACATAGTTTCTTCGAATGGTAGGTGGGATTCATTTGTTGGAGATTAAAAATATAATTTTTCAGATGAGTAACACTATCTACCATCGTGAGTTGCGCAGTTCGTGAAGACGTAAGTAGTAATCACCAATCAGGATAAAAAAGTTGTAAAACATTTCTGAACAAAAAATGGTGATAAAATTAATTTCAGAATGACTCGGAACGTGAAAATTTGTCGTCAGAAGAAGAAGTGGGTTTGCTATTTAGTCCCAATAATCTGGCATATTTTCGATTTTTAGCGAAGAATTACGGACGACCTCTCGCATCAGAAGATTCTTGCTTGGAAAACAAGAAGTGAGTTGTAAACCCTGATAAATTGAAAAACATAAGAATTCCCATTTTCAGAAAGAAGCATCCATAGACAACTATCGCACAAGGAACATTTCTCTGCCACAGTGTTCACAATTTTTTGTTACCTTTTCCTATTTCTGCTATAATTTCAATAAACTTTATTAAAATCAATCTGTGCTTGTTTCGAAAATCTCTATCAAAATCTAAAGAATAATGCATAAACAGCCGTTTGCTTCTTGTTGTGGAGTCAGAATGCCGGTTAGAGGTTTTGAAAAATTCGACCGTTATCAGTGCTAGAATATTGACGGGATCTTAGATTTTGACTGTGTTTTTTAGAATAATTTGTTTCTAAAGAAAATTTAGTATTTTGAAAATTCGAAGTTCCGCCTTCTTCTCCACAAACTCGAAATTTTGAAGAGATATGATTTTTGGTCCCCTTGTATTACTCGCCAAGTCTTGTAGTCATTCTTTGGGAAAATTTCGACCCTTGAACAAAAAAGCCATGCATACTAGAGTGAGTTTTCTCCAAGAAAAGAAAACAAGTGGTCGTGCTCTCCGAGTGAATGTGCTCCCTCAAAATGTGGAACAACAAGTGATGTAATGTTAGATAGTGTGCAGAGTAGAGAGAGCTCATTTCTAATGCCCCTCAGCAGAAAACTACTTCATTTCTTCTTTTATTTTTTCTCTTGTGAGCCAGTATGTCTATGGCTCTGATTTGTATATATTCTTGATTTTTCCCATTATTACTTTTTTCAATATTTATCTACTTTATATTCATAATCAATCTGTGTATTGTGTTTGGTGAGTTGGATCAAAAACTCTTAATCTTAAAACATGTAATTATTTACAGACTACTGTCTGATATGATGGTCTGCACAAAATATCCTTTCTAGATTTTTTAGAATTCCTATATACTGTTGTGGTAAGCGCAATATGCCAAACAAAAGTATTAGTTTCGAAATTTCAGAAAATTTGATCTGCTCCAGCAAAGACCGTATATTTTTTTCGAACGGACTCCTAGATTTGGGGCCAATGTTTACAGTGTTTTGGTGAGTTTATTTTTTCTTTTTTGTGAATTTCCATCGTTACCTATTTCAGCTGGTAAAGGGAATCAAGGAATAGCAACATTTTGAAGAATCAGGATCGGATGATTTGGGGGCGCCGAAACCGCAGTAACAGGTCAAGCACTCAGAAAGAGCAAAGGAAAAAGAGAGAAGCAGAAGAGCAGCTGTTAAGAAAACTCGTATAAATATCGGTCATGTATTTTTATTTTATCTTCACATTGAACCAAACAAGCGAATAAATCAAATGAATTTGAAACAGTCTACCGTATCGTCTTCTATTCATCCATCTACGTATTCTTCCATCGTCGTACGTCTTCCAAGCTACACCCGATCCGTTGAGTGAAATTATGTTAGCAGAACAGATCTTGACAGAAAGAAAGTTCAGATTTTCAAAATTTTTAGTACAGACTTCTAAAAAAGTTTCGAGAATAGCTTGAGTGAGATGATAAGAAATCGAAAACATTTTAGTGTAAGAGAAAAATCATCTACGCTCTCTCACTATTCAAATACTCTTATCTTGAAAAACTGTTTCATTTCTTCTCTATTCAGCAAAACTGTTAGTTGCTTTTTTCACTTTTTCAGTCATGTTACTAATTTTCAAATTCTTGGAACTATTCCTAATCATTTCATACTAATATCCACTTCATTATCATAATCACAGTGTTTGGTGAGTTTTATGATTTCATTAATCCATTCTTAAAAGTTAAACTAATTTACAGACCCCTGTCTGATATGAGGTCTGCACAAATATCCTATCTTGATTTTTTTTTGAATATTTTTTTTCTATTATATGGTAAGTGTATTCACATAAAATCATATAGAAATTGATAAATTTTCAGAATATCGAATCTCACTGGAAACATGATTATTTGAAAAATATAGTTTCTTTGAATGGTAGGCGCGATTCATTTGTTGGAGAGTAAAAATATAATTTTTCAGATGAATAACACTATCTACCATCGCGAACTACGCTTTGTATAGACGTAAGTAGTAATGACCAACCAAGTTTTAAAAAAAAAAATCTAAAAACATATCTGAACTGAAAATGGC
This sequence comes from Caenorhabditis sinica, assembly GCA_963932045.1. NCBI lineage: Eukaryota > Metazoa > Nematoda > Chromadorea > Rhabditida > Rhabditidae > Caenorhabditis > Caenorhabditis sinica. Next base: position 29,962,524 of record OZ009938.1, read on the forward strand.
AACAAAATTAATTTCAGGGTAACTCGGAACGTGAAGCATCAGCAGCGGTTCAAACAGTGAGTTCGATTTAGTCCCTATTATCTATCACATTTTCTATTTTTAGCAACGAACGACCGACGATTTCCTACACTATCATTGCCAGGAAGAGAAAGTCAAAAAGTGAGTTGTGAACTCTCGTCATTTGAAAATCATAAAACTTTCAATTCTCAGAAAGAAGAATCCATAGACAACAATCGCACAAGGGACATTCCTCTGCCACAGTGTTCACAATTTTTTTGTTACTTTTTTTTTCTGTTTTGGCTATAAGTTCAATAAACTTTATCAATCTGTACTTGTTTTAAAAATCTATATCAAAATCTGAAGGAAAATGCTTAAACAGCCGTTCGCATCTTGTTGTGGAGTCATAATAGCATTTTCAGATTTTGAATAAATTTGGCCGTTTCTTGTGCTAGAAGATTGGCGGGGTTTTAGATTTTGACTGTACTTCTTAGAATGATTCGTTTCTGAAGAAAATGTAGTGTTTCGAATATCAAAATTTCATTCTCTACCCACAGTAACCATTAACACACTTACTCTCTAAAACCGGCTCCGGGACAATTTGCAGCAAGATATTTCGCAGCCGGTCACTGAAAAAACGTGAAAATAGCAGCTGTGAAACGTCCGGCTGCAAAATGTCTGGTTGCGAAATGTCTCGCTGCGAATTGTCCTGCAGCCCTAAAACCTGTGACATCTAGACACCGTTTTTTTTGTGATTCCGTGATTGCAGTAATCCAAAATTTAGAAAATCAAATGTAAGCATCGTGTTCATTTCCAAACTACTGTAACTTTCAACACTTCTTAATAGCCGCAAACTCTTGTCAATCTTCATCTTGTAGTACAGTACTCCTTGTATTCCAATACTTGGAATCTGAAAGTTTTTTAAAAATTTGAAAGTTTTTTAAAAATTTGGCCATTTCCAGTGCCTGAATATTGACGGGGTTTTAGATTTTGACTGTACTTTTCAGAGTGCTTAGTTTCTGAAGAACATTGAAAATTTTGAAAATTCGACGTTCCGTCTTCTTCTCCATAAACTTGAAATTTTGAGAACATATTTGGTCTCCTTGTTTCACTCGCCAAGTCTTGTACTCATGCTTTCGGAGAGTTTCGTCCTTTGAACAAAAAAGCCATGCATACTAGAGAGGGAGTCTCCTCCAAAAAAACATGTGGTCACGCTCTCTGGGTGAATGTGCTCCCTCAAAATGTGGAACAACAAGTGATGTAATGTTAGATAGTGTGCAGAGTTGAGAGAGCTCACTTTCAATGCTCCTCAGCCGAAAACTAACTCATTTCTTCTCTTATTTTTTCTCTTGTGGGCCAGTATGTCTATGGCTCTGATGTGTACATATTCTTGATTTTTTCCAATACCATCTTCAATATTTAGTCTACTATAATCATAATCATTTCATAATGATAATCACTTCATATTTTGTGTTTGGTAAGTGAAATAAGACCCTTATTTTCATAAACTTCCAGTATTTACAGACTTCTGTCTGATGTGATGGTCTGCACAAAATTTCCTATCTTGATTTTTTGGTATTTCTATATACCCTTGTGGTTGGTTCAAATGGCAATGCAAAAATGAAAAGATGTTCCGGTGTGTTTCAGTGAGTTAGATTTTTTTTCATGTAAATTTTTAATATCACAGATTTGAGATGGGAAGAAAAATTTGAGAAAAATTTTCAGAACGGTGTGTCAGTGCTCAGGGAAATTGGGCAAAAAATGTGATGATGGTCTTTTTCCAGAATCCTTTCTGTAAGTTTTTGAACTCACTTTCATAAAGTTTAGTAGATGTGATTTTGCGTCAATGTGCCAGTAGTTTCTGGCTGCGAACCTGACATCAGATTTGGCGCCAGTCATTTTTTTAGGCCAAAATATAGGCAAATAGCATACTAGAGCGAGATATTTACATAGTCATCTCAAAAATATTAAAATTTCGAAGAGAAATTCAAATTTTCCACTTCTAGAGATTCCAAAAAACGAAGTTATTTCAAATCATTCAATGCCGATGAATTCCAATTTTAAAATAAAAATTTTTCAGAAGAAAAATGTTTCAAGGAATGCTAACTGAAACAATTTCAGCTGTATGATCACCCCTGTGAGTTAGTAGAATATTGAATTCAAACTATGATTTTTCATACTTTTAGGAGAAGAACTACTGGACGGAAAACAACACGGGACAAAAAATCGTGCTGGATAAAACTATTGTGTTATTCTTATTTTATTGGGCCTGTGAGTTTGTGAAATGTTGCAGTTGAATTATTCGATTTTTTTAAATTTCAGATGCAACAGTGCATATGAAACAGAGACTACGTGGCAAGGAATGATATCATGAGAACTGTAAAGAGGAGGTGGACAATGTTCAAAATAACAACACTTGATAGCCGATTATTGATAATTTTGATTTTCGATTTTCATAGTTTTTTTCTTGGAAAATGAACCATTTTTGTTGATAAGACTATTTGTCACTTCAAAGATTCAAATATTGCAATTATGGAAGTTTTGTGATCCTAACATAAACATCTGAGAAATAGAGAGAGACAAAGAGCATCTCACTGAAGCGAAACATTCCTCAGAAACCCCCCAAAAATTTTCAGTTCTTTGCTCATCCTCCCAGTGCACATAAAAAAAATGGAGAGCTTCCACCACTGCTCCGTCAAAATTGAGATCTCAAGCATGATCACTAATAATAGTGTCGGACGCAATAAGCAGTTTTTGAACAAAGGTTTTGAAAATACCGTAGAATTAGAGAATTAGGACAAAAACTCTTTGTTCTCTCACTTATCAAATACTCTTATCATGAAATGCGTCTCATTCCTTTCTATTCAACTAACACTTCAATCGCTTCCATTCATTTGCATTCATGTTACTAAAGTTTTCAAACTATTTCCATTTTTTCATACCAATATCTACTTAGTATCCATAATCACTGTGTTTGGTAAGTTCATTGATTGAATGATTCATTTTGGAAAAGTTTCCTAATTTACAGACCCCTGTCTGATATGAGGTCTGCACGAATATATGAACTTTGATTTTTTTTTGGAATATTATTTTTTTACTTGATAAATTTGGTGTTTGGTAAGTTTCATATATTCAAAGATTAATTTATAAAAAGTTTCCTAATTTTCAGACCCCTGTCTGATATGAGGTCTACCAAAACTTTGATTTTTTTTGGAATTTGGTAAGTTAAGAAGCACTATTAATTTTCGGAAATCATTGACTAGGTTTCAGAATACAAGATTTTTCTGGAAAACATGCACCAGGATCGCTTATTCACTCTTGCCATGACATGGAAAATTTTGAGAGATGTCGTCCGAAATCGACCTGCCTTGACATGGGAGATACATCTGGTTGGAAAAAAGTGAGTTTTTGAGTGACTTTTTGAGGGAAGAAATTTGAGAAAACCAACATTTTGATTTCAGAAAGTCTCAGCACTTGAAGAAGTTAAAAACCCACGAACAGAATTTGAAGTAAGTTACAGTACCTAGCCCCAATAATTTCACTTTTTTCCAGCAGTATCACTGAGCAAGGATTTTCTCGCAAAGAAAGTTTGCTGCCCAAACAAGTGCAATGGGTAAGTTGGGAATTCTCGAAAATTGAAATGTTCGATTTTCAACTTTCAGACAGTACATCGTCGCTGGTATTCCAAGGATTACATGCAAGTTGTGTGTTGCCATAATTTTTTTTCTGATTATGCATCTTTTTTATGGTTTTTTTTTTCAATAAACTTCATTAAATTGTGCTCGTCTACATGCTGCTCGCATTCAAATTCCTACGTCTAGGCTAGTTCTTGTTGTCTGCTTTTCGAGTTTTTAAAGTCTGCTTTTATATAGTCTGATTTTCTATTGTTTAGGTTTTTTCTTGATACCTTTCATTTAAATAAATTTGTGTTAAATAATAATTTGGTTGAATATAGAAAACATGAAAATATCGAAATATCACTCTTTCCGGTCAAAATCTGAGTATACGCTTACTCGGATTACTACCATTATTAGGGCCCGTCAATTGAAAAGGGACTTATCAACTAAGAAGGGGCCGTCTATTTTGTCTTGGGGCCCGTTAAGTCGGATAAATCCGTCTAAAGTTTCAAAACTTTCAAAGTACACACTACAGAGTCTAGCACAGTGCTGATAACGCACGGCAAGCTCACGTGAGCAGAAATCCAAAGATCAAAGTATAAAACAAAAATTCATTTGATAGCAAAAATTAGAACATGAAATGATTATAATACCATCAGTCCAGCTGATTAGTCAGTCTTGGTTGCCAACTTGCTTCCATTTTGAGCCTCTTCTCTTTCCTTCCTCACCGAGCCAAGTGGATCAATGCTGTCTTCGTCGAGTTCCTTGCGCTCATATCCGAAAAAGCCATCCGATTCGGCGACAGACATCTGGAAAATTTGGGATTCGGGAGTGAAAATTTGAAAAGGATAATTTGAAAAACGAAGGCTCCAATTTCCAAAGTTTCGTCGTCATTATATTAACTCAAAAATCAGTTCCCCAAATTTTCTAAATTTTTTGAATTCACTCTTAATATTCTATAAAGTATGATACAACATTTTTGGCTCTATTAGGAAACAGTGGCAAAAAAGTCTCTATTAGGAATAAGTGGAGGAAAAAGGGTTCTTGGTACCTTCATTTTATCAATGCCCTCCACTTTCTCATGGGACCCCTATTTCCAAATAAATCCAAATTTTCTAAATTTTCAGTTCTAATCCTAGTCCAAGATAACACTCACAGTAAGATGAATGTTGTGGTATTCGAGGAAGGTCAAGCCTCCGATGAGGAAAAGCTTGAACATAATGGAAATTGGCTGGTTTCCAAACAACAAGTTGAACAGCAAATAGCAGATGGGTGTGTGTCTGAAATTTGAATTTTCGAACATTCTGATTTTTATGGTCTCAACTCACCTAAACAAAAATAGACAGATCATGTTGGCATTGATGATGTAGTCCACATATTTTGGCATGTTCTGGGATCCATACACCAGAAGAACCATAGTTCTGGAGTGCAAGAACACAGTTTGAACTTCCACCAAGAGCCCGACAAGTGCCAATCCATAGAGTTTTCCGGTCAGCAAGAATGCGGTGAAGGCGGAAATGACCAAGGAGTGGTGGACGAGGTATTCCTTGGAGGCGTCGAGTTCACCATGAACGAACATATCACAGAGATCGTAGATGAAGTATCCGGTGGAGAAGAGGAAGACGAACTCGGCGGGAACTGCCTGGTAGTGGTAGGGGTCATTGAGGAAGTTGGAATCCGTGAAGAGGCTGAAAATAAAGATGAATGCTAATGAATTTCTTGAATCTCCTAATCAAATATATGGTCATAATTTCATTATTTTCTTCACTAGACATCGTTTCATTTTTGAGGTAAGTTTTATTCAGCGTAAATTTGAAAAATCAGAAAAATTCGATAAAATAGTGCCTTACTAGGAGTTTAGGAGTTTATTAGGAATTTACGTTTAGATATTATATTATCAACTTTTTTGTTCTCAGAATTCTCTGTTTTTAGAGCCTTCAGCGCATTTGTTTTTAGTTTTACAGCATTTTTGTGCAACTTTCTCTAACTACTTTTTCACACAAAAAAGTTGGAGAACCAAAAAAAAGTGACATTTTGTCCTATTTCCGAGGCACCCCCGTTTTCATTGTACTTGGTTAAAAAGTGGCTAATAAACTGCAACAGAAGAGTTTTAGAGTGATTACCTATGGTCATAAATTTTAGGAACACACATTCTCAACTAATACTTTGACCGTAGTCCTTTGTCTTCTTCAGAATCCTCACAAACTTTTTCATATCAATTATTTAACAAAACCATCACCCACCTCCCCAAACACCCAATGGAAGAGAGAAAAGCGTGTGTGAAACACACCACTCTAACTGAGAAGAGACGGACTTTGTTGTCATTCCATTCGGTTTGGACCCTCCGAGTGAAGAAACGAGCAATCATGTACTCGATTCGGAGTGCAACAGCAACAAAAGCTACGAAGGCGAGCTTGTGCATGATGAAGATGTCACAGGGTGGCTGAAAAATTGTCAAAAATAGGACCAAAAAACATCTAGTGGTAACAATTTTTCGAAAAAAAAGTCTAGAAAAGTTTAGAATGTTTTGTTCTGCAAACTTTTCGAAAATTGATAATGAGAAATGAGGAAAGTGGACATCATTCTAGATATAACGGAAAACAAACTTATCATCTCAAACAATTTCGATTTCCTTGAAAAATAAAAGAAAAATGGAAGAAAAATCGAGAAGATTCTAAGAGCAATTGGTCTACTGGACTCTTCTATGAGAACATCAGAACAGAAAAACACGTGATCAAAAAGTGGAGAGCAGCAGTTGTCAGAGAAAAGAGTGTGATAAATGATAGAGTACATTCTACCACTTTTCTCTATATCAAACAACGGAGGAAATGGAGGGAAAGAGATTAGAAATAATGCTTTTTTGGACACCCTTTAAAAGGAAAAAAATATCAGCGGCACTTAGCATGAGATTTTTAAAGACTACAATTTTCGCTGAAAAATGTGGAGTTTAGGAGACTCTCCATTTGAGTTTTTGACCAGAATGTAGGCACAAAAAATCAGGAAAAAAAAAACAAAAAAGTCACCCCGAAAAATCACAAAAATTGAAGAAAACGGAAAACCTAATTAGTGCGAATGAGAACGAAAAAGTCTATCGGCAGTTCACTAGGTCTTATCACCTAGTCTGTCACCCGTTTCCTTGACAGACTTGTTGAAATAGAGACTGTGTTAGAGAAAAGAGAAGTCAGAGTTATGAAGTGATAAGACACGGAAACCCACGGAGGGGAATCATTTTTCATCTTTCTTTTTTTTTCATTAGACTTTGCCCTTTTGAAACGTTGAAATGTTCTCCGATCAGTCGCGCGATCCCAATCGACAAAGAGAATCGTAAAATGAATGATAAAGTTATGGTTCGGGGTTTTTGATTGATAACTGAATTCTGAATTTCGAATTTCATATTTCAGTAACGCTAGACTACAGGGGGGAGAAAAATTAGACAGTTGGTACTGTCAGTCGGCTATTGGCCGACTGCCCGCCGACCGCCCGCCGACCGTTGGCTAAAAGTTTGCCGACGAATATGAGGAATGGGTGGAAAAAGCAAAAAAATTCCATATTTGACCGAAACCGGCTCGACCCGGAAGAGAAAAATTTGAGCTAGAAAAAAAAATTTTCAGAAAATGTTTGAAAAGTTTCGAAAAAATCACTGCAAATTTTTTAAAATACTCAATGCATATCTAACACATGTTTTTGAAAAAACCACCAAAAAAAACCAATTCTAATTTAGCAAATGACTATGCAAAATTTTTGCTCCAAAAAACCGGGCCGGGTCGGCCCGGCCCGGCCCAAAAAAAACCAAAAGTCAAAACTCTACACATCTTTTTTCCGATTCAAAATATCTCATCAGAAGAAGAGATCAGTTCTTATCATCCTTCTCAAAAGTTTCCTCCCCTATCTTCCGATGCTATCCCTTTTCTTCCCCCGATCCTCCACTTCGCAAGTTGTGATTAATGGGAGGCAATTCATTATCAACCATCAGAGCTGATCACATTTTACGACGCAGCTACTTTGTACTTTTCCACAGAAAAAAGTACATCCTTATCGGATGCCTAGGTGTCAAACAATGATCACTAATTCCGGCTCAAAACTTGATGAGAAGAGGATTGGCGCCACTATGAAAAAGTGTAGTGGGGGTGGTCATGAAAAAGGAAAATTTGAGGACAAAAAAGTGTGAACACTAGAAAAGACAGCTTGACCAAACTTGGAGGGAGTGAGCATTTTGATGAAAAAGCTTGTAAAAATTTAGTTGGTCCCTTTTTTTGACTTTCAACTTATTTTAAAATGCCAACTATAGCTCAAACGGGCAATAACTCAAATAGCCGATTTCCATTTTTCAATCGGAAGTGCATCCAATTCAACCTCAAATCTTTGAAATTGGTCTTCTCCTTCCTACGACCCTCAATTAGTCTCCTAAAACCCCAAATTTCAACTATACACTATTCCGAAAAACGAAGCAGAGAGGGAAAGAGTCATTTATTTCCATCACCGTCTTTTTTATTGTTCTCCGTAAAATGGAAATTTTGAACAAATGGAGAAAAAGAGAGGAAGGAGGATGAGAAATACAGTAGGCTAGCTTTGTGAGCAAACTAAGAGAAAAAAAATGTAGTCAAAAATGAGAATTAGAAACAAAAAAACTATCTATTCTTTGAGAAATTGCTGAAGTTTTCGGTTGACCAGAACCCCAGGTTTACCCCCATATAGGGGCACAATTCACACTTAGTGAAGTTAGCAACTTGCTGTACACTATACTCCTCAAATGTGATTTAAAAGCGAGTTTTTAGGGGTTTGAAGCGATTTTTGAGGATTTACACTGTGATATTTAGAATCAGCACAACTTTTAACATATTTTGAGTTTAAAAAAAATTTGACCGTAATCCTCCTTTAAGAACGGACTCCAGGTTTTCAAGACTTTCTAACTTTTTTCATGATAACACTCACCGTTTTCAGTTTTTCAAGTTTCGTCCGTGGTTCACTATGAAGATTGGTTCTTTTCTGAAGAGTCCATGAAATCACCAATACTTTGGAGAAGCACAGTTGAAATTGAGAGATGAGTTGAGAGATCTCTGGGAATCTAAAAAATCATCAATTTTAACTTTAGAGGACTTTATGTCCTGAAGTTTCAATAGGATTAGATTCAAAAATCTATTTTTGAAAACTTCTAAAAATTTGGTAGAGTAACAATAATTACTTTTTTGTTTTCTTCAAAATAGCCATAACTATGATTCTCTAGATGGTGTGATTTTGAAATGTAGGCTTACCAAGAATAAATCCAACTTTCATATCCTTCGTTATCATTCATCTCTATGTCGGGAGTTGTTCCTGATGATCATGATGAGATTTGATGAGATTTTCACTTTTTGGTTTTCTTCAATCAGTCACTGTTCGGCCTGTAATGAAAATTCATCTGTTAGAAACTAAACCTTGAAATTTCATGTTAAGGATAATTGACTTCTTATAAGATTATCTTCACTTTGCTAGAAGCATTTTTAGGTAGTCTTGAATATCCTTAAATTGCGAAGTACCAAAGATACCTCTCATAAACTTTTTCAATTTCAGGCTCTAATGGGTGGAGTTTTTTGTAACTTTTGACACTTACCTATGCCTATTTTTTCTACTGATGTTCATTTTTTTCCCGCAGGGTAGTTGATTCCTTCATCTTTAGCTATTCTGGAGATGTTTTTTCTTTTCAGAACGCATCGTTTGTCAGCATACTGCTCTGCACTGAAATAAGGAAAAATCAAAATTATTGGAGTAATTTTGGAACCGAAAAACAAGGGAGTTCCTAGGCCACTTGGATCAAACTTTTACTGAGAATTGGGTCACTTGGCTATGAAAATTTCAAATCTTCAATAAAAAGTAGTCAGATACAGCCTTGTAATTCTTATGTTTTCCCGGTCAAGTTAGTCAACAAATCTATTATCTCAAGAAATTCAACCCAAGTGGTCAAGAAACTCAAGTTTGAGAAAAAAGTTAGCACATTTTCAAAAAAAAAAGCAATCGGGGAGAGACAAAAAAGCGACACGTATACTTCTACACTCCTGACAACACAAAGGGGGGGGGGGGGTAATATGTCTCTGTTTCTTCTGTTTCTGTTATCTCTCTTTTCTCATTAGACGTCATCAAACGTATTACGACCGCTAAGAAGAAGAAAAAGAAATCAAAGGCAGCAGGAAAAGAAGAAGAAAAAGAAGAAAAACGACGGGGGACAACACATGTGGTGTTTCTTATCGGTGTGTATGTGTGTGAGGTGAGGGGAGAGATGGAAATCGGAGGAAAACGAGTAGAAGAGAATGGAAAATGAGGGACTTTCAGGAAGTCATCACATATAAAATGATAGAAAGATATATCACAAATCAAAATTCTATATCTAGAAGAACTGCGTCTCAAGCACGCCGGCTCAGGGACATTTCGCCACTACTCATTCCGCAACTATGACATTTCGCAACTCACGTCCATTTTAGAACCGCGATAATTTGCTACCAAGACATTTCGAAACTGGACGTTTCAAACTAGTCCACTTCACGTTCATGGTTGTATGGGATTGAGGGGCTTGTGAACTATTGCTGGTACAGTCCACATTTAAACAATTTTGATAGTGTCGTAGTTGCGAAACGGCTGGTGGCGGAATGTCTGGTGGCGGAATGAGTCATCACGCCAAACAGTATATTCAGTTACAGCATTTCTGAAATTTTTCATTTTGAGTTGGAAAATGGGAACGTTGTGGCTATATGAAAAGAATAAAGGGAAGTGCAAACTATTTCTTGGTTTTCAATACTTCGGTACAAATTGACGCAGAATTCTATAAGAAAAAGGCGATACTTTTAAAAGACAGTGGTTTAATAATGACTCTAAACAAAGGTACAGGGCCTCAAAATTTCAAATTTTTTGAAATTTTGAAACCGATTTGTAAGGTTTTGTATGTTTCACCCCAATTATGTTATTTGCCTGCAATCAGCTCCACAACCACTTGATGGCATTCCTGAATTTCTGAAAACTGACAATTCCTTTTTTTCTTTTTTGTTTCGCCGATCCCTGCCATTCTTCTTGGAAACTCTCAATCTTCTCAATCTTCTTCGAACCTCACGGCTTTCTAAGACAATAGTGTGAGGAAACGTCAACAATCCAAATGTGTGAAAAAGAAACGAAAAGAAGACTGATGATAGGTAATTTGTATTGGACATATGGCAGGAGTGAAATTGAGAGAAGAGTACGGAATGGGGGAAAAGAAGTTGATTGGAAAATGGCAAAAAATGGAGAAAAAGGTTGGGGAGCACTTTATAGATGAGTCTCGATTAATCTTCAAGGTGTCAAAATATGAGTGAAAATAAGGAAAATACAGGAAAACGATATATCTTGCAATTGATGGCACCCTTCCTTCAATTGTCACAAGCTGGAAAAAATAACTTCTTTCTTTTCTGTTTTGTGTTATAGGGATTACTGTAGCCTTTGGTTGAGGCTTGCTTTCAAGTTCTCCTACGTTCAAAAGTTCAGAAGAAAAACATGTTCCACCTTACACCCCTCGACGTGAATTCCGAAAATCAGACGTTCCCGTTTTTTTCTCCGTACATCCCTGCCATTTTTGATGGAAAATCTCCATTTTTTCCTCATTTTTCTCCAGAACCTTACAACCATCCAAAAGCAGGGAAGATGGCAATTGAAGTGTGTGGAAACAAAAGAAGACTGATGATAGGTAATTTGTAATGAGCAGATGGCAGGAGTGAAATTGGGAAAAGAGTACGAAATGGGGGAAGCAAAAAGTTGATTGCCAAAACGAAATGCCAAAAAGAAAAAGAGACGAAAACAGGAGTACTTGTTTCATGACTCTCGATAAATCTTCAAAGTGTCAAAAGAGGAGAGGAAAAGGTTCGTATTCGGTAGTGAAAGGAACTCTGGGGAAAATGCATTTTTTCAAAAATTGGATATTGCAGAAAAAAAACTTGCTCTCAGAAGACCATCTCCATTGTCACTTAGGACACAATTTCAGATAAAAAATCAGGATATTAATTTTTGCAAACTGTGATACTCTCTCCGCGAAAAAGTCTCACCAACTCCAATATATCTTCTTGGGATTATCAAAATGCCTGTGCATTGAAATCTTCTCCTGAGAAATCACATATTACTGACGTCTCCAGAATCCCCTGAGACCCTTAATGAATCAAAATTCTAGGGGCCGGCCGCAAAAAGTTACAGCCTTTTTTAATACTTCATTTTTGCAAACATCTCTTTCCCTGCTGTGAAAAAATCGGATTCGAGTAAAGAAAGAATTTCAATCTTTTCGATTCGGCTTTTTCAAGTGTGCAAAATTGTGAACTCGCTAGATTGATGGGTCTCTGAAATTCCATCCACTTTTGGGAGAGGAGGTGGTGGTGTGGAAAAAGGAAACGGAAAAACGATAGTTCTTGGAATTGATGGCCCCAATCCTTCAATTGTCACAATCCAAAGAAAATAGAAGATTTTATTTTCTTCTGTGCTGCTTTCTTCATGTGGGTTACTGTAGTTGTTTACTTAGTTTTATGGTCTCGTTGCCAAATATACTTTGTTCAAATTTAATCTCAACACAAACTTTTTTTGGAATTCCCTCTCCTCATAAAAAATTCGGCCAACTTCAAAATCGGCTTTTAACTATTTTAAAATACCTGAAGATTGACATCACTTCTCACTTTCTCGTCTAACTTCAAACCCTATTTTTGAGTATTTCAAAATTAACATGAAAAATCACTACATACTGACGTCTTTAATGTCTCCAGAGACAGTTAATGAATCAGAATTCTTTTCTAGTAAATCTTAGAATGATAAATATGTATGACGTCAAAATCCGACTAATTGCGGCAGGCCGATTTCAGTGAAAAATGCTCATATCACAAATTTTTAACCTTGGTCGAAATTTGGCCAGAATTAGCCATCCAGTTATTATATGTCAACATACATAGATTTTCCAAATTTTCAGCATAACTATGAACACTCAATTCCTAACAAAGCGTCTACTCCTACAGCTCCTGACAGTCAGAACACTGTTTCCCAAAAAATTGTTCAAATTTTCACCCCAGTTTCTGGCTTTGTTTTCAACCTTTTCAACTCTAAACCGCATTTTTCTTCTTTTCCAATCTCTTCAAATTTTTTATTTTTGACCTAATTTTGTGTTCTTCTCCCTTTTCCTAGTCTCATAAAAAAGGCAATAAATCTGGTGTTGCCCTTCGTTACTAAAAGCTTCAAGCCTATTTCATCTTTCAACTTGAGATGAATTTCATTTATTTTGGACGCTTTCTTTTTTTTCAATTTGGTGTGAGAAGTGATGCTGCAAAAGAGAAAACCGGGAAAACGATAGATCCTGAAATTGATGAAATTAATCTTTCAATTGTCATAACTCCCAAAAAAACAAGATTTTCTTTTTTTAGTGTTGTTTCCTTCATCTGGACTACTGTAGCTTCCAATTTAGCTCTGTTTTTACGTTTTCGAGATTTAAGGTATTCCGAGTTTGAGCTCAATTTTAAAGCAAACATTTCATTAATTGTGCGTTTCGGAATGATTTCAAATTTTCTTTTTTTCTGGAACTCTCTCTTCATGACAAATTCGGCTAAACCGGTTTTTCTCATACAGTATGACTCCGGTATACTAAATTTAGATTCCTCCCCATATTATATATCGTATTATATTTGCTCATTTTCCGCCTCTAGGTGCTTGGTTTGGTTTATTTCACTCGGCGAAGGTACTCAGTGTCTTAGAAAAATCACGTTTTTGTATTCCAGGAATAGCCGAGACAGGCAAATTTTGCCCAGACAGACAACACTTTTGAATCACTATGGATACATCAACAACCCCATCAAAACTTTTTGACGTTTCTCTGGTAGCGAAACAGCCGCAAGCCCCCCCCCCCCCTTAGTTTGCGTAGAGTTTTTTCCCTTCATTTTGTTTTTCCGAAATCGTAGTTGGTACAATATTGAAACGTTGCCTCTAGCCTAAATGTTAGCGGGAGTGTCTGGAATAACTATGGATACATCAAAAATCCCACCAAACCGCTTTTGACGTTTCTTTGGTAGCAGGACAGCAACAAAGCCGTTTGTTGCGGTCTGCGGATTTTTTCTCTCTTCCACTTTTTTGAAATCTTAGCAGCCACAAGATTGAAGCTCCACCTCTTCCCCATATATGCCAAAATACGGAATGGGGCGGAGCCAAAAAGGAAAGGGGTTGAGAAGTCGAATCTTTCTTTATTCGGTTTTGTCTGTTCACTTGAAGTATGTGAGCAAAGCCTCATTCAAAAGTCTTCAAAATGTTTCTCGCAACTTTAGTCTTACGTTAGGATTACTGTAGATGGCACACAAAGACTACTGTATCATTACTAATAACAATCACCAATTTCCGTATGTCCGTCTGTCTGTGCCACCTCATAACTCGACTGAGGGCGGACCGATTTGGATGAAACTTATTTAGATCAACTGGAAATTTGTCTGAGATGATGCCCGTACTTTTCTTTTCTCAAAAATATCAACTTTGAAATTTTCGATTTTTTGCCCTCTTTTCACTGTGGGCCCTTCAGGTGTGCTTGAAGATATAAGTAAGCGGATGCCAGGGGGTTGGAGTCCCCGAAGGGGACGAAAACCGCCTGGTAGGACACATTCGGACTACTGTAGATTGCCCATTTGGATTACTGTAGATGGCACACCAGGATTACTGTGAATGGCACACTAGGCTTACTGTACAGGGTGGCATTCAATTACCCGCGCACAACTTCAGCAAGATGAAAAACTATGTTACAGTCAATGAAATAAGATGATTTTTTGTGTGTTCATAGAAAAAGACATGTTCTATTCCTGCTTCAAATTTCAAAACATTTGCTCAAGATTTGAAAAAGTTAGGTATGTCCTAATACCTTCATCACATGCGTAAGGCGCGGAACATTGTTTTTAGTGGTTGAGAGAAGGGCTAGTAAAATTGTCTAAGAGCTTCCATCGATCAGAGATTGAGCTTTTTGTGAAGTTCTACTCTGGTTTTATCAGACAAAACAGTAATCATACTAAATTTGATACCTATCCCAAAAAATGGGACCGTCGAAAATTGCAAGTTTTGCGTTGACACGGTGCTTTGAGTAAAGAAAAATAGTCTTGTCGCCTATGTCCATTTCTCGGAAATGAATAGCTCGAACACTCTGAAACTTTCAGTATACTCCGTGTAAGAGTTGTTCTACCAAACGAATTTAATTTTGACTACCTTGATGTTTGATGACGGGCGTACAGCTACAAAAAATGCCCTAATCAGCATTCTGGATGGTTTTTGAGAAAATTCGGTATATTAATGTGAGAAAGGTTCCAATCAAACTGTTTTTCAACTGAATATACGCTTTCTAATGTTTTAATCATTTTGCAAGACAAAAATGATCCCACTGCTGATAACAAAACCATATTTTTTCGATTTCCTATTTTGCTGGGTCATGGCGCGCCAATTTCAGAACGGAGGTAGCCACGAAAAAATGGCAAAATTCGATGTTGTAGTTGAGAAAACTGCAAAATTTTTTGATATGATGGAACCGAATATCTACTCTGCCAGCACTCCAAATTTCCAGCTTATGCTGATGATATGAACAAAACTACGCGACGCTTTCTAGCTGGCCATACAGCGTGCCTCACCAGGTCCCGCAATTGTGATGTTTTAGCTTCTAGCTTTTTTCGTGACGTGCGCACAAACTTGAAATTTTGTGACGTAAATTTTGCACATTTCAGTAAGTTGTGGTTGAAATTTCAGCTCAAAATCTCTGTTTGTTCTTTTGAACCACGTCCTCAAACATGCGCGGGTAAATAAATGCCACCCTGTAGATGGGACACTATGACTACTGTAAATGGCACACAAGGGCTACTGTAGTTGACACACTAGGATTACAGTAAAAGTCACATCTAGGATTACTGTAGATAGCACAGCTATAGATACGAAAACGTTTTAGGTTCTTCTAGACACAATAGGTATACAGTAGTTTTTTGGTCGAGGACGATGCTTTGTAGTAGTTGTATAGCTGAAAATCTTTGACTAAAATTTTGTTTCATTTGTAGCTCTCAGACAGAAATGCAAGAATTGCAGGTCCCAAAAAAAGTTCCGTATATTTCTTAAGGGTAGAATTCAGAACACAGATTCAGGAAATTTCGATGTATTCCCTTTACAGTTCATCTTTTTCTTCTCTTCGAACCATCCATCATAATTTCAGGTAAATCCTCACTTTCTGACCGCATAACAAATCATTTTTCACTATGGCCAAACAGAGCAAAGAAGTTCGAGAACACGAAA
Source organism: Caenorhabditis sinica (assembly GCA_963932045.1). Lineage (NCBI taxonomy): Eukaryota > Metazoa > Nematoda > Chromadorea > Rhabditida > Rhabditidae > Caenorhabditis > Caenorhabditis sinica. The sequence goes on from OZ009938.1 coordinate 29,978,402, forward strand.
CCCAGGTTAGTCTAGACACATAAAATGCTCAAAAATAAAACTTTTTCGTAAGTTTTATTAGCATATTTTATTACTCGTACCTCAATTTTGAACAAAAAGTTATGATCGCTCGTCAAATTCGATTCTATTTTTTTTTGGGATTTGAGAATTTTATGAGTTGTACTAAACTTCAAAAAGCAAAACCTGAGGGAAGGGGACATTTTCAAGAATCACAGCATTTCAACTTTCCAGAACACCAACGGTTTCTTCAAGAACGTCACATTGGGATACAATGCCAAGGTGGCTAATATGGTGGCGTATGTGTTGCTCCAACTCGTCATGGACTTCTCGTCCTTCCAGGAAATGCTCCGCTACGTTATCACTGAGTGGCGCGGAGACTATGAAGTTAGTTTTCTGGATAGTTTTGGTTTTTTGGTCAGTTTTGGTTGCCAAAATACTATAACGATCGTTTGTTGACTCCGCCTCTTTTCTGGAAAACTCGGCCACGGCCTCCTATTGACCATTTCTGCGGTTTTCCCTCATTTGGTGCTCATTTTCGAAGTTTCGGGAGTAATTTTCGAGCATTCTCATCGTGACAATTTGGTAAATGTGCACATGTAGTTTTTTAGACAAATTTTGAACCAAAGATACTCATTTCAGGGCCTCGTTGAGATCCAAAACGATGAGCCAACAACCATCCGAGTCTTCCTTCTGCTTATCTTCGTCGCCACCGCATTCTGGGGTGGCGTCATCACAGTCTACAAAATGTCCGCCGGTCCACTCTTGATCGTGGCCAACCTTCTCGCCGTTCTCACCTTCGGCTACACCGTGATCCTTCCAAAAGTCATCAAGAATCTTGCTGACAACTACTGGAAAGACACTCACTCCTTCAGTCTCGACGACTACTTTGTGTTCCCAGGTCTCACCACCAACATCGCCACCTACGGTACCTTCATCGGTGTCATCATGGCGACTACCTGGCTCTGTTGGTGCATCTACTGCTCGATCATGGTCATGTTGGAGCACGCCGGGTTCAAGGTAAGCTCATAAGATTTGGTAGAAAAGAAAATAATATTTTGTTTTTAGCCGTTTGAGGACAATACTTCGACCATCGATTCCGTCTCGTACCACTCTGTCCAAACGTCTGAGATCAGCACCTTCTCGGAGGAGAAGTACTACAGTGACTGTGGCTCTTTCTGAGCTATGCATTGGCGCCTAATCATCCATTTGCGACGACACAAATATCCTCTGATTCCGTTTCCATTGGTAATCAAATCTCCGCGACACTTCGCAACCGGTCATTTCGCAACTGTGACATTTTGCAACTGCGACAAGCAACGTGGTACGAAATGTCGTGGTTGCGAAATGTCGTGGTTGCGAAATGTCGTAGTTGCGAAATGACCGATTGCGAAGTGTCGCAGAGCCAGATCACCTAACCCAAACCCTAAGAACAATCACTCCTCAATTTTGACTCTAAACCACCTAATTTTTTTCTGATTATTTTTCCTAAATTCTTCCTATTCTTTTTTCCCACCTAACAAGCCATACCCATAAATTTTCGGCTCTTTCCCAGAAAAAAGGTCCTTTGCATTCTCAGAGGTCCTTTGTCAAAATAAAGGTCCTTTAGTCGAAATAGAGGTCCTTTGGCTATTAAAACGGTCCTTTGGTCAAAATAAAGGTCCATTGGGGAATATAACGGTCCTTTGAGAAATAAACGGGTCCTTTGGGAAATAAAAAGGTCCTTTGGATAATATAACGGTCCTTTGTGATATAAACGGGTCCTTTGAAAAGTAAACGGGTTTTTTGAAAATTGTTTTAAAATGGTCCCAGAAGTTTGGGTGACACAAATTTGACAATTGAATGGTCGCTAATGCAAAGGACGGTCATAACAGCAAAGAATGGTGCCAAGAATTCATCATTCAGTAAATATTTTGGTAGCGTTTCCTTTTCCTTAGGCTTAGGCAAAGGCCTCAGAAACATTATAATTACGAAAAAGAGACTTTTAGATGAATTTTAGCTTCCAATTTGTATTAAAGACCTCTGTGGCGTTGCCTAAACCTGAAAATATAACGGGAACTATAATGGCTTGAAAAAATTCTTTGCGGTTGGAGCCATTTTTTGCCGATATTTTCCAAAGGACCGTTATATTTCCAAAGGACCATTTTAATAGCCAAAGGACCTCTATTTTACTCAAAAGGACCATTATATTTCTTGAAAGGACCTATATCTTGCCAAAGGACCTTTTTATTTCTTCAAAGGACCTTTTAGTTTCGCGAAGGACCTCTTTATTTCCAAAGGACCTTTTTTCTGGGACAGAGCCAAATTTTCTTCCGATTCTTGATCCTTGATTCAGTGTTTCCAACCTGTTGATCTTTTTTTAACTGATCCCAGTTTCTTCTGTTTCTGTTTATCTTATTGCAAAATGCAATATGCTCTTTTTTTCTTTATTGTTTACTTTAGTCATCAATTTTCCCACTTAATTTATTCCGTGCAGTTTTGCCCTAATGATAGTCTCTGATGATCCAATCTCCTGAAAATGATCTCTCCATTTCTCTTGATACTCCATACCCCTTGATCTCACACTGTAATCTTTCCTTTTTCCAATCTCTCATCAGCAATAATTTCAAGTGTCGCTCGCGCAATAAACATCATTCCTGTTACCATATGATCCCAAAAAAACCAACAAAAATAATTCAAAAATTTTTGGGCCGAACCGGGAATCGAACCCGGGACCTCTCGCACCCGAAGCGAGAATCATACCTCTAGACCATCCGGCCACTGGTGGGTCAGCTGTCAACAAGTCGGCTATCACGGCGAGGGAAAAAAGTGAGGGAGGAGGGGGAAGGAGGGCGACTTGTTGGTTATTTATGTTGTGTTGTGTTGTGCAACAGCTGAGAGAGGTGTGAAAGAAAAAAAAAGAAAAAGCAACATAGTGGAAAATATAAAAAGTTAGGAGAAAAATAAGAAAAGAGAAGAAGAGGGATGAAAACATGTGGGCTTGTTTTTTACCATTCTGTGTAGGGCAAAACTTCGTCGCCCTCCGAAGATATACTAGTCATTTTTCTTTTATGTCGTTGTTTTTATATGAAAACTTCAAATAATGAACGAAAAAACTTAGCTAAACGGATTAGTCCATGTTAAAAAATTAGAGAAAAGAAAGTCAACCTCTCACCAAAACCGAACAGAGAAGATGCCATAAAACTGTAGCTTGCTGACAACTTGACCATACATTCTGGTGACAAGAGACTTTTTGAAACTTACAGTAACCATCTTGTCTATTGTAGCCATTGTGTCATCAGCACCATCATTTTTATAGTATGGAACTTTTCCAAAAATAGAGGCATACCAAGCTATATTCACCTCATGGCTTGCGATAATGTTCGGAATCGGCTCTGTCACGACGTCAAAACATAAAACAACGTCAAGGTCCCATTGTGGGCATTCCGGAAAGTTTCACAACTACTTGAGGCTTCTCGAAATGGAAATAAATTGGGTTTGAGCTAAAATGGCGAGGTCACTCAAAAAGTCTTGATACTCAGGTTTTCGAAATCTTCGAAGTGTAGGCAAATGGGAGTGTGGACATTGAGTTGCTGATCTTTTTCTTCCTAGAGTTTTCCGAAGCTCTTTTGCATCCGAGCGTTTTGAACTCACAAAAGTAACGGTTTTTGCGGAAAAAAAACTACTCGAGAGACGGCAAAATCGACGATTAGTGATGAAATGAACACTTGTTATTGGAAAAAGTTAAAGGGTTACTGAAGTATTCCAAAAAGCTTCGTTATTTTTATATGGATCGATTTGGCTCGTCGAAGACAAGAAAAAATCCTCATGTCCAAAAACTGACCTGAATCGAGTTATTGACGTTCAAAGTGCCAAAATTCGGGTTTTGTGGACATGTTTCCAAGAGGATTTTGTTTTGTCTACACCAAGCCGAATTGATCCAAATAAATTTGGGAATACTTTACTACCCCTTCGATATTGAATTCATCGAAGGCGTTGCAAAAATTCTGCAGTTTTGACTGCTAAATGTCCTGGAGCTCTTATGAAGACGTGGGTTTTAGTACACCAGTCTCACTGAGTTGGATCTTGTTTTTCACATCATTTTCTCAATTTTTGATATAAAAATACTCACTTCGAATCATTCCATTCATCTGTTGAGTAAGAAACCTCGCTTTGTTTTGACTTTGGTTGTTTTAATCCATATTTCATAATTTATATCTTGTTCAATTATCCCTAACTTTTTGTTACATTTTTTCACTATTTGTTTCGAAGCCAAACTCGAATCTGAAAAAATGCGTAAGATAATGACGAAATTCAAAAGATAACTCACTTTTCCATCCACTTCAGATTGATATTCTGCAGCCATTCAGCAATAAAGTAATCCTACATTTTTTCTTCATTGAATATAGGTAAAATTGAATACAAATGTGATTAATCTGAGCGAAAAAGGTACCAGAATATGCTGGATGACTAAAAAATGTGCCTCGTCAGTCGACACTAGGAATGTAATTGCGCTCTATCGAACCAATGGTTGTTGGGAGAAGAAGAAAGCTTGATGGGAGAAGAAGAAAGAGAAAACAAAGCAAAGAGGAGGAAATAAGGAGAAAAGCAGCTGTTTGGGGCAGCAGTGAAGAGAGGGGGTTGGTGGCGTAATAGGCGAGTAAAAGAAGAAAAGTTCAAAGAATCACGGTGATGCAATGAAGAAAAGTTATGGGATTGAAATAGAAAAAACTGATTATGAGATTTTTCTGATACAAATTTAGAAACTAATCACTTGTTACCCATCAACTAGTAACCCAACAAAACCGAGGTTCAGGAGAGAAAAAGTGGTCGGAATGGGAGACCTCTCCTTCTGCACACGCGGAGAGACACACAGTGCGAATGCATCTTGTGTAATGTGTGTCTGAGTGCCCGTCCTTCTCTCTGCTGACCCCTCTCACTACTAACCAAGATAATGATCACCTGAGACGGACCGACGACGCACAGAGAATAGTAAAACCATTACACACACTAAGAAAAATGCAGGAGAATGAGACTACATGAAAGGAGGAAATAGGCAATCGGGGGATGTTTTCTCCTTTTTTAGGTTTTGGTCTACACTGAAGGTAGCCCATAAAACGCAAAACATAATTAAATTTTCGGTTTGATCATGATGAATGTCCCAAAAGTGTTGGTGTTAAAAGAGAAAACAGCTAATTTACAAAAAATGAAAGAATAAGTATTGTGGTAGTTTAAGAGGAGAGTGTGGAAAAGAATAAAAAAGAAAGTTTGGAAAGAATAAGTCAATCAGTTTCCAGAAATCTCAAACAGTTTCCACTGACAAAATGTCTTCTGTATATATCTAAACTGTTAGAAACTGTTAGTTTTTATCTGCTCTGTGTATTTTGAAGAATGAAATTTTCAATGTTGTGATCAAAATAGACAATAAATGGATTTCAAAAAAATTATTTCAAATGTGAATCTTGTATCGGCGGTAGAAGTGAGAAATCCTTCGAAATTTTCTTTGTTCAAGAAAGTGAAAAGAGAAGAAAGAGTTTGTGGAAAAATGAACACAAAAATGGGTAATAAAAAAGCAGCGGGGAAACAAAGTGCTCCCTGCAGGAATTTTTCACCCAAGAATAAGATTTTCCATTCATGAGATTGCTCTTTGGGTCTTTCAATAGTGTCCACTGCCGGATCATTTGAGTCCATAATGAGAAGACCCTAAAATATAGACATGTATAATAAAATTTTTTGTCTAGAACTTCTAGAAACGCATTAAAAAATATCGGAAATATATAAAGACGAAGGTTAGGCGCTGAAAAACAATTGGCACAACTTAAAGGTTATATGAAAGAAGAAAATCCATTGAAGTCATTTCTGTTCTCATATCTATCTTTTTTCTCTCGATCATGCACAAGAAGGGAAACAAGAAAAAAATAAGTTACATGTTTGGAGCAAGGAAAAGAGAATAAGGGGAGTGAGCAATGGCGCCAAGTGAAAAAAAAACGTTCAAAATATTCTTCGTACAAGAAAATGAAAGGAGAAGGAAGAGTTTGTAGAATTACGCACACAAAACAGGGGAAAAAAGAAGGCAATGGGGGATACAATGTGTTCCCTGAAGCAATTTTTCATTCAAGAAGTAATTTTTTCATTCATAAGACAATAATATAAATCAGGAGAATTACATCTTTGTAAAAAAGTTCCAAAAAAAGTGTCCAAAACATAAAAGCTCCCTGAAGCCTTCCGTCGTCAAAGAAGGAAGAGAAAAGAAGGACTAATGCGTCGACGTTTGAGCAGCAAGAAAGAAAAAGATAGGAAGATTCAGAGGCTCCCACTATGAAGACTCCGAACTGCTCTATCTCTCTCTTTTCATTTCTTCTCTGAACTTATTTCTCGTACTGAGGGACACACAGAAACACAACGATGGACCCCAAGGGCTTGCTCGAAGAAGAAGGGAGAGAGATTACTCTCTCTTTGAGAGAAAAAGAGGGAAATTTTTGAGGGAAGAATAAGTAAAGGGGGACAAAATGAACATCCTTGTCTGGTGAAATGTGTTATATGTAAGCATGAAAATTGAAGATATGATGTATTTCAAATGCCAAAAGTTCCTTCAAGAAGTGCAAAATTATATCTTGAGGTTCGTGAAGGTCGTGTACTTGTTATAGTCATTGAAACATGATATATTGACACAGTTGAAATCTCAAATACTTTGTTGAATTTTGTTGAAATTTGCAGTTTTTGTATTCTTCATAAATTTGGATATTCATAGGTCAACAGAATGAGATGTTTACAAAGTAACTCTAAACTCAAAAGCAAATTATTCCGCAAAGTTTCAAGATCATAGCTCTAAAGGGGAAAATGTTATCAGAATAGTGACACATGACCTAGATATCAAAATTCTGATACCTGGAGGTGAATGCTGATGAGTTACCGACCCCGCTTACCAAGTTTGGTTGATGTAGCTTCTATTTGATAATCTAGGTCAAGAGCCCTCAATCAGCATATCAGCAATCACTTTTCCAGTAATCCATCTATCATTCCTGAAAGTTAATAGAGAAGGACATCACGTTAAAAAATCAAAACTAAATTCCAAAAAAAACATTATTTCCGGGGTGACCCTCAACGTGGCACTGTCAATGTGTAGGGAAACTCTCTCAGAAATTTCAGTTCTGAAGTTTTCCGCTTCTCTCTTTCTTTCTCTCTCTCTCTGCATTTTTGCACACTTCCATCTCACAGTAAGTTTTGGGGAGGATATTGGGATTTGGGGGAAAAAATTAGAAGCTTTTGTAAGGTTAAGGCATATGTAAACAAAACTAAGAAAGAGGTGCAAAGGGGAAAATGGGATTTAAAGGGAGTGGGACATAGTTACAAGCAATTTTTCGTTCAAAGTTTGGGGATTAGGTAAGGAAAATAAGTAGAAGTAGAACCTTTTTGGGAAAGGGAAATATGGTTCTGAACCAAACCTACAAAAAACTCATTCCGGGCTTTTGTGGGAAAACTTTGGGACTTTGGAACAAAGCTGAGTCTCTTGCATTGCAAACAATTTTGCGCGCAAAAAGCTGCAAAGCTTTATTATTTATTTTTTTGAAAGTTTTCTTTAAAATATTGACTTTTCAGCACGATGTTCACTCACGGAGAAATCCTCAACGGAATGTTCCAAATCACTGCTGACTCTGGAACAGAAGGCTCCACTTCCACTATTTATAAGGCTGTTGATCTGTACACTGGCGAGTCGGTGATTGTGAAATCGAAGAAGGACTCAAGTCCAGTTGATCTGAAAGTCGAATTCGACTTGCTTGTCAAACTCTATCCATTCGACTACTCGCCACGCCCTTTGTGCATGGGAAACGACCCATCAGATACTGAATTCTTTGGTTAGTTTGAGAAACTAGTTTTTGAGAATATTAGATTCTGCAAAATTAAGAACTGAAAACTGAAATTCTTATATTTTCAGTTGTCAGCGACGAAGGGACCACTCTCTTCGAGAAGGTCTTCCAGAACCTCGGTTCCATTTCTGAGCTTCTCGCATTTCTCATTCTTCGCCATTCGTTGGTCGGATTGAAGACTATTCACGACTTGGGTCTGTGTCATGGTGACATATCTGCTCGAAACCTGACTTTCAATGCAGAGGTAAGTCATATAGTTTTAGTTCTAAATTTTCTTAACTTTTTATTTTGCAGAAAGGTTCGATCGCTTTCATCGATTTTGGAAACTGTCGCGAGTACAGTCAAACACTTGGTCGCCAAGACGTCATTGATTTGTTTGGAGCTTTGCGCCTCGTGGGAAGAGGATTCAAGTATTACGAAGAGCTCCACGCCGAGTACATTGGAGACGTCGATATGACCATTCAGGACTTGATCAAGAAGATTTCGGAGAAGTTCGAATTTGCCGCCGATGAGAAGATCCACTTTAAGGAATGAGACTTACTCGATTTACTTGTGTATAATGATAGATACTTGTATTGAATAAAGACTTGATTTTTGAAAACATGGTTCTTTTGTGTTTTAAAAAATAGCTCCGAAATAAGCTCAGAAGTTTAAGCATTTTGTGGTTTTTAAAATGCTCACAGAATTGTCTTTTTGCGGGGGGGGGGGGGAGCAGAAGAGGCAGGAGAAACACATAATACTCTGCAATTTAGTAATACATCAGATATACTGTTGATACGATATGCTGATTACAGTCAGTTTTTAGTTGTCTATATTCCTGCATAAATTAGTCCTTTTGTTCAGTTCACGAATATGTTTTATCATCAGCATCCGCATTTTTGGAGTACAGCCCCTCTGCAGTATGATATTCAGCAATCATGTGAGACAGTGCGCGGCGTCTAAATAGAGCAAAGAAGCAAGCCAGGTTGGGATTGGCAAGCTCCATTGACAAGCGATCCAAAGAAACAGCATCAACTTCGGCACAGAACCATCGAGAAATCCGACGTTATTTGCATCTGAGAAGTTATTTCTATGAAACTGGATATTTTCAAAAAGGCTTACTTGCTGACCACATCCAAAAACTTGAAAATGTTTCTGAAGACGTTGTGTGGAAATGAGGTGAAGCTCTTGTATTTGGAGTAATCACTGAAATCTAAATTGATGAATTTTCTTGAACCTATTTTCGTCAAATTTCGAATTTCTTAATCTCTAAATCACCGTAAAAATCATCTTTCAAGCTGAGAATATCACTAAAGTTATTCTTCGCAAAAATGCTACCTCAGAGGAATCTCGATATCCATCACCCCTGCAGAAAATTTCGAAAACAGCTCGTCGACTTCATAATAATTGAAACCATCGTCTTCTATAGCCTTGCATGTCTCAAGATACGCCTCCCACTTATCATCTCCGCAAAAAGCCTGTCCCATTATAAAACCACGAAAAGCAAGTTTGTTTCTGCGGAACATAGCCACCATTTCTGCCCTCGTTGGTCGCTGAAACAGTATAACTGAATTTCAAAAATATGCACTTAATTCTGTACCTCCTCCACATCGTCATCGTCTATTGATATGTTAAGAATGTTGCTGGGAGCAGCTGCAACCAGTGCTAAACGTTCTTTGGGCCCTTCAATAGTGTCTACTGCCGGATCATCTGAGTCCATAATGAAATGGCCTAAAATATAAATATGTATATCAAAATGTTTGTATTGAAATACTAGAAAGGCAAAGAGAAAATATAGGAAATGTTAAGAAATGTAGGACAGTCGTTGAAACGCAACTGGCACAACAGAACGGTAATATGACAGAAGTAAAGATTGGATCATTTCTTTCAAGTCATTTCTGTTCTTATATCTATCTTTTTCTCTCTGAATATGTAATGTAAAATAGGGGAATGAAGTTTAGAGGGAAAGAACGAGTGGTGTGACGTGGTGAGTACATTTATCAATACTCGGGACAAATCTGTTCAAACATAGAACCCGGCAGAATGAAGGAACATCATCGAATGAATGATTCTGATATTTCTGTAATAATCTGAATGTAGTGAAACTATAACTGAAGTAGAAATCACCTTCAATTTGAGATCGCAATATCGATCTCTTCTCATCACTACTCTTTGCCATGACGATTGGCCAGAAGTTTAAAATCAAACAGTAATTCTTCCAATTTTTACAACCTAGAAAACAGCTGTACAGCAGTACCGTAGCACACTTGTCATCCAATAAATATCTATATTAACACCACTGAACCCTTATGCACTTTACAATCTTTTTGGCAAGGTGGAGGAAAGTAAAAAGGAGTATGAAAAGTACGTTTTTTGAAGGACAAAATTACTGTACTTCAATACTGTAGTGCAGCACTGTATTACTGTACATAAAAGATAAATATAAGGTAAAAGATAAAAATAAATATCATACGAGAAGATTGGAGGAACGGGTGACAGAGAGAGACGAGGGAATGATTTTTGGAATAAGAATAAAAACTTTTGGAATATGAATAAAAAATTTTTTTGGAATAAACTTTGAAATAGGAAAGGGGCGACTGTCAGTGGAGTGTCGGTCGTGGGTCGTGGTTCGATGCTGATGGAATGGTGGTGTTTGTCGTCTTACTGTAATTAAAGTTTGTTATTAGTTGATGTGGTGTTATAGGTTTACCTTTCTTGCCATTTTGGAGAAGTATGTAGACGGAGCGGTTGGGGCTTGAGTTTCAGTGGTCGAGCTGGATGGATTTGACGTTGTTGGGTGTTCTGGCAGAGGTTGGTTTGGGCAGATACAGATATTATGTATTTTTTCGGCTTTCATGCATACATCGTGGGTGCAGAGGTTGGCGGAAAATCGGAGCTGCGTGCACTGGGAAATAACATGAGATGCATAGTTTATGCACATGGGTTTCTGGGCCTTGATGGTGGGTTCTCTCTGCTGAGGTGGTAGAATGCTCGCCTGCCACGCGGGCGGCCCGGGTTTGTTTCCCGGTCGATGCACCATGTAAAGTGCATAAGGGTTTAGTGGTGTTAATGTAAGTAATTATTGGATAACAAGATAAAAGACGACACCCTTCTCTTTTAATCACTCCTCTTTGCAATGACGATTGGCCAGAAAGCTGAAAACAAAAAGGATTGCCTCTGATGGTTCCAGTTTTCAGATCTAAGAAAATAGTAGTGCAGTAATACAGTAATGCAATGGCACAAATGATGCATTGCTGTACTACAGTGATTTTTTCTTTCTTCGAGAATCTTACCTTTTATACTCCTTTCTAATTTTCTCCACTTCGCCAGAAAGACTTCAATCAGAAATCCAGGAGAATCCTACACTTAAATACTGAGCACCTGGAAAGCAAGTATCAAAGGTTTCTGAATGGTAGTACTTTCAACTTACCATATTCCAATGTTTCAATATTTTCATACAAATTTAATAATCAGAAAAATAAAAATTTACAATAAAGGGAGAACATTCTAACAGTTGATGTTCAATAGGGGGATGATATATGAAAAATGATCAACAGACAAACCTTTTATACTCATTTTCCCCCGATTATAATACTTGCTGAGACTCTTCATTTCCCATGTTCTTTTGGGTATTGGAAGATTATTGCGGGGTCTGTTTTGGTTTGGTTTCATGGGTTGTGAAAACTGGAAAACCAAAGGATTACGTTCGGCAAAAGACCAAAAGGAGACCAAAATGGGACTTGAAATATTAGAATCCATGGCGATTACTGCAAACCAAAGAATCTTGCATCTCGAGTAGTGTCAAACTTCTATTCTGTGCGGACGTCTTCTGGAAAAATTCCAAAATCTAGTGAGACGTCTTCAGAATCCATGATGATTACTGTAACCGAATGAATCTCTCATCTTGAAAAATTGCAAAATTCTACTTCGGAGTTCCAAACGGCACCACCTCTCTTCTGAGCAATGCTCTCCTCTTCTTCCCTCCCGTCCCTTTCCCTCCACCCTCCTTGGATGCATGACGATCGCAACACTGTGACCTGCTCTCCGTCGTTTCGCAACTATCAATAGGTCGATTTCTTCAAAGTTTGGAAGATCAAAAGAAAATGTTTTGAAGATTCCTATCGTTGTTTGAATTTTTCAAAAATTTAATTTCTGACGTTTTTAGGGACTTCGAAAGCTAGCTAGGTGAGAAAAGTGATTTTTCATCTGTTGTGAAGCTAATGATAATTCAAGATGTACAGAAGAATACTATATGAACAGAGAATGACGTGAAGATGTTATTCATTTTTTGAAATTTCAGAAAATATTAATTTTGACACCTTCTGTGTTTCATCAAATGTCACTAGGAGGAATTGTAAAGCACATGTCATTTTCATACCAACATCTAACTTCTCGTTGGAAGGAGAGAGAAGATATGCTAATAAAATGAAAAAAAAACCACAATTAAAAAAGACACAAAAACAAATTTCAAAAATATTTCGTAAAAAATCCAAAGAAACAGTACCGTAAAATCCTTAATCAAAAATATTTTGACAACGAACGCTTTTTTCCTCTCTACTTTTTTTGCACAGGAAATGACATACAATCTTTGTTTTTCTATATACATCAAGCTATACACGTCAAATTTATTTGGGGAAAATGTGAAAAATCGAAAATGCTGTAACATGATAATAAAAAAAGTAAGTTTCGAAAATGGTTGGAAACGGTATAGGGTTTTCAAAATAGAAACGGTAAAGAGGGTTCAAATCAAGTTATAAGAAAACAGGAGAGTTTTATTTATGAAAAAATATTAGCTGGGGAAGGTTTGATGAAGCGTAAAGTTGTGGGAGTGGCAGTATGAGTGTTTTAGAAGATGCGGACTAAAAGAAGATGGTTTGGTTTACATGATCATTCTATATTTTTTAGCGGATTTAGTCAAATTTAGGTAAACAACTCACAGTGAAATTATACTTTTCCTGTAGAGTAGATGTATTTGAATTCGATTCGACAGAAGACGTCTTTTTCATAGATCCTCCAACTTATTAATGCCGTGCTCTGATCCTTTGGCCTTCGAAGAATGTACTCATCATCCTCATTGGTGACTTTTCTGAAATTTCTTGAAATTAGGATTATATTATTTGCACTGAAAACTGAATAAAAAACTATTGAAATTTGATGATAAGAGTTACAAAAGCTAAGCGTGTTTAGTTATATATTAGCCATATTTTACGAGAAAAGTAGGAATGGCGTTTGAGGTAGTTTTACTTATAGTTTCAGGAAAACGACGCAAAATTTAAGGAAAATTCGAGGAAAATGACGAAAATGACAAAAAATTGCAAAACTCACTTTTCCACCAGAATCATCTGTGACAGGCCATCAATTACATCTTCAAGTTACAGGAACTTTCACATTGATACCAACTCTTTCGGGATTTTTGAATTGTTCCGATGAGCACCAGTGATTGAGGTAATGTGAAATATCAATGGCTGAGAAGTTACTATTGTAGATTCGCAATATCGATCCATCCATCTCTAGCAAATCCTGCAACGTCACCCAATTTGCCCTCTGCCACACAATTTCACGGGAGGGAATTTGAACCCTAAGCTTAATATCACATTTTCCTGATATAGTTGTGCGGTCGGGTGTGATGCGGCTCAAGAAATGTTCGAGGCATTCACTGCTTCCAGGTTCCTCCAAACAGAGGAATCGAGCTTCCTCCACTTTCCAGTTATGGCGCTTTATAGTGTGCACAATGGACTGCAGCAGGGACCATTTATTCGGGTTGTAGCGCAAAAAAGCTTCGACAGCGACACTTGGAAAACCAAAAGTGTCCTTGAAATACAACGTTAGTTGTTCCACTTCCTGAAGGGGGCCTTGTTTGAACTTGAATCTTCTGGGCCTTTCCTTCACAAATAAAATTTGGTTTGCATCGTCATCAAGTCGGACCAATTCTCTGACGCCTTTGCACTTTTCAAACGATTCCGGTAGTGCTTGACAAAATGAAAAGTAAAAAGAATGATTCCATGTTATCCTCAACATCATAGTTCTTTCAAAACCGATTGTGACGTTGGAATTCTCCTTGAAAGTTTTCGGGTCTCTCATGTGTTCCAGATGAAGGATGTCGATTCTGAAACAGATACAATTTTTTGGAATAGTTCTAATAAAAATGTATATTTCACAAAGTTAAAAATTTATCTTCAGCCTATTGCACACTGTACATTAACTTTCAAATTTGAGTTTTTGCTTTTTTAGCCCAGTCCGTGAAAATATGACACGCGACGTATACAGAACCGGCCATAATGATATTCGTTTTCGGCATTTTCAGTTAAAAACGCCAACTTAGGGTAGCTGAAAAACTTATTTAAAGTAATTATTTCTGTTTATGAATTTGAGGTTATCTGAATCAAACCTTGAACTTCAATTTTGTAGTTGACAACTTTTTTGTATTTCTTCAAGTTACGCTCAGAAATCTACGGTGATGCCAAATTTTGCTCGATTTCAGTGCTAATTTTGAAAAATTTTAAAGCTTTTTTCGATGGGCCATATTTAGGCAGAGCGGACTTTCACACAAAAGTTGTCACCTACAAAATAAAAGTTCAGGGTTTTACTTATGCAATCTCAAATATTCGTATAGAAAAGGCAACCTTGAATTACTATTTCAGCTACCCAAAGTTGACAATTTTCCACTAAAAATGACGAAAACGAATATGATTATGGCCAGTACTGTACCACTTGAGAGAGCGCAAAATTTTGATTTTAAGTCATGTTTCTGTATTTGCCACCGACTTCAAAGCATCGAGATATTCAGAGTTGAAATCTCACAAATTGCTAATACCTATGTGAGATTCTTCACTTCTTGAAAAACTGTGTAAAAATGGAGTCAAAATATGACGGGAACACATTTTTATGTTAATAAAATAACATGGTTCTTCAAATTATGGCAGGTTTTGAAGGTTTTTACAAAACTTTTTTTGGAACTTTTTTGAATATTCCGAACAAATTTTGTTTTTAAAAACCAGAAACCACTCACATTGTCTGAACTCTGAGATCATCTTTTTCCTCTTCCGTCAAACTAGAAAAGGATACAGTAATTCCGGCTGTGGCGGCCATTTCGCGAAAATCCTTGCTATGACGACACATTTTGGCTCTATAATACAGTAATATACTAAAAATCCGCTGTATTCCATTCACTCACAATTCCGGAGTTTTGATGTAGTATAAGATATCGCGAAGAAGGTGCTTCACTTTTCGAAGACCAAATGTGGCAAGATTTTGCATGATGTATGGGGATTCCTGAAATTGTTGGTATTGCAAATTAAAAATTCATGTAAAATAAAACTCACGCATTCTAAATCCACAATAGGCTCATTGTTCTTCTTTCTCACCAAAAAGCTTGCTGTGTGCATACCCATAAGTCGATAGGAAGCTCTCATCTCCTCCTGACATTTGTTGTTGAGCATTTCAGCCACCAGTTTGCAGATGAAACAATAAAGTTGACGGATTGCAAGAAAGTCGGCAGCTCTCATCAATAAGACCAGATCATCTCCATCTATATCCAAAAATTCTCGATCCCATCTTGGTATTTTAATGTCCTCTGAGGTGTTTACCGTTTCCATTGGCGGCTCCTTTCTGTGATGCTCACACCATTTTACAGCAAGTTCCAGATTGGTGCCATCTACTTGTCCAATAGGAATCGGCTCATCGAGAAGTGTCAACGCAAAGAGCATGCCCTTCAAGAAATCAGAGTGCTGTAAGGCTTCTTCAGAAATCCGAATCTTCTTCCCATCCTTGGATTCCAGCGTATACCAAGTTCCTGATTCTGGCTCAGAAGGGGACAATTGTTGCTCTAACAGCGCTGTTTTTTGTTGTTTCTCTGATACTTGTGACAGTTTTGACACTGATTTTGAGCTTTTGACAACAGTATTCCCTGCATTTTGTGGCTTATTTACGGTGTTCGGCTTGTTTGCAGTGGAGGGTTTCGTTGGAGAGCTTCGTGACTTTGGTACTGTAGTCATCCCTTGTCCTTGGGGTTTTCGAGGTTCTGGGAATTGGTTCCTGGAAGAGTGATCAGCAATGTGTGATCCGATTTTTGAGGCAAAATTTTGATATGATGATGAAGGTTTTGATGTATGTTGTGTTTGTGACATTTGCGATCTTTGCGGCACTTCTGCTCTAGGTTGGAGGCTTTCGACAGCACTTCCAGCAATGTTTCCGAACGTCGATGTGCTCCAGATTACAGTTGAATCGCTTTTCTTGAACCATTGTTTCTTCTTCGCCATTGTTGTTGATTCTGAGAAAAAAAATCCTAGACGCAAGTGTGAGAATAAAAGCACAATAAAGGTCTGTTAGGTATATTAATACTTTCAGTTATCAACTGTTATGAACAATATGTTAAAAATGGAGAATAGGAGAAAAATAAGTCAAATTTATTCCGGAACAGCAATATCAAGAATTGAACTGAAAGAATCCTTTTCCCTCGCGGCACACGTTTTCCATATATCTGTATTCCTCCATCACTCCATACATCACTTCAAGTATATCCTCTCATACTATCCGTGCCAGAGTGAGCCCGTTGACGATACTGTAACAAAATATTAGTTCAATTTTGGATTACGTATCATGACGTAATTGCTTTTCATATGTGTCTCACAGACTGGTTTTTAATGTATTCGAATTCGTCTAGTTGAAAAAGTTGAGTTCATCGACTAACTTTCATCCAGATTCTACTGGAGCACTGGATTTTGTTCCACGATCCACAGAGCCTTCAGTCGATGCCGAGTGTCTGAAGACAATAGAAGTTATATCATGCGAAGATCCTTCCCCCCCATTCTACAGTGTGTGGACATGTTGTAGTTACTACAAGACTTTATCACGTTGTTGCGATTGCCAAAAAATGTTGGGTGATTGATAGCGTTTGATGATCTTACGAGCTACTCTGAACTTGTCTCAAAAGAAAAACCGTGGGATCCAAGTTAATTACTGTCTCACCAACAACGAAGCACTGAGACGGGTTGAGTAGCAAACAGTTGGGCAAACCCAACCACGTACTGAATACTCAGTTGATGGGAGACTCACTCAGAATTCAACGGCACATGTTTTTTTGTATTAGGTTGAACAGAAAGTTTCTGGCCATTTGTGAATTGGTTATTATTCGATGAGTTTATACATGAGAGGATTTGTTTTGCATGTTTTCTGATGAGTAATTAACATAAACACTGTGCACAAAATTTGAAGATTCGGGGAATCTTTGACGATGAGTTATATGCTGAAAAAGTAAAGAGGACATTTTTGGGGTCAAAAGTGAAAAACGACCTGGGGTTTTTTTGAGAAGCAAGGAATTAGTCCGATATTATTGCCAGACATGACTGAGTATTTGAATAATTTTTCTCAGCTGCGACAAAAATATAGTGGTCAACCAAGATCAGGAGACGTCTTCGTACGAAAAACCGACTTACCAAGATTTTTCGAAAAATCAATTTTTTGCTCTAATTTCTTTAATAAGCGAGAGTTTGCTGTAGTTTTTTCAGGATTAATGTAAAATATCATTCAAAACTTTTCTGAAAAATTATGTGACTAGTTCTCCAGTTTCCTTCGAAAAAATAAAAAATTTCGATTTTTTTAAATTTTTGACGAAAAATCAGGATTAATAGGTATGAGAGGTGGGATCATTTTTGATTTCAGTTTTCAACTACATAGTTAACAACATATCAAAAAATGATAAAAAACAACCACATATGAAGTGAGATATGAAGCCGATAAAACTCCAGATTTTTCTCTGAAAATGGACAATCATTTTCATTCACTGATAACTTTCATAAGAGACGTTTTGGGGTGATGAAATTTGAAATGTAATACCTCTGAATCTTCATAACCAAGACCCACTTACAAGCGAGTCTCTATCGTAAGATTCATTAAAATAGCATCAGTTTCAAAAATGTACAAAAACTTTCTGTTCAACCTAATACTACGAGGAAGAATATTAGAATAGTTTGTTGTGTCGTTTTAGAAGAAGCTTGAATTCTGATCCGCGGTCCAGGGGGCCATCAGTCAATGCCGAGTGTCTGCAGATAATAGAAGTGATATCATGCGAAGACCCCTCCCCGCTCCTTCCAATAGTGTGTGGACATCTTGTATTCACCATATGACTTCATCATATTGTTGTGATTCTCAAAAAATGTTGGGTGAATGATACCGGCTAATTTGAAATGCTTATCAGTCAAAACTCGTTATTTTCTGGTCGAAAATCGAGATTTTTAGGACAATTTTCATGATATCAAGGTGAAAATGATGATCTTTGAAACGGATTACTATGTTTTTAACCGAAATTTGCGAATTTTAAGACAATTTTAGCCGAAAACAAGAAATTCAATGATTTTGAACCTAAATTCATGATTTTGGGTCAACTTTTCACCGGTTCAGGTCGAAACTCTCGATTGTTAGGTTATTTTGCACAATATTTGAGACTTCTCGACCATATTAAACAAATTTCAGGTCAATTTCGTGATTTTCCGGCTATTTTTCGAAATTTTAAGTCATTTTTCGAAATTCTTACCATCCACAAACTGAGATGGGCAACTCTGCCTTTTCTTCTCCTCCTGTTTTGACTTCCAACGTCGTCGTTTCCTTCAGAATCTTCGTCTTCTTCTTTTTTCTTTCTATATTTCTTCTTCTAATCGAGACGCTTCTTTCTTTCCTCATTGAAACATTGTTGTAGAAATTCTGCAGTTTTTGGTGGACGACAATTCTTCCGTCGAAGCTCCGTGTTTCATCCTGTTGTTCACCTGAAAAACATATGAGGTTTTGGGTGAAATAGAGGGATGCGGATAACTTGGAGCATCGGCCAACTTAGTGTAATTTTGATGTTTCTTTAAATTCCTTGATCGGCCCTTGATCGGCCCATGCGTAACTTAGCTCATTTTTTGAGATTTTCAACCAAGTTCAGCTTATTTTAAGTAATTTCGGATCTGTTTGTATTAGTTTCAGTTCATTTCTCATGACTTTTTGAACAATTTCCCTACCTGCATATACTGAATCTTCTCCACACATATCTTTGGCATTGCGACCATCATTTCAGCGCGTGACTCAACGACAAACATTTCGGTGTTTTTTTTCCTGTCGGAGAACTTTGATTCTTCGCTCCATTTACGAGGACTTAGAATTTTCTGAACTTCTGGCAATTTTTCGTCAGCGTTATCCATAAGCGATTAGCAATCCATGAGCAATTTGTTGACGGAGTTCTGTGACTTCTGATGTTTCGGTGGCACTTGATTCTGAAAAGATTCAAAGGGTTATTTGGAGCATTTAGAGTCACTTCCTGTGGTATTTTCGTTAGAAATTGTGGTTTTTAAGGCACCTTTGCTCGCAAAATAATGATTTTAGGGCTACTCTGTAAATTTTGGCTGAAAAGTAGTCATTTTCTGACTAGGTCAACCTAATTTGAGTTATATTTATTCAGATGATATCAGGGTGAGAATAATGATCTTTGAGGCGGAAGTTGGCGTGTTTTCTCCAAATATTGTGCTTTACAGCACGATTTTGGTGGAAAAATAGACGATTTTCAGCCAAAAACTGATGAAAATTATGCCAACCTACGCTGATTTTCATGATTTCAGATCAAGTTCTACAGTTGTCCGGTCGAAATTCATAATGAATCAAAATACTGTGGCTCAAGATAGTTTTTAGCTTAGTTTTGCCCATTTTGAGATATTTTCGACCAATATCAGCTTATTTCAAGTGATTTTTTTTTGTCTATTTGCATTATTTTTAAATCAATTTTTCTGATTTTTGAAGCATTTCCCTACCTGCACATTCTGAATGTTCTCCTCACACATCTCTCGCATTACGACGACCCAAATTCCCGTTACTCCCAATGTCCATAGTCTGCTCGTTGTCGGGAATTGGAAGTTTATCGATGTGAAGAGCCTGAAACAAACAGATTTCGTGAATTTGTTATGAAAAATAATCATAAAAACGTCAGAAGAAAGACAAAAATGTGAAAAATGTGGATAAAAGGAAAGACTGTTTTCAAAAACCCGATAAAAAGTAAGATGGGATTTTTATTTCTAATTTTTTTCACACGCTATCAAATCACAAATACAAATTCTTGAAGTTGAAATAAAAAAATCATTACAAAAATGTTAATGCCAATTTTTCACAGTTTCATTTGAAGCGAAGGGAAACAATTTACTGAACAAGGAAAAAGTAAGCAACACTATTGAGGGCGAAGGGGCCCCCTTGAGGGAAAGGGGTATGGTATGCAAAGACCGCAAACACCACCACGACAACTCGCAGAAAAAACGGATCGATATTTTGCGATAGTTGTTTTTCGCAAGCATTTGCTTTGTTCTCCCGTTTGCGACCGCTTAGCTGTTTGAGACAACTGAGATGAGATGGGGATGGTAACGTAATAAGCGAATTGGCAGAAGAAAATTTCAAAGATCATGATGATGAAAAACAGAAAAGCTGTCATCTATAAGAGACAGTTCAGAGGTTAAAAAAAAGTGAACTAAAAAAGAGAAATATGGAAGAGAAAGTCATACTACCCGGGGGCTGAGTAAAAGGCTGTGCTTGGAAAAACCGAAAAGTTTTTGTTCCCGGTCTTGAAATCCGAAAAGAACATTGAAAAAAAAATTTGTCAGGTGTTCACTAAGCTTGAAAAAAGTATCTTTCGGACATTTCGGCCAAAAAACTGATAGAAAAATATGAGTAATGGGTGCCTAAAGGTTGAGATCATTCCACGGAACCGCTGAATTCAGATCCACGTTCCAGGAGCCATCAGTTGATGCCGAGAATCGATGAAATGCGAGAACCGCCCCCCTCTCTTTTCTATAGTGTGTGGCCATCTTGTATTTACCATATTACTTCATCACATTGTTGTGATTGTCAAAAATTTTTGGGGGATTTATAGCGCCTGATGCTCTTAAGAACTACTCTGAACTTGATTTGGAAGAAAAATCGTGGAATCCTGGTTAATTACAGTCTCACCAACAACAAAGCACTGAGACGGGTTGAGTAGCAACCAACAGTGGAAACCCAACCACGTACTGAATACTCAGTTGATGGGAGACTCACTCAGAATACAACGGTATATGTTTTTTGTACCAAGAGGAAGAGTATGAGAATGGATTGTTGTTTGCTTTTCGATTGATATTGGATTCTGACCCGCGGCCCAGGGGGCCATCAGTCAATGTCCAATATCTAAGATGTACCTTGAACACAGTAGGAGTGATATCATGCGAGAGCAAAAAGTGAAATTAGTGTGTCGAAATTTATTGTTTTGAGTGAAACTCGTTATTTTCTCATAAAAATCAAGATTTTGATTCGAATTCAACGAATTCAAGGCGAAAAAAGACTTCGAATGATCATTCAATGATTTTTAAACCTAAATTTATGATTTTGGATCAACTTCCTAACAATTCAGGTCGAAATTCTCGATTGTTATGTCAGTTTCCACAATATTCGAACTGCAATTTGAGACTTTCAGACCATTTTCCAGCATCAGTCAATGCCGAGTGTCTGCAGATAATAAAAGTGATATCATGCGAAGGCCCCTCCCCACTCCTTCCCATAGTGTGTGGGAATCTTGTATTCACCATATGACTTCATCCCATTGTTGTGATTGTCAAAAAATATTGGGTCAATGATACCGGCTAATTTGAAATGCTTTTCAGTCGAAACTCGTTTTTTTTTTGGTCGAAAATCGAGATTTTTAGGACGGTTTTCATATTATGAAGATGAAAGATCGTTGAGCAGGATTACGGTGTTACTAGCCGAAATTCGCGAATTTTGAGATGATTTTAGTCGCAAGTTGACATTTTTAAGCTAAACACAAGAAATTCAATGATTTTGAATCTAAATTTATGATTTTGGGTCAACTTTTTACCGGTTCAGGTCGAAGCTCTCAATTGTTAGGTCAGATTTCACAATATTTGAGACTTTTCGACCGTACTAAACCGATTTCAGATCAATTTTAATGATTTTCAGGTCATTTTTTTAATTTTAGGTAATTTTTCAAAATTCTTACCTTCAACATATTGAGATGGCCAACTCTGTCATCCATCCTTCTCCTGCTTCAACTGCCGACGTCGTCGCTGCCTTCAGAATCTTCGTTTTTTCTTTAATTCCTCTCTCCATTCATGAATTCTTCCTCTCATTAAGATGATTTTCTCTCTCCTCATCAATGCATTGTTGCAGAAGTTCTGCTATTTGTTGAAGAAGGATATTCCTCTTATTTTTCTTCGAGGCTCTGAGTTTCATCTTGTTGTTCACCTGAAAAATTATGGGGTTTTAGAGAAAATAGAGGAGTCATCAAGTCAATTTTGATCAATTTTGGCTCAAAATTTGACACGAATCGCTTTCTTGAGCTCATTTTTAGAGATTTGTTACCATTTTCAGCTTTTTTCAAGTAATTTCTGGTCTATTTGCATAAATTCCGGTCATCTTTCATGATTTTTGAACTACTTCCCTACCTGCATATTCTGAATCTTCTCCTCATACAATTTCCGCATCATAACTATCAAGTCAGAGTGCGACTCCACAATTTCCTGAGTGTCTTGCTCTTTTTGTGATTGCAGTTTCTTGATTCTTCTCTCCATTTCCAACGAAGACATGGATTTTTCGATTTAGACACGAAGACGAAAAAAAGCAGTCTCGTCCCATCCGGAACCTAGATGCTCCATTTGATTCTGAAAAGATTTGATGGTTGATTCGCACCATTTTGAGCCATTTTATGATGTTTCAGTTCGAAATTGTTGTTTTAGGTCATTTTTATTTCTGAGAATCTGATTTAGGATATAGTCACAGTGAATTTCTGAGAAAATTTGCCCCTTTAGGATATGTCAATCGATTGCGAAGCATTTTGAGCCATTTACGGTCAATTTTGAATAAAAAATAGTAAATAATGACTCAAACCATGAAAATCGAACACCTAAAAGTAGACGAAGCCTATGAAAGTCAGGCTCCCCCACTTCTGAGGGACCGATCACTATGGTTCGATCAAATATTAGTGAGTTTCGGGTCATTTTCCATTATTCATCCGAATAATGTATTTTTTGGTATAAAAACTCAGTTTTCACAAGTGAAATTTTGGTCTTGCGTTGGCGAATTTTAACACTCACTCTACATCGTTCTATTTTTCCCGTTGAGCCACCAGCTGTTTGGTTCGAGACACTTTGGTTGTTTCAAGCCATATCACTCGTGTTTGATTAGTTTTCCAATTGTCGGTCCATTTTTTCTCGATATTTTTCGTTGAAATAATCTAAGTTTTTTTGCAGCCGAACTCGAGTCTGAAAGAAAGAGTTGTTTTAAATATTGAAAATTCGATAGAATTTTGCATTTCTGCAATATCGTAACATGAATCAACATCTCACCTCTTTTCATCCATCCAATGTGCGACCAGCCAATGTTAAATTTTTTCTTCGTCGAATTTCAGCAAAAATCCTGAAAAAATGATCTTCTTTTAGACAAAAAACGACCAAAAAATAGTAAAAGATGACCAGAAAATCAGCCCCGTAAATCGACACTGAGGGTGAGTGTAATCGCGCTCTATCGAACCTCGCGGTTGTTGATGGGAAAAGAAGAAAGCCAACAACGAAAGGAAAGAAAGGAGGAGGAAACGAGGAGAAGAGCAACTGTTTGGGACTGCCGCAAAGAAAGGGGGGGTTAGTGACGTCACATACGAGATAGGAGATCAAATGTTCAAAGAATCATGATGATGAAAGGAGGAACAGCTGTGGGATTGGAATCGGAAAAACTGACAATGAGAGGCTATTCAGAGGTAAAGAAAGAAAGATTTCGAAGTAAAGGTTGTACTTAAAAATTTCAACCGAAAACCAGCCTAAAAACTTGATGAAAATCGGTGCCTAAAACTCAGCATCAGGCAAAAGTTGCCTGAAATTGTTCAGAAGTGAAATTTTTGTGTAAGAAAGAGAGGTTTTGAAATGAAATCGTCTTGTACTTAAAATTTTCAGCCGAAAAACAACTCACAAACCCGATAAAAATTGGTGCCTAAAGCTCACGGTTAGCCAAACTACGCCTGAAATGTTGAAAATTAAAGTTTTAGTGCAAATGTGAGCTGGCAGGTCATTACAAAGTGATTTTATCTCAAGTGAAGTCAATTTCCGAAATTCTAGATTCACTATGAATAAAATGAACTTTCCTAAAATGTTTCATTTCAACTTGGCGGTTTTGTGGGAACAAATTTTTCGCCGTAAAATTTATTGGGCGGCCCTATTTGTTAGCCACGAGCGGGTGTCAAAAAAGTGGTCGGTATGAGTGACCTCTCTCCTTCTGCACACGCGGAGACACACAATGCAAATACATTTTGTGTAATATGTGTGTATGTGTGTGTGAGAAAGACCTTCCTCTCTTTCTCTCTTTGTTGGTTTCTTTTTTCACTGACCAAGATAACCATCACCAGTCTCCCTCTCCCCCATGCCCAGAGAACGCATATAGAATAAGAAAAGAACAAAACACACACACACACTTAGCCAATCGCAGTAGAAAAAAAGAGACTATATGAGGGGAGGAAGGTCGACACATGAAAGCGAACCCCGTTGATTGAAGAGTGCTGATTGTGTTATGAAAAAAAAATTAGAAAACAGTTATCTAACGAAAATGTGAATATAAGTACATTACTTTGATAGGAAAACTTGACAGAAAGGAAGTAGTTTTAAAAATCTTCCAAAAATTTCGACTAGTGAAAAAAGGTTTGATTGTATTTGAATTGATGTTCTGAGTAAACCTGAGTTGCGAGGAAAAATCTACTGTACTACTGTACTTCTGGGTTTCCAAAAAGGATGTTGTCAATGTTGTGATAATAACATACAAAAAAAAGGGTATAAAAAAAAACTTTGTCTCTGTATCGGCTGTAGTGTGGGAATATAGTATGATCAATTTATAAAAAAAAACATATTGAATCGGTTCAGGCATAAAATCATGTGGGGAAAAAACGGCTGGATCCATATAATAAATTTTGAGACTTCTGAAATATTTGATCATTGTAAAACATTGATTGTAAATAAAGGTTACCTTCTTCTGAGATCGCAACACCCTATTTTATTATCACTCATATCTGACCGTGAGACTCGCTAGGAATCTGAAAACTAAGAAGATTGTTTGTGATGCTTGAGGATTCAACTCACATCTTATGCTGTTTCTTCTTTCCTGTAGAGAATCAGAAAAAATGAAATATAAACTTCTGAAACAATTCGATTAGAGTCATTCATTACTAAATATAAAAATCACCTTATTTTGAGATTTCACAACCCATTCTGACGCGTCGCTTGCAATTGGAACAAAGAACACTATTCAGAATAATCCAGAACTCTAAAAACCAGAAAAGTATTATGTGATGGTTGTGGACTCAACTCACATTTTAGGCTCATTTCTACTTTCCTCCACCTTGCTAAGAAAAGCTCAATGAAAAAGCCTAATCCAAATTTGAGCACCTGAAATATAAGCACCAAAGGTTTTTGAATGGTATTATTAACAACTTACCACATTTCAAAATTTCAATATTTACATATAAATGTAATATTCAGAAAAATCGAAAATTACAGTATGAGGAGAACATCGTAACAGTTGACGTCCAATAAGGGGATAGTATATGAAAAATGATCATCAAACAATCCTTTTATACTCATGTTTCCCACCGATTATAATACTCGCTGATACTCTTCATTTCCCTTGTTCTATTGGGTATTGGAAGATTATCGCAGGTTCAGTTTTGGTTTGGTTTTATGCGTTGTGAAAACTGAAAAACGAAAGGATTACGTTCTTGAAAATAACATCAAGAGACCAAAATGGAATTTGAAATGGATCCAAATAGAAGTTGATGTACGATGTAAAAAAACAGTTTAAAAGTGAAATTTAAAAATAGAGCATCTTTGAGAACTCTACAGCTGAAAATGTCAGTCTGAGTGTGTTGTTTTTTGAAGATAAATATCAGAAAAAAAATCAAGGAATAATTCATTAAAAATGAAATAATGCGGAGACGAGTACAGAGTAAATTCCATAATGCGTCGATGAGCACACAAAAATAAAATGATTTAAACGAACGTCATTCCATCCATCAAATTCTGGAAGAAAGTTATGTGTGAAGAACCTGAAACAACTCATACTTTTTCAAGCCAACGCGTGTATGACCGTTGTCCGTTTCTGAAAACATACAATTTTCGAAAAGTATTTCGAAAGAAACTCACAATCAGTGGAGAATAGAATTCATTGCAGCATAAATGCTTTCCTGAGCTGAAATTGAAAAATGGTCATTTTCAGGGGTACCATTAAAAGCAACTCACTCCCAGTTTTTTCAAAGATGCACCATTTTGTTCAGTGAGAATGTTAATTAGATAGATTAATTAGATTAATTTAGATCAGAAAAATCATAGAATAACCAAAATATTGAAAGAAAAGAGAACGTCAATCAGAAGACATTCAAGGCAGAAGAAAATAGTATAGACTGAATTCGACAATGTTTTGCTATCTGATGATTCAGTTTTTCGATTTTCTTCTGTTTTCTAAACATTACAGTTTTGTGTAAATAGAAAACAAAAGAAAATCGAAAAACTGAATCATCGGATAGCAAAACATTGTCGTATCTCAGTCTATCCTTTTTCTTCTGCCTTGAATGTCTTCTGATTGACGTTCTCTTATTCAATTTTTTCGGTGTTCTATGATTTTCCTGACCTTTATCTGAAAGTATTTTTACTGAAAAAAGTATTGTAGTGCACTTTTGAGAACTGGAAGTGATTTGCTTTTTACTGTAGCCCTGAAAATGACTATTTTCCAGTATCAGAAGAGGTACAATTTTATGCTGCAAGGAGGGTGAGTTGCTTTCAAATTACTTTTTGAAAATCTTGTGCTCTCCGAGACGTACAATTGTCACACAGGCGTTGGCTAATATTCCACAAAGACTTCTTTTGCCAATTGCTCACTGCATGGAGAAACGGCAACACTACAAATCTTCTCCAACCAAGTCACCGTTGCTGAGAATTGTACCAGTTCTTGTGGCCCAAAAAGTTCTTCTTCACTGTCAATGGATCACTATTTACCGTGGCTGTTGTCTCTGAAGATTAAAGTATCGGAGAAGATTATTCATAAAAAGATAATTCCTTTTAACTATTCGCTTTTATGTTTCTATTAAATTGCTCTATTATGATATTTATGTTTATGTTGGGAAGCATATATATATATATATATGGGGATGATTGAATTGAATTGTCATTCTTTCAAACCATAATAAAATCATCGTGGGATATTAAACTCTGTTACTTTCTAAAAAATAATCTCTCTTTAGGGACTCCTAGGACCCCTAGGGACCCCTAGGGACCCTTAGGGACCCTTTCAACATGTCTTTATCATAGATGTTCGTTCGAGTTCACAGTTCCAATACTTTTTGGTCGGATATTATTGAATATTGCTCATCTATTTGGAATGAAGTTACTTAATAAATTAGAAAGATTACATCGACTCTTTTATAGAAATAACTTGAAAATCAAAATTTCTTCAATGATTACCAGAACCCACAGATTCAATCAAAGGCATCTTAAAGGAAGATTTTGTTACTGAAAGAAATGATTTTTCTTACTAGAAGTGTACTCGACCCAGTCAGTCAAATGTTTTCTGAAAATCAAGGTGCACACACTAGGGACTAGGAAATTCTGAATTCACAGTCAGAAGAAATTTGATGTGGACCGTATCAAATAGCTTTGTTAAGTTTGTGAGAGGTTCAGAAGTTTCAGTTTTGTAAAAAGGGTAGAAGTCGACATACTGTCTTAAGTTAGTATTGAAAACAAGACATTGAGTCCAAATCTCCTGTGTTCGGCAGCAAACAATTGTTTGCCTCTAATTCTCTAATTACGGTAAGATGAACTAGAATTGAAATTTCTGAGGAATCCCGAACTTACAAGGCGACCCATCTCCCTAGTGAGTATCCAACTGATCCCAAATTTTGATTTTTTGTTTCTGGTCACCATTTTCTTTCCGCTCAAAACCCCAAGTTTGAATTTCTCGTTCCTGGTCTACATTATCTTTCCGCTCAACAATTTTTCAAAACTTCAGCACAGTTTTCGTACTTCCGGGTACTAAAAAATCAACCACCCATATTCTTTTTCTTGTGACTTTTCTCATTACACTCATTTCACAGTCTAATGAACTTATATGCATATATAACTTATATGTATGATCAATGGAACCCCTCAAAAGCAAAATGCCTCGTTCTTAATCTCAGTGCTGAAATTTCTTCGTTCTCGAGAGTAATATCAATTAATCCTCTCCTCTGTTGTCGGATTAATACATATCCTGTGCTCTGTCTCCATTCTTTTTTTTTTCATTAATCCCCCCCCCCCCCCCCTCCCCTCCTCTCCTCGGATGTCCCGAGCGAGTTTATGTATGGTGTCTATGACAACTCCGCTTCTTTCTTTTTTTCCCTTTTCATTCGTTTTCTCATCCCTTTTTTTATTCATTTTCACTCACTTCAGTTCGCAAAATGAGTGGCGAAGAAGATCCAGTTGTTGAACTCACTGGTATGGTCAAAGCACTGAAGCTGTTTAACCAGAATCGTCTTTCCGAAGCCGAAGTTGTCTGTACTGAACTGCTTATCAAGAATCCGTTGGATCAGGTAGGTTTTTCTTACTATGTACCAGCTGGAAACAGCAGGATTACTATAGCTACAGTAACCCAATATCTAGATAAATGATTCAAACTACACCCAGAGTTCTGAAATTTTGAAGGAACAGTACTCATTGTATGAACAGAAAGTGCCGAAAGTTTTAGTATGATTGCGATTTCAGGCCGCCTGGGCTCTCAAACTACAGTGTCTCTCTGAAACCGCCTACACTGATGAATTGGAAAACGAAGATGTCGGCATTGCAGAGGCGCTCATGGATCAGAATGTGATCTCAGCCAATGCAAGACCGGGGACCAGTTTTCAAAGACCAATGACCACCGCGAAAGGAATCAATCCTATTTTGAGGTTTCACAGCAGACAGTTTTATTTCTTCGATTATTCAATGCAGAAAATTTCCAGACCATCTACCAACGCGGGTCGTCCTCTTACAGGAGTGGTCCGTCCACAAAGTGCGTTCAAAACTGGGACCATGGACCAAGCAGTCCGAACTGCCAGAACAGCGAAAACAGCGAGAGCAGTGAGCAGTACATCTGCTAGGAATATGAGGCTTGGGACGGTATGTGAAAAAGTGATTGGTCATTTTCATAGTTGGAGGGGGGGGGGGGGTCATTTTGGAGCATTAGTGGTATCAGGTGGCCGTGGCCTAACTGGAGTCTTATTTTTCATCGCACCTAGCCACAATTGGAAGTCAAAAACGTGTATACATATCTGCGACACTTTCAGTACTAATTTCAAAGGCTCCGCGACGTTTCGACCCGTGACATTTCAAAACAGTGACATTTCGCCACTGCGACGTTTCGCAACTGTTACACTTTGAAACTAGACTTTTTGCAACCGGTCACTTCGCAACTGGGTATTTTGAAATTGGACGTTTCGAAACTGCGATATTTCCAAACTTACCAGTTCGAAACTTCAATTAACTTTTGTGAATTCGATTTATTTCAAAACATATTTTCAGTTTTATGCCAGTTTTGAGCCATAAGATAAATCAAAGTGATATTCTAAAAGATGTCAGAATTTAAAATGCAAATTAAAAAAAGCATTCGTGCGACAAAAAAATATACCAAGTTTCTGTTGTCATTGTGTTTTTATTCATTTTTTCTTTCTTTTTTGTACTGTAGAAATGAATAAGAAAGTCTTCCGAATCCCACAGTTGAAAAAATTGTACATCTCTGGTTTCGAAACGTCCAGTTGCGAAATTACCGGTTGCAAAATATCGCAGTTTTGAAACGTCCCGTTGTGAAGTGACCAATTGCTAAAAGTCTAGTTGCGAAGTGTCACAGTTGCGAAACGTCGCAGTAGCGTTTTTGGTCCATACCTTTTGAAGAAGTGCTTTTCAGACTAGGGTCCAAGAGAATTAGTTGATCTCTGAGAAATTCTAAAAAAAAAAAGGTTTTGATATCATTTAGTTAGAAAAAAAACTAAATGATATCAAAACCTTCAAAATTTCAAAATTAAGGCTTCCATGGCTGCTGGAGCCGACGGCGAATTTGTCAACTTGTCACGTCTCAACATTAAAAAATACGCGGCGGACAAGGACGTCAATCGTCAACTTTACGAGTACGTCTTCTTCGTTTTGAATGATGTCAGAGTTGCTCTCGAGATTGCAAATGCAGCAGCTAGAGCCGATTACCCGGATTGGTTTTGGAAAAATCAGCTGGCAAAGTGCTATATGAGGTTAGTTTGCTCCGAATGTCTGTACCCCTTTTTTTAATGAACTGCTTCAGATTGGGCATGTTCAGTGATGCTGAGAGGCAACTACAAATTTCCATTCAAATCAGAGCTAACACTGAAAGCTACGCTTTATTGGCAAAGGTGATTTTAGTTTTTTGATAGCTCAAATTTTCGTTTTTCATGATTTTCAGTTGTACAACCGGATGGATCAACCATTGAACGCTTTGAAAACCTACTCAGAAGGTTTGGAGAAGCTTCCGGAAGACCCTATAATCCTCACTGGTATGGCAAGGGTACAGGAGGCGTTGGGAGAGTTCAATGAGTCAATCACGATGTACAACAGGGTTCTGAGCAGTCAGGCTAACAATATTGAGGTGATTCATATTTTGTAATTTTTTTAATACTTGTTTTCAGGCCTTGGCATGCGTTGCAACATCGCATTACTACGCCGGAAAACCAGAAGTCGCCTTGAGATTTTATCGACAAATTTTCCAAATGGGAATGTGCTCGCCGGAACTGTTGCTCAATATTGGATTGTGCTGTTTTGCGTCGCAACAGTATGACTTGGCTATTTCAACCATTGTCAGGTATAATTTTGTTTTTTGACAAGGAGTTTGCAAGTCTTTACCATCTCCACTAGAGTCTCCTATGGAGCTATCTAAACTATCTTAAAAAACCAAAAAAAATATTAGAGTCCTCCCGGTACAGTAAGCCTTGATATTGGAGCATAAATAGACTATTACAGTACCAGAATGGTTATATATTCAGGCTCCGGGACATTTAGCTACTAGTCAATTCAAAACTAAGACATTTCGCAACTCACGTCGATTTCGCAACTGCGACAATTTGCAATCAAAACATTTCGAAACTGGACGCTTCGGAACCAGTCGGTTCGCAACTCTAGAAACTAGTTCACTTTAGGTTTAATTGAAAGGATGTGATTTTAATGAGAGCTTTTCACAAAAATTCTGGATTTTGTGGTTTCGAAATACGGTGGATGAGGATTGTCGCGGTGGCGAAATGACTGGTAGCAAGATGTCGTAGTTGCAATATTGACGTGAGTTGCGAAATGCGGTAATTGCGAAACGACTGGTTGCGAAATGTCTCAGAGCGCATTTTTAGACTCGGATTTGTGGAGTTCTGGGCGGTTCCCAGTGCTTAAAATTCGAAATAATATTTGAAGCGAACTGCATTTTTAGAATATTCTATTTTTAGCGCAAAATTTGATTTTTCGAATTTTTGAATTTTCGCCTACTTTTCCGAAAACTTGAAAATTGGCATTTCTATTCAAAAACTGATATTTCTTAACATGATGTGAATTTCAAGTATTCGACAAAATTTGAGCTCTGTGACAAGGTTTCTTTTTTTCAGAGCACAATCCATAATGACTGAAGATGTGGCAGCCGATGTTTGGTATAACATCGGAAACGTTATGTGTGAAACTGGCGATCTCTCATCTGCTGTCCGAGCCTACTTGCTCGCTCTAAACTACGATGCAGATCATAGCGAGAGCATGATCAACCTGGGAGTATTGAAGTTCAGACAAGGTTCGTATTTTTTTGAATATGTAAAAACACGATAAGCGTTCCAGGAAAGAAAAACGAGGGTCGTTCCTTACTCGCCTCGGCGGTGTCGAAAAATCCAGCGAGCTTTGAGGGAAATTTCAACCTGGCTCAGATCTGTTTGGGCGAGGGGAAATATGATGAGTGCCGGAAATGTGTTCTCAGAGCGTTGGAAGTGTTCCCGGGACACGAGCCGTGCAAGAAGATGATGGCACAGTTGAACCAATTGTACCAAAGTATTTGAATTTCTCAAAGCAGTGATCTTTTTCTGTCAACATGAGTCATGTTAGTCTGTCAAATGCAAATATTTTTTCCTCTCCCACATTCTTTTGGTATCTTATTTGTGTTTTATGAAAGATTATTTACATCCGAATGATAGTCATCTATTCCCATATATTTATCTTTCCCCTTTGCTCTCATATATTTGGAAATTCAATTCAATTGTCAATGTTTGATTGATAAAACCCACAAATTTTGAAAAATTTCTACCAAAATAGTTTTCATCATCATACAGTACCGCTCAGAAGGTTGTGAACGTTTAACGTTATCAGTTGAAAAATGTTAACTTTGAGGGTCCGGGAGAGTGGTTCAAACTACCCCGCATCGTCAGAATTTTTATGGGTACCACTAAAACTCTAAATCCGTTGTTGGCAACCTTTTTCAGAATGGTCCAAAAAATTAAAAAGCTATGGCAGATTGTTCTGTACAGGACAGATGGACCATTTTCGGGTTTGAACCCTTTTGGGCTCAACCCTATGGGTTTTTTATAACATATATGAAATCGTAAAAAACGAGAGATTTTACTTCAAAATGAAATTTTTGAAAAAAAAAACTTTAAAAAACTAAAAAACCACCCACTGGTTCGAACCCCCGATGCGAGATTAGGAGGCAAAAATGTTAAAAAGAAACCGGGATGTTTTCCAACGACTGAGGCATCATGTCTCGTATACATACTGGCCGTGTTTTGAGAGACTGGAGGGCAGAAGAGACGAAAAGAAGTTTGAGAAAACTTTAGTTTTCTTCTCTGCCCTCACCCTGGTCACGCTTCCCATAGACTGCTAGTATGTAAACAAAATATAGCGCTCTCTCTGTTGGACCATGCGGTCTTGGGGTTTCCCCTTTTGCCTTCCAAACTATCATCGGGGGTTTGATCCCGAAGAGAGGCTAACCTTTTTTTGAGACTCTGAAACCAGAGTGTGTGACCTATAGCAAGACCTATGATACGTATAAACATTGCACTTCAAAACGATCGAGATTTTCAGGAATTTTGACTACATCCTTGGCTTTGCTCAGAATGATTATGAGTCTGGATTTCAGAATTATTGTGCTCAGATTCTGATAATCTCAACTTTCTGAAAGAATGAGATATTGGATTAATGGCAGGAACCGTACAACTCGGCCATCAACAATTTCAAAGTCCACCCTCATTGTTTTCGATCGTTTCTCCAACAAACACATGCTGACTAACATACCCTTCTTCTAAAACTCTGTAAGCAGAAAAGTCGATCTGCCTGAATAAAAAAGAAAAAAGAAGAAAGAGATCTAAAATCAGCTCTGAAGAGAAAAAATTCAGATCACAAAAAGAAGTCCCTATCCTCCCCTCTCTCTCCCTTCAAAGACCAGGAAGAGGGAACCGACTGGCACATCCTTTTTGCAGAAAAGGAGATCTAGGGACTCGAGAAAGTGCAAGTTAGTCCTACTGGCTCAGCCTGATACCCAAAGAGTTCAAAGTAACAGAATCGTATACTTCTCTATCTCTCTTGGTCGAGAAAACGAAGTTTCACCATTAGGAATTCCCAAGGGAAAGTTCTGGCCCTGCAAAAAAGAGATGTTCAAAATACGGAAAAGGGGGCTCCCAAAAGACCAAGAAGAGGGAAAAGACTGGAGCATCTTTTATTCAGAAAAAAGCAGAAAGGAATAAAAGATAGACCCCAGAAAGTGCAAGTTAGTCAACTGGCACGGGCTTATACCCAAGGAGTTCAAAGAAACACAGTGTGCAAGTTAGTGCAACCCCCCCCCCCCCCTCACATGAACTTTGAGAAAGAAAAGAGGAGTCGGAGCGGCGGCTCCAAACAAAATAACTAATGACATGTAAGAGAGAGTGTGTGAAAAATAGAGAGTCCTCTCGTTGGGACCTCGGAACAAGAACACTCATCACTCTTTTTTCCCCCAAAAAAATTTCGTGGGCAGAATCAAAAAATGTAAATTGTCGTGAGATGAAATGCATTGTGTGCACGTGCACCGTGCGGTGTATTAGTGCATTTGCGGACTAGGTCTACTTGAGGCCGGGCCAACAAACTCGCACACACACATACATCAGAAACACCCTGTCACTCAATGCAGCAATGTGGAGACAGATTGGAGGAAAAATGGGGGAAGGAGGGAAGGCAGATAAGAAGAAGAAGAAAAGCAAGAAGAGGAAGAATGAAGAGGCCGGGCCAACAACCTTGTACACACACACACATACACATCAGACATACCCATTCATTGTAAGCCAATGTAGCAATGTTAAGACAAAAGAGAAAAGACTAGTTTATGAGAGAAAAGAAGGAGGGAATGAATAGACAAAGAGGGTTCTGAATGCAGTATAAGAGTTTGTCAGTACACCATAACAAGCACATTAATTTTTGGTTTTCCTAGATGATCTTCACTTCTAGACAGCTTTGATTCTGGCAAAAATCGGCTTCACTGAAAATATGGCAAACTACTAATCTACTGATCGCGGGTTCAAACCCACTTGAGCTCAACCGTTTTTTCTTTTTCTTTCAAAAAATGTCAAAAGGATATTTTCAACACACTGGCAGTGCTCAGATGAACTGCAATATTGGGAAAATAGCAATCGGTTTTAATGGAAATGTACAATGGAAACGCGCAATGTGTCGAAAATTGTGGGAAACTGGAAAAAACAGAACAGAAAAAATATCTGCAGTCGTTTTGAGTATACTGATACTTTAACCACACATTCTGGTGATGTTCAAGATGAAAGTGTGACGACGCAATCGTCGACATCATTCAGAGTGAGACAACACTAACTGAGTAACGAAAACATGAATAATCACTATCTAAAAAAAAATAAAAATCCGGAAAAAAATTTGAAAAAAAACGGGCAGAAAACCAGCCACGGGTTTGAACCCCCGATGCGAGTTAGAAAGGCAAAAATGTTAAAAGGAGACCAAGTGGTTTGCCAACGAAGGAGAGGGTATGTCTCGTATACATTCTTGCCGTGTTTTGAGACACTCGAGAGAAAGAGAGACACAGAGAAGTTGGAGAAAAATTTTCATTTCTTTCTTCTCTTTTCCTGGCCACTCCCAGAAGTCTTTTTCCTGCTTCTTTTCGTCTCTCCTTCTCTCGAGTCTCTCAAAACACGGCCAGTATGTATACGAGACATGCCTCCTCCTTCGTTGGAACCCCCTTGGTCTCCTTTTAACATTTTTGCCTTTGAAACTCGCGTCGGGGGTTCGACCCCGCGGCTGGTTTTCCTAGTTTTTTTAAAGGTTTTTTGCGGAGGTTCCATTTTGGAATAAAATCTATCGTTTGAACGATTTTCACTATTATTATCTGCATTGCTCTCTGTTCAAATTCGAAAGGAAACATGGTAAATAAGGAAAGTTCATTTTCATTTGTTTTCAGCTTCCTTTAATATTCAACACATCAACTTTTTCCATTGTAGATTTTCATAAAAAGCGATGTCAAACACTCTCTCATGTAGATATTCAATTACAGTGTTATCAAGATGTTCAAGATGCAAGTACGACGACGCAATTGTCACTGAATTGAAAAACATCATCGACATCATTCAGAGTGTGACAACACTAAATGAATAACGAACACATGAATACTCATTATCCGAAAAAACCAAATGAAATTGCTGAAAAATTTGAACAAAATGAGCAAAAAACCAGCCTGATCACAGATTCGGAAACCTCATGACTTTGCCGGTTAGGAAAGTGGATAAAATGTTGTTCCTTTTTCTCCCTTTTTTGTGTAGACCTACCTCTTCATCTCTTTCTCATGCTCCCCCCCCCCCCCCCCTTCTAACTTTTGATCTACTCTATTGATTTTTGGCGCGCAACTCACCCCCCTCCATTTTGGTTCCTCTGCCACCCTCATTCTTCTCCAATTTTCTGGTGCTGAGTGGCTGACCCACACTTTATTGATTTTTCAATTTTTTTTTTCAATTTCTCAAACAGTTGAATATACGCTCAATGTGTTTTTTCCCTCATCTTCCCCCTCTAACTTTTGATCTACTATTGATTTTTGGCGCGAAACACACCCCCACTCTCTTTGTTTCCTCTGCCACTTTCATTCTTTTCCAATTTTCTGGTGGTGGGTGGCTGACCCATATTTTATTGATTTTTCAGTTTTTTTTCAATTTTCCGAACAGTTGGAGTTTTTGATTTCACTCGTTCCGTATATGATTCTATTTTATGTTCGCATCGATCTAAGGAATGGATGACATATTTTCCAGGTACACAGCCACGCCACAAGGACCGTCTGCACCGGTGGATCGTGGAAGAAGTCCCAAGCGGATAAGGCTGAGGTACGTTTTTTAAAAATATTTAGTTAAAGGTTTCTGTCGGAGGGGAAATCTTACCGACTCGACCGGCCAGACCGGAGGTTTCACGCAAAAATAAACACATACGGTCCGTCGATGGTCCCTCTGGTCGACATCCCTCTGTCTAAAAAATTATGAAAATTATTATTTTTCCAGATATCGAGAACCGTCGCATTGGGTTGGTCGAATTTCGAACGAAGGACCGAGGATCGGGGATCGAGATAGTTGGTGGACGATCGGCAACGAGCGGAGGGAAATGGAGAGCCGCGGATTCTGAGAATCAACGAAAAACTGGTACGTAGGTTTATTAGGTTGACATGAGCAAGAGAGAACAGGAAAGATCACAAACAAACACATCATACACATCTCTAGTGAATTCATCAGCGAGCCTCCTTCGTGGATCTCTCGTCCATTATGGTGATTGAAGTGTGAACGCACTCGAGCCTCCTTCGTGGATCTCTCACCGGACGATTCGATGTCTTATACATAATACATAGAACTAAAATGGAAAACACACATTGTAAACATCTCTAGAAAATTCATCAGCGAGCCTCCTTCGTGGATCTCTCGTCCAATATGGTGATTGAAGTGTGAACGCACTCGAGCCTCCTTCGTGGATCTCTCACCGGACGATTCGATGTCTTATACATAATACATAGAACTAAAATGGAAAACACACATTGTAAACATCTCTAGAAAATTCATCAGCGAGCCTCCTTCGTGGATCTCTCGTCCAATATGGTGATTGAAGTGTGAACACACTCGAGCCTCCTTCGTGGATCTCTCACCGGACGATTCGATGTCTTATACATGATACATAGAATGGTATACGTTCCTCTCTTGCCATGTCTTTTACTCTAACATACCACCACACTTGTCGTTGTCCCCCATCTGTGTTACAGTGTGTTACATAAAGTAACACATTTGTCGTTGTCCCCCATCTGTGTAACGGTGTGTTACGGTAAGTAACACATTTGTCGTTGTCCCCCATCTGTGTCACAATGTGTTACGTAAAGTAACACATTTGTCATTGTCCCCCATCCGTGTCACAATGTGTTACGGTAAGTAACATATTTGTCGTTGTCCCCCATTTGTATCACAATGTGTTACGTAAAGTAACATTTTTGTCGTTGTCCCCCATCCGTGTCACAATGTGTTACGGTAAGTAACATATTTGTCGTTGTCCCCCATCTGTGTTACGGTGTGTTACGGTAAGTAACACATTTGTCGTTGTCCCCCATCTGTGTCACAATGTGTTACGTAAAGTAACACATTTGTCGTTGTCCCCCATCTGTGTCACAATGTGTTACGGTAAGTAACACATTTGTCGCTGTCCCCCATCTGTGTTTCGGTGTGTTACGGTAGGTAACACATTTGTCGTTGTCCCCCATCTGTGTTTCTGTGTGTTACGGTAAGCAACACATTTGTCGTTGTCCCCCATCTGTGTTTCGGTGTGTTACGGTAAGTAACACATTTGTCGTTGTCCCCCATCTGTGTTACAGTGTGTTACGTTAAGTAACACATTTGTCGTTGTCCCCCATCTGTGTTTCGGTGTGTTACGGTAAGTAACACATTTGTCGTTGTCCCCCATCTGTGTTTCGGTGTGTTACGGTAAGTAACACATTTGTCGTTGTCCCCCATCTGTGTTTCGGTGTGTTACGGTAAGTAACACATTTGTCGTTGTCCCCCATCTGTGTCACAATGTGTTACGGTAGGTAACACATTTGTCGCTGTCCCCCATCTGTGTTTCGGTGTGTTACGGTAAGTAACACATTTGTCGTTGTCCCCCATCTGTGTTTCGGTGTGTTACGGTAAGTAACACATTTGTCGTTGTCCCCCATCTGTGTCACAATGTGTTACGGTAGGTAACACATTTGTCGCTGTCCCCCATCTGTGTTTCGGTGTGTTACGGTAAGTAACACATTTGTCGTTGTCCTCCATCTGTGTTTCGGTGTGTTACGGTAAGTAACACATTTGTCGTTGTCCCCCATCTGTGTCACAATGTGTTACGTAAAGTAACACATTTGTCGCTGTCCCCCATCTGTGTTTCGGTGTGTTACGGTAAGCAACACATTTGTCGTTGTCCCCCATCTGTGTTTCGGTGTGTTACGGTAAGTAACACATTTGTCGTTGTCCCCCATCTGTGTTACAGTGTGTTACGTTAAGTAACACATTTGTCGTTGTCCCCCATCTGTGTTTCGGTGTGTTACGGTAAGTAACACATTTGTCGTTGTCCCCCATCTGTGTTTCGGTGTGTTACGGTAAGTAACACATTTGTCGTTGTCCCCCATCTGTGTTTCGGTGTGTTACGGTAAGTAACACATTTGTCGCTGTCCCCCATCTGTGTTTCGGTGTGTTACGGTAAGTAACACATTTGTCGTTGTCCCCCATCTGTGTCACAATGTGTTACGGTAGGTAACACATTTGTCGCTGTCCCCCATCTGTGTTTCGGTGTGTTACGGTAAGTAACACATTTGTCGTTGTCCCCCATCTGTGTTTCGGTGTGTTACGGTAAGTAACACATTTGTCGTTGTCCCCCATCTGTGTCACAATGTGTTACGGTAGGTAACACATTTGTCGCTGTCCCCCATCTGTGTTTCGGTGTGTTACGGTAAGTAACACATTTGTCGTTGTCCCCCATCTGTGTTTCGGTGTGTTACGGTAAGCAACACATTTGTCGTTGTCCCCCATCTGTGTTTCGGTGTGTTACGGTAAGTAACACATTTGTCGCTGTCCCCCATCTGTGTTTCGGTGTGTTACGGTAAGTAACACATTTGTCGTTGTCCCCCATCTGTGTTTCGGTGTGTTACGGTAAGTAACACATTTGTCGTTGTCCCCCATCTGTGTCACAATGTGTTACGGTAGGTAACACATTTGTCGCTGTCCCCCATCTGTGTTTCGGTGTGTTACGGTAAGTAACACATTTGTCGCTGTCCCCCATCTGTGTTTCGGTGTGTTACGGTAAGTAACACATTTGTCGTTGTCCCCCATCTGTGTTTCGGTGTGTTACGGTAAGTAACACATTTGTCGTTGTCCCCCATCTGTGTCACAATGTGTTACGTAAAGTAACACATTTGTCGTTGTCCCCCATCTGTGTCACAATGTGTTACGGTAGGTAACACATTTGTCGCTGTCCCCCATCTGTGTTTCGGTGTGTTACGGTAAGTAACACATTTGTCGTTGTCCCCCATCTGTGTTTCGGTGTGTTACGGTAAGTAACACATTTGTCGTTGTCCCCCATCTGTGTCACAATGTGTTACGTAAAGTAACACATTTGTCGTTGTCCCCCATCTGTGTCACAATGTGTTACGGTAGGTAACACATTTGTCGCTGTCCCCCATCTGTGTTTCGGTGTGTTACGGTAAGTAACACATTTGTCGTTGTCCCCCATCTGTGTTTCGGTGTGTTACGGTAAGTAACACATTTGTCGCTGTCCCCCATCTGTGTTTCGGTGTGTTACGGTGAGTAACATATTTGTCGTTGTCCCCCATCCGTGTCACAATGTGTTACGGTAAGTAACATATTTGTCGTTGTCCCCCATCTGTGTTTCGGTGTGTTACGGTAAGTAACACATTTGTCGTTGTCCCCCATCTGTGTCACAATGTGTTACGTAAAGTAACACATTTGTCGTTGTCCCCCATCTGTGTCACAATGTGTTACGGTAGGTAACACATTTGTCGCTGTCCCCCATCTGTGTTTCGGTGTGTTACGGTAAGTAACACATTTGTCGTTGTCCCCCATCGGTGTTTCGGTGTGTTACGGTAAGTAACACATTTGTCGTTGTCCCCCATCTGTGTCACAATGTGTTACGGTAAGTAACACATTTGTCGCTGTCCCCCATCTGTGTTTCGGTGTGTTACGGTAAGTAACACATTTGTCGTTGTCCCCCATCTGTGTTTCGGTGTGTTACGGTAAGTAACACATTTGTCGTTGTCCCCCATCTGTGTCACAATGTGTTACGGTAAGTAACACATTTGTCGCTGTCCCCCATCTGTGTTTCGGTGTGTTACGGTAAGTAACACATTTGTCGTTGTCCCCCATCTGTGTTTCGGTGTGTTACGGTAAGTAACACATTTGTCGTTGTCCCCCATCTGTGTCACAATGTGTTACGGTAAGTAACACATTTGTCGCTGTCCCCCATCTGTGTTTCGGTGTGTTACGGTAAGTAACACATTTGTCGTTGTCCCCCATCTGTGTTTCGGTGTGTTACGGTAAGTAACACATTTGTCGTTGTCCCCCATCTGTGTTTCGGTGTGTTACGGTAAGTAACACATTTGTCGTTGTCCCCCATCTGTGTTTCGGTGTGTTACGGTAAGTAACACATTTGTCGTTGTCCCCCATCTGTGTTTCGGTGTGTTACGGTAAGTAACACATTTGTCGTTGTCCCCCATCTGTGTCACAACGTGTTACGGTAAGTAACACATTTGTCGCTGTCCCCCATCTGTGTTTCGGTGTGTTACGGTAGGTAACACATTTGTCGTTGTCCCCCATCTGTGTTTCGGTGTGTTACGGTAAGTAACACATTTGTCGCTGTCCCCCATCTGTGTTTCGGTGTGTTACGGTAAGTAACACATTTGTCGTTGTCCCCCATCTGTGTTTCGGTGTGTTACGGTAAGTAACACATTTGTCGTTGTCCCCCATCTGTGTTTCGGTGTGTTACGGTAAGTAACACATTTGTCGTTGTCCCCCATCTGTGTCACAATGTGTTACGTAAAGTAACACATTTGTCGTTGTCTCCCATCTGTGTTACAGTGTGTTACGGTAGGTAACACATTTGTCGTTGTCTCCCATCTGTGTTACAGTGTGTTACGGTAGGTAACACATTTGTCGTTGTCTCCCATCTGTGTTACAGTGTGTTACGGTAGGTAACACATTTGTCGTTGTCCCCCATCTGTGTTTCGGTGTGTTACGGTAAGTAACACATTTGTCGTTGTCTCCCATCTGTGTTACAGTGTGTTACGTTAAGTAACACATTTGTCGTTGTCTCCCATCTGTGTTACAGTGTGTTACGGTAGGTAACACATTTGTCGTTGTCCCCCATCTGTGTTTCGGTGTGTTACGGTAAGTAACACATTTGTCGTTGTCCCCCATCTGTGTCACAATGTGTTACGGTAGGTAACACATTTGTCGCTGTCCCCCATCTGTGTTTCGGTGTGTTACGGTATGTAACACATTTGTCGTTGTCCCCCATCTGTGTTTCGGTGTGTTACGGTAAGTAACACATTTGTCGTTGTCCCCCATCTGTGTTTCGGTGTGTTACGGTAAGTAACACATTTGTCGCTGTCCCCCATCTGTGTTTCGGTGTGTTACGGTAAGTAACACATTTGTCGTTGTCCCCCATCTGTGTTTCGGTGTGTTACGGTAAGTAACACATTTGTCGTTGTCCCCCATCTGTGTTTCGGTGTGTTACGGTGAGTAACACATTTGTCGTTGTCCCCCATCTGTGTTTCGGTGTGTTACGGTAAGTAACACATTTGTCGTTGTCCCCCATCTGTGTTTCGGTGTGTTACGTAAAGTAACACATTTGTCGTTGTCCCCCATCTGTGTTTCGGTGTGTTACGGTAAGTAACACATTTGTCGTTGTCCCCCATCTGTGTCACAATGTGTTACGTAAAGTAACACATTTGTCGTTGTCCCCCATCTGTGTCACAATGTGTTACGTAAAGTAACACATTTGTCGTTGTCCCCCATCTGTGTTTCGGTGTGTTACGGTAAGTAACACATTTGTCGTTGTCCCCCATCTGTGTTTCGGTGTGTTACGGTAAGTAACACATTTGTCGTTGTCCCCCATCTGTGTTTCGGTGTGTTACGGTAAGTAACATATTTGTCGTTGTCCCCCATCTGTGTCACAATGTGTTACGTAAAGTAACACATTTGTCGTTGTCCCCCATCTGTGGCACAATGTGTTACGGTAGGTAACACATTTGTCGTTGTCCCCCATCTGTGTCACAATGTGTTACGGTAAGTAACACATTTGTCGCTGTCCCCCATCTGTGTTTCGGTGTGTTACGGTAAGTAACACATTTGTCGTTGTCCCCCATCTGTGTTTCGGTGTGTTACGGTAAGTAACATATTTGTCGTTGTCCTCCATCCGTGTCACAATGTGTTACGGTAAGTAACATATTTGTCGTTGTCCCCCATCTGTGTTACGGTGTGTTACGGTAAGTAACACATTTGTCGTTGTCCCCCATCTGTGTCACAATGTGTTACGGTAAGTAACATATTTGTCGTTGTCCCCCATCTGTGTTACGGTGTGTTACGGTAAGTAACACATTTGTCGCTGTCCCCCATCTGTGTTTCGGTGTGTTACGGTAAGTAACACATTTGTCGTTGTCCCCCATCTGTGTTTCGGTGTGTTACGGTAAGTAACACATTTGTCGTTGTCCCCCATCTGTGTCACAATGTGTTACGGTAAGTAACATATTTGTCGTTGTCCCCCATCTGTGTCACGGTGTGTTACGGTAAGTAACACATTTGTCGCTGTCCCCCATCTGTGTTTCGGTGTGTTACGGTAAGTAACACATTTGTCGTTGTCCCCCATCTGTGTTTCGGTGTGTTACGGTAAGTAACACATTTGTCGTTGTCCCCCATCTGTGTTTCGGTGTGTTACGGTAAGTAACACATTTGTCGTTGTCTCCCATCTGTGTTACAGTGTGTTACGGTAGGTAACACATTTGTCGTTGTCCCCCATCCGTGTCACAATGTGTTACGGTAAGTAACATATTTGTCGTTGTCCCCCATCTGTGTTACGGTGTGTTACGGTAAGTAACACATTTGTCGCTGTCCCCCATCTGTGTTTCGGTGTGTTACGGTAGGTAACACATTTGTCGTTGTCCCCCATCTGTGTTTCTGTGTGTTACGGTAAGCAACACATTTGTCGTTGTCCCCCATCTGTGTTTCGGTGTGTTACGGTAAGTAACACATTTGTCGTTGTCCCCCATCTGTGTTACAGTGTGTTACGTTAAGTAACACATTTGTCGT
Organism: Caenorhabditis sinica; assembly: GCA_963932045.1. Lineage (NCBI taxonomy): Eukaryota > Metazoa > Nematoda > Chromadorea > Rhabditida > Rhabditidae > Caenorhabditis > Caenorhabditis sinica. Next base: position 30,021,602 of record OZ009938.1, read on the forward strand.
TGTCCCCCATCTGTGTTTCGGTGTGTTACGGTAAGTAACACATTTGTCGTTGTCCCCCATCTGTGTTTCGGTGTGTTACGGTAAGTAACACATTTGTCGTTGTCCCCCATCTGTGTTTCGGTGTGTTACGGTAAGTAACACATTTGTCGCTGTCCCCCATCTGTGTTTCGGTGTGTTACGGTAAGTAACACATTTGTCGTTGTCCCCCATCTGTGTCACAATGTGTTACGGTAGGTAACACATTTGTCGCTGTCCCCCATCTGTGTTTCGGTGTGTTACGGTAAGTAACACATTTGTCGTTGTCCCCCATCTGTGTTTCGGTGTGTTACGGTAAGTAACACATTTGTCGTTGTCCCCCATCTGTGTCACAATGTGTTACGGTAGGTAACACATTTGTCGCTGTCCCCCATCTGTGTTTCGGTGTGTTACGGTAAGTAACACATTTGTCGTTGTCCTCCATCTGTGTTTCGGTGTGTTACGGTAAGTAACACATTTGTCGTTGTCCCCCATCTGTGTCACAATGTGTTACGTAAAGTAACACATTTGTCGCTGTCCCCCATCTGTGTTTCGGTGTGTTACGGTAAGCAACACATTTGTCGTTGTCCCCCATCTGTGTTTCGGTGTGTTACGGTAAGTAACACATTTGTCGTTGTCCCCCATCTGTGTTACAGTGTGTTACGTTAAGTAACACATTTGTCGTTGTCCCCCATCTGTGTTTCGGTGTGTTACGGTAAGTAACACATTTGTCGCTGTCCCCCATCTGTGTTTCGGTGTGTTACGGTAAGTAACACATTTGTCGTTGTCCCCCATCTGTGTCACAATGTGTTACGGTAGGTAACACATTTGTCGCTGTCCCCCATCTGTGTTTCGGTGTGTTACGGTAAGTAACACATTTGTCGTTGTCCCCCATCTGTGTTACAGTGTGTTACGTTAAGTAACACATTTGTCGTTGTCCCCCATCTGTGTTTCGGTGTGTTACGGTAAGTAACACATTTGTCGCTGTCCCCCATCTGTGTTTCGGTGTGTTACGGTAAGTAACACATTTGTCGTTGTCCCCCATCTGTGTCACAATGTGTTACGGTAGGTAACACATTTGTCGCTGTCCCCCATCTGTGTTTCGGTGTGTTACGGTAAGTAACACATTTGTCGTTGTCCCCCATCTGTGTTTCGGTGTGTTACGGTAAGTAACACATTTGTCGTTGTCCCCCATCTGTGTCACAATGTGTTACGGTAGGTAACACATTTGTCGCTGTCCCCCATCTGTGTTTCGGTGTGTTACGGTAAGTAACACATTTGTCGTTGTCCCCCATCTGTGTTTCGGTGTGTTACGGTAAGCAACACATTTGTCGTTGTCCCCCATCTGTGTTTCGGTGTGTTACGGTAAGTAACACATTTGTCGCTGTCCCCCATCTGTGTTTCGGTGTGTTACGGTAAGTAACACATTTGTCGTTGTCCCCCATCTGTGTTTCGGTGTGTTACGGTAAGTAACACATTTGTCGTTGTCCCCCATCTGTGTCACAATGTGTTACGGTAAGTAACACATTTGTCGCTGTCCCCCATCTGTGTTTCGGTGTGTTACGGTAAGTAACACATTTGTCGTTGTCCCCCATCTGTGTCACAATGTGTTACGGTAAGCAACACATTTGTCGTTGTCCCCCATCTGTGTTTCGGTGTGTTACGGTAAGTAACACATTTGTCGTTGTCCCCCATCTGTGTCACAATGTGTTACGGTAAGCAACACATTTGTCGTTGTCCCCCATCTGTGTTTCGGTGTGTTACGGTAAGTAACACATTTGTCGTTGTCCCCCATCTGTGTTACAGTGTGTTACGTTAAGTAACACATTTGTCGTTGTCCCCCATCTGTGTTTCGGTGTGTTACGGTAAGTAACACATTTGTCGTTGTCCCCCATCTGTGTTTCGGTGTGTTACGGTAAGTAACACATTTGTCGTTGTCCCCCATCTGTGTTTCGGTGTGTTACGGTAAGTAACACATTTGTCGCTGTCCCCCATCTGTGTTTCGGTGTGTTACGGTAAGTAACACATTTGTCGTTGTCCCCCATCTGTGTCACAATGTGTTACGGTAGGTAACACATTTGTCGCTGTCCCCCATCTGTGTTTCGGTGTGTTACGGTAAGTAACACATTTGTCGCTGTCCCCCATCTGTGTTTCGGTGTGTTACGGTAGGTAACACATTTGTCGCTGTCCCCCATCTGTGTTTCGGTGTGTTACGGTAAGTAACACATTTGTCGCTGTCCCCCATCTGTGTTTCGGTGTGTTACGGTAAGTAACACATTTGTCGTTGTCCCCCATCTGTGTCACAATGTGTTACGGTAGGTAACACATTTGTCGCTGTCCCCCATCTGTGTTTCGGTGTGTTACGGTAAGTAACACATTTGTCGTTGTCCCCCATCTGTGTTTCGGTGTGTTACGGTAGGTAACACATTTGTCGCTGTCCCCCATCTGTGTTTCGGTGTGTTACGGTAAGTAACACATTTGTCGCTGTCCCCCATCTGTGTTTCGGTGTGTTACGGTAAGTAACACATTTGTCGTTGTCCCCCATCTGTGTCACAATGTGTTACGGTAAGCAACACATTTGTCGTTGTCCCCCATCTGTGTTTCGGTGTGTTACGGTAAGTAACACATTTGTCGTTGTCCCCCATCTGTGTCACAATGTGTTACGGTAAGCAACACATTTGTCGTTGTCCCCCATCTGTGTTTCGGTGTGTTACGGTAAGTAACACATTTGTCGTTGTCCCCCATCTGTGTTACAGTGTGTTACGTTAAGTAACACATTTGTCGTTGTCCCCCATCTGTGTTTCGGTGTGTTACGGTAAGTAACACATTTGTCGCTGTCCCCCATCTGTGTTTCGGTGTGTTACGGTAAGTAACACATTTGTCGTTGTCCCCCATCTGTGTCACAATGTGTTACGGTAGGTAACACATTTGTCGCTGTCCCCCATCTGTGTTTCGGTGTGTTACGGTAAGTAACACATTTGTCGTTGTCCCCCATCTGTGTTACAGTGTGTTACGTTAAGTAACACATTTGTCGTTGTCCCCCATCTGTGTTTCGGTGTGTTACGGTAAGTAACACATTTGTCGCTGTCCCCCATCTGTGTTTCGGTGTGTTACGGTAAGTAACACATTTGTCGTTGTCCCCCATCTGTGTCACAATGTGTTACGGTAGGTAACACATTTGTCGCTGTCCCCCATCTGTGTTTCGGTGTGTTACGGTAAGTAACACATTTGTCGTTGTCCCCCATCTGTGTTTCGGTGTGTTACGGTAAGTAACACATTTGTCGTTGTCCCCCATCTGTGTCACAATGTGTTACGGTAGGTAACACATTTGTCGCTGTCCCCCATCTGTGTTTCGGTGTGTTACGGTAAGTAACACATTTGTCGTTGTCCCCCATCTGTGTTTCGGTGTGTTACGGTAAGCAACACATTTGTCGTTGTCCCCCATCTGTGTTTCGGTGTGTTACGGTAAGTAACACATTTGTCGCTGTCCCCCATCTGTGTTTCGGTGTGTTACGGTAAGTAACACATTTGTCGTTGTCCCCCATCTGTGTTTCGGTGTGTTACGGTAAGTAACACATTTGTCGTTGTCCCCCATCTGTGTCACAATGTGTTACGGTAGGTAACACATTTGTCGCTGTCCCCCATCTGTGTTTCGGTGTGTTACGGTAAGTAACACATTTGTCGCTGTCCCCCATCTGTGTTTCGGTGTGTTACGGTAAGTAACACATTTGTCGTTGTCCCCCATCTGTGTTTCGGTGTGTTACGGTAAGTAACACATTTGTCGTTGTCCCCCATCTGTGTCACAATGTGTTACGTAAAGTAACACATTTGTCGTTGTCCCCCATCTGTGTCACAATGTGTTACGGTAGGTAACACATTTGTCGCTGTCCCCCATCTGTGTTTCGGTGTGTTACGGTAAGTAACACATTTGTCGTTGTCCCCCATCTGTGTTTCGGTGTGTTACGGTAAGTAACACATTTGTCGTTGTCCCCCATCTGTGTCACAATGTGTTACGTAAAGTAACACATTTGTCGTTGTCCCCCATCTGTGTCACAATGTGTTACGGTAGGTAACACATTTGTCGCTGTCCCCCATCTGTGTTTCGGTGTGTTACGGTAAGTAACACATTTGTCGTTGTCCCCCATCTGTGTTTCGGTGTGTTACGGTAAGTAACACATTTGTCGCTGTCCCCCATCTGTGTTTCGGTGTGTTACGGTGAGTAACATATTTGTCGTTGTCCCCCATCCGTGTCACAATGTGTTACGGTAAGTAACATATTTGTCGTTGTCCCCCATCTGTGTTTCGGTGTGTTACGGTAAGTAACACATTTGTCGTTGTCCCCCATCTGTGTCACAATGTGTTACGTAAAGTAACACATTTGTCGTTGTCCCCCATCTGTGTCACAATGTGTTACGGTAGGTAACACATTTGTCGCTGTCCCCCATCTGTGTTTCGGTGTGTTACGGTAAGTAACACATTTGTCGTTGTCCCCCATCGGTGTTTCGGTGTGTTACGGTAAGTAACACATTTGTCGTTGTCCCCCATCTGTGTCACAATGTGTTACGGTAAGTAACACATTTGTCGCTGTCCCCCATCTGTGTTTCGGTGTGTTACGGTAAGTAACACATTTGTCGTTGTCCCCCATCTGTGTTTCGGTGTGTTACGGTAAGTAACACATTTGTCGTTGTCCCCCATCTGTGTCACAATGTGTTACGGTAAGTAACACATTTGTCGCTGTCCCCCATCTGTGTTTCGGTGTGTTACGGTAAGTAACACATTTGTCGTTGTCCCCCATCTGTGTTTCGGTGTGTTACGGTAAGTAACACATTTGTCGTTGTCCCCCATCTGTGTCACAATGTGTTACGGTAAGTAACACATTTGTCGCTGTCCCCCATCTGTGTTTCGGTGTGTTACGGTAAGTAACACATTTGTCGTTGTCCCCCATCTGTGTTTCGGTGTGTTACGGTAAGTAACACATTTGTCGTTGTCCCCCATCTGTGTTTCGGTGTGTTACGGTAAGTAACACATTTGTCGTTGTCCCCCATCTGTGTTTCGGTGTGTTACGGTAAGTAACACATTTGTCGTTGTCCCCCATCTGTGTTTCGGTGTGTTACGGTAAGTAACACATTTGTCGTTGTCCCCCATCTGTGTCACAACGTGTTACGGTAAGTAACACATTTGTCGCTGTCCCCCATCTGTGTTTCGGTGTGTTACGGTAGGTAACACATTTGTCGTTGTCCCCCATCTGTGTTTCGGTGTGTTACGGTAAGTAACACATTTGTCGCTGTCCCCCATCTGTGTTTCGGTGTGTTACGGTAAGTAACACATTTGTCGTTGTCCCCCATCTGTGTTTCGGTGTGTTACGGTAAGTAACACATTTGTCGTTGTCCCCCATCTGTGTTTCGGTGTGTTACGGTAAGTAACACATTTGTCGTTGTCCCCCATCTGTGTCACAATGTGTTACGTAAAGTAACACATTTGTCGTTGTCTCCCATCTGTGTTACAGTGTGTTACGGTAGGTAACACATTTGTCGTTGTCTCCCATCTGTGTTACAGTGTGTTACGGTAGGTAACACATTTGTCGTTGTCTCCCATCTGTGTTACAGTGTGTTACGGTAGGTAACACATTTGTCGTTGTCCCCCATCTGTGTTTCGGTGTGTTACGGTAAGTAACACATTTGTCGTTGTCTCCCATCTGTGTTACAGTGTGTTACGTTAAGTAACACATTTGTCGTTGTCTCCCATCTGTGTTACAGTGTGTTACGGTAGGTAACACATTTGTCGTTGTCCCCCATCTGTGTTTCGGTGTGTTACGGTAAGTAACACATTTGTCGTTGTCCCCCATCTGTGTCACAATGTGTTACGGTAGGTAACACATTTGTCGCTGTCCCCCATCTGTGTTTCGGTGTGTTACGGTATGTAACACATTTGTCGTTGTCCCCCATCTGTGTTTCGGTGTGTTACGGTAAGTAACACATTTGTCGTTGTCCCCCATCTGTGTTTCGGTGTGTTACGGTAAGTAACACATTTGTCGCTGTCCCCCATCTGTGTTTCGGTGTGTTACGGTAAGTAACACATTTGTCGTTGTCCCCCATCTGTGTTTCGGTGTGTTACGGTAAGTAACACATTTGTCGTTGTCCCCCATCTGTGTTTCGGTGTGTTACGGTGAGTAACACATTTGTCGTTGTCCCCCATCTGTGTTTCGGTGTGTTACGGTAAGTAACACATTTGTCGTTGTCCCCCATCTGTGTTTCGGTGTGTTACGTAAAGTAACACATTTGTCGTTGTCCCCCATCTGTGTTTCGGTGTGTTACGGTAAGTAACACATTTGTCGTTGTCCCCCATCTGTGTCACAATGTGTTACGTAAAGTAACACATTTGTCGTTGTCCCCCATCTGTGTCACAATGTGTTACGTAAAGTAACACATTTGTCGTTGTCCCCCATCTGTGTTTCGGTGTGTTACGGTAAGTAACACATTTGTCGTTGTCCCCCATCTGTGTTTCGGTGTGTTACGGTAAGTAACACATTTGTCGTTGTCCCCCATCTGTGTTTCGGTGTGTTACGGTAAGTAACATATTTGTCGTTGTCCCCCATCTGTGTCACAATGTGTTACGTAAAGTAACACATTTGTCGTTGTCCCCCATCTGTGGCACAATGTGTTACGGTAGGTAACACATTTGTCGTTGTCCCCCATCTGTGTCACAATGTGTTACGGTAAGTAACACATTTGTCGCTGTCCCCCATCTGTGTTTCGGTGTGTTACGGTAAGTAACACATTTGTCGTTGTCCCCCATCTGTGTTTCGGTGTGTTACGGTAAGTAACATATTTGTCGTTGTCCTCCATCCGTGTCACAATGTGTTACGGTAAGTAACATATTTGTCGTTGTCCCCCATCTGTGTTACGGTGTGTTACGGTAAGTAACACATTTGTCGTTGTCCCCCATCTGTGTCACAATGTGTTACGGTAAGTAACATATTTGTCGTTGTCCCCCATCTGTGTTACGGTGTGTTACGGTAAGTAACACATTTGTCGCTGTCCCCCATCTGTGTTTCGGTGTGTTACGGTAAGTAACACATTTGTCGTTGTCCCCCATCTGTGTTTCGGTGTGTTACGGTAAGTAACACATTTGTCGTTGTCCCCCATCTGTGTCACAATGTGTTACGGTAAGTAACATATTTGTCGTTGTCCCCCATCTGTGTCACGGTGTGTTACGGTAAGTAACACATTTGTCGCTGTCCCCCATCTGTGTTTCGGTGTGTTACGGTAAGTAACACATTTGTCGTTGTCCCCCATCTGTGTTTCGGTGTGTTACGGTAAGTAACACATTTGTCGTTGTCCCCCATCTGTGTTTCGGTGTGTTACGGTAAGTAACACATTTGTCGTTGTCTCCCATCTGTGTTACAGTGTGTTACGGTAGGTAACACATTTGTCGTTGTCCCCCATCCGTGTCACAATGTGTTACGGTAAGTAACATATTTGTCGTTGTCCCCCATCTGTGTTACGGTGTGTTACGGTAAGTAACACATTTGTCGCTGTCCCCCATCTGTGTTTCGGTGTGTTACGGTAAGTAACACATTTGTCGTTGTCCCCCATCTGTGTTTCGGTGTGTTACGGTAAGTAACACATTTGTCGTTGTCCCCCATCTGTGTTTCGGTGTGTTACGGTAAGTAACACATTTGTCGTTGTCCCCCATCTGTGTTTCGGTGTGTTACGGTAAGTAACACATTTGTCGTTGTCCCCCATCTGTGTTTCGGTGTGTTACGGTAAGTAACACATTTGTCGTTGTCCCCCATCTGTGTTTCGGTGTGTTACGGTAAGTAACACATTTGTCGCTGTCCCCCATCTGTGTTTCGGTGTGTTACGGTAAGTAACACATTTGTCGTTGTCCCCCATCTGTGTTTCGGTGTGTTACGGTAAGTAACACATTTGTCGTTGTCCCCCATCTGTGTTTCGGTGTGTTACGGTAAGTAACACATTTGTCGTTGTCTCCCATCTGTGTTACAGTGTGTTACGGTAGGTAACACATTTGTCGTTGTCCCCCATCCGTGTCACAATGTGTTACGGTAAGTAACATATTTGTCGTTGTCCCCCATCTGTGTTACGGTGTGTTACGGTAAGTAACACATTTGTCGCTGTCCCCCATCTGTGTTTCGGTGTGTTACGGTAAGTAACACATTTGTCGTTGTCCCCCATCTGTGTTTCGGTGTGTTACGGTAAGTAACACATTTGTCGTTGTCCCCCATCTGTGTTTCGGTGTGTTACGTAAAGTAACACATTTGTCGTTGTCCCCCATCCGTGTCACAATGTGTTACGGTAAGTAACATATTTGTCGTTGTCCCCCATCTGTGTTACGGTGTGTTACGGTAAGTAACACATTTGTCGCTGTCCCCCATCTGTGTTTCGGTGTGTTACGGTAAGTAACACATTTGTCGTTGTCCCCCATCTGTGTTACGGTGTGTTACGGTAAGTAACACATTTGTCGCTGTCCCCCATCTGTGTTTCGGTGTGTTACGGTAAGTAACACATTTGTCGTTGTCCCCCATCTGTGTTTCTGTGTGTTACGGTAAGTAACACATTTGTCGTTGTCCCCCATCTGTGTTTCGGTGTGTTACGGTAAGTAACATATTTGTCGTTGTCCCCCATCTGTGTTACAGTGTGTTACGGTAAGTAACACATTTGTCGTTGTCCCCCATCTGTGTTACAGTGTGTTACGGTAGGTAACACATTTGTCGTTGTCCCCCATCTGTGTTTCTGTGTGTTACGGTAAGTAACACATTTGTCGTTGTCTCCCATCTGTGTTACAGTGTGTTACGGTAGGTAACACATTTGTCGTTGTCCCCCATCTGTGTCACAATGTGTTACGGTAAGTAACACATTTGTCGTTGTCCCCCATCTGTGTTACAGTGTGTTACGGTAGGTAACACATTTGTCGTTGTCCCCCATCTGTGTTACAGTGTGTTACGGTAGGTAACACATTTGTCGTTGTCCCCCATCTGTGTCACAATGTGTTACGTAAAGTAACACATTTGTCGTTGTCTCCCATCTGTGTTACAGTGTGTTACGGTAGGTAACACATTTGTCGTTGTCTCCCATCTGTGTTACAGTGTGTTACGGTAGGTAACACATTTGTCGTTGTCCCCCATCTGTGTCACAATGTGTTACGTAAAGTAACACATTTGTCGTTGTCTCCCATCTGTGTTACAGTGTGTTACGGTAGGTAACACATTTGTCGTTGTCTCCCATCTGTGTTACAGTGTGTTACGGTAGGTAACACATTTGTCGTTGTCCCCCATCTGTGTTTCGGTGTGTTACGGTAAGTAACACATTTGTCGTTGTCTCCCATCTGTGTTACAGTGTGTTACGGTAGGTAACACATTTGTCGTTGTCTCCCATCTGTGTTACAGTGTGTTACGGTAGGTAACACATTTGTCGTTGTCTCCCATCTGTGTTACAGTGTGTTACGGTAGGTAACACATTTGTCGTTGTCCCCCATCTGTGTTACAGTGTGTTACGGTAGGTAACACATTTGTCGTTGTCTCCCATCTGTGTTACAGTGTGTTACGGTAGGTAACACATTTGTCGTTGTCCCCCATCTGTGTCACAATGTGTTACGTAAAGTAACACATTTGTCGTTGTCTCCCATCTGTGTTACAGTGTGTTACGGTAGGTAACACATTTGTCGTTGTCCCCCATCTGTGTTTCGGTGTGTTACGGTAAGTAACACATTTGTCGTTGTCCCCCATCTGTGTTACAGTGTTACGGTAGGTAACACATTTGTCGTTGTCCCCCATCTGTGTTACAGTGTGTTACGGTAGGTAACACATTTGTCGTTGTCCCCCATCTGTGTTACAGAGTGTTACGGTAGGTAACACATTTGTCGTTGTCCCCCATCTGTGTTACAGTGTGTTACGGTAGGTAACACATTTGTCGTTGTCCCCCATCTGTGTTACAGAGTGTTACGGTAGGTAACACATTTGTCGTTGTCCCCCATCTGTGTTTCTGTGTGTTACGGTAAGCAACACATTTGTCGTTGTCCCCCATCTGTGTTACAGTGTGTTACGGTAGGTAACACATTTGTCGTTGTCCCCCATCTGTGTCACAATGTGTTACGTAAAGTAACACATTTGTCGTTGTCTCCCATCTGTGTTACAGTGTGTTACGGTAGGTAACACATTTGTCGTTGTCCCCCATCTGTGTTTCGGTGTGTTACGGTAAGTAACACATTTGTCGTTGTCCCCCATCTGTGTTACAGTGTGTTACGGTAGGTAACACATTTGTCGTTGTCCCCCATCTGTGTCACAATGTGTTACGTAAAGTAACACATTTGTCGTTGTCTCGCTTCTCTTTCACTCCCACATCTCACCCCTCCTTTCAGATTCCAATAATCAAATATGTTTTTTTTTCAGGCTTTTTGGGAACCGCTCTCCGACAGTTCTGCTTTTCTGGGAGTTGCCGTGCTCCGTGTGTGCGATTTATAGAAACGGCCGGCTCTCGTAGTATCTTTCAGTTAGAAGAATGGATCGGATTCTGGTGTTCGAAAAGCCTCGTCTAGTGATGGTCATGCAGAATAAGCAGTGGTTTCAGGAAGTTTTTCTTTGAATTCCAGCCATAAAAGCGCTTGAGAATTCGAAGAACTCCTGCGGCCACTTTTGTGACTAGTTGGCTTCCCTTTATTCTTTCCTGCCAAAGATTCTAGAAGATCAGAAGGATCCTATCCATCATTTGAGTTTTCGAATCTCGAAAGTCAACTGATTCTCAGCCATAAAAGCGCTCGATAATTGTAATGATGATTCTAGGAAAAACGGCTTCTAGTATTCTTAGATTCCCACAGTAAGCTTCCACAGAAATAACCTTTCTCCTCTAGGCTTCCAAGAGACCAATAGGTTTTTCCCTAGACATCCTCCACTCCTCTAGTTGCATCCCTCAGTCAGACAATCACTATGGTGTTGGAGCAATGTTACTAATATACAGACCAGTGATTGGAGAGAAGTTGAGATGGAAATGATGAATTTTTGATTTGCAAACACACATCTTTTCCACTGTATCCAGAGGAGAGAGACGAAGAGAAGTTGGAAAAAAATTTTTTAGTCTAGCAGACTTTTAGGAGTTTGGCCAGGAGAAGAGAAGAAAAAACTGCAAAATTTTCTCCAACTTCTTTTCGTCTCTCTCCTCCGTCAGGTCTCTCAAAACACGGCCAGCATGTATACGAGACATGTTTCGAGAGACTTGACGTAGGAGAGACAAAAAGAAGTGGGAGGAAAATATTCCGTTTTTTCTCTGCCCTCTCCGTGGCCACTCTTACCAAAGACTGCTAGTATGTAAATATCTTCATTCAATTAGGAATCTCTCAAGTAAAATGCTTCTTCGCTCAATCCAAAATGAGCTCTTTGTCCATAATTTTGAATGTGAGTGGCGAGTAAGAAAGAAGCGACTTTCAGATTGAACAGAACCCCAAAATTGATTCACGTTGATCACTCTGGAATTTCTTTTTAGATCAAAGTGGTCCATTTTTTTGCTCATTCTATTCTGTGAACTTTTTTTGAACCATAACTTTCGAATCCATGATTTTTCGTGAAAGAGGTTTCTGCTTAATATTGCTACATAACTTTCAGCGAATCAGCAAAGATCTGAAACGAACTAAAATGGACTGAAATGGTTCAGAGATGAACTGGCATTTTTTTGAAAATGATTTCGAATGGACTAAAAATCTTTTTTCGAGTACTTTCAAACATTTCTTCTCATTTTTCAGTTTTGTGCCGTCGTGAGGGGAGATGAATGGATAAAAAATGTATTAAGGATTAGAACTTATTTTTTTCCAATCTTGCAATATATCTGGGCACTGCCGGGGTGTCATTCTCACATTTCACAAAATATACACACCATGCGGCGTATCGGTGAATTTGCGTACTAGACATCCGACTGAAGCAATGTGGAGACAGAAGAGATAAGACAATATGACCGAAAAATCATGGATTCGAAAGTTATGGTTCAAAAAAAGTTCACAGAATAGAATGAGCAGAAAAATGGACCACTTTGATCTAAAAAGAAATCCCAGAGTGATCAACATGAATCAATTTTGGGGTTCTGTTCAGTCTGAAAGTCGCTTTTTGAGCCAACACTTTTGAATCCACCTTTTTGGGGTCAACCTTATTACTTTTTTTGTATAAAATGTGAAAATGGCAAATTCAACGCATTGGGAGTGTTCAGGTGAAAACAATTATTGGAAGAGAGAGTCAACAAAAATTCATGAAACTCTAAAATGAAAAGCTCAATATGTCGAAAAATGTTAATGACAATGAAAATCGAAAAAAAAGGAGATTTCACTTCAAAATGGAATTTCTGGAAAAAAAACCAAAAAAAAAAGACAGATCCAGCCACGTGTTCGAACCCCCGATATTAGGTTAAAAGGCAAAAATGTTAAAAGGAAACCAAGGGGGCTGCCAACGAAGGAGGACTCATGTCTCGTATACATACTGGCAAGGTTGTGAGAGACTAGAGAGAAGGAGAGACGAAAAGAAGTTGGAGAAAGACTTTTGAGAGACGCCAGGAGAAGTAGAGACGGAAAGAAGCTGGAGAAAACGTTCATTTTTTCTTCTCTTCTCCTGGTCAATTCCGACTTCTTTTCGTCTCTCCTTCTCTCGAGTCTCTCACAACCTTGCCAGTATGTATACGAGACGTCCTTTACTTTTAACATTTTTGCCTTTCAAACTCGCATCGGGGGTTCAAACCCAAGGCTGACTTTCAAGTTTTTTTTTGGTTTTTTTCAGAAAATTCAAATTGGATTAAAATCTCTCTTTTTTTCTACGGTTTCCACAATTATTAACTGCATTCAAATTTGAAAGGAATCAGGATAAATAAGGCTAGGGAAAGCACCGATATTTTTCAAGTTTGCAGCATTTCTCGATCCATTGAGTATTTTCATTTTGGATTTTCTTTTTCAACGATGTTATTCAAACAGACTCTTGCTGCGTCGGTTTATTATTTCTCCCGAAATTGCATTTCCTATGTTGTTCACTTCTTAAAAATTTCAAAAACTGAACCGGTTAGGCAAAAGTGGGTTTGAACTCACAATCTATTTTCACTCTATTTTTCTTGCATTTTCGTTTTTCCCTGCTTTCTGAATTATTATATTTTTCCTGACTTCTAGTTCTAATCTAGTCACTTTTCTGTTTTCTCTTGGTTTCCCTTTCCTTTAGTTCAATTCACATTCCCGAATCTGAAAATGTAGAATTCCGGTCTTAACTCTGCAATTTCCGTAGTTTTTCTGCCTTTTTTACATATTTTATCTACATATTTTTGTCCCTATTTACCTCTATCAGCAACAGTATCTCTATATAGCATTCTTTTCCTACCGAATTCTCAATAATTCCAATTTTCCTGCATTGTAATCTAAACAAAGCATCAAAAAAACACATGAAACCTGAAGAAACGTGAAAACGTCCAAAGGAAAAGACTACGATGAGCGGATTGTTGTAAAGTGATGCGCACGCACCCTTGCGGACTTGATGATGAGGAGAAGGCTACGCTGTAGTATAGTCGATTGGGAAGAGGAGAGATGGGCCGGCCGGGGAGAAGAATGTAGTATGCACACGCGGCAGCCCCGCCGTCCTCTACGTCGTTGCCACCCCCCCCCCCCCCCCCACCCCTTTTCTTATTTATGATGTCTACTTTTCCGTCTCCGCCGCAGCCCGTCCTCCTCGGAAAGAAAGAAAGACATGAGGAATAGTGGAGAGTGAGAGAAAACGAACAAGTGAAACAAGTGAACATAGGAATAATGCGACTTGCCACTGTTGAGTGTCTGCGTCTCTGAAAAGACGAAGAGGACGGCGGGGCAGCCGCGTGTGCATCTCCCCGGGCGGCCCCTTTTTCCTCTCCCCACCGACTATACTACAGCGTAGCCTTCGTACTGGTCGTGTTTTGACAGATTAGAGAGAAAAGAGACGATTTTTATGACGGAGAAAAAATAGAAAAGACTTCTCCAACTTCTCTTCGTCTCTCAAAACACGGCCAGTATGTAAACGGGACATGCCTCCTTCTTCGTTGGAACCCCCTTGGTCTCCTTTGAACATTTTTGCTTTTTAAACTCGCATCGGGGGTTCGAACCCGTGGCTGGTTTTTTAACTTTTTTCGGTTTTTTTTTCCGAAAAAGTCAAATTGTAGTAAAATCTCTGGTTTTTCACGGTTTCTACACTTATAAATTGCATTGTTTTTTGTTCAAATTTGAAACGATACAGGATGAATACGGTTAGGGTAAAGACCGATGTTTGTCAAGCTTCCAACATTTCTCACGACCACTAGATTCTTAGTCATCCATCTAATTGAGCCAAGCGTTGCCAAAATCAAATCTGTCTAGAAATGAAGATCGTCTCAAAAAAGCTGGGAACGTAAGATGCCTTTTATAATCACTTATATGCTCTTAATCTGTATTCAGAACATTACTTACCTTTTCATTTTTCCTCTTCTTCTTTTTCTTATTACTTTCCCCCTTCCCCCATTTTCCTCCAATCTGTCTCCACATTGCTGCACTAAGTGACAATGAATGGGTGTGTCTGATGTGTATGTGTGTGTGTATGCCAGTTTGTTTGCCCGGCCTCAACTAGACCTAGTCCGCAAATGCACGAATACGCGCATGGTGCACGCGCACACAATGCATTTAACCTCACGACAGTTTCCATTTTTCGCTTCTGCTCACGAGAAATCGCCTGAAACCCTGATAAACTTTCAGTTTTTTGATTTTTAATTATAATTTACATTGTCTCTTGTTCTTCTCTCCAGGATCGTTTTTCATGTTCATAATGGTCTGTTTTTTCAGAAAAGGTGAGAACGGGAAAAATGGTCCAAATATCGAAAACGATGAGTGGTTTTTCAGAAATTCGATACATTCGCTCAACAATGTCCGGGTGAGTTTTGATTCCAAATAGTACTTGGTGTCTGGCACACGCTCAACAAAATTTTTTCAAAACATTTGTTAAAAATTTTCAGAATTCGGCGCCAGAGAAGATTTGGAGAGCGGGTCATGTCCATCCGTTAATGTCTATAGTGTCTGAAGGCACACGGATTGTGAAGTATTACGATATGGAAGAGAAATATGGATTATATGAATGTGATGCTGATAGGTATTTATGGATGTAAAAGATATGTGGAATGTGAGAAAAGATTGTGCATTTTGGTCATCATGATATATGGATGTGGTGAAAATGATGTGTGTTGGCAAATCAGAAATTCATTTTCTCCCTCTGCATTTCTTCCCAATCACTGGACTGCATATCGGAAACGTTGCTCCAACACCAGAATGACAATTTGTATGGTAAGTTGATTCACGGACACCGAAGTGAGAGTTTTCTTCAAGATCGGTTGAAACCAAGAAACGTTCCTGTGAAAAGCAATGAAGTGAAGAAGACGGCAACGAAGATCTAGCAAAAGTTGGAACAAGTAACGTAAATCTCATTATACAAAAGCCTTAAGTTTATCAAAATAATTGCAGGCAAAAAATTGGCCAAAAAGTCAAGCAATCCGATTTCGACACGAATGAGATCTGAAATTGAACATTCAGTACTGATTCACTATGCGATGAAACAAAAATCCACCAAATGATCAGTATATTCTCAAAGCTTGTTGCAGTTCTTCCTATCATCACACACGGACCATTCGGTTTTCAGATCATTGAAACACTAACCATTTGACTGCTACTTTCTGGTTGGGTGGTGTCTGATGTCATAACCCCATCCCCCCCCCCCCCCACTATGAATTCGATGATGTTTTCAAGCTTGAACATTACCAGAATGTGTGGTTAATGTATCTGTATGCTTAAAACGACTGCAGATATCTTTTCGGCTCTGTTTTGGTAGTGGGAAAGCGTCTTTCCTCCAAAATATATTGTTCATTATACCCATTGATCACGTGCACCAGAACTTCAAACATTGTATACAGTGCGGTCAATATCGATAGGACCACCCCCTAAATGGGGTGTCCTGAAAAAACGAAATGAGATATCAAAAATCTGTAAACGCCATTCGATTCAGAACCCAAAAATACCCCGGGAAACAAAATTTCATGTCTCTGCCATTTTCCATGACCCCGTACTAATAACAGGGTCTACATTCAACCGGTCAATATCGATAGGACCACCTGGGAATTTCGGTATTTCAGTGATAATTTTGGTCAGATTTTTGTGCCAAATGACTTTCTATATTATTTTTCCGTCCTTTCTCGTCGTTTCCTAAACATCTCAACACGAATTTCCAGTCTTCTGCCAACTTTCGAAACTTTTTGAATTTCGGTGGGTCTGAATTTTAGAGTATCCTGTTTTCATGATGATAAAGACATTTTTGTCGATGAAAACCTGACGCAACGTGAGAAAAATAGCATTATCATGTTGTTTTCTATCAATTCCGACAGTTAAAATCAGAACAGATGCTATTGTCGGTGAATAACTGCCTCTGAAGCACTCCCAAGATGCCACTTTTCTCAGGTGGGTCTTATTCCTTAGCTCCCGGAGTAAGGATAGGATTTTGAAATTAGGGCAAATGTCTTCTACAGGGTAGAAAAAATGTTCAGCTATCACTTCAAAACTATTACATCATTTCTGTCCCTCTGGGAGCAGTTTTATTCGGCCAGAAACGCCAATGCATCCCCCTAGCTAAAGCTTATTCGTTAACGATAAATTTGGATAATCCAGAAAACTGCTTCATGTAGAAAACAGTCAAGACTTTATACGAAACTGTTTGGTTAAAAGATAAAAATGGGTATTACGTTAAGAGAAAGGTGTCTTGATCTTAAAACCGGTTAAAGTCAAGAGAAAACCAAATCTGTGTTTTTGCGATGCATTTGGATGTTTCTGGCAGCATAAACCTGCTACCAAAGGGGCAGAAATAATGTAATGTTTCTGAAATGATAGCTGAACATTTTTTCTACCCTGGAAAATACTTTTGTCTCAATTTCAAAAACCTATCCTCACTCCGGGAGCTAAGGAATAAGACCCACCTGAGAAAAGTGGCATCTTGGGAGTGCTTCAGAGGCAGTTATTCACCGACAATAGCATCTGTTCTGATTTTAACTGTCGGAATTGATAGGAAACAACATGATAATGCTATTTTTCTTACGTTGCGTCAGGTTTTCATCGACAAAAATGTCTTTATCATCATGAAAACAGGATACTCTAAAATTCAGACCCACCGAAATTCAAAAAGTTTCGAAAGTTGGCAGAAGACTGGAAATTCGTGTTGAGATGTTTAGGAAACGACGAGAAAGGACGGAAAAATAATATAGAAAGTCATTTGGCACAAAAATCTGACCAAAATTATCACTGAAATACCGAAATTCCCAGGTGGTCCTATCGATATTGACCGGTTGAATGTAGACCCTGTTATTAGTACGGGGTCATGGAAAATGGCAGAGACATGAAATTTTGTTTCCCGGGGTATTTTTGGGTTCTGAATCGAATGGCGTTTACAGATTTTTGATATCTCATTTCGTTTTCTCCGGACACCACATTTAGGGGGTGGTCCTATCGATATTGACCGCACTGTATATACACTCTGTCATAATAAATACTTAATCACAATGTTATCATTATCTAAAAAATCATGTGATTTTCGCATCAACAGGAGTTTGTGTGTTATTGTCTCAGACGAATTTCCAATCGATCTATATAAACTTCATCTAAATCGGTCCACAGGCAGCCGAGTTATGATATTCCAAAAACTGACGGACAGACAGAATTCGGTGATTTTTATCAGTAGTGATAGTTAAAGAAGCACATTATTTATTAGCAACTGGCTCAAAGTGAAACAAGACTTATATAAGAAAAGTCGAGAAGATTGCCGATTCGGTTGCCTCTTTGAGCGCTGAAAATTTATTTTTCATGTTTTAATATCCAATTTGCTTCTAAAAAGAAAGACCAAAAAATAGCTGAAAACCGCGCCGCGGGTTCGAACCCCCGATGCAAGTTTGAAAAGCAAAAATGTTAAAAGGAGATCAAGCGGTTGTGCCAACGAAAGAGGAGGCATGTCTCGTATACATACTGGCCGCGTTTTGAGAGACTCGAGAGAAGGAGAGACGGAGAGAAGTTGGAGAAAACTTTTCATTTTTTCTTCTCTTCTTTTGGGCAAACTCCCGAGACATGCCTCCTCCTTCGTTGGACCCTGCCTTGGTCTCCTTTTAACATTTTTGCTTTTCAAACTCGCATCGGGGGTTCAAACCCGCGGCTGGTTTTTTATTCTTTTTTGGAGGTATCTTTCAGAAATTTCATTTTAAAGTTAAAGCTCATGCTTCTGCGATTTCCACTGTCATTAACTATTTTCGACACATTTAGCTTTTCATTTTAGATTTTTATGAATTTCAGTTGACTCTCTTTCAATAATTCTTCCCACCTGAACACTCCAGGTGCGTTTAACTTGCCATTTTCACATATTATGCAAAAACAGCAATAAGGTTGAGCCCAAAAAAGTGGATTCTAAAGTTTTGGCTTAAGAAGAGACTTTCAGACCAAGCAAAACCCCGAATTCAATTCACATTCATCACTTCTCTGGAATTTTTTTTATTAGCAAAGTGTTTAATTTTTCTGCTCATTCTATCCTGTGCACCTTTTTTGAACCTTAACTTTCGAATCCATAGATTTCGGTCATACTGTTTCTTGACTTCCATCTCTCTATGCATTGACACCATCTTGTAATCGTGGTATGCTCCAAGCACCAAATCGAAAAAGAGCAACATTTCTGTATCCAGAATGAAGAGAACGAATAATTTTTAAATACTGATAACGCTGTGATTAAGTGTATTCTATGGCAGACTGTTTGTAGTTCTGAGGCACGTTAACAAATGGGAATGGGATCCAATGATCAATGTGTTTTTGAGAAAAGATGCTTTTCAACCACCAAAACAGAGCCGAAAAGATATCTGCTGTCGTTTTAAGCATACAGATACCTTAACCACACATTCTGGTAATGTTCAAGCTTGAAAGCATCATTTAAATTATTCATAGTGTGGAGAATGAATAACATCAGAGACCACCCAATCAGAAAGTAGTATCAGCTTCAGACCCATATAATCCATATTTCTCTTCCATATCGTAATACTTCACAATCCGTGTGCCTTCAGACACTATAGACATTAACGGATGGACATGACCCGCTCTCCAAATCTTCTCTGGCGCCGAATTCTGAAAATTTTTAACAAATGTTTTGAAAAAATTTTGTTGAGCGTGTGCCAGACACCAAGTACTATTTGGGATCACAACTCACCTGGAAATGGTTGAGGGAATGTATCGAATTTCTGAAAAACCACTCGTCGTTTTCGATAATTGGACCATTTCTCCCGTTTTCGCGTTTTCTGATAAAAATAAACCATTACGAACAAGAAAAACGATCCTGGAAAGGAGAATAGAGACAATACATATAAATTATAAATGAAAAATTTTGGAAAAAGCTGAAATTTATCTGGGTTTCAGGCAATTTCTCGTGAGAAGAAGCAACAAATGTAAACTGTCGTGAGGTTAAATGCATTGTGTGTGCGTGCACCGTGCGCGTATTAGTGCATTTGCGGACTAGGTCTAGTTGAGGCCACGCCAACAAACTGGCATACACACATACACATCAGACGCACCCATTCATTTTCACTCAATGCAGCAATGTGAAGACAGATTGGAGAAGAAATGGGGGAAGGAGGGAAGGCGGATAGGAAGAAGAAGAAGAAAAACAAGAAGAGGAAGAATGAATGGATAAGTAACGCTCTGAATACAGAATAAGAGCATATAAGTAACTATAAAAGGCACCTTACGTTCCCAGTTTTTTGAGATGATCTTCATTTCTAGACAGATGTGATTTTGCCAACGCTTGGCTAAATTAAATAGATAAACGACTAAGAATCTAGTGGTTGTGGAGTTCGAACCCTTTTTTGCATAACCATTTCAGCTTTTGAAGATTTTAGGACGAGTTCAACACAGAAGAAGGATCGCCCAAGAAATGCGATTTTGAAAGAAAAAACAAACCAATGCAGCGGGAGTGTTTGATTGAATAGCATTGTTGAAAAAGAAAATCCAAAATGAGATTGCACAATGGTTCGAGAAACGTAGGAAAAATATCTTTCCCTAGTCTTATTTATCCTGTTTCCTTTCAAATATCAATAGAAAGCAATGCAGTTAATGACAGTGAAAATCGCAAAAAACAAGAGATTTTATCTCAAAATGAAATATTATTGAAAAACAAAACAAAAAACCAGCCACTGGTTCGAACCCCCGATGTGAGTTTACAAAGCAAAAATGTTAAAAGGAGGCCAAGGCAGGGTCCAACGAAGGAGGAGGCATGTGTCGTATAGATACTGGCCGTGTTTTGGGAGACTTGACGGAGGAGGAAAGAGAAATGGGAAAAAACTAAAGAGTTTTTTCCAACTTCTCTCCGTCTCTCCTTCTCTCGAGTCTCTCAAAACACGGCCAATATGTATACGACACATGCCTCCTCCTTCGTTGGACCCTGCCTTGGTCTCCTTTTAACATTTTCGCTTATTAAACTCGCATCGGGGGTTCAAACCCGCTGCTGGTTTTTTTTTCAGAAATTCAAAATTAGAAAGGAATCTCCTGTTTTTCACGGTTTCCACTGTCATTAAATGCATTTTTCTCAGTTCAAATTTAAATGGAAACAGGATAAATAAGGCAAAGGGAAATAGATTTTTAAAGTTTCCTACATTTTTCGGCACATTGAGCTTCTCTTTTGGGATTTTCATGAACTTTTGGGGACTGGATTTTTTCATTATCAAAATGATCAATTTTTCTGCTCATTCTATCCTGTGAACCTTTTTTGAACCATTACTTTCTAATCCATAATTTTTCGGTAATACTGTAAAAGGGTTTTTTGTAATAATTTGCTAAATTCCAGTAAATGAGAAAAGATCTGAGATGGTCTAAAATGGACCAAAAGGATCCAAACATGAACTGAAATTTTCGAAAAAGGGTTCGAATGAACTTATCAATGAACTACTTTCTAATCGGTTTAGGGATGGTTCAGGTAACTAACTGCTCGAACTAACTGCGCTCTAGTTAATAGAAAAATCATCTGAACGTGAGTAGCAACCCCACACAATGCCCTGGACCGTTTTTTTTTTCTGTGCATATTACATTTAATCTGAGAATCCATTTTTTGTTAGGCCATGTTTCAATCTAATCTAACTTTGTTCAAACTTTTTGATCCTTTGTCTGACATAACGTATCCTTTTTGACACCAGCGTTGATCAATGCTCTAATCAAATTGTTATCATTATCTAAAAAAATCAAGTGATTTTTGCACAGACAAAAATTCCTGTATGTTATTGTTTCATAAACTATGAAAAACAGTTCAAGAAACACATAATTTATTAGCAAGTTGGTTCGAAGTGAAGCAAAAATCATATAAGAAAAGTCCAGAAGATTGCCGAATCGGTGTCCTCTTTAAGCCATTTTGACCTTTCTGAAAAATGAGTTTTCTTAACTATTTTCAAAATTTCTCCTGTTTCATTATCCAGTTTGCCGGAATTTACACCGGGATCAAAAGTTAAATTTTTAGGATCTCACTTTTTTCCACTCCAACTGTCCACGTAGCTCAATTTTCCAACATTGTTCCCAAGCCGTCTTGAAATACAATTCATGTCCGGTGATCCTCTTGTCTCCTAGAAATTTGAAATTTCATAATCATATTTTTTAATTCGGAACTATTGAAAAAACTCGTTTGAAAAACTCACTCTTCCACAAGCGTCTAGAAGTCGCCCTCTTTATCACAAAATTGGATGAGATCAGCTTATCTGAAAACACACTTTTCAACTTTTTCAGTTCACATTTACTCTTACCAAACCATAGCTTCTAAGAAGGTAAAAAGTATGAATATGAAGTGAATAACAGCAATAAATAAGTGATTACAGAATTGGAAGTTCGGAAAAATATGAAGAAAGAGAGCCATAACCTCACTGGCTCAAAGAATACGGAAGAATGAAGAGTTCTCTTGCTCCATGGTCCCAAAGGCACACACTCTCTCACAACACAACATCTGTTTTTTTTCGGGGCAGTCCCTCCAGCTTGCCGCTTTTTACCCAAATGTTTATGTGAATGGGGGTTTTCCGGAGCAGCCGTTTTTCTTCTTCTTTGCGAAATCAAAAGAAGTGTTTTTGGACTATTTTTCTTCTGGATGGGAATGAGTACTTCGAGCTGGGTTTACTTTTTCTGAAAATCCATGAACTCAAAAAACCAAAAAAGTGCAATTTCTACATCTGAATCTTTGATTTTCAGAGGTCAATTTTTTGGCTCCTGGACATTTCGCAACCGGATGATTCGCGACCAAATATGCACTATTCTTCACTGAAAACGCCTGTAAATATATGAAAAATGACAATTAACAATGAAAATTGTCATTTTTTTCATTTTTTGTAAATTTTGCTTCGATTTCAAACCATCTTTTGCGAAAAATGATGCATTTTTGGCTGCGAAACGTCCGGTTCCGAAACGTCCCGGAGCCAATTTCTTGAGACTTTTCTCTTCATTAACAAATAAAATACAATAAATATTTGTGAAACGATGTTTATTAGGAAAATTAGTTTGAAAAAATAAGAAAAAATACAATTAGAAAAGTATCCACAAATTGTCGAATTGCTTTATCTCTTCGGCACATTCGTCTTTCTGAAAATGAAAATTTTCCATCATTTTCTAATTCAAAAACTTTCTATGCAATTTGCAGAAATCTGCAGCAAGCTTAAAATCTATATTTTAAAACTCACCTATTTTTTCAATAGCTAGAGATTGCTGTTTGGATGTCTTGTCCTCTAACATTTTGCTAATGGCCATTTTAATGCCATCACTCTGTGTGCCATATATGGTGACCTTTTGACTTCTGAAAATTGTTATTTTCAGCATTGCATACAAATAATCGAAAATTCAAAAAAGAGGATACATAACTTGGCGTTTGCGTTCCATCTCCAATTCCTTATCTCTCATCTTCGTTGTACTCAATGGCACAATCGAGCTAGGTCATAATGTTGGCGTCCTGAAAAATGCCGCTGTAAAATGGTTGGTTTCAAAAAACTGTTATTTTCATTATTATATTTCTTGTATCGAAACTAGTCAAATTGTGTTTTCCGATTCTCCAAAATGAGAAAAACTCACTTCTCTATAAGTCTTGCCATTTCATTGATACATTCCTTGAATTTTGAGTGAGATTGAGTTAACTGAAATTTATTTCTTTTTGCTAAACGAATTGAAATTGAATAAAAACTCACCGTTTCAATGAGCATTCCGACTAGCTCATTGCAATCACAGACTTTTGAATGATATCGAGGAAACTGAATATGAACTTTGTTCAAGTTTTTTGAATGTTATTCACACTCACCAAACCGTATTGAAATACCCAGGGAAAAAAGAGTTATGAGTATGACGCGAGTAATAGCATAAAATGAATAATTATAGAAGAGAAATTTTAGAAAAAATAAGAAGAAATAGAGTCATAACTATACTGACCCAACGAAAACGAAAGAATGAAGAGTTTTCTTTTTCCAAGGTCCCGGAGGAAGAATTCTCTTCTCTACACACACTCTCTTACATCACAACATTCGTTTTTATTTTGCTTCGGACCAGCCCCTCCGGCTCGCCGCGTTTTCTCCCAAATCCTCCCTCCCTTTTTTCCTCTTTTCTTTCTCCCTTCCTCTTTTTTATTTAGGCAGTTCGACTTTTCTGCTCACAGAATTTCAGAAGAAGGGAGTGTTAGTCAGCATGTGTTTTTCGGGAAAAGAGTGAAGAGTTTTTTTGTTCCAAGGTCCCAACGAGAGGACTCTCTATTTTTCACACACTCTCTCAGATGCCATTAGTTATTTTGTTCGGAGCCGCTGCTCCGACTCCTCTCTTTTTCTCAATGTTTATGTGAGTGGGGGGGGGGGTTTGGGAGCAGCCGGTTTTGTTCTTTGCAAAATCAGAAGGAAGCGTCATATATAGAAGATTTTCTCCTGGAAGAGAATAAATTGTTCAAACTTGGCCGGTCAAGGTTTACAAATTTTCAAAAGTTTAATTAAAGGGGGATGGAACCATTCCTGAAATATGGATTTTTTGGTATCATTCGATGCGGAATCATGAAACTAGAAACTTTTTCTCTTGGAGCCATGTCGAAATTTCATTGTGAAGGCAGATATTTGACGCAACATGCGGAAAATTTATGTTCCTGCCCCCATTTTTTGAGGGAAATTTTTAGTTGTTCCCGTGAAAATCTTGAGAAAATTTTTTGTTTCTTCCCGTGTAAAATGTTGAAAAAATGATTTAGAAGAAAACTGAGACGAATGAGTAGAAAGTAAGAAGTAAAAGTTTATTCCAAAAGCATATAAAAAACTAGATGGCTTGTATTAGAGCTTCTGCTGCAGCTCTTGCTTCTACTTCATTTTCGTAAGCATCTTCATCATCTTCATCTGATAAACACCCAACTAGAATCGCTTATTTTGTGTATCTCAAAACATCAAATCTCCACTTGTTGATCGGTTTTGTTTTTCTTGTTCTCCAAACCAACTTTTCCTTAGTCTTACAATACATGGAAATCCTAGTACAGGCTTCTCGAAGGCCAGCAAGTTCCGGCTTTACTTTGAATCCATTTCCGGTAGTGAGCACTGCAACGGCTAGATCCACATTTCTTTCGTATTGTTTCTGCCCCGGCTTTCCTACTCTATCCAACGTATCCGAAGAGCACCACATCCAATTATGAAGACAATTTTGACATTGAAAATATGCTTGAAAGCAGCTCCCAGCGCTCCTTCCAGCTCATCGGGAATTCATTTGGATCTCACTAGAAAGGAACACAAAAAAGCATACGACGGTTTGTTCAAAATCATGACCAAACAAATCGTCAAAAAGACCAACAAAGTGTCTGCCCACTTTTCACAACTAGCTCATTGGAAAGTTTCCACTCATTGGCTAACAATTATTTGCCCGAGGAAAATTTTTTTCGGTATTTCAACCGATTCATTTGTGATCTTCTTTTCACAGTGACGAGAAAGGATACACAGTTCGATCCAAAATGGCATGTCTTCACTGGAACGAATTGCAGTTCGATGAACTTGGCCTTCGAGAAGCCTGTACTAGGATTTCCATGTATTGTAAGACTAAGGAAAAGTTGGTTTGGAGAACAAGAAAAACAAAACCGATCAACAAGTGGAGATTTGATGTTTTGAGATACACAAAATAAGCAATTCTAGTTGGGTGTTTATCAGATGAAGATGATGAAGATGCTTACGAAAATGAAGTAGAAGCAAGAGCTGCAGCAGAAGCTCTAATACAAGCCATCTAGTTTTTTATATGCTTTTGGAATAAACTTTTACTTCTTACTTTCTACTCATTCGTCTCAGTTTTCTTCTAAATCATTTTTTCAACATTTTACACGGGAAGCAACAAAAAATTTTCTCAAGATTTTTCACGGGAACAACTAAAAATTTCCCTCAAAAAATGGGGGCAGGAACATAAATTTTCCGCATGTTGCGTCAAATGTCTGCCTTCACAATGAAATTTCGACATGGCTCCAAGAGAAAAAGTTTCTAGTTTCATGATTCCGCATCGAATGATACCAAAAAATCCATATTTCAGGAATGGTTCCATCCCCCTTTAAGATTATTGTTTCTAGAACGGAATGAAAACTGTAAAGATGGTCCATCAAGGATTACAAAATCACAATTCTAGCCTTCTGAAAATCTATAAACTCAAGAAACCAAAAAAGTGCAAATTCCACATATGGATCTTTGATAGTCAGAGGTCGTTATTTCGAGATTCCTACTTTCATAAAGAATCAAATTACAATGACTTATGGAAAATTTCAATATCATCCCTTTGGAATTTGTGATTTCAAATTTTATAGTTTCCCCGCCCCCACTCCCTTTTTCTTATTTTCCACAGGATTACCTCTTGGAAGGAGAGATAGGAGCCTCTTTTCCGTTTTTTGAACATCTCTCTTTTTAGCAGAGCAAGAAATTTTCTCTCGGGAATTCCTAATGATGAAACTTCGTTTTGTCGAGCAAGAGAGATGGAGAACTATGCGATTCTGTTACTTTGAACTTTTTGGGTATCAGGCTGTGCCAGTAGGACTAACTTGCACTTTTTGGAGTCCTTCTTTTTTTTTCTTTTTTGCTGCTCTTTTGCAAAAAGAATGTGCTAGTTGGTTCCCCCTTCCTGGTCCTTGAAGGGAGAAAGAGGGGAGGATGGGACTTCTTTCTGTGTTCTACACTTTTCTTCTTCTTCAGAGCTATTTTGAGTAAAACATGAGCGGTGAAAAAAAACTGACAAAGAGGAAGGAGCTCATCAGCAGGACGGAGAGTTGTTTCGTTTTCGTTTTTTAAAAGCTCTACTTTTATATTGAAAATTTTATTGAACGGCTCCAAGGGGGGAAGGGATGAGCCTTATGAACATCTCTAATGTTTGAAGATTCTGGAAAATTGATATTGAATCTGATTTCTAAACTACTTTAAAATGTTCGGCTCTATTCGACTTTACGGGCCCCAATGAAAAATTGACGGGCCCCATAAAATTGACGGGCCCCTTCTCAGTTGACGGGCCCCTTCTCAGTTAGTGGGCCCCTTCTCAGTTGACGGGTCCCAACAAATATACTACTTTGATGTACTAAAAATTATTGCGTTCAGCATAGTGAGTTATATTATGTATGTTATTTTAAGTAGGATAGCCCATTGAATCGTTGACTTTGAAATTTGAAAAACATATTTTTAGCCACACCTTCCCATGATTCAAACTGACTTTTTTGTCTGAAAGCCAGGCTTAAGATGCTGTAAAATAGTATATCTTGCCTGAAGTTCACGGACAAGGCGTTTCTAAGCCTGATATTGCAAAAAATGATCACCAACTGAAAAAAAAAGTTGTTTCACTGAAAGTTGGGAAAGCATGTTGGAATCACATCAAATCCTACTTTTTATATGGTAGTAATAATTTTTAGTACCTCAAAGCAGTATATTTGTTGGGACCCGTCAACTGAGAAGGGGCCCACTAACTGAGAAGGGGCCCGCCAACTGAGAAAGGGTCCATCAATTTTATGGGGCCCGTCAATTTTTCATTGGGGCCCGTAAAGTCGAATTGAGCCGAATGTTCTAGTGGAAACGATTGAAAGTTTATTTAGAATTCAGTTCAATAAATGAAATCGCAAGGAAAATGAAGTTGGGAGTAGTTGAAAATACAAAGTGTAAAGCATGAAAACAGTATAATTGCGGAAATTTAGAATAGAACAGTCAAAAGTCGGGCGAGGGTTAAGGAAAATGAGAAAAGAACAATGGGGGACGGAGTATCACAATTACGAACAGTAAAGCAAGCAACTTTTGAACTCTGTTAATTATATGCAGGCGTCGAACGCAGCGGTAGTCCCGTTGGCTTTGGTCATTTTCTGGAAAATATAGTTTGGCGGGCGGTCTGATGCCGGCGGGTATGCAATTACAGAGGTTGCTAGAAATCTGACCAGAAACGAAGTACTATTATGTGGTTCTAAACACCAAATTTTGAAAGCCTTCAGCTTACCGGCAAACACTTCAGTGCACGTTTGAACTCCTGGGCACACTCACTCGCGGTTGGAGCTGCTCCGACGATTAGAATAATAAGGAAGAGAAGGACGACGAGATCCCGCATCTTCAGAAGCGTTGGAGTTTGTCGAATGAGGATCTTTTGTGTTCTGAACATTTTTCTCGTCGAGAGAGAAGTGGGGGGGGGGGGGGGGCTGGATGAGGAGTTCATCAGAATTATGTTTAGAGGGACTCTAAAATTTTCAAGGAGGAACAGAATCAAATGAATTGTAAGAGCAATAGTCCTACTATATCAGTGATCAAACAAGTTCTGTAATTGAAAATTGGGGTTGCAGAAACAGAAGAAAATGTATGAGAACTCGAATTTTTAGGTGAAATCTCCTCGTCGGAAAAACGAAATGGGATTCAATATAAGAAAGACCCTGAAAGATGGTCTAGTTACAAAATGTCTAGTTTCAAAATGTCACGTTATTTCAAGCAAAATTCCGGAATTCTACTTACCTTCTCAATCCTCTTGTCATGGCATTGCTCGAATGCTTCCATTGTAGTGTCCGATGGACCCTGAAAAATGTAAGGTGATGAAAAAGGTCAAGATCGTTTTATTCTTGTTGGTTTGTGTCCACGTGAACAACTCTTTAATAGAAAGATCAAAAGGACTACAGTATAAAAGTATTGCTGAAATTTGATCTACGATCAGGTATGTTTAAAGGCGCATGAAGCATTTTAATAGAAAACCTTGCCATTTCCTCATTACAGTAACTGAAATGTGGATGAGATCGAGTAAACTGAACATGAACATTGTTCAAGTTTTTCAAGTTTTATTCACACTTACCAAACCGTCTTGCAATATTAAGACTATGAATATGAAGTGAATAACAGCAGAAAATGAATAATTACAGAATAGAAATTCCAGAAAAATAAGAAGAAAAAGGCCCATAACCACACTGGGCGAACGAAAAAGAAAGAATTTAGATTATGAATATGAATATGAAGTGAATAAAATAGTTATGCAGAAAATGGAAGATTCAGAAAAATAAGAAGAAAAAGACCCATAATCACACTGGGCCAACGAAAAAGAAAGAATGAGGAGTTCTCTTGCTCCAAGGTCCCGATAGAAGAATTCTCTTTTCTACACACACTCTTTCACATCACAACATTCGTTTTTTTGCTTCGGACCGGCCCCTACGGCTTGCCGCTTTTTCCAATTTTTCTTTCTTTTTTCTCTTTTCTTTCTCCCTCTCTATTTTTTCATTCAGACAGCTCGACATTTCTGCTCACTGAATTTTAGAAGAAGGGAGTGTTGGAAGGAAGGAAAAGGGAAGAATGAAGCATGTGTTTGTTGGACAAACGATCGAAAACAATGTGTATGTGGACTTTGAAAAAATCCGTATAAAATACACTCAGGTTGCAGAAACTTAAAATGGAAAACTCGAAAAAAATGTTTGCAACATCAGAAGGGAGCATAGAATGAACCAGTTTTCCCTAGAAGTTAATGAAGACTTCAAACTTGGCCGTCAAGGTTCACAATTTTTGATTTTCTTTTTCGCAAAATCAAATAGAGTGTGTTCGAAATGCTTTTCTTCTGGACGGAATTAAAAAAATTGAAAACTTCAAACTGTGCGCATAAAGGTTAAAACGACTACTAAATATCCAAAAACTCAAAAAACCAAAGGAAAAGAGAAATGTATCAAGATTTAGCTATTAATGAGCAAAATAAATCACAATGAGTCATGGAAAATTTGATTTGTTAAAGACATTAGTTTGGAGAAACAATTGGAAAAATATCCGCAGATTGAATTCGTCTCCTCTTTGTGCCATTCTCATTTTTCTGAATATTGAGATTTTTTAACACTTTTATGTTTTCTTAATAGCTAAGATCTCTTGAGTCGTCTTGCAATGCATTTCATGTCCGGTTATCCTCATGCCTCTTGAAATTTGTGACTTTCATTTTCATTAAGTTTGTCCCCCCCCCCTTTCTCTTTTTTCTTCGATCTCTTGGAAATTGAGATAGGAGCCCCCTTTTCTGTTTTTTGAACATCTCTCTTTTTTTCTGGGCACGCACTTTTCCCTCGGGAATTCCTAATGATGAAACTTCGTTTTCTCGAGTAAGGAGGATGGAGAAGTATACTATTCTGTTACTCTGAACTCTTTGGGTATCAGGCTGTGCCAGTAGGACTTACTTGCACTTTCTCGGGTTCTTCTTTTCTTCTTTTCTGCTGCTTTTCTGTATATAAGATGCCCCAGTTGGTTCCCCCTTCCTGGTCATTGAAAGAAGAGAGAGAAGAGGGATGAGGGCTTTTTTCTGTGTTCTGAACTTTTCTTCTTCCTTTGAGCTATTTCAGAGAGGAATGTGTAATGGAACAGAAGGAGAAGAAGCTCATCAGAAGACGGCCTCACTTTTTTTTGATCATTTGAACTCTATCACTCTGTAGGGTACCAAGATATTTTCCATTTACTGGAACATTTCTTATGCATGAGACGTTAGTCTTGAAGTATGATAGACTTTGTGATGTTCTAGTGGAAACAATGTTAAATTTATTTGGAGCAAGCACATTTTATTCGAAGACAATTTCGAAAAAAGGATGGAAAATTGGGATTGAAATTATTAATGAAACATTATGGCATCAGGTAAAAAAATAAACAACTAATCAAAAGTTCAAAAAAGAGGATACATAATTTAAAAGCGTTTGCGTTCCATCTCCAATTCCTTATCTCTCATCTTCGTTGTACTCAATTGCACAATCAAGCGAGATCATAATGTTGGAGTCCTGAAAATGCCGCTGTGAAATGGTTGGTAAAAAAATATCTAGTTTCATCATTATATTTCTCGTATCAAAACTAGTCGAATGTAGTCTCCCGATTCTCCAAAATAAGAAAAACTCACTTCTCAACAAGTCATGAAAACGCAGGAATAAGTCTCGAGCCAGATCGCTGCCCATTTACGGGATTGATTCGATACCATATTGACTATTTCCTTAGCATTTTGGACCACCGAAGCAGGCGTCGTACGCCGCGGCAGTTTCATTGACCTTGGTTATTTCCTGGAAAGAAAATTTTGAATTCAGAAAAAACTGGCACGATGCCAAAACTGAAAAGACAAAGGGCGATTTTACGATGTACCGTCGTACAACCCTTAGCACCAAGCTTCCACAAAATTCGCACTAAAATATATTTTATTGCTTATACCTTTCAGCATCTTCTTGACTTTCTCGATGTCCTCAACATTGCTGATTTCCTTTTCCTTGAGCTTGGGGATAACACACTCGATTACGGTAATGGTGGAGCATTTTTCCCTTTTCAGCTAACGGGCACAGTCTTGCAAGTTGTATGCGTCCTAAAAAGTATGATGGTTGTTTTCGAAAAATGTGATTTTCAACAGCCCTATATTCAGAGAAATGTATATCCTTGGTTTCAAACTATCTCGGTTTCCATATGGCTAGTTTTGAATTTCACGTTCAGGTTTCGAAACACCTATTCTTATACATAGGCACTGGTTTCAAAACGTTATAGTTTCGAAATGTAACAGTTTCAAAGTGTTGCAGTTTCGAAACATCTAGAACTCTGTGAAATATCTATTTACAAAACGACTGGATGCAAAATGTCTAGTTTCTAATTGTGATGGTTCCAGAATATCCTGTTTCAAAACAATTTTGTTTCGCAGCATATGGTTTTAAAAAGTTCCTATTTCAAAATTCAGGCTTCCAATTTTGACATGTCTGGTTTCAAAACTTCGCAATATCAAGCCAAATTTCAGCATTCTACTTACCTTGTCAGCACAACCTCGCGCATCCTATTTTACAATTTGCAAAAGACCTAGACATTCTCATATTCCATGACCACATTGGCGATATGGCATCTCCAGGCTGAAAATGAAAGTTGTTTTTTTCATTTTTTCAATTGTTCTTAACACTCACCATACCCGTCTTACAATATTAAGTTTATGAATATTAAGTGAATAACAGCATGAAATGAATAATTACAAAAAAGAATAATTCAGAAAAATAAGAAGAAAAAGAGCCATATCCTTACTGGCTCAACGAAAACAAAAGAACTTAGAATATGAATATGAAGTGAATAGTAGCATACAAGGAATAATTAGAGAAGAGGAAGACACAGAAAAATAAGACGAAAAAGGGCCATAACCAGACTGGCCCAACGAAAACGAAAGAATGAGGAGTTCTCTTGCTCCAAGGTCCCGATAGAAGAATTCTCTTTTCTACACACACTCTCTCACATCACAACATTCGTTTTTTTGCTTCGGACCCGCCCCTCCGGCAGGCCCCCTTTCTCCCATAGACTCCCTATCTTCTTTTCTCTTTTCTTTCTCCTCTTCTTTCTCTTTTCTCTCATTTTTTTCTCTTTCATCGGGCAGTTCGACTTTTCTGCTCACAAAATCTTAGAAGAAGAAAGTGTGAGTCAGCATGTGTTTTTTTGGGAAGAAAAAAAAGTGGAGTTTTCTTGTTCCAAGGTCCCAATGAGAGGACTCTCTATCTTTCACACACTCTCTCACATGCCATTAGTTATTTTTTGTTCGGAGCCGCCGCTCCGACTCCTCTCTTTTTCTCAAAGTTCATGTGATTTGGGGGGGGGGGGCGGGTGTACTAACTTGCACTTTCTGGGCTCCTTCTTTTCTGCTGCTTTTCTGTGTAAAAGATGCTCCAGACAGTTCTCTCTTCCTGGCCTTTGAAGGGAGAGAGGGGGGACGATAGGGACTTCTTTCTGGGTCTTTCTTTTCTTCTTTTCTGCTGTTTTCTGTATAAAGGATGTGCCAGTCGCTCCCTTTTTCTGTTCTTTTAAGGGATAGAAAGGGGAGGATGGGGACTTCAGAAAGATCTGTGTTCTGAGCTTTTTTTTCTTCAGAGCTATTTTTGGATTTCTTCCTCCTTCTCTCTTTTTTTCTGGTAGTTCCATTTTTCTGCTCACAAAATTTTAGAAGAAGGGAGTGTTAGTCATCATGGGTTTTGTTGTTGGAGAATCGACCGAAGGCGATGAGTGGGGACTTTGAAAATTTAGATTATAGAAAATTTAGAAAATGACCTCCATCTGCAGAATCTCAAAATGAAAAACACGAAAAAAATTTGAATTAACCTCAATATTCCGAAGATTTCATACTGAAAAACTGATAATCTTTGCAGGCCCGCCTACCTCTCAACTACCAGTTAACTGTTTTAACCTCTACTAGACTTTATTTTAAGATTACTCTGACACTTTTTACAAAAAAAAACGTAAGATCAGTGACACTCTAAAAACACTGAAAAGGTTTGGAGTCCTCTGGTCAAAATGAGCAGAGATACTGTAGCTCAAAGTGTAAAATGCACTATTTCATTATTAAAATTTCCATATTCAGACATGGCAACCTTGCGTTCTATGCCGTATCTAGTGCTGAAATTTTACAGAAATATATATTAGTCCATTTTTGACCAATTTACCCTAGTCTCGTCCCATAAAGTTCAATTATTTGTCTAATTTACTCGAAAATTGTTGATTTTGCTCATTCATGATGCTCTGTCAAAAAACCCAAAATCCTTTTTTTCTTCCCCTCTACCTGCAACTATAAATGCGACGTGTCCTATATTTTACGACCCCGAAAACCGGTTTCATCGCCCCTTCAATGTCAGAAATAGCGTGGAACAGAGAAAAATAAAACGAAAAAAGTTTATGTTCCGTTTTGAAGTGTTGGATGGACGGACGGTTCTCTTTTCATTCTTCATTCTCCCTTCGACCGTCAACTGTATGATGGTATTCTTTTGATTTTTCTGAATTTTCTTTTTTAAATATGTAAATATTCTATGATACTGGTGCTATATTATGGGTAAAAATGGAACTCACAAAAAAAAGTTCTCAAAGAAGGTGAGTGTGAAAAATTTTAGTTCAGGAAGAATGATTTTTTTTCAGGATAAAGAATGTGAGGACGAGAAGATGCTCGGGGTTGGAGCAACGGGAAGTGCAACGCTGAACTCTCATGGTGAGTGAAAATTTGAATTTACAAATTTGAAACTTTTTATTTTTCAGCATATTATGAGTAGTCCGAGCCAAGAAAGGAGGCCTTAAATTTTTGAATTTTGTGATATTTTTGTTTTTGATTATGGTCATCATTACATATGATCGAAAAGTGGGTCTAATAAATGGTTATAATTATAATTATTGTTTTTTTGCAACAAATGAAACATAGAATAAAAGGCATTTCATCATCACTTTCTCCGGTTTTTTGCAGATTTCAGGTTTGGGGTTACAACCCCTGTTTTATGAAAATTTCGGTTTGCTTTCATTTCCAATTGCAAACATCGATGTGACGTGTATATCATTTTAGTACCCCGAAAACAGTTCCCATGCTTTACATCTCGGTTTGACAAGAGAGTGTTTTATAGAGGAATAGAGAATAGAGGATATACTGGAAATCAAATCTAATTTTGATGTTTTCTGTTGTTTTGAACTGATTTGAGGAAAAGCAGTCAAAAAAATGAAAGAAAAAGCTCTTGATTTGTCAAAACTGATCAGAAAAGGTGTATGTTCATATTGGGACAACATAAACCTTGACCAAACATTCTGACTATATCGAAGAGAGAAACTTACGAAATTTGAGAAGATATCATGATTTGCAGCATATTAACCAATCCTGAACCCCCGGACGTTCCATGTTTTCAGCAAGGTTTTATTCAAGTTTTCGTGCGTCGAAGTATGGAATAAGAAAAAACAATAAGAAACATACCTTACATGTATTCTGGTTTCCGATATGCAATCCTGTTCTCCAGTCTTTCTCATGTTATATTGCGAACTCGATCATCCGTTTTAGAAAGTTGACATCCATTTTCAGTGTTCTAAGGCTTGCCGCTTTTACACAGTTTCGCAGCCCTCTTTCATAGTACATGCAGCAGCTAGATTATCTTCTTGAACTTGATTTCTTCAATATTGCAATGACAGGAAATTAGTTTGTGAAACTCATGTAATCCCCAGACAGTTGACCGATTCCATTACTTGTAGCCGATGTGCTGAAAAAGGAAAGGATTCATCAATTCGAACATTTGAAGTGAGAGGGCA
The DNA here is from genome assembly GCA_963932045.1 of Caenorhabditis sinica. NCBI lineage: Eukaryota > Metazoa > Nematoda > Chromadorea > Rhabditida > Rhabditidae > Caenorhabditis > Caenorhabditis sinica. The sequence continues at coordinate 30,056,155 of OZ009938.1, forward strand.
ACAGGTCTACATAATCATATTCGTCACGTTTTTTCCCGTAGCCACACGCAGAGCCAAAGTTTGACCTGTTGATTACTTGATCGCTTTGTTATAAACTTCAAGTAATTACGTGAAATTAGCGTGGAGAAAGCGATATCTAGAAGTACTCACCAAAGCGTTGGTGGGCAGAATAACGATGAAGGAATGAGACGGGCAACAATGAGAGCTGGCATAACTAAATTTTCAGATCTGACCTTGCACTGAATCGCAATGTTATCAAATCTAAAAATGTATTGTTATTAAAATCACATCTAAAATATTATTGGGATGCTCATGACTCATTCCCGTTGTTATCTACACCAAACATTTCTCAAAAAGTGAGTGCGAGTAAAAGTAATACCAGCAATCACCCAAAATCATGAGCAAAGGGCATAGCTGGGATGGTATCACGAGCTCAATTAACAACTGTTGCATGAAAACAATATTGTCGGGTCAAACGATTATGGTGGGGGGGAATATAAATGCCATATTACTATGGTCATTGTCGGATTCCAAAAAGTAAGGCACGGTTTTCGAGTACTATTCGAATTTTCCAACCGAATTTGCCGAGAAATTCGAAAAGTACGAAAATACCGAGCCTCACTATTTTAAATCCTTCAATATGCCAATTCTCGGTCGGAATCAAAGCTGTCCTAGTCAACTGAACTACAACTCTGAACTATCTGTACTCAAAAGGTCAAAAACGAAACATGTTTGCCATATGGTTTCGATAAAGGACTACTGTCCTTACACAAATAGTCAATTTCGAATATCGCCGCTACCATTCATCATCAGATGCGAATAACTACGTGGGATTCAGTATCAGCCGATTTGAAGTCGACTGTAGGAGCATTCCTCAAGAAAACAGAAACCAAGAGCAGTTATTATAAGCGTTCAATATAGTCGAATGGTCACTACTCAAGTGGTCGATTTCATGTCTGCCCCTTACTCAATCACAATGTTATCACTTTCAAGAATTGTTATGGGATTTTGGACTAATACTAAACAATAATGAGCAATCTGACAAGCGACTATGGCACAGAAAACAAGCAATCTTTCAATGATTTGCAATGGGATGTTACTTTCTTTAGTTTTGATTTTGATATATTTGAACGAAAAAAGCTTACCAGTATTATCTGTCGACTGTTGGAATCTTCATAAGATTACTTCGATTTGTGAACGATCCTGATTATCATCGTGTGTCGATGTTTGACTGTCTCAACAAATCTTTCTGTTTGGGGTAGGTGGCCAAGATGACTGTAGTAGACTTAATGAAGATCGAAACAACCTATTCAACCAATTGTGACGAAATCTGTAACATTTCAGTTTTCAGATCACTTCATTGCATGAATTCTACGGCACGGGACATTTCGCAGCCAAAAACGAACTATTTTTTGCTGAAAATATGTGTGAATGTTTTCAAAATTAACAATTAACAATGACAACTGTCACTGTCATCATTTGTTGTAAATTTTGCGCTCATTCCCAGCATTTTTTTTGCGAAAAATGGTGCGTTTTTGGCTGCGAAACGTTGGGCTGCAAAATGTCTGGCTGCAAAACGTCTGGCTGAGGATTTCTTCTCATAATTTCATAACAAAATACTTACAGTAACCTTTTTGTGCAGCTGATTTGACAATTCAGATGTTTTTCGATAATTTCGGAGTGTTGAACATCAGAGAGAGCTTTCGATTTTCTCTCGAGGCCATCTTCCGTCATCAACAATGACCAGTGCTGAAAAGTCGATAATTTTGAGCGAGCTTGATAGTTTATGCAATAATTTCTTAGAAAGAAACTTCAAAAAACTACAAATTTTCACTAAAAAACGTATTTTTGCTTATGGAAGCTCGTAGAGCATTGGCAGTCTTTATGACCGCAAACACAACATCCGACGCCAAGCACAATATTTGACGCCAACCACGTATGTATTGACTTCGAGGAATGACTAAAAGCCGATGTTTTTTCTTTTTTTCACTATCAAAACGTTATCATATGCAAAAGCAGAGTTTTTTTTGTTAATGCTTTTGTTTTAAATTGAAACTACTAGTGAAAGAAGCCAAAAAACGTTTTTAAGGGTTTAAAAATGAGATTGAACAGAGTTTGTTTCCAATTTCTCAATATTTCGAATCGAATCTTTTCTCCTTTTGGAGATTGACAAAATTAACGTGAAAGCAGCATACTCATGCGAAGTTTTCAAAAATTGGGAGCTTTTTGGACCTGTGGCTATGCTCAAAGACGTTTTTAGACTATGCTCTGAAAGATTTTAGTGTTTCTTGAACGCTCCAAATATCGAAACTTTAGACATTTTAAAAAGGAAACACTCACTTTTATCGTAGATTCTCATGTCAAAAAACAACATTCTATGACTAATAAATACCCCAAACCAATTGGAAGGGAGAAGAAAAGTGCGACAAATGCTATCTTCCCTTCTCTCAACGCGCCCCAACCCCCTCGCAAACAATAGTACTTTTTGCTGCGTCTCTCGCTTTTTTCGTGGTACTTGTCAGTCTCTCGCCGTGTACACATGACGTGTAGTCTGATCGAATAAGAGAAAGAGAGGTCAGTTGCGTTAGGACACAACATTAGACGATCGGAACAGAAGAGAAGAAGAAAAAGAGAAGGGGGACCAATTTTTTTGTTATAGGATGGCTTTGTGGGGCGTTCAGTGTTCCAGATGGTTCCACAAAAGGACACTTTTTAAAACTATTCCTTTGCCAAAACTAATTCAAATGTCATCAAAAGTTGAAAATTGGGACGTGAGCAACATTTTTATAAAACACAAAAAATATGATTTTTTGGGTATTCAGATTACTGTGATATCTGAAGAAATAACTAGGTCCCGAATAGCGGATGGGCTACAATAGTTTTTGACCCTGTCTATCTAGCAATTCCCATGAAAATTAAGATAATAAACACCGATTTTCCTATTTCCTTTTGTCCTCCACTAACAATCTTCCCATTTATGACACTTTGACTTTCTTCAAATTGCGGTCTGTCATTCTAAAGTCCAATTGTTTCAGAAATGGCTCTGAGACTTGAGACCTACTCGAAATCACCGGAGAGGCCTACCATGCAACCGACAACGAAGGATAGAGGTATGTCATTATTTTTGGTGACCTGAAACTCTTAAAATTTGAAATTGAAGTGTTCTGAAATTTGGAGCTCGGCGTTAGCAAACTTTTCAGTTTTGTCATTTCTAATTTGCTCATCCAAATATGGCTCAAAAACTAAGAACACCTTTCTTAGCATAGTTGGAAAATTAATTTTGCCATGTTTCTTCAAGAGTTAGTTTTTCTGACTCCATTTTTTCGAACTTTAAAGAAGGTTTTCGGTCAAGAAGATTCACTGTTTTGTGATATGTGAAAATGTGAACTAATTTCGAACATCCAAAAAAAAAAAAACGCCCAAAAATTGCTTCGAAAAAATTGTCTGAAAATGATCTGAAATAGCTAAAAACGGTCTTAAATAACCAAAAAACAAGATGGCCAAGGCTGATGAAAGAAAATGAGACTCAAGGGTTATGCAACAGCCGCCTGACCCTACGTTTCACAACCACGCCATTTCGCAATCATGACATTTTGCCTCTGGTCGTTTCGCAACCACCAAATTATTTTTTTAAGATGACAACCTGGATTGGTTTATGATATCCGTAATCACATGTTGCCTATATGAATGAAAACTGGACTACTTCACAAAGTTGCGAAATGACTTGTTGCGAAATGTCTTGGTTGTAAAAAGTCGTGGTTGCGAAACATCTAGTTGCGAAATGTCCTGGTTGTAATATGTCATTGATGCGAAATCAAAGTGAGTTGCGAAATGTCGTGATGCAACTGACACAACTTCTGGAACAATTTCTAGATCACAACTGAACTCTTCCTAATCACCTTATTACAGAACCTGCCGGCAAGGTTGTTATCATCTCCAACCCTCCACAATCACAAGATACTGCTCTCAAAGCTTTCCTTCATCCAGTGCTATACGACTCCATGGAGTACACTGACGACAACAACCTCGTCATCAAAGACCACAGTCAGGACATCTATGGAGGCGAGCACAACTTCAAAAAACAACTGAAAAAGTTCAAGTCCTTCCCGGGAAGTGCCAACAAGTTTCGAGCACCATTAGCGGAGCCGTATGATGTGAGTTTTCCAACTTTCGACATTTTAATTTTCTAAAAATTTTTGATATTTCAGACTGACCCATTCTACATGCCAGGTCAGGAAAAAGAGATGTTCATGTACAAACAAGATCTTCTTATCATCCTCCAAGACGCTGTGTGCTATACCCCCTTCGATGAGCAAGACAATGCGTTTATTTTTGGTGTGATCGGTTTTTTCCTGAAGGCCAAGGAGCAAAAACTAGATGGAAAGTACGAGATCACAAAACTTTCTACGGACCAAATATGGGATATTCGTGGAAACTTGCGAAACGAGTTGGAGGTATGGTTTTTTAATGTGAAAAATGGGTGAAAATGCATCTTGATTCCGAAAAGCACAAAGAACAACTTCTAAAATTGCTTTAAAAATTTGAAATTTTGCTTTGAATAGGTGCTTTTTTGTGAGAAATTGTCTTAATCCACTTTTCCAGCTATTTAAAGGAGGAATCCAACCAAAAAAAATTTCATTTTAAGTGACGTAAATTTGTCCGTAGATTCCGAAAATGATAATGAAAATGCTCAAAAATAGCTCCAAAATCCCGAAAAATGGCTTCGAAATGAGCAAAAATCGCAAAAGTTGTTTCCGGTGGCCGTGGCCGAGTTTCCAAAAAAGGGGGCAGAGCCGGTGATTGGCTGCCGCACGATTGCAAAGACGCTCATTGGCTGACTCCGCCCCTTTTTTGGAAAACTTGGCCACGGCCACTTTATACAACTTCTGCGATTTTTGCACATTTCAGAGCCATTCTTGGGTATTTTATAGCGATTTCTGAGCATTTCCGTTATGATTTTTGAAATCTACGCACATATTCAAGTATATTAAAGCAATAAAAATTTTTGGTCGGAGTCCTCCTTTAATGGCCGGTACTGTATCTTCGAAAAAAAAGACCAACGCAGAGTGGTCAAATTTGTTATTTTTTTTTAATCTCAAGGTATCTGATATGAGCAAAGATTTCAGTATATGGCGGAAAGGAATAAATACGTGACCGATGAGCCAATGAAGCTGGCCACCACCAGGGACATCATCGAAAAAATGAAGAAGATGCTCCCAACGAATAACAAGGATCCAAACTTCAACTCAATCTCCAAACTTGTGAAGAAATTCGAAAAAGAGGTGCCAATCAAAGGGAATGTGCCACGATACACTCTAATCTTGAATTGGATCGAGAAGCTTATAGAAAAACTGGATAAACTCATATTGGAAAATGCTGCTTGGTTCCAATTGTATCCTGTACCGAAGAAAGAAGAAGATCCGATTTTCATTCGAGTTTTCGATCGCTACGAGAGAAAGTTTGTGATGAAATACGAGGCGTGGTGGATGGAAGGAAAAGAAGGAGAGAAGAAGATGAAGGATTTTAAGAAGGCTTTGAAGAAAACGGGACACTATCATACAATGGATTATAAGGAGTTCTTGGAAGAGTTGGGAGATAAGAAGGTGAATGTTGAGGTTGGTGACTTTATTTTAAATGGGGGATCTGAATCGTCTGAAAATTGAAATCAGTTTTTCAAATCAAAAAGAAGGGGGTTTGATTCTTCAACCCCAAAAGTTTCAAAACAACTTTTTCAAACCAAAAAATTGAAAAATCATACTGGATTCCTACAGTTCGTCGACATCCAAATGCCTATGACTACCGACCGACGTGCAGCATACATCCCCACGTTTGAAGGAAGATACTGTGTCATGGCTACCGATCTTCTTTTCGAAATTTGTCAGGATTTGATAACGTCTCAAAGAATATTCTACAAGATTGACGCTAGCAATGCCTACATAGTTGAGGAGATGTTTGAGAGTCTACGCACAGATTTTCCGGACACCGAGGTTGGTCATTGTATCAAGTTTCAAAAAAAACTTTTATTTTCAGAGTAGCGTGCTCTTCGTCGACGTAGAAAAAGCAGACCAAATCCGTGCCAGGGTTACCACTTTCTTCGATGAACGATTGAAGAGTTTGGACACGATAAACGTGAAGATTTCATTGGATGATTGGAAATATAAAAATTTGAGACGAGTCATCGACTCAATTCAACTTGATATTCCATTTCCCTGTATTCGAAAACTATCTAAGCACATGTACAGAGCATTCAAAAAAGGGAAAAAGGAGCCGCTCAACAGTGGGGATCTCTGGTTGGCGTTGGAGCACTGTCAGTTGATTTGTTTGTTGGGAATGGCGAAAACAGTGAGTGAAATTTAGAATGTTACGATATTCAAATGAGGGCTCTGCCCGAATATTTCTTGGAAAAATATGTAAATACGTTTGTAGATACCAAAAAAATCATACTGCAAATGCTCAAAATTTGCTCTGAAATTCCAAAAAGGCTTCGAGATAAGCAAAAAACTCAAAAGTTGTATCCGGTGGTCGTGGCCGAGTTTCCCAAAAAAGGGGCGGAGTCAACCACTGAGAATTTTTGCAGTCGTGCGGCAGCCAATCACTGCGCTCGGCTTCGCCCCCTTTTTTGGAAAACTCGGCCACGGCCACTGAATACAACTTTTGCAACTTTGGTCATTTCGGAACCATTTATCGGGATTTTTGAGCGATTTTTGTGTTTTTCATTGTAATATTTGAAATCAACACACTTTTTTACATATTTGAAATCTTTTCTAAAAAAATGAAAATAATTTTTCAGACTAACAAGTTCCTCCACATGCAAATGGCATGCAACATCAATTTCACGATGTGCGAAGTTTGTAGAGGACGGAGCGAGGAGAAAAAAAGTGATCAAGACGCAGTAGAAGGCTTAGTAGAGAACATGGAAGAGAACCTATCGATAGAAGAAGAATGTGTTCAAGGAGAATAAGAAGGATTTCTTGATGAATCTCGCTTTCTGTTCTTACTGTGTCCCATGACTTCACCGCCCAATCTTGTTTTGTTTTATGATATTTAGATACTCACATTTTTCTATTTCTTTCCAACGCTGTTTTCTTGACAATGGGGTTTTGTGCTCACAAATGATATGTGCTCGATGAGAAAAAGTTTTTTTTTTGAATATGATCTCTTCATGTGAAATTTCAATAAAATTTTGAAACTGATAAAATTGTTATTAGGACCAAATTAGCTCAATCCGTGATTACGGCTGCGCATTATTCACAGTTAGTGCATTTTGTGATATCCGTGCCTAAGATCCAAAAGGAACATTTTTGCTCTCCTTTTCCGACAAACTCTCTCGCCCGAGAAACCAGTTTTTTTTGCGGTTTTCAGCAGAATTTGAGTTTTTTTTTTCAAAATTATAATGATACATTTTGTAGAGAATTAAAAAACATTTGTAGAGAATTCAAAAAAATTTTCATAAACAATTGTCTGAGATCGCATTTTGCACCTTTTTTCGCTCCAAAAATTTGATTTCTGAGTGATTTTCATAATAATTTTATTTGTTACTTATTTAAACTGACACAGATGTTGTTTTGAAACTGAATTCATACAGAAAATCACTCAAAAATCAAATTTTTGGAGCAAAAAAAGGTGCAAAACGCGATCTCAGCCAATGTTTTATGAAAATTTTTTGAATTCTCTACAAATTTTTTTGAATTCTCTACAAAATGTATCATTAAAATTCTGAAAAAGTCCCGAATTTGGCTGAAAACCGCAAAAAATTGGTTTCCTGGCCGAGAGAGTGCGTCGAAAAAGGAGAGTTTTCTCTAACCGCTGCAAGCGCGCTCCATCGGCGCTCCATGCTGAGGGCGCCGCGGTATGTACTGTGTGGTCCGTGTGGTTGTGTGACGCACTGTGTGTGCTTATTTATTGATCGACCCGAAACATTGTTGCCGCGAAAACGAGCCATCCATCGACAGGTGGGATCACTGTCGCTCATTTCTCTCATTTCTTTTGGTTTTCGATGTCTTGTTTATTGGTTCTTTGGGTCTGTAAAAAATCCAATAATTGCAGTCCTCCTTTTTGGTTCCCCATTGTAGTTCTCATTAGTACTTCGGAGATTTTCACTTCATTTAATTCTTCCGGGTTTTGAAAATTTTTCGGATAAATTTTTCGATTACTTGGGCAAAGTTTTAGTCAATTTTTGTATTCATTTTTAGTTTTTTTTGTAACCCTTTAGAAGTGCCCTGTTATTATCTTTAGTATCGGTTCCTCTTTCATTTCTCTCCCTCCCGATGATTTTTCTAAAAGCGTACATTTTTCTTTTGATTTTCTCTGTATTTATTATTCGTTAACAAACTCGATCTTCAAATTATGATGGTTATTTTTTCAGGGTACCGATCACACCACTTGGCCGTCTGCACCAGTGGACAGTGAGGCAATGCGATGTGGATAAGTATAGGTGAGTTTTTGACATGTTAAAATAGCCTAATCGTTGGAATTCTCGGCCATTTACTATGTCTTTAACCTTCTTTCATATTTCCCATGATCCAACCTTAACCGTTTCTGATTTCAGAATTCGAAGGATCGAGCCGAGACGGGGTCGATGGATTGAGATGCTGGCCAGAGCGAGGAGATCGAGCATAGCCGACTTTGGGATGGTGTTGGTCGAATAGGAGGATCAGCATGTGGAGTATAAGAGGTGCAGGCTCCAAGCCTTGTTCGAGAACGAGGTGGTGTCGGTGGAGTATGGACCCTGTGTGTGGTTGGGGGAGCAGACTTGCTGTTCTGTCCTCTAGCAGTGAGACTGCAGTAAATAGGTTTACATAAGATATCTAGAGTAGTTCCAGTTTTTGCACCTTTTTGAATGTTGGGATTCAGCTAGGAAACTGATAGAAACTAAATGCGCGGTACTTGAGAGTACATGAACGAGAATGCACACATACATAGAACCGGGCACTCATTGCATTGATGGATGACTTCGGACTTGTCCTTTTATGGATATCCAGTCTCTTCGGAGGCTGTTAAAGTGTCTCAAATTTGCAATGGGTGATCTATAATGTGTGTTTTCTAGTTTTTGTACTTTTTTGTATGTTGGTATTCATCTGGACTTATAGGAAACTGATAGAAACTAGAAGCGCAGTACTTGAGAGTACATGAACAAGAATGCACACATACATAGAACCGGGCACTCATTGCATTGATGGATGACTTCGGACTTGTCCTTTTATGGATATCCAGTCTCTTCGGAGGCTGTTAAAGTGTCTCAGATTTGCAATGGGTGATCTATAATGTGGGTTTTCTAGTTTTTGTACTTTTTTGTATGTGAGGATTCAGCTGGATTTATAAGAAAACTGATAGAAACTAGATGCGCGGTACTTGAGAGTACATGAACAAGAATGCACACATACATGGAACCGGGCACTCATTGCATTGATGGATGACTTCGGACTTGTCCTTTTATGGATATCCAGTCTCTTCGGAGGCTGTTAAAGTGTCTCAGATTTGCAATGGGTGATCTATAATGTGGGTTTTCTAGTTTTTGTACTTTTTTGTATGTGAGGATTCAGCTGGATTTATAAGAAAACTGATAGAAACTAGATGCGCGGTACTTGAGAGTACATGAACAAGAATGCACACATACATGGAACCGGGCACTCATTGCATTGATGGATGACTTCGGACTTGTCCGCTTATGGATATCCAGTCTCTTCGGAGGCTGTTAAAGTGTCTCAGATTTGCAATGGGTGATCTATAACGTGTGTTTTCTAGTTTTTGTACTTTTTTGTATGTTGGTATTCATCTGGACTTATAGGAAACTGATAGAAACTAGAAGCGCAGTACTTGAGAGTACATGAACAAGAATGCACACATACATAGAACCGGGCACTCATTGCATTGATGGATGACTTCGGACTTGTCCGCTTATGGATATCCAGTCTCTTCGGAGGCTGTTAAAGTGTCTCAGATTTGCAATGGGTGATCTATAATGTGGGTTTTCTAGTTTTTGTACTTTTTTGTATGTTGGTATTCATCTGGACTTATAGGAAACTGATAGAAACTAGAAGCGCAGTACTTGAGAGTACATGAACAAGAATGCACACATACATAGAACCGGGCACTCATTGCATTGATGGATGACTTCGGACTTGTCCTTTTATGGATATCCAGTCTCTTCGGAGGCTGTTAAAGTGTCTCAGATTTGCAATGGGTGATCTATAACGTGTGTTTTCTAGTTTTTGTACTTTTTTGTATGTTGGTATTCATCTGGACTTATAGGAAACTGATAGAAACTAGAAGCGCAGTACTTGAGAGTACATGAACAAGAATGCACACATACATAGAACCGGGCACTCATTGCATTGATGGATGACTTCGGACTTGTCCTTTTATGGATATCCAGTCTCTTCGGAGGCTGTTAAAGTGTCTCAGATTTGCAATGGGTGATCTATAACGTGTGTTTTCTAGTTTTTGTACTTTTTTGTATGTTGGTATTCATCTGGACTTATAGGAAACTGATAGAAACTAGAAGCGCAGTACTTGAGAGTACATGAACAAGAATGCACACATACATAGAACCGGGCACTCATTGCATTGATGGATGACTTCGGACTTGTCCGCTTATGGATATCCAGTCTCTTCGGAGGCTGTTAAAGTGTCTCAGATTTGCAATGGGTGATCTATAATGTGGGTTTTCTAGTTTTTGTACTTTTTTGTATGTGAGGATTCAGCTGGATTTATAAGAAAACTGATAGAAACTAGATGCGCGGTACTTGAGAGTACATGAACAAGAATGCACACATACATAGAACCGGGCACTCATTGCATTGATGGATGACTTCGGACTTGTCCTTTTATGGATATCCAGTCTCTTCGGAGGCTGTTAAAGTGTCTCAGATTTGCAATGGGTGATCTATAATGTGGGTTTTCTAGTTTTTGTACTTTTTTGTATGTTGGTATTCATCTGGACTTATAGGAAACTGATAGAAACTAGAAGCGCAGTACTTGAGAGTACATGAACAAGAATGCACACATACATAGAACCGGGCACTCATTGCATTGATGGATGACTTCGGACTTGTCCGCTTATGGATATCCAGTCTCTTCGGAGGCTGTTAAAGTGTCTCAGATTTGCAATGGGTGATCTATAACGTGTGTTTTCTAGTTTTTGTACTTTTTTGTATGTTGGTATTCATCTGGACTTATAGGAAACTGATAGAAACTAGAAGCGCAGTACTTGAGAGTACATGAACAAGAATGCACACATACATAGAACCGGGCACTCATTGCATTGATGGATGACTTCGGACTTGTCCGCTTATGGATATCCAGTCTCTTCGGAGGCTGTTAAAGTGTCTCAGATTTGCAATGGGTGATCTATGTTGCCAGATTTTGCCATTCCAGAATTTGCTCTTTCAAAATCTGCCAACTTGAAGGCTTTGTAATTCAGGGATGAGTGGTTTTGCCCTCAAAACTCCCTAAATTCCCGCCTTAATTATTGTGTCATGTTTTTCCCTTCCTTTCCGTCTTTTTCCCGATTAAAATCGCTTTATTTCCTCTCGTTTATTTCCCTTTCCTAAATAATCCTTATTTAAATCCCCGCCAAAATGTATACACCTGGACGAGTGCGGAGCGCGCACCACTTCGGTCGCGGCGAGACCCGCGCTCTCGCACTCTCTCACCCCCGCACACTCTCTCGCTGCGCGCGCGCCAACCCATGGGAACGGGCCCCCCCGGCCAGTCGAGTGCGTTCGTTCGTCGTTGACGAACATGATTGCGTTCGCTCCTTCAGGATTCTGCCCCCTCATAAAGCTCTGGCTAAGAAGGCGTGGCTAAGAATTCCTTTAGTAATCCCCAAAACTTTCCCCCTCATAAAGCACAAGCTAACGAGGCGTGGACTATAACTCTGCCCCTCATAAAGCTCCAAGCTAAGAAGGCGAGGCAATAAATTCCCTCAGTATTCCCCAAGGAATCTCCAACTAGCGTTTTGGCACCCGAATGGCCGTCTCAAGGGTTTCGGGAGGAGTTACGCACGGTTTCCTTGCTTTTGGCATCAAGAGGTTTTCACCCGGCACCATTCGACGAATTCTCCTCCTAATTTCCCCCCTTTCGGTATTCCCCATGATAATGTGTCTTTTATCGCTATTTTGGTGCCCGATCAATAAATGGGTCACTGATACTCATCTTAACACACAGCTCATCCTCACATACCACACATGTTATTCTCGGAAGCCAACAGACACTCTGGTCTTCTGACTAGGAGTGGTATCGGCTAACCTAGGCTCCGGTGTCAACATGGTGCATCGACACGGGGTTCCTAGTAGCCTAATGTTGCTAGAATAACATACGTTCATATTGCACTTTCGTTTCCCTTTGGAAAATTCGAATTTGCACGAACCCAGCCGGTCCGGAGTGTCTGGCGCCCGAGAGTAAAACTGTGTGTGTATGTGAAAAATAGCTTAAAAGTGAGTATTTCTGCTCAAATCCCTTCTCTAAACTCCTCAAAACCATCTACCTTTCGTTAAAATCGAAATTCCGCTGAAATTGCGCCATTTTTTGATTTTCGAAAATCTTCGAAAAGTTTCGAAATTATCGATTTTTCGATGTTTTATCAAAAAACAACTATTTTTAGCTCGCTGTAAACCGTGATAAGGCTCTTGCTAAAAATCACGTATTCGGAGCAAAAATAAACCGTGATAAGGCTCTTGCTAAAAATCACGTATTCGGAGCAAAAATCACTAGTGTTAAGGCTCATGCTAGAAAACACGCTGTCAGTGGAATAATTCGATGTTATCCGTGTTAGGGCGCATGCTAAAAAACACGTATTCGATATGATATAGCTCGTCCGCGTTCGAGACGAATGCTCGCTTGGCTCGCCACCCAAAAAATTAGGCCGAAAATCGTGTATCTCTGTGAAGCGAGCTCTATTCGAGTACTCCAGCATAAGCGAACACGTTGTCAAGTATTCCCCAGGACTGAGAAGACGTTATAAGTTCTGAATACAACGAGCAAAGGCTAATCTATCGCCAAATTGACCGATATTTGTTCGCTCCATGCTGAAAACCCTCTGAAAAGTGTCTTTCGGGACCGATTATCGCATTCACATCATCGCCGGTCGTTGTTCGTTGAGTTCCCAGTTGAAATTCACGTCATCACCCGTTGAAATGCTTGTCGTAGTCATCAGAAGCGTTGGTTATCATTATCAGAAAGAGATAATTGTACTCGTCGCATGAAAAATGCACGCCTACATGCTCAAAGTGTGATGCACACGCGACGAACTGTCACGCCTACATGCTCAATGTACTTAAAGTGCTCTTCCGAGAGCCAGAGCATGATGAATGGTGGTGAAAAGTATTTCCCCTACATGCTCAAGTACTAATTGTGATGTTAGACTGTTGTGTTACTCGCAAATGTTGCTCGAAACATGCCAAGAAGGCTGTTGATAATGCACCTGGTTACTATCAACCAGTTATTTCTGAATTTCGATGATTTTCGACCAAAATTCGAGCCAAATGGTGTTGAAATGAGCCATTGTTGCTTCGAATATATTGCGATGAGTACTCCCCAAGAGAGGTCAGCTAGTTTATCGGCGAATTATCAGAAAAATCAGTGATTTTAGCCAAAAATCGACGAAAATGGCCTAAAATCGGTCGAATATTGCATTATCTCTTTCCTTTCGTCGGTAACATTGAGAATTCTTATTGAGAAATCCACTGAACCGCTTCTGAATGCTTATCGCTACAAAATCGTAGTCTCTATCGTTGATATCAAGCGAAAAAAGAGAACAGAACATGGTCATCGGCGTTAGCGTCCGCACGCCACATACCCCACACGTTAGTTGCCAAGGTGTAGAGGGCTAGTATCTGTTTCGCTCGTTGTCTAGTGATACGAATATCGATTAGAAAGGATGTAAAGAGTTATAATCGCTCAAGAGATGTAATGTTTCGATTGATTTTCAGCACTTTCGTGAAATCAAACGTTGACCAGTAGTGATGACTCAATGTTGAGATTTCTGTTTTTTACAAAATTCCCCTTTCCGAGTGAACGCGTGGCTAAGCATTATGCTTAAAAAGCTCAGAAAACACTTCTATCCATATCGGAACACTTGTTCTCCTTTCACTCACATTAACACACATTGTCACCATGACCACTCGCTCCGCCCCTTTTCACATTGCTGCTCAATGTAGTAAAATATCACGCGCAGGGAAGGGGGGAGGTGTTCTCGTGACCTAATCCATCGTTGTAATGTGAATTGTGATAACAATTGACGAGTTTCGATTGTAGAAATGTAAAAGGAATACAGATTCTCTAAAAATAATACGTCATTTACCAAAAATTATTGGAAAATGTTAGATTTCCACTAAAAATAACACAATGAATGTACACTTGTTGCTTTCTATATCGTTTTCTCGTGATTTCCGTTATAATCGCTTGCTACCGCTTGTCATTATCGCTTACCTTCCTTACTTCTCCTAGCAAATTGTCATTTTTTTGTAGAAATGCACAACTGGAAGACAATCGCCGACACCCTCAAGACAAAAACATTGTCACAGTACTCCCCAAGGAGCAAGAAGAGGAAACGGACGGTATCCAGAGTGCTCCAGAAGCCAAAAAAAAAAAGGAGAAGAAGGTCACCAAGGTGAAATTTATGCACGATTCTTGCCAATAATTGTGAAATTATTCAGATGACTGCCAGCGATAACAAGATCGGTTCCATCGTTACTCCCCAGGAGGAAGGAAAGGAAGAGAAGATCACGTCAATCAGTGAGATTGTGTGCGAAGTTCGAATACTGATATCCATTGTAGTCATCATTGATGATTCAACAGTTGATGTCGATCAGTTTCGATTCACCCCAATATCGCAACACCACTGACAACAAGCAAAGATACCTCTTTCGATCCCACCCTCAAACGAATGCCAAGTACTCTCCAAGAGTCAAGCGATAACGTGAAACCTGTGAGTGATTGAAACATTGAAACATTATCAGTTAGAAACATGATGCATCTTCAGAGCCGGGTCACAGTTGGTCCTAGTCATTGGCGAAGGTATTCCCCAAAGGAACAAGCTGTATATACGGATGTCATAAGCCGTCTTCAATGACGATATAGCAACGACACGATAGCAGTAACAATAAGAAGACCAATGACTATGTAGCCCCCAAGGCGAAGACTCTAAACTTCTAACTAATGTTTCACACTTTCACCTCCTTTTTGTTGTTGTTCGAAAAGCCAGGTGGCTAATAAAGTTGTAACTTTTACCGTCGTAACTCTACTTTATCTCTTACGATTCAGATATCTATCATATCTTAATGTTCTCGCGAACAACGCTCTGTTCATTGTGTTACAGGTTGCCACTATGCATCCGCCACTACTAACACCCACAACTGAAGCGAAAAGTCGCCGCCGAGTATTCCCCAGAATACCGGAGAGAAGAAAGAAAGAGAAACCAGTGAACAATCATCATTTCCAAAGAAATTGGATGAAAGAGTCCACTCGTCATATGAACGACAATGGTAAAAAGATACACTTGTTATACCAACCAATAAAAGAGGCTTGCAGGTGACCGGAAGAATGGGAGAATCTCCATCAACACGAGCAATATGCATGAGCAAATGTCACAAGTCAAAGACAATGCTCCACATGCTACGGTACATCTCCAAGAGATTGAACTACCACCAGTGAGTAAAGACAACTGAATAACAACGAGAGAACAGTCCTCTTCCAGAAATGTGTGTTCTGTCACTCCGAAGATCACGATGCAAATCAGTGCAAACAAGTCGCCGATTGGAAAGATCGTCGACGGTACATTCTGAACAACGGAATCTGCTACATGTGTCTCGGACAAGTGCATAAAGCTCCAGAAGTGTGTCCGAAGAAATACTTGAGATGTCAGCTTTGCGCATTCAAGTTCTATTGGAAACCTGAAAAAGCTCTACCACGTATCCATTATTCACTCTGTAATATCGAACATGTAAGAAGACATCGTCTTAAGCAAAGAGGCAGATGTGGAAGACACTGGCATCCAGTTCAATAGTACTCCCCAGGAGACTAAGCACAAGGACTCTAATTGTTAACTCTTATTGTTGTTGTTATGTTGTTTGATTGTTACATCACTGTTATGTGCTCTGGAGTGTTTCCCCAATTTCATCACTTTACATTTCGTTCAACCAAATAAACGAGTTTTCCCCAACAAAGTGTACTATTCATTGATATCATATCACATTGAGTAAAAACTCATTGTTACTTGTAATTTTCGCTATTTTTGTACTTATTTTTTCCTGCTCGTCGCTGTAGAGAACTGATACTTCTGATCTAAAAAGAAAGAGAATTCGGAGAGAGAAAGGAAGAGTAATAGAAATACTATCCCGAAGGGAATAGGAGAATCTGTGGCGGTTCGAGTCCCCACATCACAAGTCTTCATACGAAGCACATCTTCTCAGGAAGTAAAACAGTATCTTCCCAAGGAAGTAAAACAGATCTTCTATGGAAGTAAAAAGAAAAGTCTCCAGTGAGCAATAAAGAAAGTCTCCGAGGGAGCACAGTTGGAAAGTCTTCGAGTAGACAGAAGAGGTGGCCGGATGCCAATATTCCCCATACGGTGGTCGCTCCCCCCTCTTTCTGCAAATAGTATACCGAAGCAAGAAGTCTTCTAAGGAAGCATGTTGAAAGTCTTCGTGACAGAGATATAGTAAGCCTTCAAATAACGAAGCAATGATGCGTCTCTTGTCGAAGCACGTCTTGAGAGTCTTCCAGTACATGAGTGTAAGCCTTCCGAAAGAAGCAATAAGATATATCTCGTGCGGAAGCAACAGAAGTCTTCCATACGGAAGCAACAGTGTTTAGTCTTGCCAGCTTGCAAGTGAAACATGATTGAGTCAGTGGTGTAATCGTTGATCGGAGGTGTCCAAAGAAGGTTGAAGCAGCCTTGATGGAGAAGGAAGAGTATTCATGTGGACTCAACGTCTACGGGTTCCTAGCTATCGGAAGACGGATAGCAATATCTGTTCTTCGCCAAGTGAACCCGTTGATAACTCTCTCCGGATTCTAATAAAGCCCCCGGTTATTCTATCAGAATAGTCCACGATTAGAACACACCAGTAGAGAAACACCAGTTGATCATCATGTGAAGCGAACCGAGTAAATCAAGCAAAACACACCAATGTGATCGGACAAGCCTTGAGTAAGCTTGGTTCATTACATAAGAAGTTGTTGGTGATAAATGCTACTATCTCTTGTATAGCAATGCTTGATATTTATGATGGGACGTCGATCGATGATCGGACGTGTCCGAAACAGAACTAGCCATTCTCGGAGGAGAAAGGGGAAAGAATCGAAACTTGGTCTAATTCGTTAGTCCATACGCTTAAAGCCCAGTGGCAAATGGTTGCAAGCACGTTGAGAGTACGTCCCCCGGATTCTAATAAGATGTTCGAGCCGAGTGAACCTTGGTCGAGAGCGGCTACTCTTGATAGAGATTCCAGAGACTCGCGATTAGAACATGCCGTATGAGCAGTTTCATTAGAAGATATCATAACAAGCAACACTTGAGATGCAGGTTCATCAATGCACTATGTAATGACGACAAGAAATTCACGTGTAAATAGGTCTCTATACCAGTCTACGGTAAAAAGAGAAGATCAGATGAATGTGGTTGAAACGCGTACTGAATATAACATGAAGACACCAAGATTGGGTCAGACATGTGCATAAATATCAGATAGTCTAGTAAAGAAGAGTTAGCCTGAAAATTGTTCTGCTTCTAAGCAGCAACGAGATTGAGTAAGCGATCAGCATAACACTTCAAGCGGTGGTACATATGTCTGTTTCTCAGACTAGAAGTACTTTCCCAAGAAGTAAAGCTGTTCGAAAACTTCGGTCATGTGCATTTGGAAAAATGATTTAGAGTTAATGATTCAAGAAAATTATGCTGGTACTCTCCAAGACATCGAATCTTTGAGACAGTCATCATAGTCAGGTCATAGAACCGCTATTGAATGTACCAACCTTGAACCAACTCATAATAATCAAATACATCCAATGTTTCACGACTAAAATTCTCTCCCTCTCTCTCTTCAAGCTCTCTCTTACTCTATCATATTACTAGCATAATCATTCAGTTCCAACTGATATACTTGTATTCCTCAGCGATTCCCCTGACTCTCCTGTATTCCACAGTATTTCCCCATGGCAGTTTGAAGCTGTCTGGCAAACTGGAATATGAGTCAAGAATCAGGTACTGAGTTGGAAACAAATATCAAGGACAAGTAACGCACCAAGAAGAGGCTTAGACCTCCATTAACCACCACGAGGGTTCATACCCGGAAATGCACCAAACCATAGAACTGGTTGAGTCCGAAAATTCAGGAATTTACATGTCGATTCTTGTTTCTGATAAATCACACCTGCATAGAAATGTAAAAAGTTTGCGGTGCTTGTTCACTTAGATGTATATTCAAAAGCTCAGATATGCTGCTTCACCTTATTATGGGCGTGTTGTTTCCCACACAGATTGGGCCACGTAGCCATCGTGAAACCAGCAACGAGTCTTGCAAAGTGCGGTGAGACTTCCTCTCCTCGGCTTGACCGGAAGGAGTAGGTGAACCGGAGAATGCATTGATCAAGCGATCAGAAGTAGCCAATTCTAGAACGGCGAAAATGTGAGCTAAGTGACAACACATAAACAAATAATAAATTTCTATGTGGGCCCTGCCGGGTTAAAGGCTGGCCGTGGATTAGATGATGACCCCACGGTCTACGAAGCACTCGGATTAACAAATGATCGAACAGCTGTCGATCGTTAATTCGTCCTTTCAACGAGAATTTGCCTTCTGTGTGAAGTTGATGGTTCCCTCGGATCCTGAAGCTTGTAAAAAAGGTGTCTCGTTAGTAAGGGTACCCACTGTAATTCCATACGGCTCTGCAGAGAGGGTACCAAGGCTGTCATCGCCCATAATTTGGTTACCGTTACTGTTACCGTATTAATAGCATGCATGCTCACTTTATATTGATATTGACGTTATGGCACACAGTAAGCGTCAAATACAGAGAGAGACGGATGAAGCTCCTCTAGGCCCAACCGGAGACGGATGAAGCTCCAACTCGGCCATAATATTCGACCATGGCCATACGGCTGTCGATACGACCAAAGCCATACGGCTGTCGATACTCATTAAGACTGTAAAAGTCCTCTGAAAAGACTTGAGTGAAACCTGAATCACAGACAGTCTCTTTCCTTAAAGATCATAGTATCTATCTCTACAGTGTACCTTTTCAGTCACTTTTCTCGTTTCCTTTCCTTTCTAGCAGGGTATTCGGCTATAGCAAGTGTATTAATTTCCTTTCTTGCAGGGTATCGTGCTACAGCAAGTGTTTTCGCAACAATGTCGCA
The DNA here is from genome assembly GCA_963932045.1 of Caenorhabditis sinica. NCBI lineage: Eukaryota > Metazoa > Nematoda > Chromadorea > Rhabditida > Rhabditidae > Caenorhabditis > Caenorhabditis sinica. Next base: position 30,075,515 of record OZ009938.1, read on the forward strand.
GACAAACGGAGCTGGAGATGTAGTCCCCAAGACTACTGCTTCAGAAGTCTCTACGGAGCAAAATAAAGACTCTTCGGAGCAAACCAAAGCCTCCTCGGAGCAAATTCAAGTCTCCCTAATGGAGCAAACTTACGTCAATGCTGGACGTTCCGTGACTGGTCCGATTCGACGTGCGGTTAGGACCGCCCTGGAACACTCGGCCGTTTCGCTGAAGAAAGTCAAAGACTACTTCAAGCAAAACAGTGACCGCAGTATTTCCCCAGGAAATGAGGCCCTTGAAGAGCTTTTGCAGCACTATCAAGAACTCAAAAAGTCCGAAGTCAAGCTATCCGCTCTCAATGATTACATTGAAAAGAAACTCGCGATCCCTCAACTCGCCTCTGAAACGAAGTATCTGGAGATCTGCTCCGATATGCGAGAACTTCTCAGGGAGGAAGAGGTTGACCGAGTCCTTAACTACGTCAAAGTCCAAATGAAATTGGCCAAGAATGATCTTGATACTTTCGGGAAAACCATCGCCACCCGTGAACAAGAGTTCAATCCGTTCGAAACCTCATTCAAAGAGGCCGAAAATATCAATATCGGCGATCTCGATGAACAAGATCTCAAGTATAATTCCTCGGAACAAAATACTGAGATGAAAAATCGATTGATCCAAGAGATGCAGGAACTCGAGCGGTTGAACAAACAACATGAGATGGAATTGGAGAAAGCCAAAGAGTTTGAGAAGCAAATCACTTCAGCGAAATGGAACCCAGTTCTGGTCATCGCCAAGTCAAAAAGCTCTCTTCCAAACTCCTCTCAAGAAGAAAACGTGATTCTCCAGGAAGAGCTCAGTCGCTCATTCCAAGATCTGAAAAAGGAGAACGCGAACGATATTGAGACTGCCTACGGCAAACTTTCTGAGAACATCAACAAGTCCCTGAACCTGGCTGAGTACAAGAAGCAGGAGAAAAGAAGACTCCACTTCTTTGAAGCAGAAGAAGCAATGAGTGATATTGACCCGGAACAATACATGGATATGGTTCAGAATGGAGAAAATGGTGGATACCGGATTCCTCAGAGTCCCAGTACTTCCCAGAACTATCACGGCTTCGCCCATAGTAGTCCCCAGGACATGTCAGAGATTCTCCAAGGAGGAACTCTCCAGAGATCCAATAACCATGACTACATGTACATCCAGTCCCGAAATCACCGCGACTACGCGCAATATCAGCAAAAGCTCATCAAATTCGATGGTTCAGGAAAACTTAACATGTTCCGCAGAGTGTTCTATGCCAATGTTGTTAACAATCCAACTCTTACGGACGATGACAAGTTCATCGAGTTGAAAAACAACTTGGGTGGTACAGCAGCAAAGTGTTTGAGAGAACTGGATAATACCGCTGAAGCTGTTGAGCAAACATTCATTGAGCTTGAGCTAGTTTATGGTGCTGAAGACACCACCATGGATCTGCATGAGCGATTCATAAACTTGCCATTTCATCAGACAGATTGTAACCGTATGGTCCACGATCTCCAAGCTCACCGTTCCATCGTGAATTTGCTCGAAGAACAGAATCTCAGCGTAGATGACCAAAGATCTCTCATTCCGTTCTGCAAGAAACTCCCCAAGGTTATCATCAGCGAGATCATGCCACTCCTAAAACTCCCAATCGATCAGCTAACATTCGCTATGGTCAATAATGGTGTTTCTGAGGCTATCAAGACCCTAAAACTCAAGAGAACTTTCTTCAGTTCGAAGACTGTATATGGAGGCTATGAATACTCTGATTATACCACTGGTCAAGAACCACAGTATAACCAATATCAAGTTGCCAATCAGCGTGTTCCGTATTCCTCAGGAGTTGATAACAACTACCAGTCTCAGACTCAAAGAGTCAACGAGAACCATCAGGCTCAGTACCAAAGATACAGTAACAGCTATCAGAACCAAGGAAACTACAATGATCAGGGAAATGGTCACAGTGGTTACAACAGAATGAACGAAGATGGTGTTGATGACTATATCACCCAAGAAACCGACCAAGTCCACTCGAACAACTCATTTTTTCGTGGCCAGAAGTACTCTCAATAAGTCTTCTGTGAAGACCGGCGCAGGAGTATTGCTCCAGGTGCCACCCTCTTCTTATATCGTTTCTTGTTGTTTCATTAATCACTGTTGTTCTACTAAAACCAATAATCTACACCCGACTTTAATCATTGTTTCTAGTTTTGATATTGTTATTTGTATCCCCAAGGTTGCTCGTAGTGACGGAACCATTGACTCCACTGCAATCCTAATCCACTCGTTTGAATTCAAAAGTCTATTCAGTCCTCTCTCAAAATTTTCTAACACAGAAAATGAAGACATCAGATCTTTCTGGACCTGTACTCCCCAAGGAGAACCCACCGGACCTCATCGAGATTCTGTTTCATTTCTGCTGCTAAGAGAACTTCGAACGGCTAAAGATCTAATTCTGACACTATTTGGATTTGCAGTAATCACAGTCACTGGTGCCCAATCTACAGGAACCCATCTCCCCAACTCTTGGAAATTGTATACGAGAAAGGAATTATCGAAAAGCGCAAAAGATCTGTCAGTACTCAGTCATAGACTGTTAGTCACTCGACAATATGCCGTTGATGCTATATGTCTAAGATACACCCTTCCCCTTGACACCAATGATAAGAATCTTGTCAAAATTGGACTCTGCCTCTTCAAGATACCAATCATACCAAGTACTCCCCAGAGAGTTCAAGCTTGCATATATGAGATCGAACTCGTCATGAGAACGTATTCTCAAACGAACGCAGTCGACATGCTTGTTAAAGCAATCTGGCAGTACTGGTACTTGAAACTGAAAGTTCTGGAATTGGGATATCTGTCCGTTCCAATTACTCTCGAACTCAAACAGAAGAGATGTCATATTTTGTCAAAAGTCGTTCAAGTCATCTTGCCGGGAACGGATCTAATCAGAAGTTTTAGTTGGTCACTCAGAGTCATTGTCTATGAGTCTAGAAAAATGCAGTGCAAAGGAATTATATGCAAGATGTCAATTTGTCAACTCATCGAGTTACAAATTCAATATGAAGTGCTCCATATCTTGGATACTAAGTCACAGTTATACACGTTGAGATCTCATCGAAGACCAACTGAAATGCCTCATATTCCAAAAGCAAAGTACGCCTCCAGACATCGACATAATTCTGAGAATCCAAACGTATTCAGAGACTATTTAGTATCAGCATCAGTAGACATCCCATCTACATATGATCTTTCAATCATCGGCTTATTAGACCGAGAGAAAGAGGAAATAATTCATGTCACACAATACCTCAAGTTAAAAGACTCCGAAGACCGGAATCCCAGTATGGCACTACAGTTGTTATTGGACCACAGTAAGGACAAACCAATAGAGTCAAGCTCTACAGTACCTCCCCAAAGAGGCCAACTGGTCGCGTGCCAACTTCGTCCATTCGACTATCGTCATCGTTCTGGCCGCCCGCCGGGAGTGTTGCCAGATTTTGCCATTCCAGAATTTGCTCTTTCAAAATCTGCCAACTTGAAGGCTTTGTAATTCAGGGATGAGTGGTTTTGCCCTCAAAACTCCCTAAATTCCCGCCTTAATTATTGTGTCATGTTTTTCCCTTCCTTTCCGTCTTTTTCCCGATTAAAATCGCTTTATTTCCTCTCGTTTATTTCCCTTTCCTAAATAATCCTTATTTAAATCCCCGCCAAAATGTATACACCTGGACGAGTGCGGAGCGCGCACCACTTCGGTCGCGGCGAGACCCGCGCTCTCGCACTCTCTCACCCCCGCACACTCTCTCGCTGCGCGCGCGCCAACCCATGGGAACGGGCCCCCCCGGCCAGTCGAGTGCGTTCGTTCGTCGTTGACGAACATGATTGCGTTCGCTCCTTCAGGATTCTGCCCCCTCATAAAGCTCTGGCTAAGAAGGCGTGGCTAAGAATTCCTTTAGTAATCCCCAAAACTTTCCCCCTCATAAAGCACAAGCTAACGAGGCGTGGACTATAACTCTGCCCCTCATAAAGCTCCAAGCTAAGAAGGCGAGGCAATAAATTCCCTCAGTATTCCCCAAGGAATCTCCAACTAGCGTTTTGGCACCCGAATGGCCGTCTCAAGGGTTTCGGGAGGAGTTACGCACGGTTTCCTCGCTTTTGGCATCAAGAGGTTTTCACCCGGCACCATTCGACGAATTCTCCTCCTAATTTCCCCCCTTTCGGTATTCCCCATGATAATGTGTCTTTTATCGCTATTTTGGTGCCCGATCAATAAATGGGTCACTGATACTCATCTTAACACACAGCTCATCCTCACATACCACACATGTTATTCTCGGAAGCCAACAGACACTCTGGTCTTCTGACTAGGAGTGGTATCGGCTAACCTAGGCTCCGGTGTCAACAATCTATAACGTGTGTTTTCTAGTTTTTGTACTTTTTTGTATGTTGGTATTCATCTGGACTTAAAGGAAACTGATAGAAACTAGAAGCGCAGTACTTGAGAGTACATGAACAAGAATGCACACATACATAGAACCGGGCACTCATTGCATTGATGGATGACTTCGGACTTGTCCTTTTATGGATATCCAGTCTCTTCGGAGGCTGTTAAAGTGTCTCAGATTTGCAATGGGTGATCTATAACGTGTGTTTTCTAGTTTTTGTACTTTTTTGTATGTTGGTATTCATCTGGACTTATAGGAAACTGATAGAAACTAGAAGCGCAGTACTTGAGAGTACATGAACAAGAATGCACACATACATAGAACCGGGCTCTCATTGCATTGATGGATGACTTCGGACTTGTCCTTTTATGGATATCCAGTCTCTTCGGAGGCTGTTAAAGTGTCTCAGATTTGCAATGGGTGATCTATAACGTGTGTTTTCTAGTTTTTGTACTTTTTTGTATGTTGGTATTCATCTGGACTTATAGGAAACTGATAGAAACTAGAAGCGCAGTACTTGAGAGTACATGAACAAGAATGCACACATACATAGAACCGGGCACTCATTGCATTGATGGATGACTTCGGACTTGTCCGCTTATGGATATCCAGTCTCTTCGGAGGCTGTTAAAGTGTCTCAGATTTGCAATGGGTGATCTATAACGTGTGTTTTCTAGTTTTTGTACTTTTTTGTATGTTGGTATTCATCTGGACTTAAAGGAAACTGATAGAAACTAGAAGCGCAGTACTTGAGAGTACATGAACAAGAATGCACACATACATAGAACCGGGCACTCATTGCATTGATGGATGACTTCGGACTTGTCCTTTTATGGATATCCAGTCTCTTCGGAGGCTGTTAAAGTGTCTCAGATTTGCAATGGGTGATCTATAACGTGTGTTTTCTAGTTTTTGTACTTTTTTGTATGTTGGTATTCATCTGGACTTATAGGAAACTGATAGAAACTAGAAGCGCAGTACTTGAGAGTACATGAACAAGAATGCACACATACATAGAACCGGGCACTCATTGCATTGATGGATGACTTCGGACTTGTCCGCTTATGGATATCCAGTCTCTTCGGAGGCTGTTAAAGTGTCTCAGATTTGCAATGGGTGATCTATAACGTGTGTTTTCTAGTTTTTGTACTTTTTTGTATGTTGGTATTCATCTGGACTTAAAGGAAACTGATAGAAACTAGAAGCGCAGTACTTGAGAGTACATGAACAAGAATGCACACATACATAGAACCGGGCACTCATTGCATTGATGGATGACTTCGGACTTGTCCGCTTATGGATATCCAGTCTCTTCGGAGGCTGTTAAAGTGTCTCAGATTTGCAATGGGTGATCTATAATGTGGGTTTTCTAGTTTTTGTACTTTTTTGTATGTGAGGATTCAGCTGGATTTATAAGGAAACTGATAGAAACTAGAAGCGCAGTACTTGAGAGTACATGAACAAGAATGCACACATACATAGAACCGGGCACTCATTGCATTGATGGATGACTTCGGACTTGTCCTTTTATGGATATCCAGTCTCTTCGGAGGCTGTTAAAGTGTCTCAGATTTGCAATGGGTGATCTATAACGTGTGTTTTCTAGTTTTTGTACTTTTTTGTATGTTGGTATTCATCTGGACTTATAGGAAACTGATAGAAACTAGAAGCGCAGTACTTGAGAGTACATGAACAAGAATGCACACATAAATAGAACCGGGCACTCATTGCATTGATGGATGACTTCGGACTTGTCCGCTTATGGATATCCAGTCTCTTCGGAGGCTGTTAAAGTGTCTCAGATTTGCAATGGGTGATCTATAATGTGGGTTTTCTAGTTTTTGTACTTTTTTGTACGTTGGGACTCAGCTAAGAAACGAGAAGCGCCTTACTTGAGAGTACATGAACAAGAATGCACACATACATAGAACCGGGCTCTCATTGCATTGATGGATGACTTCGGACTTGTCCGCTTATGGATATCCAGTCTCTTCGGAGGTTGTTAAAGTGTCTCAGATTTGCAATGGGTGATCTATAATGTGGGTTTTCTAGTTTTTGTACTTTTTTGTATGTGAGGATTCAGCTGGATTTATAAGGAAACTGATAGAAACTAGAAGCGCGGTACTTGAGAGTACATGAACAAGAATGCACACATACATAGAACCGGGCTCTCATTGCATTGATGGATGACTTCGGACTTGTCCGCTTATGGATATCCAGTCTCTTCGGAGGCTGTTAAAGTGTCTCAGATTTGCAATGGGTGATCTATAATGTGGGTTTTCTAGTTTTTGTACTTTTTTGTATGTTGGTATTCATCTGGACTTATAGGAAACTGATAGAAACTAGAAGCGCAGTACTTGAGAGTACATGAACAAGAATGCACACATACATAGAACCGGGCACTCATTGCATTGATGGATGACTTCGGACTTGTCCGCTTATGGATATCCAGTCTTTTCGGAGGCTGTTAAAGTGTCTCAGATTTGCAATGGGTGATCTATAATGTGGGTTTTCTAGTTTTTGTACTTTTTTGTACGTTGGGACTCAGCTAAGAAACGAGAAGCGCCTTACTTGAGAGTACATGAACAAGAATGCACACATACATAGAACCGGGCTCTCATTGCATTGATGGATGACTTCGGACTTGTCCGCTTATGGATATCCAGTCTCTTCGGAGGCTGTTAAAGTGTCTCAGATTTGCAATGGGTGATCTATAATGTGGGTTTTCTAGTTTTTGTACTTTTTTGTATGTTGGTATTCATCTGGACTTATAGGAAACTGATAGAAACTAGAAGCGCAGTACTTGAGAGTACATGAACAAGAATGCACACATACATAGAACCGGGCACTCATTGCATTGATGGATGACTTCGGACTTGTCCGCTTATGGATATCCAGTCTCTTCGGAGGCTGTTAAAGTGTCTCAGATTTGCAATGGGTGATCTATAATGTGGGTTTTCTAGTTTTTGTACTTTTTTGTACGTTGGGACTCAGCTAAGAAACGAGAAGCGCCTTACTTGAGAGTACATGAACAAGAATGCACACATACATAGAACCGGGCTCTCATTGCATTGATGGATGACTTCGGACTTGTCCGCTTATGGATATCCAGTCTCTTCGGAGGCTGTTAAAGTGTCTCAGATTTGCAATGGGTGATCTATAATGTGGGTTTTCTAGTTTTTGTACTTTTTTGTATGTTGGTATTCATCTGGACTTATAGGAAACTGATAGAAACTAGAAGCGCAGTACTTGAGAGTACATGAACAAGAATGCACACATACATAGAACCGGGCACTCATTGCATTGATGGATGACTTCGGACTTGTCCGCTTATGGATATCCAGTCTTTTCGGAGGCTGTTAAAGTGTCTCAGATTTGCAATGGGTGATCTATAATGTGGGTTTTCTAGTTTTTGTACTTTTTTGTACGTTGGGACTCAGCTAAGAAACGAGAAGCGCCTTACTTGAGAGTACATGAACAAGAATGCACACATACATAGAACCGGGCTCTCATTGCATTGATGGATGACTTCGGACTTGTCCGCTTATGGATATCCAGTCTCTTCGGAGGTTGTTAAAGTGTCTCAGATTTGCAATGGGTGATCTATAATGTGGGTTTTCTAGTTTTTGTACTTTTTTGTATGTGAGGATTCAGCTGGATTTATAAGGAAACTGATAGAAACTAGAAGCGCGGTACTTGAGAGTACATGAACAAGAATGCACACATACATAGAACCGGGCTCTCATTGCATTGATGGATGACTTCGGACTTGTCCGCTTATGGATATCCAGTCTCTTCGGAGGCTGTTAAAGTGTCTCAGATTTGCAATGGGTGATCTATAATGTGGGTTTTCTAGTTTTTGTACTTTTTTGTATGTTGGTATTCATCTGGACTTATAGGAAACTGATAGAAACTAGAAGCGCAGTACTTGAGAGTACATGAACAAGAATGCACACATACATAGAACCGGGCACTCATTGCATTGATGGATGACTTCGGACTTGTCCGCTTATGGATATCCAGTCTTTTCGGAGGCTGTTAAAGTGTCTCAGATTTGCAATGGGTGATCTATAATGTGGGTTTTCTAGTTTTTGTACTTTTTTGTACGTTGGGACTCAGCTAAGAAACGAGAAGCGCCTTACTTGAGAGTACATGAACAAGAATGCACACATACATAGAACCGGGCTCTCATTGCATTGATGGATGACTTCGGACTTGTCCGCTTATGGATATCCAGTCTCTTCGGAGGCTGTTAAAGTGTCTCAGATTTGCAATGGGTGATCTATAATGTGGGTTTTCTAGTTTTTGTACTTTTTTGTATGTTGGTATTCATCTGGACTTATAGGAAACTGATAGAAACTAGAAGCGCAGTACTTGAGAGTACATGAACAAGAATGCACACATACATAGAACCGGGCACTCATTGCATTGATGGATGACTTCGGACTTGTCCGCTTATGGATATCCAGTCTCTTCGGAGGCTGTTAAAGTGTCTCAGATTTGCAATGGGTGATCTATAATGTGGGTTTTCTAGTTTTTGTACTTTTTTGTACGTTGGGACTCAGCTAAGAAACGAGAAGCGCCTTACTTGAGAGTACATGAACAAGAATGCACACATACATAGAACCGGGCTCTCATTGCATTGATGGATGACTTCGGACTTGTCCGCTTATGGATATCCAGTCTCTTCGGAGGCTGTTAAAGTGTCTCAGATTTGCAATGGGTGATCTATAATGTGGGTTTTCTAGTTTTTGTACTTTTTTGTATGTTGGTATTCATCTGGACTTATAGGAAACTGATAGAAACTAGAAGCGCAGTACTTGAGAGTACATGAACAAGAATGCACACATACATAGAACCGGGCACTCATTGCATTGATGGATGACTTCGGACTTGTCCGCTTATGGATATCCAGTCTTTTCGGAGGCTGTTAAAGTGTCTCAGATTTGCAATGGGTGATCTATAATGTGGGTTTTCTAGTTTTTGTACTTTTTTGTATGTTGGTATTCATCTGGACTTATAGGAAACTGATAGAAACTAGAAGCGCAGTACTTGAGAGTACATGAACAAGAATGCACACATACATAGAACCGGGCACTCATTGCATTGATGGATGACTTCGGACTTGTCCTTTTATGGATATCCAGTCTCTTCGGAGGCTGTTAAAGTGTCTCAGATTTGCAATGGGTGATCTATAATGTGTGTTTTCTAGTTTTTGTACTTTTTTGTATGTTGGTATTCATCTGGACTTATAGGAAACTGATAGAAACTAGAAGCGCAGTACTTGAGAGTACATGAACAAGAATGCACACATACATAGAACCGGGCACTCATTGCATTGATGGATGACTTCGGACTTGTCCTTTTATGGATATCCAGTCTCTTCGGAGGCTGTTAAAGTGTCTCAGATTTGCAATGGGTGATCTATAATGTGGGTTTTCTAGTTTTTGTACTTTTTTGTATGTTGGTATTCATCTGGACTTATAGGAAACTGATAGAAACTAGAAGCGCAGTACTTGAGAGTACATGAACAAGAATGCACACATACATAGAACCGGGCACTCATTGCATTGATGGATGACTTCGGACTTGTCCTTTTATGGATATCCAGTCTCTTCGGAGGCTGTTAAAGTGTCTCAGATTTGCAATGGGTGATCTATAACGTGTGTTTTCTAGTTTTTGTACTTTTTTGTATGTTGGTATTCATCTGGACTTATAGGAAACTGATAGAAACTAGAAGCGCAGTACTTGAGAGTACATGAACAAGAATGCACACATACATAGAACCGGGCACTCATTGCATTGATGGATGACTTCGGACTTGTCCTTTTATGGATATCCAGTCTCTTCGGAGGCTGTTAAAGTGTCTCAGATTTGCAATGGGTGATCTATAATGTGGGTTTTCTAGTTTTTGTACTTTTTTGTATGTGAGGATTCAGCTGGATTTATAAGAAAACTGATAGAAACTAGAAGCGCGGTACTTGAGAGTACATGAACAAGAATGCACACATACATAGAACCGGGCTCTCATTGCATTGATGGATGACTTCGGACTTGTCCGCTTTTGGATATCCAGTCTCTTCGGAGGCTGTTAAAGTGTCTCAGATTTGCAATGGGTGATCTATAATGTGTGTTTTCTAGTTTTTGTACTTTTTTGTACGTTGGGACTCAGCTAAGAAACGAGAAGCGCCTTACTTGAGAGTACATGAACAAGAATGCACACATACATAGAACCGGGCTCTCATTGCATTGATGGATGACTTCGGACTTGTCCTTTTATGGATATCCAGTCTCTTCGGAGGCTGTTAAAGTGTCTCAGATTTGCAATGGGTGATCTATAATGTGGGTTTTCTAGTTTTTGTACTTTTTTGTATGTTGGTATTCATCTGGACTTATAGGAAACTGATAGAAACTAGAAGCGCAGTACTTGAGAGTACATGAACAAGAATGCACACATACATAGAACCGGGCACTCATTGCATTGATGGATGACTTCGGACTTGTCCGCTTATGGATATCCAGTCTCTTCGGAGGCTGTTAAAGTGTCTCAGATTTGCAATGGGTGATCTATAATGTGTGTTTTCTAGTTTTTGTACTTTTTTGTATGTTGGGACTCAGCTAAGAAACTGATAGAAACTAGAAGCGCAGTACTTGAGAGTACATGAACAAGAATGCACACATACATAGAACCGAACACTCATTGCATTGATGGATGACTTCGGACTTGTCCTTTTATGGATATCCAGTCTCTTCGGAGGCTGTTAAAGTGTCTCAGATTTGCAATGGGTGATCTATAACGTGTGTTTTCTAGTTTTTGTACTTTTTTGTATGTTGGTATTCATCTGGACTTATAGGAAACTGATAGAAACTAGAAGCGCAGTACTTGAGAGTACATGAACAAGAATGCACACATACATAGAACCGGGCACTCATTGCATTGATGGATGACTTCGGACTTGTCCTTTTATGGATATCCAGTCTCTTCGGAGGCTGTTAAAGTGTCTCAGATTTGCAATGGGTGATCTATAATGTGGGTTTTCTAGTTTTTGTACTTTTTTGTATGTGAGGATTCAGCTGGATTTATAAGAAAACTGATAGAAACTAGAAGCGCGGTACTTGAGAGTACATGAACAAGAATGCACACATACATAGAACCGGGCTCTCATTGCATTGATGGATGACTTCGGACTTGTCCGCTTTTGGATATCCAGTCTCTTCGGAGGCTGTTAAAGTGTCTCAGATTTGCAATGGGTGATCTATAATGTGTGTTTTCTAGTTTTTGTACTTTTTTGTACGTTGGGACTCAGCTAAGAAACGAGAAGCGCCTTACTTGAGAGTACATGAACAAGAATGCACACATACATAGAACCGGGCTCTCATTGCATTGATGGATGACTTCGGACTTGTCCTTTTATGGATATCCAGTCTCTTCGGAGGCTGTTAAAGTGTCTCAGATTTGCAATGGGTGATCTATAATGTGGGTTTTCTAGTTTTTGTACTTTTTTGTATGTTGGTATTCATCTGGACTTATAGGAAACTGATAGAAACTAGAAGCGCAGTACTTGAGAGTACATGAACAAGAATGCACACATACATAGAACCGGGCACTCATTGCATTGATGGATGACTTCGGACTTGTCCGCTTATGGATATCCAGTCTCTTCGGAGGCTGTTAAAGTGTCTCAGATTTGCAATGGGTGATCTATAACGTGTGTTTTCTAGTTTTTGTACTTTTTTGTATGTTGGTATTCATCTGGACTTATAGGAAACTGATAGAAACTAGAAGCGCAGTACTTGAGAGTTCATGAACAAGAATGCACACATACTTAGAACCGGGCTCTCATTGCATTGATGGATGACTTCGGACTTGTCCTTTTATGGATATCCAGTCTCTTCGGAGGCTGTTAAAGTGTCTCAGATTTGCAATGGGTGATCTATAATGTGTGTTTTCTAGTTTTTGTACTTTTTTGTATGTTGGGACTCAGCTAAGAAACTGATAGAAACTAGAAGCGCAGTACTTGAGCGTACATGAACAAGAATGCACACATACTTAGAACCGGGCTCTCATTGCATTGATGGATGACTTCGGACTTGTCCTTTTATGGATATCCAGTCTCTTCGGAGGCTGTTAAAGTGTCTCAGATTTGCAATGGGTGATCTATAATGTGTGTTTTCTAGTTTTTGTACTTTTTTGTATGTTGGTATTCATCTGGACTTATAGGAAACTGATAGAAACTAGAAGCGCAGTACTAGAGAGTACATGAACAAGAATGCACACATACATAGAACCGGGCACTCATTGCATTGATGGATGACTTCGGACTTGTCCTTTTATGGATATCCAGTCTCTTCGGAGGCTGTTAAAGTGTCTCAGATTTGCAATGGGTGATCTATAGTGTGTGTTTGCTAGTTTATATGCTTTCCTGTATGTGAGGATTCATCTGGACTTATAAGGAAACTAATAGAAACTAGAAGCGCAGTACTTGAGAGTACATGAACAAGAATGCACACATACATAGAACCGGGCACTCATTGCATTGATGGATGACTTCGGACTTGTCCTTTTATGGATATCCAGTCTCTTCGGAGGCTGTTAAAGTGTCTCAGATTTGCAATGGGTGATCTATAATGTGGGTTTTCTAGTTTTTGTACTTTTTTGTATGTGAGGATTCAGCTGGATTTATAAGAAAACTGATAGAAACTAGAAGCGCGGTACTTGAGAGTACATGAACAAGAATGCACACATACATAGAACCGGGCACTCATTGCATTGATGGATGACTTCGGACTTGTCCGCTTATGGATATCCAGTCTCTTCGGAGGCTGTTAAAGTGTCTCAGATTTGCAATGGGTGATCTATAATGTGTGTTTTCTAGTTTTTGTACTTTTTTGTATGTGAGGATTCATCTGGACTTATAAGGAAACTGACAGAAACTAGAAGCGCGGTACTTGAGAGTACATGAACAAGAATGCACACATACATAGAACCGGGCACTCATTGCATTGATGGATGACTTCGGACTTGTCCGCTTATGGATATCCAGTCTCTTCGGAGGCTGTTAAAGTGTCTCAGATTTGCAATGGGTGATCTATAATGTGTGTTTTCTAGTTTTTGTACTTTTTTGTATGTGAGGATTCATCTGGACTTATAAGGAAACTGACAGAAACTAGAAGCGCGGTACTTGAGAGTACATGAACAAGAATGCACACATACATAGAACCGGGCACTCATTGCATTGATGGATGACTTCGGACTTGTCCGCTTATGGATATCCAGTCTCTTCGGAGGCTGTTAAAGTGTCTCAGATTTGCAATGGGTGATCTATAGTGTGTGTTTGCTAGTTTATATGCTTTCCTGTATGTGAGGATTCATCTGGACTTATAAGGAAACTGACAGAAACTAGAAGCGCGGTACTTGAGAGTACATGAACAAGAATGCACACATACATAGAACCGGGCACTCATTGCATTGATGGATGACTTCGGACTTGTCCTTTTATGGATATCCAGTCTCTTCGGAGGCTGTTAAAGTGTCTCAGATTTGCAATGGGTGATCTATAATGTGTGTTTTCTAGTTTTTGTACTTTTTGGTATGTTGGGATTCAGCTAAGAAACTGATAGAAACTAGAAGCGCAGTACTTGAGAGTACATGAACAAGAATGCACACATACATAGAACCGGGCACTCATTGCATTGATGGATGACTTCGGACTTGTCCGCTTATGGATATCCAGTCTCTTCGGAGGCTGTTAAAGTGTCTCAGATTTGCAATGGGTGATCTATAGTGTGTGTTTGCTAGTTTATATGCTTTCCTGTATGTGAGGATTCATCTGGACTTATAAGGAAACTGACAGAAACTAGAAGCGCGGTACTTGAGAGTACATGAACAAGAATGCACACATACATAGAACCGGGCACTCATTGCATTGATGGATGACTTCGGACTTGTCCGCTTATGGATATCCAGTCTCTTCGGAGGCTGTTAAAGTGTCTCAGATTTGCAATGGGTGATCTATAGTGTGTGTTTGCTAGTTTATATGCTTTCCTGTATGTGAGGATTCATCTGGACTTATAAGGAAACTGACAGAAACTAGAAGCGCGGTACTTGAGAGTACATGAACAAGAATGCACACATACATAGAACCGGGCACTCATTGCATTGATGGATGACTTCGGACTTGTCCGCTTATGGATATCCAGTCTCTTCGGAGGCTGTTAAAGTGTCTCAGATTTGCAATGGGTGATCTATAGTGTGTGTTTGCTAGTTTATATGCTTTCCTGTATGTGAGGATTCATCTGGACTTATAAGGAAACTGACAGAAACTAGAAGCGCGGTACTTGAGAGTACATGAACAAGAATGCACACATACATAGAACCGGGCACTCATTGCATTGATGGATGACTTCGGACTTGTCCTTTTATGGATATCCAGTCTCTTCGGAGGCTGTTAAAGTGTCTCAGATTTGCAATGGGTGATCTATAATGTGTGTTTTCTAGTTTTTGTACTTTTTGGTATGTTGAGATTCAGCTAAGAAACTGATAGAAACTAGAAGCGCAGTACTAGAGAGTACATGAACAAGAATGCACACATATACATAGAAGCGGGCACTCTTCGCATTACTGTATCTGCAATATGAAATAGATATCAAGTATTGGTCGTTGAACTGGACGAGCCATATGTGCAAAAAAATATGCTCACCGGATGTTTAATCTTTTCCTTTTTGTGGCAAATTTGTTTCGGAATAGAGGAAATTGAAATATTTTGAGGATACCCCTCTCTAATCTCTTTTTTTCTAATCCCTTTTTGGCACCCGAAAGGGGGTCTGATCTCGACTCTTCTTTGTTTCATTGAAAGTTTCTCGTTTTTCAATCGTTTTCTTTTTTCCTTCTTTTCTCGATTTTTTTTTTTTTTTTTATCAGATTCTATGTCTTTTTTTCTGAAATAAACGAAGGTTTTTGTTTCCAACGGAAGATAAAACTTTGGAGAATATTTGGCGTCTCCAAAATACAGTATCCAAAATTAGCATTTTCCAACGAATTCACCCAATATGACACTTTTCCATCCGGCACTGTATCTAGCCTGTGGTGAAAATTCTAGGACACACCAGTCTAGCAAAACCAGTTTGGAAATTTTCCACAGATACCAATCTACACTTCTTCTTCACCTTCATGCCTACTCTCGTAAGAAGTAACGGTTTCCTTTAGTAGACTACTCCTTCTGTCTACTAGATTGAGAAGAAGATAAGAAGAAAGGGGGGGGGGGATTCAATGACGATAATGGAGACAATTTTGACCATTTTAGGAACAGAAACAGAAAAATGGTCGCCTCATTTTGTGTTCCTTTTTTATTACAACATGCCATTTTTAACATACACTAAACTCTATAACTCAATTCTTCTCCGTGTCTCTTATCATTTTTTTGACGGGTCATCAATTCTTATCAGGCGTCTTCAGAGAATTCTCTTTTTGTGGCATACAGTACACAGAACGGTTTTTTTGCAGACCATTCGTTTTTTGTTGTAGTAGGGGCTTGGAGTATGGCACAAAATGGAATCGAAGTTCTAGGGCTTATGCTTACAGGGGGGGGGGGGGTATTCCAAAATTTTGAACGTTTTGATATCATTCGATTTGGAATTTCTGAGAAATCAACTATGAAAAAATTTTTAAAAATTGAATTGGTGGACTCCCCTTTAAGTAGGTTTTGGATTGATGTGATGCCTTTTCTTTCATATTTTTGATTTAAGACTAACTTTGAATCTAGAAACGGCTGTCACAAAGATCAAAATTTTCAATATAATTGAATGTTCAAAATATGGTTTTCACTGGCATGAGGATTTCTTGAAGATTCTGATTCTGAGTTTAAAAATTTGAAATACCTGTTTTTTTACTTCCAAGCTATGGTTTATTTTGATAAAATTCAGTACGGTTCATAGTCAATTTTTCAAATTTTATTAAAAAAAAAATCCCCTACCTCCCATCTCCCTTCTTCATCATTTTCTCTCCATTTTTCTACTTTTTTGTTTCTTTTTGAACCGCTGCCAAAACGAATTAATCTTCAATTTCTACCGCAACATCAATGAACCGACACTGACTACGTCACTACCACAGAACCAATATTTTTCTTTTATTCTACGCATCGTGGAATGTGTTTACTACTATTTACCGCACGTTGTTTACGAGTTTGCACTATTAGCGTAAAAGTGCAAGTAAGGGGTGGGAAACGAAAAAGTTGAGTTAGCATTACTTCTGCTTGACATTCAGGAAATTGCTTGTGATATGGCGTGAGATTATATTTCAGATTCAGCTTCAAATGTTTACCTTTTTGCTTTTTTTGGAAGAGTTTTTGAAAACTTTTTTGCCTATGTATTTTCAAGGCATGATTTTCAGATTTTGAAGGGGAGTACACTAATTCTAAATTTTTGAAAATTTTGATGTCATTCAAAATATAATTTTTGAGAGATCAACAGATTCTCTTGGACCCTAGTCTGAAAATCACTCCTTCAAAAGATATAGGTCACAAACGGGCCAAAAGTACTACTGAGAGTGTGCAGAATCACACGTTTTTCACTTCCAATCTCGTAGAGTATGCAACGTGAAAATCTGCACACTCTCAGTACTAATTGTTGTCCTGTTTTTGACCTATAACTTCTAAAAAACGATTTTTGGACAGAACGTTAGCATAACTTCTCTCGTTTTTGTAATCTTCTTTATTATGTAGCTGCCACTTTCCAATTTTCAGAATGCCATCCAAGACCATCCCTTTGTGGCAACGAAAACTAAGGCCCGATCAAGAGCCCATTCTTCCAGAAGAGCATCCTTCAAGATGGCCCATAACGTACGAGGAGTATGCAGAAAAGTTGGAGCATCCGCAGGAAAATGGCTTTCTGGAAAAACCGTTGCGGCGAATCACTAGAAAAGTCATTTTGGATGAGATTGAGAAGCACCAGGTTTGGTGGAGAGGTTCCATCAAAAATCTCTACCACAAAATGGCCCACAAGGTATATAGAAGGACCGGGGAACTCCTAAAGCGTAAGGTTTTGGAAGTTAACACTTTTTCAAATGAAATATTACAGCGGAAACCATTCGGCAGTACTTTACTCAAGCAAAAAAGGAACTCCGGACTTGGCTTCGAGAAGCCATAATAAAGGAAAAGTTGTCCCCGAGAGAAACCGAAGAATATTTGTGGAAGAACATGGAGATGTATGTTCACATTCGATTCTATCGATCTGAGCTCCACCAATCGGAAATTGAATGGAGGCAACAAATAAATGTAGAAGGAAATCAACCCGAGAAAAGCAAGAATCAAAAGTCAGAGAAGCTCCGAAAACAAGGTAAAGTACGGTATACGGAATCCGTTGGAGAAGAAGTCGACGAAACTGATGATGATTCTGATAGAATTGCTCAAAAAATGGAAGGATCGAAAATTGAGAAAGTACCGAAAACTCAAAGAAAATGTGAGAAAAGAGAAGACTTGAATGTAAAACATTCGAATTTTTCAGATGAAAAGGACGATGATTGGGACTACAAAAGCTCCGACAATTCGGACAGCGAAGACGACCAAGGACGCGCAAAAAACAAAGGGAAAATGTACGTCATAAAGAAGTCTAATGGTGTTAGTTCAAGGACCAAGATGGCTGAAAAGGAAGAATTGTTTTTGAGAAATGACGGGTTAGTTCTTTTTTTTTGAAAATGTTCAGTTTGAAAAGTAGGAGAACAAAAAGGCTTCATATTTGGGGGTTTGTAGTGAATAAAGGTCAATTTTGGTTGTTTCGAAATGTAGTTTAGAGATGTCCGATTATCTAAAAAATTTGTGGGCATAGAAAGCAAATCTAGATTCTAATTATTGCAGTTGACAACTTTTTTGTGAAATTTTTCCGTAAAAAGTTGTTTGCGCGGATGTTAATAGTGTTAATTTCAAGAAAATCTGTTTTTCAAGAATTTGAAATTTTTTTACACGGGAAAACAGGAGTCGATAATAATAACGCATTTTTCTAGGTTCTGGGTATTCGAGAGACCAAAAATTTCATATCTGGCATTTTCCGACAATTGAGAATTCAAATGTTATTTTTCTTGCCCAGCTGCCCAACTTTTAGTTCAAACTATTTTCTAGTAAAGTAGACAGAAACACTCGTTTGCTGAAATACTGCGAATCCTTATCAGCTGCGTGGGTCTCTGAAAATAGTGAAGTTTGTTGTTTCAAGTATAACAGGCGGAAAACAGATAACATCATTGAAAAGAGCCTATTAGTAATACCTTTAGGTGAATGCTTCAGATTTTCATCACGGTATTCTTGATTAGTATGTTTCGGTTGTAACTCTATACAGTATTTTGGGGTTGGGAAAAAAAGAGGAAAATTTGCCAAAGATATACTTTTTTCAAAAAAAAAAGAGGAAAACTTGCAAAAAAGAGGAAAACTTGCAAAAAGAGGAAAACTAAAAAAAGAGGAAAACTAGCAAATTTCAGATCTACTGTCCATCAATCTATTGCTCATCATTTCTCACGCTCTCTGGTTGCTCAATTTTTGAAGAAACCATCTTCTGATAACAGTTCCATTGCAATTGCACACAAAAACATGAAATCCAATGATCAGAAACTTCCACAGCAAGAATCTCGGTTAGTTCTCTTTTTATCTTTTAGCTCTTTTTCACCATAGTTTCGAATTTTGGTAATGTTACAATACCAATGAAAATCGTTTCAGAAGAGTTATTCCTGTTCTACCTGCTACGTCTTTTGTCTTCGAAAAAGCAAAAATGGAGGACCTAAACTACAAAAAGAGTGAGCCCAGGTTAGTTTTTTTGCTTGCTGAGAGAAAGTTTTTATGAATCAGTTTTTTTTTCAATTCAAGTGCTGGAAAACGTAAATAAAATGGAGAATAGCATAGGAACCAAGTATTACAAACCTATATTTTTTGATTTTTTCAATCTCTAGAAGGCTTCCCTAGACTAAAAGCTTATTCCTAAGACCAAAAAATGGTCTAAAATCAAAAAATTGCCAAAAATTTCCAGCTAAAAAAATGCAATAAAATAAAGTTGGGTTGATAAGAAATGGGGGACCCCTTTCTTTAGTCTCTTGGTAAAACCGATATGTTCAAAATATCATATGTTTTTGGAAAATATTCCGAGCTGCCTTTTCCAATTTGTGAGCCCGCAGATTAATTCAAATGATTGTCGCATTACCCTCGTTAGAAAAAACTTTGAAAAATGCTTTCCAAGCTCTTTCCAACAAAAAAAGTTAGAATTTGAACCTTCCAACCCATGAAAAACTTAACATTACAAAATTTTACAATTTTTCAGATCTATTGTACCCCTCACAACCAAGACTGCTCTCGTGTTTAATATTCAATCTAAGAGCACTACTCTCATATCTCCAACGTCGATTAGAAGTCCTACTTCTATGAACCAACAACCATCAGCAAGTAACAAAGCGATAAAAACAAATGAATGTGATGATTCTCCGAAAAGTGTTGGGTGTGTTTTTTTGTTGGATTTTTGTGGCAAATTTTCTAATAATCTAGGTTCATTAACTCTTCACCCTTTGTTGTAAAAAGCACCACACCAAGCACAGTACTAATTCCGAAGTCCTCCTCGATTTCTAACTTACTATCATCTAAAAGTCATGAATCAACTGGAAACGCAAAATTGGTCACTTGGAATCGTCTGGTTGCTGTCCATAAAGACAAAATGAAGAGAGAAAATCTGGCCACGTGGAATCGCATGCTGGAGCAAGTCGAGAAGAACAGATCAAACACAAAGGATATAAATAATTTATTGTCTGTGAAACCACATAGGTTAGTGTAATACCGTAGTTTGTGAAGCACACTTAACATGAGGGCATGTTTCAAATCTTTAGTTTTCTTCTAACTCACAATTCAATGTTCTCCTACCATCACTATCAGAAAAAAACCAAAAACTGTTTCAGGCTACTTGAGCCAGTCTCCATTCTTCTGGATTATGATGTGCCAGCAGGTGGATATACACCTTATCCGGATTCCTCCTCAGAACTTCTTTCTACCAAACCGAGCACATCTGAAAATACAAAGATGCCATTGTCGACTCCAGATACTGAACATCGTAAGAATGAATGCATTGACCAATCAGAAGCATATAGTGATAACAAGAAAAACAAAGAAGATGAAATTTTTCAAATGCCAAATGGGTAAGTTCTTTTTCTAAGCTGGTATCCGTTTGTACATAATTTCTGGAATAAACTTTCGGTTGCAAAGCTGTCAACATATTTGACAAAAAAGTGTATTTCGGGTCGGTTTCCAGATTTCGAAAGACAAAATGAGTCAACTGATGTAGTTGAAAAATTTTAACGTTTTTAATAGAGATGATTAGTTTTAAGAACTTGAAACCATGATTTCCCACATACCAATTTTGTTGAAAATTTGTGGATATATCATCAACATAGTGCATTCATAAAAATTTCGGTCGTAATGAACTTTTAGGAATTTTTTACAGATCCACCAACTCTGTTGTCAACATCACTTCAAAAACAGCGTCTATTCCAAAGTCCTTCTCAATTCCGGATATACTATCAACCAAAAATCATGAAATTATGGGAGCAGCAAAATTGGTTACTTTGAATCCATTGCTCAAAGAAGACGAAACGGAGAGAAGAGAAAAGTAAGTTGAAGGAAATGAGTTTTTCTATGGAGCCGTTGCTACAATAGTTTAGGGGACAGAAAGAACATATGAATCATGTGAACATGGCAAATACAGTAGTTTTCCGAAATTCCATACCTCAAGAGTATTCGTAGTCTTCCAGCCGATATTATCATGCAAATCCAAATTTGTCTCAGGTCAGTCGAGCCAGTAACAACATCTTCTCTGGATTATGACGTAACCCCGGATGAGCACACGCTTGCTGCTTCAAACGCTCTCCCCATGCTTCCCACTCTACAACCAAACATGCTTGAGGATCTGACTCCCTCCTCATCGACTCAAAACTCCATGCTCCATGACAATGTTCAAATCGGAAGACCGGATCACAGAAGTATCAAAAAAAGATTGCCAAATGGGTAAGATGTTTTATGATTTTGCACATGTTGCTATAGGGCTCTGGGACATTTCGCAACTAGGACATTATGCAACTCACGTCAATTTCGCAACCGCGACGATTCGCAACCAAGAAATTTCGAAACTCGACGTTTTGCAACCAGCCGTTTCGCAACTCTATAAACTAGTCAATTTTACGTTCATTGATTTTGTATGGGGTTAAGGGTGTTGTGAACTAGTCCAGGTTATAGTCTAAATTTGAATTGTTGTAAGTTTAACGTGAACTTTCTACAAAAATCCTGGATTTCGTGGTTTTGAAGTGACGTGATTGTGGATTGTAGCGGTAGCAAAATGACGGGTCGCGAAATGTCATAGTTGCAAAACTGACGTGAGTTGCGAAATGTCGTAGTTGCGAAACGATTGTTCGCAAAACGTCTCGGAGCCTGCTAAGGTGGTAAAAGTTAGGGTCAGTGTTTTTGCGTCGCCATTTCGGTTGCAGACCTGCTATCAGATTTGAGACCAGCACCCTCTTTTGCCCGCAACTTTAACGAACGTAGCTCCATATTTTCAAATTTTCAAGGATACATGTTTCCCCAATTATTTCAGAATCCTCACCTCCCACCCAGTGTTTGACATCTTCACACTGGGTACAGCTGACTTCGAGGCATCGGCGCCATTTTTGGCATTATTGTTGCCTCCAAGTTCTGATGGGAGCAATACTCAAAAAGTGTGAGTTGACAACCCAATCTATTTTGCTTTCAAAATCGCAAAACTCATTCGTTTTCAGATCTGAGACTCCATTTCCTCTGAGCAATCATAGAACACTATGTTTGCCATTTGGCATCAATCAGTTCCCACTTTCGCCAAGTGACACACTGAGCTCGAGATATACGGATTCGAGTCAAACAAGTCCGTGTTCCGGGACCGGTAATCAGGCTCAGTCCTTGGTGGCCAACTCAGAAAGGTAAGTACAGTAAGTACATTAAGTACAGTAAGTACAGTAAGTACAGTAAGTACAGTAAACACAGTAAGTACAGTAAGTACAGTAAGTACAGTAAGTACAGTAAGTACAGTAAGTACAGTAAGTACAGTAAGTACAGTACGTACAGTAAGTAAAGTAAGTACAGCAAGTACAGTAAGTACAGTAAGTACAGTAAGTACAGTAAGTACAGTAAGTACAGTAAGTACAGTAAGTACAGTAAATACAGTAAGTACAGTAAGTACAGTAAGAACAGTAAAAACAGTGAGAAGAGTAAGTACAGTAGGTACAGTAAGTACAGTAAGTATAGTAAATACAGTGTACAGTAAGTACAGTAATCCCTTTGTTTCAGCTCTGGGTCACTAGCTGATACCTCTACAGTATCGTCACCCAACTTCAGTGGGATTGTGAGACCTCAACCTCTTTATCCCCACCAATTAAAGAGAAATATGGAGCCAGGATGGGAAATGTGAGTTAAAATCATCACAAAGAATTGAATATCAAAAATCTTCAAAACATATTCCAGGAACTGCCAGCCTCCTCCTTGCAAAGTTTCGCCAACACCTAATCCCATTCCCATTCTGCCTCTGAATGGAATTCCAAACTTGGGAATGTGAGTATGAGTACTTGAGTTTTCAGTTTTACGATAACATTCAGAATTCATAAGATTTGAAAAAAAATTTCCTATTTCTATACACAAAAGCCATTTTGTAATTCTAATAAGAACACATTTCTTTTTTCCAGACATTTTTTGTGTCCAGCATAAAAAACTAGACTTTTCGGCTGTTTTTTTTATGAAAAAATTTTTCAGACCCTCCCAACTTGCTCCTCTTCCTATCCCACCATCATCACTTTTTCCGAACAACTATTTTTCTAGCTTTGGTTCCTAAATATTGTGTCAATTTTGTCATTTTTATCAAGTTTTAGTATGCTCAAATTTTGTTTCTAGAATGGTTTTTTGTTCTTTTTTTTGTCATACCTTTTTTAGCTACCTCATTTTTTCAAACTATCTCTTTTTTTGTTGTAATTTATTTATTATGTTTCTTTTGTTTTTACATGAAATAGTTGTCGAACTTTAAAAAAGTGTTTATCAATGCTTACCTGTTGTAATATCAGACTGAACTTTTTCTGCACGATTCATCGTCTTCTAAGGTTGATGAATCGGGACAGAAAAGGTTCATTCTTCTCAAATACAAGAAATTATAGTATGAATCAGTTTACAACAAAGTGTAAGGTTTCTTGACAGATTCTACGAGGCGATAGCAACGAAAGTACAGCTAATTTGTAACGAAAACCCAGAAGAAACCGTCTTGATTGCCCTCAATCAAGTCGAGAGGCGGAGTGAATGGTATGAAGCGGATTTTTAAGGAGAATTTTGAGTGGGCGTGTTCAGGGAGCTGAGATACTGTATCTTGTTGACCAGGAAAATGTAAATGTTGCTGGCCTGAAAAATAGCTTTAAACATACAGTACCTGCTAAAAGGTTGTCAACTTTGCACGTTCTTAGCGCAAAACGGTCAACTTTGAGGGTCTGAAAAATAGGTTCCCCGCTGTTCAATATTTTTTAAATTTTGTGGGTACAGAGATCGACTTTCGAACTCCATTTTCATAATTGACAACTTTTCTTCATAATTATTTTTAAGAAAGTTAGGTATCGTGAAAGATAACAACCCGAAATTTCTTCCAAATTCAGTGTTAATTTCGAAAAAAGTGATACAGATTTCTTCAACGCGATCTATCTATTAAGAAATTGGTTATGAGGAAAAGTTGTCAATTGCAAACAGAGTTCTAGAGATGGTCTCTATACCCACAAAATTTCTAAAACATTGAACAACGCGAAACTTAGTTTACAGACCCTCAAAGTTTACCATTTTGCACTGAAAATGAGCAAAAATGACAACCTTTTGGCCGGTACTGTATCCAATTCCGCTAAAAATTGAGAGAATAAAATGACGCTGAGTTTAGACTTTTGCAATGGGCAAGGGCGGCAATCTTGGACTAATTTTAAGGAAGAAAACATTTGCTATTCAAGGACCTCTATGGTTACTATCGCTTGCATTTTTTGTTTAAATGAGTCCTTTCATGACAAAAACTAACTCAAAAGTTTGTGTGAAATGGTGTTCAGATCCCCAGAACTGGAACACCATAAACATTCCATATTCTCTAAATGAATTTTCCAATGTCCGTTTGATTTTTCTTATTTCCCAGCAACTTTTTTTTCCTTCCCTCGGAAAGTCCCTCTCCCAAAATTTTCTAATTTATTTTTCCTCTCTTCACGTCATCACCCCCCCCCCCCCTTCCTCCTCTTTCCGTCTTGTTTATGTCTTTCGTATGTGTATGTGTATTAGTGTTCAGAAGAGAAAAAGAAGAGAAAGGAGAAAAAGGCTGAGACACTATTGAGAGTGAAGAGATTTTTCTCTGCCTCCTCACATTGTGCGTCGGTTTTGTGCGTCGGTCGGTGCGACGTTGGCCGGCCCCGCCGTGCGCCGGTCTAGGAGAAATAGCATACAAAAAGTGAGAGAGTGCAGACAATATCGACCCGGGCTGGGGCCCCCAAACACCACATCGTCGTCTTATTCTGCCGGCTGTGTGTGCACGCGCGTTGCGTGAGTTAGTGTTCACGCTCTTTGAAGAGACACAGAGAAAGTTGATGGCTTCTGCAGATGTGGCAGCCGTGATGGAAGAGGTCAAACGAGAGATAGTGGGAAAGGAAGAGGGTAGTCGGGCCGGCCGATACGTCATGGAGGCTAATTCTGCCTAACAGAAAATGAGAGGGAAGGGACCAACTAAAAGAAGGTGGAAGTGGAGATCGTAAGATTGAGTAAGCAAAATTACATTGAGTAAAAAAGGAGAATCTGAAGGAGAATCTGGAATACGAGAAGGAGAAAAGGGGAAACTAAACCATTATGAGCCGGATCGTAAATTGGGCCATGGCCTAATAGACCAAATCTAATTTCTGATGGAATAGCACAATGATCTTTGCCTGGAAATAGCCTAAAACTTAAGAAATGCGTGTCTGAATGTGCAAACTTTACTACTAAAAAGACACATTTTTCACTTTATCTTAAATGTCTCTGCTCGTTGTAACCAGCTTTCAGATTTCTCCAATGCAGTCTACGTTTAAAATGCCAAGAAATTACAAGTTTAGGAGGTCATGCGAATTCCTTGAAATCTGAAAAAGCACATACATATCAGTGTCTAAAATCCTATCACTGTACTCAATATCCATTAATTCCCCTTTCTTCCCACCCTTCTCCAGTGTTTGTGTATGTGTCCCCCTTGCAAAATAAATAATGCGTTGGTGGCCTAGAAATTCGTGTGACGGCCTAGAAAGTGCGCTCCATTGCGAATGTGAGCGAATTCGTCACTTTTTCTGTAAATTTCGTGCTTTAAAAGGCTTTTCGTCTAATTTTTTTCGATTTTTCATTGCGATTATTGTTTTCTGCGATGTTTTATACACCCTAACTTTCAATTTTTGCAGGTACCTCGATTGGAAACGAGAGAAAAGAGAATTTACGTTTACAACAGTGCTCGCGATGGTTTCTGATTTTTACGGATGAAGATAGCAGTTTTCGGCATAATTTCGGTGAAGAATTTAAGAAGAGGTACATGACCAGCTTTTGGTAAGCTTCTTGACTTTCAAAATTTCATCGGAAATTCGTAGCAAGGGAGAGAGTGCTGCCCAAATTTTCGTTGAAAATTGACTAAAAATTGAAGTTTCTGGTTCTTAACGTGATAATGTAGCGATGGAATTGATACAAAACGTCCATCAGACCACTTTAAACAGTTTACTGAAAAGAATGGACCAAAAATCTCACTTTTTCAGGCGTGGTGCGGAGAACAATACCAAGGGATGGCTCTCTGGGAACCGGTGCGAATAGTTTTGGACATTTGAGAAAAAATAGCAACGATAATGCTTGGAATATGGTCCGTGAATCAAGAGCAACTCCTCGGCTAACTTTTTGTAAGGGTTTTGATTGAAAAAAAGTTCAAAAATGGCGTATTTTAAGAGGAGAAACGCTGCAAAATTTTTTATCGATAATTCACGAATTTCAACTTTTTGGCGTTTTTCACGTGTGAGACACTTTGAAGAGATTAAGAAACGTGGAATTGATATTTTGCAACATAATTTCTGAAAAACTGACCAATTTATCAAAATTTCAGATTCCGCACCGACGTGAGAAGGCGCGCACTGTGCCACGAAGGACCTGGATTGTTTCGGGTTTTCTTAAAATGACAACGTTATTATGGGCATGCGAATAGTTGGAAAACCGAAAACAGCTTTGAGAGCAGTTTTTGGTAAGCTTTTAGACCTCAAAAATTCATCGGATCTCCGTATCAATGGAGAGAGTGCTGCCCAAATTTTCCTCGAAAACTGACTGAATGTTGAAGTTTCCGGTTCTTCAAGTGAATATCGTGCGATGAAATTGATACAAAACGTGTCTCACACTAGTTCTGACAGAATAACCAAAAGAATGAATCAAAAATAATTCTTTTCCAGGTGTGCCACGAGAAACATTACCAAGGAAATGACTTCTACTTAATTCATGCAAATGGTTTTGGACTTCTGAGAAAAGATAACAACGTTAGTGATTGGAATCTGGTCTGAAAGTCAAGAACAACTCTTTGTCAAACTTTTTCCAAAAGTTTTGAT
Source organism: Caenorhabditis sinica (assembly GCA_963932045.1). Taxonomy (NCBI): domain Eukaryota; kingdom Metazoa; phylum Nematoda; class Chromadorea; order Rhabditida; family Rhabditidae; genus Caenorhabditis; species Caenorhabditis sinica. Next base: position 30,102,597 of record OZ009938.1, read on the forward strand.
AAAAAAGTCCAAAAATGGTGTATTCTAAGAGGAGAAATGCGGCAAAAATTTTTATCGATAATTCATGAAATTCAACGTTTTGTCGTTTTTTACGTCTGAGGCATTTTGAACAAAGCTAGAAATGTGAATTTGTTATTTTGTAACAGAATTTCTGAAAAACGGACTAATTTATCGAATTTTCAGCTTCCGCACCAACGCGAGGAAGCGCACTTTGCCACGATGGACATGGATTGTTTCGGATTCAAGCGAACCAAGCAAGGTGATCATGGGCATAAGAACAGTTGAACAGGCAAGAAGAGGTCCATGACCACATTTTGGTGAGTCATTAGACTTTCAAAATTTCATCGGAAGTCCGTATCAAGGGCGAGAGTGCTGCCCATATTTTCATCGAAAATTGACTAAAAGTGGAAGTACCGGTTTTAGAAGTGATTATAGAACGATGGAATTGATTCTGAACGTGCATCAAACTGTTGTCGACAGTTTCAGTAAGAGAAATAAGCAAAAATCCTCCCTTTCCAGGCGTGACGCTAAGAACAATATCAAGGAGTGGCTCACCGACAATCCTGGCAAATGGTTTTGGGCGTTTTAGAAAAGATAACAACGTTGATGATTGAATTCAGGTCTGAGAAGCGAGAACAACTTCTGGACTAACTTCCTGTCAGAGTTTTGAGCAAAAAAAGTTCAAAAATATGGGATTTTAAAGGGGGAGTCTACTAATTTCATAATTTTCGATTTTGGTATCATTCGACGCGGAATTAGCGCACGGGAAATTAATTCTCTTGGACCCTAGTCCCAAAATGTCTTTTTTTACAAAATATTGGTCAAAAACAGGTCAAAAAATCAACTGTGAGGGTGCAAAATTTTTGTTCACGTGGAAATTTACACCCTCAAGAAATATTCGCATCCTCAAAACGTGAGTTTTGCACCCTCACAATTGATTTTTTTGACCTGTTTTTGACCTATATTTTGAAAAGGAGGCGTTTTACAACTAGGGTTCAAAAGAATTAATGTATTGTGCGCTAATTCTGCGTCGAATGATACCAAAATCTCAAAAATTTGGAAATTAGTAGACTCCCCCTTTAAGAGGAGAAATGCTGCGAAATTTTTATCGAAAATTAATTTACTTCATTTTCTTTGCGTTCTTACTCTCTGAAGCTCCTTGAATACAATGGAAAATGTTAATTTAACGTTTTTCTCACATAAAAACTGACCAATTTATCGAATTTTCAGTTTCCGCACCGACGTGAGGAGGCACAAATCGCCACGAAAAAAATTGATTTTTTCTGGATTTTCTCAAGATGAAGAGCGTGGTTATGGAAATGTGAATTGTTGGAAAACCGAAAAGAGCTCCGATAGCAGTTTTTGGTAAGTTTTTAGTCATCAAAAATTTATCGGATCTTTGTATGAAGAGCGGAAGTGCTGCCCGAATTTTGATTGAAAATTGGCTAAAAATTGAAGTTTCCGGTACTTAAAGTGATTATGGTGTCATGGAATTGATTCAAAACGTGCATCAAACAGTTTCAGACAGAATTTCCAAAAGAATGAACCATAATTCTTATTTTTTCAGGTGTGGCGCAGGGAACATTACCAGGGGATGGCTCACCGACAACCCATACACATGGTTTCCCGTTTTCGAGGAAGGATAATGACGTTGCTGATTGGAAACTGATTCTAAATTGAGAACGATTCCTTGTCGAACCTTTTGTAAGAGTTTTGATTGAAAAAAAGTTCAAATATGGCGTGTTTGGAGAGGAGAAATGCTGTAAAAATTATTATCGATAATTCATGAAATTCAACTTTTTGGCGTTTCTCATGTCTGAGACATTTTGAAAAAATCAGAATATTAAATTTGATATTCTGCAACATAAATGTTGAAATAGTGACCAATTTATCGAATTTTCAGTTTCCGCACCGACGTGAGGAGGCGCACGTTGCTACTAAGGACATGGATTATCTTCGAATTTCTCAAGATGACAATTTGATTATGGGCATATGATTTGTTGGAAATCCAAAAACAGCTCTGAGAGCAGCTTTTGGTAAGTTTTTAGACCTCAAAAATTCATCGACGTTTCGTATCAAGGGCGGAAGTGCTGCCCGAAATTTCATTGAAATAAAACTAGAAGTTGAATTTTCCGGTTCTCAAAGTGATAATGGTGCGATGGAATTGATCTAAAACGTCCATCAAACAATTTTCGACAGTTTTCCTAAAAGAATGAACCAAAAATCTCAATTTTTCAGACGTGACGCTGAGAACAACACTAAGGGATGGCTGACTGACAACACATGCAAATGGTTTTCAACTTTTGAGAAAAGGCAAAAACGTTGATGATTGAAACCGGGTCTGAAATTCAAGAACAACTCCTGGACTAGCTTTATGTAAGACTTTCAGCAAAAAAAGATCGGATTTTGAGTGGAAAAATGCCGCTCAAGTTTTTATCGAAAATTCATGAAATTCAACTTTCCATCGTTTTTCACGTCTGAGGCGCTTTGAAGAAAGTAAAAAACGTGGAAGTGATATTTTGCAACATAAATATTGGAATATTTACCAATTATCGTTTTTTCAGTTTCCGCACCCACCTAAGGAGGCGCACTGAGCCACTAAGAACATGGATTGTTTTTGAGTTTCTCAAGATGACATCGTGGTCATGTGAACCGTTGGAAAACCGAAAAGAACTCCGAGAGCAGCTTTTGGGTAAGTTTTCAGACCTTCAAAATGTATCAGATCTTAGTACCAAGAGCGGAAGTGGTGCCCAAATTTTCGTCGGAAATTGACTTAAAGTTGAAGTTTCCAGTTTTAAAGTGATTACGGTGTCATGGAATTGATTCAAAACGTCCATCAAACAATTTTTGACAGTTTTCCCAAAAGAATGAACCAGAAATCTCACTTTTCCAGGTGTGCCAAGGGGAACAATACCAATGGATGACTGACTGACAAGTCATACTCATGGTTTTCAAAGTCCCTGACGTGCATACGGTCAGAAACTCACAAGAAGAACACGGATTAGCTAAGGAAAAGGATTTAGAGTGCAAAAAATCATATAACTATTGTATTTTTGGTGGAAAATTATGCTCAAATTTTTGTCGAAACTATACGAAAAATTGAAATCGTTTTCCTGATAGCTTCACATTCATACTGACATAAATTTTTCAGACGTGACAAGGAGATACTTCTTGGCCATCACTTGTATTAAACCAATTTGTCAGAAAACATTTCCATTGAACTTCATCACCCCATCCCCATCCTCCTTCGTTCAAAAAGGCTCATTTGAGCCTCATGGATCTGACCAGCTCTAACGCAGTCAGGCGTTTGATCGAGTAGTTCACCGTAATAGAAATGAATACTGGATTGAGCGATCCTGACAGTCAATGAGCGCATTTTTCGTGTTCCGCTACTGTACTTTTTCCCATTTTTTGGAACTTGTGGCTTGAAAGTTAACACTACTTACTAGGTTCTTCATTTGTTTTTTGAACCGCTTACTCTTAAGAAGCTCTCACAACCTTATCACTACTCCATTTTTACCAATGCTGTTTCAAACCCTTTCTCCCAGGTTCTGGAATGTCTCGATTTGTCTTGAACGTGTCTTTGTTAACGTCCCAATGTTCCTCATATCCCGTTTTTTATAATTGTGCTCTGCTGTATGACATCAAAGGGTAAGAGCAGCAAATTCAAAAGCATACAGCGCCGGACAATAAAGTATCATATTTGGGTGTTTTTAGTTTTTGAAAGGCAAACTATGGGTGACAGGAAAAAAATTGTTTAGAGGCAAACACAGAACGGTTTTTCCAACTAATCATGAAGAAACCCCCGAAAAAAAACAGTATCCTAACAAAAAGCTTATTCTAGTTTTACACATTTGTTTCGGCGAAATCACAATTTTTACTTTTTTCATCAAGTCATACCTTAATTTCAGGAAGCTCAAGCTGAAATGAGGTCCAAACAAAAAACTCGCATCGCTTCCGAAACCAATGGCCACCCACCGACCATTATCCGCTGAGGAATTGGAGAAGGAGTTAAAGTTGGAGGCTTCTGTCTCCCATGTGCAAACTGACAAAGAGGAAGAAGAAGATGATTCTGAGAAGAAACAGGAGAGTAATCCGAGGCCTGAGGGAATATCCAATGTCTGGAAGCGTGTTCCAGGAAGGCAAAGAAGAAAGTGAAATTAAATTTTCGATGGTTTATTGTTTTGACGTTTCCTTTTATTTGGTTCATATCTGGGATCGTAAATTATGTTTCAGAGTCTCGGTTCTTTTAGATGTTATCACCGTTGTACAGCTGGAGGGGGCGTTTTTCGAAGAACGTTTTCTGCAATTCCACCTTAAATCTCCAGGAAGCAACTTACATTGAGATCACTAAAGTTTTGCTTTCCCTAACTAGGAGACAACATGATGTTCTAAGTTTGAGATTTTCCGAAGACTATGTTTTTGATAGTATTGACATCATAGAGGAAAGTTTTTTACTTTGTCCGCATAGTCAACGACGCAGCCCCCAGAATCAGTTTCACTCGACACCGCAGTGTTTCTTTTGTTAGTGAAAACACTTTGAAAATGGAGTACCACCGCTTAGAAATATCTCTGTTATCAAGTTCCTCTCTTTCCCTTCTTGGTATTCGAAAACATAGAGCAGAAACACTCCCAAGTGACCAAAATACTTCCTCAAACTTCTTACCTGTGATTTCCCCTGTCGAGTCTAAACTGTCTTTATCCTCCTTCCGGTTGCTAGGTGATACTATGTTTTTGAGCTGATGATAATCTGAAAACAGTTTTTCTTTCTTCGAAACCACATGCAAATTGAGGCAACAACTGTGAAGAGTTTTGTTCTTGCGTTTTGTGGTAGTTGTGGGTTTTAGTATTGTTAACTTACTCTGTATTCCAGATCTTGATTTTATAGTCAACAACTTATTTGTAAAGTTTCAAATTCAAAATATTCATCTTTGATTTGTAGTTTTCCACACTATGAGACAAATAGGAATCAATTTTGAATGTTTTAATGAAAAAATGCCATTTTTCGGAGTCTAAAAAGTTGTTTAGAGTAGTTCACATATCTAAAAAATATGGAAGTATATGAATCAAGTTTTGTAGTTGACAATTTTTCAAGTCAATTCTTCCAGAATGCTCGCGGTTCCACCAAGGATCCCCCATCGTGTACCCAGACTTCCCACACAACCTGTTCCGACGTAAGAATTTTCTGCTTTTGATGGGTTTTAGACCAGAATTTTGATAACTATATGCAATGTTCTCCAAGGGGAAACGAGCTCCATCGCAACTTGGCTGAAATTTGAATTTTTTGCTTTCCCTCCGTTTTGAAAAAAAACATGTTTTGGTGGGTGCGTGGACTCCTCATGTTTTGGTGGGTGCCTGGAAGAAACATGTTTTGGTGGGTGCGTGGACTCCTCGTGGACAATTCGACTCCTGCCCTATTTGTCCACGAGGAGTCCACGCACCCACCGAAACATGTTTCGCTGTTTTCAAAACGGCGGGCAAGCTGAAAATTTGAATTTCAGCCAAGTTGCGATGAAGCGTGAATCCCCTTGGGGAACATTGCTAATATATGATATATAGAAAATATAGGTACGTCTTGAATAATAAACTTCAGAACCCCACCATCGTATTTCACCGGAAAAACGGATGAGCAGATTTTGCAAAAGGTGGAGCAATACAACCTAAGCTACAAAGGACCTCACGAGATCACACATGTCGAAATAGATGCATTTCTTGAGTATCGCAAGTGCATCTTCAAGCACAAGAAGAACTTCCTCTATGTCAAGATCAGAAACCTGGCTCTTCATAACCAAAACAATGAACACATTGAACAACTTTTCATCAAAACCACAAAAAAGTTCCCTGGTGAATGGGAGGTCTTCGAGAAGAGAGTTCGTGTGAGCATCGGCGATTGCTACGTTGCAGTCATGGACAAGCCAGACGACGATAGTAAGAAAATGGAGCTCGGGACGATACTTGAAAACTGGAGAACTGCGATGAATGTTCTCTACAAGCTCGATGCCGTGTGCCATGTTCATCTAGACTAAAAGGTTGGTTTTCGAAAATGGCAAAACATAGTTTTTCATATGGAATCATTTCAGGAAATCTCACCTTGGCATCGAATCGTTTCTTAACTATGCTACAGTTCAACCTCTTCCCAGTATCACCATGTTTAGTTATCTTGTCCCGCTTCTGTGATCTTTTCTTTTTTTATTTCAACTTCCCGATACTTTCTTCTCCCTTCTATATCTTGCAAACTGGTAATTTTTGTAACGATTTCAGGAGCTTCGCTACGTTCCGCAACTGCGCTGTTGCAAAATGTCTAGTTGCGAAACGTCCAGTTGCCAAATTTCTTAGTTGCGAAATGTCTAGTTACGAAACGTCTTAGTTGCGAAATGTCTTGGTTGCAAAATGACCTGTTGCAAAACATGGTTTTCTCCCCGTTCGCCTGTTTATAGTGAGTCCCAATTTCTTTTTCGACAGTCTACAATGCCACTCGTCAAAAATGGAAAGTGAAATAATGAGAGGATATCGGAGAACAGATGGACGGCGCTCAATGTCACTTACATTAGGAGAGACGCATTTTCCTTTCTCTCCTTGCAGATTTGTATTTTCACATTTTGAAATCAACCTGCCCATATCCTTTTTTAGCCGTTTTTCAAGATTTTTGTATTTTCTTGTCCGTTCGATTCTTATTTTATGAAAAAAAAGAAATAATGGAAAAAAGTTGTCAATTACCAAAATGAAACACTAAGTTTGAATCATATTCCGACAAATTTTCTAGAATATTGGACTATTGTTAGCTATTTTTTAGCTACTCAAAAATAGTCTTTTCGCATTGAAAACATCCACAAATGTTACTTTTTTGTTCGGTACAGTATTTTCGTCAAACTTATCTTACTCTTTCATGTTTCGTATCCTTCCGTTTTACTACTATTTTTCTGACTTTTTCCTTTTTTCCGAATACAAGGTCAATGCACTTCCCCGCCATAAAAACGAACATCACCGAATTCTCTGTCCTACTCAAAATCGTCAAAACCGGTTTTCGCAGAAAATTGGATAGGTCGTTTGAGCGGTGGCAGTTCGTTTTCAAAACACAATACGTAGAAGAGAAAATATAAATTTTTGAAATTCTGTATCAAGGGAAATATTTTGATTATTTTCTGTTTTTTATTCAATTTTCAGTTGCATGATCTGTTTTTATTCGTGTAAGTCTTCATGTGTGTGTCTTAGTCCATGTTCGCCTTTCCCCTTCTTCTTCTTCTTCTTTTGAAGAAGAAATTCTCTAAACCTCTTATCGTAGACTATGTTCTCTCCGTTTCTCTTCTCGTCTTCCCTTTATCGATCTTTTCTTCTTCTCAATTTTCTCTCTCCTTCTATCCAGTGTAATGTCCCTTTCTCTCCTCAACATTCGCCGTTGGTTGGAGTCAGTTGGTGCTACGCTTGGGTGTTTTTGGTTGGGTTGACTGATAAGATTGACAATTTTATCAGTAGTCTATTATTTGATTTTAATTGATGTTCAAGACTTCGAAACGCTTTGTTTGATTTTTCTTGCACTCCTTCTTTTATCAATTTTGCGTAAAGTTAACTTAGTTTTTGTTTTCAGAACCATTCTTCTCCAAATTGAAGTGAATATGGATGGCAAGTTTGATTATTGGCATCTCTTGACCCCGGAAATCAAGTCCGAGTGTGTGAAGCATCTCGATTTTTTGACACGGTGAGTTGGAAAAAGTGATTTTTTCATTAAACCAGGGTTTGTTAAGTTAAAATTGCCCTTTTTGCCCTCATTTTTTTCAGGTTTCAAAAAAGTACGACCCGGTTTTCTAGAGTCAAACTTTTTCGGAACTGATTTTTGGAGCGAAATTTGATTTTTTTAAATTTGATGACCAAACTTTAGATGAAAATCGGAAATTCAAAAACAACGAGCTTCACTTTTTAAAATTCGTCAACAAAACATGGAGAAGCAGAATGGAAACGCAAAAACTTTCCTACACATTGACGCACAAATGCAGATTTTTGGTTTTCCGGGAACCCATAATTTTGGCAAAAATGAAAATTTCCGATTTTTCAAAAAATTTGACAAAATTCTGTCTCCGATTCACCAAAGCTTTCTGAATAATATCCATCTTACAGAATCAAGTTCCGAACCTTGTCAAAAAAAGAACGATTGGTCGTCAACTCGACCAAATTCGACGTAGTAAACCTCTCTATCACCAGCGGCGAATATGGAGAATTCTTGGAAATGGAGTTAAAAGACGAGGAAAAGTTCAAAATGATGTCAGAGGACGAGCCTGTTTTGATGAAGCAGATGGTTCCCCTCCTGGCTTTTATCCTAAAATGTGGAGTGATTGATGAGTTGGAATGTGGTATTGATGGTGGGTTTTCCTTTTTACGGCATTTCAAAACCAAGACATTTCGCAACTGGACATTTCGCAACCAGCCATTTCGAAACTTGTATTCATTTCAGACCTCCCTGAACCAGCCATCAATTTGTTTCGGGAGAGCGGCCAATTCCGATTCAAACACCTGAGTGGAAAGTGCACTTCCCAGACACTGTTATTGCTGGAACAGTGTGCAGGGAACATGGTGGAATCGGTCAGACTGTGGGCACCAAATGGACAGTTTTTGCCATTTGACCGCATTATGGCTAATGAATCGGTAAGTGAATATGGTATCGGAAAAGCTAGTGGGTGAAATCCAACTTTGGGTGTCTGAAAAAGTAGTTTAGAGGGTTCCGCGACACTTCGCAACCGCTCATTTCGCAACTGTGACATTTCGCCATGCGTGAGTTCGTCCACAGTTGAAAATTAAAAAAAAAATCTTGAATTAAAAATGCAAAGTGTGGCGAACTGTCGTAGTTTCGAAATGACCGGTTGCGAAGTGTCGCGGAGCCGTTTAGAGTGGTCTGATTATGTAAAAATTTGTGGAAATATACAAAAAAACTTGATCTTTATTTCTGTAGTTGACAACTTTTGTGTATGACCTTTTTGTGAAAAGTTGTGTTACTTCAAAAAAGCGCTACCTAATATTTCATTTTTCAAAAAAAAAATCCTTTTTTTTGCGTACCCTTAACTTTTTAAAAATCAGTTGTACAAAAAAGTTGTCAACTACAAAAAACAAGATCTAATTCTGATTCACACACTCACAAATTTTCAGAATTATCAGACCACCATAACCTATTTTTTGGGACATGCAAGTTTTTTTTGAACTGAAAACCAAACTGATGTACTTTTTTGTACGGTACTGTTCATCCATCACATTTTTCAATAAAAAATTTTAGCTCCGAAACGTCAAGTTGTGGGATGTAAAGACAGTTGGGGAGGAAGACGCCTTGTCAAGAATGGCACACAGATGGATTGACAGTGATGCTGAGGAAGGGACAGAACTCAAAATCGGGGTGACCCCAAACTCAACTGCCTATGAGCATTTGAAAGAGACATTTCAGGATCGAATTGAGTGAGTGCATCTAGATTTTAGGAATAATGTACTAGGTTACAGTAACACTTTAAAATTTCAGAGATGAAGACTTGGGACATAAAATCCGTATCAGGATAAACCAAGAAAAACACATTTCTCTTCACTGCGAGTCTGTTACAAAGTTCCGAATGTTTGTGCATTCCGCTAGATATCGCACTCCACCACCAGCGCCTCGTCCATTCCGAATTGAGTAATTTGTGATTTTTTATTATTTATGAACTGCTTATATTCTCCTTTTTTCATTTTTTCATTAGATGAACATGATAAGATAAATAAGTTCTCATCATCGATAAGCTTCCGGAATTTGAATAAAGGTAGGTGATTGCGATAGAGGCTCCGAGACATTTCACAACCAGTGGTTTCGCAACTACGACGTTTTGCAACCGGTCATTTTGCCACCGCGACAATCCGCTACCACGTCATTTCAAAGCCACGAAATCCAGGATTATAGTAGAAACCTGATGTTGTAATTACAACTTTGCAAATGTAGACTATAACCTGGAATAGTTAACAATGCCCTCAATTCCATACAATGTTAATGAACGTAAGGTGGACTAGTTTATAGAGTTGCGAAACGTCCAGTTTCGAAATGTCTTGTTTGCGAATTTTCGCGGTTGCGAAACGGACGTGAGTTGCAATATTGACGTGAGTTGCAAAATGTTGTAGTTGCGAAATGACTAGTGCAAAATGTTCCAGAGCGGTGAAAGACACTCTTGTGAAACACTTCATTTCTCGAAATCTCATCTTATGAGCACTTCAAAAAAATTATGAATCCTGAATTACTGCTATTACAAAAGAGTCAGGAAACAATTTGCTCTGTAGTCAGGGAAAAATGTCAAAAATAATTGGTTCCCATCGAAGAGTATGACTTTTTTGATTATAGTTTGGGCAAGAATTGAAAAAAATTATTTTAGAGTATTGAAAAAGTACGGAAATGTTTCAAAAAAAAAGAAGCTGAATAGATCAACTCAGGAAAAAAAATCTTCTCGACGAGGTGTCCAAAAATTGACCTAAATCCAGTTAAGAGCTCTCCAGGTGCCAAAAAAATGGATTTTTCGGTCTTAGTTTCTCGACTCTTATTTCAGTGAAAGTTTTACTGTAGACCATCGAAATCATAAAAAAATCTCACTAAAAACAGAACCTTTTTGGCTTTTCGAAGGTCTTCCTCATTTTTTTGTCAATTTTTGGACATTTCTTTTTTACATATCGTTTGTCTCAAGACTCCAAGTTTTCAAAAACTTTGAAAGTGTCTCATTTTCACCTGCTTATCATTATTATTATATTCCGCCAACCGAAGTTTATGAACAACCCTTTTTTAGTGGCCAGAGTTTTCTTTTTTTACTCCGGGCATAACTTATTGACGTTTTTTTGAAGACAAGTCATGGTTATTTGAAATATGCGAATTGAACACTGAAAACATTAACTATTTGCCTAATATGGACATACATTTGATGGAATATCTGGAATTTCCGAACTTTCCACACCCACGACTTTCACTGTCGCACGAAATCTTTTTTTTCTTTTCGATGAACTTTAAAATCCATCTTCTCAGTGTGAGAGCTTTTCTCTCTTTAGATTCATTTTCGAGTTGCTAGGCTGCCGTTTACTTCCTAAGATGTTATTTCTTAGTATGTTGACTTCCTGGTGTTCAACTGAGGTTTTCTATCTTTTTGTTCATTTTTCAAAATGACTCTCAATGTAGAAAATAGTTAGACAAATTGTTCCAGTCGTTTCTAAATGGTTCATCTCAATTTCAAAAATTTCATCAAGTTTTTTTTTCAGTCCCAAAATGTGCAATGCTCATTTTGCATATTTCCTAACTCTTGTTGTGTGCCCCTTCTCAAGAACACAACTATTTTTTCTTATTTTCTTTTCCGATTTCACCTGTCATTTCTCGTATTCGATCAACAAGTGGATGGACAGGTGCAACCGTTTAGTTTTCTATATTTTCGAACAAAGTTTTATTTCAGCCCAGTCGTCTCAGACACATTACAAATAACATTAAAAATACACGAAATAGAGTAGTAGACTAAAATAATTGCCTTCCAGGAAACTAAATGTCTACCAAGTTTTTCCCTGTCTGCTCGGTTCTGATTCACAAATGCCTCACTGAACTTTGTTCTTTCTATTCTAATTTTGGAACTTTTTGAAATTACAGAACAGAGTCAAGTTTTTAATGCATTTGCTCATCTAAGCATGAATTCAAAAAAATCTGTGAAAAATTTTCACACCCACAGATTTTCAGATTTTCAGTCTTGTGCACTTATTCACAGATTCTCAAACTTGCCTTCCCACTGTGAGAACTTTGTCCTTTCAGGTCTATTACCCATCTCTTAGGTATTTATTCCCTTTAAAAAAACTGTTTTTTTCTCAGAGTCTTTCCTTTATAGTTCTCCCTTTTACTCCGTGACCCTCATTACTGTAGAACTCATAAAACAAATGATCTCGTTCAAATTTCAATTGTTTTAGTATCTTTGAAGTTTTGGCCATTTTCTAATTTATAACCGGTCGTACTGACCTATGAATGGATTGCAGAATGTTTGTACTTCTTCGATTTTTGTGATTTTTGTATCACTGATGTCTTTTTTTCAGTTCAAAGTATGAAAACAGAAATGGAATAGGAAACTGATATAATTGGTTGCAATTGAGGATAGTAATAGTTTTGGAAAGTGATGTTTTAAGGAGGATTCCGGTCAAAAACTATTATTGTCTTAAAATAAGTAAAAATGTGAGTAGATTCCTAAAATCATGATGAAAATGGTTAGATATTGCTCTAAAATTCTGAAGATGCGCTTATCATGATTTCCAGAATCTACTTACATTTTATGTGTTTTAAGACAAAAAATTTTTTCGACCAGACTACTTTGAACTACCTTTTCAAAAACCTAAAACTAGCTTATTTTCCTCGAAAACACTCAAATATGGTACTTTGATCAGGTTCTTTGAGTATTCTGAAATTTCTCCAAAACGTGTTGTCCCAACCCCTTGTCTTTTTATAGGGCAAAAACTTTCCTTCCAATCAAGAAACCAATAAATAAACCTCACTTGAGGATTATCTACAGATGTAAGATTCAGAGATTTAGCATGTCCTCATAATAATCCTGAATGATGCCATTGAGAACACTAAAACTCTGTAATCCGGTGATTTTAAATCAAAAAATAGTTTCTTTCCTTTCATTCAATTTCCGGTTTTTTTCGAATTTTAAATATCCGCTGTCTAAAAATAAATGTTGTGGCCTTTTTCGAATCCATCATCCTGTTGCTAGGTACACCTCCATTGCTCGTTTTTTTTGTCCGTCGAGATTTTTGAGCCATCTCTATCCAAATCTATAAAAAATTGTTGCTAAGCTTCTTCCCCTATTTTTGAGCAATCCTCTTAGTCGTCTCTGGTCGTCATCTTTTTTGAATAACAGCATCTATATTTGAGGGCGTGTGTTCTTTTTTTTGGGGGGGGGGGGTGCGTAGGACGAAAAAAGAGCATGAAGAAGAGTGAAGAAGACAACGGAGACAATTATTGAATTCCCATTTTTTTGGCTCGTTTTTCTGTGCGGCGCCGATTATCTAGATGCGCCCCGTTTTTTCTTTTGATTTTGACAAGAGTGTTGTGATTCGAGCAGACACTCATTGGGTTTTTGGGGGTTTTTTTTGGCGGGGTCTCCTTCATTTATATTAATTTTCTGTGTTTGAGAAAAAAGTTGGTATTTCAAGGAATCAACATGGGCGCAGCATTGGAACCAGCACCGCGAATGCCAGATGAACCTGAGGAAGAAGAAAAAGATGAGGAAGAGGAGGAAATTGTTCGGTGAGTAGCTTTTTTTTAATCGGCTGTGAAGCATTCTTTGATATTTTTGTTTTGTGTGATGAAATTTAAATCAAGTTATTAGCAATATTCCCCAAGGGGAAACGCGCTCCATCTCCAACTCACTTGAAATTTGAATTTATAGCTTTCCCGCCCTTTTGAAAACAACGAAACATGTTTTGGCGGGTGCGTGGACTCCTCGTGGACAAATAGGGCAAGAGTCGAATTATCGAGGAGTACACGCACACACCGAAACATGTTTCGATGTTTTCGAAACGGCTAAATTGGCAATGGAGCGCTTTTCCACTTGGGGAATTTTGCTATGTGCACCAAAGTGTTAGAAACCGGGGACTTGTGGCCCTTTTTCAGTGATTTTTTTTTGACTTACTGTTCAATTTCCATTACTAGTCTCCTGAAATTCAGAAAAAAAGCTAGAAAAAACGTTCGCTATATTTATAACTGTGCCTTTTTTTCTCAAAAATCCATCTGTCACTTTTTCAGACAAGCATCTCAACAACCACTGATCGATTATGATGATCGTTTCTGGCGAAGAATAGACGACATCAACTACCACCGAGAACATTTAGGATTTGAACCCATCACCGAATCTGAAAAGGCAGCTCTTCGCGAGAACAATTGGAACGTTTTCTTCCTGAAAATCAAGTATATCGCAAATATGCTGAACCATACAGAAGAGGCGATAAAACTCATCAAACCCGGTGGCCTCAGACGTTTGTTCCACATCACCAGCGATCGTTTTCCGGGAACATGGGATCAGTTCCAAAGGTTGGATATTTTGGAGGAGAAACATCGACTGGAGCAGATTCTCATGGAACAAGACCTTCCGGAAAATCAGAATCCACAAAGACAACGAGAATTGAAGAACCGAGAAAATGAGTACTGGAGAAGAATCCAGGTTCGGATTTCAGTATGCAGTGCTAAACGAAAACTGGAGAACCCGGATGCACCGTGATTTATGTGAAGGTTCGGATTTTTGTCAGAAAAATTGACAATGGTGGTTTTTCGCATTTCAGATAAACTTATGAATTCAATTCTCATCATCAACTGTGCCAAAAATGTCGCCGATCGTCAAAACAAAATGAAAATCGATCTCTCTCCCTAGAAATCTCATCCAGTTTTTTGTCATTTTCACGGTTTTTCTGCCTAATTGAATCATAGAGTTTCGATTTCAGTTTTACACACACTCTCACATTTCAAAATCTTATTTGTCTAAACTTGACATTTTAAGGCTTGACTACTGTAGTTGAAGGGTATTACACACTTCCAAAAAGGGTCCACGACACTTCGAAACCGGACATTTCGCAACTGTGACATTTCGCCCCGAGTGAGTTCCTCCACAATGGAAAGTTTCGAAAATTTCTCTATTAAAAAATGCAGCGTATGGTGAATTGTTGTAGTTGCAAAATGACCACCTGCAAAGTGTCGCGGAGCCTAAAAGTTACGGTGGTATTTCATTTGGATTGACTCGGGACGTGACAGAAAAGAAAAAATCTATCAACCTGATTTTTGACACTTTTAAAGTCTATAACTCAACTTGGGTCTTTTTTTGGAATTTTTTGGATCTATCACCAGAAGGCTATCTTTCTTTTCTGCAATGATGCGGGTCAATCCATATAAAAATGTGATACCTTTTCGAAATACTTCAGTACCCCCTTTTTTTTATTATCCTTCCGTGTTTCAGCTCATGTTTATCTTTGCTTGTCAGATTCTCTAGCTTTTTTCGTTTCCTTAGTTTTCGAAAAATTTGTTTACACTTAACATCATATTTTTGCTATTTTTTAGTCTTTAAAAGCCCGAGAAACTTCCCTAAATCAAAAAACCTCCAGAACAGTATATCTGATTTTTATGTTTTCCTGTATCTCTCTTCTAACTGATCACCCACTCCGTATCTCTATTGTATTTCTAAACATCAATGAAAATCCAATAAATTAGCATATTCTTTTTTCCGATTATGGAATGTGATTACCTATTCTTCCCTTTAACTAGAAAATCTTTTTTCGGAAGCTTAAAAACACACTACACAACATTTCTATTTTTTTCTTGTTCTCATCGCATCTCTTTTTTACACTCAAAAAAATGGATGGCGGCTTGGTGGTCGTGTGTAAAATTGAGAAAAATCAAGGAGAAGAGAGGTTAAGGGAGGAGAAAAAGACCACTATTTTCCCTATATTTCGATTGTGACCAATTATTATTTGAAGGTTTTACAATACCACAGAGCTGTGAAGCAATACGAAGTTTGGAAAATACAACTGAAGAATTTCACTAAGCCTCCGAAACGGAAAAACAGGGTAGAAATATATGAAATTATCAGAATAGTGTCCCCAACCCGCCGATTGGCTTATATGCTCTTTGACTATTTGTTCGATATCAGTGAAAATTGTCCGGTTTTCTCTTTTTGCTTCATTTCATAAAGCAACTACCTCCCCCCCCCCTCTTCCCTCAATTTATTTTTTCTGTTTTTGAGACGCGTTTGAAGAAACAAAAATCACATAACAAAAACTTCTATCCACTTGTTCTGTGTCTCCAAGTTTGTTCTTATTATCTAGACCCACTGCTCTTCTTGTCTCCTCTTTTTGCTCCCTACTCTGTGCCCAACATCATTTTGCATGCAATAAACTGCTTTAGGGTCTCCGTCTGTCACATCGACCAAAGAGTTCAATTTGTTCCTTTCTCGTATGCTTGTCCCAAAAAAGCTTTCTTATTCTTCTTCTTATTTTTTTCAAAGTCCTTTGGGTACAACGCTGTGCCACTGATCACGGAAAGAAAGTTCAGAAAAAAAGATAGAAAAGAGAGATAGAAAAGCATCCGGAATTCACAGAGTGGGAGCATTTTTTCTTTTATGCTGCTCAAATCGTCTGCTCATTAGTTATTCATCTTCTCTTTTTCTTTGATTTTCTGAGAAT
The DNA here is from genome assembly GCA_963932045.1 of Caenorhabditis sinica. Lineage (NCBI taxonomy): Eukaryota > Metazoa > Nematoda > Chromadorea > Rhabditida > Rhabditidae > Caenorhabditis > Caenorhabditis sinica. The sequence goes on from OZ009938.1 coordinate 30,118,776, forward strand.
TCTTCTTTTTTCAGACACTTTTTTACTAAATTCCTCTACGAAATTGAAAATCTATGATTTTTAAGAACCTTTTCAGGCATTTCTCTAAATCCATGGAAAATTGGAGAATGATATGTTTTCTTAGTCACCAAGTTTGAAGTTCCACCAATAAATTGCAGAGTTTTATGTGTTTCTCCAGACTCATTTGCTTCCCCCCTCCCATTATTTCGAAGCTATTTTTCAAAACAAAAACCATGTTTTCAAAATCGAGTCTTTATTCAATGGAAATATCTATCATTATACACAAGTAAATCGAGTAAGTCTCATTCCTTGAAGTGGATCTTCTCATCGGCGGCAAATTCAAACTTCTCGGTAATCTTCTTGATCAAATCCCCAATGGTCATCTTGACGTCTCCAATGTATTCAGCGTGGAGCTCATCGTAGTACTTGAATCCTCTACCCACGAGACGAAGAGCACCGAACAAATCGAGAACGTCCTGGCGACCAAGTGTTTGACTGTACTCGCGACAGTTTCCAAAATCGATGAAAACGATCGAACCTTTCTGCAAAATGAAAAGTTAGAAAAATTCAGAGCTAAAACTATTAAAATTAGAAAGTTCATATGACTTACCTCTGCATTGAAAGTCAGGTTTCGAGCCGATATGTCGCCGTGACACAGACCCAAGTCGTGAATAGTCTTCAATCCGACCAACGAATGGCGAAGAATGAGAAATGCGAGATGCTCAGAAATGGATCCGAGGTTCTGGAACACCTTCGCGAAGAGAGTGGTCCCTTCGTCGCTGACGACTGAAAATATAAGAATTTTCAGTTTTCAATTCTCAATTATGCAGAATCTAATATTTTCAAAAAAATTTTCTCAAACTAACCAAAGAATTCAGTATCTGATGGGTCATTTCCCATGCACAGTGGACGCGGGGAGAAATCGAATGGGTACAGTTTGACGAGCATGTCAAATTCCACTCTCAAATCAACTGGACTAGTGTCCTTCTTCGATTTCACAATCACCGACTCGCCAGTGTACAGATCGACAGCCTTATGAATAGTGGAAGTGGAGCCTTCTGTTCCAGAGTCAGCAGTGATTTCGAACATTCCATTGAGGATCTCTCCGTGGGTGAACATCGTACTGAAAAGTCGATGTTTTAATAGAAAACTTTGAAAAAATGAAAAATTAAGCTTTGCAGCTATTTGCGCGCATTAATGTTTGCAATCCAGGAGACTTCCAAAGTCCCAAAGTTTTCCCAAAAAAGCCCGAAATGGGTTTTTGTAGGTTTGGTTCAGAACCATATGTCCCTTTCCCGAAAGGCTTCTATTTCTACCATTTTCCTCACTGAAATCCCCATTTCCTCCCCAAAACTCACCGTTCGCAGAAGAGTAAGTGGGCAAAAATGCAGAGAGAGAAACAAAGAGAGAAGCGGAAAACTTCAGAACTGAAATTTCTGAGAGAGTTTCCCTACACATTGACAGTGCCACGTTGAGGGTCACCCGGGAAATAATACTTTTTTTTGGAACTTTGTTTTGATTTTTTAACGTGATTTCTTTCTCTAATAATTTTCAGGAATGATAGTTGGATTATTGGAGAAATGATTGCTGATTTGCTGTTGACCTAGATTATTAAATTGAAGCTACATCAACCAAACTTGGTAGGCGGGGTTGGTAACTCATCAGCATTCACCTCCAGGTATCAGAATTTTGATATCTAGGTCATGTGTCACTATTCTGATAACATTTTTCCCTTTAGAGCTATGATCTTGAAACTTTGCGGAAAAATTCTTTTCTAACTTTAGAGTTAATTTTCAAAAAGCTCTTACTGTTGAACTATGTAAATCCAAATTCAAGAAGCATACAAGAACTGCGAATTTCCACAAAATTCAACAAAGTATTTGAGACTTCAATTGTGTCAATTGAACATGTTTCAGTGACTATAACAAGTACGCGACTTTCACGAACCTCAAGATATAACATCGTATTTCTTGAAGGAACTTTTGGCAATTGAAATACATCATTTCTCATTTCTCATGCTTACATATGTACATTTCACCAGACAAGGGTGTTCATTTTGTCCCCTTCTTTTATTCTTCTCACAAAAAAGTTCCCTCTTTTTCTCTCAAAGAGAGAAAAATTTTACTCTCTCTTCTTCTTCGAGCAAGCCCGTTGTGTCTCGTGTGTCCCTCAGTACGAGAAATAAGTTCAGAAAAAAAAAGAAAAAAGAGAGATAGAGCAGTTCGAGGTCTTCCCAGAGGGAGCGTCGACGCCTTAGTTCTTCTTTCTTCTTCTCTCTTTTGGACGACGGAAGGCTTCAGGAAGCTTTTATTTTTTAGATACTTTTGTGGAACTCCTTTACAAAGGCTATTTGTCTCTGAATATTTGTTCGACGTTTGTGAAATTTTTTCTTCTTCTAAATTTTTTTCCTCCTTTGATCGCATTCCCCTGATTTATAATGTTGTCTCATGAATGAAAAATCCCCTTTTTGGCTAAAAAATTGCTTCAGGGATCACTTTGTTTCCCCCGCTGAGTTTTCAATTTCCTTTTTGTATGCATCTTTCTACATGCTCTTGCTTCTCCTCTCACTTGCCTGTACAAAGAATATTTCGAAGGGTTTTTTCACACGGCGCCATTGCTCACTCCCCTCTTTCTCTTTTCCTTGTTCCAAACATGTAAGTTTTTCTTTTCTCGTTTTCTTTCTTGTGCATGCATAAGGAAAAAAATAGATATCAGAACAGAAATGGCTTTGATGAAATCACTACTTTTTTATAACTTTTTTGCTGTGCCAGTTGTTTTTTAACATTTCCTATATTTTCTTTTTGCGTTTCTAAAAATTCTATACAAAAATTTTAATATACATCTATATATTTTAGGTTCTTTCATTATGGACTCAGATGATACGGCAGTGGAAACTACTGAAGATTTTGAAAACCGATCAGCACTGCTTCCTGTTGCTCAAGAAAACAAATCGAATGCAAACAATCCGGAAAACAATGAAGACGAGGTAAATAATTATGAAAATGTTTGAATCGGTATCTTATTTCAGAGACCAACGAGGGCAGAAATGGTGGCTATGTTTCGAAGAAACACTACTGCTTTTCGTGGTTTCATAATGGGACAGGCCCTTAACGATGATGATAAGTGGGAGGCGTATCTTGAGACATGCAAGGCTATTGAAGACGATGATTTTGGCTATTATGAATTTGACGAATTGTTTGTTAACTTTTCTGAAGGAGGGATGGATATCGAGATTCCCCTGAGGTAACTTTTTTAATTTGAAAGGAACCTTGAAGACGTCTTAAGTTTAGAACTTTTTGAAATGTTTGTCATAGAAAACCCTGAGGCTATCCAAAATGCCTGAAAATGTTGGGGACGGTTCAGTGCTAAAATTTTGAGGGGTAGCATAAATTGAGGCTCCGAGACATTTTGCACCCAGTCGCTTTGCAACTACGACATTTTGCAACTATGACATTTCGAAACCGGTCATTTCGTCTCCTCGACAATCCGCAACCACGTCATTTTGAAATCACAACTTTTCAAATGTAGACTATAACCTGGATTAGTTCACAATACATTCTATCCCATACAACCTTAATGGGCGTAAAGTGGACTAGTTTTTAGAACTGCAAATCGACTGGTTGCGAAACGTCGAGTTCCGAAATGTTTTGGCTGCGAATTGTTGTGGTTGCGAAATCAACGTAAGTTGCGAAATGTCGCTGTTGTGAAATGACTAGTGGCGAAATATCCCGGATCCTAAATTGGACATGGTTTCAAAATTGTTAGTAGTTTCAGAAAAAGGATATTTTTCAAAATTTCGATTTTTTGCCAAGTCCATAAATTATGATTTTTAGCGATTACTCCAAGTACAAGAGCTTCACCTCATTTCCACACAACGTCTTCAGAAACATTTTCACGTTCTTGGATGTGTTCAGCAAGTAAGACTTATTGAAAATTATCCAGTTTCACAGAAATAACTTTTCAGATGCAAGCTACGTCGAGTCTCCCGATGGTTCTGTGCGGAAGTTGATGCTGTTCCTTTGGATATCGATATTGAAAACATTACAATATACTGTAGAAGAGAGTCCATTTTATTCTTTTGCGAATATGCCCATAATCGGTACTGCGACAGTGAGAATAATTCATGTATCAAGAATCGTGGCTTAGAAATGGCCATGAATTACATGGACAAGGCTGTTGAAGACATCAAGAGTCTCTTGAACAACGAGAAAATCAACATCGATTCGCTCGAATTTGATTGTGGGGAGCCAGATTCAACTCAAAGATTTCTAAATCTTCTTCAATCAACTCCAAATATACAGAAAGGACGACTTTTGCGTGTCAAGAAATGCATCATACGTCATTGTCAAAACATGCAAGCAGTCATTTCCTTGTTATCGATGATGTGTCCGGACACCATCAAAAGTATCAAATTGGGATTTTCATCAGAAAGTTTATGTGATTTGACGAATCTTATTGTGATGCCACAGTGGTCTTCTGCTGTGAAGTTCAAGCAAACCGATGGAAGAATTCAAGAGTCTCAATTCGTTCATCTACAACATTTTGAAGAAGTTGAACTTGAATGCTCACTTTCCATTCAGCAGTTAAATGCACTCATTACGGTAATTTTTAAAGATTTTATCATTATTGTTTTAGTGTGTTTTTACAGCAATTTCCTCTAACTGGTCGTTTGAAAAAGTTGACTGTCAAAAAAGATCCAGATGGTGTAGACTGGCGCTCATTTTTTGTCAATGGAGTTGAAGAGAATGAGAATGAAAAAATACAGTATCCCGTATACACTTGGAATCTCCAGACCGGGGCTGCGGAAAACGAGTTTCAAGTTTCTGTTGAACAAAATGAATATTTTTTGGAAAGAGTTGAAGCTGAAATGGGAAGAAAAAATCTTGATATGGAAAGAAAAATCGCCGATGTGTATTCCTGTGAAAATGAGAAAATCGACAATAATAAAAAGGTGAGAAAGAATATTTTCAGCTCCGGGACATTTCGACACTAGTAATTTCGCAACTACGACATTTTGCAACTCGCGTCAATTTTGCAACCGCAAAAATTTGCAACCAAGATTTTTCAATACCGGAAGTTTCACAACCAGTCGTTTCGCAACTCTATAAACTAGATCTAAGGTTGTATGGGATTGAGGTAGTGTGAACTACTTCAGGTTACAGTCTACATTTGAAAAGTTGTGATTTTGACGAGAACTCTTTACAAAAATCCTGGGTTTCATGCTTCTCTGAAAGACGTGGTTGCGGATTGTCGCGGTGGCGAAACTTCGCCGCAGTAGCAAAATTGACATTAGTTACAAAATGTCGTAGTTGCAAAATGACTGGTTGCGAAATGTCTTGGTGCCATATTTTAAACTATTTGAAATCTTGACTACTTACAGAGAGAAGAAACATCAATTGTTTTCCGTAAGAACCAGATTGCTCTACGCGGATATATCCTGGGGCAAGTGCTCAGAAATGTGGACAAGTGGAGGGCATACCTAAGCACTTGTAAAGCCATCAACGATAACAACTTCAACTATTTGGAATTCGACGAACTATACAGGGAGTTTTCGAAAGGAGTTCACAATATTGGTTTTTCACTGAGGTGATTTTTTTTTCTAATTTTGAAAAACCAAAGTTAGCTTTTGAAAAGTTTTTGTATGATTAAAAAACACAGCAACTTTCAGCGACTATACCAAGTATAAGAGTTTCACGGATTTATCGGATGACGTCTTCAGATCAATATATAGTCACCTGGATCTGACGAGCAAGTGAGGGATGTCGCGAAACGACATTATATAAATGTTATATTGCAGATTCCTCATTCGTAGAGTTTCACGAGGGTGTCGTCAGCTAGCTGATGACATGAAGATGGAAACGGACATTAGAGAATTCACTATCTGGTGCACCACCAATTCTGTATGGCTACATTGTAATGGCTGCCTCAACACCTTTTATTAATTGGATGATGGCAATTGCAATGTGAAGAAATCACCGTTGTATGAAGAGACTAACTGTGAGATGAATTTCATTACAAAGGCAGCTGAATGCATTGCTGCTTTGTTTGAATACGGAAAAGTAAGAATTGAAGTTTTGAAAGTGTCATCTGAAACGGAAGAAATACCTCTACAATTTTTCACGCTTCTTCTCAATTCTTCTTTTGTTCAAGAAGGAAAACTTCCTTCAATCAAAACTGTGAGAGCCACAACGCAAGGAAACGGATCATTTGTGTCAAATTTGCTAGGAATAGTAGATCCTACCACAATCCAAAACATTAACCTAAATATTGAAGGAGTGTGCAATTTGATGAATCTCATTGCATTACCTCAATGGACTTCTGCCGTCAAATTCAATCATTCTCTTGGAGTAATACCACCTGATCAGTTGCAACATCTCCTTCATTTTGAAGAGGTGTATGTTCACTGTTTGCTTTCAATTGAAACTTTGACTACGTTCATGCCGGTAAGCCTCTCAAAGAATGTTCACCATCTCAGAAATTGTTTTGCAGATGCTGCACAGAACAACAGATATGAAAAAATTCACAATCATCCATTCAGGAGATACTGATCTACGAGAATTGTTCATTGAATATCTAAGATGGCAAATTCATCCAGGTGAAAATGTTTGCTATAACGTATACGGTCGAGATCCACATACTAGACAAGAAAAAATCAAGTATACTGTTGAAGTTGGAAGAAGCTGTTTTCGACTTGTAAAAATCTGATCGGAAGACTAAATTTTTGAAAAATTCCATCGTTCATGATTTAGTTTGCTATTGGCATTTCTCTTAAGTTTGCATTTTTTTATTTTTCTTCTTTTTCAGTCCCTTCTACTCCTTCGCTTTTTTGAAATGATTTGTTATATGTCTTTTAAATTCTTCTGATCCGCTTTTCGAAAAATTTCCCAGAATTTTTTGGTCCCTTGATTTGCGTTTTCTGTACTTTTTTCCTTGTAACAATCCCTCTCTGAAACCATTACATTTTCCCTTTTCGTAACTTGCTTTCCTGTTTTCTTAGACTTATGATGTTGAAGGTATTGCTACAAAACAACTTTAAGTTCAGTCCCAGTTGATGTCCAATCTTGAAATATATTGTGTATTGACAATAAACAAAACCTATTTTTAAAGTTTATGCGATGATTGATCTCCCATTTTCCATTTCCTACTCCAATCTTCAATGTTTTCCAATTCACCGAAGCAATCTGTTTTTCCACCTGCCATTTTCAGTGTGTGTAGTTTTTGATTACTTTTCCTGTAAATTACTTTTCAACATAACTCCTACTCCAAATCGCAATGTGTTTTTTGAATCACCATATTTTCCCTTGAAAAGATAGTGCTCAGTTTGCTTATACGCCAACCCCATTCATCTTGTTTATTCTCCAAACCTAATTGTCAATCATTTTTCAATCTTTCATTGTTTCCATTAGTTTAAACGGTTTGAAACTAATTTCGAACCGTTGAAAATCTTCCAACAAATGTTCCCTTTTCTACATTTACAGTTTTCATTGGAATTGGTTGATTGATAGTTGAGTTATAGCGTGAAATTGACAGACACATATACACAAATCATAATTTGCTATCACTAAATATATGCATACACTTTGGAATATGGCATCTGATACTGACAACACACCCTATGGGCACAAAGACACACAAATCGTCGTCTCATTCATCATTCATCTTCCGAGTGTTGTATACTTTCTCGTTCTCAAAAGACGCAGGCAGAGAGAAAAATGACCGCCATGAGTCGTTGTGTAGTATATAGTAGATGACCAACTGCTGCCGTCTATTTATTTCCGCGGAGAGGGGGGGGGGGGGGGGAGGAGGTCAACTCCTTTCTTCCCTTTACTTTTACCCACCAGTTTCTGAGTGCAGTGGACCCCCCATATTGTTGAATGTGTCGGAAATTTTTTGTGTTTTCTGTGAAACCTTATAAGCGGAGATGCCCAAATACTATTTTTTGAAATCTAAATGCAGTACCGGCCCAAAATCATGACAACTTTGCACGTTTTCAGTGCAAAATGGTCAAATTTGAGGGACTGAAAAATACATTTCCCGCCGTTCAATTTTCTTTAAATATTGTGGGTACAGAGATCCACTCTAGAACTCAATTTTCATAATTGACAACTTTTTTTCATAATCATTTTTCAGAGACTTAGGTAACGTGAAAAATTAGTTTTAATTTTGAGAAAAGTGGGACAGATTTTTTAAACGCGATCTATCTTTCAAAAAATTGGTTATGGAACAAAATTGTCAATAACAAATATAGAGTTCTAGAGTTGATCTCTATACCTAAAAATTTTTGAGAAAATTGAACAACGGGAAACCTATTTTTCAAATTCTCAAAGTTGACCATTTCACACTGAAAATGAGCAAAGTTGACAATTGACCGGTATTGTATATTACTTTTTAGGATAGTCTCTATATTCTTAACTTCTTGTTCTTACTCATGTACTCATTTTTTTTTACTTTTCCCCTCCCCTTTGGTAGTTATCTCGCAAGATGGACTAATGGACAATTGGGTGAATTTCCGCAGGCAGACACACACACACAGAGCGTAATTTAATAGAGAGAAACGTTGTTGTTCTCGAGGGGCACATCGGAAAAGAGAAGAGAAAGAAGAGGGGCCGCCCGGACCGAAATATGTCTAGTGAAACAGAACATATATCTTCTTTTCTCTTCCATCCTACGATTATATGTTGGTCATTTGCATATGCCTTGACACTTACTGGGTGTTTTCATTTGACGATGCCATTTTTGAGTGTTTAGTTAGATAAAAAGGTTCCTTTTTTGATCACAACAATATGGCTAATACACTAGTTTTCTAGAGTGATATAACTTTTTCTAGAGAAAAAAATCTATGAAGCATATGTTTTCTGAATTTTCTGACCTCTGTACATGAAGAATCATTTTAGAAGTGGAAATTTTTCTCCCGTTTTGAAGTCAACGACTACTGTAGTTGATGAATACCGTTGTCAGTAAGTATCGTAACCAATAAATACGGATAAGCCACAATTACTGTAAACACTAAGTAATGTAGTCAGTTAGTACTGTAGTCAATGACTACAGTTATCAATGACTACTGAAGACAACTGTTACTGTAGTGAATGATTCTTACTGTAGACAACTGTTACTGTAGTCAATGATTTTTGTCAATGATGATTGCGGATTCTGAAATCAATAAGTACTGAAGTTTACGATTACCAAAGTCGATGAGTACTGTAATCCATGAGCGGGCTTTCAGAAGACATGTCTTATTCTGAGCGTCATTTAAAATTTACCATCTACAAAATAACTGTAGCTTCAGACGAAACGAACAAGTTCCAATCTGGTCCCAAGTCCTAAAAGTTTGCATTTTCAATGAAAATAACGACAATTTACAAGACTTTGGCGACACATTCTGCTGATATATTTTGATCTTTATATTCTTTAACACTAATCTTTTGATTAAACAAATTTTGATTATACAACTTCCAATCTTCGATGTTACAGAAATGGAACTCGCCACACCTCCAGCTCCGACGTTCTCTTTTCAAGAATTGCCCGACCTTGTACTTGTCGAAATATTTGAAGCAGCCGGACTTCACTCCACGTGAGTTTGTGCAATTTTTAAAATACTTGAATCAAAAAGTTTGAAATACATTAAAATTTTTAAACTTTTTTGTGACTCTAAAACCTGAAGGCACACCTAACCAGTTGTTATATTCAAATTTTACATTCCTCCTCATTTTCAGTCTCGCTCTTCGCAATACCAACAGATACCTCCGCCGTTTCAATGACCAAATCATGAGAAAACACCGTCTATCGAGAGTGACAATCCGCCATCAGATGGGTGAAGCCGCCATAGAATTAATAAACGATGAGAAGCAAATGGCCACCTTCACGGCTATCCGGGAAGGAAACAACACCAAAGTCATCTATGGAAAGTTGGAGAAAACCCTGGAAAACAAGAATTATCTGACTGTTGTCTACACCCAGCTCCAACTAATTCTTGCTAACCATGGAGATCAGAAAGTTTTGAAAAGTTTCAAATTCCATTTCGATCTCGACCACTTCCACGCCAGCGCCAACGACATCATCAACGCGTTCACGAGTAGAGGAAATTTGCTCAAAACAGAACACATCATTCTAACCGGACAAGTTCATCATATGTATCCACTTCTCTCAGTGATCGACCCAAATCCACTCAAGAAAATCGAGTTCCGGAATTGTAACGGTGTTCAAGACCCTCAGCAAATTGTGCCAATGTACGATTATCCTCAATTCCGGTCAGCTCAAGAATTTGCGTCGCTCTGGACTAATGTCCCTTTAATTCAAAGATTTTCTCATTTTGAGAAAGTTGAATTGTACCTCAAATCGGTCACACAGGAGGATATTTATCATTTTAAAGATGTAAGTTTTTTTGATAGTTGACCATTTTTTAAATGAGGAGTACTTCTAAAAAAATTTTTCAGGCGTTCCTCCAATCTCCAAAGTTCCAACAAATGTTTGTAAGGTTTGAAGATACTTCTTACAATGCCGCCAACTTATGGAAAAATTATCAAAATACAAATGCCAATTTTGACGATTTTGCTCGTTTTGGACAGCCATTCCGCAGAGGCAGTTGTGATTCCAAAGTGTGGTATTTCCGAAGACCCGATGGAAACGCCTTGTTGGTGATCGTTGCTTACAATATCTTCTTTTTTAGTGTACGTGCTGCAGAACGTGTACCACCTGGTGCATTTCAATTAAATGGTTAGTCTATAGAAAGTGATAAAACACAAATCTTTGAAATTTTTTAGGTTGATGATAGTTTTTCGAGGTTCAATTTCTTCAACAAACTTCCACTTCGTCATCATTTCAAATTGTAAGTTGCTTAGTATATTGGCCTAAATTTCAAAAAATAGAGATTTTTTGAACGTTGCAAATTCTGACCTTTCAAAACAGGACACTTTTTTGAAACGTCTGGTTTTGAAACGTCCGGTTTTGAAATGTCTGTTTTTGGAGTGTCCCGGAACTTTAACTGAATTGAATTCCCCAATCTCTTTGTATTTATAATTGAATTTCTCAGATCTCTGGAAAAATATTTGATTCCCCAATTTGAGTATTTCCGAGAATACATCCTTAATACAATAGGATCGGGTAACCGGACATTTCAAAACCAGACGTTTCAAACCTGACAGTTGCAAAACCACAACAAATCAAAACGAAGACGTTTCAAAACCGAATGTGTCAAAACCTGACCTTTCAAAGCAGGACACTTTTTTGGAACGACTGGTTCTGAAATTTCCGGTTTTGAAACGTCTTAGGTTAGATTTGTCTCGGTTTTGCAACTTCCGGTTTTAAAATATCCGGTTTTGAAACGTCCGGTTTTGCAACGTCCGATTTTGTAGTGTCCCAGAACTTTTGAAACTAGGTGGGGTTACCCAATCCCAATTGTTTTTATTATCAGAATTCTTGAAAATTCTGAAAGAGATACTATTATATTTGACTTGAAAAATGAAATTTCATGTTTCCTGTTTCCAGTTTCTACTTTGCCATTTTCATCTCCAAAACTCCTGGACTCCAAACTCCAAATTCAAGACTCCAATGATGTTTTATCTTCACTCGTCACTCCATTTGTCATAGTCTTTACATTAATATTTATTAAAAAATTTTCTCACATCTAAATTTTGACTTCAGAACATGTCCCGCTCGAAGTTTCTCTTACTGTTTGCCATTGTCTTTTTTTTCAAAATCATTTCCAAGAATCTTCCTAACTTTTCACCCAATGAACTCGAAATGACTTACCCCTATATTTTAGAATTTTCAAATTTTGCCACGCTTACCTTCTTCTAGCTAACTTTCAAATTGATACTACTACTTTTCCAACATTTACTAAAATTGCCCATTTCTTTCAAATAAAGTCTCTCCAAATAAACTTGCTTCGTTGAATAAATCACAATACTCGTCATCAAAGTTTTATCTTTTTTCAGACACCCAAAGTTGGTATTTTCCCACTAAAAAACTCAAATCTCATAACTTTTTGTTCAGTACGGTAGATCAAAAGATCCAGTGTTATCTAATCTGTTATGTAAATTTCCCTTGCTGACAAAAAATTGGCGGTGTTCCGTTTTTTATGACTGAAACGGGACACCACCAATTATTTCGCCACCCCTCTAGACCACCTGCTCAATAGTCCGTACATTGGGGAAATGAGGATGTCAGATCCTTATCGCAGTGTTCAGAAAAGAGTGAACACCCATATTGTCCATTTTGCGTGCATTTTGGTTGCCTAAGGAGGAGGAGAGGTGGGAGCCTTTCGCTCTTTCTTTTTCTCTTAGTGCCCCTTCTTTTTTCCGTCCGTCTAAAAATATATGTTTCTGCTCTTATAGTTAGATGCAAAAAAAACAAAAAATGAAGAAGCGATGTGTGGCTAGAAAAGTGAAAGAGCGACGGGTTTTCGTGATTTGTCGAGTACATATTTCACTACTGTTTTTGTCTTATCTCATATTTCATTCATTGGTTCTGCACTTTTTTGATTTCTAAGAACATTCGGATGACTGTAAAAACATACATGAAAGGAGGATCCTTTCAGGAATCATCTCCTTCTGTTCCACTATTACTCGTTTTCTTTCAACATTTTCAACCTCACCGTCATATATGAAAATTCAGAAAGGGAGGACCTCAACGTTGGTGTGATGGTTGCACTGGTTCCTGAGGAAGAGGTTGTGGAAGTCGTGGAAATTGCTGATGAACACTTCGAAATCGTTGATGTCAGTTCTGATGAATTAGAACCAATGTCCGAAGAGACCAATAAAACGAAGAAAGAAGTGAGAAAAGTGGTGGGCAAGAAGATGGCGAAGAAAACGAGAAAGAAGAAAATCGAGGAAGTGGAAATAGATTTCGATAAACTGTTGGAGATGTATGAGGATGATTTGTTGGCACCGAAGAGGGACACGAATTATAATAAGAATGAAGGAAGTGAGTGAAAAAAGTAGGAGAGGTTGGGGGGGGGGGCGCGGGAAATCTGAAGAACACTGTCTGATGTATATTTCATTTGTAAACTATTTTTTCGCATTTTAGCAGAAGACTTTAATGGGCGCTTCTTGAAATAACTTCATGCTAGAATAGACAATGAACTTTTAGTTGAATCAAATTGAAATTTGTTAGAAATCATGAAATTTGCTAGAAATCAACATTCCTAAAACTCTAGAAACTCTCAGCACAAAATTCTGCATTAATCTATATAAAATTTCAAAAATTTTGAATTTAGCGGAGGCTCTTCTATAATTCGCAGAAAATGCAATTATTCAAAATCATCATTTTTCATAATTCTATGTTTCAGGTGATGATTCGGACGACAATATTGCTCATCCAATTGAAAATGGCTCAATTGAGGGACAAGAGCAAAATGATCCAGAGGATGATAATGCTCCATATGAAAACGAAGACATTAACGCTTATACAGCAAGAATTTTCGCAAAATTGCCGAGTTATTCTTCACCTGTGTATTTGAGTTTTTCCTACCCTTTCCTCTTCTAATTTTTTGTCTTTTTTTGTCTTGGATTTTTCTCTCAATTTTTATTTTCAATTTTTTTCCCATTCTCTGTTTCTGATTATCACTATGTTTTGTTCGCTTGCATTTCAATGTTTGAAGAAACTTGCTTTGTTGAATGAATCACAATTATCGTGATCAAAGTTTTCTTTTTTTCAGACACCCAAAGTTGGTCTTTTTCCATTAAAAAACTCAAATCTTATAACTTTTCGTCCAGTGCGGTAGATCAAAAGATCCAGTGTTATCTAATATGTTATGTAAATTTCCCTTGTTTTGTTCTTCCATAACAAAAATTTGGCGGTGTCCTCTTTTAAACGGGACACCACCAATTATTACGCCACCCCTCTAGACCACCTGCTCAATAGCCTGTACATGGGGGAAATGAGGATGTCAGATCCTTATCGCAGTGTTCAGAAAAGAGTGGACACCCATATTGTCCATTTGGCGTGCATTTTGGTTGCCTGAAGAGGAGAAGGAGAGGTAGGAGACCTTTCGCTCGTTCTCCTTCTCCTAGTGCCCCCCCCCCCTCCCCTTCTCCTTTTCGTCCGTCTATCCTTTTCCCTGTTCTCACCATTGACTTATGTGTCTGGCCAAGAAATGTATCACTCTCCTTCTTCTTTTGATTCTAGACATTGTAGGGGAAAAGCATATGTTTCTGCTATTATAGTTAGACACAGAAAGAGAAAAAATAAAGAACGTGTGGAGAGTAAAGTGATAAAGCGATGGGTTTTCGTAATTTGTTCCGACTATTTCACTACTGTTTTCTCTTAGGGTTTTACATTTTGCTTGATTTTCGAAGAAATTTGGATATGCGTAAAAAATTTATGTACATGAAAGAGGGATCCTTTCAGAAGTCATCTCCCTCTGTTCCAGTCTTCCTTATTTTCTTTCAACATTGTCCTCACTGTCATAAATGAAATTTCAGAAAATGGAAAACCTCCGCTCTCCAATCGAAAAGTTTCCACCGGAAGTGCTAGCCAAGATTTTGTCTTATCTCGGGTTCAAATCAAAGTGAGTTGAAGGGGAGGGAAGGGGGGTACCAGCTAATTTTTAAAAGTTTGACACAGATCCACGCAGCATTGCATGAAAAAAAAGTTGATGAGAAAAAGCTTGGAGCAAGGTGTTTGGAACCAATTTTTAGAAATGTTACAGGTTTTCAAAACTTGAAATTTTCGAAAAATGGCTCTATTTGGTATTTTCTAGCCCACTTTCAGGACGTTTTCACTTGAAAATTTTACGTGAAAACTGGTTTCAAAAGGAGACAAAAATGAGCCAGTCCCAGCCAATTTTTCGAAGAATTTGGAAGTTTGAAAGTCTGTAACTCTGCTCAAAAAAATTCAGAATTCGTTTCCAGAGTTTTTCATAGATATCTGTGTTAAAATAGAAAAAAATTCAGGTATTGCTCAGCTCACTTTTTCTGTGAATAGTATCGGAAAAAGCTCCGATTTATGTCAAAAATAGAAACTTCTGAGATAGAAAAATCTACTTTCATTACTTTCAGCATGATCCTCCGCAACGTAAACCATTTCTTCCGCACATGCGTCGATTTTTATGTCCCGAACCATGATGTGAAGCAGATTCAAATACTGTTATCCCCGAACAGTGCATACGTCTGCGCCAATGATAAAAAGGAGGTCTTGATATTCCGATGCGTACAGGACGGAAACAACGTCACTGTTATAAATGACAGGGTTACCAGGACAATCGAAAATGAAGACTATCTTCGCATTTTTTGCATGCTGTTCCAACCAATCTGGAATCGTCAAGAACATGACAAAGCTCTTGCTACCTTCATACTGCAAGTCACCCCAAACGCTCCTATTCAAGTCTACCATCAAAGTCTCCCTTTCATTTCTGAAATGTTCGTTGGGAACCCACTCAGGACTGAACATCTCCTACTGCAGGGTAGAGAGTTCTATCCATTCATTCAATCTACCGATCCCGGTCACTTGCAAAAAATCGAGTTCTTGAGAGGTGATGTGTTTCTTCATCCGCTACCTGATATTGAGGCAATGTTCGAATACCCGCAATTTCAAGCTGCTCGAGATTTCGTCGCCTCACCGGAGGTCATGTTCCCCGCTCTGAGACCATTCTCACATTTTGAACGTCTGGATAATTCAATCAACGGTCTCGCGCATAATGATTTGTATTTTCTCCAAAATGTAAGTGTTTAAAGGAGGATTCCGGTAAACAATTTTTTTTGTTTCAAAATATGTGCGTAAATCCGAAAATGCGATGGTCAAGTCCGTTGGCCAGGAAATCTCCGGGAATTCGGCCAAAAAACGATTTTTCAGGGTTTTAGAAAGATTTTTGTGCGTTTTCACTATTATTTTTGGAATCAGCACAAAGTTTTACATATTTCGAAGCAAAAATATTTGGCTCTGTTCCAGTTCCTTGGACCCAGGGGTGGGTCCCGGGACCCATGGGGTAGGTGGCAAGTCGGAGAATGGGGCGGGGAACTGGTCGCTTCAGGAATGTCTGAAACAGTCTGAAGCACTTCGACAAAGTTGTCATCATACTCCATGGTAGAAGTCGTTGACGTTGAATCAGTAGAAGTCGGTGACAAAAAGGATGAAATAGTGAGAAGGTGAGGGTCATCATCCGACTCATAAACATTGAAAGTTTCTTCATTGTCAGAAGAGAAGAGGGGCAGCCTTGTGCTCGTAATGACGTCACGTTCTGTCTCCTTTGCTAACACGGCAGCCGCAACGGCTGCTGCAATTGAATCGTCTCCGTTATCAGTTCTATTTCTCTTTTGCTAAGATTTTAGGTACTGCAGAATCCTTCTACACTCTTCATCTTCTACCAAAATCTGCTCGTTCGCATTTTTGGCTCAATCTGATCATGGGTCCCAGGACCCATCGATGGGTCCCGTCACCTACCCCGTGGGTCCCGGGACCCAAGCATGGGTCCCGTCACCTACCCCATGGGTCCCGGGACCCATCGATGGGTCCCGCCACCTACCCCATGGGTCCCGGGACCCATCCCTGGGTCAAAGGAACTGGAACAGAGCCAAATATTTTTTGACCGGCATCCCCCTTTAATTTCAAAGATGGCACCATTTCAGTAATCATTTTTCAGGCTTTTCTCAACTCACCAAACTTCCAAAGCGCCAAGGTCAGATTTGGTCAATTAAATAGATTTGACACCCTCGATAACTTCCAACAGTATGCGCAGTTCTTTGGATTTGATGACAGGTTTACCCGTTTTGGACCATCGTACGAAGAGAATGGAGGAACCCGTACATGGTATTTTCGGCGAGGTGATGGAGATTATTTGCTCTTGGCTCTCACCAACACTCAATTTCATTTCACCCGAGTCCAAGCGGTCGATGTCCCTATAGGGGCTCTTCAAAGAGGTTGGTACTATGAGTCTGCTCGAAAAAAGTTACTGTATATTGAAATTTAGGCCAATGATTACTCCCCACCTTCAATTTTTCCAACATCAATCTTCAAAATGCCTTCATATATTGTTGCAACATGTTTATTTGGATTCCTCAAGTCTATGACGAGGGCTGCGCAACACTTCGCAACCGGTCATTTCGCAACTACGACAGTTCGCATCACGTGGCATTTTTTATTATAGAAATTTTCAACTGTGGAAGAACTTACGCGTGGCGAAATGTCACAGTTGCGAAATGACCGGTTGCGAAGTGTCGCGGAGCTATGATGAGAGGGTAGGCAGCCTGAGACGGTTGAAAGTTAGTCTATAAAAATGGAAAATTCAGATTTTGTCAGGGTATTGTCTCCTCATCTCTGGTCTCCTTATTGAAATCCAAAAATCTTCTATCGTCGTATCATTCATTTCCACGCCATGCCCAATTTCATTTGCAATCTCCCTACGGTTTTTCGTTTCTATCATTTACTAGAGTTTTCATATGAATTTTATGAAATCACATTAAACACCTTCCCTGCCTTTACTTCACGTCCCTTATGTTTTTTAATGTATTCAACTCCCCGTTCCTCTTCACTTTCTTTTATACCGGAATCATTCTACTGTATTTTTCGAAATTCCAAAATTTCGCTTATCTCCATATTTCCAACATCTCATGAAGGCTTTCTTCTTTCCTCCCAGTGGCTCATTATTCTCCTTGTAAATATAATTTTCTATTTTTCTTCACTTCTTCTTGAGGTCACTTCATTTTTTCCTTTTTTTTCTAAATTTCACCCCATTCTTCATTTCTTCTTTTTTTCGATGTTATATTTTTCCCCGCTGTGATATATTTTTTACACAATTATGAAGAGTAATGCTCCGTTTCTTACCTGTCTCGCCACAGATTTTATTTTTTCTCGTTTTGAACTTTCCCCTCCTCCAAAAATGCATTCATTTTTTATGTTTAGATTATGGAAATAGAGAAACTGATAGTTCAAGGGAGGGAAGGCGGTTCTCTTTTTGAAAATAACAAAAAGAAGGCAAAGAAACACTGGCTACTTTTTCATTTTTAGAGTACATCTAGAATCTATGGAATTGGATATTGTGATAGTTGAGAGTGGGGAGAAGGGTTCACGTTTAGAAAAAAGGTAAAAAACACTTTTGTTTACTTTGTTAGTGGGTGTTCTCTTCATCATTTCACATTATACTTTGTCCGGCTACCACACACAACTAATTTTCCGCATATTATTTTGCTTCTCTACTGAACACCCTTCTCCTCACTCCGTTGGGAAAAAGACAGCTGGCTCATATTGAAAGTAACGAGGGGACTAGGCAAGCGAAAACATGAAAAGAAGAGACGAAAGATTGCGGGCAGGAAGGGGAGGGGGAGGGGTGGTGGTGCGGTAGAAGGAAAAGAGGGCCAGAAAAGAAGGAGGCAGAACAATCGTAGAGAAGAATCAGAACTCAGCATCAACATCCTTATTCACATACCTAGTCCATGAAAAAGTACGATTCGGCTCAAAATGCTCCAATCGGAGCCATCTTTTTTTTGGTTCAAGTTGAAATTTGACGAAAAAAGCAATGGTGGCATTTATACAACCAAAAATGAAAAAAGAATCTGGCATACAAGCAATGAGAAACTGAAAAGAAAACCCTGGAGTTCGCAAAAAATCTTGTTTTCGATTAGAAGTCCAAGAAATGAACGGTATGTCGACGGCCGATAGATAAATTTTGACATTTTGTGCCCTTTCAATTTGCTTAACTATTGTGCGTATTGAAGAAAATCATTGTGTGCACCACATTACATAACATTTATCAGAGATTCATGAATGAATTTTACACAGTCTTATAAAATCGTACTATAGGTTATACTGTAGATCAATTATTCAAGCCACTGATAAAACCAATAATCCCAGTATAGTATTATCTATTCATTGATAGGATCCAATCGAGGAGAATTGAGATAGATCATAAAAATAAAGGAGAGATAACCACAGAGTACAAGAAGAATAAGCGGGAGTCTGACGTTTTCTGGTTCTTCTACAGGACGTCTCCTGTGTTGTCTAACTACGGCACGACGACACCTGCCCATTTTTTTGTAGAGCTGTCTACTAGCCGAGAAGCGAGCCATTTTAGAGAGTAGAAATAGTGAGGAGACAGATCAGAGGTTATGGGATAGTCAAACCAGGCTGGTACTTTTATACTCTTGAATAGCACGCAAACAGACCCATTAACAATTTTTTTGGAAACCTAATTCTCTTGAATTCACACCTACTTATACTAAGAATCGTACTAACATTCGAGCTCTTTTTTTTGATCCGGGAAACTCAGCCCACACCATTTTAATCAAAAGTTTTGATCTCCTTAATAGCTATACACATTTTTTTTAGATAGACCCATCACCTTTCTTTTTAAATTTCTTAGTTTCTCAGTTTTACCTGTACTCTCTCAAAAAGTTGTATCCACTTCATTTTAATCAAACGTTTTAATCAAGTGCTATATAACTTTTATGGGTTATACGAATGTTAATTCTGATTGAAAGTAACACAATGTTCTTGGTTTTTTATTAAGGATTTTGATTTGAAGTTTGGTTCTTTGATAGGGAGGATCAGAAAAAATTTGATTTGAACTAAACCCAGCAAAACTTTGGCTCGGAAACATTTCGCAACCAGTTGTTTCGCTACTACGACACTTCGCAACTCAGGGCAATTTCGCAACTGCAAAATTTCGCTACCGGCCATTTTGCCATTGTGACAATCCTCACACATGTCATTTCAATACCACGAAATCCAGGATATTAGTAGAAAGTTCTCAAAATCAAAACATTTCGAATGGAGACTATAACCTGGAATAGTTTACAATATCCTCAATCAGACACAACTTCAAGGAACGTAAAGCGGACTAGTTCAAAGAGATGCGAAACGACTGTTTGCAAAACGTCCAGTTTCGAAATGTCTTGGTTGCGAATTGTTGCGGTTGCAAAATCGACGAGAGTTGCGAAATGTCGTAGTTGCGAAATGTCCAGTGGCGAAATGTCCGAAGCTGAAACTTTTGACAACTTCTTTATAGCTCTTTTCATTATTGAAATACACGCTTTTAAAGTTTTTTGCCTCCCCTCATGTTTTTCCTTCCTCCCTTTTCCCTTACTCGTAGTCAAAAGCAGAATTGCTGGAAAGTTGTCAGCTGAGGGCTCACTTCAGCTTCTTCCCGTTTTCTTTTATTCCCTCTCCCTCGTATGTGTGTTTGAGTGAAGAGGGGAAAAATGGAAAAAAACGAAGAGATTTGGATAGAATAATAATTGAAAATATGAAGAAAAAATGAGAGACGCTGTCATCTCGTGTCATCTCGTGGAAAAGCGACGGCAAAAAAACCACTGATACAAATACACAGCCTCACTCAGTTTTTCTATATTTCTCATCAACCAGGCCAGCGAAAACTGCTGTTATCCATTTGGAATTTTTCGCCTAACTTGGAAATCATCTTGCCGGCTATTACTGTCTATTAAAAAGAACAACACAAAAAATCAAGGATGAGTAAGAAGATAGGTAAGAATATATTAAGCAAATCAGGGACTGAAAATTTGTATTGAAAATCTCAAATTGGGACTTTTTTTTGGAAAAAAAGGTCTAAAAACCGAATATTTTTTGAGGAACTTCTCACTATTTGATTAGAAAATGATGATAATTGTGAAAATGCCAGAAAATAACAAGAAAATCAACTTTGTCTTCAAACTCTCCACACTAGAAAATTTGAAGTTTTTTAAGATAAAATTATTCAGTAATTCGATGTCATTCATCATCCTAACCACGTGTTGTTAACCATATCTTTATCTTTTTCAGAAGACTTCGATTTTGTTGATATCAGTGACGATGAATTGGAACCAATGGCCAAAGAAACCGAGAAGACAAAGAAGGAGGTGGAAAAAGTGTTAGACAGGGAGATGGCGAAGATAACGAAAAAGAGGAAGAATAAGAAAGTGAAAATGGATAAGGATAATCTGTGGTCAACGATGAGGGAGACGATGCATAATAAGAATGTGATGCAGTATGAAGAAAGTGAGTGAAAAAAGTAGGAAAGGTGGGGGGGGGAATTCTGAAAAAATTCGGATATCATTCAAAGAGAGGGTAATTAGACACAAAAAATTGGACATCTGGACATACAGACCTACAGATGAAAGCTGATATACAGAGACATTCTGGCGGAAATTTGGACATTCTGATTTTTTTTAAATTTGGACATTCTGATTTTTTTCTCAGAGTGTTTTTATGAGCGATAATTTTATGTGACACAAAAATGAACTTTGATTCCTGAACATTGTTTTGAATTAAAATCAAATTTGATAAAAAATTTTCGAACATTCGGGGTACTACTAGAAACTCTCATTATGTTCTAATGTTCCTTCCATCCTATCCCACCCAGTTTTTGAATATTCTGTTTTCCTCAAAGTTGAAATTTTGAAGGCCAATAACTTTATACAGAGCTGTTTAAAGACTTTGCTTCAACAGACTTCCATTCTTTCGATGAAATTCTGAGTCGATTCATGTCGAAATATCATATTCAGAAAAAAGTTACCACCTTCTTCGAATCCTTCTTCAAATTCTCAAAATTTCAGTGGCCCAAGACCCAGACATTCGAAAAAAGCTGTGTCAGGAATGTTGGAAGGTGTTCTCTGGGAAGGACAAACTTCGACGTCACATGAGATCCCACGGGGACAAAGCGGATGCAAAGTGCAATCTTTGTGGCGTCATGATCAAGTACGGCTACAATATGAAAACTCATTTGAAGAAGTGTTTCGAAGAATCGAGTGTGAAGATTGAGCAAAATGTAAGTTAAAGATATTTTTTGGGTTTTAGACATGTGCTGAAAATTAAGAAAAAGGAGCATTAGAAGCTGAGTAATGGCATTGTTGAGAATTTGTAACTTTTCAAATGGATTCAAATCTAACATATTTTTTGGGAAAAGAGGCGAAACTTTTGTAAATGATTTTCATGTACCAGTCCCTAAGAATATAAGTTCATAAATTAGATACTTTTTTAATCATGGTTTTATAGATTCTCCGTGACAACTTCTATGATTACCTTGAACAACTCGACGCCTACTCAAAGGATCCCTCCGCAAAGATGCCTTCCCTTCCAACTGGCTACACCATGGACTCACACGGAATGATTCATGGGTATAATCCAAATTTGAAAGTGGACTGGTCGAAAACGATTCCTGCCTCTTCTAAGATTAAGCAGGAGGTGAGTGGAAAAGTGTGAGTTTAGTATATTAAACACACTTGCAATCACTTTTTAGAATTATTGGAAAATTTTGAGGCAACCTTATCCCTTTACAATTTTAGCACGAACATGGAAGCAAATGTAAAGAGGAAGACTGAATTCGATGTTTCTGGTTTTTACTACTGCAGCTACCTTATTCTAATCAAATCTTATTTTGATTTTCGCTGAAGGTGTATCTCATCCCAAACAAAAGTAATTTTTTTCCTTTATATTCTCTCTGAAACTTCAATGGTCCTTTTAATCGAATTCAGGCTTTTTTCTGTAGTTCTTCTCATTTTCTCTGAAATTTCGTAAAATATTTTGTAATGACTGTTCTTTTCTCATCAATAAATACCTGCAACTTTTCATTCAAAACCTGAACTTCAATTGATATTCGTCTAGTTATGAGATTCATTTTCTAACACGCTTGAAAAGTAATGTTTTTGAACATAAACCTGTCTCCAAAATGAGTGGACGGTTAACGGACTGTCGGCGGACGGTCGGTGGATGGGACTTTTCCAAAAGTGCAGCATCTGATGGAGATGATTTTTATACTTCTAGACACGTTTCCTTTTTCAAAATCTTCACAGAAATAGCACTGCTTGAATGATCGCCATGAATTTCTTGATGTCTGCCGAGCAGTAGTACTAGATTCATCTGGAAATTTTGTGCCCTTTCAATTTGCTTAACATTGTTGCATATTACAACAAAACATTAGTGCTCCTTACAAAACATTTATTAGGAATTTATAAATCAAATTTACACAATCCCATAGAATCGTACCGTAGATCCTATTGTAGACTAAATATTCACGTCGCAAAATGAGTCTTAAAATCCAAAATGCAAATCACAACCCTTGAGTTTCATCGTTTTTCATGTTTCGTTTTTTCCAATAGTCCCTTCCATTCCTCTTCGCGTACCTGTGATTTCCCATAGTCCCTACCATTCGCACTTATCCTCTATAATAATCCAATTGCTTGATTACAGTACTAACACCAACCATCAACCGTTTTAATAGTGTTTTGGCACAAACAAAGTCACTCTGAACAATAATTAGAAGAACACTACGCGACCTGCCCTTTTCTTCGTAAGACCCTCACAGCTGTCGTCACCTCCGTCACTCTGCTCTGTTTGGCCCCCTTCCCCCCGTTTCCCACCCATCAGCCGTTTTTATCTATTTTGAGAGTGCAGACAGTTTACCGTCAACTCTCTGATTTTCCTAGGTTATTTCTTTGAAAAGTCGATAAAATCGTTTCTATTCCTGAACCAAACCATGATGAAATTTGATCCATCGAGCAACTTGGAAGGAAAAAAGGCGTTCCAGAGCGAAAAGTAAGTTTTTTAAATATTGTGAATTGAAGTATAACCACGAGTAGAACTCTTCCAAAGTCGGCCTTTTTTCCACTGAAAACATCCAAATATGACACCGTTTTGTACGATACCGTAGGTTCCAAAAATCAGCTTCATCAGATAAATTTTACCGACATGTCCCTGCTTGCTTGAAATCAAACTTTTGGACAATCTATATTTTTTCAGGTGCACTCGACCAAAATGTGATTGCTCCAACGACAAATGTCCCAAGTTCAAATCGAAAACCGGATGCCCTCCAAATTGCCATGCGACATGCAAAAATCAGATGTTCGCGAACCAACACTTGCTTCCAAAAGTCAAAGCTCGAAACTCCGCAATCTCAGGGACAGGTCTCTACACCACGGTGGATATCAAGAAGTATGCCCTCATCATCTTCTACATCGGAGAAGTGATTTCTGATGCTCTACGAGATGAACGTCGGAAAAAGTACAAGGAACGCGAGTTGGTGAACTGTTTCTTCCAAATCGACGGGAAACTCACCATCGATCCAACAGAGTACGGGAACGCGGCCAAGTATGCCAACCACTCCTGTGATCCCAATATGATCGCAATCAGTTGGAAGTACCACGGAGCTCCTGAGGGCTTCAAAGCAATTGTCTTCAAAGCTGAGAAGAATATAAAAGCAGGAGACGAGCTGACATTCAATTATGGACCTGATTATGACAAGAATTTGAGATGCCACTGTGAAAGTGACTTGTGCTCTGGTTTCATCGGAAAACCCTTGCCAAGCAAAGAGCTGGAGGCTGCCCTGGAGAAGAGAGACCAGGAGAATGTTAGAAATCGCGAAGCCCTCAAGGACGAGAACACAAATCGTCAATTGAGCAGACCAAGAAAAGCTCACATGGTTGCACCGGTAGATGATTCAGAAGACGAGGACGAGGAATCAGATGCGTGGATTACTCCATCAGCGGCACCAAGGAGTCAAAGGCAACATCATCATCGCTCAGATGTTCTTGATATGGTCAGCGACGATGTAGAGAACACAGATCCACAAGAAAAGCGACGTCGCCGTGCACGCGCATCAATGAAGGAAAGGCAACGTCGTCGTCCTGCTCTAGAAGTCGACTCAGTGGAAGATGAAAAAGAAGATGAGGCAGCAAAGACACCAAAAAATGTGGTGCAGTATGAAGGAAGTGAGTGAGACAACTACATATAATAGGAGGGGGGGGGGGGGTATCAAAAAAATCTACACTGCGTCGGGTTGCAAAATTTTTCACAGGGTGCAGATTCCACATGGAAGAGTGCACCTTGTACAGTACCGGCCAAAAATCTATGAACTTTTGGCGTTTTCAGTTGAAAAATGTCAACTTCAGGGGTCTGGGAAAAGATGTTAAACATGACCGTTTGATCTGAAATTTTTTGGGTGTATACATTAACTCTAGAAATTTATTTTAGTAGTTTACAACTTTTTTGTACAACCTCTTCTAAAGATGGTATGTCCGTTTAAATAGGACTCTTTAAATAGGTCCCTTTAAATAGGGCTCTAGGGCGATGCTAAACTTCCGCATTTTCAGTGCAATTTTCACCGATTTTACGGTCTTCTGCATTTCACGAGTGATACCATCTCTAGAAAAATTCGTACAAAAAAGTTGTCAACTACAAAAATAGAGTTCTAGAGTAGATGTATACACTCAAAAAGTTTCAGAGCAAACGGTTAAGCCTAACATCCATTCCCAGACCCCCAAATTTGACGTTTTTCAACTGAAAACGCCAAAAAGTTAATAGATTATTACCGGTACTGTAAGTGGACTTTCTTAAGCTGTTTTTGGCCTATATCTCAAAACTGACTGATTTCCAAACCACCCCCCATAAAAATTTTTTCGCCGAGACAAAATTCTGCATCGATTGATTTACAAATTTTTTAAATTAAAGAAGCCCTTTTACTCTCGCATTGAATCCTTCTCAAATTCTCTAAATTTCAGTGGCTCATGATCCGGAAATTCGTAAACTACAATGTCCGGAATGTTGGAAGGTGTTCTCGGGAAAAGACAAACTTCGACGTCACATGAAATCCCATGAAGACCAAGCGGTAACACCGTGCTACCTTTGTGGTGTCCAGTTCAAGTACAGCTATATGCAAACCCATATGAAAAAGTGTTTCCAAGACACGAGTTCGAATAGGGAAAGGGTGCAAA
This sequence comes from Caenorhabditis sinica, assembly GCA_963932045.1. NCBI lineage: Eukaryota > Metazoa > Nematoda > Chromadorea > Rhabditida > Rhabditidae > Caenorhabditis > Caenorhabditis sinica. The sequence continues at coordinate 30,144,407 of OZ009938.1, forward strand.
CTGTAAGTTAAATATACGTTAATGTTGTAGATTTTGGCCAAACATCAAAGAAAACTGAGCATTGAGAGTTGAGTTGTGACATTGTTTAGAATTTGTAGAAACTCAAACAAGTTCGAATCTAACACGGAATCTCTGGAGTTATCTGGAAATGTTCGTTTTTGAAGAAAAGTTCTTTTTTCGAATTTTTGGCTTTTTGGAAAAAAAGAGAAATGTTTGAAAATGATTTCGATACACCAGTCAATCAGAAATCGAGTTCTTTTATTCATATCAATTTTCCAAAATCATGGTTTTATAGATTATCCGTGACAACTATTCTGATTTCCTCGAACAACTCGATGCCTACTCGACGGATCCTTTTGAGAAGGAGCCTTCCCTTCCACCTGGCTACACCAAGGACTCACGAGGAATGATTCATGGGTACAATCCAAATCTGAAAGTGGACTTCATTCCTAGATATTCTAAAATGAAACTGGAGGTAAGTGGGAGAGTATGAGTTTAGTACATGAAACACACTTGGAATCACTTTTTAGAATTGTTGGAAAAATTTGATACAACTTTATCCCCTTATAACTTCAGCACGAAAATGGGACCGAATCTGACGAGGAAGACTGAATTCAATGTCTTCGGTTCAAAACTACCTTATTCAAATTGTATCTGATTTTGATTTTCGCTGAAAGGTCTTCCTATCTCAAATTTTTATTTATTCATCTTTCTTTATAATTTTACTGAAAATTCAATGCTTGTGTTAATCGAATTCATGCTATTTTTTGTATTTTTCTCATTTCCCTCTTAAATTTTTTCAACAATTTTGTAATGACTGTTTTTCTTGCATCAATAAATACCTGCAATTTTTCTTTCGAATTTCAATTTGGGTTACAGACTCGTCAAAAAGATTTCAAAACCTTACCAGCCAGAACAAAATTTCATGAGGAAAAACGGGAAAAACTTTTTCAAACATTTTCTGAGTAAGAAACTCCCAATTTTTCACTATAGACACATAAAACGAACAATAAAAAGTTTCTAAATTCAAAATTAACAGTCGTCAGGCTTCAAATTGTTTTCAAGAAGCCCCTAAGTTGAAACAATACTAAGTGATAATCATTAAACCAAACATCAGTTTAATTGTATCAATACATGTCGTTAAAGTCGATTGCGTCTCATCGAAGCCAGATGATCAAATTAAATGGATAAATCGGATCTACTGAAATGAATAGGATTAAAGGGGTACTGGAGTTTTCCAAAAAAATTTGACCCCAATTTTTGAGGATCAAATCGAAATGTGGCAGAAAAAATTGTTTTTGTGTTATTTTTCCAAAATATACCAAATTATATTTCCCCAAAACTCAAGTTATAAGCCTTCAAAGTGAATTTTCCCTTGAAACTTCACCAATGACCACAAAATTTTTCCAACAAATTTTTAACTTGAAGAAATAACCCGGAACCACCTTTTTTGGCACGTCGAAAGCTGATAACTTAATTTAAGTCGATTTTTGAGCTTATTTCAAAAATGACATTTTTGTCGACTCGATCCATATAAAAATATCGTTTTTTTGGAAAACTTCAGTATCCCTTTATAAAAAAATCTGTGCTCGATTTAGGAATTTAGAATAGTTTTGAAAAACCAGTTCTCATAACTCACCATGTCCAGCTCACAAACTCGGATTTGTAATTTCCACCATTCACTTCCGTTCCATTTAGCACTTTCACATTTGAGATGCCCTCTCGATACCAAAGAACACCTGGATACTTCGAGATAGTCCACTTATTATTCTCACAACTGATTCCAAAAGTATCCAAAAAATTGTTGAACCCTACTGTAGTATCCATAATCCTCTGAAAAGTTGAATATTGAAAAAAAGGGATATAAATTACCGGTCAAAAGGTGGTCAACATTGCACTTTTTCAGTGCAAAACTGTCAATTTTGAGGGTCTGAAAAATAGACTTACCACAGTTCAATTTTCTAAAAAATATGTGGGTTCAGAGATCGACCCTAGAACTCCATTTTCATAGTGGGCGACTTTTTTCATAACCATTTTTAAGAAAGTTAGGTACAGTGAAAAATTACAACCCGAAATTTTTTTTTCAAATTCAGTGTTGATTTCGAGAATAGTAAGACAGATTTTTTCAACGCAATCTATCTATTGAGAAAGTGGTTATGGGAAAAAATTGTCAATTGCAAATTTGGAGTTCTAGAGTTGATCTCTATACTCACAATATTTTTAAAAAATTGAACAGCGGGAAATCTATTTTTCAAGCCCTCAAAGTTAACCATTTTGCACTGAAAGTGAGCAATGTTGACAACCTTTTGGCAGGTACTGTAGTCACTCACAAATTGTCTATCAACACGAGCATCATCTGGAGGTGGTAGGGTAGTCATATTCCAATAAGAAATGAACATGGGTCTTCTACAAGAAACGTTTCTAGAGCATCCAGGACCTTCAAAATAGTGGAATGTATCGTTGCGTCCTGAAATTTTTTTCGAATTTTTGAAATTTGCCCAAAAGTATTACGGTAGCGTACCTCGCATAAGACTCATGAGATCTGGGCACCCACAGGTCACATCTCGGACTAAAAATTGTTTCGCTGGAACGTCACAAGTAGGAAAGCCACCAACAAATAATCCAAATAGAAGGAATATTAGAAAAATCATGTTTTATGATGAAAATTGGTTGCTCGTCTTCTGTTTTATTCATTTTTTGTTTGATTTGAATTGCTAATTTAATGATAATTAGTTGTGCAGTGGCAAAAACAGTCAAAGACTATAAGAGAGCGACTTTTGAACTAGATCATTGATCACTTTTGATTAATTTTTTTCGTTATGCACAGAGCATGACGTTTCTGACCTCAGAAAATAAAAAATCTGTTTGAAAAAGGTTCAAAGTGTTCCGAATCAATTCGAATTGCTACAGACAAAAAAAAAGATTTTGGGGAGATACAGTACCGGCCAAGACGATATTCGTATTACGTCATATTCAGTTGAAAAATGCCAACTTTGACTGACTGAAAAACAACTTTGAATTGATTATTTCTTAATGAAAATTTGAGAGTATATGAATCAAACCTCGTACTTTAATTTTGTAGTTGACAACTTTTTTGTATTTCTTTAATCGAAGAAGTTACGCACAGAAACGTACGGCAATGCCAAGTGTTGCTCGATTTCAGTGATGAATCTCGAAATTGTATGAACTTTTTTTCGACGTACCATATCTTGGCAGAGCGGATTTGTACAAAAAAGTTGTCAACTACAAAATGAAAGTTCAAAGTTTGATTAATACTCTCTCAAATTTTCAAACAGAAAAAGAAACTTTGAATCATTTTTTCAGCTACCCAAAGTTGACAATTTTCCACTGAAAGTGACGAAAACGAACATCAATATGGCCGGTGCTGTATCTGAAAATTGACCTAAATCAAGTTTTGAGGTCCTAAAGTGGGGAGAGATCAGTTTTCCGGACCTGGTTCTAGTGAAAAATTTGACAAACTGTCCGGTCCGACATGTATTTGCCGATTTGTGAGTTCAGAACTAAATTCAGGTAAATTTTCAAACATTTGCCAAGAGGATGTTTACTTGTCTACAGCAATTCAAATTAAATCACATAGAAACATATTTGAAAATGACGAAGACATCGACCCTGGTGCTGATCAGAGTTGCGTGGAATTCTGACTTCCGTTTTTCAGATTTTTTTTCATTCGACTTCCCATTTCAAACTCGATTTTTCAAGATTTGGAACACTGGAAAAATATTGCATTTTGATGCTATTTTTCCCCATTTTTGGTCAATTTTATACAAAATTTTTTGACAAATTGCCGGTTTTATCTAAATATTGGGCATTTTCTGACCCCCAAAATTCCAATTTTGACTTCCGACTTCCGGGCAATTTTTCACTTCCGACGTCCGAGTTTCCACTCCCATTTTCGAAAGTACTTTCAATTTCCGTTTTCAAAATTTTCACTTCCGCGAAACTCTGGTGCTCATGTGTTGCTTCAAAAACGTCTTCTTTATTTTATGTAAACACTTTTATCTCTGTTTTTCCTTTTTGATCTTCCATCATAATGGTGTTCTCTTTTCCTTGCCCACTTTCTCATGCGTCTCACAGGCCATCCAACCCCCCCCCCCTTCACATTTGCCTTCTCCTCGACCGGCCAACATCTTCTGTTCTCCGGCCGGAGGCCTCTACCCCAGCCAACCAGCCAGTCGACATTTCTATGTGTCCTCCCTCTCTCTTCTCTTCTCTTTTTCCTCTTCTTCGCCCCTTCCGCACTTTGCCCGCCTCACCCTACGGGCCTAGGACAGAGAACACACACACACACACACACACTGACACAAACAGACGGGAGGACGGACAGCCAACACATCACGCGATGTGTCTAGCGCTCTCTTAGTTTTCCGTGGTATTTTCGCAAACATGATCGCTGCCTTGCATAGAAGGGCCGGTTTATCGATTTCTCTTCTTCTAAGTCTTCTTTTTCTCCGACACATTTCGTTTTAGAAGTGTGATGAAGTCATTGTTTCCTAACTGCTTTTGAATAGTGGTATTGCTTTGTTTTTTAAGAATCGATGAAAATTTTAACAGTTTGACGTAACAAAATTTTGCCTTAGAAACAGTTTTTGAAAAGGGAAGACCATTTTTCAATGAACTTTTTGGTTTTTTCTTCTAAATTGACTGATTCTTGAAAGTATGGTCATAAAGGTTCTAGTTAACCATCAAAATTTGAACATTCAAAAAGTGAAAATTGACGAAAAATTGAGAAATTGAAAAGTATTGAATTGAATTTTTCGAATTTCAAAATTGGCGGTTATTTTTTTTCGAAATTTGTACTTTCGGGCAATTTTTAATGTTTTTCCAAGAAAATTTCCGATTTTTTTTGAAACTTTTCCAAAAAAAAACAACAAAAAAACGGAAAAATCGAATTTTTGACTCAACTAAGTGGGCATTAGTCACAAGGCGATGTCAGAAACTTCAGAAATAGTAAGGAATTATTACGGTGTAAAACAGATTTTCAAGACTGCTTCGATCTCAAAACTTTGAGAAACGTTCCCAATTTTGTTTTTTTTAAGTGTCTTATTCATGCTTCAATACCCAAATTATCGATGAGCATACTTGTAACTTACTTTCCCAGCCTGGTGAGGAAAATATCGAAAAATTATATTTTTAAAAATTCCATTTTTCCGCCAAAAATCAACAAAAATTAGTTCAAAATGTATAAAGAAACAAAAAAGTAGCGGTTATTTGACCAAGAATCGACCTTTCACTTTTCATGTTCCTCCACATTCACCTTTTTTGATTTTATAACAACGTCACCTTCATTTTTTGCCCATTGTTCTCAAAAGTTCTCAAAATTTCCATTTTTCAGGTCACTCTACTTTCACAACAATGCGAATTCGACAAAACAATGAGACCGTCTATCGCGGTCCCCTACCACGTCGGTCCGAGCCAGGAGACGAGCCAGGATCATCTACAGTACCCCAAGGTCCAACGGGATTACCAAGGAACGAACCTCACCCAGATGTCTTCGATGCTGTAGAAGGCGATCAAGTTGGAAATGAAGAGGCTGGGACAAGTTCAAGGGCTGCTCTGAACGTTGAGGTATGTTTGGAAATAGATGAAGCTTGGAATTCTCTAGTTCTGAAATTTTGAAATTTTGAGCTTCCGAGAATCCGAGATTCTGCATTCCATATACAAATATTGTAATGTTTTCATTTTTCTAGGTCTCCAACAGCACCCCACTGGAGTTTGGGATGAGCAAAACCAAGAGTAAGCTGGATAATCTGGACTTGCTCTTGGGAAGCTGTGGAATCGACGTGCGGAAACTTCCGTTGGTCAAGGAGACCAGATATCTCTATCCCGGAAGAGTGGTTCTTGGAGACTCGGATGAGGACGAGGATGAGGAGACTGGTGTCCAAAAATCCAGGCACTTGATGAAAAAGGAGAAGAAGGCGAAAATGAGGATTTTCTTCGAGAAGAAAGAGAAAATCGAAAAATTTTCATATGAGCCGGACCCGTTTTTTGATTGCCCATTCGATTTTTATAAAATGGACGAGATTGTGGAAGAGGTCCAAGAAGAAGTTGAGGAAGAAGAGGCGGAAGATGATGAGGAGATGGAAGATGAGGACGATGATGAGGAGTTTGCGGCGATGACAAGGATGTTCTCGAGAAGAGGAAACGGTGAGTTTTTTTCAATATTATTATTCTGAGAATTTATGATTTCTGAGATTCTGAGACTAATCTCATTAGGAAACAAATTGTCGTTCCAGTTATGGAATATTCCAAGAATTTGGATCTCGACCCTGTAGATTCCGATTTTAAAATAAAACCTGGCTAAATGTCTCCAAAAAACGAGTTATGAGCCCTCAAAATTGCTCCAAGACCCCTTCAGTGGTAATTTTGATGTCAAATATCTCAGCTTCTAGGCACTACTAGAGGGTCTTAATTACGTGAAAAACTTCAAATTAAACGTAAAATCGTATTCTATTACTAATTCAAGAAATGTGTTTTCCGAAGCCGAATCGATCCAAAAAATCTGCAAATGATGGCAAAACTTCGAACTTTTGGGTTCGGAAATTTTTTTTGAGTTAGTGATAGAATACGATTCTACAACTAATTTAAAGTTTCTCACTGTAATTGAGACCATCTAGAAATGCATAGAAGCTGAGATATTCAACATCAAAGTTGCCACTGAAGGGGTCTTGGAGCAACTTTGAGGGCTCATAACTCGTTTTTGGGGAACATGCTTCTCTGTGAGGTTAACAAATTGAGCACCATCGGGCCGCCAAAATTCAAGTTTTCCTATTTGGAAGTTAATCTTAAAATCCCTCGAAATCTTAGAACTTCTCAAAATATTAGAATATCAAAATCAAAATCTAATATCTCAACTTTTAGAACGCTCTACTCGACAACGCTATTCTCCATCCCGATCACCACCGAAACGGCAACGAACTTCCCAAGGCTCTTCTCAAAATCGTCGGGGCTCATCTCATCCGGATGATTCTGAGATCCCGGAGGCTTCTCATCGCCGAGTGCCCTCTCCAATGCGTCCGATGCACACACCATCTCCGACTCCAGAAGACTATACGTCATCTCAAAATTTCAACGATCTCGCCAAGCAATTCAACATTCCTAAAATCACCAAAATCATGAGAAAGCAGGTCCCAGCCGGTGTGGACATCGATACCAAGGAGGTCTGCAGTCGTCTGGCTCAATCCTTGAAGGAGTCTGGAATTGCCCAGACCACATTTTCCACCAACATCCTCAGAAGAAGCCAAGGGACCCTTTCGGATCTCTTGAGAAATCCAAGACCATGGAATTCGATAAATCGGGGAGCGAGAACGTTCGAGAGGATGATCAACTGGATGACTCTGGATCGGACGACACGTGAGGCGTTGTGTGCGTTGTCGATGAGCGATGCGGCAACTGTGATGGGAATGACGGATGTGGGCACTCAGCAGAAGAAGGCGTAAGTACATTTTTTTGGATTGTTCGATGCTTTTTAAGCACTCAATTGCAGAATTTGGCCTTGTTTAGTCCTAAGCCCAATTTTTAAAGTTCTGAAAAGATCTAGACCTTCCGCGGTCGGTCAACGATCGGCGGACGGAGTCGGGGCGTTCCCGTTAGAGGGGAAGTCTACTATTTCCAATTCTTTCGATTTTGGTATCATTCGATGCTAAAATTGGCGCCCGGGAACTTAATTTTCTTAGAGCCTAGTCTCAAAATGCCTAGTTTTCAAAATATAGGCCAAAAACAGATAAAAAAAATAACATTGAGAGTTCAAAACTCACGTTTTTGGGTGTTTATTTCGAAAACTAAGCATTTTGGGACTAGCCTTCGAGAAAATTAAAGGAGGATTCCGGTCAAAATTTTTTATTGCCTTCAAATACATAAAAATTTGTGCAGATTTCGGAAATCATAGTGAACAAGCTCAAAAATTGCTCTAAAACTCCGAAAATCCTCTCCGAAACGTATAAAAAATCAGGCGAATGGTCTCCGGCGGCCATGGCCGAGTTTCCCGAAAAAGGGGCGAAGTCAGCCAATGAGCGCTGGTACTTGTAGTTGCAATGGCGCTGATTGGCTGACTCCGCCCCTTTTTTATGAAACTCGGCCACGGCCGCCGGAGACCATTCGCGTGATTATTGATCATTTCAGAGCCATTTTTCGGGGTTTCAAAGCAATTTGCATTTATGACTTTTGGAATCTACGCACATTTATACATATTGTAATGTAAAAAAATTTGACCGGAATCCTCCTTTAAGTTCCCGTGCGATAATTCTGCGTCGAATGATACCAAAATTTCAAAAATTTGGGAATTAGTAGACTCCCCCTTTGAGCGGTCGGGCCGGTCGGCGGTTGGTCGGTCTTCCAATGGTCTCAATACCGCCCTTCAAAGAAATACATGTCCCCTTAACCAATAATTTTTCTTTCCAGCGCCGGAAAAAAGACCCGCCGAGTCTTCACCGATCGACAACGCACCGTTCTCTTCAACGCTTTCCGTCAGAATCAAGACGCCAGTAATGAAGAGATGGAGACGCTTGCTCAGCAGCTGAATTTGGAGAAAAGCACCATCCGGAACTTTTTCACCAACTACCGAAGACGAGTGAAGGATGGGCGCTTCGATCTAAGAATTCAACAGAATCCTGGAGGCGAGGAAGAGGAAGAAGAAGAGGATCCGGATGATGGAAATGGTACAGTGGAGTTTGAGAGAATGGAGGAATCAGAGTTCTATGGGGAGGATGAGGATGAGATGGCAGACGAGGAAATGGAGGTAGATCCCTATGATGCTTCTCAAAATCACTGAAATTTTTTGGATTTTCTCTTTTTTTATAATTTTCTGCTCTTCGAAATTAAGCGATTTCGTCACCGCGACATTCCGCAACTAACGTCATTTCGCAACCACCAAGTCCACATTCAGAACTAATTTTTTTCAAATGTAGTTGACAACCTGATTGGTTTATGATACCTCATGTGACTGCTTGCAAATTGTCCAGTTGCGAAATGACTAATTGCGAATTATCCAGTTGCGAAATGTCGTGAAGCCTGATGTCCCTTTTCAGTTTTTTAATTCAATTCATTCATTCAATAACCAATTATCTCTCAAGTTTTCAAAAAATATTCATACTTTTCCTTCAAAAGATTGCTCATTAACCTAATTTGAGAATCATTTCATGTTTTTGTAATTGTTTACCTTGATAAATTTGCTGTCATTATTATCCACCCAACTCGCTCCGATCGTTTTGTCTGAACATTGTGAAATAAATTTGATAAACTATAACCATCTATTTATTCACTTGAAACTTGGGGCAAAATGTAAACGAGTTCTAAATACCAGTACAAACAAAGTTCACTGAGACATGTAAAACAAAAACCATAAAATTTTGGAAGAGATCAATGAAAAAAACCGTATTAGAAAAAAGGATAGTCGATAACTTGAAGTGAAGAAATCAGGAAAAATGTTGAGGAGAGGAAAAAAACTGTACAGAGTCACCGGGAACTAGGGTCAGAACCGGACAAAAAGGTACCATAATTGGGTGTTTTAAGTCATACAAAAAGGTTTACAAATACTAATATGAAGATTCAGGTTGACTTCATGTACCTACAAATTTTCTAGATATTCAGGCTACTCTCTCAGATACCCAGATTTAGTCTTTTTTCGCAAAAAAAAACCCAAGTTTGATACCATTTTATCCAGTACTGTATCATTGAAATATTGTTGTTCTACTCAAAATGACTCCCCAAAAGATGATTTTCCAAGTGCTGGTCTCGACTTCTTTGATGGCTCTTCATCCGAACTGTCGTCATTTTCAGGGATCCGTTTGTTCGCATTTTCCGTCAAATTGGCAGAAGGAACTTGCTGCGATTTCTTCGGAATTCTGAAGTTTCCTAGAGTCAATGGCTGAGAGGGAGGTGGTGGCCTGGATGCAGCTGGTGCTCGTGGAACAGATTGCGCCAAAAATGATGTTGGGGGCTGTCGGCGGGGAGCAGAAATGGATGCTAATTTTTCACAATAGTCATCATCGTTGACTTGGTTGTCCTCACAACGTTTTCCAACGGAGCTGCAGGTCAGTCGCTCTGTGGTGCTCGTATTTTTTCTCCAGTTTCGGCAATTTGCTGAAAAAATTATTTTATTTCACTTTGAGATTAATATAATCTAATATGGTAACTAGGATTTATGCTTTATGTGATTTTCAAAGTAATAAAGCGCAAAAATTTGAATCTACTGATTTTGTAAGATTTTCACGTGTAAGGTTCGAATTTTGTAAATCTCAGCACCAAAGCACTCTTGTAAACAAAAATTATCAGTATTGTGCTGCAAATGAAATGTGAAAATGATAGAGATTCCCATAGATTCATCTCAAAATTTAGGTAACGTATGGAACCCAACATACGGCTTCGAAACATTTCGCAAACAGTTGTTTCGCAACCGCGACGTTTTGCAACTGGGCATATTGCAACTGGAGATCTCTCAGCCAGTCATTTCGCAACTGAGAAATTTCGCAACTGATGTTGAGTCATTTCGCAACTGGACATTTCGCAACTGAGTCATTTCGCAACTGGATATTTCGCAACTAATTATTTCGCAACTGCGACATTTCGCAACTGAATATTTCGCAACCGCGACATTTCGCAACTGAGTCATTTCGCAACTGAGAGATTTTGCAACTGAGTCATTTCGCCACTAAGTCATTTCGCAACTAGATATTTCGCAACCAATTATTTCTCAACTGCGCCATTTCGAAACTGGATATTTCGCAACCAGTCATTTCAGAACTGGAACATTTTGCAACTGCATCATTTCGCAACTGAGTCATTTCGCAACTGAATATTTTGCAACCAATCATTTCGCAACTGCGACGTTTTGCGACAGGACATTTCGCAACCAGTAATTTTGTATGTGCTACATTTTGCAACTAAGGCATTTTGCAACTTGACATTTCGCAACTGAGTCATTTCACATCTGGATATTTCGCAACTAGTCATTTCGGAACTAAGATATTTTGCAACTATGACATTTCGCAGCTGAGTCATTTCGCAACTGGATATTTCGCAACCAGTCATTTCGGAACTAAGATATTACGGAACTTAGACATTTCGCAACTGCGACATTCCGCAACTCACGTCGATTTTGCAACCACGACGATTTGCAACTAAGCCTTTTTGGAACTGTACATTTCGCAACCAGTCATTTCGCAACTGCGACGTTACGCAAATGCTACGTTTTGCAACTAAGGCATTTTGAAACCAGTTATTTTGCAACTTTATAAATTTGTTCAGTTTCATTAATATAGGCTACATGTGATTACGAATATCCTAAACCAATTCAGGTTGTCATTTATTTTTCAAAAATTATGCATGGAGATTTGATGGTTGCGAAAGGAGGTGGTTGCGGATTGTCGTGGTTTTGAAATGTCGCAGTTGCGAAATGTCCTAGTTGCAAAATGACTGGTTGCAAATAGTCGCGGAAACCCACATACAGATCTCTCTAATTTCTAGAATATAATTGTTGACAGCATATTTTTGTTATCATTAATTAAGTACAAAAACTAACCACAAACAGCCCAATCGTCAAGTTCCCGTTCAATTCGACGTTCTTGGGAATGCGTCAGCTGGAGAGTCTTGACCATTTGAGAAGAATCATATCCATAATGTTGCCAAAACTGATTCCATAGCTGTTCTTTCGAAAACCCATCCGTGTTCCTGGCTCTATTTTGCTTCACAAGTCGATTTCTGCACGATTGTTCGATTTGATGTTTGTACCAAGCCAGCCTTGTGTTCAGGGATTTTTCAAGATCTTTGAAATCTTGGGGATGTAGAAGTTCCTCTTTATTCAGAGTCAATGGGAATGCTTCCGAGCTCAGATTACAATAAAGGCTCATACCCTTTAGATGAGGGTGGTCTCCTTTGAAAAATGAAGGCTTGAATCCCCACATAACCAGTCTGTTGTTGACATAGAGGTGAACACCGAAATCCTCTCGGTCTCGGACTTCCATTCCGAGGTAAGCCATGAATCCGTTTTCCTTGGCGACTTCAATGGCATCTATTTTGCTTTGATGCTGTGCTACATTTAGCCCGATCTGATTTGCAAGCGTTCTATTGGAGATTCGCTCATCGTAACTCGCATCAGGAGCGCTCGCTTCGCTGGACGCTTCCGTTTGGTCATTCCTCACTGTAATTGAACCGACTGTCACAAAAATCACAATTCAAAACTTACGTCTTGTGATCTCTGATGTGTATAACTGATGGAGGAGTTGGAGGTTCACAGTGTCAATTTTAACCACCTGGGACCATTTTCGTTCAACCCAACTGCCAATAATCTTTCGAGGAACAACTGGTTGTCTACAGAGACGGATCTGGAAAACTTTTTTGCGAGGGGAATCAAGATTAGTGCTCAAAATTTTAAATAACTTCGTCAGGAATTTTTCTGATTTCACTAACATGGGACTACCCTCCCATGTCCCACTGGAAATCGTTAGATATTTTGTGCATGGGTAACACACACTGTAACTAGAAAAACCGTGAATTTATAGCGGCGCTCTCCAAAGTCCGCCGTAGTTATAAGCAGTTTTACGTATTTTGAATCAAAAGTGGTTCACCCTCTTTGAGGACTCACAACTTTTCTCATTTTTTAGCTATCCCAATAAAATAAACTGTATTCAATAAAGCAAAGTACGTGCTTTATTTTGTTCTACTGCATCATTATTATTGCTCTCAAGAGTGAGCTGGAAATTTTGAAATTATGACGATCTCGGTTCTGTTATGAATCAAAAACTCTCGATTTTTGGCAATCGGGTATTGGGAAACTATAACCACGTGACTGCTCACTCTCAATCATGCATGAATAAGTTGTAAAACATAGGGGTCCGGCTTGAGTTACAAGACTTATTTGGATTTTTTCAAAAAATTTTCAACTTTTCATGTATCCCTATACATGAAATTTTGCACTCAAAAACTGCGATTTTTATTTATTCTCGATTAGTCACGTAATTGATAGAGATTTATTTGAAAAATTAAGAACTGCTGATTTTATGGCGATTCAGACAATCAAACACGGAATCCTCGATTTTTGGCGAATCCAAGAATTTAATGATGCAACGTATAGGGATACATGAAAAGTTGAAAATTTTATGAAAAAATTCAAATAAGTCTGGTAAGTCAAGCCGGACCCCTATGTTTGACAACGCATTTATTCATGATTGAGGGTGAGCAGTCACGTGGTTATAGTTTCCCAATACCCGATTGCCAAAAATCGAGAGTTTTTGATTCATAACAGAACCGAGATCGTCATAATTTCAAAATTTCCAGCTCACTCTTGAGAGCAATAATAATGATGCAGTAAAACAAAATAAAGCACGTACTTTGCTTTATTGAATACATTTTATTTTATTGGGATAGCTAAAAAATGAGAAAAGTTGTGAGTCCTCAAAGAGGGTGAACCACTTTTGATTCAAAATACGTAAAACTGCTTATAACTACGGCGGACTTTGGAGAGCGCCGCTATAAATTCACGGTTTTTCTAGTTACAGTGTGTGTTACCCATGCACAAAATATCTAACGATTTCCAGTGGGACATGGGAGGGTAGTCCCATGTAAGGAAAGGCTAATTTGGATCTGGCTTAAAAAATCGTTCTGGATTTTTTGTAAAATGTGCTTCTGAAAACATTGGAAAAATAATTGCATGACAACTTTTCAGGGAGTCCAAACCTGCTGGTGCAAATTTCAGCCAATGAAATATTGGTGACCTTACAAACTTCCCTAGTTAGGTAGAAGTTAATAAGTCTTGACCAATTGAAAATAGAAGGACACAATATTTCTATAACAGTTTTTACGGCGGCTTTTTTGGAAGACAAAAAAAAAGCACTGCCTTTTCAATTGGAAATTCAAATTTGCAAAGTTCGAATATTCCGTGACTAGTAATTGAAACAGCAACCAAATCTTATCAAAGATTATTGCCATTTCCCCAAATTTTCTTTACTACTTTTGGTCAATGTTACGGAAAACTCGTTTCAGAAAAAATCCCAGAAATTGATTGACATGAAACTTAATTCCAGTTGTAAAAATAACTAATGGGCCTCCGATTAATGACCTCCGATTAATTTATGGGCCTCCGATTTTTTATGGGCCTCCGATTTTGGAATAGAGCCAAGTTTTCCTATGTTTTCCAGTTTTCTGACTACTACATAGTATGTAAAAATACTCACCTCCATTTTCGGCCACAAGTATAATTTGGCGAGAAAGTCTCTCAATGAAGATCTAGGGGCATTGAATGGTCTCAGCTCCAAATCATTCTTCTTCGGGAATAAATAGCAGCTCGTGCGCATGCTAAACAGGGCGATCATGGTTCCGTGGCTTCCACGAATGTTCCGACATAACTCATCCAACGTGATTCCTCTTTCCATGAGAAAGATTTTAATGGAATTATGCTCTTTACAAAGCTCATATTCGTCTTCGTCAGACAGGAAATGTAGATTGTTGTATTCGCGCACCCTGTCTTCCGCAACTGAAGTGCATAGAACCTCGTCCGGACGACCGTCAAAAGAACTGTGAATCAGCATGAAGGTGAACACTCGTTCTTTTTTGGAGAGCAACAATATGTTATGGGCAAGGTGGAGGCCGGCAAAGCAGAAATTGTTTCCGAATCCGTGTGGTGTGTCCTTTTGGCATCCTTGTTTTTTGATGTTGAGAACTTCTTCTCGGGACATACCATCTCCATTGTCCACAAGTCTGAAGCTTTTGGAGGGACGGTGTTCAACTGAAAAGTAACTCAAACATATGAAAATACTCGGTATCATTTCTGAAGTTGTGAAAGAGTAGGAACACCGAGGCCATGTTTAGAACTTTGCCAAAACTTCTGAACCTCTGCTATCTCGGTGATTTGAGCTAATAAGAATCCTGACCCAAGTACGGTAGGTTTTTCTAACTCTACCTCCAATCCTTATAAGACCACTCACCCATATCAATTTCAACCATGGTTGCATTGGAGTAGAAAGCGTTATCCACCAGCTCAGCGATGGCGGAAAACGCATTTGTGTAGTTATCGCTGGAAATGTTGGATTTAGATAAATGAGTATTTCCGAGACTTCATGCTTAAATGAGACAGAACTGTTAGCCTACAAATTCCCTAGCAGTTAGTTACTATGTACATTTCTCCTATCTCTGGTCAATGATTTGAATATTGAAGATAACTTACGGGTTTTTGACCGTCTCTTTCTTTCCGATTGGCTTTCGAAGAAGGCTGTAAGGCGTGGACTTGGAAGAAGGCTGTAAGGCGTATGCCATTCTAAAATAATGCAGATAATATTTAACAAAACTACATCAAATTGTAAAAAGAACAAAATAGAAAAGAACACCAAAAGACGGATATGTTCTTCTTGATGTTAAGAACTTAACTAATAGAGGACATAACCGGTACCAATTTTAAAAATAACTGTTCCAAGTCAAGATAAGAAAGAGTGCCCCCGATTTTCCGTGGCAACCATGTTTGACCGAGGGGTCTCCTACTAGATGAGTTTTGGACAACTAGTGGTTGTCCAAAGTCTGCTTCTCTTCATTTCCTTTTGTCTCAACTACTCATGCGGCAATGGGGAAAGAGAGTGCACCCAATTTTCCATGGCAACCATGTTTGACCGAGGGGTGCTAGAGAAACATGAGAAGATGAGAAATGAAAAGTAGATTAGGAGGAGGAGTAGAAAGGGGGGGGGGGAACAACATGATAGAAAGAAAGAAAAAGAATATTCGGTAAATGTGATGAAACTTAAGGGAGAATGGGTGGTCAAGAAAAATGAGGAAGAAATGAAGAAATTTCATAATTGAGTTTAAGTGCAGAGCCATGGAAACAAAATTTCAAAAGCAATAATAGAACCACGACTTTTTTCTGACAGATGAGTGGCAAAATTCCAACATAAAGCTGGTGGTAGTTCAATGTCTGCTTCGCTTCATTTCCTATACTCCTCCGTGGTGATAGAAAAAAAAGAATAAACTCTCCTCTCCATGGCAACCACGTTCGACCGAAGAGTGCCAGAGAAACTTGAAGATGAGAAATGAAGAAGTAGATTAGGAGTAGGAGTAGAAAGGAGAGGGAGTGGGGGTAGCAATATGGGAGGGCAAAAGAAAAGGAAGGTGCGGGAAATGGGGTCTCAATTACTCACGTCGGGAAAGAGAGTGTTCCCTATTTTCCATGGCAACATCGTTCAACGGAGAGGAGCCAGAGAAATCTGGAGGTGATGAAAATTGGAGAAGTGGATTAGGAGGAGGAGGAAAAGGGGAGAGCAGTGCTTAAAAAGTAGGAAGATATGAGTGAAGGGAAGATGTGGTTGATAGGAGGAAACATGTTGGGGTGGGGCGGGGGTCAAGAAAAATGAGAAGAAGAAAAAGAAAACAATTTTCAGATGCTGGGAATCTCTCTCACAAATCTCACTGTAATTCCAAGATTGACAATAAGTGCTCAATAGGATGAGATTTTAGAGGAAATCTGCTTGTCCAGGTAATAGCTATGTTTCACGGAGAAAATGGATCAAAATTGAGAAGAAGTTTTTGAAAGTTGGTACAAAACGAAAAAGGAGATTAGTCTTACTTATTGTCTCTACGTTATCAGCTAACTTAGCAATGACTGGTAACATCAGTAAATTAACATCAGTGAATTAAGAAGTAACGAACTTATAATTCAGTTTAAACTCAGAAGCATTGAATCAAAATTTCAAAATCTAGAATCATGGGTAAATGGGAAACAGAAGTTTTGTATAATCAAAATTCAAATTCAAGGAATCGAATACTAAAAAAAATAAGAAAATTCGCAGTCTCAAATCAAATGAAGAAAACATTTTCGAAGTTATGCCATCTGATTAAAGAATGGTAGTGATGCTCAAAAGTGCAAGATTCCGAATTTTCAAGTTCACACAGTTTGAAATTACGGTTGCAAACAAAAATCATAAAAAGTGGGGATTCCATGAAGATTGATAGAAAATATCAATAAAAACCCGAAACTGTTCTTCCTCGACTTGTACTGCTATATGGATTGCTAAGTCACTGAAGAAACGGAGAGAAACAGCGGATATCTTTCGTTTAACTGGTGGTCGTCCAAAGTCTGCTTCTCTCCATTTCTTATTGTCCCCGTGGTGGTGAAAAGAAAGAATGAACTCTTCGCTCTATGGCAACCACAAGAAATTCGAGAAGATGAGAAATGAAAAAGTAGATTAGGAGGAGGCGGAAGGGGGGGGGGGAAGTAAGAACATGGGAAGGTGAGAATCATGAGAGATGCGGTAAATGAGAGGAAACATGATGACGGGAGGGGTAAGGGGGTCAAAAAAATGAGAAAAATAAGAAAAAGAATGACAGAGAAATGGAACCAAATCTTAATTCGAAATTTTTTCAAGAGCTTGGTGTAGTTCTAAACCTGAAAAATATAGTGATGAGAGTGTTAATTGAAGAAGGCGAGGCAGCTAAATTTTAATGTTTCTCAAATTCAAGTAGGATGAAGCTATAGTTAGGTATGTTGAAATGTATCTCCTTTGTTATGCGTCTTTTGTGAAAAAAAACATCCTAAAAGGTACGCTGGCATCAAATATAATACAAGTCCGCAACAGAAAACTAAAAAAGACAGTTTCCCCCCAAAAAAGTGCTGTCCCGAATTGGTATTCAGTGTAGAGGAAGATGAGGTAATGATGTTCAAAACTCAAGACTCCCATTTTCCATACTTGTCACAAGCGGGCCAAGCCGATCCAATTAAGGATTTTCTGCCGGATAAGTTCAACTAGTGGTTGTCCAAAGCCTGCTTCTCTTCATTTCCTTTTGTCTCAATTAGTCACGCGGCGATGGGGAAAGAGAGTGCACCCAATTTTCCATGCCAACATCTCAACGGGGAGGAGCCAGAGAAATGTCCGATGATGAGAATTGGAGAAGTAGATTAGAAGGAGGAGAAAAAGGTGAGGGGCAGTGCTTATAAAATAGGGAAAAAGGGGGAAGGATGCGGTTAATAAGAGGCAACATGGTGGGTGGGGGGAGGTGTCCAGAAATATGAGGAGAAAAAGAAAGATAAGGCTCTCTATTTTTCAGATTCGGGAAATGAAATCTCAAAAGTGCAAAATTCCGAATTTTCAAGTTCACACACCTTCTAATTTCTAGATTAGCAGAAGGAGTAGAAAGAGGAGGGAGGGGGGGGGGGGGGGGTTGTAACATGGGAGGTAGAGAAAAAAGGAAAAATGCGGTAAATGAGAGGAAACGGAGGGGGGGGGGTCCAAAAAAAATAAGAAGAAGGGAAAAAAAAGCGATGAAAAAGGATATATTCTTCATTTATTCTTATGGGCAAGCCGGTGATGTAGTTCTAAACCAAATGGAGATTATAGATAATGAGAATAAAATCTCATCGAGATGCCTAGATTGAAGGATATTTTCAAGATTCTTGAGAGACTGACTGTCCTGCATTTTGTCCATCTTCAAACAGAAAACGATTTTTGAGGGAGAGGTGAGGTGATGTTGCCCAAAACTCTAACTCTTTAATTTCCAAGTTTACAAAACTTTGAAACGCACTTCTTAGGAATTATAGACTGGAATTCCATGAAAACCAAAAAAAAAATCCTAGACAGATTTTTCTCCACCTCTATCTGACTTTTTTTCGACAAATGGATTGCAAAATTGAAAGATTAATGGAGAGAAACAAAGATAAACAACAAGAAAACTGTCCGGCAGTCACCGGTTTTCTCTATTTTTCCTCTTTTTTTCCCAACACAAATTCATTTTTCATTGCATTTTTGCATGAAATTTGAGTGAACCGCGAAATACATCAAATACGCCGGTCGACGCACTTTTCTGTGCGCGCGGCGCCAAAAATGGAAAAGGGCGCGAAAACAGTCAAGCTCGGCTGCGACAGAGAATTTCTCTTCAGTCTTGGTCTCTGCAACGACACCGAATGGTGCGTTGTAAATCTTGCCTCATTTTTTCTTTTGCCTTTTTGTTTTAGTGGCTTTTAGAGTTTTGCTAATAAAAAGTTAGTGAATTTCAACTCAAAAGTTTTTTCGGTATTGCTTTTTTCAGGTTTTCTTAGTGTCGCGGTCTTGTAAGATTGTAGGCGCGTTTTCCAGTTTTCTTTGGTATTCTTGTCTCCGTTTCCGTTTCTCTTCTTTTTCTTTGTTACGTACAGTTAAAGGAGTCGTAGTTTTGAGTGTGGAACTGTGTTTTCTGACCTGAAACCACGATTTCTTTACTTGGGGGTCTCTCCTCCTCTTCTCTTTTCTTCGTTTCTTTACTTCTTTACTTGGGGGCCGACGGTTTTGTTCCTTGTGAACCTCTCGTTTTCCTTTGCTTTTTCGCTTGAAAATTGGTTTCTGTCCGTTTTGACGGCAGATATTCTGAATTTCCTGTGAAATTTCTTCCACTTTTGACGTCTTTTTCGTCAATTTTCGTGTCCGTTTCGCGAAAAACTCTTTTCTGTTCGTTTGACGACAGATTTTCCGAGTTTTGAGTGAATTTTGCCTTTGAAAATTGAAATTTTCGATTTTTCACCGAATTTTTCGATTTTTCGCCTCTTCTCTGAATTTTCGTCTCGGTTACCCGAATTTGCGAACTTTTAGAACAAAAATATACTTTCTGTTCGATTTTTCGACAGAAATTGCCCAAATTTTGTTTCAAAAAATTGCTGTTTTGTGTTGGAATTTTCCGGCGAAAATAGTACAAATTTGAGTGCGAAATTGAGTAATTTTTGCTCGTCGCCGATAAGGAATAGCTCTAAATTGTGAATTTTGTATTTTTCCTCTGGAAAATCATTGAATTCTTCGCATTTTAAGCTTCATTTTGTCTGAAAAATCGCATAGAATCCGTGAGAAATTCTTGGTTTTCAGCAAAAATCCCGCCGCCGATCGTCAATTTTTGGTGTCGACAAGTGAGAAAATCGTCGCCAAACCAATTTGACCGCAAGAAAATCGCTGATTTTGGTCTCAAAAGAAGCAAATCGATTAGAAGAACCTCTCCAGAAGTTTTGGCTCTTCGCCGAAAAAAATTTGAAGAAATTGGGTGCTAAAAACTGCATTTTTGCCCCAAAAAGCTTCAAATTCGCACCAAAGAAGTATTCAACGTCTTGAAAGGATTCTGATTGTGGTTGCAATCGATTTCTCATACTGAAAAACCAATATTCACAGCAAAAACATTCTGTTTTAGTGGAATTTTGACTGGAAAAATTGGAAAAAATAGCATAAATTCGCAGATTTCTGAATTTTCGGATTTTGCAGATTTTCGACTCGGATTTTCAATTCAAACGTCTTCAATTCGTCGATCGAAGTTGTCAACGAATCTTCTGTGTGTTTCTCGAGAGTTTCATTTGAAATTCATCGTAATTCGTCAAAAAGTATCGAATCTTCGTCGGAAAATTTTTTTCGATTTTGCAAGGATTTTCGAGGATTTTCAGTGATTTTCAAGTGATTTCTTCGTTGTTTTCGCGAGAATATTGAATAATCAACTAGTCTTCGCATTGAAAATGTCAACTTCAAGCGAATTCAGTATGGATGAGGATGGATGTTCGTCGCCGAGTGGTTCAGAAGCGTCAAAATCGTGGCCAGGTTTCGTCGCTCAACGCACAAATGTCGAAAAAACCACATATACACATACAATCTCATCAACGATTTCTAATGAAGAATCCGAGAAAAAGTTGCAACTGATTCGCTTTCTCAAAGACAAAGGAATAGACAGTGTTGAAGAACTCCACACACACTTCACAAACACTGAAAGGATTTCGCAAAGTCTGGACCTACATCGGAAATTGATGCAGGAACTGAAAAAGGATATCAACAAGTTGAGAAAAATCAATATTGAGAGAGGTTCAAAAATTGTGTCGTCGCACAAGCACATCGACATGTTGGAGGAGAAGAATGAAAAGTTGGTGAAAATGCTCGCTAGTCACAGAAAAAAGGAAGCTGATGAAAAATATTCAATTAGTACGTCTTCACAAACAGATCCGTTGTGGTCTAGTGGTCAGGATTCATGGTCTTCAACTGGTACAATGTCAAATGTGGATTTATTGGGGTCTAGTGAGAAAGATTTCCAGGATTCATATGATACAGTGTCACAAGTGGATTTGATGTTTTCTAGTGATACGGATTCTCAGTATTCAAATGAAACAAAGTCACATGTAGATCTGTTGTGGTCTAGTGGTATAGTGTTTGATATGAATGATAAGGAACTGCATAGTCACGAAATTGGATATGAGTTCTCTGAAAATGGACAAAATATAGCTGATAGTGTAATGCAAGAGGATACTACACCAGAACGGGTAGATCTTTCTGGTTACAATGGTTACAAGTGTTATAATAATTATGATGGCTACAAAATGCATCATGATTCTGGTATTGTATTGTATAGTGGAGAGCATACGACTGAGAAAGTTCAGCGATCTCAAAATCCACATATAAATGGTTTTGATTTTCAGCAAAATGTCCAAAGTAAAGAGAAAAGTGTTCAAGGAGTGATCAAAGGTTTCGAAATTCTCAACGAATACCGTGAAGAATCGCAAAAGAAGCTACACGAGATGAGTAAAGCGCCTGTGAGAGTGAGTTGTCCCCAGAGTGAAAAACTCATGAAGGAATCAAGTGAAGACTCAGAGAATTATGGTTTCAATGAGGAAAAGAGTTATCTCGAAGACCGTGCAAGTCTAACGAATTCTGATTGTCTCAGTTTCACACAAGAATCATTTTCAAATGACTTTAGCTTTGACTATCAGAGTACTGTAGAAGAATCGGTTACAAGCCATTCGACTGCAACGAAAGATGCCAGCACAGATGAGTCTGAGAAGTTCGGAGAAATGTGGGAAGATGCATGTGCCAGCACATCACCAGCCATCACACGACCGGGACTTAAAAAAGAGGGAGATGTCACCTGTGGTGTGTTTATCCAGATGAGAACCAAACGCCGTATGCAGGAGGAACATCGTCCGAGAACGGATCCACCAACTGCTACTGAGTCTCAAGTTTGTGTTCAGGGTTCGCCTGCACAAAGTTTCCAAGACAGTGATGCTACTTCGTATGAGTCAGATGACTTAGAAGTGTTGCAAGATTGTCATTCAATGAGTTCGAGAAGAGTTCGTGAGGAATGGCGTCCACGGAAAGATCCACCAAAGCACGGAAAGTCTCGAGACACCCAAAGTGCTCAACGTCACCAAGAGTTCCGACCAAGGAAGGATCCGCCGAGCCAATCGCAGTCACCTTATGGTCTACATCCATGGATGGGAAAGCATCACAACTTGCCAAGTACATCTACATGGAGTCCCTTCGTCTTCGATGTCCATTAATGATTTCGTTGATAATTATTGTACTTTTTGTTAAAAATATCTCCTTTTGTAATTATTACATCTCTTTTTGTGTAAATTATCATTGTGTTCTATTTTTATGGTTATCCTTCTGATTTCCTCATCCTTTTCTATCCCCCATCCCTTAAGCTTTAGGTAATATCATTTTAAGTTTTCTAGGTCCCCCGTAAATAACTTCTATATCTTATTATCCCCACCACCCAATCATTCTTATTATACCCATGTTTGGTCATCTCTGAATCAGCATAGGGATTGTCTTCGCAACCTAGTCCTTATTGGAGTTTAGCTATCCTATGTACAGGTGCTCTCCTACTTCCATCATGATGTACGCGGACTTAAAAAAGAGGGAGATGTCCGGCAGTCACCGGTTTTCTCTATTTTTCCTCTTTTTTTCCCAACACAAATTCATTTTTCATTGCATTTTTGCATGAAATTTGAGTGAACCGCGAAATACATCAAATACGCCGGTCGACGCACTTTTCTGTGCGCGCGGCGCCAAAAATGGAAAAGGGCGCGAAAACAGTCAAGCTCGGCTGCGACAGAGAATTTCTCTTCAGTCTTGGTCTCTGCAACGACACCGAATGGTGCGTTGTAAATCTTGCCTCATTTTTTCTTTTGCCTTTTTGTTTTAGTGGCTTTTAGAGTTTTGCTAATAAAAAGTTAGTGAATTTCAACTCAAAAGTTTTTTCGGTATTGCTTTTTTCAGGTTTTCTTAGTGTCGCGGTCTTGTAAGATTGTAGGCGCGTTTTCCAGTTTTCTTTGGTATTCTTGTCTCCGTTTCCGTTTCTCTTCTTTTTCTTTGTTACGTACAGTTAAAGGAGTCGTAGTTTTGAGTGTGGAACTGTGTTTTCTGACCTGAAACCACGATTTCTTTACTTGGGGGTCTCTCCTCCTCTTCTCTTTTCTTCGTTTCTTTACTTCTTTACTAAACATTTAAATTTCATTTAACTGGTGGTCGCCCAATGTCTGATTCTCTCCATTTTTCATTTTCTCAACTTTTCACGCGGCGATGGGAAAGAGAGTGCACTCAATTTTCCATGGCAACATCATTTAACCAAGCGGTGTCAGAGAAACGAGGGACGGTAAGAGGTGAAGAAGTAGATTAGTGAAATAAAGAGAATGAGAAGACTAGGGAGAGGTTAGGGGTGGCAACATGGGAAAGATCGAAACAAGGAAAGTGCTGGAAATGAGAAGAACATAGTGATGAGGCTTTTGGAAAACGGTTCTGAAAATTGGCTTTATTCTGGAATCTATTGTCCAAAAACAAATCAGGGCCGAAAAAAAAGAAGGGGGTGGCCACTATTTTCACCAGAAAATTTTAACAATTTTTAACCATTGTAGTCGAGTTAAGCTTACCCTAACAAAGTCAGCAAATTCTTACAAAAAAAGAATCGTAGCATTCATTTGTATCAACATTTGAAATTGTGAATATACGGGAAACAGAAATTTCGTATCATCAAGAACGTTTCAATTAAAGAAGAGGAATGAGTCGGATATTAGGAGAAAACATGCATTTTGCCGTTTTGAATATCAAAATTATAGGATTTTGGAAGTTGAGAAAATCGAGGGAAAAATAGGTAAAGATGCTCAAAACTCCAAAACTCTAAATTTTGAAGTTTACAGATCTCCAAAATGGATATCCGAATCTCGAAAAAGATAGAACGGATTCAATGATAATCAACAAAAATGGAAATAGGAACCCTAGAGAGTATCTTCTCTCCTTTTCTCTGACAAGTGGGTTGCAAATTTAGAAAAGAAAGGAAGAGAAAATGAAACAAACAACAAGAAAACAGATAAGTTTCATTTAACTGGTGGTCGCCCAATGTCTCCTTCTCGCCATTTCTTATTTTTCCACTTTCTCACGCGGCGATGAGAAAAAAGAGTGCACCCTCCGTTCAATGGCAACTCCGTTCGACCGAGAGGTGCTAGAGAAATTTGAGGCGATGAAAAGTGGAGAAGGAGATTAGAAGGTAGATAAGAAGGGGGAGACGGGTGGCAACATGGGAGGGAGAGGGAAAAGGGATATGCGGTAAATGAGAGGAAACATGATGAGGAGGGGGGGGGGATCCGAAAAATGAGAAGAAGAAGAAGAAGATGAATTCTATCTCTCCTTCTTCTTCTTGGCAAGGCCACAATGTAGTTCTGAACCAAAAACAAGAACGAAATGAGTATAGGAAAACTAAGACGAGGGGAAGAATTTAAGGGGAAAGTTCAAAATTTGAAAAAAAGCATCAATTTTACTGCGATTTCATTATTGAAAAAGGGATGAGTTTCTAGAGAAAAACTGCTAGAAATTTTGTCAAGGTTTAGATTGAAGAAAGATAAAAAATGGGGGAAAAGAAGTTCTTGGAAGTTGCAAAAAAACTGATAAGGAGATCGGTCTTACGTCTTGTCTCTTGGTTATCAGTCAATGAGAAAAAATTGGTAAACAGTTCAGAGAACGAGGAAGAAAAAGAAAAACCTAGGTGATGGTGTTAAACATTTGAAAAACGATTAGGACAGTGTACTGGTTTTGGTAGAACCCCCACCTTTCCAGGTTTTGATTTTTGGCCCCCTTCTTAAATAAAAAGGAGTCTATATTTTAATATTGCCAAAATTCTCAATTTCGAGGAAGCACTGCTCATGGCCCCCCCCCCCTTGGTTTTAACATTCCACTTTTTTGGTCCCACATTACAAATTTTTGATTTTAAATATCCAACCTCCAATTTGTCATATTTATCACAGAAATAGTGAGGAAAAAATTTGAGAGAATACACATTATTGAGAGAGCAAATCTTCTCATGAAATCCACCTGCCCACATGCTCTTTTGCCGGATGCCTGGTTTCTATGGCTACACTCTTAAAAGCGGATTACATTGAGGCTCAAGCCACGATTTCATTCTCAAAAATACATATACGAGATATGGAAAACTATAGTAATCTAATTCACATCGATCTGCGATATTTTCTCAGTTTCTGCTCTCCACCTTCCTGATTAATCACCCTATGTATTGTACAAGACGTATATGTGTTATTATTTCATCTTTTGTTCCAATTGTGAGTTTATAGATAGCGAGTATTGTTTATGCTACAGTACCGGCCATAATTGTATTCGTTTTCGCCATTTTCACTAGACAATCGTCAACTTCGGGTAGCTGAAAAAGTGATTCACAGTCACTTTTTTGTTTGAAAATTTGAGAGTGTATTAATCAAACCTTGAACTTATATTTTGTGGTTGACAACTTTTCTGTACATGTCTGCTCTGCCAAGATATGGCCGATCGAAAAAAAAGCTCACGAAATTTCGAGAATTAGCACTAAAATCGAGCGATATTAGGTTTTTAAGTTTTTTATATAGGTTTTGCGTAACTTTTTTGATTGAAAAGATGCAAAAAAGTTGTCAACTACAAAATTGAAGTTCAAAGTTTGATTCAGATACTCTCAAATTTTCAAACAGGAAAGGCAACTTTGAATTTGTTTTTCAGCCACTCAAAATTGGCGCTTTCCACTGAAAATGACGAAAACAAAAATTATTTCGGCCGGTACTGTATATTTATTATTTCAGAGATTACAGAGGATATCCATCTTGGTATAAAACTTTGGACTTTTTTGAATATGGTGATGTGCTATATGATATAGACTACTCGGTCATTCTCTCAAATAACGGCAGGTAAACACGACATGGCGAAAAGGAAGATTTATGAAATTTTTCTGCAGAAGCTCTCCACTCTCCTATGCTCGAAATCTGGTCTTAATGGGTCTTCTATGCTTCCACTTTTTCTCATTATTTCTACGTTTTCCAACCTATTCCCTGTGCTGAACCTCTACGTGGTGAATGGGAGACGGTTGACTACCGACTGGACCAAATCCAGACGGAGTCAGCTGACCAATGCAGCACACGATCAAAACTTGGAATTCTAGACGGCCATCTGGACGGCTGTCGTAGTTTTGCTTCGTATTTTCCGGGAAATCTAATATTTCTATTATTACTGGTTTTTACGGGTACGGACCACTGGTATATCACAGGATTTTTACGGGAAAATTTTGCATATTATGGTGCTAATGATTCTCACTTCCCAACTGATAATTTTGAGAATGGTAAGTTACTTACTTTCAGTTGAACTATAAAATTTTATGTGGAATTTTACAGGCGCCTCAATGATCTTCCATATGTCTCTGGAAAACCAATGAAATTTGGGAAATTTGAAGTATAATGCATTGTAAGTTTGAAGCTTTATTCTACTTTTCTTGTTGATCATTATCATATAAGTGTTCTTTTCAGTATGTGCCGTGGCAGAGAGAAGAGAATGAAGCATACAAGAAAGCGACACAGGTAAGGACATTGATAAAAAATGACTTGTTAGATCTCAGAATCATTCTCAATCACTATATAATTTTCAGAAAATCAACATTCCTGTACCATTTGAAGTACTGTAGGTGCGAACGAGTCAATGTGAGTAAAACTGAAAAGAAAAGTTGTTTGTAAAATTGAAAATTTTCAGATGATGTACGTCAACCAATACGTCACGGGTCATTATGAGTGGATTTCCACGAGTATTTTTTATAATTTCTCAATATTTTTTTTCATTTTTCAATAAATAATTCAAAGAAATATTCATTGTTGACTGTTTTTCTAGATAAATGTCTCTAAATAATGAATTGAAAGGCTATTTTTTGGGAGAAAAATGCTGCTTTTTTGGTGCGAGCCATTTGTGGTCTTTGACACAGATAGAAACAAGACTTCCCGATTTCGAAATTCCCAAATCTTTGAAATTGACATAATTGTTCTATTTGGTCCGTTTTATATGCATCCCCAATTCCAAACCACTTCTTCTTCTTCTTTCCACGCGCCACTTCCCCCTCTCTGTTTGCTGACGGCCCCCTGTCGGATCCTAGTCCCCGGGCCTCCCGGCCCCCGCGCAAGTATACGCAGACAGTTATGCTATTGCAATAGTATGGAAAATAAAAGAGACGCAGAGATTTAGAGGGTTTCTCGTTTCCATGGCATATTGCTTCGGGTGGGGGGTGCTTCTGCTCTCGGCGACTTCGATTTTTGCGATTATTGCATGCGGAGTGAACCCAATAAGGAGATTTCCTTGAGTTTTTTGACAATTTTTCGCATCCTAAAAGTTTTATAGAAGAAGATTTCAATGGTGTGGTTTTTTGCTTGTATTTTTTCTGCCGACTTTGTTTGTGAGAGACGCAGAGAAGAAGATACACACGTTTTTGCTTGTTTTTTTTCTCGCAACTTTAGACGATTTTTCGTAGTTTTTTGTACGAGGAATATGGAAACTGAAGTTCAAAGAAGAGTAAGATAAGATTAGAAATGAAAACCGCGAAAATTTCGATTGAAAATTTGATGAAAAGTTGTATTATTGGAGATCTTATTATGGATCTAACTATGAAATTTTGGGGATTTGTAAACTTGGAATTCCTCAAAATTCTAACATCTTCACGTTTCTCTTCTATTTGATCACAAACACTGAAATTTTTTATAAAAATTTCGAATATTCAGTAATGAAGGCACCTGCTCGAACAAGTGCGAGAATAGCTTCGAGGCAGGAGCAGACAAGTGGAGATGATTTGACTCAAGACCCATTTTGTGAGTTATCAAGAACTTATCTGGTCTGAAATTCCAAATTTCAGCGTATCCTAAACACCCAAGAACTTCTGAGCACTTTCGAGGTGCCAAAGACACTTGCCAAGTTTGTGGAGACGTGTCGACCGGGTTTCGTTATGGAGCCATAACTTGCAATGCTTGTGGGGTGAGTTAACTTTTTGTGTTTCTGCGGTCGTGGCGGTGGCGGTCGGTGGCGGTCGCGGTCCTTCGTGGACGGTCGCGGCGGGTTGTGGAACATAGCGGGCTCTCAGTGACAATTGCCGGCAACAGCGGGCGATTGCGGGCGGTTGTGGGTTGTTCCGGGCGGTCGGCGGTCGCGGACGGTCTCGGGCGGTCTCGGGCAATCTTGGGTGGTCTCAGGCAGTCTCAGGCGGTCTCGGGCGGTCTCAGGCGGTCTTGGGTGCTCTCGGGCGGTCTCGGGCGGTCTTGGGTGGTCTCAAGCGGTCGCGGATAGTCTCAGGCAGTATCGGACGGTTTTGGAAGGTCTCGGGCGGTCGGCAGTTGCGAACGGTCGCGGGCGGTCTTTGGCGGTCTGGGGCGGTCGGCAGTCGGCGGTCGGCGGTTGCGAACGGTCGCGGGCGGTCGCGCGTGGTCTTGGGCGGTTTCGGTTGCATGTGTGCGGTCGCATGCGGTTAATGACGATTGCAGTTGGTCGCAAGCGTCGGCGGTCGGCGGTCGGCGGTCGGCGGTCGGTGGTCGGTGGTCGGCGGTCGGCGGTCGGCGGTCGGCGGTCGGCGGTCGGCAGTCGGAGATCGGAGCTCGGATTTCGGCGGTTGCGGGCGGTCGGCGGTCGGCGGTCGGAGATCGGAGCTCGGAGAACAGATTTCGGCGGTTGCAGGCGGGCGGCGGTTGGCGGTCGGCGGTCGGTGGCGGTCGCGGTCGGTGTTTTGTGGTCGGCGGTCGCGGTCGGTGGTCGGCGGTCGGCGAGTGTTGTTTGGTCGGACACTACTTATGCTCCTTACCATTTTTGGACAGTCGCTGAAAGTTGCGGAAACTTGCTGAAATTCGCCATATCTTTACCTTTTCAGCAATTCTTTCTCAAATGTTGTGGCAAAAACAACATCCTTCCGTGCGAAAAGGATGAAAAGTGCGTGCTCACTTCCCTGAACCGGAACAATTGTCGATACTGTAGATTCCAAAAGTGTTTGGAAGTCGGGATGACTGAAGGTTAGTAAAATTTACAATGAAACGGGCTTGCTTATTTTGATTTTTTAGACGTTGATAGCCGCCTTAGGAAAAGAAGATACTCAGAGCATGATGACGGTCCAGAATGGGACATCTACCCAGTAGATGATAATAGTACTAGCTCTTCAAATGAGTTGGTGGGAGGTAGGAAATAGAAAAAAGGGGGACCCTACGAATTCAAATTTCACATTTCAGCCACTCCCACAGGTACAGTATACGACGAAAATAAGGAAGTGGTTTGCGCGGTCTGCGGAGCGGAATCTGTTGGAATGCGTTATGGAGCAGAATCCTGTAATGCGTGTGCGGTAAGAGAGTGTTCCAAGTTGAAACCTAAAAACTTTTAATTCAGGATTTCTTCTTCAAATTTGGTCGAAACCCGGATCCCCGACGATACAAACGCAACTGTGTCACCGATGGAAAATGTGTTATCAATATGGACAATAGAGCAGATTGTCCATTTTGTCGGATCAAAAAGTGCTTGGCTGTCGGAATGGCTCCAAAAACTAATGGAGGAACTATTGTGCTCAAGTCTCGAATTGCTCAGATTGATCAAACTGAAAACATTTGTGTGGTTTGTGGAGATGAAGCGATTGGATCACGATTTGGAAAGAAGGCGTGTAGGCCATGTGAGGTATGTCTATATACATATGGCAAAAAATTTAAATTTTCGAAACTTTTTCGTATTTGATCACTTTCATGCTTTAGTCGATTTTTAAACTGTAGTTCACTTTTATACAGTAGTCCACTTTCATACTGTAGTCGAATTTTATACTGTAGTCCATTTTCATACTGTAGTCGATTTTCATACTGTAGTTCACTTTTATACAGTAGTCCACTTTCATACTGTAATCGAATTTTATACTGTAGACCATTTTCATACTGTAGTCCATTTTCATATTGTAGTCAAATTTCATACTGTAGACCACTTTCATACTGTAGTCAAATTTCATACTGTAGTCCACTTTCATACTGTAGTCAAATTTCATACTGTAGTCCATTTTCATACTGTAGTCCATTTTCATATTGTAGTCAAGTTTCATACTGTAGACCACTTTCATACTGTAGTCAAATTTCATACTGTAGTCCACTTTCATACTGTAGTTCACTTTCATACTGTAGTCAAATTTCATACTGTAGTCCACTTTCATACTGTAGTTCACTTTCATACTGTAGTCAAATTTCATACTGTAGTCAAATTTCATACTGTAGTCCACTTTCATACTGTAGTCCACTTTATACTGTAGTCAAGTTTCATACTGTAGTCCACCTTCATACTGTAGTCCACTTTCATACTGTAGTCCACCAGCATACTGTAGTCCACTTTCATACTGTAGTCAAATTTCATACTGTAGTCCACCATCATACTGTAGTCCACTTTCATACAGTAGTCCACTTTCATACTGTAGTCCACTTTCATATTGTAGTAAAATGTAATACTGTAGTCCACTATTATACTGTAGTCAAGTTTCATACATTCGTACTGTTTTATACTGTTTCATACTGTTTTCGACATTTTTTTCATTCTACCAGATGAAAAAAGTCAGTGACCGTTGATGATAATGGCTTGCTGACAAACTCCCACTGTCACAGTCAATTTCAAACCGCCAATCCATGACGGCCCCAAATTCTTCTATTTTCAGGAATTCTTCCACCGCATCATAAACAAAGACGCCGTTAGTGTCTGTCCCACCCTGGAATGTATCGGTGGAGAGGGAGAGTGTCATATCTTTATCAGCAATCGGTCCGACTGTAGATACTGTCGTTTCAAAAAGTGCCTAAAAGTTGGAATGGTCAGCATTAGTGTTCCGATTACTGAGTTCCTCAAATTTTTTGAATCCAAGGGCTCTGTTGAATTTGTAGAACCGATCGGAAAGGATAACGATATACCGGGTGAGTTGACTGGCTTGCGGCATAGCGGAGTGTCGTTTAGACTAACAAATAATTTTTGATTCCAGTTTATTTCCTCGACAACAACAAATCTCCTATCGTTTCCACTGGAAACTTCTGTGCAGTTTGTGGGGCTCCTTCGATAGGTAAACGATGGGGAGCCGAATCATGTGATCCTTGTTCGGTGGGACCAATTCAGAGTACGGTAGCAACTTTACGTTTTTCAGCAATTCTTCTATGTCACATGGCCAAATCGGCACATTGTTCGATGCAAAGAAGGGATGCAACAATGTGAGATTACCCCGGAGAATCGGTACTCCTGTAGATACTGTAGGATGGAAAAGTGTATTGCGGTCGGGATGGATGCTAGTGGTAGGTTCAGACTTGGGTCGGAAAAACGAGACTTGAGTCGGAAAATCGAGTTCTCTTTTTTTTTGATTTTCCCGGTTATTTCGAAAGTTTGAAAACGAGCTAGACAGTCCACAAATGACGTAGAACAGTCTAAAACTGGATTGAACTAGTAAACAAAAAGCTTCGAATATGGGCTTTCTGGACATTTTTGACCGTTTTAGTCCTGTGTCGGACAATTTTAGCTTATTTTCGGACCATTTTGAATCATTTAATGCGATTTTCAAAAATTTTACACTATTTGTATTAGCCCTTTTTTGAAAGCCCATTTTTGGTAAGCAAAACATTTTTTCTCGAAAAAAAAGTCGGAAAATTTTACCGAAAGAAAATTTCTCGAAAAGTAAAAGTCGGAAAATTTTCCGAAAACCGGAAAAAAATCACTGAAAAATGGCCGAAAAAGTACCCATTTTGAGAAAAAATCGTCAAATTTAGGCGAAAAAAGTTTCGATTTTCTGAAAGAAAAATCGGAAAAAATTTCGAGAAGTCGATTTTCCGTAAACATATTCGGAAAGCATTTCGAGAACTCGATTTTCCGAAAATGGTAAATTTTCAAAAAATGAAAAAATGCGACCGCCTGGTGGTCGCGAGCAACAAGTGTCACTAGCAGTAAATGTATTTTTTAGGTTTTGGTACCAGATCTTCCTCCTCGAAAAAATCAAAACCCGAGGATACCGATTCTATGGGATTCACTAATGAAGGGAGTACTGTAGATTGGGAAACAAATAATCTGAACCTTGAAGGTGGTAAGTTAATTGCGTGCATCGAGTTGCTCTGAAAATCAAACCCTAACTTTTCAGCACCTTCCTCCAGCAACTCCACTTATGTTTATCCACTAGCCGGCTTACAGTATGGAATGCAGTCCAATACGGTAGGTTACTGTAGAAAGCCAAATAAAAAACAACGAAGATTTTTTTAGAAGCTAGACATGATAATTCAACGTCATAAGGAGTCTTGCGCATATACTTCTAACAAGATGCAAACCATGCTCGAGAAGTCCATGGTGAGTTTTTATACGGAGAAAATTTTCACCTATATATTACAATAATTTCCAGGAATTCGTCAACATCCCCACCACCAATAACTACAACAACTGGCAGTTCTACTGTCATCAAATGGACTTGGAAATTCGTCAAATTTTGCAGTGGATCCAGTGTATCAACATCGGAACCGCCCGAGATTCCATATTCAAAATCTTCGTGCTCCGTATTGCCCGAGCTCTATCTTCGGAAGGAATGTTCATTCTAGACGGTCGGTTCATGGACTACCCAATGTTGGATGTACTCTTTGGAGTGAACTTGGCAAGAGACATGCTCCAAGTTGCTGAAACTGTTCGGAATCTGGGGCTCAATGATGATGATATTGCACTATTCATTGCGCTGGTTCACCTGGAGTCCAAACCAAAGTCTCTTTCTCAGGAGCTCTCAGGAGCTCAAAATCCTTCTGAAAATTTCATCGCTGAAATTCGGAAGACTCTGGAAACCCATGTTCAAGACTTCCACACTCTCATGGGACTGATTCCAAAATTGGATGAAATGAGTGAGTTTTTAGAGTAAAAATCTATTGAATCTCTATTGAACTTTTTCAGATCGCTCCTTCCAAGCATCGATTGTTCCATTCCTGTTCAGCAACCGCCAGTCTCTCCAACTTCCTCAAGTGTACCTAGAAGTTTTCGAAGTTCCTATTCCGGTCTCTACTCCGAATCTTTTGTGAAAATGTTGAATTCATTGATTGCATATGCATATTTTGTGTCTTTCAATCTCATAATGCTCTCATTTATCAAAAAATAGTTTATGTAACTTATTTGCTTAGTATGTGTTTTCAAACAATCAATCAAATCGCAAAAAATTATATATTTTTTGAAGTCTCGAGGTGGGCTGTCGCAGGTCGGTTACGGTCAGTGGGTGTTTCCGGGGGTTTCGGTCTGTCTGGGGCGGTCGCAGGCGGTTGCGGACAAACATACTCTAGATAATCTTACGTACACTTCTGAATATCCTACTCATACTATAGCATTTTTTGAATTTAGCTTTCATTTTCATTTCCTTTTTCTCACGCATGATAGTCTCCTGATTCAGTTTTTATGAATTCCTAATTTTCGTACATGTGCCACAAAATGTGGGAAGAAGAGAGAGTGCACATGTCTTTGGGAGGACAAATCACCTGATGTAATCCACCTGCCCACATAACGTCGAGATGTATACGAAAGTCAGGAACAACTTCATATGTGTTATTCTTATCGAAACCTAGGCGGCCATCTGGACGGCTGCCGCAATATTGTCTTGTATTTTTCTGAAAATCTTATACTATTCGATTCTACGGATTCTTCCCGATGCTATTAATGGGTGTATTTTGGTTTTTTTACTGGTCCTGTTTGATATTATGGTGCTGAATTCTTCTGAATATCCTACTCTTCATTTGTGTTATTCTTAACAAAACCTAGGCGACCATCTGGACGGCTGCCCCCAATTTTTGTCTGTATTTTGCTGGAATTCTTCTTTTGAAAACTTTGCGGGTGTTTTCATAACCGTCCCTCTTAGGCGGCCATCTGGACGGCTGCCCCAATTTATGTCTGTATTTTGCTGAAATTATTCTTTTAAAAATGTTACGGGTGTTAAAAACTATCGAAAATCACGACATGTGACAATATGATACACATAAAACATCATCAACCTGATCCTGAGTGTCACTTCACGATTTCGCCCTGGCTTTATGCTTACTACCAATTCCAGATGTATCATTCTTTATTTCTCCTTTTTTCCTTCCCTTCTTCTGTTACGCCTGACGCTCCCAGTATCTCAACTGTGCAGGACAGTCTTGGGTCCACCACAAAAAATGAACCATCAACCTGAATAAACGATTTTGATCAACTTTAGATACGATTAAAATGCACATATGATGAAGTGAAGTTGTTTTCAGTTCTTGAACTTTTATACAAACAATGGGAATTTGAAAGAAACTGTGGGATTGTTCAAATACAGTACAAAATGTTTTGTTTCACTGTTCTTTCCGGATTTGCTTCGTCATGCTTCATGTAGTCGATGAATTAAAATAGTTATTGTGTGGTCATATCAACGCAGGGTTTTATTATGCCTCTCCGTCTCCTCATGGAACGCAGGTAGCATGACTTGACTCTAAGTTTTGTTTGACTTGGGGGTTTGGTTTCTTATTCTGCTTTGGCACTTTTGCACAGTTTTCCTTTTTATCCAAGTCATCCGGACGGAAGCATGATCTACCCTATTCATCAATGATCTCAATGCAGTAATACTCTGATCGTTTTTAGGTGTGATTACTTTTTGTTAGATGCTATTACTGTTTAATCCAGAGCACTGCATACTACTCTTATGAAGGTAAAGCTGTTATCTACCATTCTTTTCTTCTTTTCAAGTCGAAACAGATCATAGATTAAGCAATTTTCGACAAAAAGGATGGACATCTTTGCAACTGTTCGATGTTTCACGACATTCTGCAACCTCTCGATTTGCAACTGCGACGTTCCGCAACTTACCTAAATTTTGAAACTATCACATATCGGAATAGCACATTTCGCAACTACGATGTTTCGTAACTGTTTATTCCGTAACTTTGACAGTAGTTGTACAACGACTGGTTACCATATGCTCAGTTGCGAAATGTCGTGGTTGCAAAATGTCGTGGTTGCAAAACGTCGCAGTTGCAAAACGTCGCGTTTGCAAAACGATTTATCTTTTTACCTACACTTCTGAATATCCTACTCATACTACAAGAGTTTCTGAATTTAGCTTTCATTTTCATTTCCTTTTTCTCACGCATGATAGTCTCCTGATTCCGTTTTCATGAATTCCTATTTTTCGTACATGTGGCACAAAATGTAGGCAGAAGAGAGAGTGCATATGTTTTTGGGAGTACAAATCACCTGATTTGATCCACCTGCCCACATTTCCGGATGCCAGAAAAGCTGATTACTTAAATTTTGAGACACAAACCTCGAAAGTGTATATATGAAAGTCAGGATCTAGTTGTGTTATTCTTATCAAAACCAAGGCGGCCATCTGAATGGCTGCCCCAAATTTTTTCTGTATTTTCCTAAAAATCTTCTTCTAAAATTATAACGGGTAGTTTCCAAACTTGCCCTTTTAGGCGGCCATCTGGACGGCTGCCGGAATTTTGCCTAGTATTTTTCTAAAACTTTTATTCCATTTGATATAACGGATTCTTTCCGATGCTAATAACGGGTGTATTATTTGTTCCTTACTGGTGCTCTGTAATCAGTGACCTCACTACCAGTGGTCCCACATTTTGTAGATGACGATTCGAAGAAGGAAATAAAGCCTTATTGCCCTATCTCAGTCGTTTGTTTCTACTGGTTTATTGTGGTTATAATCTTAGGACTGATCGCCTGGTAAGTCATATTAGCGCATTTTGGTAGTTAATCAATTTTCCAATTTCAGTTGCATTTTCCTATATTGGATTTGCATTAACAATCCTTATTTGAAGAAGATATACTATGCAAATTATATGGCAAATGCTAACGATGTAAGTAGCTTTTAGTTTGGCTAAATGTTCAAAGTTTTTTTTTTCATTTCAGTCCCATTATTTCCATATTACTGATTATTCGTGCTTTTGCTTATATCATATGGCGAACTTACAAATGTTGTGGTATCTGGAAATTACTGGAAATTAATAGAGAGCTATATTATTCTGCTTTTGAAGATAGAGTATGAATTTCAGGCTTTGATTCTTTTCAGAGGAACATGTCTTTCTTTTAATTCAATAAATCTATTTACCAACTCTTCTCGTGATTCATCAGTCTACTTACTTCAGCTCATGAACTTCAGATGTATCTTGTACATACACTGTATTACATATATTGTGGTTCACATATATTTTCCATTGTATTTCCCATCAAACTCATACTTTGAAATTTATATTTTTTAGAGTTTGAATAAAATTCGGTTCAATATTAATAGCAAATAAATATAACTTAATATTCTCTGCAAGTAAAAAACAGAAATTAGCAATCTTTAACAAAACACCGATGTGGCACCTTTTCATGGCTCCGGGACATTTTGCAACCAGACAGTTCGCAACTGCGACGTTTTGCAACAATTTCTGCACTTCTGCCCTACTCATACTACAAGATTCTCTAAATTTCGTTTCCATTTTCATTTCGTTTTTCTCACGCATAATAGTCTTCTGATTCAGTTTTTATGAATTCCTATGTTTCGTACATGTATCACAAAATGTTGGAAAAAGAGAGAGTGCATATGTTTTTGGGAGTACAAATCACCTGATTTAATTCACCTGCCAACATACTCTATTTTCGGATGCCTGGATTTTCTCAAGCCTCGAGAGTGTATATACGAAAGTCAGGATCTAGTTGTGTTATTCTTATCACAACCTAGGCGGCAATCTGAACGGCTGCCCCAAGTTTTGCCTGTATTTTGCTGAAATTATTATTTTAAATTCGGGTAGACAAATTTAATTGAAGTGAGTTACTGATTCTCATTATAAAAAAATTATGTAAAATTTTTACAGATGACTTCAATGTTGATTCGAACAAATTTTGCCTGGAAATGATTTGAATTGTAGTAAAATCTTCCTACAATGCTTTGTGAGTTTGACGCGTCTTTTT
Source organism: Caenorhabditis sinica (assembly GCA_963932045.1). Classification (NCBI taxonomy): domain Eukaryota; kingdom Metazoa; phylum Nematoda; class Chromadorea; order Rhabditida; family Rhabditidae; genus Caenorhabditis; species Caenorhabditis sinica. The sequence continues at coordinate 30,181,366 of OZ009938.1, forward strand.
TCAGTTTTGTTGGACTCATAAACACATAATTTTTTATTTCAGTATGTGTTGTGGAACGGAGGAATAAGAAGGAAGGAAATGGAGAGTTGGAACCTTATCTGACGGCAATAGAGGTGAGCATTGTCAGAAAACCTCTTCTGGAACTGAGTGAGAGATTTTCAGAGCTCTGGATATTGGGTTCAAAAATCCATCAAAATCAATCCATCAGCTCCAAACAACAGCTGGGTTGTTCAGGAGATATCAGTGACCTTACTATCAGTGGTTTCAGAATAAGTAGATAACGATTCAAAGAAGACAACAAAACTTTATTGCCCTATCTCAGTTGTTCTAGTGTCTCTACTGGTTATGATCCTAGGATCAATCTACTGGTTAGTCATACGAACTAAAAGTGCAGACTTTCTTGATATAATGTTTTCAGCGGTCTCCTGTTCTGTTGTGTGTGCTCCACTTAGGCTAAATCATTGTCAAGGGAAGTCACCTCACTTCTATGGGTTCATCAAAAGGTGACATATTTCATTTTGCTTTTGAACACAGAGTATAATTTTCAGGTCTACCAACTCTTCAGCTCATGGACTTCAGATTCATCTTGTACCTAAACTGCGTTACATATATTCTGGTTCCCTGTTTTCCATCAAACCCATACACTGAAATTTATTTCATTTTGAGTTCTAATTAAATTTTCTCCAATTTATAATAGCAAATAAATATGACTTAATATTATCTGCAAGTTAAAACAATTATTAAGACGCGATCCATGAAAAACTCGAGACTTAGTGGGCACAACTGTGGCGACTTTGTTCAATATGGATGTTCTTTTGTATTTATAGGCTACTGGGTGCACATAGTACATTACAATAATTTTCATCTGGCCACGCCCCCTTTTGGCCATATTCAGATGACAACTTGGCCAAAAATCGAAAATTTTTCCTTTAGGAGATAATTATGAAATCTCTTCGGAAATCGATAGCTGGCACATTTCTAAGCATCTTTTGTGTGGAAACCATTTTTCTAAATCCTCTGCCTTCGGGAGAAAATTTTAATTTTTGTGTCGATTTTTTCAATTTTGGTCGTCTATCCTACTAAATGTGGCGTCCTGAAAAAATTTTTCACTACGTCCGGCGAGATAACGTTTGATATGCAAAAGTCAACTCCAGAGGTACTCACAGTCAAAAAATCTCCACATGTTTCGCGGTGTCAAAATATCGAAAAACTTGAAAATATGGAAAATTTTGAGAAATTTTCATGGGGTCCCCCCTTACCTAAAAATCGAAACTTTGACATTTTTCTCCAAATGACTTTTCTGAACAGTTTCAATCATAAATAACAATTTAATTCAATATGGCGAGTTATTCTCATGATTTGATGCACACGAGACCGTTTTAAAACTTCGAGTCGGACTCAAAGTTGAGGATGTTCTAAACTCCTGGAAACTCTTCAAAAACTCGCCATACTTTGGGAAAACGTTTATAATGAATGAAACTGTTCAGAAAAGTCATTTGGAGAAAAATGTCAAAATTTCGATTTTTAGGTAAGGGGGGACCCCATGAAAATTTCTCAAAATTTTCCATATTTTCAAGTTTTTCGATATTTTGACACCGCGAAACATGTGGAGATTTTTTGACTGTGAGTACCTCTGGAGTTGACTTTTGCATATCAAACGTTATCTCGCCGGACGTAGTGAAAAAATTTTTCAAGACGCCACTTTTAGTAGGATAGACGACCAAAATTGAAAAAATTGACACAAAAATTAAAATTTTCTCCCGAAGGCAGAGGATTTAGAAAAATGGTTTCCACACAAAAGATGCTTAGAAATTTGCCAGCTATCGATTTCCGAAGAGATTTCATCATTACCTCCTAAAGGAAAAATTTTCGATTTTTGGCCAAGTTGTCATCTGAATATGGCCAAAAGGGGGCATGGGTAGACCAAAGATACTGTTTTGTACTACTAGAGCCTGAGAGTCCCTAAATACAAAAGAACACCTAGATTGATCTAATTTGAAAAAGTTGTGCCGCCTGTAGTACAGTCACACTCGCGTTTCTCGTGGATTGCGTCTTAACAATTTTTAACAAAACAACGATGTTCAGTTTGGCAATTTTTCACGGTCCCGGGACACACCAGATAGTTTGCAACTGTGTCGTTTCACAACAATTTTGCAATTACGACGTCATGAATCTGTAAATTTCGCAACTTCCTAGTTGAAAAACAACGGAATCCAAACTGTTGCGGTTGCAAAACTGACGTGGGTTGCAAAACGTTGCAGTTGCAAAATGACTGATTGCGAGACAGAGTCAGCACAAGTTTAAAAAAAACCAATTTTCAATTTTGTAATTTGTGTGCGGTCGCGAGCGGTACGCTTGACTATCCTACATACACTTCTGTATATATTATTCATACTACAAGATTTTCTGAATTTTGCTTCTATTTTCATTTTCTTTTTCTCACGCATTATAGTCTCCTGATTCAGTTTTCATGAATTCCTATTTTTCGTACATGTCGTACAAAATGTGGAGAGAAGAAAGAATGCATATGTTTTTGAAAGTACAAATCACCTGATTTAATCCACCTGCCCACATACTCTCTTTCCGGATGCCCGAAATACGGATTACATAGAGACACAAATCTCGAAAGTGTATATATGAAAGTCAGGAACAACTCCAGTTGTGTTATTCATATCAAAACCAAGGCGGTCATCTGCACGGCTGCCCCCATTTTTCGTCTGTATTTTTCTGAAAATCTAGTACTATTCAATATTACGGATTCTTCCGGGTGCTAATAACGGGTCTATTACGAGTTTATTTTGGTTGTTTATAATATGGGTAGAAAAATTCAAATGAAGTGAGTTACTGATTCTCATTGTAACAAATTTATGGGAGATTTTTACAGATGATTTCAAAGCCTAATCGAACATATTTTGCCTGGATGTTATATGATTTGAATTCCAGTGAAATCTTCCTACAATGCCTTGTAAGTTTGACTCGTCTTTTTTCATTTTTATATGCCTCATGAACTCATAAGTTCCCATTTCAGCATGTGCAGTGGAACGATGAATTAAGAAGGAAGGGAATCGAGAGCCGGAAACCCATAAAAATATCTCAAGGCAACAGAGGTGAGCATTGTCCGAAAATCACTTCTGGAACAGATTGAGAGTTTTTCAGAGCTCTGGATATTGGGTTCAAAAATCCATCAAAATCAATCCATCAGCTCCTTACAACAGCTGGGTTGTTCAGGATCTAACAGTGACCTCACTCTCAGTGGTTCCAGAATTGGCAGATGACGATTCAAAGAAGACAACAAAACTTTATTGCCCTATCTCAGTTGTTCTACATATTAATAAAGTTGAAAAATCGGCAGTCTGAGTGAACCAAGAATATATGGATGTTAGATTTTTCAGACTTTCAGATTCCTTTAGTTTTCGAAGAAGTATACTGTTTTTTTTGCCTACACCCGTTTTTGGTCTCTCACACAGATCCCTGATTCCGAACCATGGCCCCGACTATTTTCTCTTTTCTCTCCCATCTTCCACAATTCTTCTTCTAACATCATGTTTTGTGTCATCATGCACTTCCCAAAGACGTTAGCTCAAAGAAAGAAATGAAAAGTACAATTTCTCTGAGATTCTTCACCTTCTTCTTCCCAGTTTCTTTTTTTGCTACTAGTGCATCGAATTGCAAATCTCAGGGGATCGTAGTAATAGACATTTCGATGGCAGAGTTGATATTGACAATGGAAAAAAGATGAAATTGAACATCACGATCGAAGGAATGAAATTTTACTTCCGCTTTCGGGTGACTGTGAGAGGAAGTTGATAAAATTGATTAGGTCAAGCTCAGATAGAAAACACAGAGACAAAGATGATATCAATTTTCGAAAAAAAAAACTGAAGAAGAAAAATGACTAAAAAAAGTTTCATGGATCAATTTTTTGGATTTGGAGGAAGCCTGAATCAAAACATACTGTAACCTCGGTATTTGTAAAATTCTGAGGCTGAAAACGATTATCACTAAGCTTCTCGTCTTGCTCCTTCATGAGAAATGCGTCATCTGACGTCTGCCGCCTCTAATTGCTCATCCACACATCAAGAGACATAATCGGAAAATAATGAGTCCATTAATGACGATGAATCTCAGAGGCTCAAAATCTCAGAGACTCGGAATTTGAGAAACGTAGAATCGCTGGCAGAGAAGAAGAGTATAGAAGTCTAGGAACTGACTTCTTTAAAAAATATAATGATTTTTTTTGCCAACACCCGTTTTTGGTCTTTCACACAGATCCCTTACTTCGGCTCTCCGTAAGTTCTAAACTGAAGTTTTTGCAACCAGGATATTTCGCACCTCGAATGAAATTTGAAACTGCAAGATTTCGAAACTGTGAGACTTTGCAACTAGCAGTTTCAAAACCGCGATGTTTCGCAACCAGCAGCTCCAAAACTGGTTCGAAATCAAATTTGGAAACTGATGTTTTCTTGCTCAGTTTCTGACATATATTCTATTCTGGTAGCGAAACATCGCGGTTTCAAAACTGCTAGTTTCAAAATCTCGCAGTTTTAAATTTCACGTGAGATGCGAAATCTCTTGGTTTTGAAAACGTTAGTTTTGAAATTACGGGGAGCCCTGACTTCGATCAACGGGTTTCTTTTCATCCTCCTAAATTCTTCCTCTAACATCATTTTTTCATCATCTTGCATTTTCAAAGGACGTAAGCTCAAAGAAGAAAATTAAAAGTGTAATCTCTGAAATTCTTCAACTTTATCTTCCCATTTCCCTTTTTTCTACTAAGGCACCAAGTTGAAAACCTCAGGGGAACATAGTGCATAGACTGTGATTGAAATTTCAATGGCAAAGTTGTTATTGACAATGGAAAAAAGATGAAATTGAACATCACGATCAAAGGAATAAAATTTTACTTCCGCCTTGGAGTGACGGTGAGAGGAAGTTGATAGACTAGATTATGTCAAGATCAGATAGAGAACACAGCGACAAAAATGGTATGCTCTTGAAAAAAAACTTGAAGGAGAAAAATGACCAAGTATAAGTTTCATGGATCGCATTTTTTTTTTGGATTTGGAGAGAGCCTAAATTGAAAAAAAACTTTAACCTCGGTTTTGTGACGTATTTTGAAAACAAAGTTGTCATTGGTGGTGATTGTAAATAAAATGAAAAAGTTGCCAGCTTTATTTCTGTAAGTCTCATATAGAGACCGTCGTGACAAAAAATGTTATCTATTTGCAAAAAATTCCTTGTCAAAACTCTGCGAAAACATGGTTCAAAGTATTCAACTTGAAGGAAACCTGACACAAGAATAAATAACGTAACGTTGGCATTTCCATAACTACGAATGTAGGAGAAATCATCAATGAGCTTCCCATCTCGATGTTTTTCTACATAAATATGGCACCTGCCGCTTCTAATTGCTCTCCGACTTATTAGGAGGCGAACTTTTCATGTCCATACTTCATGTTATAATGCTTTCTCTCCTCTTGATGTTCAAAATCCTATTTTGAAACTTTCAACTTTTTCACTCTTCCCTGAAACTATCCCATCATAACAAAACCGGCGAAAAACGCTTTCTGTACTTTCATTCGATAATTTATTAAACTTTCCTTCTCTCTTCCTACCACATTCTTGTTTTGAATAGATGCCTTTCCCCACGGGGACTCCAATTAGCCGTTTTTCCTGTTTTGATGATTAACTTTGTTATTGAGAAAGTGGTGCTAGGTACGAGGATACACGCTCAGAACAGTAGAGGTCGATGATCTCTATGGATATCTTGCTAGATCATCATAGAGTTATTTGGGAGAGGATGAGGTGGTATCCGAGGCATTTGGGACTTATGGAACCCTAAAAACCATACGTGAAATTTCAGGAACGGAACTTGAAGTTTTGAGATTTCTAAAGATGAATGGGGGAGCTTCAAAAGTTAGCATGATGAATATCAATCAATATAGAAAAATATATTCGCAACCGGTCCGGGACGGTTTGAAACCGGTCCGCGACGGTTCGCAACCAGTCCGTGACGGTTCGCAACCGTCCGGGACAGTTCGAAACCGGTTCGCGACGGTCCGCAACCGGTCCGCGACGGTCTCCTCAAAATTCAAATTTCCGATAATTGTGTCAATTAGTAGAATTAGGGAACATCTCAATAAGAGATCGCTTCGAACCTTTTCTATCTGTCTACTGTTTTTTGAAAAACCTGATATCTGTACTCTTCCACTTTTTTCTATCAGCTTTGACGCAATCGCAATTAGCTAAGAGACTTCTATTTTTATTTTCCAGAAAAAAATCGTCTAGTCCCTTCTTCAAAACATCAAAATATCATCACAAATTGGCGTCGTCTAGGGACACAGAAGCTAGAATGGGCGGATTAGAAAATTCTGGAAATGGGCGGAGCCATGGTAAAATATGGAAATCAAACATAACTTATTATTGCGTTGTTCATCTTCATCCCAATTCAAGGATATTTTGAGATTCGAGATTTACGTCCCTTTCAAATTTCTTGGCTCTTGTGCTGGTTAGGCTTTGGATATTCATCTTTCGAGCAATGAAATCTACAAAGTTTATGGAGAATAGGGAGAGTGATGTATTTGTCATCGTCTGTACCATCATTCAAGCCCTATATGGAGCTCCATCAGTAATTTTTATGGTATATACCTTCTGTCATATCCTGAAAAAACAAGCAGTACAATGAAAGCACTGTCTATTTTCTGGTACTGTACGAGATGGGCGTGGTAAGTGTCACGAAAACCTAAGATTTCCATATGGTTTTTTCAAGAATGTCTTTGTATGGCTGATCACTTGGCCGGCTATGAGATTGGAGATGGTACCGTGGTTTGTCTTCATTCCTAAGATAATTGAAGACAAGCTGCCGCGTTCTTTGACAATCATAAAATTCCTTACATATTCCAATTTCCATCTCCACTGTATCACCCCAATTTTGTTGAATATCTGGAGATTTTCATTTATTCAAAATGGTTGTACAAAACCAAACGTGAGTTAGGGTAAACGAGCCTGTCTGACGAATTCGCTTTTTTTAGATGTGGAGAAAATATTGTATATTGGCTGTTCCAATTTGCACCATTGCCAGTATTGTTATCCAATTATGTCTTGGATTTCCGCAAAGAGTCGAGATACAGGAAGGAAAATTGGTAACGATAACTGAAACAGAGGAGATGAAGAATATGGATATGAAGATTGCTGTGGCAAGCATGGTTTACTATACAATTAATAGAGGATTGTGCATTGTTAATTCATATTTGGGCAAGAAGAAACTGAACTGTAAGATTTTGAAAACATTTTGTTATGTTGATCATCTTGTACTTTCACAGTACTTGAGCTGCTAGTAGAATATTTAAAACAAAATATATTTCCAGACGCAACGAGTTCAAAGATGAAGAAAAAAATGAATAAGATCATATATTCTTATGTGATGGCCTACTCATTCGAACTCATTTGGTGTGTCTTTAATGGAGCCAACTTGTATTTGGATTTCATGCCACCGTATCTTGCAGAAACTGTGCGACCGATTCTTCTCCTGTTTGCTTCGGATATTGTGAGTTTTTGATTTGTCATCGATGTGTTATATTATCGGTTTTTTCAGTTCACGCTATTGCCCCCGTTCGCGTTTTTCTTCATCGATGAGAAATTTCAAAAGGTGGTTAAAAAATGGTTGCCTTGCAAGAAGAAGAATTTTGTGACCAACACTTGCATTGTTATAACATAATGCAACGCTACTTGAAATTCGAATTCCAGTTCATTCGGTTAGTAGCGTCTTGGAGAAAGTATGAACACAAATCACTATGGAGATGGATATTAACGCAAACGTAATTTTTGCCCAAGTGCAACTGTGTCTGATTTCTATTTCTGATGGTTGTTAATAATTAAAACAACCTTGGTGAATGGGAGTGACAGCTGCCCTTGCATATTTCCTTATCCGCGGCAGATGGCAAGAAAATTACTAAGGGGGCGGCGGTTAGACAGGGAACGTATACTACTTCCAGGCCAACAATTAACCCCTTTCACCTCTACAAGACATATCCTTAGAAAATTTTCTAAACCCCGTAGATTTTGAAGGACAGCTAAAAAACCATAGACCGGCTTGTAATCAAGTTGTCGAATCAATCTTCTAATCAACTCCAGAAACTCTCAGAGGTCAGAAAAGTGATAATTTTGAGGAAAATGTTCATTTTCTAACCACTCAATTGTATTTTCAAATATCACTGGGTCAATTTGAAAATTTTGATTTTTCGAACCCTTTCGAATCTGAAAAGTTTGATTACTCCGAAAAAACAAATCGCCTGATATCTTTCCTTATCGACACGCGATGTCAGGAAGGAAAATTTTCCATCACATCGTACCAATCATTCAGGAACAGAAAAACGGCGCGGAGCAGCTCAGAAAGACTAATTGTTATGGCAACGGTTGTTGGGATATTCTAAATAAAATGAATCAAAAAATGAAACTTGGGCGAGATTTATTTGAATGGGAAATAGTTGGGAAATTGCTTCGAGATGGAAAATATGTAATCATTATTGAGAAAAATGAATAAAACGGTCAGAAATCAGAAGACCAAATGCTTATGAAGATCCTTTGAAGCATCCGAAGATGATATGAGTAGTCGGGTCCTGAGCCTGCTCTACTTGTGGATTCATTCGGTCTTTGACTGGCACAGGAATGGTTTTGATCTTGATAAGACGTTCGTCAAACATTATCTCAAGTCGAGTCATCTCCCCGAGCATCTTGAGGTACTTTTGTCGACCTTCCTGAAATTCAAACAATTCTAGGTGATGAGAACTGTACCTACAGTACCGGCCATAATGATATTCGTTTACCTCATTTTCAATTTAAAAAAACGACAACTTTGAACGGCTGAGAAATTAATTCAAAATAGTTTTTACTTCTGTTTGGAAATTTAAGGGAATATGAATCAAACCTGAAACTTTAATTTTGTAGTTGACAACTTTTTTGTATCTCTTCGATCAAAACAGTTACGCACAGAAACCTATGGAAATGCAAAAATTTTGCCCGAATTCAGTGATTTGATTAATACACAGATTTGATTAATAGACCCTAAAATTTTCAAACAAAAAAAACAAAATTGAATTTCTTTTTCAGCTGCCCAAAGTTGGCGATTTTGCAGTGAAAATGACGGAGACGAATATCATTATGGCCGGGACTGTATGTCAAAGGCCTAGCCCGGCTTGAGCTTTATTGTTGATATTGCCGGCCCGGCGCGGATAAATGGAAATCTTGATGAGTTGATTTGAAAAATTTTTTGAAGATCATCATAAATTTAATGCGTACCTTCAGGCCGGGCTGGCTAATCAAAAATCTGAGAAGCCCGGCCCGGCCTGGCCAAGTCTTTTAGGACCTACCGGGACAGTGGGCCCACCTAAAGTTACTATGGATAACAGTACTCATATTGGAAACTAAAGTAGTCAGGACACTGATACTATACTCACAAAGCTATATGGAAGCGAGGCCTGCTCTTTCACAGCCTCCTGTCTACGGCAGATGTCCAGAAGTTGACACTGAACTTTCTTTCGTCGTTTTTCCGCCTCTTCTGCCTGTAACGATTTCATTCAGATCGGCTTTTGTAGCTTGTAACGTACCGATTCCTCAAGGAAAGTGTTGAGTTTTGATTGAAAATTTTGACAATCGAGTTTGAGCTTGGCCTGAAAATTAGGCTCCGGGACAAATCGCAGCCAGACATTTCGCAACCGGTCGTTTCGCAACCGGTCGTTTCGGAGCCGGTAGTTTTGCAGCGGGTCGCTTCGTAGCGAGACATTTCTCAACCGGTCGTTTCGCAACCGGTAGTTTTGCAGCGGGTCGTTTCGCAGCGAGAAATTTCGCAACCGGTCACTAAAAATATGTGAAAATCTCAGCTGCGAAACGTGAGGCTGCAAAATGTCTGGTTGCGAAATTTCTCGCTGCGAATTGTCCCGGAGCCGAAAATTACAGTAACCCCAATTCACAAAAAGCTTGATATATTTACCAGCTCACTGTCAGCAGCGTTGCTGGTGGTTGGGCCGTGAGCCAAGACCACTTCACGAAGGCAAGTCATTGAATCGGTTTGGATAACAATAAGAAGAAATCAACAAGTCACAAGTTGACAAATAATTGAGCAAATCGCACAATTCTGCATACTTTTATAAGGGGTTTGACACGCGATACCGGTTGAAAAAAACTTCCATCGGAGAGTTATGAGTTCTCAGAAACAATCAAATAAAATTAAAGAGAGTCATGAGAAATGAAATAGTTCCGGGTTCGAGAAGTTTGAAGTTTGATCCTACCGTATTTTTCAAGAAAGTGTATTACGGAGAGTTTGCGGGAAAAAATTCTTGCGCCGATTCTAGATCTGGTCCCTCATTATTGCTTTTGTGCTCAGAATTTAAAGTTTAGTGTTTTCTGAAACTAGTGATCTCCAAAAAATTCTGAAATTCTGCAAAACCAAGAATGATTCAAATTTTTTTATTGGTAGTGGTAGTCTTCGAAATCTTTTCTTCTGTTTACACTTTTTTTGCGCCCCTGTACTGTCAATCAAGGATCTTGTCAAAGTGATCTTTACTCTTTGCCGTTCATTCATTTTTATCTCGACGGTCGGTTACAATCAATGATTTTCTAAACGCCTACCAGATCACAACCGTTCATTCTTTTCTGTTCTTTCTATTTATTTTCTGTTCTTTCTATTTTTGAAATGTAACAAAACAGGTGACATGAATTGAACAGTCCATAACACAACAAATTCAACGGTGGGGCCGATTTCAAAGTCTATGTGTCTGCGTCTCTCACACGTACGTACTCTCTAGTACACAGTGTCTCAATGGAGCGTGATTGCACACACCTTTGGCGCCACATGTGGGTGGGCGCAGAAGGGTCACTCCACGTTGCGTGCACTTGGTTGGTATCTCTTTTTATTGATTTTTTCAAGGTGTCTTTCTTTTTCTTTCTTTTTCGAGGCGACTGGTTTCAGTATCGATTTTTACCTTTTGGCTGGTATATTGTTTCGATTTCTGATTAGAGGATCTAGGAGTATAGGGAAACTGTGTCATTCTGTTTTTGCTAGTTTGATGTTTCTAAAACTTTTGAATTCAGTTAGACTTTTCCGCCCTCTCGGTTTGTCTCAAACATCCCTATAGTAGTCCTCATTATCGGGTCTCTTTTTACAATCAGCGAATTTTGTCTTGATTTTACACCCTCCTCATTCACTAATTTTTTTTACCACTTTGAATTCTGATTGCTTCTGATTTTTCTCGTTCCGTTGTCATTCACTTGTGCATCATGAATACTCAATAATTAATGAAATTTTCAGGGTAACATCTCCGCCACGAGGACAGTTCGCTCCAGTGGATCGTGGGATCGACAAAAGCGGATAAGGTGAAGGTACGTTTTTTCTTGGATTTCTTGAGTTTTCCCGTTTGCGGTGTCTTTTTGGTGACAGATTTTTGGAGCATTTGTTGAAATGTGTGTAGCTTCTAAAGATCACAATGAAAATACTCAAAATTGCCGCTAATACCCCGAAATTGAGCTCCGAAATGAGCAAAAGTCGCAGAAGCGGTCTCTTTTGAGCTTATTTTCGGGGATTATGGGAATTTTGAAGCATTTTCACTATGTTTTTAAAAGGCTATATACATTTTCACAAATCTCAAAAAAATGCGTCCGGACTCCCTCTTCAAATTCATTTTGAAAAACGCAACCTCAAATTTTATTCTTTTCCAGATCGCAAAAAATCGACTAGACGGGTTGGACGTGTTGGATCGATTTGAGTCGAGTTGGATCGAAGGAGCAGGGATCGAGATGGTCGAGTCGAGTGATGGTAGTGGTCGAGCGAGCCGTTTGGAGCCAACGTGAAAATGGTACGTTTTGTTTTTGGTTGATGTGAGCATGAGAGAAGGCGCCAGGAACACAAGCATGTCATACATCTCTAGGGAATTCACTAGAGCTCCGCTACTTGGATACTCGGGTCCACACGGACCTTGTGAATTACGCATAATACATCGAACTAGAAATTGGAAAACAAACATATTATACATCTCTAAGGAATTCGCCCAGAGCTCCGCTACTTGGATACTCGGGTCCACACGGACTTTGTGAATTATGCATAATACATCGAACTAGAAATTGGAAAACAAACATATTATACATCTCTAAGGAATTCGCCCAGAGCTCCGCTACTTGGATACTCGGGTCCACAGGGACCTTGTGAATTATGCATAATACATCGAATAATATACGTCTCTCTCATGCCACTGACTTTCTTGTGTCACAATGTGTTACGTAGAGTAACACATTTGTCGTTGTCCCCCATCTGTGTTACGGTAAGTAACACATTTGTCGTTGTCCCCCATCTGTGTCACAATGTGTTACGGTAAGTAACACATTTGTCGTTGTCCCCCATCTGTGTTACGGTGTGTTACGGTAAGTAACACATTTGTCGTTGTCCCCCATCTGTGTTACGGTGTGTTACGGTAAGTAACACATTTGTCGTTGTCCCCCATCTGTGTCACAATGTGTTACGGTAAGTAACACATTTGTCGTTGTCCCCCATCTGTGTTACGGTGTGTTACGGTAAGTAACACATTTGTCGTTGTCCCCCATCTGTGTCACAATGTGTTACGGTAAGTAACACATTTGTCGTTGTCCCCCATCTGTGTTACGCTGTGTTACGGTAAGTAACACATTTGTCGTTGTCCCCCATCTGTGTTACGGTGTGTTACGGTAAGTAACACATTTGTCGTTGTCCCCCATCTGTGTCACAATGTGTTACGGTAAGTAACACATTTGTCGTTGTCCCCCATCTGTGTTACGGTGTGTTACGGTAAGTAACACATTTGTCGTTGTCCCCCATCTGTGTTACGGTGTGTTACGGTAAGTAACACATTTGTCGTTGTCCCCCATCTGTGTCACAATGTGTTACGGTAAGTAACACATTTGTCGTTGTCCCCCATCTGTGTTACGGTGTGTTACGGTAAGTAACACATTTGTCGTTGTCCCCCATCTGTGTCACAATGTGTTACGGTAAGTAACACATTTGTCGTTGTCCCCCATCTGTGTTACGGTGTGTTACGGTAAGTAACACATTTGTCGTTGTCCCCCATCTGTGTCACAATGTGTTACGGTAAGTAACACATTTGTCGTTGTCCCCCATCTGTGTTACGCTGTGTTACGGTAAGTAACACATTTGTCGTTGTCCCCCATCTGTGTTACGGTGTGTTACGGTAAGTAACACATTTGTCGTTGTCCCCCATCTGTGTCACAATGTGTTACGGTAAGTAACACATTTGTCGTTGTCCCCCATCTGTGTTACGGTGTGTTACGGTAAGTAACACATTTGTCGTTGTCCCCCATCTGTGTTACGGTGTGTTACGGTAAGTAACACATTTGTCGTTGTCCCCCATCTGTGTTACGCTGTGTTACGGTAAGTAACACATTTGTCGTTGTCCCCCATCTGTGTTACGGTGTGTTACGGTAAGTAACACATTTGTCGTTGTCCCCCATCTGTGTTACGGTGTGTTACGGTAAGTAACACATTTGTCGTTGTCCCCCATCTGTGTCACAATGTGTTACGGTAAGTAACACATTTGTCGTTGTCCCTCATCTGTGTTACGGTGTGTTACGGTAAGTAACACATTTGTCGTTGTCCCCCATCTGTGTTAAGGTGTGTTACGGTAAGTAACACATTTGTCGTTGTCCCCCATCTGTGTCACAATGTGTTACGTAGAGTAACACATTTGTCGTTGTCCCGCTTCTGTGTTACAATGTACGTCTTCACCTCCCCCCCCCCCCCCCCCCCCCCTTCAGTACCAATACTCAAATGATTTTTTATTTTCAGATCGTTTTTGGTTCAACTCTTCTTGGCTCAGCAACCGCTGGGCTCTTCTGAGTTGAGTTTTCGTGCCTCAAGTCATACACCGCGTATGGCATTTCGAGGTCAAGTCTTCCCTTTTAGAGTACTGTAGTCTTTGACTATGGGTTGAGAATGGTAGCGCAATTAGGTTGAAAGCATGATCTGGAAAGGTGAAAAAGGCGTATTTTGGAAACATAAGAGGTGTGCGCAAGGGGCGGTGTTTTGAATGTAGGTGTTGTTGAATAAATGATGTTGACTCTGAACAAATGAAAGCGAAAAATGGTTTTTTTTTTTCGTTTTCTCAATTTTTTCTCGGTTTCTTCAGTAGTTGGTACTCCGCGAGTTCGGGGCTAAGGGGGTATAGCTGTTGCTTGCCTTTCGCCAACCTCCCTTTCAATTCTATTGAAAGGTGACAAACCTAGCGAGCCAGGAAAAATTGGGGAATAAGTGTCAGACAGCTCCCTTCGTGTCGGATGTTGGTTTCGATGTCTATCCGCGTGCTAGTGAGCGAGGGCGAATGGGTAAAACCATTCGTTCACCTTTTGTTGGTACCGAACAACCCGAAAGGGTTGTGAGGCTAAGGGGGTGCAGACTTTCGCCAACCCTCTTCTTTATGTGGAGGTAGTTGACTAGCACGCAATCGGGTAGCTCGGAAGTTCGTGCAAGAGAATGTCACCTCGTAGCAGTAATGGTTCGTTTTCTCCCCGGTTTCCGTGTAGTTGGTACCTCGCGAGTTTGGGGCTAAGGGGGTATAGCTGTTGCTTGCCTATCGCCAACCTCCTCTTCAATTCTATTGAAGAGTGACACACCTATGAAGCCAGGAGAAGAACCTCAAAGGATATCGAATGGATTGCGTGTCTGATACTCTCTTTCTCTTTTCCCTCTCTACTATAAGGAAGTATGTAACCGTCGCGTCTTCGCTTCACCACTTCCCGTTTCCGTTTTAGTTTGGTACCTCGCGAGTTCGGGGCTAAAGGGGTACAGCTGTCGCTTGCCTTTCGCCAACCTCCTTTCCAATTTAATTGGAAAGTGATAACAGTATTGGATCGGGAAGGAAGCGGAGAACATATGTCGGCCAGCTTCCTCGTCTCGAATGTGGATTTCGATGTCTATCCGTGGTCTAGTGAGCAAGAGCGAAAGGGTCAAACCTTTCGTTCACTCGAAAAGTGAAATCGAAAAGTAACAGAAAAAGTATATTTGGGCGAGATTCATTTGAATAAAAAATTACTACAGTGCTCCACAAAAAGATGGATCCACCCTGAATTTTCACGGTTTTTCACGTTTATCGCTTTCTATATTTTCACGTTTATCGCTTTCTATATGGTCAACTTTCAGGTTAAGGTAGCATCATGAAAAATGTTCCTCTCCGAAAAAGAACTAAGATGATGTATTTCATATTTTGGTCACATGACCTAATTTTCGAAAATTCCACAGCCGAATCCTAGACCCCTTAGAGCTCGGGATTCAACCCCAAAAGACTGAACTATTGCATGGTAACTTAGGTTCCCTGATAACAGGAATCTAAGCCAATCTTCAATTTGTTCAGAGTTATAAAAAAGAATTATTTGAGCACACAGCTCATTTTCAGTCAGATTCGGGTCAAAAGCCCGATACCAGCCCCAACGACACCTAAGACCATTTTCAGTATGTAATGTGTGTAGCTATGAAAGGATTCTGATGCTCTAAGGGGTCTAGGATTCGGCTGCGGACCCTGCAACGGTCACAAACAGGTAAATCTATCTGTGCATTACCCAGTTCCAAAAAATTACAAGTATACGATCTGTGGAAGAGCCTAAACCACCCTCGTTTCCACCTGAGCAGTCAACACCAGCTATCACAAACATCCGATTGTCAAGAATGAAAAGAGTTTTGACAGCAAAATGGCATCGAAAGGATGTTAAACCACTTCAGAAACGGTTTCTGACCTGAATCTGATCGAATCCGCACATTTTTTGAGCCCCAACGGCCAGAACCAATGTTGAGTGATACCTGAGACACAGCCAGCCAGCAGGTCAAAGTTGATAATTTTTTCAACTCATATTTCTAGGTTTTCGAGGATGCATGTTCTTTCTAACCACGTTCTGGCTAAAAGTTCAGCATCATTGACCTAAATCCATCATTTTTGGAGGGTGGATCCATCTTTTTGTGGATCCGCCAAAGCTCAAAACAGCCCGAAAAGTGGAAATTTATCGAATTTTCGAAAACTAGGTCATGTGACCAAAAAATGAAATACATCATCTTAGTTCTTTTTCGGAGAGGAACATTTTTCATGATGCTACCTTAACCTGAAAGTTGACCTAGAAAGCGATAAACGTGAAAAACCGTGAAAATTCAGGGTGGATCCATCTTTTTGTGGAGCACTGTAGAGCATAAAACTGAGAACTGAATTGATTGCATCGAAAAGAAAAATATGTTATATTGAGAAAAATGAATTTTGGCAGTCCGAAATCAGAAGATCTAATGCTCATGAAGATCCCTTGAAGCATCCAGAGATGATATGAGGAGTCGATTCCTGAGCCTGCTCAGCTTGTAGATCCTTTTGGTCTACCTTGACTGGCACAGAAATGGTTTTGATCTTGGTAAGACGCTCTTCAAACATCATCTCCAGTCGCGTTTGCTCGCCGAGCATCTTGAGGTACTTTTGTCTACCCTCCTGAAATTCGGACAACTCTTGGTGTTTGAAAATTGTGCTCATATGGGAAACTACAGTAGTCAGGACACTGTATGTTTAAGAATTTCAGAAAACTTTACTCACAGAGCTATATGGAAGCGATGCCTGCTCTTGTACAACCTCCTGTCTACGGTAGATATCCAGAAGTTGACACTGAACTTTCCTTCGTCGTTTTTCCGTCTCTTCTGGCTGTAACTATTTCATTCAGTTTGCCTCTGATAGCTCGTAATGTACAGTTCCTCGAGGAAAGTGTTGAGTTTAGATTGAAAATTTTGACAATCGAGTTTGAGCTTGGCCTGAAAAATTATTAGCAAATTACAGTAACCTCAAGCCAAAAAAAGCTTGATATATTCACCAGCTCACTGTCTGCAGCGTTGCAGGTGGTTGGGCCGTGGGCCAAGACCACTTCGCGGAGGCAAGTCATTTGGATAAGAATAAGAAAATATCAACAAGTCACAAGAGCACAAAGTTGACAAATAACTGAGCAAATCGCACAATTCTGCATACTTTTATAAGGGGTTTGACATGCAATACCGGCAAAAAAACTTCCTTCGGAGCGTTATGTGTTTTCAGAAACAATCATATATGATTAAAGAGAGTCATGAGAAATGAAATAGTTCCGGGTTTGAGAGGTTTGAAGTTTGATCCAACCGTACTTTTCAAGAAAGTGTATCACGGAGAGTTGGCGGAAAAAAGTTCTTGCGCCGATTCTAAGTCTGGTCCCTCAAAAATGTCTTTGTGTCTTGAAATCGAGAAAAAAGTTTTGTGATTCTAGAAAGCATGTTACAGAAAGTTCGATCCATTGACAACGATCTGAAAAATGATCAAACTATTTTTTATGCTTTCGTTTGACAAGAGAAGTATTTGGCTCTGTAGTTTTGAATTTCTCAAGAATTTTCACAGTTACCACTGAAGGGCTCTTGGAGCAATTTCAATGGCTCATAACTCAGTTTTGAAACAGATTTAGCCTGTTTTTATTTCAGAAATGAAATCTACAGGGTTGATATTACCCAAATCCGTATTCTTGGAAAAATCCAAAAGTGCAAATTTCAGTATGGGAAAATTGTATTTAACTTTCATATATCGTTCCAGACACAGTCTTTCCCTCACCTTGTTATTCAAATTCCAAAATATCAAAGAGCCAGAAAAATAAGGAGAAAGAAGAGCATTACACACACACACTCAAGGGGAGAGAGAAAAATGAAAATTTGTTTTATCAGCAGTGCTTTTATACCATTTTGACAGGTTCGGTGTTAAACCAAAACTGTCTATCAAGAATTATCATCAAAACATTTTTTGCTGTTTGAACTATCTCATGTTTTCAAATCAGAATTTCAGAATTTCTTCCAATTGGTTTTGCATGTGAATCGTTCTCTCAAAAAGGCAGAATTTTTTGATTGTCCTAAAAGTTGACTTTGTTTGAGTTATTTTTTCAATTTTTATCTGTTAATTCTGATATATGCGCTCCGTTTTTGCTCATGTTTGTCAAAGAAAATGGCATTAACCAGAAAACTCGGTTTTTTTTTGGCTTATGTCCGATTGAAGGCCATTTTTTATGAATTGTCATTTCCCGAGCACAACGTGGAAAGACTAAAAACTGATTTCATTTGTGTGTATGTGTAAGGAAAACGACAAAATAGTACACTGATAAGAAAACTAGGAAAATCAAACTAATTGATAATGTTCTCAATATTTTGAGAGCAGTAGGGAAACTTGCACCAAACGTTTTCTAAATGTTTTATGAAGTACTTACAGAAAAATACAGGTAGCAAAATGGTTTTTTATCTGAAAAAGTGCTGATTGATGATGTCTGAAAATGTGATGCAGAATCTTATTTTCAAGCTGAAAATTGGATTTCAGGTGTTCGGAATCCCTATTCCGCAGTGGGCAACATTTAGATTCTCAGCCAAAAAATGAACTATTTGATAGGAAAAGAAAAGAATTGGTAGTTTTTTCTGTCAAAATATTTCCTAAATTTGTAGGTTTTTTGTTGGTAGGTTCTTTTTGGGCTATTCTTCTCTGATTTTCTTATGATTTTTCATTTTGGTTCATTTATTTTTTTCATTCTTGCTGATCTTCATTTTGGTTAATTTCTTCCCTTCCCCAAAAAAAAAAATTGAAAAAGCAAGAGTATCACTTAGTTTATAATATATTTATTCTAGATTTCCAGCCAACAAATGAAGAGTTTGAGACGCAAATTACCAATTTTCTACATGATCTCCGGTCCTCTTCCTTTGTTCTCAACATCTCCGTCCCCCCTAATCGTGTCTGACCATTTCCCTCTCATCTGGAGACACAAACAACTGTCCGGGCTCGACTTCTTTCTTCTTCCCTCTTCCGTTCTCTCTGCGTCACTTCTATCCGTTTAGTCTCTTGTGTTTTGAGATGCCGACCACCGATATTTCTTCTTCATTCGATGTTGTGGGAAGAGGGGTCCACCCGTCTTCTTCCTCCTTCTTTACTCATTCCCCCTGTTGGCACCCATCTGTGTTGGTGAGGCCTCCTTATTCTTTACTATACTACTATTACTTGATGATTTTCAATTCAAACTGATATTTTCTTATCCCACTGTTTTTCTACTTGGCGAAGTGTTCTATTTGCCTCTTCTTTTATTATATTTTTCTGATTTTTCCAAAATGTGAGTTTTGGTATACTTGAAGCAGGAAAAACATGGAATTTTCAGTTATATTGATTCCAAATTTGGATGAATTGGCCGCGAAGTGAGTTAACAATAAGAAAGAGAAGAAAGCCGTCAAGGATCTACAGCGGAAAGAAGAAAATTGAATCGGTAAGTGATGATGTAGTTAACTTTGTGACAAGCTGCATCTGATATGTCGGCTCACCCAATTTTCAAAACTGAAGTTTCGCAACCAAGACATTTTGCACCCCATGTGAAATTCGAAACTGCGATATTTCGAAACTGTGAGACTTCGCAACTTGCAGTTTCGAAACCATAATGTTTTACAACCAGCAGTTCCAAAACTGGTCGTTTCGAAACCTCATGCTCAGCTTCTGACACAGACAACGCTCGGTTTCAAAACTTCCAGTTTCATAACTGCTGGTTGCGAAACATTATTATTTTGAAACTTTTAGTTGCAAAGCCTCCTAGTTTCAAAATATCGCAGTTTCGAATTTGCGAAATCCTGGTTGCGAAAACGTCAGTTTTGAAAAGTCCAAAATAAGCTATATCTGATATATCTACCGCCATTTTGCCACCTTCCACACAAATATCCCAATTTCTTTTTCCTTCTGTTTTAGTACTTTCTCATTTTTCGTCGTTTTCAGACTCCCGAATGCGCTAAGTGCAACACCAATGTTAAAAATCTCCATTTCACCACCTCGAACTGGATTTGCACTACTAATTCAGTACAAAGAATGCTAGTAAGTCTTAAAATTTGAAATCCTTTCGATGCTTTTTCGGCGTTTTCAGAAAAGTACAAATTTGAATTCGAAGTTTTTGACAGATTTCAATACTTTTAGAGAAACGCGATATTCAGTATTTAAGACAAAAATATTCAAAATCCAACATTTTTTGTTTCCAGACGGAGATTAAGCTGACTGGAAAAAAACAACTGTTGCATGAAGCCGAATACAATTTGCTGGAGGGACTCTTTTTTTAATTATGGTTTTTAGCTGATTCGGGTTTAACTTTTTTGTTTCTTGTCTATTTGTTTCAATACCGAAGTTTTCTGAAATAAATTCTGTAAATAAGAACTCAAGTTTTGTAAACACTTTTTTCAGAGATTTTCAGACTATCAGAATCCCTCAAAATTCATTTTCCCGGCAGTCACGACGTAGACTAAAAACTGATTAAATTTGTGTGTATGTGTAAAGGAGAAAACAATGGAGTAACTGATAAGAAAACTTTTGAAATCAAACTAATAGATAATGTCGTCAATATTTAGAGAGAAATTGACAAACGGAAAAAGTGTTTTTTCTGAAAAAAGTGCCGATTGATGGTGTCTGAAAAAGTGACGTAGAATCTAATTTTCCAGCTGAAAAGTGGATTTCAGGTGTTAGAAACCTTTATTTTGCTGTGGACAACTTATATCATGTGTACGGTGTTTTTCTGACAAGATATGCAATTGGTGATAATTTTCAGATTTTCAGGTGATAAATTATAATTTCGAAAATCGGTATTTCTTTGCTAAAAATTGAAGATGTTTCCAAAATTGGTACTTTTGCGTAAACTTCCTGTGTTTTTCTCCCAAATTTCGGATAGTTTCATTCCATTTTTTAAAAAAATTCTGAAAAAAACGACTTTTCACAATTTTTCAGGAAAATCAGAAAACATTTCTCGCACGGAATTTGATATTTGTGTATAATTTTCCACTGATTTATTCTATATTTCGGATTTTCCAAAAACAGAAATTTTGGAAAAAAAACCTGGAACATCGAAAAATCTAGACTATCACTCAGTCTATCATTTACCAATTCTCTAATTTTCAGCAAACAAATGAGAAGTTCAAAACGCGAATTCTGATTTTTCCACATGACCTCCCTCCTTTCGTTCTCAACATCTCCGTCCCTCCTAATCTTGTCTGTTTATTATTTCCCTCTCATCTGGAGACACGACCACATGTCCAGCCTCGACTTCTTTCTTCTTCCCACTCCCTCTTTCACTGCGTCTCTTCTATCCTTTTAGTCTCACCGATATTTCTTCTTCATTTGATGTTGTTGGGAGAGCGGTCCACCCGTCCTCTTCCTCCTTCTTCACTTATTTCCCCTTGTTGGCACCCGTATGTTTTGGTGAGGCCTACTTATTCTTTTCTATGCTATTATTCGATGATTTTCAATTCAAACTGATATTTTCTTATTCTACTATTCCTCGGTTTTTCTACTTGGCGAAGTGTTTTTATTTGCCTTTTTTTATATATTTTACTGATTTTTTCAAAAAGTGAGTTTTTGGATACTTGAAGAAGGAAAAACATTGAATTTTCAGTTAAGTCGATTCCAAATTTAGAGGAATTGGCCGCGAAATGAACTTCTCACTAACCTCACTTTGCATAGATTTGTTCTCAACTATCTACGAGATGGACACATGGTAAGTTATTTTGCAGAAAAATATCAATAATTTTTCTCATTTTTCAGAAAGTATTAGATTTCGATCACCGAAGATTTCATGAGAGATGGCAATGTCGACATTTTGAGTGAGTTTTCCATGGAAATTTGAAAACTTTGTGCTCGTTTTTCAGAATAGGAAAAGGATTTTTTGGATTTTTCGGAGTCAATTCTTCTACTATAGTCGTGACGAGGGCATGGTAAGTCATTTTGCAGAAAAATATCAATAATTTTTCTCATTTTTCAGAAAAGATTGGACTTCAATATCCACACTTTATGAGAGACGGGAATGTCGACATTTTGAGTAAGTTTTCAAGTGAGATTCAAAGAATTTCGTGCTGGTTTTTCAGAATAGGGAGTGGATTTTTTGGAGTCAAGTTTCCAAGAGACAAGGACTTCGACAGAATTAGTGAGTTTTTGACTAAAAATGTAGATTTTTATATCCTTTTTTCGGGGTTAGAAAGTTGGAGGAATTGCTCAACGGTAATGTACTCCGTTTGAGGTACGGGTTTTTGACCGAATGTAGACTCAATAGAACAAGCATAAAAAGTTATCGAAGGATTCGGAATCGTTTTTGTACCTTTTTTGTGGTTTTCGAGAAAATCGACTTTGATCAAATTTTTACGAAAATGAAAAAGTTCATTTTCAGACATTCATAACTTTTTTTTCCCTCAACCAATTTTTATAAACTAAAATGCATTAAAAAGGCAAAATAATCAGAATTGTGATACAAGTTAGTATGTTTCAATATCTAGTCTCAGAAAAAAGTTGTGAGCCAGAAACTAAGAGTATTCATGTTGCAACATAGAGCTAAAAATTTTTTGACTGCAACAAAAATTTTTAAACATGTTTCAAAATAAAGAGCACTTTAAGTTTAATCAAACAAAATCATAAAAAAGGGGGGTACCCGATCAAATAAAAAAATTATATTTGATTGAAGAAAATTTTTTTTCAACTTTTTTTGGAAACACTCAAATTTCAGCAAGACTTTGTTCTGGACAATTATTATTCGTTAAGAATTTCAGTTTTTGCATTGTTTCAGCTTTAAAATGCGCTATTGAACCTCAAATAATATCAAGTTTGAAGCTAGTTATGGCCCCTGGAAGTCAACAGGGCGAATTCAGTAGTGGTTGAGAAAATCGAAAAAATGAAAATAAAGTTAGAGGCTCAAATTTTTTTGCATCATGTAGGGTTTTTTATTTAAAACAATGTTTCAACTGCAACTTTTTTTCATCTCTTCATCTTCCTGCCATAAATTGAGATATTCTGTAATTCATCTCTATGATTGGTTGCCATAGTAAAATTTTGATTTATGGCAGGAAGATGAAGAGATGAGAAAAAGTTGCAGTTGAAAACATTGTTTTAAATAAAAAACCCTACATGATGCAAAAAAATTTGAGCCTCTAACTTGATTTTCATTTTTTCGATTTTCTCAACCACTACTGAATTCGCCCTGTTGACTTCCAGGGGCCATAACTAGCTTCAAACTTGATATTATTTGAGGTTCAATAGCGCATTTTAAAGCTGAAACAATGCAAAAACTGAAATTCTTAACGAATAATAATTGTCCAGAACAAAGTCTTGCTGAAATTTGAGTGTTTCCAAAGAAAGTTGAAAAAAATTTTTCTTCAATCAAATATAATTTTTTTATTTGATCGGGTACCCCCCTTTTTTATGATTTTGTTTGATTAAACTTAGAGTGCTCTTTATTTTAAAACATGTTAAAAAATTTTTGTTGCAGTCAAAAAATTTTTAGCTCTATGTTGCAACATGAATACTCTTAGTTTCTGGCTCACAACTTTTTTCTGAGACTAGATATTGAAACATACTAACTTGTATCACAATTCTGATTATTTTGCCTTTCTAATACATTTTAGTTTATGAAAATTGGTTGAGGGAAAAAAAAGTTATGAATGTCTGAAAATGAACTTTTTCATTTTCGTAAAAATTTGATCAAAGTCGATTTTCTCGAAAACCACAAAAAAGGTACAAAAACGATTCCGAATTCTTCGATAACTTTTTATGCTTGTTCTATTGAGTCTACATTCGGTCAAAAACCCGTACCTCAAACGGAGTACATTACCGTTCAGCTTGCTCAACGAATAGCTAATATAGCTGAAGCTAAGCTATTGGTATGTCATAAAATTCAACATTCTTTTGGAACTCATTCAACCTTTTCCAAAAAAGTGGTCCCCCAATTTTTAGTTTCCGATATAATTTGATATTTTTAGAGAAATCCGATTTTCAATTTTTCAGACAAAAATACTCCAAATCCAAACTTTTTCGTTTTCAGACGGAGATCAAGCTGACTGCTGACAAAATTCTTCGCAAATTCGAAGCGGAATACTATGTGTTAGAGGGACTTTTTTTGTTATGGTTTTTTTGCTAATTCGGGTTTTAATTTTTGTTTTCTTGTCCATTTGTTCCAATACGAGGTTTTTGAAAATAAATTCTGTAAATGTGAAATCAAGTTTTGGAAACACTTTTTCAGAAAATTTCAGGCTATCAGAAACTTTTAGATGAAAAGAAAGGGGGAGGGGGCAAAGTTCATAATATATGGAGGAAGGAGTGATTTTTTTCAATTTTCAGAATTTCAGATTCTAGTGTCGCACACAGCCAACTCTTAGCCTTCGCAGTTTTCTTGTTTTTCCGTTCGCTTTTTGTGTGTTATCTGGTTCCTCAAGAGTCCTACACATACATTTTTTGCTGGCAGCTGGTGTTTTGTTTTCCCCGTTTTTTCTCTCTACACAAGACGCATCTTTGAGCGACCTTCGGTCTTCTTATTTTTCTTTCTTCTTAACATTTGTTTTTCTCTACGTCCTATAGTTGAGGCGTCGACCAGCCTTATTTTCTAGTCATTCAGTGTGTGAGTCGTAAGAGAAAGTGGCCGTTGGGCTTCTTTTTTTTTCTTCTTTCACAACCCATGTTGACCGGTGTCTGTTTTGCTGGCCCCCTTTTTCCCCGTAACTTTGATTTTTCTGTTTATTTCTATTCTTTCTATGCACTACTATTCTGTATTCTGTTGGCTGCCATCTGTGTTAGGCGGTCTTTTTTTCTGATTTTTCTAAATTTAGTAAGTTATACATATAGAGAACTTTTTTTTGAATAGCGCATTGTTTCTTTACAGAAAATGCTTTCAAGTTGGATGGAGGAATCCATTGGATGGAAAAAACAAGACCGTCGCCTGCAGAACGACAAAGAAGAAGAGGGCCGTCCCCTCCAGGACGAAGAACCTGAAGACGGCCGTCCCCTCCAGAACGACAAAGAAGAAGGGGGCCGTCGCTTCCAGAACGACGAACCTGAGGAGGGCCGTCCCCTCTAGAACGACGAAGAAGAAGAGGGCCGTCGCCCCCGCCTCCAGGAGCTAAGATTCCTCTATCTTGAGAAAATTCGTAAGTTTCCAGCACGTCCCCTTTTTCCATATCTGAACAAATGCCTTTTCAGGGAAGGAGAAAGAACGCGGCCGCCAAGAAGAAGCCAAACTCTGGCGTCGCCAAAAAGAAGCCAAACTCTGGCGTCGCCAAAAAGAAGAGGATAGAGCGACTGGACCGACCGGTTGGTTCCCGACACCCAACTGTTTCCTGCATCATTCATTGCATTTATTTTCAGTCGACGATCAGCTCGACGTTTGGCTTCGGTGCCTGCAAGCGGCAAGCGACATGGCCGACTTGATCCACGAGCAAGTGGACAAGTTCCGGCCTTCCGGAGCCCAAGAAACCCGCTCGCCGAAGCTTTCGCGGAAGCAAACTCTCCCGGGGCTCAAGGGATTCAAGCTCCCAAGGCTTGGCTAGTTCAGTTTTTTTTTAGTATTTAGGTTTTTTCTCAAATAAACTTGTGTTGAATAATAACTTGTTTGAATCTAGAAAACATGAAAATTGAAAAAAAAAAACTTGAAAAAGCTTTTTTTCTGAGCAAAATCTGAGTTTTCGCTTGCTCGGATTTCTACACTTCTCGGGGCCCGTCAACTGAGAAGGGATACAAATCAATTGAATTATGGTTATTTTTTCTACTTCGGGTTAAATTATTGTTTTCTTATCTATTTGTTTCAATACGAGGTCTTTGAAAATAAATTCTGTGAATGAGAACTCAAGTTTTTGGAGACATTTTTTCAGAGAATTTCAGACTATCAGAAACTATCAGATGAAAAGAAAGGGGGAAGGGGCAAAACTCATAATATATGGGGGAAAGAGAGAACTTTTTTCAAATTTAGGAATTTCAGATTCTAGATTCGCACACAACCAACTTTGAGCCTTCGCAGTTCCCTTGTTTTCCCGTTTGCCTTTTCTGTGTCATTTGTTCCCCCAAGACTCCTATACATACATCAATTGCTGGCAGCTGGTGGTTGGTTCTCCCCGTTTCTTCTCTCCACACAAGACGCCTCTCCGATGCATCTTAAAGCGACCCTCGGTCTTCTTTTTCTTCTTCCTTCTTAACTCTCCTTTTTCTCTGCGTGCTCCCCCACCATCTCTTTTTTTCAAAGGGTTGAAGCGTCGGCTCCCCCTTTTTTTCATTCGATGTGTGAGTTGTAAGAGAAAGTTGCCGTTAGGCTTCTTTCTTTTTCTTCTTTCACAACCCATGTTGGTCGGCGTCTGTTTTGCCGGCCCCCCTTTTTTCCCTGTAACTTTGATTTTTCTGTATATTTCTATTTTTTCGATTCACTACTATTCTATATTCTATTGACTGCCATCTGTGTTCGGCGGTCTTTTTATTCCAGATTTTTTAAAAATTAGTAAGTTTTATAAAGAACTTTTTCTTGAATAACGTATTGTTTCTTTACAGAAAATGCTTTCAAAGTGAATGGAGGAATTCATTGGATGGAATGCTGAAAGCAACACCGAAGGAAAACAATGTGAGTACAATGTCGTTTTTTAGCCAAAAATCGGTAGTTATGCTCGCTCTTCAGACAGAGAAAAAAAAAATTTTTAAAAATTTTAAAAAATTTTGAGCCAAAAATTGAGAATTTGGAGCCAAAAGTTGAGAATTTCGACCCGAACATCGAACATTATGAGGCTGATGCAAAAAATTGTGAGTACAATTACGTTTTTTAGCCAAAAATCGGTAGTTTTAAAACAGAAAAGTCAAGAATTTTGAGTCGAAAAAAAGATTTTCAGATTAAAAATCAAGAATTATGAGCAGAAAATCTGTAATTTTGAGCCAAAAATTAAGAATTTCAAGCTGAAAATCAAGAATTTTCCACCAAAAACGAATATAACATGTGGTCCCTCAAAACAAGAATCTTAAGCTAAAACCGTAAACTTCCAGCAAAAAAATGAAAACATTTCAGTCGAAATTTCTTCAGAAAACTGTTGAAAAAACCTACGTTATATAAAGAATGTTTTCTGTAAAAATGCATTTTTCTATTATAGGAATCTATTATAGCAATCGCAGAACTTTTGAGTTTCTGATTCTCTAAACCTCTAAACCTTAGAAACTTATTTTAGACCTCTAGAATCGCAGAATAGTGACATCTCCCAGTCTCAAAATCTCATAAAATTCCAAATCTCAATAAATCTCCTCGAAAACTAATCTAAATTTCTTTCAGAAACAATGGAAGTTTTTCAATGCGAAAACTGCGACAAAAGCTACAAATCATCAGAGAATCTCGCAGAACACATCTATAGGATTCATATCGCTCCGGTAATTTTTCGTTTTCAAGAATTCCAAATGAAACAGAAACTTCTTACAGATCCCAAAAATCGATGACTAGAAGTACGCCTGCGATGAGTCCTTTAAGAAATGGAACCTTCCAGTACCCGTCCTTGCAAAAAGAAGTTGCGGAAACGACGAAAGTGTGATGAAAATAGAGGTTTCAGACATGAAACCTATAATTCCCGGAGATCAGAAGGTGTCAAGTCAGAATGGACTAGATATGAATTTTTGTTTTCTTGTCTATTTGTTTCGATACGAGGTTTTTGAAAATAAATTCTGTGAATGAGAACTCAAATTTTGGAGACACTTTTTCAGAGAATTTCAGATTATCAGAGAATTTCAGATGAAAAGAAAGGGGGGGGGGGGGTTTCAGAATCTTCAGAATCCAAGAATCATCAAGAATTTCAGGATTCTTCAGATCATCAGAACCATTTAGAATCTCACTAATAACACATTTTAGTGAGAATTTTTGTGAAAAAATTTTTCCTTTTTGTGGTTATCACGTGACAGAAAAATGACTGATAAGATCACAGTGAAGGAAAATTGGAGAAAATGAGCAAAGTTCATAATATATGGGGGAAGAAGAGATTTTTTTTCAAATTTCAGAATTTCAGATTCTAGATTCGCACACAACCAACTTTGAGCCTTCGCGGTTTTCCTGTGTTCCCGTTTGCCTTTTCTGGGCCATCTGGTCCCCAAGAGTCCTCAACATTCATCATTTGCTGGCAGCTGGTGGTAAGTTCTCCCCCGCTGTTTTGCTCTACACAAGACGCGTCTCCGATGCATTTTAATGCGACCCTCGGTTTTCTTCTTTTTCTTTCTTCTTAACATTTTTATTTTTCTCTGCGTGCTCCTCCAAAATTTCTCTTTTCGGGGGGTTGAGGCGTCGCTCCCCGCTTTTTTCTCTTCATTCGATGTGTGAGTCGTAAGAGAAAGTGGCCGTTAGGCTTCTTTCTTTTTCTACTTTCACAACCCATGTTGGTCGGCGTCTGTTTTGCGGGCCTACTTTTTTTCCCTGTAACTTTGATTTTTCTGTATATTTCTATTTCTTCTATTCACTACTATTCCATATTCTGTTGACTGCCATCTGTGTTCGGCGGTCTTTTTTTCCTGATTTTTCAAAATTTAGTAAGTTATATAGCAAACTTTTTCTTGAATAGCGTATTGTTTCTTTACAGAAAATGCTTTCAAGTTGGATGGAGGAATTCATTGAATGGAATGCTGAAAGCATTACCGAAGGAAAACAATGTGAGTACAACTTTGAATGTTTGGAATGTTCAATAGTATATTCAAACTGATCTAGTGAGAAAAGTTTAGCTATGTGTGCCTTCAAGGCTCAAAAGTCAAAAATGGAACATTTTGAGACAAAAATTGCTAAATTTTAGCTGAAAAAATAAACAAATTTGATTCTTTGAGTCCGAAAATCAAACATTTTCGACAAAAAATAGTTAAGCTTGAGCCAAAAACTGACACTGTGAGTT
Source organism: Caenorhabditis sinica (assembly GCA_963932045.1). Classification (NCBI taxonomy): domain Eukaryota; kingdom Metazoa; phylum Nematoda; class Chromadorea; order Rhabditida; family Rhabditidae; genus Caenorhabditis; species Caenorhabditis sinica. The sequence goes on from OZ009938.1 coordinate 30,210,068, forward strand.
AACAATGAAGTTTCGTTAACAATGAAATCTAAAGTTAACAATGAAATCTAAAAATTTGAGCCGAAAATAGTCAATTTTGAGCAGAGAGTAGGTGATCTTGAGCCAAAAATCAGTAATTTGGAGCAAAAAATCGAGAATTTCGACCCGAGAATCGAACATTTTGAAATAAAAATCGCTAAATTTAAGTTTAAATTCAAGAATTTTGAGTCAAAAATTGCTAAATTTCATCTAAAAATTTAAAAATTTCGAGTCAAAAATCTATAATTTTGAATCAAAAATCGTGAAATTCAAGCTAAAAATCAAGAACTTTGAGTCAAAATCAAAAATTTTGAGTCATGAATATTCGATTTTTTTTGATCGCTGGTCCTCGATTCTAAGGCAGAATTTTTCTCATTTTTACTGAAATTGTTGCAGGCAGTTCTCTTCAAGAACAAAGGGACTGGACTCCGAATTCTCCAATATCACCGACATACGTGAGGGACCGGTCAAAAGTAAAGGAATTGAGGGAGACCGTGAAGGAAGACTGAGCTGGCTCAATGAAGAAACATGCAATGGAACGGGACATCGAAATGGTGGAAGAAAATATCGGCCAGGGAAGGTTATGCACCACTCAAGGAAAAGCCGTATTTTTGGAGTCAGGCTCACAAAGAATGGATGCAAAAGCTCGGTCAATTTGGGACCAAACAATAGTTTGGAGTTGAAAAGAAGCCATGAAGAAAACGAGCAAAGCATCAATTTGACGGAGGAAGAAGTTGGATGCAGCAGGGAAGAAGACAATTTGAAGGAGAACTTATGGTTATTTGCTTTTTCGGGTTTTAATTTTTGTTTTCTTGTCTATTTGTTTCAATACGAGGTTTAAATGAATGAATTCTTTAAATGAGAACTCTAGTATTGGAGACACTTTTTCAAAAAATTTCAGACTATCAGAATCCTTCTGAACCCAAGACTCCTTCAGATACTCAAAATCCTTCAGATATTCAGAATTCTTCAGATTATCGGAACCATTCAAATCTCACTAATAATACTATTTTGATGAAAAAAATTTCTGAAAAAGTTTTTGCCTTTTTGGTTATCATGTGACCAAAAAATGACTGATAAGATAGCAGTGAAGGAGAAATGGGGAGGTTGAGCAAAGTCATAATATATAGGGAAGAAAGAGAGGTTTTTTTCAAATTTTGGAGTTTCAGATCCTAATGCTGAATTGTCAGAATGCACACAATCATCTCTAATTCTTCGCAGTCCTCTCGTTTTCCCGTTTGCCTCTTCTACGCCATCTGGTCCCTCGAGAATCCTACACATTCATCATTTGCTGACAGCTGCACTTTGGTTCTCCCCTGCTGTTTCTCTCTACGCAAAACGCGTCTCCGATGCATCTTAAAACGACTCTAGGCCTTCTTTTTCTTCTTCTTCTTCCTCTTTCTTAACTCTTTTTTTTCTCCGCGTCCTCCCCCACCATCTCTCTTTCCAAGGGGTTGAAGCGTCGGTTCCCCCTTTTTTTTAGTCATTCGATGTGTGAGTCGTAAGAGAAAGTGGCCGTTAGGCTTTTTTCTCTTTCTTCTTTCACAACCCATGTTGACCAGCGTCTGTTTTGCTGGCCCCCCGTTTCCCCTGTAATTTTGATTTTTCTGTATATCTCTATTTTTTCTATTCTCTGCTATTCTGTATCCTGTTGACTGCCATCTGTGTTCGGCGGTCTTTGTTTTTCCTGATTTTTCAAAATTTAGTAAGTTATATAGCAAACTTTTTCTTGAATAACGTATTGTTTCTTTACAGAAAATGCTTTCAAGTTGGATGGAGGAATTCATTGAATGGAATGCTAAAAGCAACACCGAAGGAAAACAATGTGAGTGCAATCACGTTTTTAGCTAAAAATCGGTAGTTTTGAGACAAAAAATCTAGAAGTTAAAGTCGAAAATTAAGAATTTTGAGCAGAAAATCTGTAATTTCGAGCCAAAAATTGAGAATTTCGAGCCGAAAATCGAACATTTTGAGACAAAAATTGCTAAATTTAAGTTGGGAGTCAAGAATTTTGAGTCGAAAACCTAGAGAAATTGGGTCAAAAATCAAAAATTTTAAGTCAAAAATCTAGAATTTTGAATCAAAAATCGTGAAATTCAAGCTAAAAATCAAGAACTTCGAGTCAAAAATCGTAAAATTTGAGTCATGAATATTTGATTTTTTGATCACTGGTCCTCGATTCTAAACCAGAATTGTTCTTATTTATACTAGAATTGTTGCAGGCAGTTCTCTTCAAGAACAAAGGGACTGGACGCCGAAATCTCCAATATCACCGACATACGTGAGGGACCGGTCGAAAGTAAAGAAGTTGAGGGAGACCGTGAAGGAAGGCAGAGCCGGCTCAATGAAGATGCATGCACTGGAATGGGACAACGGAATGTTGGACGAAAATATCGGCACCCATGAGCGAGCAATGAATGAACGGAAAGAGAGTACCTTTCGTACTTTTCGGGCCGGAAGAAGCGTATTTTCTGAGTCGGGCTCACAAAGAATGGATGCAAAAGCTCGGTCAACCTTGAAAGAAAATGAGCAAAGCATCAATTTGACGGAGGAAGAAGTTGGATGCAGCAGGGAAGAAGACAATTTGGAGGAGGACTTCTGAATATGATACTGATCTGACTGTTGAAGATCTCGTCAAGTTTAACAGGGAATGGAATACCTACCCAAAAGAGCAAAAAAGGATGGTAAGATTATCATATGAAATTTTAATTTTCGAATTCTCAATTTTCAGAACCATCAGTAGAGCGGAACGGAAGAGCAGAAAAGTAGGAGACAGGTTGAAAAGTAAGTTTTGAAAAGTTCAAATACCCATATACCGTATTTCTTTTTGAAACTTTTGAAACTCAGAAAAAACTTTTAGAGAAATCAGATTTTCAAACTTTCAGACCAAATAATTCAAAATCCAAAATTATTTTTGTTTTCAGGTCGAGATCAAGCTGACTGCTGCAAGAAAGGAGTCCAAGGCAACACTTTATAGAAAAATTATGGATTTTACTAAATCGGGTTTAATTTTTGTTTTCTTGTCTATCTGTTTCAATACGAGGTTTTTATTAATAAATTCTGTAAATGAGAACTCATGTTTTGTAGACACTTTTTCAGAGAATTTCAGATATACAGAATCCTTCAACTTGCAAGAATCCTTCAGACTATTAGATGTCTTCAAATCAAAACCATAGAAGCCTTCAGGATGCCAGTATCTCACTAATAACACTATTTTGATTTTTGACTTTGGTGGTTGTCATGTGACGGAGAAAACACTGATAAGATAGAAGTGATAAAAGAAATTGAGAGAGGGGGGTGGTGAGCACAGTTCATAATAGAGTACCGGGCAAATAGCTATGAACGTTTGGTGTTTTCAGTTGAAAAATATCAACTATAGGGATCTGGGAAAGAATGTTGAGCTTGATCGTTTGATTTGAAACTTTTTGGGTGTATACATAAACTCTAGAACTCTATTTTTGTAGTCGGCAACTTTTTTGTACAAACTCTTCTAGAGATGATATGGCTCGTGAAATGCAAAAGATACAAAAATTGCACTGAAAATGCGGAAAATTAGCACTGTCCCATTTTAAAGGGACATACCATCTTTAGAAGAGGTCGTACAAAAAAGTTGTCAACTACAAAAATAGAGTTCTAAAGTTGATGTATACACCCAAAAAGTTTCGAATCAAACGATCAAGTCTAACATCCTTTCCCAGACCCCCAAAGTTTACGTTTTTTAACTCAAAACACCAGAAGTTCATAGCTTTTTGCCCGATACTGTATGTATATGGGAAAGGAAAAGTGGTATTCTGTCAAATTTCAGTTTTTCTAATTCTAATCCTGAATTGGCAGAATGCATACAATCAATTTTGAGCCTTTGCAGTTCTTTTGTTTTCCCGTTTGCCTCTTTTACGCCATCTCGTCCCCCAAGAGTTCTACATATACATCATTTGCTGGCAGCTGGTTGTTGGTTCTCCCCGCTGTTTCTCTCTACTGAAGAGGAGTCTCCGATGCATCTTCGACCAACCCTCGGTCTTCTTCTTCTTTCTTAACTCTCTTTTTTCTCTGCGTCCTCTTCCACCATCTGTCTTTTCATGGGGTTGAGGCCCCGGGGATTTTCTATTCATTCGATGTGGGAGTCGTAAGAGAAAGTGGCCGTTGGTCCTCTTTTTTTTTCTTTCACAACCCATGTTGACCAGTGTCTGTTTTGCTGGTCCCCTTATTTCCCCATAACTTTGATTTTTCTGTAACTTCCTTTAATTCACTGATATTCTTTATTCTTTTGACTGCCATCTGTGTCAGGCGGTCTTTTTTATCTGATTTTTCAAAATATAGTAAGTTATAGAGAGAATTTTTTTGTAAAAATATATTTTTTGTATTCAGACAAAATGTGAAAGTCTGCAATGTCGCCGGGAAAATAACTCAAGTTCAATTGAGCGAATCATTCAGCATTTTCGAAACTGCATCGAATGTAATTGTGAGAAAAGACAAGGTGAGTTGACTTTTTGAGCATTTTTAAAAATTTTTTTTTGAAAATAGGGTATTCTGAGATTAGGCTCTAAAAGAATCAATTTTTTGCTCTCTTTAATTCTAAATAGAAGGATATCAAGAAAAACCCTTTGAAAACATATTCCACTCAATTTTCAGGCATTCGCGAACGTGCTCCAATCAGCGTCCGGTAAAGATTCGATAGAATTTGATAGATATTTTTCAAAGTTCTTCACCAAGGTGAGTACATTAATTTTAGAGTTTACAACAGTCACAAGTTGCAAAACTTAGTTCCTGAAACCTATTTTCTTTTCAGGGCATCTCAACAACCTTTCGCTGATGCACAACTGCTGGATAACATCGCTAAATGTCTCATTTTGATAATTATGGTTTTTGCTATTTCGGGTGTATTTCTTCTTCTTGCCTATTGTCTTCAATACGAGTATTCCTAAAATAAATTCTGTGAATGAGAACTTGTTGTGTTGAAACTGATTTTAGAAATTTTGAGGATAAAGGGGGGGGGGGGGGGGGGTGAACGATGCTGCTCGGGATGTCAGAACTCAATCTCAGAAACAATCAAAATCTCAACATTTCAAAGTCTCACCATTCATCAGAATCTCGGACTCTCATAATATGAGACAAAGTTCATAATATGGGGGAGGAAGAGAGATTTTTTTTCAAATTTCAGAATTTCAGATTCTAGATTTGCACACAACCAACTCCGTGCCATCACACTTTTCATGTTCCTCCGTTTGCCTTTTTTGTGTCATCTGGTCCCCCAAGACTCCTACACATACATCAATTGCTGGCAGCTGGTGTTTCGTTCTCCCCACTTCTTTCTTAACAAGATGCATTTTCGACCGACCCGCGGTCTTCTTCTTCTTCTTCTTCTTCCTTCTTAACTCTTTTTCTTCTCTGCGTCCTCCCCCACCATCTCTCTTTCCAAGGGGTTGAGGCCCCGATCGCCCCTTTTTTCTAGTCATTCAGTGTGTCAGTCGTAAGAGAAAGTTGCCTTCTTTCTCTTTCTTCTTTCACAACCAATGTTGACCAGCGTCTGTTTTGCTGGCCTACCCTTTTCCCTGTAACTTTGATTTTTCTTTAACTTGCTTCTATTCATTGCTAATCTATATTCTGTTGGCTGCCATCTGTGTTAGGCGGTCTTATTCTTCTGATTTTTCTGAAAATTAGTAAGTTTTATAGAGATATTTTTCTTGAATAACGTATTGTTTACTTACAGAAAATGCTTTCAAGTTTGGTGGAGAAATCCGGAAACATTATAGATCTACCGGAACTGAGGTCATGTAATTGTGAGTGCACTTTCGTTTTTGAACCCAAAATCCGTAGTTTACGATAAAAACCGGTGGTTTGAAGACATTAATCAGGAGTTTTGAGCCGCAAATCAGAAACTTTGAGCCGAAAATCGAGAATTTTGAGTAAAAAATAGTAGTTTTGAGGCAAAACTAGAAATTTTCAAACAGAAATTCGGACCATTTGAGGCTAAAATTGATATTTTAAGACGAGAGTTGATAATCTAAGAAAAAAGCTGAAATTTTGAGCAGAAAATCTGGAACTTTGACTCGAAAAGATGAAAAATTTCGAGTTGAAAAATCAAGAATCTCGAGTCAAAAATGTGAACTTCACGTGGGATATCGTCCAGTGACTAGCAAAAACCAAAAAGTTTTAGTCGAAATTTTTATAATTTGGGCAGCAAATTGTTTAATCAAAACATGAAAACTTGCTTTTACAAGTATTCTCCTATATTTTCTGATTTTCTGACACACTTTCCTCTTCTTAACTTTTTCATTTTCAGATCAAAACTCTAGTCACCACCAGGTTTCAAGCTTAAACAACTCAAAGGCTATTGTCAAAAGCTTGCCAAATTTTCGTCTTCAAACATCTAATGGACTACCGTAGTTGCTTTCCTTCTTTTGACAGGTCAGTTTTACGTTGTTTTTGTTATCACTGAAAAGCTGAAAAAGCGTAAATTGTAATATCAAAACTTCTTAATTTTGGGCAGCGAATCGTTTAATAAAAACTCAAAATTGTATTCTTTCAAGTATTCGAGAAAAGTTTGGCTTGTGTGCTCAAATACTCTGCTTGTTAAACTAAGAGATCATTTCATAATAAAACTCAAGGATTCAATAAATGTGCACTTTTCAGGAAGCCAGAAGATTGTTTGAGGAAGACAAGGAATGGAAGCGAATCGTCCGAAACTATTGTGAGAATCACCGAGAAGTGTCAGTTTTCGACATTCTCGACGTTTTCAAGACAAAGTTCACGAAACGTTCAAAACCGGAAATTGGACCCTATAAGGTGATTAGACGAGTAATTGGAGGAACGATTCAATTTTGAATTTTCAGAATCTCTTCAAGTGCATGCTGGGTGTCGCAATTATGGAGATGGAGGATTTTTCGTCCATTCTTTTTCGAGGTTGGTACTTTTATTTTTTCCAGAGAGCAAGAAGCTTCTGAAAAAAATAACTTTTAGAATCTCATTTAGGAAAGTGCGCTTTAATAAAAAAACTGAACTTTTATTTTTTCACAAATCCTAATTAAGTTTCAAACTATCCGATATATAAGATTCATTTAGAGTTTTATTTAGAGTAATGATGTTTTGTTTTCCAGCCGTGATTCCGACCCAAGAAGTGCTGGAGGAAGAAGAAACACGTCAGAGGGAAACCGACAATCTTGCAAGCAAAATAGACCGGAGGTTTTGATAATTATCATTTTTGCTATTTCGGGTTCATTTGTTATTCTTGCCTATTGTTTTCACTACGAGCATTCCTAAAATAAATTTTGTGAATGAGAACTCTAGTTTTGTTGGGACTTTTTCAGAAATTTTCAGAAATTTCAGACTTTCAGATTTAAAAAATGAGTCAGTAAAATGTACACAATTCTCCCTCAACAAGGTCATTGTTTGCAGTTCCATCTTTTTTTCTCGTTTGCCTTTTCTGGGCCTCTTCTTGTCCCTCCAAAAATCCTACACATAGATTATTTGCTGGCAGCTGGTGTTTGGTTCTCCCCGTTACTCTCCTCTCCTCTGACATCGAGGCCCTTCTTCTCCTTCTTCTTGTCCTTCTCTATTCTTCTCTGAGTCTCTCCCCGATTATCTCTCCTTCCCATCGTTGGGCCGCTAGTCACCCCCCCCCCCTTCTTTTCCCCTTCATTCGATGTGTTTGATGTTAGTAGAAGTCGTCTTTGGCCCTCGCTCCTTCTTTCTTCACTCCCCATGTTGACCAGCGTCTGTGTTGCTGGCCTACCTTTTTTTAATGTTTATTTGATTTTTCTGCTTATTCATTCTATTCACTATTATTTGGTCCAGTGTGTTATGGACCTCTTTTTCATTGATTTTTATAAAAATTTAGTAAGTTTTCAAAAGTTTTTTTACCAATAAACACGCTGTTAATCTTTTCAGAAATGCGAATTATGTCTACCGGATGATAAAACAAGATGTGAGGAAAAAAAGTAAGTCTTATCTTGGAAAAACAAAAATTTCGAATGAAAAATCGGTAGTTTTGAGCCAACAGATCAGAAATGTCTGCCGAAATTCGGGTTTTTCACAGCGATAGCTAATTTTAAGACCAAAATTATCATTTTGGGTAATTTCGAGGCGAAAATCGTGAACTTAAAAACAGATAATCGAGAAAATGGAGGCAAAAATTGAGATTTCTGAGTTTGAAATTGTGAACTTTAAGCCAACAATTTCGATCCAAAAATTGGTGAATTCAAAAGGAAAGTAGATTATTTTGATTTAAAAATCGGTAAATTTGTGCCGAAACGTCAATTTTAAATCGAAAATCCATAATGTTGGATTAAAAGTAAAACAAAAGTTGAAACAAAAGTGAAAAAAAGAAAATCGACATTTCTGGCCGGAAACCGTAAATTTTGAGCCGAAAATTGACAATTTTGAACCGGAAACCGGTCATTTTAAATGAGTTTTGTGTCAAAACCCGAGCATTTCAAGCCGAAAGTCGAGATTTCGCAACCGAAAATTGGCAATTTTGAGCCAAAAATAAATAAACTTGAACCTAAGATTGAGAATTTTGAACCGAAAACCATCGATGTTGGCCAAAAATCGGTAATGTTGAACCAAAAAGAGAAAAATCCTGGATTTTGAGAAGAAAATCGAGTTTCGAGTCCAAAATCGAGATTTTTGAACCAAAATCCGTAATTTTGAACCATTCACCTGGAATTGTAAAGCGAAATTCTATTATTTTGATGGAAAATCGGCAATTTTCAGAAGAAAATGAGAAATTTTTAAACGAAACCCTTGAATTTTGAAAAAAAATCGAGATCTCTGAGCCAGAAATTATGAATTTTGTGCCGAAAGTCGGCATTTTCAAACCAAAACCTGTAGTTTTCAGCTGAAAATAACCGATTTCAATTCATAAATGGGAATTTTCAACGTAATAATCAAAAATTTCGAGCCAAAAATCAAGAAATTTGAGACAAAACTGAAAAATTTTGAGCCAAAAATTAAGAATTTTAACCAAAAATCGTTAATTTTTATAGAATCCGGTCCAGTCATGGGTCAGATGATGTCTCAATGGAGCAGAGCTCATCGCCTAGTCATGAGCACACTCCGGACCCCAGGTACAATCACCATTTCTTTAGAATCTCAGGAAAAGTCATACTTTTAGGAACGCTCCTCGAGTAGCCGTGAACCATCAGTGGCCTCAGCAGCATCTCCAGATCTCCAGGTATTATAAACTATTCCTGTGGGATTCAAATTTTACTTGCAATTTCGTACACCTGTCAAAATACCTAGTTCATATATTTGGAGGCCAAAAAAATGCAAAGCCCAAATACTAGCCGCTGGAATCTCAGTTTTAGCATCTGTTTTGAGAGTTAGGAAGATGAATTCATGTTCAAAAACTTTTGATTAACCAAAAAATATTCAGGCTCAAAAGGAGTTGTCCAATCTCAAGGCCAAAATTCCTGGTGTCGAGGAAGAGCCGGGATGGTGGGATCTCATTCTCACTGTGGGCGGAGTCGATTTCTATGTGCTCATGACGGTGAGTTTTTAAATTTTTTTTTCTTAATGCCTCATAAATTGGCTCATTTTCGCTCAAGAGCAATGAAAACTATACGAAAACTTTTTTGAATTTTCATATTTTCAGCAATTGGCAATGCACTCTGGCTTCTTCAACAGGATCTGGATATAAGGAGACCAACCAAAAGAAGGTGTCCCTCACTGACTGTGATGCCGGGACGTTCCAGTACATTCTGGAGCTCATTGGTGAGTGGAAAACTTTTGAGCGAAAAATCGTGAATTTTGAGCTAAAAAGCGGTAATTTTGAGTCGAAAATCGTGAATTTTGAGCCGAATATTGGTAAACTTGTTCTGAAAATGAAGATTTTTGAGCCGAAAATCGAGAATTTTGAGCCAAAAATTGATGATTTTGAGCCGAAAATCACAAATTTCGAGCCAAAAATTGGTAATATTGTAGCACATATAGATACTTTTGAACAAAAATGAAGAATTTTGAACCGAAAATCGTGAATTTTGGGCCAAAAATCATGACGTTTGAGCCGAAAATCATTAATTTTAAGTAAAAGATTGTGAATTTTAAACCAAGACATGTTTATTTTTCTAAACTTCAAACGTTTCAGAAAGCTTAGCTCCACCACCAAGTTTGAAGGATTTTTCAAGGCAGTGTAAAATTTTTGTTATTTTTTGAAATTTTCGTTAGAATTAGTATTACTTATTAGATGGTTTCATCTACTTTCCATTGTATTTTAACTTGGTTGTTTTAATTTTTATATAATTAGTATTATAGCCTCGATGGACTAATCTTTTTTAATGTAATTTTCAATTGTATTTTTACATCTGATACACGATGGGTTGATCTTTTTTGTTAGCTTTTTCTTGTCGCTTATCATTGTTTTTATGTCATTGTAATCAGAAACGAATGACGGATTCGAGCTTTTTTTTTGTATTTTTTCTACCGGATTCTAAAGTTCAAATAAATTTTGTAACCCAAAAATCTAATTTTGAGTTATTTTTTGGAAAGTACTAGGATCAAATTGCAGGGTAGAGAGCACAAATTCAAAAATTCAGAAATTCAGTGACTCGGAAATTTGGAGGTTCTAAGATTTTCGCAAAGATTCCGGATATAGTACTTTCAAGTCACTATTCACATAATTATGGTTACGGTAGGGGTACTGTATCTTTTCTTCTTCGTTTTTTCTTTGTGTAGTTTGAAACATGTTTCCATTTTTTGTTGCTTTCAATAATAATGAATGTCCAAAACATTAAACAAAAAGATTTGAATTTGGCTTTTTCCAATCATCATTTTTCTCCTAGCAATGACTCATAAGATGTCCTCTTCTTGTTGACATTAAGCAAACCCCCCCCCCTTTCTGTGTCTTTTTCTTCTCCCCCCAAAAAAATTTCCCAATGTTTGTGGTCATTTTTTGTATTTTTCATGGCTGCAAACTGTGCTAAGCGGTCTTTCTATATATTATTTTCTGTAATTTCTATATTCGAATATTTTCTTAACTCATTGAGTAAAGCTGATAGTCAGGAGAGGTACAAAATAGTGATGCTGTGAAAAATATGAAAAATGCTAAAATTCAGGATGGCCACTACTCAGGAGTTCAAGTAGAAATTATGAGGGAGTAAGTCTATTTTCAAAAAAAATAGATGCTAATTCTTGGTTTTCAGAGACTTCCCAGTCAAATTCATCTCCGATGAAAACTACGACTATGAACGAGATTTTTCTGGGAACGAATTTTATGTTCTGGAGAACAAGACCCCAGCTCATCGGAAGAAATTGGAAGAATTTTTGGGTTCCGAGAGAGCTGAAAAAATGCAATTCAACTTCATTGAGGAAATCCACAACTACTGCTTCAACGATGTGATGATTTTGGCCAAAGCAATGACGGATTTCGAAACAAACTTTGAATCAATGACCAATGTGTGCTTATTGGAGGTTAGTTTTTTTGCCGTCTATTTCTCTCATCTCTCACATTTTCAGGAAAGTGTTAAAGCGGCCTCCGCAGCTGTTCAAGTTTTCCGTCGAAATCATCTCAATAGAATGACTCCGATTGTGCTAGACGCAAAACCATCCGCGTCTGTCAACGCATCTGTGATAAGTCAAAAGTATTTGGCCTGGACCGGTCATAAGGAGAATGTTCAAGTGGACATTTCCACCACTTATGGTAAAAGAAAGTAAATTTTTGAAAAATTGCCTTGGAAAAATGAAAAATTTCAGATTGGAGAATACTGTGTCGACGGATTCATTGACAAATGTCTCGAATATCCGGATGGACAGATCATTGACTTTAGGGTATGTTGAGAAACAAAAGTTTTAGAGTATCTTGTTCAATTTTAGGGCTGTTATTGGCATGGGCATTCGTGTACATTTGCTGAGGAAGCGGTCATTAGAGAGGAAACTGTTAAACAGATCAGAAGATGAGACAGGAAGAGAGTGAAGGCCTTGGAAAAGGGGAAGAGGATGTTTTGGATGAACCACCACCGGCAGAAAAGGAGTCGATAACACCATCAGGATACGTAAGTTTGATAGTACTTTTTATGAATTTAATTTTTCTGTATTCAGAATTATCTGGCTGAAAAAACAAAAAACGCTGTACTCCCTCCAGAGAACAAGTGCATCATTAAGACGCAGTTTGCCTTCGCGTCTCCTGGTCCACTCATAATGGAATTGTGCGACAGCTGCAAAGACTATAATTCAAAGCGTCAGATGACGCCTCTCGGAGGTGGCCTTGACAATTTCCGTAAAAAAATATGAATCTTTCATTTTTTCACTACTGTATGTTTTCAGCTCTGGCCATGTGTGACATATGCAAGTATCATTCGAATGTCGCAAAGGGTTGTCGCTTTTTTCAGCACGAAGTCTTATCGTTAAAAAAAGAAAATCTGTGAGAACAACAACGAGTAAGTTTTTTGAATGATTTGAAATGAATTTCAAACAAATTTTATATTTCAGACTCCTCCGAAATCCATGACCATATTTCTCCGCCGCTATCTTGAATATACGACTTGAATATGTGCTTCATCGCTATTTTTACATGGTCATCATAGAAAAGAAGTAATTAAAAATTTTTATTCCCAATAAAATGTTATCTTATTCAATTATTCTAAAATTCATCTTTAACATATCCGCTGAAGATCTCGAGTTTGTTCTCCTTGAATCCATCGTCGACCTGAAAATTTGAAACAGTTCTTTAAAATTGAAGTAGAATTTCGTTTCAAGAACCAAAAAATACATAAGATATACACATAAAACAAACTGAATTCTGACCTTGAACTTGTAAATGACATGACCCAAAAAATCAAAATTGTGAAACGAAAGTATCAAATTTGTAATCAGCGCAAAATTGCGATTCGGAAAAGTACCCCATTGTAAGGGTTTGGAGCGAGTTGATGAGTTCTTGTAAAAGGAGAAAAGTAATTAATTAATAACGAACAAATTGTTGGACGAGAGCGATGACGCGCACGCGTCATCGCTCAAAAAATTTTTTTCTGTTCAAAAATTGAGCTTTTGTAAAATCATTTAGAGTTCGAAGTTTTATTAGGGAGGGAAGAGTGATTTTTTGAAAATTTCAGACTTCCAGATTCCAGACGAGGCACAGCCGTTGGGATAACATATTTCAAAGAATTTGCCATGTTAGAAATACTCAAAACAATTTGTTTTCCATCAATTTGAGCTATAAATTTTTAATTTTGAAAAGTTTGAAAAATTCAGATTTTTCGAAAATTTTGAAAACGTCCAGTTTTTAGGTTAAAGTTATACTGTATCTTATAATAATGGAAACAGTATCTGATTTATTGTCACTTAAGCTTTCAACAAATTTATCGACTATTAGAATAGCATAACTTTTAAGCATTTTTTGTGTATTTCAAAACATGTTTCCATTTTTTGTTTCATTCTAATATTGAAGTTCTAGAAATGAAACAAAAAAGATTTGAATTTGACATTTTCCAATCATCATTTTACTTTTAGCAATGACTCATAAGATGCCTTATGTTTGCTGACATCACACAAAAACCTCGCACTCTGTGTCTTCTTCTTCTCTCCAAAAAAATTTCCCAATGTTTGTGGTCATTTTTTATACTTTTCATGGCTGCAAACTGTGCTAAGCGGTCTTTCTATATATTATTTTCTCTATTTTCTATATTATAATTTTTTTTGTTGGCTCATTGAGCAAAACTGATAATCAGGAAAGGGAAAAAGGCGTTCAGTCTTGGATATACAGTTACCGAAGTCTATCATGTAAGATTTCAATGACTTGAAATATGAAAAATTACTTCGGGACATTCAGACCGACCTAAATATGAGAATTAGGAACTATAATAGCAGAGGAAGTTAATATTAGTAAAGTTCGTTAATTGCAGAACTTCTTCATGTCACGTTACCGTCTACAAAGATAAAGTTGATCCAAGACCAAGAGAACGTTTGTCGTTGCTACTACAATGTCATGGTGGAAGCTAACAGTCGTGGCAAGACATCCATAGCGCTTCCCCTCATATCGTCGAACAAATTCAGAAAGATCCACGTTCTAGTTGTGCGGCAGGCAATCTGCATATACCTGGAAAAGCATCCATGTACAGTAAGTTGATTGAAATGTTTAGTTATGTACGTCTCGTTTTTTAGATTCTCAATCGTTTCCAGATCGTCAGCGAAACAAGAGTTTTTTTTTGAAGAGAAAATTGAAGAACTTCACGAAGCCGAAGAAAACAAATAAGAGTCGAGCTTTGAGGCGCCATCTTGAAAGACGAATCAGCTCGTTCAAAGTTGACTATGGCGAAAATCAGACGAAGAGCTTCTCCAATATTAACCGGACCGATTATCTCTTGAATCGAGCCAAGCTCAACGTCCAAGCCCAACGCCGACTCCATCACCGATCAACACTTCCAAGATCCACCCTTTGCCAATCCCCATGTCCACGCCTCAATCTACCTTCTTTTCCCAAGGACCCTTTCCCATTCATAGCCTCTTCCCTCATCAACAACCACCACCGACTCTCTCCCCAGATGTTCTCAAGGCGCCGACTCCAAAACCTAATCAAACACCACAACCGCTGTTTTTCATAAATGGTAATGTGAGTTTACTATAAAAACTGAACAATCTTGTTTTAACCAGGCGGTTTTCGTCCCCTTCGGGAACTCCAACCCCCTGGCATCTGCTTACTTCTGAGAGTATCAGTTATACTGCCACAGTGAAAATGGTGTGATTTTGAAAATTTTCAAAGTTGAGATTTTTGAAAAAAGAAAAGTGGGGGCATCAACTAAGACACATTTCAAACCTATTGGTAACAGTTTCATGAAAATCGGTCAAGTATGGGATGAGTTACAGTCGGCGACAAACAAACACACAGACGGAATCGGTGATTGTTATTAGTAAAGATTGTAGGTCGGTGTCACCAACCTGGATGGAGTGAAGAAGAAGGAGCCGGAAAAAGAAGAAGAGGAGAACATCTAGTCTTATTAACTACCACGGTTTTTTTAACATCAATAAATATTCTGTACTCAAAAAAAACCTGTGTTTCAGTCCATCCGAACGTCGCCGTCGTTCTGCACCTCCTTTCTCTCTCAGAATCCTCAATCTTAGAACCTTAGAATCTAAATATCATTCAGACGAAGCTGCTGGCAAATTAATTATTTTTGGATCCAAAGAATATTTTGTAATCATTTAGAATTTAAATTTTTATTGGGGAGAGAAAAATGATTTTTTGAAAATTTCAGTTTGCCAGATTCTGGACCTGAGTCGACAAAATGCAGACAATTCATTCTGATCCGGATCATCGTTTGCAGTTCCATCCTTTTCCCGTTTGCCTCTTCAATACCATCTGGTCCTCCAAGATTCACACACATAACTGATTTATTAGCAGTTGCTGTGTTCGTCCCCCTTACTCTTTTCTCGTTTGACCTAGGGGCCCTTCTTTGCCTTATTCTCATTTCTTCTTTCCTCCATCTACCTATGTTTCTCTGCGCCTCTTCCAATCCATCAGTCTCTCGCACGTTGACACGCCGGTCATCTTTTCCTCTTCATTCGATATGTTAGATGTTCGGAAAAATCGCCTTTGGCCCTCTCCCCTTCCGTCCTAATTTCCCTTGTTGACTGGCGTCTGTTTTGCTGGCCTACCGTTTTTTATGTTAATTTGATTTTTCTTCATATTCATTTTATTCACTACTAGTTGGTCCAGTGTTTCTATGGACCTTTTTTGCTCTGATTTTTATAAAAATTCAGTAAGTTTTCAAAAGTTATGTTTGCCAACAAAAACAATGTTATATTTTCAGAAATGCAATCACATATTACCGGATGACATGACAAAAAAGTTAGTGAAAATTGTGAGTTTTATCTCGAGGTGAAAAAACTTGATTTGTAACCAAAAATCTGCAATTGTGAGCGAAACATCGTTCCATTCAATTTGAAAATCGATCATTTAGAGCTCAAAATCGGTAACCAAAAATCTGCAATTGTGAGCGAAACATCGTTCCATTCAATTTGAAAATCGATCATTTAGAGCTCAAAATCGGTAACCAAAAATCGGTAGAGCGGAAAATTGCTAATTTTGAGCCCAAAATCGTCTATTTTATGCCAAAAATCGATGATTTTGAACCAAAATGAAGCATTTAGCGGCGAAAATAGTGTATTTTGATAAGAAAATCAAAATCTCTGATCCGGAAATAATGAGAAAATGAGCATAAAACTGCCATTTTTAAAACAAAAATCGAAAATTTTCAGCTGAAAATCGAGAATTTTGAGCCGCAAAATGTTCATTTTCAGCCGGTTGAACCGAAAATGGAAACCTCCAAAATTTTTGAAAATCCTGATTTTTGAAGTAAGTTTTTAGTTTTGGCATATGGCCCTCGGGGTGCGCGATCTTGTTTTGAAACCTCAATTGAGATGCTAAAAAATTAGAGCTGAGAGAGAAACAATTAGAAATTACAAATATTAGCTTTTTCAGATTCAACGCTCACTTCTTGGTACCCACAATGGTCCAGAACAGGATTCCAGCAGCCTCACAGTACCATCGATTCATCATGATGTCTGAAAAGTGCTGCCTCACTGATGTCAATGTTGACTTACTTGCATGTCGGAAAGGTAAGAAAAACATCATAATCTACAAACTCATATACAAAGCACTTTCAGGGTCACCAAATGGAAAGTTGGAACATTCACCAAGAACGAATGGATTGTGAATGAGCTCTGGGATCAAGGAGTGTCTACCAAAGAGACCATCATCATTCCATCTAGATTTTTGTACTTAATGTACACGGTTGTGACATCTATGGCTCATTTTTCTTTTAATTTTCATCATTTGTACTCTTTTCTCAAATTCACTTTTTTTTCAAAAATATCTCTCTCCCTGGTAATGTTTCTTATATCATTTTTTATTTTTCACTTTTCCCCCAAACATTCATCTTACTGCATCCCTCATTATATTACTCTACCTTAACAATGTACATATTTCTCTATTTTTTTAAATTCCTCGATTGTCTTACTTTTCATCCCTAACTTTTCTCCAGAAGTAGTAGACCGTAGTACTGTACAGTAGTGCAATAGTTAAGATCTCAACTACCCCCAAATGATGTCACCTATAATTGTCATGGTCGACCGTCATTCCGAATGTTGTTCTTCAATTATATGTTCAATAAAGTTTTTGATTTTGAGAGAAACTTGTTCAGCTCTTTTCTCAGGCAAAACTTTTCAGAGAGTCGTCAACAACGTAGACTTTGCTGAGCGATTCTGATGTGTATGCCGTTTTTAGGAAATTTTTTCAAAGGCTGATTTTTATTAGATTACTGAACAGAGGTGAGAATTCTTAGATTTAGACTCGAATTCTGAATTTGACACGTTAAAAGCTGCAGAATGAGATGTACAATCTCCGCCCACTTCGAGGAGCTTATTTGAGTTTGGGCTTTTTTTGAAACGCTAAACGTGTTGAACTTATATTTAAGACACACTCTCCCATAGGTTCGACCATAGTCCTATTGGCTTACGTACAGAAAAATCGAAGTGAGCCAAATGTTTTCATACTATACATAGTAGTTACATATGAACATCTAAGGTTTGTGACATGGTCCCCATTAAGCTCCGCCCCCTTTCAGACGACATATGCATATGTTGACGAAAAAAAAAATTTTTTTTCTTTGTTGAGCTATCGACCCAAACTCACCGTAATATTACTTTAGGCACTAATTTAAGCTTTTTTTGTATTCAGGTCAAAAAATTTGATCCATGCCTTCAAGAAGAAAAATTACGATTTTTCTCAATTTTTATGAAAATTTCCAAAAAATCAATTTTTCCAGAGCGGGGACCGTATGAAGCCAGTGAGATAAGTTCAGATTCAGATTCTACGCGTAATTTCACTTCAGAAAAACCGTACCTGGTTCTGAAGTCGGGGGACTCATCATGTGAAAAAGGTGGAAATATGAAGTATGTTCAGCCAAAATTCATGTGGTCCCCCCTGTTGAAAAAAAGTCGAAGGTTTCCAATCAGCCCCAAATTTTGTTAATAGACAACACTACTCAAGACTGATATTGACTGGAAATATAACGTTTCATTCGTGTATTTCCTTTGAGTTATAGCGCTTCAAAAACTCGCAGTTCATGAAAAATGAGATCTTCTAAAATCGCTCATAAATCACATTGAGTCCCCTGATACCATTAGCAAATATTGGTTTTCTGATACCAAATTTCATTTTAAATTCAAATTTATAAGCATTAGCCTGGCTTTCTATGGTCTCCGACCCAGAAAAAATGCATTCCTGTGACCAACTAATTCTCACTTGGAGCAGTCACGTTCCTTCCGCTCAGAAGTTATCGGGAACATTTTTCATCATCACGAAAATAGTTAATTTGAATTTTTTAAAAATTCTTGTGCTTCATTTGTTTAATGTTTACAGATAGAATGTCAAACGATGTTATGATTTCAAAGGACTCACTAATTGTGGCGCAAAATTTTGAAAGAGTCTCAAGAAACTCGTTGTAAATCAAAAGTTTCGCCATCTTCTAATATTTAAAAGATGATGTCCATTTGGAAATAGTCTGCTAAATTTGAATTAACTATTTTCGTGATGATGAAAAATGTTCCCGATAACTTCTGAGCGGAAGGAACGTGACTGCTCAAAGTGAGAATTAGTTGGTCACAAGAATGCATTTTTTCTGGGTCGGAGACCATAGAAAGCCAGGCTAATGTTTATAAATTTGAATTTAAAATGAAATTTGGTATCAGAAAACCAATATTTGCTAATGGTATCAGGGGACTCAATGTGATTTATGAGCGATTTTAGAAGATCTCATTTTTCACGAACTGTGAGTTTTTGAAGCGCGATAACTCAAAGGAAATACACGAATGAAACGTTATATTTCCAGTTAATATTAGTCTTAAGTAGTATTGCCTATGAACAAAATTTGGGGCTGATTGGAAACCTTCGACTTTTTTTCAACAGGGGGGACCACATGAATTTTGGCTGAACATACTTCATATTTCCACCTTTTTCACATGATGAGTCCCCCGACTTCAGAACCAGGTACGGTTTTTCTGAAGGGAAATTACGCGTAGAATCTGAATCTGAACTTATCTCGCTGGCTTCATACGGTCCCCGCTCTGGAAAAATTGATTTTTTGGAAATTTTCATAAAAATTGGGAAAAATCGTAATTTTTCTTTATGAAGGCATGGATCAAATTTTTTGACCTGAATACAAAAAAAGCTTAAATTAGTGCCTAAAGTAATATTACGGTGAGTTTAGGTCGATAGCTCAACAAAGAAAAAAATTTTTTTTTTCGTCAACATATGCATATGTCGTCTGAAAGGGGGCGGAGCTTAATGGGGACCATGTCACAAACCTTAGATGTTCATATGTAACTACCATGTATAGTATGAAAACATTTGGCTCACTTCGATTTTTCTGTACGTAGGCCTGGTCGAACCTCTGGGAGAGTGTGTCTTAAGTATTAAAATGAGCCTAAACACAACTAAATTTGGTCTACTGTGAGTTGTGCCCCCCCCCCCCCCCCCCCCGCACCAAAGTGGGCGGTGCGTAAATGCATTTAGGCTCATTATTAATGACAAAACCGGTTTTCTAAAGTTTTGATTTTTCAGCATCTCAGCTGGCCCTATGCCAAAAACCAAAAACCTAAACATTGACCATGAAACTACACCCAAAAATCAGAATTTTCGCCTGGAGGTTTCTATTTTCGGTTCAACATTACCGATTTTCGGTCAATATCGAAGATTTCCAGCTGAAACTGAGCATTTTGCTAGACCAGAATTTTAGACTTCTGTGTCGGCAAAGTGCAAACAATTCACCCTCCACTGGATCATCGTTTGCAGTTCCATCCTTTTTTCCGTTTGCCTCTTCTATGCCATCTGGTCCTCTAAGATTCACACATAACTGAGTCATTAGCAGTTGATGTATTGGTTCTCCCCGTTACTCTTCTCTTGTTTGATCTAAGGGCCCTTCTTCTTCTCATTTTTTCTTCTCCTCCTCCAACTATTTTTCTCTGCGTCTCTTCCCGTCTACTCATCTCTCGCACGTTGACACGCCGGTCCCCCTCCCTATTCATTCGTTATGTTAGATGTTCGAAGAAGTCGCCTTCAGCCCTTTCTCCTTCCTTCTTCACTCCCCATGTTGACCGGTGTCTGTGTTGCTGGCCTACCTTTATTTATGTAAACTTGATTTTTCTGCATATTCATTTTATTCACTACTATTTTGGTCCAGTGTGTTATGGACCTCTTTTTCTTTGATTTTTTTAAATTTAGTAAGTTTTTTTTTAAATAATAGTAAATTATGAACCAAAAATTGGTAACTTCAAAGCGGAACATATGATTTTCAAGCCGAAAATCGCCAGTTTTGATTAGTAAAGAACAATTTTGTTCAAATTTTGATTGATAATTAGGAATTTCCAGAATTGGTAATTTTTAGCGGAAATTCGGCAATTTCGATTTAAATATTGACATTTTTAAAGCGAAATACGGAAATCGCAAATTTCAAAACAGAAAATCAAGAATTTTGAGCCGAAAATCTTGAGAAGAAAATCGAATTGCGAGCCGAAAATCGAGATTTTTGAACCAAAAATCCGTAATTTTGAGACAATCATCGGTAATTTCAAAGTGAAAATGGATTTTTTTGAGCCAAAATCGGTAATTTTGAAGCGAAATTCAACAATTGTAGGCCAAAAAACGAACATTTGGAAACAAAACTTTGAATTTTGAGAAGAAAAATGTGGTTTCTGAGCCGGAAGTTATTGAATTTGAGCCGAAAATCGGCAATTTTGGACTAAAAATCGAGAATTTCGAGCTGAAAATCGTCAGTTTCGAGGCTAAAATTGAAAATTTCAAGCTAAAACAGGAGAATTTTCAACCGAAAATCATCATTTTGAGCCAAATATAGGTGATTTTTAGCTTAAAAGTCAATTTTTGAGCCGAAAATGGAGAATTTTAAGCCGAAGCTTGGCAATTCAGGGCCAGAAATTAGTAGTTTTCAACCATAGAGCCCGAAAATCAAACTGGACAAAGCCTAGCCGTGTTTGGACTTCGTTTGAACCCCACAAAACCCTGAAATCAAAAATCAATGTTTCTTCTCATAATGAGCGTTTTTCAGACTCAAAGATAGCTTCAAACTTCCCCTCTACGTCTCCCAGAACTCGATGGTTGACCTCATTGAGCAGAAGTTGAATCAAAAGCTCCAGGCGATTCAAGAGAAACTGAAGACTCTCAAAAACAAGACGGAAATTGAGCTCCAGAAGGATAAACTGCAGAGGGTCCAGAAAAAGCTGGATACCATCCTCAGATATGAGAAATTTCTGTTAGTCTCTATGAAGGACTCATTTACCAGCGTACATGTGGATCTATCTGCTACATCAATCTACTATCATGTGATTGAGGTACGGTATAGTGGCCTGACAAATGAATTTTCAAATTTGGGGCGTTCAGAGCTTCAAAATAAGTCTCAACAAAAATTTGCTCTGCTCAGTTTTGCTTGAAGGTCCTAGGACCCCTTGTAGGGCAAATCTAAAAGTGGGCGGAGCCTAAGAGAGTTTGAGCTCATTTTGAAGCTCTGCGCACACTGAATTCAAATCTAGCAAAAGTTCAATCAAAAACTCACCCAAAAAATATTTCAGGGCAAGAAGATCTTCTGCGTCGCCTGCCTACCGCCAAAAATCCGGAGATCTACAAGAAATTCGAAACTCTGAAAGCTGGCGATGGATGGATTGGAGAAGAGCTTTTCAAGGAGTTCCAGAGAGTGGAGATCAACAAAGGGGACGTCTACACTCCCGAGAATTCCTTAGTGGTCGGTGGGAACTTCTTGATGGAGAAGTATTTGGACAAGCAGTTTCAGTAAGTCAATTTGTTTTGAGATAGGATTGCAAAATTCGAAATTGGCGGGTGAAGAGATTCAAAATGCGTTCTAATTTGCTTGCTCGTCCACTTTAAGTCCGAGTTCTTGGGTTCCTTAATGGTTTTGTAGCCCGTAATAATTTCAAAGTGGGCGGAGCCTAGTCATATAAGGCTTACTTTGAAATCCTAAAAAGCTCGAACAAAAAGCTTAACTAAAAAAATTTCATACGGCAAATTTAAATATAGCTCATCTGGTGCTTCAAAATGAGCCCAAACACGCCTAGGTTCCGCCCATTTCGAGTTCATCTCTTGGACCCCTTAGAGCTCTTATTTCAGAATGAGTGGAATCAGGAGATTCTTATCATTTCAAATTCTCACATTCAAATCTAGCGTCATTAACACTTTGAAATAAACTTAAATACGACTAGGCTCCACCCACTTTCCTATGAAGCCCCCTAAAGACTCAATTTTTCAGACTCACTGGACTCGAGGAAGAAGCTCTGAAGGCCAAATTCAGCAATTCCGGTAACATGTTTTTGGGCCGGAGATGGAGGTGATTCCAAAACTAGGAGGTACTGTAGTTCAAAAAATTACTGTAGCAAAAAACAATTTTCAGACTGCCAAAGCTCTTCTAACCATGGACCCGAATAAGAAGGAAGCGGACCCCAAGAAAGTGAAGGAGTGGTATGAATCAAAGATGAATTCCAACTATGTCAACCAACTAGTCAAAGAACTCCAAGCCGAAGTTTGCGACAAAAGAGAAAGATGAAGTTTTAATAATTATGGTTTTGCTATTTCGGGTTTATCTGATTTTTTTGCCTTATTTCCAATGCGAGTATTCTTAAAATAAATTCTGTGAATAAGAACTCAAGTTTTGAAGAGACTTTTTTTCAGAGATTTTTAGGATGAGGGGATTGGGTGAGGTGAGGGGGAACAATGCTGCTGTGTCGGAATGCCAGAATTCTTCCAATTTTTAGATTCCATCAGAACCTCAAAATCATTCAGAATCTCAGATCTGGTCCCTCAAGACTCACACAAATAACTATTTTCCTAGCAGTTGCTGTATTGGTTCTCCCCGTTACTCTTATCTCGTTTGACCTCGGGCACCTTCTTCGCTTTCTTCTTTTTTTCTTCTTTTCTATTTCTCTCTGCGTCTCTTCTAGTCTACCCGTCTCTCGCACGTTGACACCCCGGTCCCCTTTTTTTTCCTATTCATTCGTTATGTTAGATGTTCGAAGAAGTCTCCTTTAGCCCTCTCTCCTTTCTTTTTAACTCTCCATGTTGACCGGTGTCTGTTTTGCTGGCCTACCGTAATTTTCTGTAAATTTGATTTTTCTTCATATTCATTTTATTCACTACTACTTGGTCCAGTGTGTTATGGACCTCTTATTCTTTGATTTTTTGAAAAATTTAGTAAGTTTTCAAAAGATTTTTTAACAAACAAAAACGATGTTAGTACTTTCAGAAATGCAATATAATTATTCCGGATGATATCACGAGATGTGAGAAAAAATGTGAGTTTCACCTCGAGTTTCATCTCAAAAAATAGTAAATTATGAACCAAAAAATCGATAACTTCAATGCGAAAATATATCATTTTGAGTGATGTTGAACAAAAAATAGAACATTTTAAGAGGAATATAGTGAACTAGAGTCGCTGCGCGCCTCTGGCGCTTTTCAGTTCCGCGAGAGTTCGTATACGCCAACGCCCTTGTCTTATATGTGTAGCGGGTCTGAACATTTGATTTTTGTGTTCAAGAGGCCTTAAAATGCGGCTCCCCAAAATTTTTTCGACGTTTTCACAACCAAGAAATTTCGCACCTCGCGTGAAATTTGAAACTGCGATATCTAGAAACTCGTCGTTTCGAAACCTAATTTGAAACTGGTGTTTTCATGCTCAACTGCTGAATCTAAAACACTAGTTCCCAAATCAGGTTTCAAAACGACCAGCTTCGAAACTGCTGGTTGCGAAATATCATGGTTTCGAAACTACCAGTTGCGAAGTTTCGCAGTTTCGAAATTCACGTGAGGTGCGAAATCTTTCGGTTGCGAAAAAGTCAGTTTCGAAATTTCGGAGAGCCGAAAATGCTAGTTTACCAGTTTTCAGCAAGTTCTAAAACGATATTTAAAAGTAACTTCCTTGTTAGTACTGCTTTGTGTCCACAACATACAAAAATTGAAAAATTTTACAGATCAAATGTGACTGCCATAACAAGGAAGATGGTCCCCTCATACCCTGCTACCTCAACCCAAACTGCACATGCTCTCGCATGAACAATCTTCTTCGGGACGAGTTCCAGAATGCCACACAGGAGGACCAGCGAACTGAATTGGTAAGCCCACTCTCAATTTTGCGAAAGTTTTTAACGGAGGGTTCCGGTCAAAAATTTGCATTGCTTTAAAATATATAGAAATGTGCGTCGATTCCGAAAATCATAATGAAAACGCTCAAAAATTGCTCCAAAGTCCTGAAAATGCTCTCCGAAATGATGTGAGCAAAAATCACGCGAATGGTCTCCGGGGGCCGTGGCCGAGTTTACCAAAATAGGGGCAGAGTCAGCCAATCACAGCGCTTGCGTCCGTAGTTACAATGGCGCCAATTGGCTGATTCAGCCTATTGTTGAGCGCTTTCATTGTGATTTTCGGAATCTACGCCCATTTTTACATATCTTACAGCAGTAAAAATAATTTTGACCGGAATCCTCCTTTAATGAGCGTTCCTGGATTGTGTGAACCACACCCTTGCAACACTAATCCTTTAAAATTTAAGACTCCCTTGAACCCCATCCTTCTCAAGAACTACAAAAACACAGTTTTCGATGTCGTTGGATTTGGGTGCTCAAGCAGTAAATTTTAAAAGGGATCAGATGACTATTGCTTCAAGGCTTGGCAGCACGATGAAGTTCGAATGAGCCAGTTGCTTCGAGAGTGCAATTTGCTACCATTTGATGATGATTATCGGAAACTGTTATTGGAGCTTTTCCTAGAAGATTTCTACGTCGATCCATTGGTTTATGGTAACATCGGGAGGACCGTCGGTCACACCTGCGCGCCCAATTCACTTTGGTCATGGTCGTTCTTCAGGATATTTTCCCTGGAACACCGGTTAGTCTATGTTTAACTTTGTATCAGTGATCAAGGCTCCGAAACATTTTGCAACCAGTCGTTTTGCAACTCCGACATTTCGCTGCCAGCCATTACGAAACCACAAAAATCCAGGATTTTTTTAAAAAGTTCACGTCAAAATCACAACTTTTCAAATGTAGACAATGACCTAGAATCGTTCACAATACCTCCAATCCCATACAACCTTAATGAACGTAAAATGGACTAGTTTATAGAGTTGCGAAACGACTGGTTGCGAAACGTCCTGTTTCCAAATGTCTTGTTTGCAAATTGTAGCTATTGCAAAAGTTGCGAAATGTCGTAGTTGCGAAATGACGTAGTTGCGAAATGTTCCGGAGCCGTGATCAAGACTTCGAATGCCTGAATTCGGTTATTTCATTTTTTTTCTCAATTTTTAGATTGCTTGGGACTACGGTGGGGCTTACGCCGATAAAATTCCAAAGTGCATGTGCAACGCCTGTAAGAGCTCAAAACATGCTAAGATGTTCGACAATATAAGCTACCAGAGTGTGAGTTTTTATTATACTTTTTTCCTTTGGTAGGTTTTTGAAGAGCTCCGATATATTTAGCCACTTGTGATTTCGCAACTACGACGTTTCACAACTTACGTCCATTTCGCAATTTGCAACCAAGACATTTCGAAACTGGGCGTTTCGTAACCAATCGTTCTCTATAAACTAGTCCACTTTATGTTCATTAGGTTGTAGGAGATGATTCTCGTGGTTTCGTAATAAAGTGGTTGCGGAGTGTCGCGGTTGCAAAACTGACGTGAGTTGCGAAATGTCGTAGTTCCGAAACGACTGGTTGCGAAATGTCTCGGAGCCGTTTTCAGGGCTAAGAAAATTTTTTGAGTATGTTCGTTGTGATATTCGGAATCTACACATTTTTCGAGCTAATTGAAACCTAATTTCATCAAGGAAGGCAAATTTTTTTAAATAAAAAAAATTGTTTCAGTGGGCTCACTGTGTGCACCATCTTCATGAGCTCAAGATGAAGGAGTACGAGGAAAATGTCATCAATCCGCTGCTCAACAGACGCCAAAACAAAAACTAAATTATGTTCTCATTTTTGTTGAGTGTTCTACTTTTTTTTGTTTTCCTTTCTTGGTTAAATTTTCTGACTTTTTTGTGTTTCTTTCTTGGCTGTTTTGTCATAGATTTCCCAAACGTTGATCTTATTTCTGATCCAGATCTCTTGTTTTTTGCTTTATGAAAAATTTGTTTTTTTTCTTCGATTTCCGAAACTATGAATCCTAGATAGGTTTCTGAACACGTTAGAATTCCTCCTAAATCTATCGGAATTTTAGGATCTCACACGTTTTCTGAATCTCATATTTAGCTGAATCCCAATTTTTGCAATATCCAAGCTCAAGCTCCGTCCACAAAGTGATGGCACCCCGACGCTTTGCAACCAGTTAATTCGCAACTGCAACATTTCGAAACTATTTCTTCTGAGACTGCGACAATTCGCGACCCCGCCGTTTTGCAACCAAGAAATTAAACATTTTAAGATTTTCATAGTTACCTGAAATTGTTTACAACGATCCCTATCACATCTGACCAAAAGGAACTTAAACCGAATAGGTTTTTATGGTTGCGAAATGACGTGGTTGCGAAATCGACATAAGTTGCAAAATGGTATGGTTGCGAAACGTTGGTGTCTCGAAATGTTAGCCAAAAATCATTACTAATCATTTATTTTTCAAACAGTGAAATCTCTACAATATCAACACAACAATGAATTTTCTCAATCTAAAACATAACAAAAACAGCAAAAATTATTTCTCCTGGATAATGAGTTTTCCATTATGTGTTACAATGAGTCTCGCATACAATTGCCGCTAGAATAACGAATGCAAATGTTCGTTGACTCTCCAATCTCCGAAATCCATTTTCCGCCTTTTCCGATGACCAACGATCCGTCTCGCTGCTTCTGACAACGAATCTCTCCGACGATTTGAAGCACTTCTCCGTGTTCTTGCCATTCGGATATCCATACTTGTACAAAGTATGCAACGTTCGATGGAGTGGTATCGAGGACGGCGGCGCGGATCGAGTCGAGGCAGAGTTGTTGGGCGGTCTGGAAGAAGGGGAATTTTGAATAGTTGCGAAATGGCTGGTTGCAAAGTGTCCGGTTGCGAAATGTCCCGGAGCCAAAATTTTGAAGGGAGAGGGGGGCAAATAGGCTCCGCCCAATTTTTCATTTATCAACCATGTCATTTAGAAACCATGCCATTTCGCAACTACGTCATTTAGAAACCACGTTATTTCGCAACCATGAAAACCTGTCCGGTTTAAGTTCCTTTCGGCCAGATGTGATAGGGATCATTGTAAACAATTTCAGGTTACTATCAAAAGCCGAATCTGAAAAAGTTTTATCTTTTGGTTGCGAAACGGCGTGGTTGCGAATTGTCGCAGTTTCAGAAGAAATAGTTGCGAAATGTCGCAGTTGCAAATTGACTGGTTGCGAAGCGTCGGGGTGCCATCATTTTGTGGACGGAGCTTGAGTTTGGATATTGCGAAAATTGGGATTCAGCTGAATATGAAATTCAGAAGACGTGTGAGATCTTGAAAATCCAATGGATTTTGGAGGAATTCTAACGTGTTCAGAAACCAAGGATTCATAGTTTCGGAAATCGAAGAAAAGATAACAAATTTTTCATAAAGCAAAAAACAAGAGATCTGGATCAAAAATAAGATCAACGTTTGGGAAATCTTTGACAAAACAACCAAGTAAAGAACACGAAAAAGTCAGAAAGCTTAACCAAGAAAGGAAAACAAAAAAAGTAGAACAATTAACCAAATGAGAAAAACCAGAATGAGAGCATAATTCAGTTTTCGTTTTGGTTCCTGTTGAGCAGCGGATTGATGACATTTTCCTCGTACTCCTTCATCTTGAGCTCATGAAGATGGTAAGTCTTGATCACGGCTCCGGGACATTTCGCAACTACGTCATTTCGCAACTCACTTTAATTTTGCATTGGCGACAATTTGCAAACAACACATTTGGAAACAGGACGTTTCGCAACCAGTCGTTTCGCAACTCTATAAACTAGTCCATTTTACGTTCATTAAGGTTGTATGTGATTGGAGGCAATGTGAACGATTCTAGGTTTTCGTCTACATTTGAAAAGCTGTGATTTCAACGTGAATTTTTTACAAAAATCCTGGATTTTTGTGGTTTCGTAATGGCGTGGTTGCGGATTGTCGTGGTGGGGAAATGGCCGGTAGCAAAATGGCTCGGAGCCTTGATCACTGATAAACATAGACTAACCGGTGTTCCAGGAAAAATATCCTGAAGAGCGACCATGACCAAAGTGAATCTGAACATTGGGCGCGCAGGTGTGACCGACAGTCCTCCCGATGTTACCATAAACCAATGGATCGACGTAGAAATCTTCTAGGAAAAGCTCCAACAACAGTTTCCGATAATTATCATCAAATGGTAGCAAATTGCACTCTCGAAGCAACTTGCTCATCCGAACTTCATCGTGCTGCCAAGCCTTGAAGCAATAGTCATCTGATCCCTTTTAAAATTTACTGCTTGAGCACCCGAATCCAACGACATCGAAAACTGTGTTTTTGTAGTTCTTGAGAAGGATGGGGTTCAGGGAAGTCTGAAATTAAAAATCAAGAAAAAATGTAAAAATATTTTTGACCGGAATCCTCCTTTAATGAGCGTTCCTGGATTGTGTGAAACACACCCTTACAACACTAATCCTTTAAAATTTCAGACTTCCCTGAACCCCATCCTTCTCCAGAACTACAAAAACACAGTTTTCGATGTCGTTGGATTCGGGTGCTCACAAGAATCCATTAGAATCTCTGAATCTTGAATCTAAGAATCATTCAGACGAAGCTGCTGACAAATTAATTATTTTTGGATCCAATAAATATTTTGTAATCATTTCGAATTCAAAGTTATTTTGGAGAGGGAAGAGTGAATTTTTTATTTATTTTCAGACTTCCAGATTCTAATCGGTGTCGGCGAAATCCAGACAACTCAACCTCAACAGGATCATCGTTTGCAGTTCCATCTGTTCGCCCGTTTGCCTCTTCTATGTCATCTGGTCTCCCAAGAGTCCGACACATTACTAATTTCCTGACAGTTGGTGTATTGGTTCTCCCCCGTTTCTCTTATCTTGTTCGACCTCAAGGCCTTTCTTCTCTTTCTTCTCAATTTTTCTTCTCCTACTCTATTTTTCTCTGCGTCTCTTCCAGTCCACCCGTCTCTCGCACGTTGACACGCCGGTCACCCATCTTTCCTACTCATTCATTGTGTTAGATGTTTGGAAGAGTTACCTTTGCCCCTCTCTCCTTCCTTCTTCACTCCCCATGTTGACCAGTGTCTGTGTTGCTGGCCTACCATTTTTTATGTAAATTTGATTTTTCTGCATATTCATTTTCTTTACTACTATTTTGGTCCAGTGTGTCTATGGACCTCTTTTTCTTTCATTTTTCAAAAAATTTAGTAAGTTTTTGAAAGTTTTTACCAATGAAAACTGTGTTAATGTTTTCAGGAATGCCACCAAGCTCAACAACCGAATGCTCAATGCAAGATATGAGGTGAGTTTTATATTGGTGAGTTTTATCTTGAATTTTGAAAAATCTTATATTTGGAACCGAAAATCTGCAATTTTGAGTCTAACCAGGGTAATTTCAAAGCGAAAATTGTTTATTTTGGAGTGATTTTGAGCCAAAAATGGAACATTCACAGCGAAAAGAATGAATTTAAAGAAGAAAATCGAGAATTTCGAGCCGAATATCAAAATTTCTCAGCCGGAAATTCTGGATTTTAAGCCGAAAACCGTTAAATTTGAGCCAAAAAAACGTGAACTTTCAGTCGAAAATTAGTAATGTTGAACCAAATTAAACAAATTCCATTCGAAACTCCTATTTTTTGAGGAGAAAATCAAGTTTCGATCCGAAAATTGAGATTCTTGGAACCGAAAATCCGTAATTTTGAGCACAAAATCTCGAATTTCAATGTGAAAATTGATTATTATAAGTGATTTTCAACCAAAAATGGAACATTCACGGCGAAAATCATGAATTAAGCGAAGAAAATTTCGAATTTTGAGCCGAATATCAAGCCTCGAATTATGGATTTTAATCTAAAAACCGATAATTTCGAGCCAAAATTTGGTAATATTAGAAAACTCAGGCAAAAATCATGAATTTTGAACAGAAAATCGAGTTTCGAGACTAAAATTACCGATGATGAATAACAGTACTTTAATTTTTTTTGTCTATCGTGTTTTATTGCTGTTTCTCAGAGTTTCATCGTCGCTGAAGCAGCTTGCAAACTCACCAGGGATGGACAAAGTGTTGGAGGATCCCAAAGTGAGAATCTTAATTATTTTTTCGTCAAATCATCTAAAGTGTTGCAGATCGTCCAAACCAACGTTCCCGAAACTACAACGGTTTCCAAGGGAACTACGGGATTCCAGGACATGGACTAAAGTTGGAGCCAATCAAGGAGCATCATCTGGCGGAATAGGCTATCGTGAGTTTTACTTTGAACTGAGTTTCGAAAGTTCAGAACATATTGAAAAAAAAACCCGTGAGCAAGACCATTAAAGGAAAAAACCAAGTGAGTAAAAAAGTAGAAAATCATATGTATTTTCAGAGCATTGAATGGAAGCCAGCCGTCATTTTTTGGGTTGCAACAACAAAGTGAAGGACGAAACTATGGTGGAACTGGAAGACCAAAGTTTGGAGGAGGACAAATTGTCACTGGAAGGTCTCTTGCACGTAAGTGTTTTGTTCATAGCCCAAAGAGGAGCTTAGAAGTTACTGTAACTTCTCAATTTTCGCTCAACCTGTATGTTACTAGAATTCCGTGTACATAACATATTTCTTCCTGATGCTCACCTCAAACTCTATATTTACCAAATTTAAGAAAATTAAATTTCAGAAGGCCAGCTTCACCGGTGTCTCGGCACAACCAGTCAAATGGAGGAATTCCATCTGCCCATCAAGATCGGTTTTTATTAATTTTTCTTGTCTTTCATTATCCATACGAGTTGTCTTAAAATAAATTCAATGAATGAGAACTCTTTTTGTTGGGATTTTTTCAGGAATTTTCAGAATGAAGGGGGAGAGGGGGGTGGGGGGGGGGGAAGATGCTCGTAGGTCAGAATCTCAGACGCCTTCAGATTCTTTTCAAATCTCAGAATTTTCGAGAATCTCACAATTCATCCGATTCTCAGAATCCTCTGGATTTTCAGAATCCTTACGACTAAGCTGTTTTCGATGTTTTTGGATCATATAAATATATTTTCAGGAGGGAAGAGAGATATGTTCTCAATTTCAAAGTTTCTGATTCAAAGCCTGTATTGGCAAGAATGCACACAATTCACCCTCAACCGGATCATTTTTCGATCTTCCATCTTTTCCCCATTTCCCTCTTCTATGCCATCTGGTCCCTCAGACACATAACTAATTTTCTAGCAGCTGCTGTTTGGTTCTCCCCGTCACTCTCCAAGACCTAGACACGACCCCGTTTTTCTTCTCTCGTTTGACATCTGGGCCCTTCTTCTCCTTCTTCTTCTCATTTTTTTCTTCTCCTCCTCTATTTTTCTCTGCGTCTCTTCCCGCCTATCTCTTTTTACAATCGTTGGGCTGTCGGTCCCCCACATTTCCTCTTCATTCGATGTGTTAGTTGTTCGGAGAAGTGGCCGACCGCTCTTCTTCCTTCTTCACAACCCATGTTGGTCGGTGTCTGTTTTGCTGGCCTACCTTTTTTTAATGTATACTTGATTTTTCTGGATATTCATTGTATTCACTACTATTTTGGACCAGTGTTTTATGGACCTCCTTTTCGTTGATTTTTTGAAAAATTTAGTAAGTTTTCAAAAGTTTTTTACAACAAAAACTATGTTAATATGTTCAGAAATTCAACCAAGCTCATCAACCAAACGCTCAAAGCAAAATGTGAGCGAAAAATGGTGAGTTTTATCTTGAGATTTGAAAAATCGTAAAAAGTAAAGAATAGGTCATTTTGAACACAACATCGGTAATTCGGTAATGTTAAACCAAAAAAATGAGAACTTCCAGGCAAAAATCCGAAAATTATGAGAGAAAAATCGAATTGCGAGCCGAAAATCGAGATTTTTGTACCAAAAATCCGTAACTTTGAGCCAATCATCGGTAATTTTGAAGCAAAATTCGATAATTTTGAGCCGAAAATGGAAAATTTTGAAGCGAAACCTCTGAATTTTAAGAAGAAAAAAGAAACTCGAGATTTCTGAGCCGAGAATTTTGAATTTCAACCGTAAATCGGCAATTTTGAACCAAAATCTTATTCTGAAAAAAGTTTCAAAGAGCTGACAATGCACAATCTGGGAAAGTTTTCAGATGAGGTAGAAAGGCTGAACATCAAGATTCCTGGGCAGAACAAGCTTCTTGTGGAATATCGTATGTTGCGTTTCTATTAATGCTTGCAAGAATCTTCTTTCCACTTTCAGATGGCAAGATCAGAGCTCTAGAGGAGGAGAAGAAGGAATCATTGAGGCTACAGGACATATTGGGTTAGTTCAATCGTTTGGGATTGTATTCTGAAGTATTAAGTCTATCACATTTCCCTAATTTACCGTTTCCAGAAAAATCAAAAGCCGATTCGTGGCCGAGATTCCTGGTGTTCAGGGAGAATTGCGGAGACTTGGAGACATCGAGAAAAGTTTCGATGGCATGAGGGAGCAGTTGAAAGCTACAGGTTGGTCTATTTAGTGCAGGCAATAGACTTTCAAAAAAAAAGATGATGTTTCAGAAACCACCAAGATTGGTATTCAAAGGCGGAATCCACCAGGTAAAGATTTCGAAATTTGAGAATTTTGAGTCAAAAATAGAAAATGTTGAGACGAAATTCCGCAATTTTGAACCAGAAAACGGTAATTTTGATTTTCGCTCCAAAAATAGAGAATTTTTTGCCAAAAACCAGAATTTCGAAACCAAGAAAATCCAGAAATCCAGTAATGCCGAAAATCCTGAAAACCCTGAAAATCCAGAAATTCATCATTTTGTGAAAAATCCAGAATTTTCAGTCAAAAATTGGTAATTATAAGCAGAAAATTAGCAGTTTTGAACCGAATCGGAAAAATTTGAACAAAAATCAAGAATTTTGAGCCGAAAATTGAATATTTCCAGCTGAAAATTGATCATTTTTGGCAAAAAATCATAAACTTCGATTCGGAAATAGGGGATTTTGAACCGAAAATCATTAATTTCAAATCAAAAATTGTGAATTTTTTCCAAATTGACGAATCTTGAGGCGGAAACCAAAATATTTGAGTCAAAAACTGAGAACTGAATTGTGCAATTTTCCGAACTTCAAATTTTTCAGAAAGCTCCATAACCAAGTTCGATGGATTTTTCAAAGCAGTGTAAAATTTTTTGTTGTCTTTTTCAACTTTTGATATTACTTTTAGTAGTAGTTTTATATGCTGGATGGTTTAATCCACTTTTAATTTTATTGTAAAATAGTTGTTTTGAATTGTATATAATTAGTATTACAGCCCCGATGGACTAATCTTTTTTATGTATTTTTTCAATTGTACATTTACACCTGCTACACGATGGGCTAGTTTTTTTGTTAGTTTTTTGTATATCATTTTTAATTTTTGTTGAATTGATTCTATATGCTAGATGGCTTAATCCTTTTTTGTTACCTTTTTCTTGTCGCTTATCATTTATTTTATTTTATTGTAATCAGAAACGAATGACGGAATCATGCTTTTTATTGTATTTTTTTCCACCGGGTTCTGAAGTTTGAATAAATTTTGTTAATAAAAAATCTAATCTTGAGTTGTTTTTTGGAAAGTACCAAGTTGTAGGGTAGAGCGAAATCGACTGTAAACGATTCTGTACTTTCCAGATTCTTCAAAGAATTTAAAATTTTCAGATTTCCAGATTCTAAGATAAACAGATTCTGAGATTTTTTGCCGACTAATGCAATAAAATTACCCTCAACAGGATCATCGTTTGCAGTTCCACCCTTTTTTCCGTTTGTCTCTTCTATGCCATCTGGTCTCCTCAGACACGACCCCGTTACTCTTCTCTCGTTCGACCTAGGGGCCCTTCTTCTTCTCATTTCTTCTTCTCCTCCTCTATTTTTCTCTGCGTCTCTTCCAGACCATCACTCTCTCGCAAATTGACACACCAGTCACCCTATTTATTTCCTATTCATTCTATGTGTTAGATGTTCGGAGGAGTCGCCTTTGGCCCTTTCTCCTTCCTTCTTTACTCCCCATGTTGACCAGTGTCTGTTTTGCTGGCCTCCCGTTTCTTATGTTAATTTGATTTTCCTGAGTTATTATTTTATTCACTACTATTTGGTCCAGTGTGTTATGGACCTCTTTTTCCTTTGATTTTTTTAAAAATTCGGTAAGATTTCAAAAGTTTTTTACCAATAAAAACGATGTGAATATTTTCAGAAATGCAACCAAGCTCAACAACGGAATACCAAAGCAAGATGTGAGGAATAATTGGTGAGTTTTGTATTGAGTTTGAAAAATCGTAAATTTCGAGCCAAAAAGGAAAACTTTTGAGCCGAAAAGCGGCAATTTTGAACTTTTTTACCAATAAAAACGATGTTAATGTTTTCAGAATCTCTCAAAAAAGTCGGTTGGGAGATCTACAAGCAGGATTGGATGAGGAAAGCACTACGGCGTATTTCTAAGAGTGTCTTCGACCTCTTCAGCTACTATCGAGAGGCGATGACGGAATATGAAAAATGTCTCCGAGCTTCATTCAAAGTTAAAGAGGAGCCGAGCGACAATGGTAAGCCAAGAAAACACTTTTTTTCAAGAAACACTTAACAAGGCAGTACTTTCGAGTCCCCTATACCCAAAAATCAATGTTTTTATCTCCGCAATGAAGCCATTTTCAAGTTACGATTCTTTGAAACTGGAGACGGACTCTCGTTTTTAGTCCTTTGTACTTCAAATTTCAAAAAATCATATCTTGAAAACGGTTCGAAGTACGAACCCAGAATGTTGATTTTTGTGTTAAGGAGATCAGAAAGTTTTTTTTTAAACCAATTTTTAGTAAGTATTCATACGGGCTTCAAACATTACAGTACCGACCGTAATGATATTCGTTTTCGTCATTTTCAGTGGAAAATCTTCAACTTCGGGTAGCTGAAAAAATGATTCAAGGTCACTTTTCGGTTAGAAAATTTGAGAGTGTATTAATCAATCCTTAGACTTTCATTTTGTTGTTGACAACTCTTCTGTACAAGTTTGCTCTGCCAAAACATGATCTGTCGAAAGAAAGCTCAAAAAATTTTGAGAATTAGGACTGAAATCGAGCAAAATTTGGCATCGCCGTAGGTTTCTGGGCGTAACTTTTTTAATTGAAGAGATACAAGAAGTTGTCAACTACAAAATTGAAGTCCAAAGTTTGATTTATATACCCTAAAAATCTCTAGCAGAAATAACTACTTTGAATAAGTTTTTCAGTCACTCAAAGTTGGCATTTTTCAACTGATTATGACGAAGACGAATATCGTTATGGCCGGTACTGTAATTCCCTTTTTAGCTCTATCGTGCCTTCATCGCTTCATATTTTAGAACGTCCGTGTTGCCGCTGCCACTCAAAATCGTCGTTTTGAGCTTTGCTGGACAAGAATTTGTGGAGATCCGAAAGGCAACACTGATCGAAAATAGCAAATATTTTGCCAAACTATTTGGACCGAATGGAGAGGTATTTTTTATCGAAACTAAGATTTTATTAATTGTTCCAAATTTCAGATAGAAGAGGATCAAATTTACATCGACCGTGGAAATGACAATTTTATGGAATGCCGGGTTTAGTACAAAAATGTGATGAAGAGTTGAAGAAGTCTTATTTTTCCTTTTTTCTTATTTTCCATCTTTCACCTTTTGTGGTACGAAGTTTCAAGTTTCTTTATCTTACCTGAATTCATTCAAATAAATGGTTAAATTATCCAAGTTTGAAGTTTTCCTCCACAGCGAATGAAAGAGCAACTGAGCAAGACCAGAAACATGCTTCAAGCAAGGAACTTATGGCCACCGAGTTTGTCTCTAAGCGCCAATAGACCTCAAAGATTTCATGGACCTTTTCAGCCAGCTCTTCGATTTTCAGAAGCCTAACAAGCCCTACTACAACCGCCCCCGGCTGCTCAAAAAACCGAAGAAGGCGTCCGGAAGCAAATGGGACGATGCCCGATACTCACTGGGCCCCTAATGGACTGCAGGACAAAATGAAGAATGAGCTGGCAAAAAAGAGGAGCCGAGGACAACAAGGAAAACGGAAAAGATGTGAGTTTGAAAAATGACGATGAATCTTGGGGTTTTAGGCGTTTCCAGAATAATAGTAACCACCAAAAACGTTCCAAAAATGCTCCAAAAAACTAGTGAAAAATTTCGACACCTGCAGGAATTTAGCGCCCAGGAGGGCACTAAAGCGCGCGGTGTCTTCATGGCGCAACTGGTAGGTGGAGAGAATATGGTGCAGAGGGTGCCAGGTTCAATTCCTCCGTGGGTCAGAACTTTTTTCTTCTTTTTTAGAGTATTTTTTAGATAGTTTTGGGTGGTTATAGCTATTTGGGAATGTCCCTAAAATGGAAAGTCAACAAAAAATGCTATAAAAAAAAGAGTACGTTTCAGAACCCTAAGAAAACAGAAAAGATGCCATCCAGCCTTCACAGTCAGATTGATCGAATTCCCCCGAGCTGCCCCCAAATCAGTTTACCCGGGTCTGGAGCAGTATGCTGAAAAAAATTATGGACGAAAAATTCAATTCGATTTATAATTGTTTTAATCTTTTTTTGTTATATTTCTGTTTTGTTGTAGTTTTCTCATGCTACCTCTAGTCTCCTATTACTTCTAGTTTTTTTTTAGTTTCTACCTCTAGATTTTTTGGTCTTATTTAATAAATTGTTGAAAAATAAAATAATTGGAAATCTTTCACGATCAGGTGACCAAAAAATATACAGGATATTGGATTCTTGAAAATTTTGATTTCCAGAAATTTTCAGATTATCAAAGTTTAGAAAGGTTGAAAGTCTGAACATCTTCAACAGTTCTAGTTTGTCGGTCTTTGTCTCTTCAATGTCATTTGGTTCTCCGGCATCTCTCGTAATTATAATCCATTTGCTGACAGTTGCAGTGTCGGTTCTCCCCGTCACTTTTTTGTCCAAAACAATTCCCTCAGGCATCTTTGTTCAATGTCAGTTTTTTTTCTTTTTCCTTTTTTTCTCTGCATCTTCCCCCCGCCCATCTGTCATCCCAATGGTTGAGACACCGGCCAGCAACATGTTCTATTCATTCCATGTGTTCGTTGTTAGGAGAAGAGACCATTGGGTCTCTCTCCTCCCATCTTCACGATACTTTTTGGCCGGTGTCTGTGCTTTGCCAGCCTACCCTTATTTTTTCTGTATCTTTATTTTTCTACAAATTTATTGTCTTCACTATTTTTTTTATTCTACCGATCATTTGGCGCAGTGTGTCTATGTGCCTCAATGTTTCTGATTTTTCGAAAATAAGTAAGTTATAAAAAAAATTGTTTTGAATTACCGCGAAGCCGACAGGTATCCTTCAATTCAAACTTCTCGCCTTTCATGTTGCCGTTGCTGCCTTGATACTCAGTTCGATCTACGGTACTCCGAAATTTGAAAAAGACGGATGAGAGCTTTAAAAGCTTTGATGGTATGAATTTTCCCTTCAAAATATTATATTTCTAGAAAATTTTTTGATTTTTTGAGATCTGCAACCAGCTCAACTATTTCTACTACATCAGTATCAACATTTCCACTTGTCCTTGCAACATTCCTGTTCTTCGTCATAAGTAAGTTGGAGTAAAATATCTGCTTGGTTGAAAAAATTTTGTTAATGATTTCGTAACAAAAATTCATAGTTTTCCCATCCGTTTACCATTTTTGGCATCGGGCCAAGAGTTTCAAAAAATTCCCAACAAAAAATATGTTTGACGAAGCGACCATGTTTTGAAACATCTGTGTCCTTGACATGTGAAGCCAAAAAAGAACATTTAAATAAAATACACATGTGCTTGGCGGCTGGTGCCCCTTGAACACTTGATGGAAATAAAGTGTGCGGAGAGAAAATAATGGTTACTGTCAAACAGAGATTCCTACATACAGTACCGGTCAATAATCTATGAACTTTTGGTGTTTTCAGTTGAAAAACGTCAATGTTGGGGATCTGGAAAAGGATGTTAAACTTGACCGTTTGATCTAAAACTTTTCGGGTGTATAAATCTACTCTAAAACTTTATTTTTGTAGTTGACAACTTTTTTGTACCAACTCTTCTAGAGATGATATGGCTCGTGAAATGCAGAAGACCCTAAATCGGTGAAAATTGCACTGAAAATGCGGAAATATGGCATTGCCCCACTTTAAAGGGACACACCATCTTTAGAAGAGTTGGTACAAAAAAGTTGTCAACTACAAAAATAAAGTTCTGGAGTTGATGTACACAACCAAAAAATTTCAGACCAAACGGTCAAGTTTAACATCCTTTCCCAGACCCCCAAAGTTGACGTTTTTCAACTGAAAACGATAAAAGTTCATAAATTATTGACCGGTACTGTAATTGCATTTTACTCATTTGATCGGTTAGAACTCAACAAATGAAAAAATCTTTGAAAGCTGGTGTGTACAAGTGGGTGTTATTGTAGATAGTAGTCATTGTAGCGTCTACAAATTCCAGATAGTAGTCCTGAACGTCATCATCATTCATCTGCACATTGAGGAAAATGAAATGTACCCTCAGAGCCTTGCTATCACACACACACACACACACACACACACACTTCCCTGTGGGCCATGGCGTTTAGCACTGAAAATGCACAGATCAGAAAAAGTCTCCTGGATGCTGTAATGGTGAGGGATTCAGGTTTTTCTTTGAGATTCTGAGATTCTATTTTTTCAGTACTCCAACCAAATCAACGTCTTTATCTTCTTCATTTTCAACATCTACACTCGCGTTACTCAACGAATCCTCACCAGTAAGTGGGCTCCGTTGGACATTTGCAATTCGCGATAGAGCACATTTTCATACTTTTCCATCATTAAAAATATTATTTTCAGCTGTCTACACCCTCAGAAAAGTGTCAGCTGCCATGGTCTCAAAATCGACTGTTGATCTAACTATTTAATTTTGTTAAGTTAAAAATAAAGTGTTTGAAAATCCATGTATGAGCCTTTAACCGTTTCAAATTGCCAAAACAAAAAAGTGTACTTTGCGACATTTGAAGCAAGAAAAGGGGGGTAACCTTGAATAAAAAAAGTGCTCCTATGTGACTCTACTTCTAATTTCAGTGTTTCAGTAAATTTCGGTCTACTTCAAATTTCAGTGTCAATTTAAAGAAAAAAATTGGTTTATTGCCATTTGAACACGTAACTCCTTAAGGAGGAATTGTACAAAAAAGTTGTCAACTACAAAAATAAAGATCCAGGTTTGATTTATATACACACAAATTTTTTAGTTGATCCAAATACTGTGAACAACTTTTTCAAAGATTCTACATTATCCGTTTTCCACATCGAAATAAACATTAAAATTCGATATTTTTTGTCCGGTGAAGTCATTCTTTTGCAGATAACATCGGTTTTCACCGCTATTTTTTCTCTCCGAGATGTTTTCCACAGGCATGGTTGTTTGGCCAAGGTCATTTTCTTAAACTTCCCTCTTATTTTCTTCTTCTTTTCTGGGCGTTTTTTTTTATCACGCATCCATCTTTTTAGGGTTGAAGATACCGATCAACAATATTTTACATTCATTCAATGTATTAGTCTCTTACTTCACTATACATGTTGGCCGGTGTCTGTGTTTTGCCAGCCTATCCTTATTGTTTCTGTAACTTTGATTTTCTGTAACTTTATTTTATTCACTGAAATTTCTTCTATATTATTCCTGTTGACTGCCATCTGTGTTTAGGCGGTCTCCTTTTGTATTCGTATTCTTTGATTTTTCTGAAAACCTATCTAATATTCTGTATTCTACTATATTATTTGACGCAGTGTGGTTATGTGCCTCAATGTTTTTGATTTTTCGAAACTGAGTGAGTTTTATATAAAACGGTCTATCCAAAATACATCGTTGCTAGTTCCAGAATTGCATATGATTGAGAAGTCAGAAAAACATATTGAAGACATGTGAAGAATAGAAAGTGAGTAGGACCTCAAGGATTCCAAGGACTCCTTCTGCCAGCTCATCGATTCTCAGAAGCCCAACAAGCCTGACAACAACCGCCCCCAGCTGCTCAATAAAGAAAAGAAGGCGTCCAGAAGGAAATGGCAAGAAGCCCGATACTCACTGGGCTCCGCATGGATTTTGGGACAAAATGAAGAAGGAGCTGGTAAAGAAAGAGGAGCCGAGGACAACAAGGAAAACGGAAAAAATGTGAGTTTGAAGAAAGCCGGGCAATTTTGGAGTTCTAGGCGCTTGCAGAAACATAGTAACCACCCAAAACCTATCAAAAATGCTCCAAAAAACTAGCAAAAAAATTTGACCCCTTCAGGAATTGAACTCCCGGACCTTTCTCCCTAGTCACATCTCTTACCAGTTGCGCCATGAAGACATTGCCGCGGCGCCCAGGAGGGCGCGAAAGCGCGCGGTGTTTTCATGGCGCAACTGGTAGGTAGAGCGATTATGGTGCAGAGGGTCCCAGGTCCAATTCCTCCCGAGGTCAATCTTTTTTGCTTCTTTTTTTAGAGTATGTTTTGATAGTTTTGGGTGGTTACAGCTATCTGGGAATGTCCCTAAAATGGGAAGTCAAAAAAAAATGTTTAAAAAAAGAGAGTATTCATCCGAAAAGACGGAAGAGATGTCATCCTGCCTATAATCCAAAATTCAGTAGTCCACATCATAGGAGTCTGCTGGAGCAGTACGATTCGTCTACAGTATTCCAAAATGAAGTAGCGGAACGAAGTACGGTAATCAATGGTCAGTCTCCAGTTCGCCATGGATAGTCTCATATATATCAGTCATGGACACCAGACAACCATGGATACTGTCGTCGAGGTGAAGTGTATGCAGACCCTCCAATGGACATATTTGAAGTTTAGAGTAGGAAGATCAATGGACAAAAAAATCCGGTTCAATTTTTGATTATTTTAATCTATTTTCGTTATATTTATGATTTTGTTGTAGTTTCCTCATGCTACCTCTAATTTCCTATTACCACTAGTTTTTTGTTGTAACTACTTTTAGATTTCTTGGTATTCATTCATAAATTGTCAAAAATAAAATAATTGGAAATCTTTCACGATCAGATGACCAAAAAATATACCGGATATTGGATTCTTGGAAATTTTCAGATCAGCAAAGTTTAGAAAGGTTAGAAGTCTGAGCATCTTCAACAGTTCTAGTTCGTCGGTCCTTGTCTGTTCAATGTCATTTGGTTCTCCGGCATCTCTCGTAATCATAATTCATTTGCTGACAGTTGCAGTGTCGGTCCTCCCCGTCACTTTTTTGTCCGAAACATTTCCCTCAGGAATCTCTGTTCGAAGTCAGTTTTTTTCTTTTCTTTTTTTTCTCTGCGTCTCTCCCCCCGCCCATCTTTCTTCCCAATGGTTGAGACACCGGCCAGCAACATGTTCTATTCATTCCATGTGTTCTTTGTTAGGAGAAGAGACCATTGGGTCTCTCTCCTCCCATCTTTACGATACTTTTTGGCCGGTGTCTGTGTTTTGCCAGCCTACCCTAATCTTTTATAACCCTATTTTTCTGCAACAATATTTTTTATTCTACTCTATTATTTGGCGCAGTGTGTCTATGTGCCTCGATGTTTCTGATTTTTCA
The DNA here is from genome assembly GCA_963932045.1 of Caenorhabditis sinica. Taxonomy (NCBI): domain Eukaryota; kingdom Metazoa; phylum Nematoda; class Chromadorea; order Rhabditida; family Rhabditidae; genus Caenorhabditis; species Caenorhabditis sinica. Next base: position 30,251,783 of record OZ009938.1, read on the forward strand.
AAAATAAGTAAGTTATAAAAAAATTGTTCTGAATTACCGCGAAGTCGACAGGTACCCATTCAAACTTCTGGCCTTTCATGTTGCCGTTGCTGCCCTGATACTCAGTTCGATCTACGGTACTCCGGAATTCCAAAAAGACTGATGAAAGCTTTAAAAGCTTTGATGGTATGAATTTCCGCTTTAAAATATAATATTTCTAGAAAGATAAGAAACTTTACCTGATTTTTTGAGGTCTGCAACCAGTTCAACTATTTCTACTACATCAGTATTAACATTTCCACTTGTCCTTGCAACATTCCTGTTCTTCGCCATAAGTAAGTTGGAGTAAAATATCTGCTTGGTTGAAAAATTTTTGTTTCTGATTTCGTAACAAAAAATTCATAGTTTTCCCATCCGTTTACCATTTTTGGCATCGGGCCAAGAGTTTCGAAAAATTCCCAACAAAAAATATGTTTGACGAAGCGACCATGTTTTGAAACATCTGTGTCCTTGACATGTAAAGCCGAAAAAGAAAATTTAAATAAAATACACATGTGCTTGGCAGGTGGTGCCCCTTGAACACTTGATGGGAAAAAAGTGGGGGGGGGGGGGGGGAGCCAAAATAATGGTTACTGTCAAACAGAGATTCTTACACACAGTACCGGTCAATAATCTATGAACTTTTGGTGTTTTCAGTTGAAAAAAGTCAACTTTGGGGGTCTGGGAAAGGATGTTAAGCTTGACCGTTTGATCTGAAATTTTTTGGGTGTATTCATCTACCCTAGAACTACATTTCCGTAGTTGACAACTTTTTTGTACCAACTCTTCTAGAGATGATATGTCTCGTGAAATGCAGAAGACCCTAAATAGTTGAAAATTGCACTGAAAATGCGGAAATTTGGAATCGCCTCACTTTAAAGGGACACACCATCTTTGAAAAAGGTTGTACAAAAAAGTTGTCAACTTCAAAAACTGAGTTCTAGAGTAGATGTATACACCCAAAAAGTTTCAAATCAAACGGTCAAGTTTAACATCTATTCCCAGACCCCCAAAGTTGACGTTTTTCAACTGAAAACCCCAGAAGTTCATATACTATTGGCCGGTACTGTAATTGCATTTTACTCATTTGATCGGTAAAAACTCGAAAAATGAAAAAAAATACTCTTTGAAAGGTGGTGTGTACAAGTGGGTGTTATTGTAGATAGTAGTCATTGTAGCGTCTACAATTTCCAGATAGTTGTCCTGAACGTCATCATCATTCATCTGCACATTGAGGAAAATGAAATGTACCCTCAGAGCCTTGCTATCACACACACACACACACACACACACACACTTCCCTGTGGGCCATGGCGTTTAGCACTGAAAATGCACAGATCAGAAAATGTCTCCTGGATGCTGTGATGGTGAGGAATTCAGGTTTTTCTTTGAGATTCTGTGATTTTAGTTTTTCAGTACTCCAACCAAATCAACGTCTTCATCTTCTTCATTTTCAACATCTACACTTGCGTTACTCCAGGAATCCTCACCAGTAAGTGCGCTCCATTGGACATTGCAATTTGCGATAGAGCACATTTTCATACTTTTCCATCATTAAAAAAATTATTTTCAGCTGTCTAGACCCTCAGAAAAGTGTCAGCTGCCATGGTCTCAAAATCGACTGTTGATCTAACTATTTAATCTTTGAAGTTAAAAATAAAGTGTTTGAAAATCCATGTATGAGCCTTTAACCGTTTCATATTGCCAAAACAAGAAAGTGTACCTTGCGACATTTGAAGCAAGAAAAGGGTTACCTTGAATAAAAAAAGTGGGTGGAGCCTTATTCAAAAACAGAGTATTGTTCTCTTCTCATCGCGTTTTTTGAATTCCTGTCGAATTTGTAGTTTTTGAAAAATCAAGAAAAGCATGGTTATGGTACATTGACCGGATCTCAAACAAGTATTCTGCCACTAAACCACCGACAAATTTACAATTAAAATTTTTTTTTGAGCAAATGTAACTCTACTTCTAATTTCAGTGTTTCAGTGAATTTCAGTCTACTTCAAATATGAATTTTAAGAAAAAATTGGTTTATTGGCATTTGAACACGTAACTTCTTTAGGAGGAATTGTACAAAAAAGTTGTCAACTACAAAATAAAGATCTATGTTTGATTTATATAGCCGCAAGTTTTTAAGGTTATCAAACAACTGTAAACAACTTTTGCAGAAATTTAAAATTGGCCTAAAATCATCCAAATTCGATATTTTTTGTCCGGTGAAGTCATTCTTTTGCAGATAACATCGGTTTTTACCGCAATTTTTTCTCCTCTAGATGTTTTTTACAGGTATGGTTGTTTGGCCAAGGTCATTTTCTTCTACTTCCCTTTTGATTTTCTTCTTTCCTGAGCGTTTTTTATCGCGCATCCCTTTTCCCCAGGGTTGAGATACCGATCAACTATGTTTTACATTCATTCAATGTGTTAGTTCTTTATTCTATCTATATTGGCCGGTGTCTGTGTTTTGCCAGCCTATCCTTATTGTTTCTGTAACTTTGCTTTTCTGTAACTTTATTTTATTCACTGAAATTTCTTCTATATTATTCCTGTTGACTGCCATCTGTGTTTGGGCGGTCTCCTTTTGTAGTCATATTCTTTGATTTTTCTGAAAATATTCAAAATTATTCTGTATTCTACTCTATTACTTGACGCAGTGTGTTTATGTGCCTCTTTCTCCTTGATTTTTTCAAAACTGAGTGAGTTTTATATAACATGTTTCACAAAACACATAGTTGCTAGTTCCAGAATCACAAAGGATTGAAAAGTCAGAAAAGCAGATTCAAGACATGTGAAGAAGGAAAAGTGAGTTCAGGTTTTAGATTCTAGACAAAAAATACTCTCACAAAACCTTAATCTCAAAATCTTAGAATCTCAAGCTCAAAAGCCTCAGAATCTCAGAATCTCTTTTTTTGCCTTTTTTCATACTTAAGTTTTGACATTTCACATTTTCAGAGAGGACCACTCACGAAGGGATCACCCACTGAGACCACCGACAATGAACACCGCAGTTTGGCACCGGTAAGTATAGATTTGTCTCTGTCTGTGTGTATGTATTTCTAGATGTCCATTTGTATTTCCTCATTTCCAGTTGTCCACCATGCCGTATGGCTTAAAGGCCACTGCCAGTCCGACGTTCCACGGATCCCACGACCACCTTCAGCAAACTCAAGGACTGCCTGAACCAATCGGGGAGCCCGTTTACACCAGTCAGCTCAAGGACCATCCAAGCTCGTCCATCTGGCTGTGGAAGCTTTGAAACCCTAAGACCCCGTCAAGGACCCCCCCCCCAAATTCCATCAAGCTCAAGGACCACCTAGTTTGTCTCCAATCGCCATAGGAGCTCAAGGCTTCCAAGGGCCCAATCCGATTCTGAGAGCCTTGCTGCTCAAAAAAACCAAAAAAGGCGTCCAGAAAGGAATGGCCCGATGCTCGATACTCACTGGGCTCCTAATGGACTTTGATGAAAAAAAGGAAAAAATGAAGAAGGAGCTGGCGAAGAACTAAGAGCTTAGGACAACATGGAAAACGGAAAAGATGTAAGTTTGAAGGCAACGGGCAATATTGGCGTTCTAGGCACTTGCAGAAACATAGTAACCACACAAAACCTTCCAAAAATGCTCCAAAAAACTAGCAAAACAATTTGACCCCTGGGGGAGTTGAACCGCGGACCCTTCTCCCTATAGTCACATCTCTTACCAGTTGCGCTATGGAGACATCACTGCGCTCCGCGGCGCCCAGGAGGGCGCTTAAACGCGCGGTGTCCTCATGGCGCAACTGGTAGGTAGAGCGATTATGGTGCAGAGGGTCCCAGGTTCAATTCCTCCGGGGGTCAATCCTTTTTGCTTCTTTTTTTAGAGCATTTTTCGATAGTTTCGGCTGATCATAGTCTCTAGGTTCCAAAGTTCTCAAGACTGAAAAACTGCTCAAAAATGTATCACTATATTTCAGAACCCCCCAGAAGACGACACAGGAATCAAGCCTCTTTCACCGTCCGATCCATCGCAATTCCGGAAGCAAACCATACTTCCCTCGTGTCGGCACTGTTATTATATTGAGTTTTAAAATATTTCTACTCAATAAACTCTTGCAATAAATAACAAAAGTTTTGAAGTGGAACTTTCAGATCATTTTTCAATTCGAATAGCGACATGTTTCTGGAAAAAAGTGAAATTCTTATTGTCAACAAGACTATTTTGGTCTTTGTCTTTTGCGATCGTCGTGTGATTGCAACAGTACTGATAAGATAACAGTGACAAGAAAAAAGAAAACGCAATTTTTGATGCCTGGAGAGAAAAAGAGGGTTTTTAGTGATCTAGATTGTAATGCGGAATTGGCAAAATGCAGAAAATCCAAACATCTTCTACAGCACCTTGGTCTTTGTCTGTTCAATGTCATTTGGTTCTCTGGTCGTGGTCATAATTCATTTGCTGACAGTTGCAGTGTCGGTCCCCCTCCTCTCCCCCATCACTTTTCTTTGTCCAAGACGTTTCCCCCAGGCATCTTTGTTCGAAGACAGTCTTTTCTTCTTTCTTCTTTACTTACTCATTTTCTCTGCGTCTCTCCACCGCCCATCTCTCTTCCCGATGGTTGATATAGCGACACACCAGCAAAATTTTCTCTTCATTCATTGTGTTTTTCGAAAAGAGTAAGTTATGTCTATAAAACAAAAACATTGTTGTTATTTCCAAAAATCTCAAAATTTCGAAATCCTTCAGATAGTCAGAATCTTAAAGATTAGGAATTTCAGAACTTGAGAATATCAAATTTTGGGAATCTTATAATCTCAGTTTATTCAACCTTAGGACCTTAGAATCTTAGAATATGAAAATATCAATACCTCAAAACCTTAGAACCTTACAAGGGAGGTATTTTTACATAGGGGTTGAGATTTTTTCGGAAAGTGGGCTCATTTGTACTATTCCAGTATTGGAAATTTAAAAAAACATTACCATGCTTTTCAGCGTGCCAAATAGTACAAATGCGCACACTTTCAGAAAAATCTCAACCCATATGAGAAAACACCACCCTTGCTAGAATCTTAGAATTTTTGACTCCCCTAGAAGTATACAAAAATAGAAATCTTTGCTATAAAAAATGTTTCAAATTTCAGATCCACCCCCCCCCCCCTTCTAAGAAGAAGAAGAGACTGATGCAAATGGTTTCCAACTGGAAGAAGAGGACGAAGTAAGTATTTAAAAATATAGATTCTGAGATTCTAAACGGTTTTTTTTCCATACTTGAACTATTACAGGCGAACACTATCAACCTCAGTCCAACCGCTATCACGCTTCCCTAGCTCAAGTGGAAAACTGCGAAAAACAGGAGAAAAGTTCAAGGAAATACACCGAGCGAGAGAAAAGGAAGAGTTGAAGGCGTCCACACATCGATGACAATTTTTGAAATCCAACTTTCAACATCTATAGTCCTTTTTTAAATGGATTTTAAATTAAATTTCAATTTCAGTTTTAATAAATTTTTTTAAATATAAAATAGGATTTTGAATTCAAAATTTCAGATTATCTTGGAATTGAGTGATGCTTCTGGAAAAACGTATTTTTTGTTAATAAGACTATTTTTGGTGTTTTCCTATTGCGACTTTTGTGGGATTGCAACAATACTGATAAAACATCATATCAGTAAACAGGAAATATAGAAAACCATTTTTCTGATGCCAGAAAAGAAAAACACACTTTCTTCGAATTTCGGAATCTTTAGTCTATGCGTTGGATAAACACTCAAATCATAATCTCAGGTCTATATTTTTTCGTTTGGCTCTCCCATGTCACTTGGTCCCCCAACATCTGAAAAAATCGAGAATCTTTCACTGACAGCTGTTACCGCTATCCCTCCCCCCCCGAGGACGTTTCTACGGAGAACTTGGTCTCCTTTTTTTCTTTTGCGTCATCTTTTTTCTCTACGTATCTTCTTCCTTATCTCTTTTCCCAAGGATTTGAGCTTCTAAACAGCAATACTTTTTCTTCATTTTCAATTTGTTAGTAGTTAGAGGAAGAGACCTGAGATCTCTATGTTGGCCGCCATCTGTGTTTCGGCGACCTCCTTTTGTATTTTTTTTTATTTTACTGAAAATTATTTCAATATTCTAAATTCTACTCTATTATTTGGCGCAGTGTGTCTATGTGCCTCTATTTATCTGATTTTTTTCAAAATTAAGTAAGTTAAGTTAAACACGTTTTATCCAAAATCACATGGTTGATATTTTCAGAAACGCAAAAAATCAAGAACGTGAAAGTGGATGTTCGAAGCATGTGAAAGAAGGTGGGTGAAGGGGTTTGAACATTTTAGATTTTTTTTATCAAATTGATGTTCATCTCTTTTGCTAACTAGTTTTTCCTTGTGTAAGCTATTTTTTTCCAGAACAACTCCCATCCCTTCCAATGTTAAGGCTCCATACCGTTTTCGTCATTTCCTCCTCTACTGATGTCTCCAACAACACCCTTTTCTTGAAGCGTTCGTTGTAATTTTGTGTCACAAAGTGGACTCCGCTGTCCAACCAGGGCTTCTTGAGGCAGGATTTTCACTTGGATTGGAGAAGCTCAAGATTGTTTATGATCGCTCCAGGAAACGACGCTCCGTTGGAAGAAGCTGATAGGTTAGTTTTTTCTTACTTTTAGTAATGTTTCTGAAATTTTATGTATTTTGCATAAATTTGAATTTTACATACTCCACTAGTTAAACACTTTTTAACAGCTTTTTTGGTTCTGGTGTTATGAGCGCTTGAAATTAGGGCTCCTCCCTGATCTGATAACGTGCTCTATGCTTTTTATCCTTAACTGCATAAAACTCAATAACTAAGAAATTCATCTTTGTTAGTTTTTGAGGTATGAGCGGTCAAAAATCACGTGACCTGTTCTACTTCCCTTCTTTTTATGATTTTCATATTTACTTAACGTCTGGTTGATCAATTTTTCATGACAAACACCAACTACATAACTTAAGATTTTGGAAATTTCAATTTGTTCCACTTTGCATTACGTCACATTACTCATTTTCAGTAATGTCATGCCTCTGCCACTCATCCTTCTGGCTATTGGCGTCTTGGCAAATCAAACCAAGCCATCATCCTTCATCGGCTTTCTCCGAGACCCAGTCAACTCTGCGGAGCGAAACTTGGATCTCCCTATCAGCATTCCTTTGTCCTACCAACAGCCACTCGTCCCAGCCAAGACCATCGACTCGGATATCACCGATTCTTCTGAAGTTCCTCCAACAAGTAAAATTATGCAAGACGAAACTTCCGCTCAGGAGTTCTTGAAAATGTTCCTCCACGAAACAGAAGCCGATATGCCGCATCTCTTCAGCTTTTTTTGACTCCCTATCCAATTGCCACCGAAGTTCCATCCACCTCTAACACTACAATGCCTATTTCTACATTCATGGAACAGTCTCAGTTTCATACCTTTACCCATAATATTGTTTGCCTTAAAAAGTTTATGTTCAAATGTTGTACTGCATATTTTTTCTTCTTTTTTCTTTTCGTGTCCTTAAAACTGTAATAAAGTTTGTGAATGAGAAAATTTGTTTTGAGTACTTCTAATTTCAGGTTTACAGGGCATATACAGATTTTCAAAACGTTCTGAAGAAATCGGATAGTGGATTTTGAAAAATATTTTTGTCAAAATTTTCAGATCATCAAAGATTCTCCGGTATTATACCGTTTTTCAAAACGTTGCAAAAATATGGTTAAAAAATAGTTATAAGAATTTGAAAAACAATGTTGAAAAGTCTGGTATATAACTTTTCAGATCATCAAAGAATAGAGTTAGGTTTTTGGAAAAGCTTGCATTTTTTCTTATACTAATTCACTATTTGGCTATTGCAATTGCCGTAAAATTTTAACAGTACTGATATGACACCACTGACAGTGAAAAATGAAGGGCAACATTTTGAATACCTTTTAAGGAAAAGAGGTTCTTAGAGCTTTAGAATCTTAACCAGAACATAATCTCAGTTCAATTAGTTTTTTGTTCGCCGCTTTCTTGTCATCAAGTCCCCGACTTCGGAACAAAGAAAAAAAAGCAGATACTGAGAGATGTCCCTTCTGAGGAATCTTCTCCGAGTAATTATTACAACCTGGTCCCCATTTTGCTTTCTTCTTTATCTTCTCTCTTTCTCTGCCTCTCTTTTTTCTCAGATTTTTACACAAAAGTTGACTCTCCTGACAACAAAATCTCTTCGTCATTCACTATTAGTTAGTCCCCATGTTGACTGGTGTCTGTTTTGCCTGTCTACCCTAATTTTTTCTTCATTATTCATGTTGGCCGCCGTCTGTGTTTGGCAGGTCTCTTTTAGTATTCATATTCTTTGATTTTACATGTATTGATCGCCAACTGATACCCCTGAATTTTTTTGAAGTAGGTATAATTCGAACCTACCCATAGATGTAAGAAACCCTGTGCAACGATTTTTTTTTGAGGAGCCCCCCTTCCCGAGATATGCCGCCTCCTAGAATTTCGCGTGAGATGGGCCCCCGCAGACTTTGACGGATCATAACTCAGGTCAAAATTATCCAATCAAGATGTTCAAAAAACCAAAATGTGTGAAATCTTCTTGTCTTTCAAATAATAACCAAAAAAAAACTGAAAAAATGTCTTTAATCCTGAAAATTGAAAAAATGTGAAAGATGTCAATACCAAATTTTTTTCCAACCTATTAAATTTTCTGAAACTATGTTCAGAAGAAAGAGCACATTTGATTTAGTTTATGTTTACAAAATCAGGGTAGGTTGTCGGTCATTTTCGAGAAACAAATTAATTTGTTCGAAAAAAAAATTTTTTTTTGAGAAATTTTTTCTCAAAAACGTTTCAAAATCTCATTTTCTTTTGTTATTTTGTTGATTCTGAGTATAAATAATATTTATATGCATCAGGATTCATCAACAGCGTGATATCATTGACCGACACTTATGAAAGGTTATGTTCTACGAGTTTTGGAAATCCAGCTTTTTGATGAATCCTGATACATATAAATATTATTTATACTCAGAATCAACAAAATAACAAAAGAAAATGAGATTTTGAAACGTTTTTGAGAAAAAATTTCTCAAAAAAAAATTTTTTTTTCGAACAAATTAATTTTTTTCTCGAAAATGACCGACAACCTACCCTGATTTTGTGAACATAAACTAAATCGAATGTGCTCTTTCTTCTGAACATAGTTTCAGAAAATTTAATAGGTTGGAAAAAAATTTGGTATTGACATCTTTCACATTTTTTCAATTTTCAGGATTAAAGACATTTTTTCAGTTTTTTGTTTGGTTATTATTTGAAAGACAAGAAGATTTCACACATTTTGGTTTTTTGAACATCTTGATTGGATAATTTTGACCTGAGTTATGATCCGTCAAAGTCTGCGGAGGCCCATCTCACGCGAAATTCTAGGAGGCGGCATATCTCGGAAAGGGGGGCTCCTCAAAAAAAATCGTTGCACAGGGTTTCTTACATCTATGGGTAGGTTCGAATTATGCCTACTTCAAAAAAATTCAGGGGTATCAGTTGGCGATCAATACATGTTACTGAAAATTATTCTAATATTCCATATTCTACTCTATTATTTGGCGCAGTGTGTCTATGTGCCTCTATTTTTTTGATTTTTTATGATTAAGTAAGTTACCTTGAACCCTTCTCATCCAAATCACATTGTTGCTATTTTCAGAAACGCAAAAAATTAAGAATCGGAAAATGCATGTCCAGAGCATGTGGGAAAGGTGAGTTATGTAGAGTGAAATATCAATTCCTTAGGATTTTTCTATTCATTCAAAACTATCTAATCTATACTGGGATTTTGTGATTTTGCTAATCTGAGATTTCGAGATTCTATATGATTTTCCAGGGAACAACCTCCCTCTCGGTATCCAGCCTCATTTAGTCTACAACCCCAACTTCCATCTCCTCCATTGTCACTGCTCAAAACTCATCTAATTCTACATTTGTTGTCCAATGGATCTGTCACCAACAACCATCTGCTTGAAATTTTTTTGGAATTTTGAGTCGCAAACAGGAGTACACCGTCAAACCATTCTTGAGTGGCTTCAAATTGGGTCACATTGTCATCGCTGCCTATACCATCGCAGAACGGCTGGAGCAGAACACCGTGAGAGTTAGAGCAATATGCTGCCCAAAACAAGGTGGTGAGTAGTTGTGTTTTTCTGAAAATATCGTCGACGAATTTGCTCCTGTTTTTGAAAACCATTATTTTTCAGTCGTGATCCAAGACGTCTGCATCAATGGCGTTCCTCTCAAGAACCATCATGTGTAATTGCTGTGCTGCTTATTTATATATTTTTTCATTTTGTGTCCTTAAAACTGTAATAAAGTTTGTAAATGAGAAATTTCGTTTTGAGTACTTCCATTTTCAGGTTTACAGGTCATATAACGTTTTTCAAGAAGTTTTGGTAGAAATCAAATAGTAAATTTTGAAAAATATTTTTGAAGAAAAATTTCAGATCATCAAAGAATAGAGCTGTGATTCTGGGAAAATGTGACTTTTCTTTTGTCATTACGACAATTTGTGTCTTATCTATTGTGAGTATCTTGTGATAATGAAAATTCTGATAAGATAGCATTGAATGTGAAAATGCAAGAAACATTTTTTGATACCTGAATAGGGAAAACAGTTTTTTGATTTTAAGAATCTCAACCAGAACATAATTTTGGTCTATTGTTTTTTAGTTTTCCCTTTCTATGCCACTTGGTCCCCCGATCTCGGAACAAGAAAAAAATTCTGACAGCTGCCTCTTTTGAGGGCCCCCACCCCCTTCCTCTTCCTGAATGTTGCCCTTCCCCCTTCTTCCATCTTCTTTCTTCTTCAACATCTCTCTTTCTCTACGTCTCTTTTTGCACATCTCTTTTTTCAAGAGTTGACTTTGGACAGCACTATTCTTCACTTTACATACATGTTGGCTGCCATCTGTTTCGGCTGTCTCTTTTAGTATTCGTATTCCTTGATTTTACTGAAAACCTATCTAATATTTTTTATTCTACTCTATTATTTGGCGCAGTGTGGTTATGTGCCTCTATTTTTATATTATTTTTTTTTGAATCGAGTAAGTTACATTGACCATTTTTTATCCAAAATCACATTGTTGCTATTTTCAGAATCACAAAAAACGCCCGAAGCATGTAAAAAAAGATCACATCTTCTGTCCAAACAAGCGTTAGTATAAAAAATTTGCCCGGAATAATGTTATGTTTCAACTTTTCAGAATACCGCCTGACAGTTTGATGATACCAAAGTCATGGGAACCAAAACGTTTTAGAATTTGAAACAAGGGCTCATTGGCCAGAATGAAGCTCTTGAAGTGCTAAGAGTAAGCTTTTTCAGAAGAAATTTTATCTAAATTTTATTTTAAAATTTCAGTAGAGGAGTGCTTCATCAGTAGGGACATCTCGAAGAAAAACGTCTTCCAGACTGCCAAGGACGCTGAAGATTTTTGAGCTTGGGATTCATGGAATATGAAGTAAGTTTACTTGACGTTCTGAGATTATAGAATTTTAAGATTTTATGCAAAAAAAAAACTCACAATATACATTTCAGAATACCTGGGATCCGATGGAGATTTCGACGTGTATTTCAACACCGGAAACGTTAAACTAGACGATGCAAGGGAATTTTTCAAGGTAATTTTCATTGAACCAACAACTTTAAATTCAAATTTTTCAGATTAAAAAATTTGAATTTAAAATTTTGGGCGCGCCTACGTCAAGTTCAAACAGTTTTACGATGCTTTGGTCAACAGAAGGTCGGGATATGGATTGGAATCTGGCAGAAAAGAAGAAGACTGAACTTAATTCTTAATTCTTTTATATTTTTTTGATTTATGTTGTAACCATTTTCAAATGAATTTGAATCAGATTCACTTTTTTTTAGTATTTCGGATTTCCAATTTTCTAAAGATCACAAGTTCTGTGTCAGGAAGGACTTTGAGAGGGTCACATCGTCTGAATTTGAGCGGATTCTGGATTTTCGCATCTTTTTAAGGAGATGAAAAGAAAAATAAAAACCATTTTCTCATTCTGACCCCTGAGGAAAGGGTCCAACATCTTTTTCTTCTTCCCTCTTATTTCTTTCCTTTTAAAATTTCAAATTAGTGTAAAACTCTCCCGGCGCCCTTTTTCCTGACATTTTCTCTCCGTTTTCTCTCCGGCCTCTGACAGCTGTTGCGTCGGCCTCTCCACTAGTCCCCCCCCGCCCTCAGGAATCTTCTCCGAGTAATTATTACACAACCTGGTCCCCATTTTGCTTTCTTCTTTATCATCTCTTTTTCTCTGAGTCTCTTCTTTCTCAGATTTTTACACAAAAGTTGACTCCCCGAAGAGCAAAATTTTCTTTTCATTCATTGTTAGTTAGTCCCCATGTTGATTGGTGTCTGTTTTGCTGGTCTACCTTAAATTTCTGTAACTTCACTTTTTTCACTCAGATTTCTTCTATATTATTCATGTTGACTGCCATCTGTTCTTGGGCGGTCTCCTTTTGTATTCGTATTCTTTGATTTTTCTGAAAATTATTCTAATCTTCTATATTTTATTCTATTAATTGGCGCAGTGTGGTTATGTGCCTCCTATATATATTTTTTATTTTTTTTAAGTGAGTAAGTTACATTGAAAATTTTTATCCAAAATCCCATTGATGCGCCCGGGGTATACATTTTTTGATTTCTGAAAATGTGAGTGTTTTAATCGCATTTTATGGGCCTCATGGAGTTCACGGGGCCCAGAAAGTTTCTAGGCCCGAAAAAAGATAGTTCTCTGAGAAACTAAAAATTATTGCTGTTAGCGTAGTTGATTATGTCATGTCATTTCAAGTCGGATAGCCAATCAAAAATAGCCAATTAAATTGACTTCAAAATTTGAAAAAAGCCCTATTAGACCACCACACTTGAGGTGAGGAGCGTTCTAATTTTCCGGCCAAAAGGTTGTCAACTTTGCTCATTTTCAGTGCAAAATGGTCAACTTTAAGGGTCTGAAAATAGGTTTCCCGCTTTTTTTTTACTGTTTTTTTTTTACTGCTTGAAATTTTTTGGGTATAGAGATAAACTTTAGAACTTTATATCTGCAATTTACAACTTTTCCCCATAACCATTTTCTTAATAGAAAGACCGTGTTGAAAAAACCTGTCTTACTTTTTTCGAAATTAACAATGAATTTGGGAGAAGTTACGGGTTGTAATCTTTCACGATACCTAACTCTCTTAAAAATGATTGTGAAAAAAAGTTTTCAACTAGAAAAATGGAGTTCTAGAGTTGATCTCTGTACCCACAAAATTTTCAGAAAATTGAACAGCGGGAAACCTATTTTTCAGAACCTCAAAATTGACCGTTTTGCACTGAAAACGTGCAAAGTTGACAACCTTTTGGGCCGGCACTGTATATCAAAATGTTCGGGATCATTTTCCAATTTTCATTAAACCGAGCCTTTTTAGATTTTGGCAAATGACCCTATATACTCTTGCAATGATGCCCACCAATGTTGATTTTTGATATGTCAAAAATTGAGGTCAGAAGGCCTCAAAAACATTCCGTAGTGCCTCAAAGACAGTCAATCTAGTAATTTTCTTCTTTTTTTTCTCAATCTGGATTTTTTGGTAGATTATTGTTGTACTGTAGTTTCGGTTTAACGTTAGTTAGCAAATTGAGGGCCCCTATCTTATGGTCTTCTATCTTTAAAAAAGTTACCTGCGAAGCATATTTTCTATTGACGCTTCCTTATTTTCAGAATAATGAGCATAGATTCCGCGACCACCTGGACCATTCCACACTCGTCGTCGAAGTTGACCCTAACACCATCATCGGTGCCATCGAACAGCAAGATCTCCATCCTCCTTGCTGCATGATCTCCTCTGACTACCATTTGATCTCCAACGCTTGCACGAGTTCCTCGATCTCCTGCGATCTCAGCCTTCTTCCGATCTCAATTCATCTACCGATCTCTCCATCATCGTCGCCTCAAGCTCGTCATCAGCCACTTTCGACGCCGCCACCTCCCTGAGCCATCCGAGGGGCCATCGGAGAGCACGATCACCACCTTCCGTTCTGCTCGACCAGCTCCTCGTTGCTTCCACACAGCGTCCGACCTACATGTACGAGACCCACCAAGAATGGCTGGCGGCAGTTGACGAAAAGGAGAAGAGGACCACCACCCAAGCCAACACCATCCTCGAAGGCGAGGAGTCAAGGAGATTGAGAATGGTAAGTTTTTTTTTCTGAAAAGGTTGGAGTTATACTCTGAAAAGATCACAAATTTTCATACTTTTTAAAAATTATATATTTTTTCAGTCGTCATCGAGGACGTCTGCAGCCACCACCGCCTATCCCTCAACAACCGCAAGGCAAAGCAGATTTGCAGCGAGGTTTTAGTTTTGTGTTTAACTAGTTTTTTTTAATCTTTGTTTTTTGTTGTATAATACTCCTACCTCTCTCCTTCATTACCTCCGTTTTTTTATTCCCACCTCTAATTGTTTTCTTATTTTCTGCCAATTTCACTTTATTTTTTGGAAACTGGTTTCACTCATCTCATCATCTACGCCACTTGTTTTTGATTTTCCCTTTTTTTCGTTCCGATAGTTATATATTTTTTGAACTCCAATAAATTTTTGTATCTTCAAAACACTTTTTCTATATTGTTTCCTACAAAAATTGGATTTTTTTTAGAATTTCAGATCTTTAGCCCATCAAATTTTTTCAGAATTTCAGCCCCTCGAACTTCAAGGATGGTTCTATTCCCTATTTTTCAATTTTCGAAGATTGTTTCGGAACCTCTTCTAACCTTTTTCTTTTTTTTCCGAAGATTGCAAACTAGTTTAAAATTCTCTTGGTGACCATTTTTCTGGCATTTTCTCTCCGCTTTCTTGCCTTTGAACATCAGCTGTTGCGTTAGCTCTTCGTTTTTTAAATTTTTTTAGTGCCTAGAAATATTTTGTTATAATTTAGAATCCAAAGTTTTCTTGGGGAGGAAAAAATGATTTTTTGAAAATTTCAGACTTCCAGATTCTAACCCTCAACCGGATTATGGTTTGTAGTTCCATTCTTTTTTCCCGTTTGCCTGATCTATGCCATCTGGTCTCCCAAGACTCCGACACGACCCCGCTACTCTTCTCTCGTTCGACCTATAGGCCCTTCTTCTCCTTCTTCTCATTTCTTATTCTCCTCCTCGATTTTTCTCTGCGTCTCTTTCAGTCTATCCGTCTCTCTCACGTTAACACGCTGGTCCGCCACCCTTGTTCTTCTTCATTTGTTGTGTTAGATGTTCGGAAAAATTGCATTTGGCCCTCTCCCCTTCCTTCTTCACTTTCCCTGTTGACCGGTGTCTGTTTTGCTGGCCTCCCATTTTTTTATGTATTTTTGATTTTTCTGCATATTTCTTTTACTAACTACTACTATTTTGGCCCAGTGTGTTTATGGACCTCTTTTTCATTGATTTTTAAAAAAATTTAGTAAGTTCTCAAAGTTTTTTACCAATAAAAACCATGTTAATCTTTTCAGAAATGCAAACACGCTCAACTGAACAAAAATGTTAGGAATAATTGGTGAGTTTTATCTTGAGTTTTGAAAAATCCTGAATCTGGAACCGTAAACCTGTAATTTTGAGGCAAACATCGTTAATTTTGAAGCAAAAATCGAACATTTCTGACAAAAAAATGTATTTTTGGGCCAAAAATTCAGAACTCTATTTCGAAATTCGGGTTGTTGAACCGATCAAGACCAAAATTATCAATTCGCGAACTTTAAATAGAAAATCAAGAGAATCAAGCCAAAAATCCAAATTTCTGAGCCTGAAATCGTTAACTTCAAGGTAAAAACCAAGAATTTCGACCTAAAAATTGGCAATTTATAAGGGAAGTTGGCTTATTTCGACTGGAAAATCGGTAAATTTGTGCCAAAATACCTCAATTTTGAATCGAAATTCGCGAATGTTGAGCCAAAAACAAAAACTTTGAGCCGAAAATCGAGGTTTCCAAACCGTAAATCATAATTTTTGAGCCGAAAATTGAAAATTTCGACCCAAAAACCACGAATTTTGAGAAAATTTCGTGCCAAAAACCAAGCACTTTCTGCCGAAAATCAAGATTTCTCAACCGGAAATTGGAAGTTTTGACCCGAAAATCCTTGATGTTGGCCGATAATTATAACAGAACATTTCAGGAAATTTCGTTGGCTGGAATAAGAAGACAAGTGGTGAAAAGAAAGCTGTTCAGGATGCCCAGAAGACGACTCAGAAGAGGCCCTATGTGAGAAAGAAGTATGTCGGTTGGAGCAAAAAGACCGTAAAGGGAAAAAACGACAATTTGGAATGCGGATCATCCAAGACAGCATCTCCAAGCTCATGGTTAGTTTGAGGGGATTTGTATCAATCAACGCAAATTGTTGGTGAAAATTAGAAATCTTCTTCGCAGGTACCATCAAATGTCTGGTTTTTGATTTAGAGGGAATAACAAGTTGTACTGGGCGAGTGCAAAATTTTATATAGATGGTGCAACCTGATGATCGGCACTCGCTCAGTTCTAATTTTTGGCCTGTTTTTGGCCTGAAATCGGAAACCAGACATAGTAAAGGTACCCGCCAAGAGAATTTGTTGCTCTCACACAAAGCTTAAGTCCGTTTTTACAAAACCTTAAAATTTCAAAAATTAGTTTAGTCCCTTTCATCCCTTTCATAGGGTTTTCATATATTAGATTTTTCACAATTACAATTTCAGGTCTCTGACGTCGTCTACCACCATTGGCATCGCTACCAACACTGGCAACAGTAGTCCGAATGTTTTGGTCCCTGCTTTGAGCCTCAACTCATCTCAGATCTCAATGCCTTTTTCTAATTTTTTTTGTCCCAATTGTTGTATATTTTTTAAATTTCAATAAATTTTTGTATTTTTAAAACATTTGTTCTATATATTTCAGAATCTCCAAACAAATTGATAGCAAAATTGGAAAAGTTTATGAAATTGGACCCTGTTTATCTCTCTGGAATGGAAGCCAAAACCGCCAAATTCAAGGGAGCGGGCTCCTCTTCCTCTCCAATTTCCACAACATAAACAAAATACGATTTCTCTCAGATAGGAGCCCCCCCCCCCACAGTAGCCCTATGGATACAAAGATGATGAAATTGGAAGATTCAAAAGAAATGGAAGAAAGGGAAGAAGGCGAAGGGTCAATGACATTTACATAGATATATATGTATATATATATATATAGGCGCCATGGGCAGATGTAAGTGACATCTAATTAGGAATGTAAGGGAAGAAAGGGGCGCCCCCGGGGCCCCCTTCTCCTGACAGATGCAAAGTCATGAAACAAGCAATAGAGGGGGAGCAGTAGGGGAAAAAGCAGGGAAATTGGAAGGACAAGAAGAAGAGGAAACAGAAAAAGGGATAGGAAAGCGTCAAGGTTTCTCTTGAGAAGGGGAGCCCACTAGAAGAAAAAGCAAAGGCGAGAGAGGGGCGCCAAGTAATCCAATTTTGATGAAAATGGGGAGAAAGAAAAAGGGAGACAATGAAAAGGAAAGGAAGAGTGGTCAAGGCTTCGTATGAGGGTGCCCACTAGAGGAAAGGGGCGCCAGATGTTGCCAGAATTGACATATTTTATGCATAGAAGTACTGGGCGGGGAGAAGGAGAAGAGGACTTTCTTTTTACTTTTTCTCTGAGTCTCTTTTTTCCTATCTCTTTACACGAAAGACGGGACTCCGGACAGCAATTTCATCCCATCATTCACTCTTAGTCCCCATGTTGGCTGGTGTCTGTTTTGCTGGTCTACCGTAATATTCTGTAACATGATTTTTTTCTGTAACTTCATTTTATTCACTATCTTCATTATTCATATTGGTCGCCATCTGTGTTTGGCTCGGCCTCCCTATTCGTTATTCTTTGATTTTTCTGAAAATTATTCTAATATTCTATAATTTATTATTTGGCGCAGTGTGTCTATGTGCCTCTATTTTTTTGATTTTTTTGAAATTGAATAAGTTACATTGGACACTTTTTTCATCCAGGTAAACTTGAAGATATTATCAAATTACCGTACATTTTTCTGATTTTCAGGCCGTCGGAAAATGCCTGGAAGAGTGCAACATCAGAAATTAGGTGGAAAAATCAGTGGTCGAGAATTTCGACATGCTGGCCGATAAGACGATGAAATGTTCCCTCTCGGATCACCGGAGATTAATGTGAGTGTCGACCCCCCCCCCACTTTTGCAATCAAAAATGAGCTCGATACATTTTCAGCATACCTTCTCAAAGTTGACAACCAACTGTATTTCGATGAGCCAAGAGTTAAGGAATCCAAAATTTGCATTCAAATAAAAGAACGACAGATGAGATTGGATGCTTTTTAAGGTGAGTGGTAAAAAAGTTAATGTGTTTTGAGCTTTATGTAAAAAAAAATTATTTCAGGAGGAGTTCTGTTGTACTCAAGGAGAGTGTCTAAAGATGTGCAAAATCTACCCCGTGTCACCGATCATCCGAGATT
Source organism: Caenorhabditis sinica (assembly GCA_963932045.1). Taxonomy (NCBI): domain Eukaryota; kingdom Metazoa; phylum Nematoda; class Chromadorea; order Rhabditida; family Rhabditidae; genus Caenorhabditis; species Caenorhabditis sinica. The sequence continues at coordinate 30,270,270 of OZ009938.1, forward strand.
TCCGAAAAATTGCTAAAGACGTTTTTGGGCTGGGAATCATCGAGATTAATGTAAGTTAATTTTTTAATTTTTTTCCTTTTTGAAAATTCTGTAATTCCATAAGTTCGCGATAATCACTTTTTCAGAAGTACCAGAAAGACTGGGAACGCTACTCTACAAATCCCAAACAAAAGTTAGCGGAAATGGAAGAACTGTACGACGACTTGCACAAGAATGAAGAGAAAGAGAACAAAATCGTCTAGTTCATATTTTATATCTCTGTTTTTTTGTTCATTTTTCTTCATTTTCCACTATTTTCAAGTTTCTACTTTCTTCTAATAATTCTTTCCACGTTTCCAAACTTTTCTGTTCTATTTCCTTCCTCCTCTTCGGCTTCCTGTCTACGAATGTCTCATTTATTTTTTTGACTTCTTACATACACCATTTTGTTCTTCTGTTTTTGCAATTTTTTGAGTTCTATTGTCAAATTTTCCCACGATTCTGCATCAAATTTTCTTCAAATAAAGTTTCATCTCCAAAGAAAAAATCTCCCGATTCACCTAACACTCTAGATTCTGAATTCCCACGTTTTCTGTCTTCAGAATCTCAAATTTTCAGACCTAAAATAACAATTCATGGTGAACACAATTGCCAAGATTTCAAAATTTTTTGGGCTTTTGGTTCTTGACGTCTTCTGAATCCTATGTCTCCAAACTTCAAGAATCTTAAAAATAATGATACTCTTCTCCTCTTCTCCTTCTTTTCGCCCAGTCCTTCTATACGTAAAATCTGCCAATTTTGACAACATCTGGTGTCCCTTTTTTCTAGTGTTCTCCCCCAAACGATGCCTTGACCACTCTTCTTCTCCTTTTCATTTTTCATCTTCTTCTTTTTCCCCCATTTCCATCAAAATTGCAACATTTGGCGCCCCTCTCTCCTCCTCGCTTTTTCTTCTAGTGGGCTCCCTTTCTCAAGAGGAACCCGCTTTTCTATCCCTTTTTCTGTTTCTTCTTCTCCTTCTCCTTTCAATTTTCCTCCTTTTTCCCCTACTGCTCCCCCTCTGTTGTTTGTTTCATGATGTCGCATCTGTCAGAAAAAAGGGGCAACGGGGGCACCCCCCTTTCTCTCTTATATCCCTAATTGGATGCCGGGAGCCTTTTCAAAGTTTCAGGGGGGAGCCATTTCAGAAATTCAGAATTTCATTAATTCAGGTTTTCTTTTAGCTGCCTCAAAATGAGGATGCTCCCATCGATTCCATTGTTGTGGTTGTGCCTAACCTGAAGGGCTGAATTGAAACCTACTGCAAATCTAGTGTCTATTTTGTATATTTAGGAATTTTTTGTACTTTTTCATACCACATCTGTGATTTTTCCATGTTTGTCCTGTTAAAATTTCATGTACGGATATGTATATTCCCTCCAAAACTTCAAACTTCTGGAAACCTTTTGTACTTTTTCATTTTCACTGTGATCTTGGCTCTTAAATTTTTTCTCATGTTTTCCAGAATGAATAAAATTGAATGGTAAAATTTGATCCTGTGTTTGAACTCTGAAAATCTTCAAGTTTCAGACTTTTTCTGATTTTCAGGTAACAACTCTAAGTTCCATTTTAGGTCAGCATTTCAGATTTCAGGATGATTCTATTCCAGATATTTCGATTATGAAAGAGTTTCTAACTAATTTGTGACGCTTTGTAACTTTGATGTAGGAGCCCAATCAGCTTGACATTTGGCATGTGATATACTGAAACCTCCAGACATAAATTATAGGTATTTTGAAAATCAGGAATGACCAATCACTCCAGAATCCTTCAGGATGTACAATTCTAGATTTTTGCACCATCTTAAAAAGATTAAGGGAAAAATAAGAACATTTTTCTCATTCTGACCCCCTTGTAAAGGTTTTGACGCTTTTCTCTTTTTCCTTTCATTTTTATCCCGAAATTGCATTCCTAGTGTAAAACTCTCCCGGCGCCCTTCTTCCTGGCATTTTCTCTCCGATTTCTCCGGGCCTCTGAACATATCAAAATTTATTTACTGACAGATGTTGCGTCGGTTCTCTCCACTAGTCCCCCCTTCCGCTCCCCAGGAAGCTTCTCCGAGTAATTATTACAACTCGGTCCCCTTTTTGATTTCTTCTTCACCTTCTATTTTTCTCTGAGCCTCTTCTTTTTATCTCTTTACACAAAAGTTGTTGACTCCCCGGACAGCTAAATCCTCCCGTCATTTATTGTTAGTTAATAGTAGAAGATGTTGGCCGCCATCTGTTTCGGCGGTCTTCTTTAGTACTTGTATTCTTTGATTTTTCTGAAAATTATTATAATATTCTATTTTATACTCTATTATTGGGCGCAGTGTGTTTATGTGCCTTTATTTTTCTGATTTTTTTAAAGGTGAGTAAATTACATGGAACATTTTTAAGCGAAATCCCATTGAATGGGCCGGCCCGGGTCAGCCCGGGCCGAACTTGACTATGTGAAAAACTGATTTTTTGAGGTTCTGGGATCGAAAAGTTCTAAGATGTTGTTATCCTGAAACTTTGAGAATTTGAAAATTTGACACTTAAAAAAAACTTTGAGAATTTAAAAATTTTGACACTTTTTTATGAAAATTTGATACTTTGATTCTGACACTTTTATATGATGCCTCCTCAAGATTTTGAATGACTATTTTGAACGTCTATTATCCTGAAATTAAGTTACATGATTGTTGCAATCTGAATTCTTGAATCCATATTGTATTTTCTTCAGAGTTCTGCTTTTTTATGTTTCTTAGATTTTGATTCATAGTCTGTAACTGATGATTAACTGTCCTCATTGTGTGGACCACGTAGCGAAACGTATTCTGTAACATACTGAGGCAGTGTTTCTATTTCTCTGCCAAGCGTATTTGTTTCTGACACTTCCCTATTTTCAGTACATAAGACCATCGTGCCTTCCATTCTTCATCTTGGCCATTCTTGTGTCCGGTGCTCCACCGTCATAAGGACTGGATGACTAGCTGACCTCTCCTTCCTCATCTTACTCCGATCTCACAGCTTTGTCCGATCTCTCCATGATCGTCTCCCCAGGCACATTCTCGGCTACCTCATCGGACTTTGCCGCCATCTTCACACGTCCATCCTCCGAGTTCACCACAATATTATCGACTGGCCTGTCGGACTCCATGATCTTTATGTTGCCGAACGTCAAGCAGTGCTCTACACAACCAAGGAGCAAACCACCATCATCATGACCACGACTACAGTACGCGCACCTACAGACCACCATCCTTAATGCCACTCTCCGATTCACAAGGAATTCATGGCTGCAGCTGAGAGACACGACACAAGAAAAGTCATCAGAAGAAGATGTTCAAATTCATCCACCATCACTGCCAGAAGGCGTGCAGGGATAGGACTTTGGAGGATGGTGAGTATTTTGGAATTTTGAAAATATTTGAAAAACCTTCTCGGGGCAAAAAATGAGCTCAATTTTCGAAGAAACTTCAAAATTTTTTTCGATTCAGAAATACTGAGGATTTGTGATTTTATAGTTATAAAAATTCGAAAACTCGATACATTTTGGAACTTCGGGATTTGACTTATAATTCAGCGATCTGGGTGACTCTGAATATGTGAAAATTCCTGTCATACAACAACTTGAACTATCGAGATTTTGACGATTTTGAGCATTCTGATAGCTTAGAAATACTGTATTTCCTCTCAAATTGAGCAAATCTCAGAAAATCTCTGAATTTCAGAAATTTGCTTCCAATTGCTCAATCTGCGTTCGTTTTAACCAACAGCGTGTTCATTACCACAATCAGAACAATTTGCAACGAAGGAGACAACCGTTGTCCAAAAAGCCGTGAGTCATACAGTAACCTCGACATTTTAAAAGTACTTCATATTCTCGGAATCTGAAAGCTTTGTAGTCTTAGTGTACTTTTTCCATTTAAGGCCTGCCAAATAAAATAGCATTAACCAAAATGTAGGGTTTCACAGTAGGATTTGTTTTGTTTTTTCAAAAGAGTAAGTTTTATGGAACAGTGTTTTCTCCAGAAACACATTGTTGCTTCTTTCAGAAAAATAAAAGATGTTTCTATAAAGATCGCCAACCAATTCTTATTTATTAATCATTATTTTCAGTTTTCCGCGAGGACACATGCAAACGTCGCCATCGCCTCAACAACCATCAAGTGAAGTTGCTTTGCTGCTTGGCTGAGCAGGACTCCAGTGCCCCTACCACCATATGAAGATTAGATAGGGTTTTTTGACTAGTTGTTTTTTAATATATAGTTTTTTAGTCTTTGATTTCTTTGAAGCGCCCGCACCTCTTTTATATTATTATTATAACCTCAGTTTTTTTCGTATTCCCACCTCTGTCTTTAATGTTTTTACCCAAATTTTTCTTCATTTTTGTTGTAACTGGTTTGTGTAGTTGTTCTCTCTTTCGTTTTGTACAGGCCCGTTTTTTTTCGATTTTCCTTTCTCTTTTTCCCGTTAGATATATACTGAAAAACTTTAATAAATCTGTGTATCTTTGAAACAATTGTTATATTTTGTGTTCTAAGAAACATGGGTTTTGTGCCCTGTCAATTTCTTGCATCTCTATTATGCAGATCTGAATAAACGAGAGTGCGCGTCAAAGAATCCACGAACCGGAGATCACGATATTTAGTCACGGTATCTTTAAAGGCGCATTACTGATTTTCAAACTGCTTTTTCCGATTTTCTCAGTTTCAAAACGATTTCTCTTCAAAATTTTGCAAACGTCACAAAACAATCATGCATCGAAATCATGTTTCATCAGAAAAAATGACTGAAACTCAATCAATATTAGGAAAAACAGAAAACCAGTTTGAAAATGAGTTATGCTCCTTTAAAGTTTTCGTGGAAAATATCGTGCTCTACAAAAAATATCGTGCTCTACAAAATGTGAAATCTTTGGAGGCGCACTTTCTTTTATTTAGATCTGCAAAATATTACAAACCGATATTAGGTAGGCTAATGTTTTTTTTCTAGACTCATGAAATTGCTCATTTTGCTTTTGGCCAACTTCTCCACCCCCTGAGCCACGGAGATCTCCACTACCTTAATGTCCCCTCTCCACCAGCAATTTCTGGACGTAGCCGAACGTCATGCAGTGCTCCACACCACCAAGGAGCCGACCATCGCCACCACATCCACGACTACAGTACGCCCGCCTACCGATCGCCAGCCTTCATACCACTCTCCGGTTCACAAGGAATTCCTGGCTGCCGCTGAGAGACACGAAGCCCGAGAAATTGCAAAAAAATTGAAGAAGCCGGCGGTTGACTATTTTGCGGCTCCAAGTGACACTGTCTACAATTGTCGGATGGAAATGTTCAAACTCATTGACCAGCAAGAGACGAGGAAGTCGTTTTCGAGGCGAAAGAGAACCAATTTGCCTGCAAAAACGAGTTCCTCGTCTGGGTCAACAAACTGTGCGGTCAAGCATGCACAGATGGGCGGACCGAGTTTGGTGAGTAGTTTTTTTCATTATTTTTCAGTCTTCCGCGAGGACACCTGCAAACGTCGCCATCGCCTCACCAACCATCATGTGCAGTTGCTGTGCTGCTTGGCTAAGCAGAACTCCAGAGCCTCTACCACCAAAGGGCCATATGAGGATTAGATAGGGTTTTTTGATTAGTCGTTTTTTAATATATAGTTTTTTAGTCTTTGATTTTTTTTGAAGCGCCCCACCCCTTTTATATTGTTATTATCACCTCAGTTTTTTGTATTTCTACGTCTATTCTTTATGTTTTTGCCCAAATTTTTCTTTTTTTTTGCGTTGTAACTGGATTATGTAGTTGTTTATGTTCGATTCACTTTTTTTCTCTCTTTTTTTCCCGTTAGTTTTTAAGCTTCAATAAATCTTTGTATCTCCAAAAACTTGTTCTATCTTGTTTTCTACCAAACATGGGTTTTGTGCCCTTCCATTTTCTTGCCTCTAAATACTGATTTAGGTTAGCTAATGCTTTCTTCCAGACCAATGAAATCGCTCATTTTTCTTTTGGCCTTTGTCTTCACCTCCTGAGCCACGTAGATCTCCACTACCGTACTATCCCTTCTACGTCGGCAGTTTCTGGATGTAGCCGAACGTCAGGTAGTGCTCTAATCCACGATTACAGTACGCACACCTACCGATCCTCAATCTTCATACCACTCCCCGATTCAAAAGGAAATCTTGGCTGCCGCTCAGTTCATTATCTCACATCATCTGACAGAATCCAATCTGTTGCGCGAGTCTTCCAAAACAGGTCTTTCAAAAAAAAAAGTGACAAAAAAATCAGTCAAGGAATAGTCTCAACAGATCGCAGTGTACCAATACTGCTTTAGACAATCTCAGGATCAGCAACAGTTCAACTGTTCCACAATGATCACTTCCTTTGACGTCTATATAGACAAACAATCAAAACCAGCAAATTAGAGGATTTTTTGATTTATTGAACATTTGAAAAAATACTTTTGAAAAAGAAACATTACAAAAAAAGGATGAATAATATGAAAAACCCGAACAACAAGTGAGATGAGGCGAAAAGGAAGTAAGGGAGATCATAAAGGGGGTGGGGGGGGGGGGGGGAAGAGGAACACCAAAAGGGTATGAGAAAAGGAAGAAACATTATGAAAAAACAACAACAATAAGAGAAAAATGCCAGTGGCTGGAGACTAGTCGATCGTCTTCGTCATCATGAAAATGGGACAACTGGTCGAGCTCCACCCGTTGTTCCTTTGAGTGGTCTTGAGCTGGCTCAGAGTGACTTTTTCCGGGAGCGCATCTGAAATACTTTATGTTTAGAATGAGAATGAGATGTATAATAGCAATACCTCTCAACTGTCTCGCCTTGCGCTTCTGGTCGTTCTCCGTGACGAACGGCGACGTCGACACGATGCGAATTCCTTTTTGGCACTCAGCGAACAGCTCTTTCAACTGGTTGGTGGTGTCCGGGCCGAAGACCAAATTATTTGCGAAAACGACAGTGGCCTGGGTCTTCACAAACTCCTTGTGCTGTGGCTCCAGGAAACTTCCTTCGTGGAGCTCCACTTCTCCCATCGACTCAGCTCGTCCAAAGAATTGGAGGATTCTGAAAATTAGATGAATTATTTGGCTGAAGTCACACGAAATCTGTACCGTTTCAGAGTTTCATGGTATTCCAGAGCTCTCTTGGCTCTGGTTTCGATGAATTCAACGCCAACAGACTTCTTCACCGATGACGACAGTGCAACACATGCAAGAAGGTGGCCGATGCCGGATCCCAAGTCCACAAACACATCTTCCAAGCCCAAATCGAGTTCCTTGACGATTGAGAGCATCTGCTCGGAAGTAATCTCCCCGTACTTCTGAAAGTACAAAGTTCAGAACACCATCCATGTATTACTTGCAATTTTCAGTAACTATGAAACTTACTCCAGTGCCGGTGGAGACTCCTTCCAGCTCTCGGTCCCGCTTAACCGTCACACTTCTCGTCAACGCCATCAAGTCCATGATGACTTCGTCACTCAATACTCCCGGCTGCCAACTCATCACGTAATACCCTCCAGGAATCGGGACGTCAAAGTGCTGGAACTCAATTATTAATTCAAAATTTTTATCGAGAATCTATTACGCCGGCTCGGTAAGCAACAACAGCTCTGTTGAAATCAGCAACGAACTGTTCGATTTCTTGCTTTGAAAGAATGTATTCTTTGTAACGCCAAGCATCTGGAAGAGGGAGACGGAGATGAGGAAGAGGCTCGCCCATCGGTCTGTGAATAGTAACGTAATGCTTTTTTACAGTTCACAAATTTGTACCCCGAAAGGAATTTGATGAATTCCGATCCGAAGAACTCGTCGGTTTCATCAAACTTCATCGTTTTTCCATTCTCAAATGGAGAGAGCAAGCGGTGTTGGCGAATGCGATCCATCTTGGATTATCGTGAACTATTACCTGAAACTCAGGAATGTATTTGTGTTGGGAAGCACATTTGAAAAACGATAAGTGCACACAAACGAAATGAAAAGAGTGGGGGGCTCTTCCTATCATTTTTGGAAAATGATAGAAAGAGCCAAGACTTTATAATCCAATATGTTATTGGCGACAGTATCGGATTAAAAAGTGCAAGTATTCAAGAATAAACGACGAGTTTGATTAAAACGCCAAAATGGCTAGTACACGTCATAGAAATCTTGAAAGAATTTCTAGACTATCACCTCGACTGCTACTCTCGGTAATGTGGTACTTATCCAAATCAAGGCAAGTTTTGGCGCCGAGTATAAAATGCACTTTCTCGAGAATATATGGCTACTCTCTCGAAAATACCCGGTCATTAAGACTATCACCTACAAGGACCAGTAAGTCGTCTTGATGCATAAAGCCACCAAAATCGTAATAAACCAGACAAATCACTCCAACTAAAAACGGCCATGCACCACCAACCACCGAATCGAGAAAGAGTGTCAGTCCTAATGGTGTCCGGACCGGGTGAGTTTTCCCGTGTTGAGTCAAATTAAGCCGCAAGCTCCATGCCTTGTGGTGCCCTTCCGTCAATTTCTATAAGTTTCAGCTTTGCAACCTCCCCTCAGAACCAAAAGACTTTTGTTTCCGATGGCATCATTTACGGTCAGAACTAGGGCGGTATCTAATCGCGTTCGAACCTCTTATTTTCGTTCTTGATTAATGAAGACATTCTTGGCAAATGTTTTCGCTGTAGGGCGTCTCACTACGGTCCACGAATTTCACCTCTCGCGTAATGATACGAACGCCCTCGGAAAAATAAAATCAGTTTTAGAACCAACAAAAAGAACCGAAGTTCATTATATTCATTATTCCATGATGAACTATTCAAGCAAGCGCTTGTATTGAGACCTCTGATTTATTCAAGGTAAACCTGCTGGCAGTTGATGGCTTAATCTTGAGCATATCGCGTTAACAAAATCAATCAGGTATTCCGCAGACTAGAAGTCTAGCGAGAAGTTTTTTTCCAGCACTAGTATTCATTTCGCACCTATATATATATATATATATACAGATGCGAGACTTCCTGATAGTGTTCGACAATTCTTATTCTCGTAAACCGCTCCCACACAACAACGACCGATAATGCAACAACATTAAAGTAATGCACTAGAGATGCATCTAGAAAAAACGAAACCTTCCACCAGCGATCACGAAGCCTCAACGCCGCGACCTACGTAGATTCAGGAATCGCCGCTGTGATGATCAGAACCCGGCAACCGAGCACGCCACCACAAGCAGGTATCATTTGGGAAGACTAAGCCTTAGCCTAACCGACCGATCGACACGACCGCCGACCGCCGTCCGCCGACTCAACACGACTGCTTCCCTCCTGACATATATTACTCTGCTTGTGTGTGTAGAATTTCGGCGACCGGGTGCTGCCCGACTACGCGGGTCTGTGTGTGTCGGCAGCGGTCAGCGCGGTCGGTCGCGGTCGGTCGGTCGCGGTCGGTCGGCCGCGGTCGGTCGCGCTCGGACGGTCGGTCGGTCGCGGTCGGTCGGTCGTGGTCGTTGGCCGCGGTCGGTCGGTCGGGATCGGTCGGTCGGGATCGGTCGGTCGGGATCGGTCGCGCTCGGACGGTCGCGGTCGGTCGGCCGCGGTCTGTCGGTCGGGATCGGTCGCGGTGGGTCGGTCGCGGTGGGTCTGTCGCGGTCGTCGGTTGTCGGATCGTCTGAGGGTGTTGTGTGTGCATGAGTGTTGTGTGTGCATTGGTGTTGTGTGTGCATGGGGGTTGTGGGTGAATGGATGTTGTGGGTCATCACAGCGGCGATTCCTGAATCTACGTAGGTCGCGGCGTTGAGGCGTCGTGATCGCTGGTGGAAGGTTTCGTTTTTTTCTAAATGCATCTCTACTGCATTTCTTCAATGTTGTTGCAGTATCGGTTGTTGTTGTGTGGGAGCGGTTTACGAAAATAAGAATTGTCGAACACTATCAGGAAGTCTCGCATCTGTATATATATATAGGTGCGAAATGAATACTAGTGCTGGAAAAAACTTTTCGCTAGACTTCTAGTCTGCGTAATACCTGATTGATTCTGTCAACGCGATATGCTCAAATAAAAGATTAGGTCATGCATGCTTTGATTAATTGATGAAATTGCGTACGGCTCATTAGAGCAGATATCACCTTATTCGGTATTTTATTATGGATAACTGCGGAACGTTAGTTTGTTGACTCTGAGTAAAGCAGTTTGTTGTCAGTAAAGACTGACTTTATTCGAAAAAGGTGTCTGCCGTTTCAACTAGATGGTGGTTTATTGGACTACCATGGTTGTTACTTGTAACGGAGAATGAGGGTTCGACTCCGGAGAGGGAGCCTTAGAAACGGCTACCACGTCCAAGGAAGGCAGCAGGCGCTATATACTGTTGAGTATGAGATAGTGAATAAAAACATAAAGACTCTTCCTTTTGGATGAGTTATTTCAATGAGTTGAATACAAATGATTCTTCGAGTAGCAAGGAAAGGACAAATCTGGTGCCAGCAGTCGCGGTAATTCCAGCTCTCCTAGTCTATCTCGTTATTGCTGCATTCCTGAGTTTCAGGTATAAGCATTTCTTCAATGTTGTTGCAGTATCGGTCGTTGTTGTGTGGGAGCGGTTTACGAGAATAAGAATTGTCGAACACTATCAGGAAATCTCGCATCTGTATATAAATATATAGGTGCGAAATGAATACTAGTGCTGGAAAAAACTTCTCGCTAGACTTCTAGTCTGCGTAATACATAATTGATTCTGTCAGTGCGATATGCTCAAGTAAAACATTAAGCCATGCATGCTTTTAGTCATAAATAAAATTGCTAATCAGAGCACATATAACTTATTTGAAGCTGCGGAATACTGGAGCTAACACATTTCACTAAACCCCAACGCAAGGCGGGGTGCAATTATTAAAAAAGACCAAACGTTTTCGGAAGTTGTTTGTTGACTTTGAATAAAGCAGTTTGTTGTCAGTAAAGACTGACTTTATTCGAAAAAGGTGTCTGCCGTTTCAACTAGATGGTAGTTTCTTGGACTACCATGGTTGTTACGGGTAACGGAGAATAAGGGTTCGACTCCGGAGAGGGAGCCTTAAAAACGGCTACCACGTCCAAGGAAGGCAGCAGGCACGAAACTTATCCACTGTTGAGTATGAGATAGTGACTGAATATATAAAGACTCATCTTTTTAGATGAGTAATTTTGGCTTCCACGTGGAAACAGTATGTGTTTCATGACTATAATTATTCACTACAGAAAAAGCTCCGAACTTCTGGGCTCACTTTGCTGCGCCGGCTGACCACCATATCCACCAGATCCAAGAACTGAGCTGACAACATAGATTTTTTGAGCGAGATGTTTCTTGAATTTTGTAAAAACCAGATTGAAAACATATCAAACGTTTCTGGACATACGACATTGCTCAAAGGATTATCGCAAGTAACAAATGGTGGTGAAATTTCGAAGTTTTGGGTCAGAAAAGTTTTTTTTCGAGTTAGGGATAGAATATGATTGTACAGCCAATTTGAAGTTTTTTTTCTGTGATGAAGATTTTCTAGAAGGGCCCATAAGCTGAGAAATTCGTCGTCAAAGATACCACTGAAGGTCTCTTAAAGCAACTTTGATTGTTTCAGAATTGAGATCTACAGGGTCGATATTACCTAGATCCAAATTCTTGGAAAATTCCAAAACTGGAAAGCAAAATACTTCCCTTGTGAGAAGAGCAGCCCAGCACGCAGTTCTACGCTTACAATCAATTCGTGGTCGGTTTTGAGTGGGTCATCAATGCGAATGCAGTACGCCAATGTCACTATTCCAATAATCTGAATTCCATCAGAGCACGTTGGCATCTCTTAATCTTGGTTTTCCTGGCTAAACTCGATTCTCCAAATCTCAGAATTTTACTAGAGCACATTTGCACCCCCCCCCCTTCCTTCATCTCATCTTTTGTTGTTTCTGTATCTCATTATCTTCTCCACAACCCTTGTTGATGTGTATTTTCACTTTTGTTATCTTTTGTGAATTATTTTTTACGTTTTTCAAATAAAGTTGTTCTACAAAATTATGCATTTTTTCCAAAAAAAAAGGACACAAGTTTTCTAAATTTGTACCGGAATTCACTAATTCTAATAAAATCAACCCTTTATAAAATTAAAGTAATTTTCCAGAATCGTAAAACTCATCTGCTATTCACTTTGTGATCTTGGGCTATCCAACACAATAATAGGGAATCTTTTCCCTCAAAGCAACCATTTATCAAGTGTACAATCTACTATCACCTTTTCAATATTGTCTCTAGAGACATCACAATGAATATCTCTACATTTTTGTCTCCCTTCACCCTTTTCTCCCTTACTCAGACCATTGCCATCTATCTGTCTGTCTCCTATAACTCATTCCACTGAGTGTACGTACATATACACATCCAACACCTTTATTTCCATTCCCCGTCATCTTCTTCTTGTCCTACACCCCCCCCCCCCTCTTCTCCTCTACCAGTATCTTTCCGCGTTCCGTTCGACTCGACTAGCCACAACCCACACCTCAAGCCATACACACAGATACACAAAACGTCTTTTCTATTCCTCATCTACTCTCTCCCGATGACTCATCACGGGGCACTGTCCAACCTTCATCTCCTTCTCTTCGTCTTTCTCATTAATCTTATCTAACTGTCTGCGTCTCTTTTCCCTAGTTGAGACTCTGGGCGTCTCTATTTTTGACTCATTCAATGTTTTAGTTATGGGGTGAATTCCCCACGTTGACCGACGTCTGGTTTTGTTGGCCTCTTCTATTTGATTTTCTATAAATTTATTCTTATTTTTCCTGTAATATACTCTACTATTTGGCGCGATGAAATGAGGAGAAAAAACTGTGAGTGACTCTAATTTTTTTTTCAAATTTTTCTCCTGAAAGTTACATAATTCAATTACTAAAGTTAGGTAAATAAAAAATAAGGAAAGTAAGTAAGTAAAGTGAAAGTAAAGAATGAGCTGTGTCCTTAGATTATCGGTTTTTTCAAGAACCAAAATAAAGATTTTTTAGGCTCATCAGCAAGTCTCCATTGTAAAAGAGCTCGAGAAACACCCAGCTTTGAAAAGGAAACTGGACAAGGGAAGTGGAAAGATATTTTGAAAACCGCGTGGAGATGAGTCTGGTGAGTTGAATCAACTTTAGTGTCCATTTCATCAAAGTCATTTTCAGGTGATGGAGGAATTCAAGAAAAAACGCAAGGCAATCCTTGCCAATTTCGTTGAAGGACAGGAAGACGATTTGCCCCTCGTCATCGAATTTCCAATGAAGATGTGAGTTGATTGCAAAAAAAGTTGAAGTTAATAAGACATTTTGTGTTCCAGATCGTGGAATTCTACCGCAACCGCATTGCAGCAAAGGCCCAAAGAGTTGCTGAAAGAGAGGCAGAGGAAAACGAGCAACTCGGACAGCTCAATTAATTTTAATTTTTATAATTGCAGCAAACCTCAATAAAAATTCAACATCTAGCACGACCTTGGCCTTTTCCAGTTTTTTCAGACACTCTAAATAATCATACTCTGGCATTAAAGTCACCACTAAGTGCTTTAAAAGTGTGATATATTAATGATCATTAGCTTTACTGAAAGCTCAGTTCTCAAATTTGTTGAAAAAATAGTTGGATTACTAAAAATGATGAAAAAATGTCTTGAAATGAAACTTTCAGATCATCTTAGAACGGAGTCTTGTTAATGAAAAAAAGGTGATTTTGTGTTTGTCAAGAAGACTGTTGTTTTCATTGTCTTTTTTTTGGGCCTCTCAGAATCTCAGAGAAAAAGGCTCTTGTGTTTCAGACTCTCAAGTTGATATTTGTCAGAATGCACAAAGTTTCAACATCGTTCGCAGTTACAGTGCTTTGCATTTTTGTCAATTCCAAGTCTTCAGGTCTTACAGCATTTTTCGCAACCATAAATCAACTCTTGACAGATGCATTGTCCATTCACTCCTCTTCTACTTTCTCCCAATGACTCATCACGGGGCACTTCATCTCCTTATCTTCTTCCTCAATCTTATCTCACTGTCTGCGTCTCTTTTCCCGAGTTGAGACTTCGGGCCATTCTATTCTCTATTCATTCAATGTTTTAGTTTAGGGGAGAATTCCTTATGTTGGCTGATGTCTGATTTTTCTGGCCTATTTCTATTTGATTTTCTATGAATTTATTCTTATTTTTACTACAATATTCTCTACTATTTGGGGCAAATGGAAGAAGATGAGGAAACCAGAAAGGACAGGAAATTTGCGGCCTTCTTGGAAGCGGCGAGAGAAGATGGTATTTGTTGTTTTCTTAATCTTTCCTATTTATACATATGCATCTTTTCAGATCCAGAAGCTGTAGCTAGATACGAAGCCAAAAACTTGGAAATCGAAAGAAAACGTCAGGAATTGGCAAAGCGCAAGAAACCAACCAGGTTCGTTAGCGAATTGTATTCAAAGTGGTAAAAACATATTTTCAGAATCAACGGATTGTTGTGGACGAGTTGGGTGATGAACGGAGGGTTCAAGATTTTCGAGAGGAGATGGTTGTGGACCAAGCTCTAGAGGTGAGATAAATGGGAATCATGATTATAGTTTCTTTAGTCTGAAACTTCGTGAGTGCGTTCATCAACTCGAGAACTCTGTTTTTGTATTAGGGTGAAAAGAAAGTTTCTCCCGTTTTTGAAGATATTTTTCGTTCTAATATTCTCAATGAGGCTTGATTCAAAACACCTAAGATATGTTGGTAGAGAGTCTACATCTCATTGGCATTAACTGTACAAAGTCCTGGCCCAGCTACGCCAAAGCAAGAGTTTTGGCAGTTCGAATTATTGAGGGTGCAATTTTTTTGCGACCTGTTTCATTTTTAAATTTTCATGTAGAAGATGTTGTTGGGCAAGTTTGTAACTAAAATATTCGGAAAGAGCATGGACTAAAATATCATACCAATATAGTTTATAAATTGTTCCTTTTACAATAAGCTCGCAATCCTCATTTGATCTTAATGCTAAATTATACCTATCATCAGCATAGTAAGATTTGTTCATACTCGGGGTGGTGAGTGTTCATGAGCCTGAATATTATTATAATAAAATGATAAAGAGTTGTTTATTTTGTTGATGAAATGTAGGCATTCTGTTCCAACTCTGAGCTCAGCGAGACTTACTCTAAAACAGCAACCTAAATTTCGTCAAAAATCGAGACGATTCGGGATCTCCTGTTTGAATAAAAATAATAGCAGGCCTGATTTTATTTGTACTTTTTTAAAATCTCATTAGCTATGCATATTCATGAAGGAATAAAACCAGAACCTCCTAGTTATTGAGAAAAAATGACATAAGCATGCCCTAATCAAAACTGAAGTTTTAGTTACTTTTCTAAAAACCATGATTTAACTGAAGATCAAAATTCCTTACAACCATGAAGAGTAAGGTTTCCAAAATTATAAGTCATCATTGTCAACTAGTATTTGGTAAATAGATAAATTAGTTTCAAGAGTATTGCTTGATAAATAAATCCAAGCCATCCTTTCAAAGTTCATAGATCGCCATTCAGAGTGAACCTGGAGATTGGGTCCAAATTTTTCAAGAAAAAACTAAATCGAGAAAATCTTTTTTGTGTGATGGAGAAAATTTTATGTTAATTAGAAATCATCGTTGCGTTTTACAAGTTTAGTTTTCTCAAGAGTGGAATTCTTCGTGAACAAAACCATACACCAATAGCTACAGTGACGGAGATCAGAAAATGTTGTCTTACAGGCGATGAAAGCAAATGAGCTACCCGGTAAAATAGTGCCAAACTGCCATTAAGTGACTCATCAAAATCCACAAAAAAATTTGTGTCAAAGCCCAAAACTAGCTAGGAAATCAGGGCGCAAGTTGTGGCATCCAAAACGGGAGAAACTTTTTTTCCACCCTAATAGTTTACAATTTTTTTGTCATATAAAAAAGCTGTCAAGTACAAAAATGAAGGGCTAGAATTGATGTATACACTTTCAAAATTTCTGATCAAACTGATTATTTTGAATCCTTTTCTCAGTTGTTATCAACAAATACATTTTTCAGCACGACACGGAATCTGAAGATCATCAATCGGACGATGACATGGATCCGGCCCTTCAGAGGCGTTAAGGCGGCAGATTTCAAAAGAGCCGTAAATTTGGATTTCAAACGGAAGAAGTCCTTTTGGGGAGTCACCAATCGACCCCCAGTTCTTTTCGTTGAACCATGGAAGGATGCACGCGTTGAGAAAAGAAGAAGTGTACCGCACACACGCTCGTAATGGCAAGCAAACAGAAGGCGGAGGTCAAGACATTGTGAGTGATGAAATTGGAAAATTTTTTGAAATTTATTGGGTTCTAGGTATCTCACCATTATCAAGCACCTTGCCAAAACGATGAACTTGAATATAGAAGTTCATAGAGTTCTGGTGTGGAGATTTGGAGTTCAATGTTCTGCGGAGGTCCGAGAAACGTAAGAAAGGCATTAGAAGTGAATAACTTAATGACTACTTTTGGTTTTGTAGGATCTCAAAAGCTGGCCTGAATGCTCATTTTGATCGAAGTGGGAAGATCATCTTCCTGATGTCAGCAGAGAATGGAATCTTCCAGGATTGCAGTGGGAGCCACCAAGATTTTTTATGTTATCCTTCTGTCTTGTATTTTCAATCCTCCTATTCCCCCAAACACTGTTATTTCAATGCTACTTTTTTTTTCTTCGGTTCTTTCAGCTCTGCACTTTTTCGATTTGTATTCTAAATCTTTATTCTGCTTCTATTTTCACTACACCATTTTTTATAATGATTTTTATGTCATTGATAAAATTTCACATTTTCTCGAACATTCTAAAGTTTTTTTCTATTATGAAAGCATCTAAAACACCTTCAATTTTATCGACTGGCAGATTAGCCCGTTTCTGACTTGACCCATTCGAGAATAAAATTATTATTATTATAATTGCAACAAACCTCAATAAAAATTTAGCATCGACCAAGACTTTGGCTTTTTCCAGTTTTTTCAGACACTCTAAAAAATCTTACTCTGGCATTGAAATCTCCATTAAATGCTTCAAAAATGTGGTATAAATTGATGATCATTAGCTTTACTGAAAGCTCAAGTTTTAAATTTGTTGAAAAAAATCGTTGGATTTTCTAGAAATAATAAAAAAGTATTAAAATGAAACTTTCAGATCATCTTAGAAAAAGAGTCTTGTTTTTGGGAAACATGTGATCTTGTGTTTGGCAATTGTAAAATGTCATTTTTCAGAAACCCAAAATTCCAATATTTCAGAATTTTATATCGTTAACAGCTACATTATCTTGTATTTTTGTCAGTTCCATGTCTTCAGGTCCTACGGCATCTTTCGCAGTCATATCTCACTTGGAGACAGATGCATTGTCCGTCCTCCCCCCATTCTTCTTTCTCCCGATGACTCATCACGGTGCACTGTTCAACCTTCTTCTCTTCTTTCTCAATCTTGTCTCACTGTCTGCGTCTCTTCTCCCTAGTTGTGACTTTGGGCCTGTCTACTTTCGATTTATTCAATGTGTTAGTTTAGGGGAGATTTCCCCACGTTGGCTGATGTCTGATATTTCTGGCCTATTATTATTTGATTTTCTATAAATTTAATCTTATTTTTACTAAAATATACTTCATTATTTGGCGCAGTGTGTCTATGTGCCTCTTTTATTCTATTTTTTAACTGATTGAGTAAGTTGAAGAAATTGATTTTTTTTCGCAAATGCACATTTGTTCTATTTTCAGAACAGTAAAGGAGATGTCCAATTCGTTTTTTTTTCGGAGAAATTTCCAAACAATTCGATGAACTGAAGGAGCAACTATCAATTGTGAGTAAAATGAAAGTATATTGAATTCAGCTCAATGCAAAATTGCGTAATGACTTTTCATTCAGGCCAACGAGAAGCAGTCCCTTGAGAAAGAGTTCGTATTGAAGCACACGTTCACAAACATATCCGGAATGAAAGCCGATGCTACTCGGTACAGTGAGGACAAGGAGCATTACGGACAAAACTGGTTAGTATTCAGATATAAATGTCTTTATTTCGATAGTAGTTTTTAGATGTTCTCAAAGTAAATTGGTTCGTAAAACGTTCAATTGTGAATATTCATTTTGAAAAATTGTGACAAAAATGTAGAAAATATTTTGATTAGAAGGCGTTGAACAAAAAAGCGGGGTAAAGAAGCAGGTCGGCCTTCTGGAAACGTTTCAATTGTGAATCCCTATTTTAAAAAATCAAAAAATGTAGAAAATATTTTGATTTGTGTTCTTATTCTCGCCATTCCAGGTTCATCTATATCAAGCGCAACGGAGAGCATCTCGGTGTTTATTTGGATGTTAACAAGCCGAACTCAGCAAAGGAATGGTCGATAGAAATCGAGCAAGACGACAAGCTTGAGGTGGTAGCACGTGTGAAGATTCTGAAGATGACCGGAATCGTCAAAAAAGAAGTGCACGACTTTGGTGAGGCTCCACAATCTCAAGTTGCCAGTACTTCAAATGGAAGTGCTCCTACTCAATCTGCTTGAGCTACGGTAAGGCATTTCAATATTATTTTTAATTGTTGACTTTTCACTATTGCAGAAAATGACGCAGACGCAGATGTCGGACTGGCTCCATAGGCAACTACCTCTTTTCAAAGACGTGGAGTTCCAAGAAGACGTGATGGACGTGCTGCTACAGATACACACGGTAGATCCACTGCTATGTACATCCTCTATTTAACTTAAATAAATCTTTGTACCTTCAAAACATTCGTTCTATATTGTTTTCTACAGAACATTTTTGGGGCTCGAAACTTGGGAAATTGACAATTTACGAAAACTAAAATTTTGAAATTTTTTTCCAAATTTTCAAAATCTAAAATTTCAACCGGAGTGAAAGAGGGCACTTGATTTCCAAAATTTCAGACTCCAAAGTTGATATTTGATCGAAACGCACAAAGTCTGAACATCAGGTAATGGATGAGAGATCCCGCGAAGGGAACTCGTTTTCTAAACTACGAAATTCAGAAACACTAATCACCAACTAGTAGATGAGAAATCCCGCGAAGGGAACTCGTTTTCTAAACTCCGAAATATAGAAACACTAATCACCAACTAGCAGATGAGAAATCCCGCGAAGGGAACTCGTTTTCTAAACTCCAAAGTAGAGAAACACTAATCACCAACTAGCAGATGAGAAATCCCGCGAAGGGAACTCGTTTTCTAAACTCCGAAATGTAGAAACACTGATCACCAACTAGCAGATGAGAAATCCCGCGAAGGGAACTCGTTTTCTAAACTCCGAAATAGAGAAACACTGATCACCAACTAGCAGATGAGAAATCCCGCGAAGGGAACTCGTTTTCTAAACTCCGAAATGTAGAAACACTGATCACCAACTAGTAGATGAGAAATCCCGCGAAGGGAACTCATTTTCTAGACTCCGAAATAGAGAAACGCTGATCACCAACTAGCAGATGAGAAATCCCGCGAAGGGAACTCGTTTTCTAAACTCCGAAATTCAGAAACACTAATCACCAACTAGTAGATGAGAAATCCCGCGAAGGGAACTCGTTTTCTAAACTCCGAAATTCAGAAACACTAATCACCAACTAGCAGATGAGAAATCCCGCGAAGGGAACTCGTTTTCTAAACTCCGAAATATAGAAACACTAATCACCAACTAGCAGATGAGAAATCCCGCGAAGGGAACTCGTTTTCTAAACTCCGAAATTCAGAAACACTAATCACCAACTAGCAGATGAGAAATCCCGCGAAGGGAACTCGTTTTCTAAACTCCGAAATGTAGAAACACTGATCACCAACTAGCAGATGAGAAATCCCGCGAAGGGAACTCGTTTTCTAAACTCCGAAATATAGAAACACTAATCACCAACTAGCAGATGAGAAATCCCGCGAAGGGAACTCGTTTTCTAAACTCCGAAATTCAGAAACACGAATCACCAACTAGCAGATGAGAAATCCCGCGAAGGGAACTCGTTTTCTAAACTCCGAAATGCAGAAACACTAATCACCAACTAGCAGATGAGAAATCCCGCGAAGGGAACTCGTTTTCTAAACTCCGAAATAGAGAAACACTAATCACCAATTAGCAGATGAGAAATCCCGCGAAGGGAACTCGTTTTCTAAACTCCGAAATAGAGAAACACTAATCACCAACTAGCAGATGAGAAATCCCGCGAAGGGAACTCGTTTTCTAAACTCCGAAATGCAGAAACACTAATCACCAACTAGCAGATGAGAAATCCCGCGAAGGGAACTCGTTTTCTAAACTCCGAAATGTAGAAACACTAATCACCAACTAGCAGATGAGAAATCCCGCGAAGGGAACTCGTTTTCTAAACTCCGAAATATAGAAACACTAATCACCAACTAGCAGATGAGAAATCCCGCGAAGGGAACTCGTTTTCTAAACTCCGAAATATAGAAACACTAATCACCAACTAGCAGATGAGAAATCCCGCGAAGGGAACTCGTTTTCTAAACTCCGAAATGTAGAAACACTAATCACCAACTAGCAGATGAGAAATCCCGCGAAGGGAACTCGTTTTCTAAACTCCGAAATAGAGAAACACTGATCACCAACTAGCAGATGAGAAATCCCGCGAAGGGAACTCGTTTTCTAAACTCCGAAATGTAGAAACACTGATCACCAACTAGCAGATGAGAAATCCCGCGAAGGAAACTCGTTTTCTTAACTCCGAAATGTAGAAACACTAATCACCAACTAGCAGATGAGAAATCCCGCGAAGGGAACTCGTTTTCTAAACTCCGAAATGTAGAAACACTAATCACCAACTAGCAGATGAGAAATCCCGCGAAGGGAACTCGTTTTCTAAACTCCGAAATGCAGAAACACTAATCACCAACTAGCAGATGAGAAATCCCGCGAAGGGAACTCGTTTTCTAAACTCCGAAATATAGAAACACTAATCACCAACTAGCAGATGAGAAATCCCGCGAAGGGAACTCGTTTTCTAAACTCCAAAGTAGAGAAACACTAATCACCAATTAGCAGATGAGAAATCCCGCGAAGGGAACTCGTTTTCTAAACTCCGAAATGTAGAAACACTGATCACCAACTAGTAGATGAGAAATCCCGCGAAGGGAACTCGTTTTCTAAACTCCGAAATGTAGAAACACTGATCACCAACTAGTAGATGAGAAATCCCGCGAAGGGAACTCGTTTTCTAAACTCCAAAGTAGAGAAACACTAATCACCAATTAGCAGATGAGAAATCCCGCGAAGGGAACTCGTTTTCTAAACTCCGAAATTCAGAAACACTAATCACCAACTAGCAGATGAGAAATCCCGCGAAGGGAACTCGTTTTCTAAACTCCGAAATGCAGAAACACTAATCACCAACTAGCAGATGAGAAATCCCGCGAAGGGAACTCGTTTTCTAAACTCCGAAATGCAGAAACACTAATCACCAACTAGCAGATGAGAAATCCCGCGAAGGGAACTCGTTTTCTAAACTCCGAAATGCAGAAACACTAATCACCAACTAGCAGATGAGAAATCCCGCGAAGGGAACTCGTTTTCTAAACTCCGAAATTCAGAAACACTAATCACCAACTAGCAGATGAGAAATCCCGCGAAGGGAACTCGTTTTCTAAACTCCGAAATGTAGAAACACTAATCACCAACTAGCAGATGAGAAATCCCGCGAAGGGAACTCGTTTTCTAAACTCCGAAATGCAGAAACACTAATCACCAACTAGCAGATGAGAAATCCCGCGAAGGGAACTCGTTTTCTAAACTCCGAAATTCAGAAACACGAATCACCAACTAGCAGATGAGAAATCCCGCGAAGGGAACTCGTTTTCTAAACTCCGAAATGCAGAAACACTAATCACCAACTAGCAGATGAGAAATCCCGCGAAGGGAACTCGTTTTCTAAACTCCGAAATAGAGAACCACTGATCACCAACTAGCAGATGAGAAATCCCGCGAAGGGAACTCGTTTTCTAAACTCCGAAATGTAGAAACACTGATCACCAACTAGCAGATGAGAAATCCCGCGAAGGGAACTCGTTTTCTAAACTCCGAAATAGAGAAACACTGATCACCAACTAGCAGATGAGAAATCCCGCGAAGGGAACTCGTTTTCTAAACTCCGAAATGTAGAAACACTGATCACCAACTAGCAGATGAGAAATCCCGCGAAGGGAACTCGTTTTCTAAACTCCGAAATAGAGAAACACTGATCACCAACTAGCAGATGAGAAATCCCGCGAAGGGAACTCGTTTTCTAAACTCCGAAATGTAGAAACACTGATCACCAACTAGCAGATGAGAAATCCCGCGAAGGGAACTCGTTTTCTTAACTCCGAAATAGAGAAACACTAACCACCTATTAACAAGCAGGAGACGAAAGGAGAGACTTGTCCAGGATTTGCAAGCTCAATATTCTAAAGGCTAGAAAGACGATACCCCGTATCTACAAGATAAGATGGGAAAGACTCCTCATACCGTGCTTATTCCCAAACCAAGCCCGACGACGTCTACGCCATTCTGACTCGATTTTCCCTGGCAGCCAATTCCTCTTGTCCACACCATCCTCGTGCCATCGAGTCGCATCATGCAGCCAAATCTACTGCGATCGATCGATTCCTGTAAAAGATAACTGTTACGTGAGGACTGTTGACTCCAGGCTTTGCAGGTTCGAAGTATCCCAAAAACATACCAAAACCAAGTCTGCAGCTTTTCATTCTCCACGAACCACCGGCGCAGACGGTCCACGTGACGTGGGGCTGGTACCCTGGAAAAATATCAAGTTTCTTGAAAAAATACATTGCCATTCAACAAAATAACAGGAGCAAACATCAATCGAAAGCGCATACGATTTAAAAGTTTTAAAAATGAAAAATCGATAAAAAAACCCTAGAGGGTTGTAGACACAGAACAAAAGGGGATGTGGTGTGTGCAAAATTAGATCTACCCCCTAGCAGTCAATGATTTCAGCCCAAGTGTAGAGAGAGACACTAGACGCAGACAAAGAGACGTGGCGCACACAATGTCTGAGTCTCCGCTCCCTTTTTTTTGGTCCTCGCGTCTAGTCGGTTGGATACATTGACCTGCCTTAAAAATACAATAATAATCACATGTATCGGAAAGGGGCTTTTCATAGTGGTTATCAGAAAGTGGGCAAAGCTTAATATTGGGGATAATGTGATGCTCATGGTGATAAGATTACATATTAATAGAATCCAAAAATATTTATCTGTTTTTTATCATGAGCAATGTACAATATTATAGTTTGAATGGCCATTGTTAACAGCAGCCAAATAGATACTGATTTTTTTAAATCCCAATCAGAAAATGCATCGATAAATCCGGATATGTACACATATGTATATGCTTACACATATTTACATTTCAACCAAAAAAGACCAATCTTTACTTCAAAAAAGGTTGAACTTGACATAGGTTCAAACATTTTTGAAGTAAAGATTGGGTTTTTGTTTGAAATGAATGTCCCACAGCAACCACAACCAAGAGCAAACTTGGGATACAATGCTCCGGGATTGCAACAGAATGTGCTCTTTCGACGGCTAGAGGATCTGAATATGCAGCGCCCACCGCTAGATATTGGATTGCAAGTAAGGAGTAAGGATATTTCAAGTCGGAGCAGCGAAGACTTGCAAATGAAGGGCAGCGTCTGGAGTTTTTGAAGGAAAGAAGGTGAGAAATTTTGAGAACTTGTGATATGCATGATGCCATTGAGAACTGTGTCATGATCTGCTTCTCCAAGGTGTTTTTGAAGGTAAAGGATAAGAGTTTCAAAAGTTTTTCGTTATCAATTTATCAATTTCAGCTTGCGAAATGTCTCCATAACCAAAAATCCTGCC
Source organism: Caenorhabditis sinica (assembly GCA_963932045.1). Lineage (NCBI taxonomy): Eukaryota > Metazoa > Nematoda > Chromadorea > Rhabditida > Rhabditidae > Caenorhabditis > Caenorhabditis sinica. The sequence goes on from OZ009938.1 coordinate 30,294,104, forward strand.
TTCGAATCCACGGATACCAGTGCTCATGGTGTGACGACGAGAAGAAAAATCCAAAGACACCAAGAACCTCAACGAGGAGTCCAAGTGCTGCGCGGATTGTCTTCAAAATAGTGAGAAGTGTGATAGAGCCAATGAGCGATTGAAGACCTCTACCAAGAACGAATCCGAGATGAATTTGTTAAAAATTTTTATAATTGCAACAAGACTCAATAAATATTGAACCTCTACCACGACATTGTCTTTTCCAGTTTTTCAGACAGTCCAAAAAATCATACTGTAGGCTTGAAGTCACTATAAAATGATTTAAAGATGCTCAATTGTTGAAAAGAAGTATTACATTTCTAGAAATACTTTTTTTTCAGTCTTGAAATGAAACTTTCAGATAACTTTCAGATCATCCTAGGAGGAAGTCTTGTTTTTGGGAAACATAGTATTTTTTGTTTGTCACTAAAACTATGGTTGTCTATGGTTAACAGCTCTGATAAGAAAACAGAAATAGGACTCAAATTTTCAAAATCTTAGAAAAGACCGGGATCCAAAAATAGGGAAATTTCGGGAAAAGAATATGGGAGATTCGAGCCGAAATGGGGAATTCAAGTAAATTATGCATAGATATGTCGTTTTTCAAGCCAAAAGTAGGGTCTTTCAAGTCAACTCCTTTTTGACCAAAATATGAAAATAACAGATCGAAAATTCAAAAATTTAGTCCAAACTCTTGATATGTAGTTTCCTGTTTTAATATGTGCACTATACTAGATATACTTGTTAAGGTCTCTTTCAATTTTCCGCTTCGTTTCGTTTCCGTCTTGCAAAAGCTACCAATTTGTTTTCCTTTCCAATTCCTATATCAGTGTGACCACAATTCTCCCCGACTCTATTTTCATCTTTATATTACGTTTGCTCCCCTCGAGGCGGAGATGAAAAGGAGGAAGGTGTTGGTCCCTCTTCCCTCTAATCCTGACGAGAGAGCACCTCTCCTGCTCACTCCTCATTTCTCCCTTTGGTTGCGGTCTGTGTTTCGTAACCTCTATATGTACATATGTTGATTTTCTTGGAAATTCACTATTGCTATCATTCTATCATTCTATGGAGGGTGTCTGATTTGCCCATCTCATGTTTTGCACTATACTATTTTCCTGAACTTCTATTATTCCCTCAACTCCGTTGATTGAAAATTGTGTAATCGGTCTCGGATTTTAAGTTGAGGTTCCCTGATTTTTTTCCAAAATTTGCTGATATTCAAAAAAATTTTCCAGAGGAGGTGAGGTCAACATGTGAGAAGAAACACAAGAAACGTTTTATTTTTCAGTAGTCGTGTCGAACAGTGTCAAGAGATGCATGCAGCCATCAAACTTCTCCGCTCAGATCTTCAAAAATTTGCTGAACTCTTCTCATTGGCTCTCGGCACAAACATCCCGCCGGTTCTTGAGCAAACTCTAGCGAGTATGCTTCACCTATCAACAAGAATTGAGAGCCACGAAGTCGCATATCAAAGAAATCTCGCTGAAACACAACATCGGATGCGGGAAGAAGCGATTGATGAAGAATACGTCGAAGAAGAAGCAGTGGACGGAGAAGAGGGAGACAACAACGGAATCGACACCGATTTTGAAGACGACGAGAATGAAAGAGGAGAAGAAACCAACCACAACAACTGGAACCAAGGAAAGTTGACTAAATTCAGCGTAATCTAATCGATGAGGCTGAAAAACATTTTTACGGTGAGAATGGCTCCAACCATTATGAAGTTGAAAAGTATGAAATAATATTTCAGAGAATAGACCGCGGCTCAACACATAGCGTTCTGGATCGTATTGGGAGACTTGAGAAAGCTTTCTAACAAGGGCGTCGGAAAGACTGAAGCAAAGAAAAACCGAACATTAAAGGTAGTCAAGGGAAAAATAGGCAGATAATGTATAAATTATGCTTTTTATTCAGAAAAACCAGCTCTCGTCCTTGGGGATAAATCGTCGTGAACGAACTGCTCCGGAAACTTACACAATGGAAGATGAAGATTTGCCAAAGATGGAGAAAACATTTAACTTCGAGGAAGGGATGTATGACACCATTATCACAGTGGCGGACATAAAGTTTTACGTTTCGAAATCGGTAATTTATCCGTTTTTGAACTCAAGTTCACTTCATCCATTTTTTAGATTCTGGCCCGTCACTCGGACTACTTCAAGAAGCGGCTCACCGTTAATAAGGGAAATGGCAGCAGAAGTGATGTCGAAAAGTTGGAATTTCCATTTGTCCCTGGGACTCATTCACGGGAATAATCGGATAGATGGTAAGTGGTTCAACTATTTAGAACGGGGGAGGTGTAGTCTATCCCGTACCTCAATATGTATCAATAAGAATGAAATTGCAGATAACAAATTGCGAGGAATTCTGGAGATCGCTAGTGAATTTGAAGCTGACGAACGTCTAGAGATCTGTGAAAAGTATATGATATTATTTTTGAATCATTGATTTTCAATTTTTTTGTCCGGAAATAAATCTTTTATTCTTTTTTTTTTTGGACTTTTGAATCTCTTTGGTCCAGTGAAAAAACGCATCTCCACTTATATCTAACAAACAGAACTTTACTGGTTTTCGGTTTCTTTGTTAATCGCATCGGAGCTTGTTTCTAGAACAACTTTTCTAAGCATCAAAAAAATTCGAGCTGACTCAAACTTGACTCTATAAGCAGAGTTGGCTCAATTTTATCTATAAAACATTTGCATGAATTTCTACAGATGATTTATTTTTACAGTAAGTCATTTGTTTGATCGTATTTCATGTAGAGGTACATATATTGTTATCACTAATAATGAGTTCTTGAAATACATCCCCCTCGGAAAAATCACAAATATCATTTTCCCTACTTTTGCTCCAACCGACCAAAAATTTTTCGTAGAAGTGTTTGTTTGAATGTAAGTATTGCCATGAAACTATAATCTATGGAGTAGCACTGTAGCAAAATGGCATGTTCTTACGGTCCATTTTACCCAAACTGAAGCGAAAACAACACAACGAATCAGAATAGAAAAATAGGCTCTCTGAAATTTTCGTTCCCATTTCGCAACCAGACAAAGCTGCTGGGATGATCGACTTTTTGTGCCAAAGTAATGAGTCATAGGCCAGTATGGGACGACCAAGGACAAGATGAACCTTTAGAATGGCCTCGTAACTTTCTAAACAGCCTAATATATATGTCTGATCCTTTTTCATTATTCCGCTTCAGTTCCGTTTCCGTTTCCCAATACTACCAATTCGTTGAAAATCACATGTTAGTGTGACTATTGAAATCACATGCTAGTGTGATCACAATTTCATCCAGTTCGCTTTTTCTTTTTCTATATTACGTTTTTCCTCTCAAGGCGGACATGAAAAGGGGGAGGGTGGTGATCCCCTTTCTTTCTAATCTTGACGAGAGAGCACCTCTCCTGCTCACTCCTCATTTCCCCCTTTGGTTGCGGTCTGTGTTTCGTAGCCTCTATATGTATACATGTTGATTTTCCTGTAAATTTAAAATTGGTATTTTTCAATTATTCTATGGCTGGCGTCTGGTTTGCCTACCTTATGTTTCACAGTATACTATTTTCATAAACTTCTATTATTCCCTCAACTCCGTTGATTGAAAACTGAAAATTGGTCTCGGGTTTAAAGTTGAGGTTCCCTGATTTTTTACAAAATTCGCTGGTGTTTAAAATATTGTTCCTTTTTCATTGATGTTAAAGGTAAGCGTCAAATATCAAAGGTGTAAAACCGAATCTAGACATTTTCAGAAAAATTGGAAAATGCTGAACAATTGGAAAAGCAAAAAGACACTGGTGGTGCTGGTTAGTCTACAAGAACAAGGTCGACCCCTTCAAAGTAGATGTGGCTAGAAAAACAAGGAATGACTTACAGAACAAAGCGTTAGAAGATAGAAAGTGGATGCTGACTGAGATCGACTCATTGACAGCAACTGTGGAGACGATGACCAAGAAAGAAAAGAACAATGATGCCGTGTTGGAGGCTATGAAGTGAGAGTGGGAGCGAAAACTGTTAGAGAAACAGAGACATGCCCTCGAGGATAATTTGGAGAGGAACAAAGAAAGAAAACGTTGGAAACACATGAAAGTAAGTTCGGGGAAGAAGTATGATCTTGAACAAAACTTTTCATTTCTATAGAGCTTTGCAAGGAGAAGAAGGAACGGAACCGGGCGATGTAGACAAAATGGATAAAGAGGAACAGCTTTTCAGTAAGTTGATAGAGTTTGACTTTAAGGAATATAAATATTTTTCATCATGTTTAGCAAACAGGGCTGTGCAGACTAAAATTTTGGAATTTCGAAATTCTCGGAAAATCCTGAGTTTTCGGAATTTCGATAGTAGTTTTTTTCGATACGCTTTCAACTTTTCTGTGATTTTTTCGCTTGCAAAAACGGCTCACAACGCATAAGGAAGACTCTAAAATCATTTAAATATCATTCTTATTGGTGCGTTCAAAGTGACAAAAAAAGCCAAAAAAAGCCAAAAAAGTCTGTTCAAAGTGACGCCAGATTTGCCTTTTTTTTGGCTGGATTTGAAAGAAGACACGTGCTACTTTTTTCCAGGTTGGATTTCTCAAATTTTTATTCTTCAACGTCAGTTTTTCCTTTTTGTGTCCTGTTTTTCTAATTTTTTGGCTGCCAAACGATGGACAGTTCGCCAGAAAAATCTCGTGAGTTAGATTTGATAAGGTTTTTGGAATGTATTTTTTTCCAGTGAGCCCTGGTCCCTCCAACGGCTCAAAAAACAAATCATCTATGAAAGAAGGCATGAACGTCGGCGAAAAAAAAACAAAAAAAAAACAAACCCTTTTCTTTTTTCAAGTATGATTTCAGTTTAAAAATTGTGATTTGGTCCGGTTAATCGATAAAGTGCAATCAAATCCGGTGCTATGGGACAGCACCCATCCGGAATATAAGGATGCAACCTACAAAACTTCGAACTCGCGGGCGCCATACTTGTCACACGAAAACGAAAAAAAAGGATTAGCTGATGAATCACAGATGCTCAGGAAGCAAAAATATAAAGAAAATCATGAAAAATCCGACCTGGAAAAAAGTAGCACGTGTCTTCTTTCAAATCCAGCCAAAATTTGAAAAAGAATTCACGGGTGAAAAAGGCAAATCTGGGGTCACTTTGAACAGACTTTTTTGGCTTTTTTTGGCTTTTTTTTGTCACTTTGAACACACCATATATGATTGTCCGATATGTCTGAATCCGTTTTTCATTTCTGAAAATGACGTCAGAAACGAAATGAACTTTCTCGAACAGAAAGAGGAAAAAACCCGATGAAAACAAAAGTTAAGAAAATGTCATTTCTTAACTCTCGGATCGCTGTGTACGACCCAGCTTTCCTGGTTATCACATACAGTATGTACCATAATTTCAAGTTTGACGGACTCATATTTCAGATTCTTTCGGATCGTTCAATCTCCACGAGATCTACAGCTTCGTTGCCAACATTCAGGAGATCCGGAGAGAGATGAAAGCACATGGCTATGTCAGAAAGCCGTCCGAGAAATGCCTCCTGCAGCTTTCGTGGACTAACTTGTGGAAAATACGTATTGGTCCCGATGGTCAAGATGCGGCGCTGATGGATTACGAGCTGGTTGAAAAAGGATGGCAACGATTCCAAATGGCTCGGAGGTAGAGTGTGGATATTTTGTCCTTTTTTTGGAACATGACTATTTTTTAGAAGCATTTGGAAAAATGATTAACAATAATGAGGACAAAATTGATGAAGAGCTAGACAAAACTGTTGAGAAAAAGGAAGAGAAAATTGATCAATTTGTAAGATTTTTATAAAGCAAAACCTTTTTTGAAGAAAAAATTTCAGGCTCTACAAGTCGTATAGAAAATCAGTGACATCCCTGAGGACATTCAAGAACATCTCAAGGCAGTTGGTTTGGGTTTCATTATTGAACTGGTGAGTATTATGAAAAAAAAATGGTTCGGCTGTATTACAGAATTGACCCGTGCTCGAAGTGTCATTTGAAAAAATGATTTTTTCAATAGTGAGAATATCTAAAGTTTTTAAGTGAACTGTGTATGAGTTTCTAGTTCTTTCCTGACATCAGACATTCTACAAGTTCCAGATAGCATAAGTCTTCTGAGAAAATTTGTGGATTCACAGAAAAAATATATTTTTCAGTTACGCCGATGGTCCTCATTGCAACTGGAAAAGCATTTGTTCTACATTTTCATAAGTGTTTTACTTTCATCTTAATATATAATAAAAACCTCATTTTGTTAGAATAAAATGTATAATATTAACAAATTTGTGACTTTTCAGAATTGAAATGGGAAGATTCAGATTACCGGATTTTCAGGATCGTAAAGTTGCGGTTTTTTTAAGATTTTTGATATTCGTGGATTGGCTGCTTTTCTGGAATCGCCGGATTTGCAAACTCTCAATATTTGAAATTCAAAAACCACTCGAAAATCGGACATTTGGAGCTAAAATTAAGATATTTTGAGACTGAAATAGTGAAGTTTTGCCGCAAAAAACATGCATTTGGATCCAGAAATAGTGCATTTTGAGTCATTTTGAGCCTAATTTCGCAAATTGTAAGCCGATTAATAAAAATTTTCAGCCGGAAATCATGATCATGGGAATGTTAAGCTAAACACCATAAATTCAAAGTCAGCAATATCTCATTTTAAGCCTAAACCGGGTATTTCAAGTCAACTTCTTTTTGATCAAAATATGACAATACCAGATTTAAAACTGAAACATTCAGACCAAAATCTTGATATGTAATTTAGTTTGTTCACATATGTGCACTATAGATGATATATGTGTTAGATTCTCTTTGAATTTCTGGCTTTTTGTTCGTTTCCGTCTTGCAAAGGCTGACAATTCGTTTTTCTTTCCAAATCCTATGTTATGTAGTGTGATTACAATTTTATCCCAAACTCTTTTTCTTTCTCTATATTACTTTTTCTAGCCTCAAGGCGGAGAAGAAGTGGACGAGGGTGTTGGTCCCCCTCCCTTTTAATCTTGACGAGAGAGCACCTCTCCTGCTCTCACTTCTCATTTTTCCCTTTGGTTGCGGTCTGTGTTTTGCAACCTATATATATATATATATATATATATATATATAGATTTTTTTTTAAATTACGATTGCTATTATTCACATTCTTTGGAGGGTGTCTGATTTGCCCGCCTCAAGTTTTGCACTATATTATTTTCCTAAGCTTCCATTATTCCCTCAACTCCGTTGATTGAAAACTGTGTAATCGGTCTCGGATTAAAAGTTGAGGTTTCCTGATTTTCTCCAAAATCTACTCATATTCAAAAAACTGTTCATTTTTCATTAATGTTAAAAGTGAGCCTATAATGACAGAATTGTGAAGCGAAATCTAGCCATACCATAAAAACCGTGTTAGAGCAACATTTCGTTCTATTTCTCAATATGAGAAAGTGTGCAGGTATTTTGGACCGCTTTTGGAACAAGGAGTTTTTTAGCTTCCTACGTTCACAACCATATCTATCGCTTTTCGAAAAGTCACAAAAAATTACAAAAAATGATGCTTACAATTAGAACTCTCATTCAATTCGAAAAAAGACTGAAAGTTTATTGAAATATGAGAACAACCGAAAAATTAGCTTGACAATCAGGAAAGTCGGAGTTTTGGCTCGTACTCTTATTTGTTCAAATCCCTATAATATTATGGAACCCCGACGTTTTCCAACCAAGACTTTTTGCAACTAGACGTTTCGCAACTAGTCAGTTTGCAACCAGTCGTTTCGCAACCAAGACATTTCGCAACTAGACATTTCGTAACTAAACATTTTGCAACCAAGACATTTCGCTACTAGTCAATTCGCAACCAAGACATTTCGCAACTATGTCGTTTCGCAACCAAGACATTTCCTAGTTTTGTAAAGTAATCCAGTTCTCATTCATATACGCTACATGTGATCACGCATATCATAAACCAATCCAGGTTGTCATCTAATTCTCAAAAAATAGATTTGAACGTGAACTAATTATTTTGCATGTGAATTTGGTGGTTGCGAAACAACGTTGTTGCGGATTGTCGCGGTGGCGGAAAGTCGTCGTTGCGTAATCGACGTTTGTTGCAGAATGCCGGAGTTGCGAAATGACTAGTTGCCAAACGTCGGAATTCCAATGATATCAATGGAAAATTATAGCACCTTGCCGCGTATTCCCCTGTCCTCCATACGTTACTGATGGAAGATGCCGGCAAAACTGACATTGAGGGAGAAATCGAGCTCGACTCAGACGCATTCCAAGTGTTTCTCGAACTTATCACCGGGTAAAACAATCTGGCCGGTAAGACCTTCATCATTACTTTAGCATGAATTGATTCCAATTTTTTTCAGGTGACACCGCTAAAAATGTCCTGGAGATGTTGGCCGAATGGGACGCCAAGATTCCTTTTAGAGCTTGCAAGAAGTTCTTGGAAAAGTGCGGACTGAGAAAATTAAAAAAAAATTTTTTTCTTGGCGGACAAGTATAATATATTGGCTCTAGAGGTGAGTTGGGACTGGTTCTGAAAAACATAACTCAGCTCATAAACAAGGACTTGACTTCTAGGACCTCATAGACCTTGATTTGATATAGAGCACGCAATTCAGCTGGCAAAAATTTGAAATTTATTCTAGATCAGGCTCCTGGCCGGAGTTCATACTAAAGGAGATCTCGAGCAACTACTTCCCGATTCCGTTCAGTCAGGAAAGTCTTCGAGTGATCTTCAATAAAGCGCGAGAACTCCTTCGAGCTGCTCCAGAACCTCCCGGACACCCAGTTCTACATGTGCTAGGAGAGCAACTGCAAGTTTTACTCCAAGACCAAGACTGGAGAAGCCTTTGTTTTAAATTTTCATATAGTGTCTGTTCTTTTTTCATCCTTAGTAATAATAAAACTCTTTTCTTGATCGAATAAACTGTATAATGTTGACGAATTTGTGATTTTGCAGCATTGAAGTGAGATGTTTCAAATAACCAGATTTTCAAGATTTTCAAAATTGCAGTTTTCAAAAAATTTTTGATTTCGGTGGATTGGTTGCTGTTTCGAAATTATAAGATTTTCAGATACTCATTACTTGGAATCTGAGAAAAACTAAAAAATCCGACATTTTGAGTGAAAAATGGGCTATTTTGAGACAAGAATTGTAAAGTTTTGCCGCAAAAAACATGCCTTTGGATACAGAAAACAGTGCATTAGGAAACATGTTTTATTTTGAGTTTAATATCTCGAGTTTTCAGCCGATTATTAGGAATTTTCCACTGGAAGACATTATCAGTGGAAAGTTGAGCCAAAAGCCGAGAATCTTCTATTAGAAATGTAGTACTTCAAGAAGAAAATAGGGTCTTTAAAATCATTTCCTTTTCAACCAAAATATGAAAAAAAGGTCGAAAACTGAAACAATAGGACCAATCTCTTGATATGTATGTAGTTTAATTTGTTATTTTCATATGCGCACTGATATATGTATTAGATTCTCTTTTAGTTTTCCGTTTCGTTTCCTTTCCGTCCCGCGAAAGCTACCAATTTGTTTTCCTTCCCAAACCCCTTATCAGTGTGACCACAAATTTCTCCAACTCTATTTTTCTTTCTTCATATTACTTTTCTTCCTTTCAAAGCGGAGATACAAAGGGGGAGGGTGTTGGTCCCCTCCCCTTTAATCCTGACGAGAGAGCACCTCTCCCGCTCATTCCTCATTTCTCCCTTTGGTTGCGGTCTGTGCTTTGTAACCTATAATATATATGTATTTTTTTTGCTCACTTGTATCTTTAATCTTGACGAGGTAGCACCTCTCCTGCTCATTTCTCATCTTTCCTATGGATGGTGTCTGATTTGCCCACCTTATGTTTTAAGCTATACTATTTTTATCAACGTCTATTATTCCCTCAACTCCGTTGGCTGAAAACTGTGTAATCGGTCTCGGATATAAAGTTGAGGTTCCCTGATTTTCTCCGAAATTAGCTGATATTCAGAAAATTGTTCATTTTCTCATTAATGGTACAGGTGAGCTTAAAATAACAGAGTTGTAAAACGGAATCTAGAGAAAAACTGTGTCAGAGCTACGTATGAACTGTGTTAGAGTTTCGTTTTATTAGCATTTTTGGTGTGTTTTTTTATAATTTTCTTTTGAAATCTCTGACTATCGAAGTCTTTTTATTCAGAATGCCAAACACTGTACTACCACAGGAAAGCTTGCAAGAACTGGCCAGGTAATACTTTCGAAAAACAAATAGGCAATTTCGAAGATGTATTTTTCAGTTTTCCCTAATATGTTGAATTTGGCTGGATCGACAACCGCGACCCTCGGAAATACAAGCAGTCTCGTCTAATCACCAGTACTTGGACAGTCGACTGATACTGTTAATTCACTTCTTGCATTTCCCAATTGTAAGCTGACCATTCATAAAAACATCACAATTGTTTTTCTAGATTCTGGAATATCACTCTATACTCATTTACCTTCAGTGACTTCGATGACTCCAACTCCAAACTCCTTCCTCAACAATCTTGGTGCAACAAGCCCGAACCTATCAACAACTGGTTTTCCATCTCAATCGGCGTTTGCAATGTTGCAGCCATTTTCACTATGGACGCGACCAGTTGCTACATATCCTCTTCAGCAAGTGGTATGTTTAATGTTTCTTATCACAAAAACACATTTACAAAACTTAAGCCACAAAATCTCCAGACAATGAGGGCATCATCATTCTTTCGGACTCCCCTCTACCTATCAATATGACCCTGCGTGCGAGCATTGTTCAAGGCAAAAAATCTATACACAAGGGCTACAATGTGAGTTGGTTGAACTTTTGTGTCATAATAGAAACTATTGCTATTTCAGGGTTAGCAGGGAAACACCAATTCGATCCATCCACCAACGAGCTTCCACAGAAGGTTTTTCCACCACCGGATTATACCGCAGAATTGTTTGTGACGGCGTCTGACACAGTGACAGTTGTAAGTTTTGATTCAAAACTTTTTTTTTGATTAAAGATTATGAAGTGTTATTAAAAATACGTCAAACATAACATTTCAGTGCCCCTATACCACCAAATTGGCAGTGAGAACCAAAGGGGACAACTTGCGTGGGACAATGTCTACAAAAAGCTATTGGCAGAACACAAGTATCAATTGGAGGAAATGAAAATTATCAAGTATTGAATACGAACTTCGACCATGTTGAAACCGAATGTTGAAACCATATATTTCCTTCTCACACTCACAATTACTATCCTCTTCTCTACATTCCGCCGTTTTTATGTAGACCTGATTGTCTAGGATTTTGAAAATTTTGATGACAATTGTCAATCTCATTTCCTTTCAATTGCTATCCTATCTTCTTGGTCATTAATCACAAAAGTCTCCATTTTCATGCATTTTAGAAAAATAAACGTCCTATTTATCTACACTTTCATCATTTATTTCCTAAAAAGGAAAACGAACACTTTTTCATTGTCTCATAGTCTTCTCTTAGTTTTTTCGGATCAGCAGAAACAAAACGTAAGCACACGAGTGACTTCAGATTTTTTGTCGTCCTACCCTATAGTTTTAATGGCATTGATAGCTTGGAATGGGACCTTTATCGAACTTGTCCATCTTTGATCTACCAAAATAGAACCAAAATAAAGACAAATTTTGTTCTACTGGAAAAAGGCAATACAGCTTCGGAAACTTTTCATTATACAGGGCTCGGAAAAACCATAGCGAAAATCTCAAAATTTTCCCTGAACAACAGGTCTAGAACTTTTTTTTGTATATTCAAAAATCGATTACTTACATGACGGCGGCACCGTTTGATGTGCCGGCACTCATTGAAGTCTTAACATTGGAACACAAGGGAAATGTAGGCTCCGCACCTTTCTGGCACACAATGACACCATCTCCTTAAGGTTAACAATAGCAATGAATACAATAGGAATGGCCCCGCCCCCTTTCGTAAACAATGGTTTTATGGTCCTCATGGATTTTTTGGAAAGCAATGACACCTGCACTTCTGTGAATCGATGATCCTATTTGGTTTCCTCCTCATTCTTTCTTTTTGCAGCAGTCTAGAGTGGTCGTATTTAAAATTTCTAATAAAACAAATTTTTATTGACTTTTCGAGAAATTTGGCCAAGGAGAAAGTTCAGAAAGAACGATCCCCTTGCTCTAGAGCTTGCCTAATAAAACTTTAGATTTTGGCGTAGGGGAGAGTTCAGAAAGAACGATCCCCATGCTCTAGAGCTTGCCTAATAAAACTTTAGATTTTGGCGTAGGGGAGAGTTCAGAAAGAACGATCCCCATGCTCTAGAGCTTGCCTAATAAAACTTTAGAATTTGGCGTAGGGGAGAGTTCAGAAAGAACGATCCCCATGCTCTAGAGCTTGCCTAATAAAACTTTAGAATTTGGCGTAGGGGAGAGTTCAGAAAGAACGATCCCCATGCTCTAGAGCTTGCCTAATAAAACTTTGAAATTTGGCGTAGGGGAGAGTTCAGAAAGAACGATCCCCATGCTCTAGAGCTTGCCTAATAAAACTTTAGAGTTTGGCGTAGGGGAGAGTTCAGAAAGAACGATCCCCATGCTCTAGAGCTTGCCTATAATAAAAAAAAACTTTAGATTTTGGCGTAGGGGAGAGTTCAGAAAGAACGATCCCCATGCTCTAGAGCTTGCCGAATAAAACTTTAGAATTTGGCGTAGGGGAGAGTTCAGAAAGAACGATCCCCATGCTCTAGAGCTTGCCTAATAAAACTTTAGAATTTGGCGTAGGGGAGAATTCAGAAAGAACGATCCCCATGCTCTAGAGCTTGCCTAATAAAACTTTAGAATTTGGCGTAGGGGATATTTCAGAAAGAACGATCCCCATGCTCTAGAGCTTGCCTAATAAAACTTTAGAGTTTGGCGTAGGGGAGAGTTCAGAAAGAACGATCCCCATGCTCTAGAGCTTGCCTAATAAAACTTTGAAATTTGGCGTAGGGGAGAGTTCAGAAAGAACGATCCCCATGCTCTAGAGCTTGCCTAATAAAACTTTAGAGTTTGGCGTAGGGGATATTTCAGAAAGAACGATCCCCATGCTCTAGAGCTTGCCTAATAAAACTTTAGAATTTGGCGTAGGGGAGAGTTCAGAAAGAACGATCCCCATGCTCTAGAGCTTGCCTAATAAAACTTTGAAATTTGGCGTAGGGGAGAGTTCAGAAAGAACGATCCCCATGCTCTAGAGCTTGCCTAATAAAACTTTAGAATTTGGCGTAGGGGAGAGTTCAGAAAGAACGATCCCCATGCTCTAGAGCTTGCCTAATAAAACTTTGAAATTTGGCGTAGGGGAGAGTTCAGAAAGAACGATCCCCATGCTCTAGAGCTTGCCTAATAAAACTTTGAAATTTGGCGTAGGGGAGAGTTCAGAAAGAACGATCCCCATGCTCTAGAGCTTGCCTAATAAAACTTTGAAATTTGGCGTAGGGGAGAGTTCAGAAAGAACGATCCCCATGCTCTAGAGCTTGCCTAATAAAACTTTGAAATTTGGCGTAGGGGATATTTCAGAAAGAACGATCCCCATGCTCTAGAGCTTGCCTAATAAAACTTTAGAGTTTGGCGTAGGGGAGAGTTCAGAAAGAACGATCCCCATGCTCTAGAGCTTGCCTAATAAAACTTTGAAATTTGGCGTAGGGGAGAGTTCAGAAAGAACGATCCCCATGCTCTAGAGCTTGCCTAATAAAACTTTAGAATTTGGCGTAGGGGAGAGTTCAGAAAGAACGATCCCCATGCTCTAGAGCTTGCCTATAATAAAAAAAAACTTTAGATTTTGGCGTAGGGGAGAGTTCAGAAAGAACAATCCTCATGCTCTAGAGCTTGCCTAATAAAAGTTTAGAATTTGGCGTAGGGGAGAGTTCAGAAAGAACGATCCCCATGCTCTAGAGCTTGCCTAATAAAACTTTAGAATTTGGCGTAGGGGAGAGTTCAGAAAGAACGATCCCCATGCTCTAGAGCTTGCCTAATAAAACTTTGAAATTTGGCGTAGGGGAGAGTTCAGAAAGAACGATCCCCATGCTCTAGAGCTTGCCTAATAAAACTTTAGAGTTTGGCGTAGGGGAGAGTTCAGAAAGAACGATCCCCATGCTCTAGAGTTTGCCTATAATAAAAAAAAAAACTTTAGATTTTGGCGTAGAGGAAAGTTCAGAAAGAACGATCCCCATGCTCTAGAGCTTGCCTATAATAAAAAAAAACTTTAGATTTTGGCGTAGGGGAGAGTTCAGAAAGAACGATCCCCATGCTCTAGAGCTTGCCGAATAAAACTTTAGAATTTGGCGTAGGGGAGAGTTCAGAAAGAACGATCCCCATGCTCTAGAGCTTGCCTAATAAAACTTTAGAATTTGGCGTAGGGGAGAATTCAGAAAGAACGATCCCCATGCTCTAGAGCTTGCCTAATAAAACTTTAGAATTTGGCGTAGGGGATATTTCAGAAAGAACGATCCCCATGCTCTAGAGCTTGCCTAATAAAACTTTAGAGTTTGGCGTAGGGGAGAATTCAGAAAGAACGATCCCCATGCTCTAGAGCTTGCCTAATAAAACTTTAGAATTTGGCGTAGGGGAGAGTTCAGAAAGAACGATCCCCATGCTCTAGAGCTTGCCTAATAAAACTTTGAAATTTGGCGTAGGGGAGAGTTCAGAAAGAACGATCCCCATGCTCTAGAGCTTGCCTAATAAAACTTTAGAATTTGGCGTAGGGGAGAGTTCAGAAAGAACGATCCCCATGCTCTAGAGCTTGCCTATAATAAAAAAAAACTTTAGATTTTGGCGTAGGGGAGAGTTCAGAAAGAACAATCCTCATGCTCTAGAGCTTGCCTAATAAAAGTTTAGAATTTGGCGTAGGGGAGAGTTCAGAAAAAACAATCCCCATGCTCTAGAGCTTGCCTAATAAAACTTTAGAATTTGGCGTAGGGGAGAGTTCAGAAAGAACGATCCCCATGCTCTAGAGCTTGCCCATAATAAAAAAAACTTTAGAATTTGGCGTAGGGGAGAGTTCAGAAAGAACAATCCCCATGCTCTAGAGCTTGCCTAATAAAACCTTAAAATATGGCGTAGGGGAGAGTTCAGAAAGAACGATCCCCATGCTCTAGAGCTTGCCCATAATAAAAAAAACTTTAGAATTTGGCGTAGGGGAGAGTTCAGAAAGAACAATCCTCATGCTCTAGAGCTTGCCTATAATAAATAAAAATTTTAGATTTTGGCGTAGGGGAGAGTTCAGAAAGAACAATCCCCATGCTCTAGAGCTTGCCTAATAAAACTTTAGAATTTGGCGTAGGGGAGAGTTCAGAAAGAACGATCCCCTTGCTCTAGAGCTTGCCTAATAAAACTTTAGAATTTGGCGTAGGGGAGAGTTCAGAAAGAACAATCCCCATGCTCTAGAGCTTGCCTAATAAAACTATAAAATTTGGCGTAGGGGAGAGTTCAGAAAGAACGATCCCCATGCTCTAGAGCTTGCCTAATAAAACTTTAGAATTTGGCGTAGGGGAGAGTTCAGAAAGAACGATCCCCTTGCTCTAGAGCTTGCCTAATAAAACTTTAGAATTTGGCGTAGGGGAGAGTTCAGAAAGAACGATCCCCTTGCTCTAGAGCTTGCCTAATAAAACTTTAGAATTTGGCGTAGGGGAGAGTTCAGAAAGAACAATCCTCATGCTCTAGAGCTTGCCTATAATAAATAAAAATTTTAGATTTTGGCGTAGGGGAGAGTTCAGAAAGAACGATCCCCATGCTCTAGAGCTTGCCTAATAAAACTTTAGAATTTGGCGTAGGGGAGAGTTCAGAAAGAACAATCCCCATGCTCTAGAGCTTGCCTAATAAAACTTTAGAATTTGGCGTAGGGGAGAGTTCAGAAAGAACGATCCCCTTGCTCTAGAGCTTGCCTAATAAAACTTTAGAATTTGGCGTAGGGGAGAGTTCAGAAAGAACAATCCCCATGCTCTAGAGCTTGCCTAATAAAACTATAAAATTTGGCGTAGGGGAGAGTTCAGAAAGAACGATCCCCATGCTCTAGAGCTTGCCTAATAAAACTTTAGAATTTGGCGTAGGGGAGAGTTCAGAAAGAACGATCCCCTTGCTCTAGAGCTTGCCTAATAAAACTTTAGAATTTGGCGTAGGGGAGAGTTCAGAAAGAACGATCCCCTTGCTCTAGAGCTTGCCTAATAAAACTTTAGAATTTGGCGTAGGGGAGAGTTCAGAAAGAACGATCCCCTTGCTCTAGAGCTTGCCTAATAAAACTTTAGATTTTGGCGTAGGGGAGAGTTCAGAAAGAACAATCCTCATGCTCTAGAGCTTGCCTAATAAAACTTTAGAATTTGGCGTAGGGGAGAGTTCAGAAAGAACGATCCCCTTGCTCTAGAGCTTGCCTAATAAAACTTTAGAATTTGGCGTAGGGGAGAGTTCAGAAAGAACAATCCTCATGCTCTAGAGCTTGCCTATAATAAATAAAAATTTTAGATTTTGGCGTAGGGGAGAGTTCAGAAAGAACAATCCCCATGCTCTAGAGCTTGCCTAATAAAACTATAAAATTTGGCGTAGGGGAGAGTTCAGAAAGAACGATCCCCATGCTCTAGAGCTTGCCTAATAAAACTATAAAATTTGGCGTAGGGGAGAGTTCAGAAAGAACGATCCCCATGCTCTAGAGCTTGCCTAATAAAACTTTAGAATTTGGCGTAGGGGAGAGTTCAGAAAGAACGATCCCCTTGCTCTAGAGCTTGCCTAATATAACTTCAAAATTTGGCGTAGGGGAGAGTTCAGAAAGAACGATCCCCATGCTCTAGAGCTTGCCTAATAAAACTTTAAAATTTGGCGTAGGGGAGAGTTCAGAAAGAACGATCCCCATGCTCTAGAGCTTGCCTAATAAAACTTTAAAATTTGGCGTAAAGGAGAGTTCAGAAAGAACGATCCCCATGCTCTAGAGCTTGCCTAATAAAACTTCAGATTTTGGCGTAGGGGAGAGTTCAGAAAGAACGATCCCCATGCTCTAGAGCTTGCCTAATAAAACATTAGAAATTGGCGTAGGGGAGAGTTCAGAAAGAACGATCCCCATGCTCTAGAGCTTGCCTAATAAAACTTTAAAATTTGGCGTAGGGGAGAGTTCAGAAAGAACGATCCCCATGCTCTAGAGCTTGCCTAATAAAACTTCAGATTTTGGCGTAGGGGAGAGTTCAGAAAGAACGATCCCCATGCTCTAGAGCTTGCCTAATAAAACTTCAGATTTTGGCGTAGGGGAGAGTTCAGAAAGAACGATCCCCATGCTCTAGAGCTTGCCTAATAAAACTTTAAAATTTGGCGTAGGGGAGAGTTCAGAAAGAACGATCCCCATGCTCTAGAGCTTGCCTAATAAAACTTTAAAATTTGGCGTAGGGGAGAGTTCAGAAAGAACGATCCCCATGCTCTAGAGCTTGCCTACAGAAAAAAGTTTTAAATTTTGGCCTAGGGGAAAGTTCAGAAAGAACGATTTCCATGGGGTTTTCTAGTTTTCCCTTCCAAAAAAAATTCCCTTTCACGTACTGAGCCTCTCCGTGGCGAAGGGGATCAACAGATGCATCCGATTCAAATCGGATGCATCTGGCCAATCAGTTCATCTCTTATTGTATAATCCTGCAATGCTGCGGGTTTCAGTTATTTTTCTCACATAGCGCATTTCGACAGGTGAATAAGTTACGTCGATTTTTGTGATCATCGGTTGACATTAGAAATCTTCCTCCTGTTTTTTTAATGCAGAACTTTCGAGATTTCTAAATCAAGGCCTAGATTTGATGTGTACCTTTCAAAACAAATTTACGGCGTTTTTCGTACAAGTGGTCCAGAATTTTGGCAAACACTCTTTGACTACACCACTCTTTGACTACACCCACTCTTTGACTCCACATTCTCTTTGACTACACATTTTCTTTGACTGCACTTTTCTCTTTGACTACACTTGTCTCTTTGACTTCACTTTTCAAGAATTGAAGTTGCTCATTTTTCTGAAAATCAGGCTTAGGTAGGGTTTAGAAGTACTCTATTACGTGCACAGTCATCTGACGGGGCCTTCCTAAGCCTAATTTCAGTAAAAGAAGCGTAAATTTAGCATATTAAAATTCAAAAAAGTGTAGTCAAAGAGAGAAGTGAAGTCAAAGAGAACATGTAGTCAAAGAGACAAGTGTAGTCAAAGAGAAAAGTGTAGTCAAAGAGACTTTGGAGTCAAAGAGAAAGTGGAGTCAAAGAGTGGGTGTAGTTAAAGAGTGGTGTAGTCAAAGAGTGTTTGCCCAGAATTTTTGAGGATTACAGTAAGGAAAAACGAGTTTATTCAACTAGTAACATTTGTGGGAGATCCCATTTTTCCGTCAACAAGTACATAGACAGAAAACAATGTAAAGATAAGAACAAGAGATGATAGTAAGCACATGATAGGACTTGTAGAATGTTGCTCTCAAAGAAGGTAATTTGTAATTTTCCAGTTTTTTTCGAAGTGAATCCGAAGGTGTTGACAAGGAACAGAATAGATGCAGCAAAGCATGAATAGCATATGAGAACACTTGAAAAGTACTCCGAGAGCTGTTATTTTAACGAGGAAGTTCATGCAGGTTCATCGATGCAGAGGAAAATGATATTTGTGAATTTTCCGTGGCACGACGGCTCAGGATTTATTTCAAAAACTCATTATTAATGATAACAAATTATGTACATCTACGTCCCTTAATGAATTATTTTCACTTAAATTCCAATACGATTGAACCCAACAGTTAACAATGTTAACAAATTTGGAATTTTTTCAGAATTGAAGTGGAAAGTTTTAGAATACAAGATTTAAGATTACCAGATCTTCAGGATCATCAAAATTACAGTTTTTCTAAAAATTTATGACATTCGTGGATTGGTTACTGTTTTGGTATCATCGGATTTGCAGACTCTCAATACTTGGAATCCAAGGAAAACTGAAAAATCCGACATTTTGAGCTATGATTTGAGACTAAAATAAAATATCTTGAGAGTAAAATTGTGAAAAATGACCTCAAAAAACTAGCACTTGGATTCAGAAAACAGTGCATTTCGAGCCATTTTGAAATAGAATTTCATGTAATATATCAGGAATATTTCGTTGGAAGTCGAGAAGTCGGAAAATGGCAAAAAACCCCAGAATTTTAAGTCAGAGATTTCGTATTTCCAGGCAAAAATTAGGTTCTTCAAGCCAACCCCTTTCCGACCAAAATGTGAAAGTATCACATTGAACATTGAAAATTTGAACCAAACGTTTGATATGTATGTAGTTTAGGTTGTTGTTTTCTTATACATGATATATATATATTCTCTATAATTCTGTTTCTCTATAATTATAATTCTCGATAAATTGTCCGTGTTCTTTCGTTTCCACCCTACAAAAGCTACCAAATTCGTTTTCCTTCCCAAACCCTATATCAGTGTGACCAAAAGTTTATCCAACTCTCTTTTTCGGTCTCTATATTACGTTTTCTCCACTCAATGCGGAGAAAAAGAGGGGGAGGGTGTTGGTCCCCCTACCCTTTAATTCTGACGAGAGAGCACCTCTCCTGCTCACTTCTCATTTCTCCCTTTGGTTGCGGTCTGTGCTTCGTAACCTATAATATATATATTTATATTTTTTTTGGTCCCATTTCCCTTTAATCTTGACGAGAGAGCACCTCTCCTGCTCCCTCCTCATTTCTCCTATGGCGGGTGTCTGATTTGCCCACCTTATGTTTTTTACTATATCATTTTCTTCAACTTCTATTATTCCCTCAACTCCGTTGATTGAAAACTGAGTAATCGGTCTTGGAGATAAAGTTGACGTTCGGTGATTTTCTCCAAATATTGCTGATATTCAAAAAAATGTTCATTTTTTTCATTTATGATAAAAGTGAGTTTCGAATAACAAAAGCCTACGTCCTGGTGTTTGAGTATCTCCACCTGTTTTTCAGATTTCAAAATGTTTTTTGTTGGGACATATTGATATTTCTTGAAAACTCATTTCATTTCATTGCAAAATGAATTCTCACTACAATTCCAATACGATTGAACCCAATAGTTGGCTACAAGAGGAGTCAGCTGAGGACATAGCAGCAGGTATTTGTTACCAAGAGTTGAAAAAAATAAATAGCGTATAGCAGATGTCTTGGCAAAAATGAAAGCAAATTCTGGGTACTCTCTGACAAACAAAGTATTGGAGAATCATCATTTTTTCCCAGTGATCATTCCATTTTCGGGCTCTGCAATGCAAGTACAATTTGTTCCAATGAACAGTGGTAATGATATTTTCTAGCCAAGGGGACTAGAACATCTTGAAGTTTACAGGAGTGGTCCTCGGATCTAAAAACTTTTACCCCGTCTCACAATTATGTTGTTCAACTAATTCGTCATACGCCAGCTGCTCTAATCAACATCGGTAACTATAATATATTTCAAATTTGGAGAAAATTTGTGTGTTTTTAGCAAGGAAGTTATCCCTGTATGACCGGTACTCCTACCAACTCGATGTATAGAAATCATATGCGCTCGTGTTCAGGTGTCATCCCATTAGTCACTAGCTTATCAACAACTGCATTGATATATGGTACCCGATTTCTCTTGCGCATTTATTAACATCAAAAAATAAATTTCCAGAGCAACTATCCAATCACCAATTGCTCAATTCACCCACAAGTATTCCCAATTCAGTTCCTAATCCAACTGGCTGAAATTTACGCGAGCAATAATTTACTGCATTTGTGAACCTCTTTACGAGAATAATAAACTGATTAATTATGAAATTCACATCTTCTACACAATGATTACAATATCTTAAACTGATCGCTCCTACATTTTCAACTTTTTTTGCAAAGCCAGAATCGATAAATTCTCTGAATTTTATAGTCGTTAGTGGGTCATTTTGTCCTCTGAGTTCTTCTGAATCCTCTGAAATGTCCTCTGAATTCAAAATTCATCAACTTAAGAATTCCTAATCTGACATCTCCAATACGGAAGTTTTGAAAACTTTCAGATTTCCTATCCTGTCTGGCTTCAAAACCTACTACAGCACGCCCAGATGTTAAATGTAAATTTTCCAATATTATCAGCCGAGCTTGTAATAATCAACAATAAAAGTTTGGTTTCAAAAAAATACTTTATCAAGTTAAAAAACATGAGATTTCAAAACAGAATAGAAAACCAGTTACAGAAAAGAGAGGAAAATTATAATGATAGACTTCGAACAAAAAAAGTTATAAGGAATCGACTGCTGTGTTTATGGGAATCCTGGTCTTTTGTAGATCACTCTTCCCTTATTCAGATAGCAAATTTGATGAATACGGTCCAGAACAAAAACCCCGCATTGTGGATAGTTTTCCCAGTTCTGGAGCCAATTTCTGTGGACTTTTGTGGTTCCAAAGACAACGATCGCTTGATCCTCAAGCTTTTCACGGTGGTCTGGAGTCAGCGAGTTACGGTGAGCTTCGATTTGCTGAAAGTTTTTTTTGGATAATTTTTAAAATTTGGTAATCGAGATACCTCAATAATAAGCCTTGAGTGGTTTGGATAAACTTCGACCTTTCCTAACTCGAAATCCCAGAAGCATGCATCCTTTCTGAGCTTACTCTGCCTGACATTCCAATCTTGGATGCCACGGCAATCGGGGAACTCCAAGTTGTCATGGTTGAAGATGAAGCTGGCGTCGATCTGAAAATAGCTAATTCAGAATCTCAGAATGCTTCAGATTCTAGGTTAACCCAAAGTACAGTAAAAATAAATAACCATGAACCTGTATCCTTTTTACCTTCTCAGTTTACAGAAACCTTACTAGCATTCTACAGTAGCCCATCAGTAACTTTACAGTAATCTTGATGTAACCTTATCGTCTCAAAATCTCAAAACCCCTCACCTCAACTGCTCCATTAACCACTCTGCTATGTTTTGGGACATCGACAAGGTCTTTGATGTGTGAAGCAGTCAGTCTGTCAATCGATCTCAGCGGTGGTAAGTGATTATTCTTTTTTTGACAATCGTAGACCGTGAACGTCACCCATCTGCCGATCTGAAAAAATGAAACAATTTGTACTCAATTTGGCTGCTTATCTGTTACTCGGCTGAGTATCAAATGAGGGTTTTTGAAAAGATCTACAGCACCGGTCAATAATCTATGAACTTTTGGCGTTTTCAGTTGCAAAACGTCAACTTTGTGGATCTGGGAAAGGATGTTAAACTTGACCGTTTAAGCTGAAAATTTTTGGGTGTATAAACTTACTCTAGAACTCTGTTTTTGTAGTTGACAACTTTTTTGTACGATCGCTTCTAAAGATGTTGTGTCCCTTTAAAATGGGTCGATGCTAAATTTCCGCATTTTCAGTGCAATTTTCACAAAATTTGGGGTCTTCTGCATTTCACGAGCCATATCATCCCTAGAAGAGGTTGTACAATAAAGTTGTCCACTACAAAAATAGAGTTCTAGAGTTGATGTATACACCCAAAAATTTTCAGATCAAACGGTCAAGTTTAACATCCTTTACCAGACTCCCAAAGTTGACGTTTTTCTGAAAATGTCAAAAGCTCATAGATTATCGACCGGTACTGTATGTTTGATACTTTGTCTCAGATTTGGCCGCGTACCTAAAAACAGGAACTGCATGCAGCTGATCAAACAATTTGGAAAAACACGAAAAACACAACTTCAAAATTTCAACTTGAAAAAACTCCTTACCCGATGCTCCACACTTCTCATATTTCCAGCAACTTTTTCAGTCGGGTCCACGTGTTGTTTTGGCGGCAGTTTGGGTCCCGGCACGTTTTCTGACATCGTTTCAGAATCCTCCTTCACCACTTGGACGTGCGCCTTCGGATGTTCACCTTTGCTCATCGGGTCTCCATGCGTCCAACGAACAAGTCCCAATTGACCCGACCAAATATACGAACAAGTGGGATGGCATCCATCAGAATTTTTCTTTTCTGGTCCTTGTTTGAACGCGACGTTCATCGCGGTGTGGAAAATGCAAATACCGGCGGAGATTTGCTCAGGGCTCACGCGCTGGTGTTGGTTGAAGGTCTGGAAAAAAAACATGTGATACTCAGTGGAAGGTACCCAGCAAAATAAGTTTGATACTCAGCCAATACTTACCACGAGCTTATGTGACTTTGGCATCACAGTCGTTTCCATTTTGGATGCGATGAACTCCAGATGCCATGGCTGAAATTGAAAAAAAACAACTTCTAAAGAAAACTTTTTTGAACTTACAGCCATATCACAGGTGGCACTACCTTCTCTGCAATCTTTGTCAGTGCAGTCCATAATTTCGAAGATACCCTCTTCCGATGGAGCGTACTTACAGATGACCTGAACAAAAATCTCAGAACTCTATAATAGAACTTTGGAATGTAGAATCCTTCAGAATCCTTCTGAATCTCAGAATCCAGAAAACTCACCTCGCGGACATCACCCCCTCGAGTAGTGTTTCTGAATTTGTCACTGGCGTCGTTCAAAAACTTCAACCATGGTGACCACACTTTCATCTCATACTTTCTTCGAATTTCCTTTGGAAGTTGCCAGTCATTTGGTCCAATTGCTACCGTATTCACTATGACCATACCATTTTCCTCACGGGGTTCGCAAATATTGCACTCGAACTCTTTATATTCGTAGCACTGAAAAATGTTTGTTTCTAGTGGTTTCTTCGCTCATCGTTGCCTAACTTTTCCTCTTCCATTTTTCTCAAAGTTAATTTTGAAAAAACACTTACCCCATCATAAAGATCATACCACTGCGCCAACTCCAGGAATGATCCCTCCTCCTTCTCCATCTCCACCAGACCGTATTCCAAAGTGTAGAACTGAAACGAAACTGTAAAAAATCAAATTTCCCGCGCTCTTTCTCACCTTTGCAACACGATCATCGAATTCGCAGAGGAATCCAATAGAGGTCATATCGTTGACATCCACCTTGTCTGCGGACGTGAGATTATCCGCCATTTTCTGAAAAATTGAAAAGTTTTTAAGTGAAATTTTTGTGGAATAAAGTGAAAAAAGGTTTGAAGCAGAAGCATAACTAACAAAAATCCTAAAAAGTTAGGTAAAAATGTGTGTATCGAAGATGAGTCCAGCGGAGCGCACTTGCAAAATGCAGGGCGGGAAAATAAGATATTTGAAAATTACACAAAAAAAGTTGAAAACTGAAGGTGAGTACTAGAGCAATTTTCCCCCAAAACTAAAAAAAATGAAAAATGAAAGTAAATTTCGAAGTTTTATTGAAAAAATTTATATATTTTTTAAATTTTCAGTCAAAAATGTCTGCCGAATTTTAGGTTTATAACTGAAAGTAAGGCAAATTCCCAATTCGAAATTTTTTTTTCAGCAATATGGTTATAATATTGCTAGAAAATCTGGAAAAATCTCAGAAAGGAACTTCAATTCTCAAATTTTTCAACAAAGAATCGGCTATTTTTTCTCAAGAAAAGCTCATTTGCACAAAATTCGTTCAACTGGAAACTTTGAATTTTAGAGACGAAAATTGCTAGTTTTTGAAGAATCTCTCGACTCAATTTTTAGCCCAATATTTTTAAAATGTTGTGAAAATACAAAAAAGTTTCTCATTTTTCACACATTTTTCTGCTAAAAAAGACCAACGAATCCAATCGCAACATTCGTTTCGCCGTTGTAAGAATGTGCGTTTGCTGGGTCAGCACAGCATACACACCGGCAGAAAGTATAAACGAGAAAGTGTGTAAAATGAAGAGAGTCTCCGAGAGAAGGCAGAGAAAAAAGAAGGGGACACTGAACGACAACGAAGGTAGTAAAAGAGAAGAGAGAGGTCACTCTGTCCGTTGGTCACCTGCTGGACGGCAATGGGAGAGAGGGAGAGACAGATAGTTGGGATGAAAAAAGGGAGGGGACCCTTTGGTGAGTCAGGTTGGAGATGGCGGCTAGGAAGACACACATGTTGCTAGGAAGATACGCATCAACGTACCCTTTTCTGTGCACGATACTTGATACCACTGTACAATAAGACAAGAGAAGGAGGAACAAAACAGAAAATAGAAATGAAACATAGTTAGCCCTCAGGAAGAAGAACTGCGGGATTTCTACGATCACTGAGCTTTTCTGAGACAATTTCTGTCTGGAAATTCATTCACAATGGTGGTTCTTGAGCTTCCAAAACACACCCTGAAGAAGATGACCGTATTTGAAAGAAAAATTTAGATTTTATAGCGTTGTACGGTTATTTTTCTGAAAATATGAAAAAAATGACTCGTGAAAAGCAGATAGCGGTGAAAATCAATTTCTGCTTTTTGAGAATGGACAATTATATTTTTAGCTCACTTTTTTTGAATTTCAATCATAAATTCGGATGAAAAAGGAGAAGTTAGGCGACGAAAAGGAAAAATCAACGGCAAAAAGTGTTGAGTCTGTCTATTGTGCGTGGCGGTGTTTGCGGACTTGCGTACCGTACCTCAGCAAGAAATCGTTTTGTCGAGCAGAATTCCAGAAGATATTAGCGTGGAATATAAAGAAAAAACGGGTCATTTTACAAACTTCAAAGCATAAACAAAAAAGTTTCTAGATATCATCATTGAAACCCAAATTATTCCCTCCGAACACATTTTGCAAGACATGGTGGTGGGGTGAGAGGCGAAAAATATCGGAAATGAAAACAAGCCTGAAAGCAAATACTGCGATGCGAGAGTCGATTAAAAAAAAAACAAATTGCATTTTCTCAATGCTTGATATAGCACATGTGCATCATTTTTCATGAAGCGGTCACAAGAAGAGGACAGATAAACTGTCAATGCAATTGAAATTTTATAATAGACGACTGTCACAGAAAGCAGGTAACTTCAAGGGAAGATGCCGACACTGGTATCACAGTTATGGACTGATAAACCTATGAAGATCGAAAATTTATTTTTAAAATTCATCACAAAGGAACATGAAAAGTATGGCATAAGAAAAATTGAGAAAGGGAATGATACTGTCCAATTTTGAATAAAGGGAGAAGAGGGGACTTCGGGAGGCTTCACTGTTTGACAACTGTCATTTCGAGAAGCCATGAATTTTCGTCGATTGTATCCTTTACATCGCCAAACATTCGGAAGCTTCTTTTCTTCGGAAATCAAAAGAGTAGCTAGCTCCGACTGGCTTGGCGGCCTTCAAACAGTTGTCGACAAGATTTGAAATATAGTTGAGATGCAATGTGTTCTCCTGGGAAACGGATCCCAAGAGGACAATGCGCACCGTTGGAACACCTGGAGAGACCAGTCGGTGAGATAAAAACCAAGAAAGAATGTGAAGAGAAAGAATGAAAAAAAGGAGAAAGAAAGGGAAAATCTGGCTGTTTTGTGGAGCTGTGGTCCGAGTAGGTTGAAACTGGATCCGAAAGTTGACTGTTTTACTAAAGTGGATCGAGTAGATAGCTGGTTGATGCAGTTACTGACTTTTCCACAACTTTTTGTCGAGAAGAGCTCTGCTCTAGGTCAAACAAACTAAAAAATGTATAACATCCTGTTCAGGAACGGAAGCGTAAAGTAAACAAATTTTTAAACTTATTTCTTACTAATCCTAAGGGGTTATTGGAGGAAATTTGATTGCGCAGCCGCCGAAAAGTTTTGGCAAGCGGTCGTTTTTCTTTATCATTCATTTTCATTTTTTCTTTGTTTTTTTTGTTGGTTTTTTTACTGAGAAGCAGCTAGCAATCACGAGCGTTGACTGAAAATATTTCACTTCGCCTCCCGCCACTCTAAAATCCTCTCCTGCTCATCAATTCTTCCGGCTGTCAAGGAAAACCTTGGCTGATAGTTCAGGCCTACAAGTTAGACATCATTAAAACACTAACTCCAAAAATCACTTTTTTCCAACGAACAGGAGAAAAATCATCACCGACTTTGATCATTTCATCATTAGCATCCCTTCATTTCGTCGTCTCCTCTCCCCCCAAAAAAAATGGCGTGCTGCACTTCTAAGAATACAGACACTAAGACTTATAATTTTTCATGAGGCTGTCCTCAAACCCAAAAAAATGGGTGTGCTGCACTTCTAAGAATACAGACACTGATATTCATAATTTTTCTTGAGGCTGTCCTCAAACCCAAAAAAAAATGGGCGTGCTGCACTTCTAAGAATACAGACACTGATATTCATAATTTTTCATGAGGCTGTCCTCAAACCCAAAAAAAATGGGTGTGCTGCACTTCTAAGAATACAGACACTGATATCTATATAATTTTTCATGAGGCTGTCCTCAAACCCAAAAAAATGGGTGTGCTGCACTTCTAAGAATACAGACACTGATATTCATAATTTTTCATGAGGCTGTCCTCAAACCCAAAAAAAATGGGCGTGCTGCACTTCTAAGAATACAGACACTGATATTCATAATTTTTCATGAGGCTGTCCTCAAACCCAAAAAAATGGGTGTGCTGCACTTCTAAGAATACAGACACTGATATTCAAAATTTTTCATGAGGCTGTCCTCAAACCCAAAAAAAATGGGTGTGCTGCACTTCTAAGAATACAGACACTGATATTCATAATTTTTCATGAGGCTGTCCTCAAACCCAAAAAAAAATGGGTGTGCTGCACTTCTAAGAATACAGACACTGATATCTATATAATTTTTCATGAGGCTGTCCTCAAACCCAAAAAAATGGGTGTGCTGCACTTCTAAGAATACAGACACTGATATTTATAATTTTTCATGAGGCTGTCCTCAAACCCAAAAAAAAATGGGTGTGCTGCACTTCTAAGAATACAGACACTGATATCTATATAATTTTTCATGAGGCTGTCCTCAAACCCAAAAAAATGGGTGTGCTGCACTTCTAAGAATACAGACACTGATATTCATAATTTTTCATGAGGCTGTCCTCAAACCCAAAAAAATGGGTGTGCTGCACTTCTAAGAATACAGACACTGATATTTATAATTTTTCATGAGGCTGTCCTCAAACCCAAAAAAATGGGCGTGCTGCACGTCTAAGAATACAGACACTGATATTCAAAATTTTTCATGAGGCTGTCCTCAAACCCAAAAAAATGGGCGTGCTGCACTTCTAAGAATACAGACACTGATATTCAAAATTTTTCATGAGGCTGTCCTCAAACCCAAAAAAAATGGGTGTGCTGCACTTCTAAGAATACAGACACTGATATTTATAATTTTTCATGAGGCTGTCCTCAAACCCAAAAAAATGGGCGTGCTGCACGTCTAAGAATACAGACACTGATATTCAAAATTTTTCATGAGGCTGTCCTCAAACCCAAAAAAATGGGCGTGCTGCACTTCTAAGAATACAGACACTGATATTCAAAATTTTTCATGAGGCTGTCCTCAAACCCAAAAAAAATGGGTGTGCTGCACTTCTAAGAATACAAACACTGATATTTATAATTTTTCATATAGATGTCCACAAACCCAAAAAAATGGGCGTGCTGCACTTCTAAGAATACAGACACTGATATTCAAAATTTTTCATGAGGCTGTCCTCAAACCCAAAAAAAATGGGCGTGCTGCACTTCTAAGAATACAGACACTGATATCTATATAATTTTTCATGAGGCTGTCCTCAAACCCAAAAAAATGGGTGTGCTGCACTTCTAAGAATACAAACACTGATATTTATAATTTTTCATGAGGCTGTCCTCAAACCCAAAAAAAAATGGGTGTGCTGCACTTCTAAGAATACAAACACTGATATCTATATAATTTTTCATGAGGCTGTCCTCAAACCCAAAAAAATGGGTGTGCTGCACTTCTAAGAATACAAACACTGATATTTATAATTTTTCATGAGGCTGTCCTCAAACCCAAAAAAAAATGGGTGTGCTGCACTTTTAAGAATACAGACACTGATATTCAAAATTTTTCATGAGGCTGTCCTCAAACCCAAAAAAAATGGGTGTGCTGCACTTCTAAGAATACAAACACTGATATTTATAATTTTTCATGAGGCTGTCCTCAAACCCAAAAAAAAATGGGTGTGCTGCACTTCTATGAATACAAACACTGATATTTATAATTTTTCATGAGGCTGTCCTCAAACCCAAAAAAAAATGGGCGTGCTGCACTTCTAAGAATACAAACACTGATATTTATAATTTTTCATGAGGCTGTCCTCAAACCCAAAAAAAAATGGGTGTGCTGCACTTCTAAGAATACAAACACTGATATTTATAATTTTTCATGAGGCTGTCCTCAAACCCAGAAAAAATGGGTGTGCTGCACTTCTAAGAATACAGACACTGATATTCATAATTTTTCATGAGGCTGTCCTCAAACCCAAAAAAAAATGGGTGTGCTGCACTTCTAAGAATACAGACACTGATATCTATATAATTTTTCATGAGGCTGTCCTCAAACCCAAAAAAATGGGTGTGCTGCACTTCTAAGAATACAGACACTGATATCTATATAATTTTTCATGAGGCTGTCCTCAAACCCAAAAAAATGGGTGTGCTGCACTTCTAAGAATACAGACACTGATATTTATAATTTTTCATGAGGCTGTCCTCAAACCCAAAAAAAAATGGGTGTGCTGCACTTCTAAGAATACAGACACTGATATCTATATAATTTTTCATGAGGCTGTCCTCAAACCCAAAAAAAAATGGGTGTGCTGCACTTCTAAGAATACAAACACTGATATCTATATAATTTTTCATGAGGCTGTCCTCAAACCCAAAAAAATGGGTGTGCTGCACTTCTAAGAATACAGACACTGATATTCATAATTTTTCATGAGGCTGTCCTCAAACCCAAAAAAAATGGGTGTGCTGCACTTCTAAGAATACAGACACTGATATCTATATAATTTTTCATGAGGCTGTCCTCAAACCCAAAAAAATGGGTGTGCTGCACTTCTAAGAATACAAACACTGATATCTATATAATTTTTCATGAGGCTGTCCTCAAACCCAAAAAAATGGGTGTGCTGCACTTCTAAGAATACAAACACTGATATTTATAATTTTTCATGAGGCTGTCCTCAAACCCAAAAAAAATGGGTGTGCTGCACTTCTAAGAATACAGACACTGATATCTATATAATTTTTCATGAGGCTGTCCTCAAACCCAAAAAAATGGGTGTGCTGCACTTCTAAGAATACAAACACTGATATTTATAATTTTTCATGAGGCTGTCCTCAAACCCAAAAAAAATGGGTGTGCTGCACTTCTAAGAATACAGACACTGATATTCATAATTTTTCATGAGGCTGTCCTCAAACCCAAAAAAAATGGGCGTGCTGCACTTCTAAGAATACAGACACTGATATTCATAATTTTTCATGAGGCTGTCCTCAAACCCAAAAAAAATGGGTGTGCTGCACTTCTAAGAATACAGACACTGATATTCATAATTTTTCATGAGGCTGTCCTCAAACCCAAAAAAAATGGGCGTGCTGCACTTCTAAGAATACAGACACTGATATTCATAATTTTTCATGAGGCTGTCCTCAAACCCAAAAAAAATGGGTGTGCTGCACTTCTAAGAATACAGACACTGATATTCATAATTTTTCATGAGGCTGTCCTCAAACCCAAAAAAAATGGGTGTGCTGCACTTCTAAGAATACAGACACTGATATTCAAAATTTTTCATGAGGCTGTCCTCAAACCCAAAAAAAATGGGTGTGCTGCACTTCTAAGAATACAAACACTGATATTTATAATTTTTCATGAGGCTGTCCTCAAACCCAAAAAAAAATGGGTGTGCTGCACTTCTAAGAATACAAACACTGATATTTATAATTTTTCATGAGGCTGTCCTCAAACCCAAAAAAAAATGGGCGTGCTGCACTTCTAAGAATACAAACACTGATATTTATAATTTTTCATGAGGCTGTCCTCAAACCCAAAAAAAATGGGTGTGCTGCACTTCTAAGAATACAAACACTGATATTTATAATTTTTCATGAGGCTGTCCTCAAACCCAAAAAAAAATGGGTGTGCTGCACTTCTAAGAATACAAACACTGATATTTATAATTTTTCATGAGGCTGTCCTCAAACCCAAAAAAAAATGGGTGTGCTGCACTTCTAAGAATACAGACACTGATATTAATAATTTTTCATGAGGCTGTCCTCAAACCCAAAAAAAATGGGTGTGCTGCACTTCTAAGAATACAGACACTGATATTCAAAATTTTTCATGAGGCTGTCCTCAAACCCAAAAAAAATGGGTGTGCTGCACTTCTAAGAATACAGACACTGATATTCAAAATTTTTCATGAGGCTGTCCTCAAACCCAAAAAAAATGGGTGTGCTGCACTTCTAAGAATACAAACACTGATATTTATAATTTTTCATGAGGCTGTCCTCAAACCCAAAAAAAAATGGGTGTGCTGCACTTCTAAGAATACAAACACTGATATTTATAATTTTTCATGAGGCTGTCCTCAAACCCAAAAAAAAAT
This sequence comes from Caenorhabditis sinica, assembly GCA_963932045.1. Lineage (NCBI taxonomy): Eukaryota > Metazoa > Nematoda > Chromadorea > Rhabditida > Rhabditidae > Caenorhabditis > Caenorhabditis sinica. The sequence goes on from OZ009938.1 coordinate 30,325,479, forward strand.
GGGTGTGCTGCACTTCTAAGAATACAAACACTGATATTTATAATTTTTCATGAGGCTGTCCTCAAACCCAAAAAAAAATGGGTGTGCTGCACTTCTAAGAATACAAACACTGATATTTATAATTTTTCATGAGGCTGTCCTCAAACCCAAAAAAAATGGGTGTGCTGCACTTCTAAGAATACAAACACTGATATTTATAATTTTTCATGAGGCTGTCCTCAAACCCAAAAAAAATGGGTGTGCTGCACTTCTAAGAATACAGACACTGATATTCATAATTTTTCATGAGGCTGTCCTCAAACCCAAAAAAATGGGCGTGCTGCACTTCTAAGAATACAGACACTGATATTCAAAATTTTTCATGAGGCTGTCCTCAAACCCAAAAAAAATGGGTGTGCTGCACTTCTAAGAATACAAACACTGATATTTATAATTTTTCATATAGATGTCCACAAACCCAAAAAAATGGGCGTGCTGCACTTCTAAGAATACAGACACTGATATTCAAAATTTTTCATGAGGCTGTCCTCAAACCCAAAAAAAATGGGCGTGCTGCACTTCTAAGAATACAGACACTGATATCTATATAATTTTTCATGAGGCTGTCCTCAAACCCAAAAAAATGGGTGTGCTGCACTTCTAAGAATACAAACACTGATATTTATAATTTTTCATGAGGCTGTCCTCAAACCCAAAAAAAAAAATGGGTGTGCTGCACTTCTAAGAATACAAACACTGATATCTATATAATTTTTCATGAGGCTGTCCTCAAACCCAAAAAAATGGGTGTGCTGCACTTCTAAGAATACAAACACTGATATTTATAATTTTTCATGAGGCTGTCCTCAAACCCAAAAAAAAATGGGTGTGCTGCACTTTTAAGAATACAGACACTGATATTCAAAATTTTTCATGAGGCTGTCCTCAAACCCAAAAAAAATGGGTGTGCTGCACTTCTAAGAATACAAACACTGATATTTATAATTTTTCATGAGGCTGTCCTCAAACCCAAAAAAAAATGGGTGTGCTGCACTTCTATGAATACAAACACTGATATTTATAATTTTTCATGAGGCTGTCCTCAAACCCAAAAAAAAATGGGCGTGCTGCACTTCTAAGAATACAAACACTGATATTTATAATTTTTCATGAGGCTGTCCTCAAACCCAAAAAAAAATGGGTGTGCTGCACTTCTAAGAATACAAACACTGATATTTATAATTTTTCATGAGGCTGTCCTCAAACCCAGAAAAAATGGGTGTGCTGCACTTCTAAGAATACAGACACTGATATTCATAATTTTTCATGAGGCTGTCCTCAAACCCAAAAAAAAATGGGTGTGCTGCACTTCTAAGAATACAGACACTGATATCTATATAATTTTTCATGAGGCTGTCCTCAAACCCAAAAAAATGGGTGTGCTGCACTTCTAAGAATACAGACACTGATATCTATATAATTTTTCATGAGGCTGTCCTCAAACCCAAAAAAATGGGTGTGCTGCACTTCTAAGAATACAGACACTGATATTTATAATTTTTCATGAGGCTGTCCTCAAACCCAAAAAAAAATGGGTGTGCTGCACTTCTAAGAATACAGACACTGATATCTATATAATTTTTCATGAGGCTGTCCTCAAACCCAAAAAAAAATGGGTGTGCTGCACTTCTAAGAATACAAACACTGATATCTATATAATTTTTCATGAGGCTGTCCTCAAACCCAAAAAAATGGGTGTGCTGCACTTCTAAGAATACAGACACTGATATTCATAATTTTTCATGAGGCTGTCCTCAAACCCAAAAAAAATGGGTGTGCTGCACTTCTAAGAATACAGACACTGATATCTATATAATTTTTCATGAGGCTGTCCTCAAACCCAAAAAAATGGGTGTGCTGCACTTCTAAGAATACAAACACTGATATCTATATAATTTTTCATGAGGCTGTCCTCAAACCCAAAAAAATGGGTGTGCTGCACTTCTAAGAATACAAACACTGATATTTATAATTTTTCATGAGGCTGTCCTCAAACCCAAAAAAAATGGGTGTGCTGCACTTCTAAGAATACAGACACTGATATCTATATAATTTTTCATGAGGCTGTCCTCAAACCCAAAAAAATGGGTGTGCTGCACTTCTAAGAATACAAACACTGATATTTATAATTTTTCATGAGGCTGTCCTCAAACCCAAAAAAAATGGGTGTGCTGCACTTCTAAGAATACAGACACTGATATTCATAATTTTTCATGAGGCTGTCCTCAAACCCAAAAAAAATGGGCGTGCTGCACTTCTAAGAATACAGACACTGATATTCATAATTTTTCATGAGGCTGTCCTCAAACCCAAAAAAAATGGGTGTGCTGCACTTCTAAGAATACAGACACTGATATTCATAATTTTTCATGAGGCTGTCCTCAAACCCAAAAAAAATGGGCGTGCTGCACTTCTAAGAATACAGACACTGATATTCATAATTTTTCATGAGGCTGTCCTCAAACCCAAAAAAAATGGGTGTGCTGCACTTCTAAGAATACAGACACTGATATTCAAAATTTTTCATGAGGCTGTCCTCAAACCCAAAAAAAATGGGTGTGCTGCACTTCTAAGAATACAGACACTGATATTCAAAATTTTTCATGAGGCTGTCCTCAAACCCAAAAAAAATGGGTGTGCTGCACTTCTAAGAATACAAACACTGATATTTATAATTTTTCATGAGGCTGTCCTCAAACCCAAAAAAAAATGGGTGTGCTGCACTTCTAAGAATACAAACACTGATATTTATAATTTTTCATGAGGCTGTCCTCAAACCCAAAAAAAAATGGGCGTGCTGCACTTCTAAGAATACAAACACTGATATTTATAATTTTTCATGAGGCTGTCCTCAAACCCAAAAAAAAATGGGTGTGCTGCACTTCTAAGAATACAAACACTGATATTTATAATTTTTCATGAGGCTGTCCTCAAACCCAAAAAAAAATGGGTGTGCTGCACTTCTAAGAATACAAACACTGATATTTATAATTTTTCATGAGGCTGTCCTCAAACCCAAAAAAAAATGGGCGTGCTGCACTTCTAAGAATACAAACACTGATATTTATAATTTTTCATGAGGCTGTCCTCAAACCCAAAAAAAAATGGGTGTGCTGCACTTCTAAGAATACAAACACTGATATTTATAATTTTTCATGAGGCTGTCCTCAAACCCAAAAAAAAATGGGTGTGCTGCACTTCTAAGAATACAAACACTGATATTTATAATTTTTCATGAGGCTGTCCTCAAACCCAAAAAAAAATGGGTGTGCTGCACTTCTAAGAATACAAACACTGATATTTATAATTTTTCATGAGGCTGTCCTCAAACCCAAAAAAAATGGGTGTGCTGCACTTCTAAGAATACAGACACTGATATTCATAATTTTTCATGAGGCTGTCCTCAAACCCAAAAAAAATGGGTGTGCTGCACTTCTAAGAATACAGACACTGATATCTATATAATTTTTCATGAGGCTGTCCTCAAACCCAAAAAAATGGGTGTGCTGCACTTCTAAGAATACAGACACTGATATTCATAATTTTTCATGAGGCTGTCCTCAAAGCCAAAAAAATGGGTGTGCTGCACTTCTAAGAATACAGACACTGATATTTATAATTTTTCATGAGGCTGTCCTCAAACCCAAAAAAAATGGGTGTGCTGCACTTCTAAGAATACAAACACTGATATTTATAATTTTTCATGAGGCTGTCCTCAAACCCAAAAAAAAATGGGTGTGCTGCACTTCTAAGAATACAGACACTGATATCTATATAATTTTTCATGAGGCTGTCCTCAAACCCAAAAAAATGGGTGTGCTGCACTTCTAAGAATACAGACACTGATATTCATAATATTTCATGAGGCTGTCCTCAAACCCAAAAAAATGGGTGTGCTGCACTTCTAAGAATACAGACACTGATATTCATAATATTTCATGAGGCTGTCCTCAAACCCAAAAAAAATGGGCGTGCTGCACTTCTAAGAATACAGACACTGATATTCATAATTTTTCATGAGGCTGTCCTCAAACCCAAAAAAAATGGGTGTGCTGCACTTCTAAGAATACAAACACTGATATTTATAATTTTTCATAAGGATGTCCTCAAACCCAACAAAATGGGTGTGCTGCACTTTTAAGAATACAGACACTGATATTCATAATTTTTCATGAGGCTGTCCTCAAACCCAAAAAAAATGGGTGTGCTGCACTTCTAAGAATACAGACACTGATATTCATAATTTTTCATGAGGCTGTCCTCAAACCCAAAAAAATGGGCGTGCTGCACTTCTAAGAATACAGACACTGATATTCAAAATTTTTCATGAGGCTGTCCTCAAACCCAAAAAAAATGGGTGTGCTGCACTTCTAAGAATACAGACACTGATATTCATAATTTTTCATGAGGCTGTCCTCAAACCCAAAAAAAATGGGCGTGCTGCACTTCTAAGAATACAGACACTGATATTCATAATTTTTCATGAGGCTGTCCTCAAACCCAAAAAAAATGGGTGTGCTGCACTTCTAAGAATACAGACACTGATATTCATAATTTTTCTTGAGGCTGTCCTCAAACCCAAAAAAAATGGGTGTGCTGCACTTCTAAAAATACAGACACTGATATTCATAATTTTTCATGAGGCTGTCCTCAAACCCAAAAAAAATGGGCGTGCTGCACTTCTAAGAATACAGACACTGATATTCATAATTTTTCTTGAGGTTGTCCTCAAACCCAAAAAAAATGGGCGTGCTGCACTTCTAAGAATACAGACACTGATATTCATAATTTTTCATGAGGCTGTCCTCAAACCCAAAAAAAATGGGTGTGCTGCACTTCTAAGAATACAGACACTGATATCTATATAATTTTTCATGAGGCTGTCCTCAAACCCAAAAAAAATGGGCGTGCTGCACTTCTAAGAATACAGACACTGATATTCATAATTTTTCTTGAGGCTGTCCTCAAACCCAAAAAAAATGGGCGTGCTGCACTTCTAAGAATACAGACACTGATATTCATAATTTTTCATGAGGCTGTCCTCAAACCCAAAAAAAATGGGTGTGCTGCACTTCTAAGAATACAGACACTGATATCTATATAATTTTTCATGAGGCTGTCCTCAAACCCAAAAAAATAGGTGTGCTGCACTTCTAAGAATACAGACACTGATTTTCATAATTTTTCATGAGGCTGTCCTCAAACCCAAAAAAAATGGGTGTGCTGCACTTCTAAGAATACAGACACTGATATTCATAATTTTTCATGAGGCTGTCCTCAAACCCAAAAAAAATGGGTGTGCTGCACTTCTAAAAATACAGACACTGATATTCATAATTTTTCATGAGGCTGTCCTCAAACCCAAAAAAAATGGGTGTGCTGCACTTCTAAGAATACAGACACTGATATTCATAATTTTTCATGAGGCTGTCCTCAAACCCAAAAAAATGGGCGTGCTGCACTTCTAAGAATACAGACACTGATATTCATAATTTTTCATGAGGCTGTCCTCAAACCCAAAAAAATGGGTGTGCTGCACTTCTGAAAATACAGACACTGATATTCATAATTTTTCATGAGGCTGTCCTCAAACCCAAAAAAAATGGGCGTGCTGCACTTCTAAGAATACAGACACTGATATCTATATAATTTTTCATGAGGCTGTCCTCAAACCCAAAAAAAATGGGCGTGCTGCACTTCTAAGAATACAGACACTGATATCTATATAATTTTTCATGAGGCTGTCCTCAAACCCGAAAAAATGGGTGTGCTGCACTTCTAAGAATACAGACACTGATATCTATATAATTTTTCATGAGGCTGTCCTCAAACCCAAAAAAATGAGTGTGCTGCACTTCTAAAAATACAGACACTGATATTCATAATTTTTCATGAGGCTGTCCTCAAACCCAAAAAAAATGGGCGTGCTGCACTTCTAAGAATACAGACACTGATATTCATAATTTTTCATGAGGCTGTCCTCAAACCCAAAAAAAATGGGCGTGCTGCACTTCTAAGAATACAGACACTGATATTCATAATTTTTCATGAGGCTGTCCTCAAACCCAAAAAAAATGGGCGTGCTGCACTTCTAAGAATACAGACACTGATATTCATAATTTTTCTTGAGGCTGTCCTCAAACCCAAAAAAAATGGGCGTGCTGCACTTCTAAGAATACAGACACTGATATCTATATAATTTTTCATGAGGCTGTCCTCAAACCCAAAAAAAAATGGGTGTGCTGCACTTCTGAGAATACAGACACTGATATCTATATAATTTTTCATGAGGCTGTCCTCAAACCCAAAAAAAATGGGTGTGCTGCACTTCTAAAAATACAGACACTGATATTCATAATTTTTCATGAGGCTGTCCTCAAACCCAAAAAAATGGGTGTGCTGCACTTCTAAGAATACAGACACTGATATCTATATAATTTTTCATTAGGCTGTCCTCAAACCCAAAAAAATGGGCGTGCTGCACTTCTAAGAATACAGACACTGATATCTCTATAATTTTTCATGAGGCTGTCCTCAAACCCAAAAAAATGGGTGTGCTGCACTTCTAAGAATACAGACACTGATTTTCATAATTTTTCTTGAGGCTGTCCTCAAACCCAAAAAAAATGGGCGTGCTGCACTTCTAAGAATACAGACACTGATATCTATATAATTTTTCATGAGGCTGTCCTCAAACCCAAAAAAAAATGGGTGTGCTGCACTTCTGAGAATACAGACACTGATATCTATATAATTTTTCATGAGGCTGTCCTCAAACCCAAAAAAAAATGGGTGTGCTGCACTTCTGAGAATACAGACACTGATATCTATATAATTTTTCATGAGGCTGTCCTCAAACCCAAAAAAAAATGGGTGTGCTGCACTTCTGAGAATACAGACACTGATATCTATATAATTTTTCATGAGGCTGTCCTCAAACCCAAAAAAAATGGGTGTGCTGCACTTCTAAAAATACAGACACTGATATTCATAATTTTTCATGAGGCTGTCCTCAAACCCAAAAAAATGGGTGTGCTGCACTTCTAAGAATACAGACACTGATATCTATATAATTTTTCATGAGGCTGTCCTCAAACCCAAAAAAATGGGTGTGCTGCACTTCTAAGAATACAGACACTGATATCTATATAATTTTTCATGAGGCTGCCCTCAAACCCAAAAAAATGGGTGTGCTGCACTTCTAAGAATACAGACACTGATTTTCATAATTTTTCATGAGGCTGTCCTCAAACCCGAAAAAATGGGTGTGCTGCACTTCTAAGAATACAGACACTGATATCTATATAATTTTTCATGAGGCTGTCCTCAAACCCAAAAAAATGGGTGTGCTGCACTTCTAAGAATACAGACACTGATATCTATATAATTTTTCATTAGGCTGTCCTCAAACCCAAAAAAATGGGTGTGCTGCACTTCTAAGAATACAGACACTGATATTCATAATTTTTCATGAGGCTGTTCTCAAACCCAAAAAAAATGGGCGTGCTGCACTTCTAAGAATACAGACACTGATATCTATATAATTTTTCATGAGGCTGTTCTCAAACCCAAAAAAATGGGTGTGCTGCACTTCTAAGAATACAGACACTGATATCTATATAATTTTTCATGAGGCTGTTCTCAAACCCAAAAAAAATGGGTGTGCTGCACTTCTAAGAATACAGACACTGATATCTATATAATTTTTCTTGAGGCTGTCCTCAAACCCAAAAAAATGGGTGTGCTGCACTTCTAAGAATACAGACACTGATATCTATATAATTTTTCATGAGGCTGTCCTCAAACCCAAAAAAATGGGTGTGCTGCACTTCTAAGAATACAGACACTGATATTCATAATTTTTCATGAGGCTGTTCTCAAACCCAAAAAAAATGGGCGTGCTGCACTTCTAAGAATACAGACACTGATATCTATATAATTTTTCTTGAGGCTGTCCTCAAACCCAAAAAAAATGGGCGTGCTGCACTTCTAAGAATACAGACACTGATATTCATAATTTTTCATGAGGCTGTTCTCAAACCCAAAAAAAATGGGCGTGCTGCACTTCTAAGAATACAGACACTGATATCTATATAATTTTTCTTGAGGCTGTTCTCAAACCCAAAAAAAATGGGCGTGCTGCACTTCTAAGAATACAGACACTGATATCTATATAATTTTTCTTGAGGCTGTTCTCAAACCCAAAAAAAATGGGCGTGCTGCACTTCTAAGAATACAGACACTGATATCTATATAATTTTTCTTGAGGCTGTCCTCAAACCCAAAAAAAATGGGCGTGCTGCACTTCTAAGAATACAGACACTGATATTCATAATTTTTCATGAGGCTGTTCTCAAACCCAAAAAAAATGGGCGTGCTGCACTTCTAAGAATACAGACACTGATATCTATATAATTTTTCTTGAGGCTGTCCTCAAACCCAAAAAAAATGGGCGTGCTGCACTTCTAAGAATACAGACACTGATATTCATAATTTTTCATGAGGCTGTTCTCAAACCCAAAAAAAATGGGCGTGCTGCACTTCTAAGAATACAGACACTGATATCTATATAATTTTTCTTGAGGCTGTTCTCAAACCCAAAAAAAATGGGCGTGCTGCACTTCTAAGAATACAGACACTGATATCTATATAATTTTTCTTGAGGCTGTTCTCAAACCCAAAAAAAATGGGCGTGCTGCACTTCTAAGAATACAGACACTGATATCTATATAATTTTTCTTGAGGCTGTTCTCAAACCCAAAAAAAATGGGCGTGCTGCACTTCTAAGAATACAGACACTGATATCTATATAATTTTTCTTGAGGCTGTTCTCAAACCCAAAAAAAATGGGCGTGCTGCACTTCTAAGAATACAGACACTGATATCTATATAATTTTTCTTGAGGCTGTTCTCAAACCCAAAAAAAATGGGCGTGCTGCACTTCTAAGAATACAGACACTGATATCTATATAATTTTTCTCGAGGCTGTCCTCAAACCCAAAAAAAATGGGCGTGCTGCACTTCTATATATACAGACACTGATATTCATAATTTTTCATGAGGCTGTTCTCAAACCCAAAAAAAATGGGCGTGCTGCACTTCTAAGAATACAGACACTGATATCTATATAATTTTTCTTGAGGCTGTCCTCAAACCCAAAAAAAATGGGCGTGCTGCACTTCTAAGAATACAGACACTGATATCTATATAATTTTTCATGAGGCTGTCCTCAAACCCAAAAAAATGGGTGTGCTGCACTTCTAAGAATACAGACACTGATATCTATATAATTTTTCATGAGGCTGTCCTCAAACCCAAAAAAAATGGGTGTGCTGCACTTCTAAGAATACAGACACTGATATTCATAATTTTTCATGAGGCTGTCCTCAAACCCAAAAAAATGGGCGTGCTGCACTTCTAAGAATACAGACACTGATATCTATATAATTTTTCATGAGGCTGTCCTCAAACCCAAAAAAAATGGGTGTGCTGCACTTCTAAGAATACAGACACTGATATCTATATAATTTTTCATGAGGCTGTCCTCAAACCCAAAAAAAATGGGTGTGCTGCACTTCTAAGAATACAGACACTGATATTCATAATTTTTCATGAGGCTGTCCTCAAACCCAAAAAAATGGGCGTGCTGCACTTCTAAGAATACAGACACTGATATCTATATAATTTTTCATGAGGCTGTCCTCAAACCCAAAAAAAATGGGCGTGCTGCACTTCTAAGAATACAGACACTGATATCTATATAATTTTTCATGAGGCTGTCCTCAAACCCAAAAAAAATGGGTGTGCTGCACTTCTAAGAATACAGACACTGATATTCATAATTTTTCATGAGGCTGTCCTCAAACCCAAAAAAATGGGTGTGCTGCACTTCTAAGAATACAGACACTGATATCTATTTAATTTTTCATGAGGATGTTCTCAAACCAAAAAAAAATGGGTGTGCTGCACTTCTAAGAATACAGACACTGATATTCATAATTTTTCATGAGGCTGTCCTCAAACCCAAAAAAAATGGGCGTGCTGCACTTCTAAGAATACAGACACTGATATCTATATAATTTTTCATGAGGCTGTCCTCAAACCCAAAAAAAATGGGCGTGCTGCACTTCTAAGAATACAGACACTGATATCTATATAATTTTTCATGAGGCTGTCCTCAAACCCAAAAAAAATGGGTGTGCTGCACTTCTAAGAATACAGACACTGATATTCATAATTTTTCATGAGGCTGTCCTCAAACCCAAAAAAATGGGTGTGCTGCACTTCTAAGAATACAGACACTGATAATCATAATTTTTCATGAGGCTGTCCTCAAACCCAAAAAAATGAGTGTGCTGCACTTCTAAGAATACAGACACTGATATCTATATAATTTTTCATGAGGCTGTCCTCAAACCCAGATAAAATGGGTGTGCTGCACTTCTAAGAATACAGACACTGATATCTATATAATTTTTCATGAGGCTGTCCTCAAACCCGAAAAAATGGGTGTGCTGCACTTCTAAGAATACAGACACTGATATTCATAATTTTTCATGAGGCTGTCCTCAAACCCAAAAAAAATGGGCGTGCTGCACTTCTAAGAATACAGACACTGATATTCATAATTTTTCATGAGGCTGTCCTCAAACCCAAAAAAATGGGTGTGCTGCACTTCTGAAAATACAGACACTGATATTCATAATTTTTCTTGAGGCTGTCCTCAAACCCAAAAAAAATGGGCGTGCTGCACTTCTAAGAATACAGACACTGATATCTATATAATTTTTCATGAGGCTGTCCTCAAACCCAAAAAAAAATGGGTGTGCTGCACTTCTAAGAATACAGACACTGATATCTATATAATTTTTCATGAGGCTGTCCTCAAACCCAAAAAAAATGGGTGTGCTGCACTTCTAAAAATACAGACACTGATATTCATAATTTTTCATGAGGCTGTCCTCAAACCCAAAAAAATGGGCGTGCTGCACTTCTAAGAATACAGACACTGATATCTATATAATTTTTCATGAGGCTGTCCTCAAACCCAAAAAAAATGGGCGTGCTGCACTTCTAAGAATACAGACACTGATATCTATATAATTTTTCATGAGGCTGTCCTCAAACCCAAAAAAAATGGGTGTGCTGCACTTCTAAGAATACAGACACTGATATTCATAATTTTTCATGAGGCTGTCCTCAAACCCAAAAAAATGGGTGTGCTGCACTTCTAAGAATACAGACACTGATATCTATTTAATTTTTCATGAGGATGTTCTCAAACCAAAAAAAAATGGGTGTGCTGCACTTCTAAGAATACAGACACTGATATTCATAATTTTTCATGAGGCTGTCCTCAAACCCAAAAAAAATGGGCGTGCTGCACTTCTAAGAATACAGACACTGATATCTATATAATTTTTCATGAGGCTGTCCTCAAACCCAAAAAAAATGGGCGTGCTGCACTTCTAAGAATACAGACACTGATATCTATATAATTTTTCATGAGGCTGTCCTCAAACCCAAAAAAAATGGGTGTGCTGCACTTCTAAGAATACAGACACTGATATTCATAATTTTTCATGAGGCTGTCCTCAAACCCAAAAAAATGGGTGTGCTGCACTTCTAAGAATACAGACACTGATAATCATAATTTTTCATGAGGCTGTCCTCAAACCCAAAAAAATGAGTGTGCTGCACTTCTAAGAATACAGACACTGATATCTATATAATTTTTCATGAGGCTGTCCTCAAACCCAGATAAAATGGGTGTGCTGCACTTCTAAGAATACAGACACTGATATCTATATAATTTTTCATGAGGCTGTCCTCAAACCCGAAAAAATGGGTGTGCTGCACTTCTAAGAATACAGACACTGATATTCATAATTTTTCATGAGGCTGTCCTCAAACCCAAAAAAAATGGGCGTGCTGCACTTCTAAGAATACAGACACTGATATTCATAATTTTTCATGAGGCTGTCCTCAAACCCAAAAAAATGGGTGTGCTGCACTTCTGAAAATACAGACACTGATATTCATAATTTTTCTTGAGGCTGTCCTCAAACCCAAAAAAAATGGGCGTGCTGCACTTCTAAGAATACAGACACTGATATCTATATAATTTTTCATGAGGCTGTCCTCAAACCCAAAAAAAAATGGGTGTGCTGCACTTCTAAGAATACAGACACTGATATCTATATAATTTTTCATGAGGCTGTCCTCAAACCCAAAAAAAATGGGTGTGCTGCACTTCTAAAAATACAGACACTGATATTCATAATTTTTCATGAGGCTGTCCTCAAACCCAAAAAAAATGGGTGTGCTGCACTTCTAAGAATACAGACACTGATATTCATAATTTTTCATGAGGCTGTCCTCAAACCCAAAAAAAGTGGGTGTGCTGCACTTCTAAGAATACAGACACTGATATCTATATAATTTTTCATGAGGCTGTCCTCAAACCCAAAAAAAAATGGGTGTGCTGCACTTCTAAGAATACAGACACTGATATCTATATAATTTTTCATGAGGCTGTCCTCAAACCCAAAAAAAATGGGTGTGCTGCACTTCTAAGAATACAGACACTGATATTCATAATTTTTCATGAGGCTGTTCTCAAACCCAAAAAAAATGGGCGTGCTGCACTTCTAAGAATACAGACACTGGTATCTATATAATTTTTCTTGAGGCTGTCCTCAAACCCAAAAAAAATGGGCGTGCTGCACTTCTAAGAATACAGACACTGATATTCATAATTTTTCATGAGGCTGTTCTCAAACCCAAAAAAAATGGGCGTGCTGCACTTCTAAGAATACAGACACTGATATTCATAATTTTTCATGAGGCTGTTCTCAAACCCAAAAAAAATGGGCGTGCTGCACTTCTAAGAATACAGACACTGATATCTATATAATTTTTCTTGAGGCTGTCCTCAAACCCAAAAAAAATGGGCGTGCTGCACTTCTAAGAATACAGACACTGATATCTATATAATTTTTCTTGAGGCTGTCCTCAAACCCAAAAAAAATGGGCGTGCTGCACTTCTAAGAATACAGACACTGATATCTATTTAATTTTTCATGAGGATGTTCTCAAACCAAAAAAAAATGGGTGTGCTGCACTTCTAAGAATACAGACACTGATATCTATTTAATTTTTCATGAGGATGTTCTCAAACCAAAAAAAAATGGGTGTGCTGCACTTCTAAGAATACAGACACTGATATCTATATAATTTTTCTTGAGGCTGTCCTCAAACCCAAAAAAAATGGGCGTGCTGCACTTCTAAGAATACAGACACTGATATCTATTTAATTTTTCATGAGGCTGTCCTCAAACCCAAAAAAAATGGGCGTGCTGCACTTCTAAGAATACAGACACTGATATCTATATAATTTTTCATGAGGCTGTCCTCAAACCCAAAAAAATGGGTGTGCTGCACTTCTAAGAATACAGACACTGATATTCATAATTTTTCATGAGGCTGTCCTCAAACCCAAAAAAAATGGGCGTGCTGCACTTCTAAGAATACAGACACTGATATCTATATAATTTTTCATGAGGCTGTCCTCAAACCCAAAAAAATGGGTGTGCTGCACTTCTAAGAATACAGACACTGATATCTATATAATTTTTCATGAGGCTGTCCTCAAACCCAAAAAAAATGGGCGTGCTGCACTTCTAAGAATACAGACACTGATATTCATAATTTTTCATGAGGCTGTCCTCAAACCCAAAAAAATGGGTGTGCTGCACTTCTAAGAATACAGACACTGATATCTATATAATTTTTCATGAGGCTGTCCTCAAACCCAAAAAAAATGGGTGTGCTGCACTTCTAAGAATACAGACACTGATATTCATAATTTTTCATGAGGCTGTCCTCAAACCCAAAAAAATGGGCGTGCTGCACTTCTAAGAATACAGACACTGATATCTATATAATTTTTCATGAGGCTGTCCTCAAACCCAAAAAAAATGGGTGTGCTGCACTTCTAAGAATACAGACACTGATATTCATAATTTTTCATGAGGCTGTCCTCAAACCCAAAAAAATGAGTGTGCTGCACTTCTAAGAATACAGACACTGATATCTATATAATTTTTCATGAGGCTGTCCTCAAACCCAAAAAAAATGGGTGTGCTGCACTTCTAAGAATACAGACACTGATATTCATAATTTTTCATGAGGCTGTCCTCAAACCCAAAAAAATGAGTGTGCTGCACTTCTAAGAATACAGACACTGATATCTATATAATTTTTCATGAGGCTGTCCTCAAACCCAAAAAAATGGGTGTGCTGCACTTCTAAGAATACAGACACTGATATCTATATAATTTTTCATGAGGCTGTCCTCAAACCCAAAAAAAATGGGCGTGCTGCACTTCTAAGAATACAGACACTGATATCTATATAATTTTTCATGAGGCTGTCCTCAAACCCAAAAAAATGGGTGTGCTGCACTTCTAAGAATACAGACACTGATATCTATATAATTTTTCATGAGGCTGTCCTCAAACCCAAAAAAAATGGGTGTGCTGCACTTCTAAGAATACAGACACTGATATTCATAATTTTTCATGAGGCTGTCCTCAAACCCAAAAAAATGGGCGTGCTGCACTTCTAAGAATACAGACACTGATATCTATATAATTTTTCATGAGGCTGTCCTCAAACCCAAAAAAAATGGGTGTGCTGCACTTCTAAGAATACAGACACTGATATTCATAATTTTTCATGAGGCTGTCCTCAAACCCAAAAAAATGAGTGTGCTGCACTTCTAAGAATACAGACACTGATATCTATATAATTTTTCATGAGGCTGTCCTCAAACCCAAAAAAAATGGGTGTGCTGCACTTCTAAGAATACAGACACTGATATCTATATAATTTTTCATGAGGCTGTCCTCAAACCCAAAAAAAATGGGCGTGCTGCACTTCTAAGAATACAGACACTGATATCTATATAATTTTTCATGAGGCTGTCCTCAAACCCAAAAAAATGAGTGTGCTGCACTTCTAAGAATACAGACACTGATATCTATATAATTTTTCATGAGGCTGTCCTCAAACCCAAAAAAAATGGGCGTGCTGCACTTCTAAGAATACAGACACTGATATTCATAATTTTTCATGAGGCTGTCCTCAAACCCAAAAAAATGAGTGTGCTGCACTTCTAAGAATACAGACACTGATATCTATATAATTTTTCATGAGGCTGTCCTCAAACCCAGAAAAAATGGGTGTGCTGCACTTCTAAGAATACAGACACTGATATCTATATAATTTTTCATGAGGCTGTCCTCAAACCCGAAAAAATGGGTGTGCTGCACTTCTAAGAATACAGACACTGATATCTATATAATTTTTCATGAGGCTGTCCTCAAACCCAAAACAATGGGTGTGCTGCACTTCTAAGAATACAGACACTGATATTCATAATTTTTCATGAGGCTGTCCTCAAACCCAAAAAAATGGGTGTGCTGCACTTCTAAGAATACAGACACTGATATCTATATAATTTTTCATGAGGCTGTCCTCAAACCCAAAAAAAATGGGCGTGCTGCACTTCTAAGAATACAGACACTGATATCTATATAATTTTTCATGAGGCTGTCCTCAAACCCAAAAAAAATGGGTGTGCTGCACTTCTAAGAATACAGACACTGATATTCATAATTTTTCATGAGGCTGTCCTCAAACCCAAAAAAATGGGCGTGCTGCACTTCTAAGAATACAGACACTGATATTCATAATTTTTCATGAGGCTGTCCTCAAACCCAAAAAAATGAGTGTGCTGCACTTCTAAGAATACAGACACTGATATCTATATAATTTTTCATGAGGCTGTCCTCAAACCCAAAAAAATGAGTGTGCTGCACTTCTAAGAATACAGACACTGATATCTATATAATTTTTCATGAGGCTGTCCTCAAACCCAGAAAAAATGGGTGTGCTGCACTTCTAAGAATACAGACACTGATATCTATATAATTTTTCATGAGGCTGTCCTCAAACCCGAAAAAATGGGTGTGCTGCACTTCTAAGAATACAGACACTGATATCTATATAATTTTTCATGAGGCTGTCCTCAAACCCAAAAAAATGGGTGTGCTGCACTTCTAAAAATACAGACACTGATATTCATAATTTTTCATGAGGCTGTCCTCAAACCCAAAAAAAATGGGCGTGCTGCACTTCTAAGAATACAGACACTGATATTCATAATTTTTCATGAGGCTGTCCTCAAACCCAAAAAAATGAGTGTGCTGCACTTCTAAGAATACAGACACTGATATCTATATAATTTTTCATGAGGCTGTCCTCAAACCCAGAAAAAATGGGTGTGCTGCACTTCTAAGAATACAGACACTGATATCTATATAATTTTTCATGAGGCTGTCCTCAAACCCGAAAAAATGGGTGTGCTGCACTTCTAAGAATACAGACACTGATATCTATATAATTTTTCATGAGGCTGTCCTCAAACCCAAAAAAATGGGTGTGCTGCACTTCTAAAAATACAGACACTGATATTCATAATTTTTCATGAGGCTGTCCTCAAACCCAAAAAAAATGGGCGTGCTGCACTTCTAAGAATACAGACACTGATATTCATAATTTTTCATGAGGCTGTCCTCAAACCCAAAAAAATGGGTGTGCTGCACTTCTGAAAATACAGACACTGATATTCATAATTTTTCTTGAGGCTGTCCTCAAACCCAAAAAAAATGGGCGTGCTGCACTTCTAAGAATACAGACACTGATATCTATATAATTTTTCATGAGGCTGTCCTCAAACCCAAAAAAAAATGGGTGTGCTGCACTTCTAAGAATACAGACACTGATATCTATATAATTTTTCATGAGGCTGTCCTCAAACCCAAAAAAAAATGGGTGTGCTGCACTTCTAAAAATACAGACACTGATATTCATAATTTTTCATGAGGCTGTCCTCAAACCCAAAAAAAATGGGTGTGCTGCACTTCTAAGAATACAGACACTGATATTCATAATTTTTCATGAGGCTGTCCTCAAACCCAAAAAAAATGGGCGTGCTGCACTTTTAAGAATACAGACACTGATATTCATATTTTTTCATGAGGCTGTCCTCAAACCCAAAAAAATGAGTGTGCTGCACTTCTAAGAATACAGACACTGATATCTATATAATTTTAATGAGGCTGTCCTCAAACCCAAAAAAAATGGGTGTGCTGCACTTCTGAAAATACAGACACTGATATTCATAATTTTTCATGAGGCTGTCCTCAAACCCAAAAAAAATGGGTGTGCTGCACTTCTAAGAATACAGACACTGATATCTATATAATTTTTCATGAGGCTGTCCTCAAACCCGAAAAAATGGGTGTGCTGCACTTCTAAGAATACAGACACTGATATCTATATAATTTTTCATGAGGCTGTCCTCAAACCCAAAAAAAATGGGTGTGCTGCACTTCTAAGAATACAGACACTGATATCTATATAATTTTTCATGAGGCTGTCCTCAAACCCGAAAAAATGGGTGTGCTGCACTTCTAAGAATACAGACACTGATATCTATATAATTTTTCATGAGGCTGTCCTCAAACCCAAAAAAATGGGTGTGCTGCACTTCTAAAAATACAGACACTGATATTCATAATTTTTCATGAGGCTGTCCTCAAACCCAAAAAAAATGGGCGTGCTGCACTTCTAAGAATACAGACACTGATATTCATAATTTTTCATGAGGCTGTCCTCAAACCCAAAAAAATGGGTGTGCTGCACTTCTAAGAATACAGACACTGATATTCATAATTTTTCTTGAGGCTGTCCTCAAACCCAAAAAAAATGGGCGTGCTGCACTTCTAAGAATACAGACACTGATATCTATATAATTTTTCATGAGGCTGTCCTCAAACCCAAAAAAATGGGTGTGCTGCACTTCTAAGAATACAGACACTGATTTTCATAATTTTTCATGAGGCTGTCCTCAAACCCAAAAAAAATGGGTGTGCTGCACTTCTAAGAATACAGACACTGATATTCATAATTTTTCATGAGGCTGTCTTCAAACCCAAAAAAAATGGGTGTGCTGCACTTCTAAAAATACAGACACTGATATTCATAATTTTTCATGAGGCTGTCCTCAAACCCAAAAAAATGGGCGTGCTGCACTTCTAAGAATACAGACACTGATATCTATATAATTTTTCATGAGGCTGTCCTCAAACCCAAAAAAATGGGTGTGCTGCACTTCTAAGAATACAGACACTGATATCTATATAATTTTTCATTAGGCTGTCCTCAAACCCAAAAAAATGGGCGTGCTGCATTTCTAAGAATACAGACACTGATATCTATATAATTTTTCATTAGGCTGTCCTCAAACCCAAAAAAATGGGCGTGCTGCACTTCTAAGAATACAGACACTGATATCTATATAATTTTTCATTAGGCTGTCCTCAAACCCAAAAAAATGGGCGTGCTGCACTTCTAAGAATACAGACACTGATATCTATATAATTTTTCATGAGGCTGTCCTCAAACCCAAAAAAATGGGTGTGCTGCACTTCTAAGAATACAGACACTGATATCTATATAATTTTTCATGAGGCTGTCCTCAAACCCAAAAAAATGGGTGTGCTGCACTTCTAAGAATACAGACACTGATATCTATATAATTTTTCATGAGGCTGTCCTCAAACCCAAAAAAATGGGTGTGCTGCACTTCTAAGAATACAGACACTGATATCTATATAATTTTTCATGAGGCTGTCCTCAAACCCAAAAAAATGGGTGTGCTGCACTTCTAAGAATACAGACACTGATATCTATATAATTTTTCATGAGGCTGTCCTCAAACCCAAAAAAAAATGGGCGTGCTGCACTTCTAAAAATACAGACACTGATATTCATAATTTTTCATGAGGCTGTCCTCAAACCCAAAAAAATGGGCGTGCTGCACTTCTAAGAATACAGACACTGATATCTATATAATTTTTCATGAGGCTGTCCTCAAACCCAAAAAAATGGGTGTGCTGCACTTCTAAGAATACAGACACTGATATCTATATAATTTTTCATGAGGCTGTCCTCAAACCCAAAAAAATGGGTGTGCTGCACTTCTAAGAATACAGACACTGATATCTATATAATTTTTCATGAGGCTGTCCTCAAACCCAAAAAAATGGGTGTGCTGCACTTCTAAGAATACAGACACTGATATCTATATAATTTTTCATGAGGCTGTCCTCAAACCCAAAAAAATGGGTGTGCTGCACTTCTAAGAATACAGACACTGATATCTATATAATTTTTCATGAGGCTGTCCTCAAACCCAAAAAAAAATGGGCGTGCTGCACTTCTAAAAATACAGACACTGATATTCATAATTTTTCATGAGGCTGTCCTCAAACCCAAAAAAAAATGGGCGTGCTGCACTTCTAAAAATACAGACACTGATATTCATAATTTTTCATGAGGCTGTCCTCAAACCCAAAAAAAAATGGGCGTGCTGCACTTCTAAGAATACAGACACTGATATTCATAATTTTTCATGAGGCTGTCCTCAAACCCAAAAAAAAATGGGCGTGCTGCACTTCTAAAAATACAGACACTGATATTCATAATTTTTCATGAGGCTGTCCTCAAACCCAAAAAAATGGGTGTGCTGCACTTCTAAGAATACAGACACTGATATCTATATAATTTTTCATGAGGCTGTCTTCAAACCCAAAAAAATAGGTGTGCTGCACTTCTAAGAATACAGACACTGATTTTCATAATTTTTCATGAAGCTGTCCTCAAACCCAAAAAAATGGGCGTGCTGCACTTCTAAGAATACAGACACTGATATCTATATAATTTTTCATGAGGCTGTCCTCAAACCCAAAAAAATGGGCGTGCTGCACTTCTAAGAATACAGACACTGATATCTATATAATTTTTCATGAGGCTGTCCTCAAACCCAAAAAAATGGGTGTGCTGCACTTCTAAGAATACAGACACTGATATTCATAATTTTTCATGAGGCTGTTCTCAAACCCAAAAAAAATGGGCGTGCTGCACTTCTAAGAATACAGACACTGATATCTATATAATTTTTCTTGAGGCTGTCCTCAAACCCAAAAAAAATGGGCGTGCTGCACTTCTAAGAATACAGACACTGATATTCATAATTTTTCATGAGGCTGTTCTCAAACCCAAAAAAAATGGGCGTGCTGCACTTCTAAGAATACAGACACTGATATTCATAATTTTTCATGAGGCTGTCCTCAAACCCAAAAAAAATGGGTGTGCTGCACTTCTAAGAATACAGACACTGATATCTATATAATTTTTCATGAGGCTGTCCTCAAACCCAAAAAAATGGGTGTGCTGCACTTCTAAGAATACAGACACTGATATTCATAATTTTTCATGAGGCTGTTCTCAAACCCAAAAAAAATGGGCGTGCTGCACTTCTAAGAATACAGACACTGATATCTATATAATTTTTCTTGAGGCTGTCCTCAAACCCAAAAAAAATGGGCGTGCTGCACTTCTAAGAATACAGACACAGATATCTATATAATTTTTCTTGAGGCTGTCCTCAAACCCAAAAAAAATGGGCGTGCTGCACTTCTAAGAATACAGACACTGATATCTATATAATTTTTCTTGAGGCTGTCCTCAAACCCAAAAAAAATGGGCGTGCTGCACTTCTAAGAATACAGACACTGATATCTATATAATTTTTCATGAGGCTGTCCTCAAACCCAGAAAAAATGGGCGTGCTGCACTTCTAAGAATACAGACACTGATATCTATATAATTTTTCATGAGGCTGTCCTCAAACCCAAAAAAAATGGGCGTGCTGCACTTCTAAGAATACAGACACTGATATTCATAATTTTTCATGAGGCTGTCCTCAAACCCACCTGAAACTTTTTTTTCCTATCATGTCTAGTTCCCCATCATACCTCAACATCAACTTGACGCGGTGCCAGTTTTCTGAAGTTGCTCGTCGTCTCCACTTGGCTTTCAGCTGATCCCTCATGGTCGTTTTGGACGTCAGTCGACGTACCTTGAAAGACAACAATCAATAAAGAAGTTGAGGAAAGTCAATGAAAAAAAGAAAAGGTAGAGGAAAAGTTCATGTCACCAACTAGGACGAAAGAAAAAGTGAAGAATGAGGAGTGAGAAAGATGAAAACGATGAGAATGAGAAATCAATCGATAATTGGTCATAAAGGAAATGACGAGGCAATTGAAGGTACATACAGGTGTGTAAATGTGAAGAGTTTGAACAATGAAATACTGCTCGTGGGAAAATAAGAACACTGAACACAACGGGGAAGTGCGCTAGAAAGGGGCAAGACCTACAATGTACATGTGTATTGATTTTTCTGCAGTGGGTGCAACGTGTTCTCCTGGGAATGGCAATTGGTATGAATCTTAAGACATTGCCAGCTGGTTAAAAAAGTTAACAAATTGGCTTTCAAAGAGGAAAGGGATATCAATCGTAATCTGTTTAGCACTTTGCACTATTGGGTGATTAAACTTTTTTCCTATCCACACACTATGCAAAATCAAATTGGTGATTCTTCAGACCAAAATTACATATATATCATGACGATATGAACAAAATGATTCACATGAAACCATTATCCTTGCAAATCCTGAAGTTTCCACCTTTTTACTTGTCCTGGAGATGCACTTTCTTCTTGGATCACTCTATCCATGGTTCTTGTTTCATGAATTCTAAATTTTCATTTGAGATCAGTTTTTTTTCAAGTAATAGTAAAAACCAATTTTTTGTTCGAATAAACTGTGTAATGTTAACAAATATGTGAATTTTTAGAATTGAAGTGGGAAGTCTCAGAATACCAGACCTTCAGATTCATCAAAATTACAGTTTGTTTTGAAGATTTCTGATATCCGTGGCTTGGCTGCTGTTTTGAAATCATTGGAATTGTAGACTTTCAATAATTGGATTTCAGGAAACTATCAATAAGCGGACACTTTGAGAGATTTTTTTTTAACCAAAAATCGAATATCTTGAGACTAAAATTATGAAGTTTTGCCACAAAAACCAAACAATCGGATTCAAGAAAACAGTGCATTTTGAGCCATGTTGAGCTAGCCATGTTGAAATAACGCAAATTTCATTTCAAATATGAAGAATATTCAGCTGGAAATCGGGAAATGTGGAAACTTAAGCCAAGTACCCCGAATTTTAAGTCAGAGATCATATTTCAAGCCAAACATAGGGTCTTTCAAGTCAACTCCTTCTCGACCAATACCAGATCGGAAACTGAAACATTCAATGTCCGATCAAACTTTTGTATGTAGTTTAGTTTGTTGTTTTCGTATGCGCACTATACATAAAATATGTTTTTAATTCTTTTTCAATTTTCTAATATCTTTCGTTTCCGTTTCGCAAAGTCTACTAATTTGTTTTCCTTTCCAAACCCTATATCAGTGTGACCAAAAGTTTATCCAACTTTACTTTTCTCTCCATATTATGTTTTCTCCCCTCAAGGCTGAGATGAAATGGGGGAGGGCGTTGGCTCCTCCCCTTGAATCTTGACGAGAGAGCACCTCTCCTGCTTACTCCTCATTTCTCCCTTTGGCGGGTGTCTGATTTGCCCGCCTTTTACCCTCAACTCCGTTGGCTGAAAACTGTAAAATCGGTCTCGGATACAAAGTTGAGGTTCCTTGATTTTGCTCCAAAATTCGCTGATAATCGAAAAAGTGTTCCTTTTGTCATTAATGCTAAAGGTGAGCGTTCCTTTTGTCATTAATGTGTTCCTTTTGTCATTAATGCTAAAGTTGAGCTGGAAATAACAGAGTCGTGAAGCAGATATGCCGTAAATACTGTGTTAGAGCAACATTTCGTTCTATTTTCCATTATGAGAGAGTGTGCAGATCGAGGAGGCGCAGACACAGTGAGAAATCAGTTTTTGCGAAATTAAGCATGCAAATTTTATGGAAAAAAATACTTCGCTCAAAAAAAATCAACCAAAATGCATTTGACCGCGATACGCCGCAACTTTCCTCATATTGTCTACTACAAAAACTATCATTCTTACAGTAGGACAAAGGCATATCGAAGCATCGCCGAACCCCAAACTACCTCCCGTAGTCCAATGCTCCACTTCCTCTCACCATGGTCCCTTCCTCCGGGCACGACCATGTCATGTGCGTCCAAAAATCAGATGAAACAAAGGACTTCGAACGTGTTCTACGCGAATGTGGTCTACAATATTCTTCTTCGGAATCGTCACACTTCTGATGAACTATTGGGTAAGTTCAACATAATTTGAAAATATGAAATTCATTTCAATTTTATAGGCTATCCGGAAGCTCCGAAAACATCGTTCGGTGTTCACCAAGTCGGCGAACATCCTCCTCCAATGGATAATGGTCAAGGGGATGTTCCATGCGGTGATTTACGGTGTCATCCAGGTGAGCTCAAAGGGGAAATGTACACCAATGCTAAAATATTTGAGATCTATGAGCGATGTTCCCCAAGGGGAAACGCGCTCCATTGCCAACTTGGCTGAAATTTAATTTTCTGCTTCCCCGCCGTTTTGAAAACAACGAAACATGTTTCGATGGGTGCGTGGACTCCTCGTGGACAATTGGGCTGATGCCCGAGTTGTCCATGAGGAGTCCACGCACCCACCAAAACATGTTTCGCTGTTTACAAAACGGCGGGAAAGCTGAAAAATCAAATTTCAGCCAAGTTGGCGATGGGGCGCGTTTCCCCTTGGGGAATATCGCAAATAAATATCAATTGTCATAGAATTTCTGAGAGAAGAACTAATGCAGTCACCCATCAATAAAAATGGAAAATTTCATAGTTCTAATTTTCCAGATCACCTCTCTCGCAAAGTCCCTCCTCAACTCCACCGACCCCTGATCCATTATGTTCGACGATTATGAGTGCTGGCCACTCTACGGACTCGGCATCCTCGCTCGGCTCTCCATCAGTTACGACTACAATCTTCTCACTATCGATGGGTTTGTTGAAAGCCTCTTTTGTTTCTTGTTATACAATTTTTGTTACAGTGCCCTCTCGTCATTCGTCGTTGGTTGGAAATCGTCGAAAACCCGGGCCAACATCCTTCATGCTATCTCGGTGAGGTTTTATTTAAAAAATAAACCATTTTTTTGCGGTGTTGTGAAAGCAGTGATATTTTACGGGCAAGAGTAGAAAAAGCTGACGTACAATACTGTTAATAATGATATTCGTTTTTGTCATTTTCAGTTGAAAATTGTCAACTTTGGGTAGCCGACAAAGTAATTCGAAGTAGCATTTTCTGTTAGAAAATTTGAGAGTGTATTAATAAAACCTTGATCTTTCATTTTGTAGTTGACAACTTTTATGTACAAGTCAGCTCTGCCAGATATGGCTCGCCGAAAGAAATATTTGAAATCAGCACAAGTTTTTACGTTTTTTGAGCAATATATGACCGGAACCCTCCTTTAAAGGGGGAGTCTACTAATTCCAAAGTTATTGATATGTTGGTATCATTCGATGCAGATATAGTCACATAAAACATGATTTTTGTGCTTCGAAGGTCTATGCAATTAAGGGGGTTTTCGTTTTATTAGTTTTCTTTTCTCTCAAAATCTCATTCTCAAAATTTCAGTGCCAAAACGTATCGAGATTCTTGGGAACCGGGCAAAGTGAAGACGTAAAATTGCAACACTCGATAGAAGAATGAAACTACTTGCCGCAATTGCTTTTGCTCCAGATGCCACGCAACAAGAGATGGATGCTCAAGAGAGAAGAAGCTGAAAAGCGAAATTTGGAGGAACAACTTGTTGGTTATCAGCGTGAGCTGGATGAGGGCAATTTTTTCTTTTATTCACGTTTTTCCGTCTATTTTGAACAAATAAACACTTAGTATTTACGTTAACTTGCTTTTTCCTATAATTCCGTTTGGTCTCAAAACCACATTGACTATTTACCTCATTTATGCACTTTCCTATTTTCAGACTATGTTGCAAACTTTTCCGTTTCCAATCTCCTCCTCGGCTGATACGGTGGACATAAAAATAGAGGAAAAAGAGAAAGACGGGAATAGTAGAAGGAAACCAACTGAAGAAGAGTAATCTTTGATTTCAGATTTTTCGTTTTTCAAAATTTCACTCATTCTGCTTCAATCGAAACTACCGTAAAACCTGTATTAGAAGGGCCCCTTTATTAGAAGAGCCCCTCTAATAGAAGGGCCCCCTGGGAGGTGCTTTGAAAAATAGAGTGGCCCCTTGTAATAGAAGGGCCCCTCAAATAGAAGGGCTTCTCCAGCAAATGAAAAATCTGGAGTGTTTAATCGTTTTCTGTGCAAAAATTTCAGAAAAATCTCAAATATCAGTATGGGAAAACAAGTTCAGGCCAAAAGTGACCAAATTTAGCAGAAAAAGATGATTTTGACTACTTTTCAGTCACTTTTTAATGGAAAAAATGGTGAAGAACACCTTGTGTCAACTCATAAAATTACCTTGAAAAATAAAAGGGCTCCCGCTATTTGAAGAGCCCCTTTAATAGAAGGGCCCTTCGAGAGCACCTCCGAACAATAGAAGGGCCGGCCCTTCTAATACAGGTTTTACGGTATTCATTTATCTGTGCGTTTTTTTTTTCGTTTTTCGTTTTCAGCAACAATCACTTAGTTGTCATAAAGGTTTATTAGAATCGAATCCTTCTCTCTTGCATAAAATGAAGTGACAGTAACAACAGTGAAAAAATTGTGATAAAATTTTAAGGACATGGTGCAAGAAGAGTCTGCAATTTCCTTTAAGTTTGAAGAGGCAGTTGGAGAGGTCTAAAAACAAACAGTTGGGTTTTTTCAATATTCTCTTCTTTTTCTACTACTGTATCTGAAGATATGAATAAAATGATTCACCTGATACCATTGTCCTTGCAATTCCTGAAGTCTACAATCCACCTTCGCTATTCCTTCCCTCAATGTTCAACTTGTTCCTCGTTGCTTTGCCGGTACCTTCGAACACTTTCAAGAAATTCTTCAAAATATTCTCTTTTCCCTTGTCCTGGAGATGCAGTTTCTTCTAGGAACACTCTATCCATGGTTCTTATTTCATGTCTTAATGAGTCCGATCTTCTTACAAGTCCTTCCTGTTCCCTCATCACATTTTGTTCGTTGTTATATTGATCCGCTTTATCTCTGTCGGCGCGCCTGACTTGATCTCGAACCGCTGCTTCGATGCCATAGAACATGTTCCACCAAAGTTGACTCACGGGGTTTTTTCTCATTGGATCAAAAGGTTCATGATCCGACTGTTGTTGCAAATCCAAAAGCGTTCCACGAACCCATTCTCCGCGTTGTAAAAGTTCTTGTACAAATCGTGCAGCACGGTTTTTCGCGGCTCGCGGTGCACGTGGTAGAATAGCAGAATTACGTCTCGTTTGGTGATTTATGTTTGCTAGGAGTTTATTCGCCAGGTTTGCCCATAGTATCTCATTTGCGTTTAGCTGAAAAAGCTGAATTTCGGTTGGTTTTTAGAGGTTATTTCCATCATATTTTCACGTCTTTTTTTGCAAAAAACGATTCAAAATGCCTGCACACTTTCCCATATCAAAAAATAGAGTAAAATATTGCACAGTTTTTAGGGTATATCTAGATTGCGTTTCACAATTCTGTTTTCTTAAAGCTCACCTGTAACATTAATGAAAAAATGAACGATTTTTCGAATATCAGCAAGTTTTGGAGATAATCAGATAACTTCAACTTTAATCCGAGACCGATTACACAGCTTTCAATCAACGGAGTTGAGGGAATAAAAGACGTTTAGAAAAATAAAATAGCTTTGAATATAAGATGGGCAATTCAGACACCCTCCAAAGAATGATAGAATAATTGCAATCGTGAATTTTCAAGAAAATCAATATATACATTTAAAGGCTTCGAAACACAGACCGCTGCCAAAGGGAGAAATGAGAAGTGAGCAGAAGAGGTGCTCTCTCTCGTCAGGATTAGAGAGAAGGGGGACCAACACTCTCCCTCTTTTTATCTCCGCCGTAAGGGAAGGAAAAATAATATGAAGAAAGAAAAAAGATAGTGGGAGAAAATTGTAATCACACTACATAACATAGGATTTGAAAGGAAAACGAATTGGCAGCATTTGCAGGACGGAAGCGAAAGAAAACTGAATATTAAAAGAGAATCAAACACATATATCATGCATAGTGCAAATATGGAAACAGACTCCAAACTAACAGATGGTCGATGCTCCAGCAGGTATCGCTCAATCAGAAGTCATGACTGGCTGCGAAATCTCTCACTGCAAAATGTCTGACGGTGAAACCGGAGCCCAAAAATAGCATAGTAAAAACCTATTTTCTGTTCAAATAAACTGCATAATGTTAACAAATTTAGGATTTTTCAGAATTAAAGTGTGAAGGTTCAGAATACCAGATTTCAGATTACCAGGGTTGGCTGCTGTTTTGGTATCATCTGACTTGCAGACGCTCAATGTTTGGAATCCAGAAAACATTCAAAAAATGGACATTTTGTTCCGAAAATTGACAGTTTTCAAACGAAAATCAAATATATTCAGACTAAATGTAAATCTGTGAAATATTGCCGCAAAAACAATACTTAGATTCTGAAATTAGTGCATTTTCAGCCATCTTGAGCCTCATATTGCGAAATTCAAGCCCATCATCCGAATAAAAGAAATCGGGAAATGGGGAAACTAAACCTAAAAACCGAGAATCTTGAATTAGAGATGTCATATATCAAGCTAAAAGTAGAGTCTTTCAAGTCAACTCCTACTCGACCAATATATGCGAATACCAGGTCGAAAACTGAAACATTCAATGTCTGATCAAACTCTTGTATGTAGTTTAGTTCGTTGTTTTCGTATTTGCACTATACACCTTTTTCAATTTTCCGTTTTCTTTCGTTTCCGTTTCGCAAAATCTACTAATCTGTTTTCCTTTTCAAACCCTATATCAGTGTGACCAAAAGTTTATCCATTTTTACTTTTCTCTCCATA
This sequence comes from Caenorhabditis sinica, assembly GCA_963932045.1. Classification (NCBI taxonomy): domain Eukaryota; kingdom Metazoa; phylum Nematoda; class Chromadorea; order Rhabditida; family Rhabditidae; genus Caenorhabditis; species Caenorhabditis sinica. Next base: position 30,353,510 of record OZ009938.1, read on the forward strand.
TTATGTTTTCTCCTTTCAAGGCTGACATGAAATGGGGGGAGGGTGTTGGCTCCTCCCCTTTCATCCTGACGAGAGAGCACCTCTCCTGCTCACTTCTCATTTCTCCTATGGCGGGTGTCTGATTTGCCCGCCTTTTACCCTCAACTCCGTTGGCTGAAAACTGTGAAATCGGTCTCGGATACAAAGTTGAGGTTCCTTGATTTTGCTCCAAAATTCGCGGATAATTGAAAAAGTGTGAATTTTTTCAATACTGTTAAAGGTAAGCTTTAAATAACGGAATCGTATAGCGCTATCTAGAAAAAACTGCGTTAGATTTTCGTTCTATTACCACTTTTGGACGTTCAAAAAGGAGCGTATTTTAAGGCTCCTGGACATTTCGCCATCGAAAATGTATCAGTTGCAAAATCACCGGTTCGCGAAATGTCCCGGTGTTATTTTTAGAGCTGTATTTGAGTAATCAAGATTGAAATTTTTCTTGTGACTAGATCATTTTTTGGATTTTAATAGCATGATTTCACAGTTCAACTCCGAACTACCTCCCGTAGTCCGATGTTCCACTTCCTCTCACCATGGTCCCCTCCTCCGGGCACAACCATGTCATGTGCGTCCGAAAATCAAATGAAGCAAAGGACATCGAACTGGTTCTACGTGAACGTGGCCTACAATGTTATCTTGAGAATTCTCACAATAGGGCTGAACTATTGGGTAAGTCAAACATAATATGAAAACATAAAATTCCTCTTCGAATATTTCAATTTTATAGGCGATCGGTAAGCTCCGAAAACATCGTACGGTGTTCACCAAGTCAGCGAACATACTGCTCCAATGGATCGTGGTCAAAGGGACGATGTCACAGGGTGAGCTTAAAGGGGAGGGGATGGGGAGTACACTAATGCCAAAATATTTTAGATTTCTATATCAATCGACATAGAATTTCATAGAAAACAACTAATTCTCTCGAAGTCTAGTCTGAAAATTACTTTGTAAAATATATAGGCAAAAAAACAGGAAAAAACTGGTATGGAGAGTGTGCAGTCCCCCTTCAATGAAAATGGAGCATTTCATAGTTCTTATTTTTCAGCACACGTCTCTCGCAAAGCCAATCCTCAACTCTACAGATCCATGCTCCATCATGTTTGACGAATGCTGGCCACTCTACGGACTCGACATCTTGGCTCGCCTCTCGATCAGCTTCGACTACAATCTTCTCACCATCGATGGGTTTGTTCTAGAATGATTCAGAGTTTCTATTTCTAATCATTTTATTTTAGATACTGCCAAGTCCCGCATCGAAGACAGTCTTCATGTGAAAATCCAGAACAATGAGATCGCTTGGACTAATGAGATCGCTTGGACTACCATTGAGAATCTCCATGCCCAAATAGTCTGGCTTCACCAACAACTACAACAGATGCACTACTTGCAAAGTATGTTTATGGGATTCACAGGTTTACCATTTCTTAAGATTCATAGGTTTCAGAACCAACCATGTTCCACCGCCCAACACCTATTCCAATGGTGCTCTTCCGCCAATACCTGGTTCCAGAACAACGTGAGTTCTATTGAAATACACAAAAACAAATCAAAAATGTTTCAGAAACCGGCAATGCTCAGACAATGGCCAGCACAATAGTCTTGCTTCAAGACAACGGACCCTCGGCATTCTTGGATGTCGCAGAATTTCGTAAGTATTTCGTAAACTGAAAAATTGTCAACGTTATAAACTGTTCGATTTCAGGTCGTCTCCTCCAGGAACATCAAAGACGGGCAAAAACTTTATGGCTGCAACATATCTAACAACAGCAAAAGCTCTTCCACCAACTCGGACAGATCCTCTGCTTTAGATTTTTAATATTTTTAATTTTAAGGTTCTTATCGAAATTTCATATACTGATATCCTTTCTTTCTGTTTTCTGACTTTGCCTCTAAACCTTTCTCAAACTCAATTATCCCGTTTCACACCCAAACAATTTTCTCTCACGTTTTTCACCTAGTCTCAACTTCCCCTTTCTCATCTCAAAAACTCACCATGTCATCACTCATTTTCTGCCCTTTCAAGTTTGTAATAACGTTATGTATCCCTTTTTGATTTCTGTGTTGAACTCCCTTGCCTTGATCTTTTTAATGTTTAGTTTTTTACAATGGCAATCAGAATAAAATGGTTTTGAAATCTAGTATCCAACATAGAAAGGATGGGGAAATGTATTGGTTCTGCTAAATGTAGGATGACGTATTTTCATATTTCAATAAAACCTCAAAGTCAGCAATACCAAAACTCCTATTCGTTTCATCATTTCAGGACTCCAAGTTGATTTGCTCGATTTATAGACAATACCTCAACAAGGTCCATCTACTTTAAACACTACTGCTACAGTAACACGTCCTCCACAAAACACAAAAAAAGGTACACCATCTGAAGAAGAGTAATTTCTACTTTTTAGATTCTTCAGTTTTCTAAGTTTCACTAATTTTGCTTCAATCGAAACTATTCATTTATTTGTGGGTTAGGTTCATTTTTTCGTTTTTAGCAACAACCAATCATTTGTCATAAAGGTTTATTGGAATCGAGTTTAAGCATAAAAAAGTGTAGGAAAAGAGCAAGACAAGAAAATAAACAATTGGAAGAATAAAGAAGGAGAAAAAAGTGGTGGGTTATGAAAGGGAAAATGGGTTATGAAAGGGAAAATCTAATCTAATGATAACTTCTCGCCTTTTTCTTCCTTTTGCTTTCTCTACAACTGACTTCTCTTTGATATGATCTTAACGTTTCGTTGTCCGAGATCGTCAAGAGAGATCCTCTGGGAAAGAAGTCACGAATTTTGAAAAATGTGGTTATGAACTCACTCAAATCCATATAGATCTCGCATTCTTTATGGTGAACCATGGTCCCACTCTTCATGCGCTAAAGAACAGCTTGGTGCTTTTTCCAAGTCCTCTCATGCTGTTCAGCCACGGTCACGCTGGTCGGTGCTTTTCCAATGACTACGGTGATCGGTGCATGCGGAACATATGTATGCCGGATCCAAAGTATCATCAGAATCCGAAGAGTCATCAGATTTCGAATTGGCATCAAGTGAGGTCTAGAAAACAAGAATCAATAAATCATTCCATTTTTGTAACTTACGGTGTCCCTGGTTCCCATTAGATCTAGAAGAAGTAGCGACGAAAGCTGAGTTCGAGGTACTGAGCATGTTTGAAGATGATAAGGAGGCAGGTCCTGCAAGCAGACATATGACAATATATTAACCTTTTAGAATTGGCACCTAGATGTTGATCATCATCACCGCATCATCCTTTTTTTCGTCCTGATAGTCTTTACTGTCTTCGTCGTCGCTGTCGTTGGAACTACTCCAGATGTACTTGGACCAGTGTGTGAAACTATGAATTGACTGGAAGTTTTTTAGTTTTAGAGTCTCATTGTGTATCTGGTTCCCATTAAATCTGACCAGAGCGGCCGAGTGATAATTTGTTGTACTTTTCTACTAATCAACCATTTTCTTATTTTCCTTCTCACACAAGAAGATGAATTGAATTTCAAGGAACTCCCACACGGCTACGTCAGTTTTGAGTAATTTTCAAACGATTCCGTTTTTCGAATTTTCATAAAATGTATTTCAGTTCAGATCAAAGTTTATTTTTTTGCTTCACAATTAACTTTTTTTCTGGTTCAAACTTCCTCTGAATTTCGACTCAGAAGCAGTGATTTTCGGCTAAATCTCACAATTCATAGGTAGATTTAGATGAAGTTCCACAACTCTCCAAAATAAGCTTCACCTTTAGCACATGTAGAAAGTAGAAAATTCAATTTCAGAAAAATAAAAAATCCCCTAACCCGAGAAAACAGTCAGTCAACGGGGGTTGAGGAAATAATAAAATTTCAGAAAAATAAAATAGCTTTGAATATGAGGTGGGCAAATCAGACACCCTCCATAGAATGATAGAAAAATAGCAATTGTAAATTTTGGAGAAAATCAGTATCTATATACATATTGAGGCTACGAAACACAGACCGCAGCCAAAGGGAGAAATGAGTAGTGAGCAGGAGAGGTGCTCTCTCGTCATCATGAAAGATGGAAGGGGGACGGCGTCCCTCTTCTTTTCCTCTTAGCTTTGAGGGGAAAGAAAGTGAAAACAAGAAAGCGGAAAAAATTTTGGTCTCTCTCAATTACATAGGGTTCGGCGAAGAATACAAAATGGCAGCTGTCGCGGAACGAAAACGAAAAATTAATGTGCTCCACATGGACAGAGGGGGAACTAACACCCTCGTCTTCTTCATCTCCGTCTTGAGAGAAAGAAAAGTAATATAGAGAAAAAACAAGAGTCGGAAAAAATTTTGGTCACATAGGATTTGGAAAGGAAATCAAAGTGGTAGCTTTTGCAGGACGAAAAAGGAAGAAAACAAAAAGGAACAGATTATTCTGTGAATTTTCTGTTCTTTCTAAAGGTGAGATTTATGTAAATTGCCGAATTAATCTGATCTTTATCTGAATATCTTCATGAATAGTGAGATTTGGTTTAAAATCATGGCTTTGTGTCAAAATTTGGGAAGAACTTCATGATTGTGTTCCCAGAAGTTTCAATTTCTTCAAAAGTCACCGCTCTAAAATGGAATAATGCAGAGATATGAACTGCAAAAGTGAAATACCGTATTTCCTCTAATTGATCGGCATGCCGGTCTATTTTTCAATGTGTCAATTTTGATGCCGGTTTATTAGAGGGTGCCGGACATTTAGAGGGTGCCGGTCTATTAGTGGAAATACGGTATCTGGATTCCGAGATTCTGAAAAGCCCATCCATTATACTGTCGATCTCCCAAAACTCCAGAAAACATATCTTTGGATTTACAAGTATCAGATTCTGAGGATCCTAAAGTAAAAGTTGTAGTAGCTGCAGTTTCAGAGTATGCATCAGTCTTTTCGTTTTGGATGTAAATTGTTTCCAGAATGGAACGTCGACTTCTACCCTCTTCAACGTGTCAACCCGCAAAATCAGTTCTATCTCCGTGAACTTTTCACTTGCTTGCCAAAGACGTTCCATGAGGAAGCCAGCAAAAAGTGGGCCACCAAAAAGTGGTTCACCTTAGATGAAAAGAACAAAAAGTGGGTGGGGCTTCAAAGGGCAATTAGAGATGCCAGATTATAAAGCAGTTTTTTAGGTCCTGCTGGGAAAGGGTGGAAATGACTGATGATGAAGATTCCGAACAAGATTTATCTGAAAAGAAGAAGTCAGATTTCTTGAAAAATAAATTTATTGGCTATGGGAATTTAAGCAAAAGGGCAACAGACATAAATAATTTTCAATAAGAAAGAATATTTTTCTTCTTTTTTGGCAACTGACTCCTCTCCGCTATGATCTTTTGAGCTGCCCACGTTTCGTAGTCCGTGATCGTCACAAAGCAAAAGACATCCTCTGAAAAAAAATGTATGAGTTTTGAATAATGTGTTTATGAACTCACTCAATCCATTCTCCTTGTAGATCGTATTGACCATTTCTGAGCTTCCGACCTAGATTCCAATTGACTGAACAGCTGTCTGGTTTCGAATTCCTGGGGACAATGCTTGAGCTTCAGCAGCAACGGCCTAGTCTTGTACACCTTTCACTGAAAACATAAACATTCGAATATTGAACTTCTGACCCGATGAAACTCACATTGTTCCGCCAAATCTTGATTCTCGTCAATCATTTTCAACCGTCACAACCGTCGCATCTGTCGAATTTGTTGCTTAGCTGTGCGCACTGCTTCGACTTCCATTGGTCCTGAAAAGCCAATTCATAATTTGTTCTTTATTTCCTAACTACAAACTAACCGTGCTCCGGGTTCTGATAGTAAATCCCTGAAGCTCAGCCACTCTCATAAGCATGACACTATCGCCTATCGAGCTGCTTTCCAATGTCTCCCACAACTATGTCTGACGGCTTGTTGACAAAGATTACTTGGTTAAGACGTTCTAAAATTTCAGAGAATTTTAGGAAAGTGATGCTTGCCACTTACGAAGAACTGGGTCTGAAGGCATATGGAATGCCGAAGGCTGTCCGTGATCCTGCATTTCAACAGCTCTTATCCGTCCTGGAAACATTTTGAGTGGAAATCCTCACGAGAACTCATATGTGAAACTTACGATTATTTCCGTTAAGGTATACTTGGATCAGCGTTGCTATTTCTTGATGAATATTGATGGTTTGTGGTAGTTGAGCCATGGTTTCTTAAGAAAAAAATGAGAAGGACATTGAGGAAAGTGGAGAGGAATCCAAAAAGTTGGATTACTAACGATGGGATTCCTAACGATTTCTCAAAATCTATGATTTTCGGTTTTTCATAAAATATATTTGACTTCAAATTAAAGTTTACTTTTTGCAACACAATTAACTTTTTTTGGTTTAAAATTCTCGGATTCGGTCTCAAAAATCGTAATTTTTTTGATGAATCTTACTATTCAAAAATATATTTAGATGAAGTTTCACAATTCGACATTTAAAATCTCACCTTCAGCACATGCAAAAAAGTATAATAGATAAGCAAATTGCAGAAAAATAAAAAATCCCCTAACCCGAGACCAATAGAACAGTCAGTCAACGGGGGTTGAGGGAATAATAGAGTTTTAGAAAAATAAAATAGCTTTGAATATGAGGTGGGCAAATCAGACACCCTCCATAGAATAATAGAATAATAGCCATATTGAATTTTTGAAAAAATCAATTTATATACATATAGAGGCTCCGAAGCACAGACCGCAGCCAAAGGGAGAAATGAGGAAAAAGCAGGAGTGGTGCTCTCTCGTCAGCATGAGAGATGGAAGGGGGGGGGGGGGGGACGGCGTCCCCCTTCTTTTCCTCTCCGCCTTAAGGGGAAAGAAAGTGAAAACAAGAAAGCGGAAAAAATGTGGTCTAGCCCACTGGCTCGGCGAAGAAAACAAAATGGCAGCTGTCGTGGGACGAAAACGAAAAATTAATGTGCTCAACATGGACAGAGGGGGAACCAACGCTCTTATCCATTTCATCTTCGCCTTGAAGGGAAGAAAAGAAAATGGAAAAAAAGGGAGTCAGAGAAAATTGTGGTCACACTAACATAAGATTTGGGATGGAGAACGAATATGTAGCTTTTGCGGGACAAAACCAAAAGAAAACGGCAAACTAGAAGAAAATCTAACACATATATGAAAATCTAACACAAACAGTACCGGACAAAAAACGATGAACTTTTGGTGTTTTCAGTTGAAAAACGTCAACTTTGGGGGTCTGGGAAAGGATGTTAAACTTGATCTTTTGATTTGAAAGTTTTTGGGTGTATACATCATCACTAGAACTCTATTTTTGTAGTTGGCAACTTTTTCGTACGAACTCTTCTAGAAATGACATGGCTCGTGGAATGCAGAAGACACTAAAACGGTGAAAATTGCACAAGAAATGCGGAAATTTAGCATCGCCACACTTTAAAGGGACACACCATTTTTAGAAGAGATTGTACAAAAAAGTTGTCAACTACAAAAATAGAGTTCTAGAGTAGATGTATATACTCAAAAAGTTTCAGATCAAATGGTCACGTTTAACATCCTTTCCCAGACTCCCAAAGTTAACGTTTTTCAACTGAAAACACCAAAAGTTCATCGTTTTTTGTCCGATACTGTACATGTATAGTGCACATATGAAAACAACAACATGAACTACATATCGAGAGTTTAGTCTAATTGTTTTAGTTTTAGATCCGGTATTTTCATATTCTGGTTGAAAAGGAAACGACCTTGGCTTAAAGTACGACATCTCTGTCTTAAAATTCTTGGGTGTTGGCTTAAGTGTTTCCTATTTCTCGATTACCAGCAAAATGTTCCTGATAAAAAACATGAAATTTTTGTTATTTCAACATGACTAGCTCAAAATGGCTCAAAATGCACTGTTTTCTGTATCCAAATCAATGTGTTTTATTGTGGAGGTCTCGAGAAACTTTTCGAGTAATTCATCGAAAAATTTCTTGAGGAATTTTCGAGAAATCTCGAAAGGTGAGGTCCACTTGCTCGCCTATGATAATTGAACACATTATACATGGTATATGTGTCAAACTCTTTTTAATTTTTTGGTTCTATTTCCAGTTTCCGTCTCGTAGAAGTGCTTATTTTTTTTTCAAAACTCGATCGCGATGTTCTCCACTATCTCTTACTTTTTTCCTCTGGAGGCGGAATTGTACTTGGGAAGAATGTTGATCCCACGTCTATCTTTCAATGAGGAGGGAGCACCTCTTCTGCTCTCCCCTCATTTCTCCTTTTGGTTGCGGACTGTGTTTCGTAACCTCTATATTTATATATCTTGGTTTCCTGTTAATTTACTATCACTTTCATTCTTTTACTCTATGAAAAATGTTTTCTGAGATCAATTGGCGCAGAAAAATTCCACAGTACCAATTAAGACCAAAAGAGCCTAAGGTCAGCCCCTGAATCCCGAAAAAAAGAAAAAAGCCCTCTTTAACACCATAACAGACCAAGTAGACGACGAGATAATTGAACCCCCGTAATCTTCGAGGTCTACTCTGGTATTTCGAGAGATTTGGCACACTAACCGTAGTATGATTTCATCGCGAAATCTAGAGTAGAGCAATAGGGAATAAATAGAATTGTAGCTTTTAATACTTGGCGAGAGAGTTGAGCATCTTCTGTTAGCTGAGATCAAGATCCACGGCTCATCTGTCGGGCGGCTCATCTAGCGGTCGGCTCATCTGTCCTCCAGGATCCGTCAGGGGACTTCATTGGTCTTCTGAAGCCGTCTAGGTGGTTTTGAACACTTGGGACGCATTCTGGGTTCTCCAGGAGCCTTCTGTACCATTTTGAAATTTTCAAACTCCTTTCTCAATCAACTCCATAGAAAAATGTTCCGGATGCTTTACGCTCCATCCCGAATTCTCGGCGAACCGCCAACGTTTTTGAGGCGTCGTTTCGTTTCAGATCATTTTGAGATTCTTGTTCGATGAGTCGAACTTTTGGAGTCTGAAAAATGAGCTTCTTTTTTTTTAAAATTAATCTGTTTTAGGTCAAAATTGAAAATTGTTTGATCTAAGTTGATCATTTTCTGGACAAAATTGAGCATTTGGTAGTCAAAGTGCAACTTTTTTGGTTTGAAAAGGAGTATTTTGAACCAATATTGATCAATAAATCCTCACCTTAGTCAATTTTGCAAAGTGCGCATTCTTCTCCTTCATGGTCCTCCATGTGCTCCAATTGGTATCATATGAATTGGCGAGACTCGTTAAGCTTTGCCAAGCGCTCTTGTCTCTGCTCCGGAGTAATACGGTGTTGTGTGAAGTCATACGGTCTGTTTGAATGCGGTGAGTGTGTTTAGATCCTGGGGGTGTTCCTGGAGTTATTGAAGCTTCTGGGGCCGGCTCATAGTCATGTTGCTCCATTAATGGTCTAGTAACGTTTATCGGTCAGCTATTGGATCATGGTGATCCCTGTGTCCGTTTGGATATGGCTGGTCTTGCGACGGCTTCTTGTCCAACTATCGCATGCTTGTTGTTGACCTGAAAATAGTCATTTTTGACTGATTTTACGGTGAGAATGATTATTAGGTGGATTTTAACTAATGGATGATGATGATGATGATTTTTGGGCTAAAATGGATAAATTTTTGACAGAAACTATCTCTATTCGATTCTAGTCTAAAATCTGTCAAAAAACCCAAATTTTTGGTCGTTTTCTCACCTAGAACCTCCTCCTCTCCGATGTCCATCGACTTTTCGAGTTGCTGCTCGGAGAGCTCCTCGTGTGGCGGAAAATTACGTGCTTCTTTTCGTCCGTAGTCAGCCATTTTTCAGTAGGAAAAAATAACGATGTTTTTGAAAGTGTTCTTTTTTTGTTGGGGGTTCTAAGTTTTGTTGGTTGTGCGCCAGAGTTGTTGGAGTCTGCTCTAGTTGTTGAAGGACCTGGAAAAGAGCGATTTTTTGAGAGGAAATGGGTGAAAAATGAAGAAATCGAGCGACAGAGACTATTTATCGGCGATGACAAAAACTGATAGAATTCACAGAGGACCAAAAACAAGAAAAATGGAAAAGAACTTGGGCTCAATAAGTTGGAAATTATCTATCAAAAAATCAGGAAATGGTTAAATGTTTTTCCACCAAAAATTCCAAAAAACCCAGAAAGTGCCTATTTTTCTCCATTTTTCTTGATAAATTTGACTGAATCGAGTCTGGTCAATTTTTTGAACCCGGAAAATGGGTTGGAAACCTCCTGGAACATGATTTTTCAAGACAAAAAATATAAAAAAATTGAAAGACTTCAAACTCAATTATCTCGGACTTGTAGCTATCGCTGATTGATTCCACCAGGCTGATTCTCTTTAAAATAATTTATTTCATCAGTTTTATTGAACAAATCTCAAAAATTCGTTGGAAATTTGTCGAATTCGAAGTTTGAAAGGTTCCCCGTAAATCGACAATGACACCACCCGGCGCGTTGCGGTCGCGTCACGTGTCCTCCTGGCACCCTGCCAAGTAGGTTTTGCCACGAACAGTGCGATTGTGAGAGGCGTGTTTGCGGACTGTCCCACCATATGCCACGCCAGCAAAATTTTTACTTATATACTTGGTCCTATTTTTGAGGCTTTTTCAGTGAATTTTACCCATTTTTCGTGATTTTTCCAGTTTTTTCAAGGAATTTTTCGATTTCTCAATTTTTAAAGTGATTTTTTTGGTGATTTTTCGCTTTCGTGCTTGTTTTTAGGTCAAATTTCAGCGCATTTCTCGGATTTCAGGTCAGCCTTTGCAGATTTAGCTTTGAAATCAACACACCTAAGGTGTTCTTCAGAATCCACGATTGTGCCAAACCGATTTTGGAAGTTTGTGGCTCGATTTTCTGCGTTTATTTTCGGTTATATGTCAATTTTCATAAATTTCGAACTTCAAACCTTCCGGGACGTTCTTCAGAATCCCGAAAATGATAACAGATTTCTCTTTTTCTCCGAGTTGAGATTCTAATAATGTTGAAGATTCTGCTGATGCATCTGTGGATAGTGTCGAGCTCTGGGTCCCCGCTAGTGGTACGATGACGTTGATGATCGTTAGAGAACCCAGAAGCACTGGTGAACGCGTCAGCCAAGAATCTCAGCTGATTGGCGATCATCGAGATGGTGGCCTTGTTCTTTGGAGTATCCGGAAGACGTGGTTTGTTAGAATCAAAGACGGATTGAACGACGGCAAGGGTGTCGTCTTGATGATATTGTTGTGGAAAAGCATGTGGTGGGGCATGTGGAATCTGGAGCATTTACAGATGTTGTTGTTGGTTATGGGGAAGATGATGAGGTCCTGGATGAGTTGGTGTCAAGAAAGCGGATGCAGATGTTGCTTGTACTTGGAGAGTTGGCGGACGTTCCTGGAAATAGGGTAAAGTTAGATTTTGTGCAGTTGGAAGCGTTTTTTGAGCTCAAATCCAAAAATCACAATAAAAAACTCAAAAGTAGCTCGAAAGTTTCAAAAATTGACTAAGGAACTTTCTGAAAGGGGCCGTAACGGAGAAAACCGAAAAATGAGCAGAGTAAGGCATACTTTCGAAACTAATGTTTTAGGTTTTTGAGCAATTTTTGAGTGTTTCCATCAGAAATTGTCTAAAAATTAGAAGAAAACGGCCAGGAAAAGTCCGAAATAGGCGAAAATGGATCGGAGATGCCAATAGTGATCCTGGACAGTTCTCAGTTATTTAAACATCAATTTCGCCCATTTTTGTTTCAAAATACGTAGAAATGGATGTAAACTCTGAAAATCATCATAAAAAAGGCAAAGAATCGCTATAAAACTTGGAAAATTGGGTCGGAAAGGCTCCAAAAGGGGGTGCTGATGGAATTCCCGGAAAAGTGGGCGGAGTCAGCCAGACTCCGCCCCTTTTTTTCGGGAATCCTGACTAGGGTCTTTTTTTGGAGCATTGATAGGTCAATTCCCAAAGTTTCAGAGCGATTTTCAGCTTTTTCATCGAGATTTTTCTGAAAATTACACACATTTTTCCAGCCAGATTTTGAAGCAATTTCGGACAGGTTTTTGGCCGAAATATGACGTTTTTGAGCTAATGTTTTTGCAACAAATCCTCACCTCATCCGTAGTCAATTTGGCAAACTGCGCTTTTTTCTCCTCCTGTGTCGTTTCTGGAGCATTGGGTTTGTTTTGGTCTTCTTTGCTGATGTTCCAGAGGTTCCAGGTAAGGATGATGGCATTCCTTTGCAAGTAGACGTAGATGCATCATTGCGATCCGTAGAGTGACGATTACGTTGGGCAGAAGATAGAGCACTTGGTGAAGATGATGTAGCAGTTCCCTTTGAAAAATACATTACATTATAAGAGAGACCGGAAGTTTTGGGGGCTCTAAGAGCTCAGAATACTAGTTTTGAGATCAAAAAACTGTTTTTAGATCAAAAAGAGCACTTTTTTGACCGAAATAGCTCAGAAATAGCAATGTGGAGGACCTTTGAGCCCCCAAACTACTCTAAAACTCACTTCTCTTCCCACTTTTCGCATCAGAAGATGGAGTTCCTACTGGATATGGTGCGAAAACGTCCTGAACGCCTTGAAGATGTTGATGGCTCGTCTGGCTCTTTTGCTGCTGGCGGTGGCAATTTCTCCTTGTTGCTTCTCTTCTTGTTAGTCTTGTTCGTGTCTTTCTTTGGCTGAAAATAAGTGAATATAGTCTATAAAATGCGGTGTATTTGTAGTTTAGGGGGTCCGAAATGCTTTCAATGATTCGAAATTAAAAACTGGTAAAACTTGTTTCTGATGCTACTATGTACAATTTTGCGTCGCTCGTCCTTATTTTTGTAAATGGTCCAAAGGAGACTGATCTCATCTCAAAAGCGTTTGGCTCGTTTACGGTAAAAAAATTGCTCCTCACCTTCTCCGATGGCCCAGACGCCGCCTCTTCCTCTTTCTTCTTTTAGGATTTTTCTCAATCTCCGCCGCTTTTTTTCTCCGCCTCGCTCTTCTTTCTAGCCTCCTCCTTCTGCTTCATCTCACGCTCCAAACGCTCCTGCTCTTTCATCTGTCGGCTTTTCTCCTCTCGCTCCTGGCGAACCTTGTTTTCCAGCCGAATTCTCTACTCAGCATCCCGACGCTTCTTCTCCGCCACTTTACGCTCTCGAATCTTGCCGATATTCGCTCGAAATTGCACTCCAACGTCTTCTCCGGTGGTTCCTTTCATCAAACCATCGTACATATATAATCCGTTTCCTTCTCCTGGAAATGGCTTGCTCTCGGCGGCCATTTCTTATCGAAATTCCATAGTGATGTCGTTTCTGAAAATCGATTTTTTGAAATTTTGGTCATGAATGTTCCATAATTCTCTTGCTGGATTTTGTTGAATTCAACATGTCCACTACTGGAAAATTGTTTTTCAGTTTCCATTTCTCTTTACTACGAGCATAAGACAACACTTTTCATGAAAATTTGGTCAAAACGAATACTCACCGAATTTTCGATAAAATCTCCAATTTCCATGTTTTCCGTTCGATATTTTTCGACTTCTAGTGATTCCAGTAACTCCGGCTGTTTTTATGATGCTCTGAGAATGTAAAAATCATTATTTTTCTAGAAATAAAAGCTAAAAAAGCAGCAGAACAAGAAAAAATCGCACGCACACAAAACATGCAAACGATGCACGAGAAACGCGTCAGCCTCCTAGTTGTGCGCAAAAGAGATGGGCGGCCAGTTTTCGATAGTCATGAGCTCTTTTTGAGGAAATAAGTCCAAATTTGGCAAAAAAAGTCCACAAAATGTTGGAAAAAGAAACGAGGGAAAATTATGCGAAATTTTTCAAGAATTTTTTATTCTATTCGGATTGGAAACGCTGTGGAAGAAAAAATTTCACTGATGGGAAAACTTTGGCCACAACAATCTAGTTGGCAAGAAACCTTATATTTTCAAATTAATATCTCACTTTCAGTTTCTTTGAAGATGGTTATGCTGGATTTATCGTAAATGAATGCGAAACTCTGTACGAAAGGAGAAGAAATGTGTTGTGTTCGTGAACTCGGTCAGCTGACGGCAGGAATGGGGAGGGCAGCATGGGATGGAGAGTAAATTTATGAGTGTGGTGAGGATAGGAAGGGTGCACTAGACACAATGAACGAAAGAAAAGGCAGATGGGTACAATAATTAAGAGGAAAAGGCATGTGAAGTCAACAAAGTCTATTGAAGAGGCGGATTCTTACAAAACTCCGGTAAAGAATAAGTAAACGGTGCGAACGGTGCAGACGCCCTCAATAAAAAGAAAATTACCAAAAGGTAAACTGAAAAGAGAAGCTTCTCAACTTTTGGACGTTGTTATGCCTGAAGATATGTCGAGAATTGCTGTCGTTTGTGAGCTTTGAAGGCGCATATCTGACACGAAACCAAACCGCAAAAGAAACAATTGTGGGAAGAAGAAGGAAGTTCAGAATAACTAGACGCGAGGAAGGGGGGGGGGGGGGGGGAGAGACGATTAATGGACTTTGAAGGCGCATATCTCGAAAATGGACAAAGTTATCAAAAAGTTGATAACTACAAAAGCATGTGAAATGTTATGCTGAGCATTTGTGCAGTTAACTAATTTTGAATATGTCCAACGGTTTATGAGTTATCCTCGTTAAAAATGGCGAACCGCAAAATATGCGATTTTGGGAGGAAGAAGGAAATTTAGATAAGTAGACGCGAGGAGGTGGGAGACGATTAATGGACTTTATAGGCACATATCTCAAAAATGGACAATGTTATAAAAAAGTTGATAACTACAGAAGTATGTAAAATGTTATGCTGAGCATTTGTGCAGTTGACTATTTTTGGATAATTCCAAAGGTTTTTGAGTTATCCTTGTTGAAATTAGCAAACCGCAAAACAGACAATTTTGGGAGGAAGAAGGAAGTTTAGATAAGTAGACACAAGACAGAGGAGGGGGGGGGGACGATTACTGGACTTTGAAGGCGCATATTTCGAAAATGGACAGTGTTATGAAAAAGTTGATAACTACAAAAGTATGTAAAATGTTATGCTGAGCATTTGTGCAGTTGACTATTTTTGGATAATTCCAAAGGTTTTTGAGTTATCCTTGTTGAAAGTAGCAAACCGCAAAAAAGACAATTTTGGGAAGAAGAAGGAAGTTTAAATAAGTAGACGCGAGAAAGAGGGGGGGGGGGGGGACAATTAATGGACTTTGAAGGCGCATATTTCGAAAATGGACAATGTTATGAAAAAGTTGATAACTACAGAAGTATGTAAAATGTTATGCTGAGAATTTGTGCAGTTGACTATTTTTGGATAATTCCAAAGGTTTTTGAGTTATCCTTGTTGAAATTAGCAAACCGCAAAAAAGACAATTTTGGGAAGAAGAAGGAAGTTTAAATAAGTAGACGCGAGAAAGAGGGGGGGGGGACAATTAATGGACTTTGAAGGCGCATATTTCGAAAATGGACAATGTTATGAAAAAGTTGATAACTACAGAAGTATGTAAAATGTTATGCTGAGAATTTGTGCAGTTGACTATTTTTGGATAATTCCAAAGGTTTTTGAGTTATCCTTGTTGAAATTAGCAAACCGCAAAATATACGATTTTGGGAAGAAGAAGGAAGTTTAAATAAGTAGACGCGAGAAAGAGGGGGGGGGGGACAATTAATGGACTTTGAAGGCGCATATTTCGAAAATGGACAATGTTATGAAAAAGTTGATAACTACAGAAGTATGTAAAATGTTATGCTGAGAATTTGTGCAGTTGACTATTTTTGGATAATTCCAAAGGTTTTTGAGTTATCCTTGTTGAAATTAGCAAACCGCAAAATATACGATTTTGGGAAGAAGAAGGAAGTTTAGATAAGTAGACGCGAGAAAGAGGGGGGGGGGACAATTAATGGACTTTGAAGGCGCATATTTCGAAAATGGACAATGTTATGAAAAAGTTGATAACTACAGAAGTATATAAAATGTTATGCTGAGCATTTGTGCAGTTGACTATTTTTTGATAATTCCAAAGGTTTTTGAGTTATCCTTGTTGAAAGTAGCAAACCGCAAAAAAGACAATTTTGGGAAGAAGAAGGAAGTTTAAATAAGTAGAGGCGAGAAAGAGGGGGGGGGGGGGAGAATTAATGGACTTTGAAGGCGCATATTTCGAAAATGGACAATGTTATGAAAAAGTTGATAACTACAGAAGTATGTAAAATGTTATGCTGAGCATTTGTGCAGTTGACTATTTTTGGATAATTCCAAAGGTTTTGAGTTATCCTTGTTGAAATTAGCAAACCGCAAAATATACGATTTTGGGAAGAAGAAGGAAGTTTAGATAAGTAGACGCGAGAAAGAGGGGGGGGGGGGGGGGACAATTAATGGACTTTGAAGGCGCATATTTCGAAAATGGACAATGTTATGAAAAAGTTGATAACTACAGAAGTATGTAAAATGTTATGCTGAGCATTTGTGCAGTTGACTATTTTTGGATAATTCCAAAGGTTTTGAGTTATCCTTGTTGAAATTAGCAAACCGCAAAATATACGATTTTGGGAAGAAGAAGGAAGTTTAAATAAGTAGACGCGAGAAAGAGGGGGGGGGGGACAATTAATGGACTTTGAAGGCGCATATTTCGAAAATGGACAATGTTATGAAAAAGTTGATAACTACAGAAGTATGTAAAATGTTATGCTGAGAATTTGTGCAGTTGACTATTTTTGGATAATTCCAAAGGTTTTTGAGTTATCCTTGTTGAAATTAGCAAACCGCAAAATATACGATTTTGGGAAGAAGAAGGAAGTTTAGATAAGTAGACGCGAGAAAGAGGGGGGGGGGGACAATTAATGGACTTTGAAGGCGCATATTTCGAAAATGGACAATGTTATGAAAAAGTTGATAACTACAGAAGTATATAAAATGTTATGCTGAGCATTTGTGCAGTTGACTATTTTTTGATAATTCCAAAGGTTTATGAGTTATCCTCGTTGAAAGTAGCAAACCGCAAAATATACGATTTTGGGAAGAAGAAGGAAGTTTAAATAAGTAGACGCGAGAAAGAGGGGGGGGGGGACAATTAATGGACTTTGAAGGCGCATATTTCGAAAATGGACAATGTTATGAAAAAGTTGATAACTACAGAAGTATGTAAAATGTTATGCTGAGAATTTGTGCAGTTGACTATTTTTGGATAATTCCAAAGGTTTTTGAGTTATCCTTGTTGAAATTAGCAAACCGCAAAATATACGATTTTGGGAAGAAGAAGGAAGTTTAGATAAGTAGACGCGAGAAAGAGGGGGGGGGGACAATTAATGGACTTTGAAGGCGCATATTTCGAAAATGGACAATGTTATGAAAAAGTTGATAACTACAGAAGTATATAAAATGTTATGCTGAGCATTTGTGCAGTTGACTATTTTTTGATAATTCCAAAGGTTTATGAGTTATCCTCGTTGAAAGTAGCAAACCGCAAAAAAAACAATTTTGGGAGGAAGAAGGAAGTTTAGATAAGTAGACACAAGACAGAGGAGGGGGGGGGGACGATTACTGGACTTTGAAGGCGCATATTTCAAAAATGGACAATGTTATGAAAAAGTTGATAACTACAAAAGTATGTAAAATGTTATGCTGAGCGTTTGTGCAGTTGACTATTTTTGGATAATTCCAAAGGTTTTTGAGTTATCCTTGTTGAAAGTAGCAAACCGCAAAAAAGACAATTTTGGGAAGAAGAAGGAAGTTTAAATAAGTAGACGCGAGAAAGAGGGGGGGGGGGACAATTAATGGACTTTGAGGGCGCATATTTCGAAAATGGACAATGTTATGAAAAAGTTGATAACTACAAAAGTATGTAAAATGTTATGCTGAGCGTTTGTGCAGTTGACTATTTTTGGATAATTCCAAAGGTTTTTGAGTTATCCTTGTTGAAATTAGCAAACCGCAAAATATACGATTTTGGGAAGAAGAAGGAAGTTTAGATAAGTAGACGCGAGAAAGAGGGGGGGGGGGGGGACAATTAATGGACTTTGAAGGCGCATATTTCGAAAATGGACAATGTTATGAAAAAGTTGATAACTACAAAAGTATGTAAAATGTTATGCTGAGCATTTGTGCAGTTGACTATTTTTTGATAATTCCAAAGGTTTATGAGTTATCCTCGTTGAAAGTAGCAAACCGCAAAATATACGATTTTGGGAAGAAGAAGGAAGTTTAAATAAGTAGACGCGAGAAAGAGGGGGGGGGGACAATTAATGGACTTTGAAGGCGCATATTTCGAAAATGGACAATGTTATGAAAAAGTTGATAACTACAGAAGTATGTAAAATGTTATGCTGAGCATTTGTGCAGTTGACTATTTTTGGATAATTCCAAAGGTTTTGAGTTATCCTTGTTGAAATTAGCAAACCGCAAAATATACGATTTTGGGAAGAAGAAGGAAGTTTAAATAAGTAGACGCGAGAAAGAGGGGGGGGGGGACAATTAATGGACTTTGAAGGCGCATATTTCGAAAATGGACAATGTTATGAAAAAGTTGATAACTACAGAAGTATGTAAAATGTTATGCTGAGCATTTGTGCAGTTGACTATTTTTTGATAATTCCAAAGGTTTATGAGTTATCCTCGTTGAAAGTAGCAAACCGCAAAAAAAACAATTTTGGGAGGAAGAAGGAAGTTTAAATAAGTAGACGCGAGAAAGAGGGGGGGGGGGGGACAATTAATGGACTTTGAGGGCGCATATTTCGAAAATGGACAATGTTATGAAAAAGTTGATAACTACAAAAGTATGTAAAATGTTATGCTGAGAATTTGTGCAGTTGACTATTTTTGGATAATTCCAAAGGTTTTTGAGTTATCCTTGTTGAAATTAGCAAACCGCAAAATATACGATTTTGGGAAGAAGAAGGAAGTTTAGATAAGTAGACACAAGACAGAGGAGGGGGGGGGGACGATTACTGGACTTTGAAGGCGCATATTTCAAAAATGGACAATGTTATGAAAAAGTTGATAACTACAAAAGTATGTAAAATGTTATGCTGAGCGTTTGTGCAGTTGACTATTTTTGGATAATTCCAAAGGTTTTTGAGTTATCCTTGTTGAAAGTAGCAAACCGCAAAAAAGACAATTTTGGGAAGAAGAAGGAAGTTTAAATAAGTAGACGCGAGAAAGAGGGGGGGGGGGGACAATTAATGGACTTTGAGGGCGCATATTTCGAAAATGGACAATGTTATGAAAAAGTTGATAACTACAAAAGTATGTAAAATGTTATGCTGAGCATTTGTGCAGTTGACTATTTTTGGATAATTCCAAAGGTTTTGAGTTATCCTTGTTGAAATTAGCAAACCGCAAAATATACGATTTTGGGAAGAAGAAGGAAGTTTAGATAAGTAGACGCGAGAAAGAGGGGGGGGGGGGGGACAATTAATGGACTTTGAAGGCGCATATTTCGAAAATGGACAATGTTATGAAAAAGTTGATAACTACAGAAGTATGTAAAATGTTATGCTGAGAATTTGTGCAGTTGACTATTTTTGGATAATTCCAAAGGTTTTTGAGTTATCCTTGTTGAAATTAGCAAACCGCAAAATATACGATTTTGGGAAGAAGAAGGAAGTTTAGATAAGTAGACGCGAGAAAGAGGGGGGGGGACAATTAATGGACTTTGAAGGCGCATATTTCGAAAATGGACAATGTTATGAAAAAGTTGATAACTACAGAAGTATATAAAATGTTATGCTGAGCATTTGTGCAGTTGACTATTTTTTGATAATTCCAAAGGTTTATGAGTTATCCTCGTTGAAAGTAGCAAACCGCAAAAAAAACAATTTTGGGAGGAAGAAGGAAGTTTAAATAAGTAGACGCGAGAAAGAGGGGGGGGGGGACAATTAATGGACTTTGAAGGCGCATATTTCGAAAATGGACAATGTTATGAAAAAGTTGATAACTACAGAAGTATGTAAAATGTTATGCTGAGAATTTGTGCAGTTGACTATTTTTGGATAATTCCAAAGGTTTTTGAGTTATCCTCGTTGAAAGTAGCAAACCGCAAAATATACGATTTTGGGAAGAAGAAGGAAGTTTAAATAAGTAGACGCGAGAAAGAGGGGGGGGGGGGACAATTAATGGACTTTGAAGGCGCATATTTCGAAAATGGACAATGTTATGAAAAAGTTGATAACTACAGAAGTATGTAAAATGTTATGCTGAGAATTTGTGCAGTTGACTATTTTTGGATAATTCCAAAGGTTTTTGAGTTATCCTTGTTGAAATTAGCAAACCGCAAAATATACGATTTTGGGAAGAAGAAGGAAGTTTAGATAAGTAGACGCGAGAAAGAGGGGGGGGGGGACAATTAATGGACTTTGAAGGCGCATATTTCGAAAATGGACAATGTTATGAAAAAGTTGATAACTACAGAAGTATATAAAATGTTATGCTGAGCATTTGTGCAGTTGACTATTTTTTGATAATTCCAAAGGTTTATGAGTTATCCTCGTTGAAAGTAGCAAACCGCAAAAAAAACAATTTTGGGAGGAAGAAGGAAGTTTAAATAAGTAGACGCGAGAAAGAGGGGGGGGGACAATTAATGGACTTTGAAGGCGCATATTTCGAAAATGGACAATGTTATGAAAAAGTTGATAACTACAGAAGTATGTAAAATGTTATGCTGAGAATTTGTGCAGTTGACTATTTTTGGATAATTCCAAAGGTTTTTGAGTTATCCTTGTTGAAATTAGCAAACCGCAAAATATACGATTTTGGGAAGAAGAAGGAAGTTTAGATAAGTAGACGCGAGAAAGAGGGGGGGGGGGACAATTAATGGACTTTGAAGGCGCATATTTCGAAAATGGACAATGTTATGAAAAAGTTGATAACTACAGAAGTATATAAAATGTTATGCTGAGCATTTGTGCAGTTGACTATTTTTTGATAATTCCAAAGGTTTATGAGTTATCCTCGTTGAAAGTAGCAAACCGCAAAATATACGATTTTGGGAAGAAGAAGGAAGTTTAAATAAGTAGACGCGAGAAAGAGGGGGGGGGACAATTAATGGACTTTGAAGGCGCATATTTCGAAAATGGACAATGTTATGAAAAAGTTGATAACTACAGAAGTATGTAAAATGTTATGCTGAGAATTTGTGCAGTTGACTATTTTTGGATAATTCCAAAGGTTTTTGAGTTATCCTTGTTGAAATTAGCAAACCGCAAAATATACGATTTTGGGAAGAAGAAGGAAGTTTAGATAAGTAGACGCGAGAAAGAGGGGGGGGGGACAATTAATGGACTTTGAAGGCGCATATTTCGAAAATGGACAATGTTATGAAAAAGTTGATAACTACAGAAGTATATAAAATGTTATGCTGAGCATTTGTGCAGTTGACTATTTTTTGATAATTCCAAAGGTTTATGAGTTATCCTCGTTGAAAGTAGCAAACCGCAAAAAAAACAATTTTGGGAGGAAGAAGGAAGTTTAGATAAGTAGACACAAGACAGAGGAGGGGGGGGGGACGATTACTGGACTTTGAAGGCGCATATTTCAAAAATGGACAATGTTATGAAAAAGTTGATAACTACAAAAGTATGTAAAATGTTATGCTGAGCGTTTGTGCAGTTGACTATTTTTGGATAATTCCAAAGGTTTTTGAGTTATCCTTGTTGAAAGTAGCAAACCGCAAAAAAGACAATTTTGGGAAGAAGAAGGAAGTTTAAATAAGTAGACGCGAGAAAGAGGGGGGGGGGGGACAATTAATGGACTTTGAGGGCGCATATTTCGAAAATGGACAATGTTATGAAAAAGTTGATAACTACAGAAGTATGTAAAATGTTATGCTGAGAATTTGTGCTGTTGACTATTTTTGGATAATTCCAAAGGTTTTTGAGTTATCCTTGTTGAAATTAGCAAACCGCAAAATATACGATTTTGGGAAGAAGAAGGAAGTTTAGATAAGTAGACGCGAGAAAGAGGGGGGGGGGGACAATTAATGGACTTTGAAGGCGCATATTTCGAAAATGGACAATGTTATGAAAAAGTTGATAACTACAGAAGTATGTAAAATGTTATGCTGAGCATTTGTGCAGTTGACTATTTTTGGATAATTCCAAAGGTTTTTGAGTTATCCTTGTTGAAATTAGCAAACCGCAAAATATACGATTTTGGGAAGAAGAAGGAAGTTTAGATAAGTAGACGCGAGAAAGAGGGGGGGGGGACAATTAATGGACTTTGAAGGCGCATATTTCGAAAATGGACAATGTTATGAAAAAGTTGATAACTACAGAAGTATGTAAAATGTTATGCTGAGCATTTGTGCAGTTGACTATTTTTGGATAATTCCAAAGGTTTTGAGTTATCCTTGTTGAAATTAGCAAACCGCAAAATATACGATTTTGGGAAGAAGAAGGAAGTTTAGATAAGTAGACGCGAGAAAGAGGGGGGGGGGGGACAATTAATGGACTTTGAAGGCGCATATTTCGAAAATGGACAATGTTATGAAAAAGTTGATAACTACAGAAGTATGTAAAATGTTATGCTGAGAATTTGTGCAGTTGACTATTTTTGGATAATTCCAAAGGTTTTTGAGTTATCCTTGTTGAAATTAGCAAACCGCAAAATATACGATTTTGGGAAGAAGAAGGAAGTTTAGATAAGTAGACGCGAGAAAGAGGGGGGGGGGGGGACAATTAATGGACTTTGAAGGCGCATATTTCGAAAATGGACAATGTTATGAAAAAGTTGATAACTACAGAAGTATATAAAATGTTATGCTGAGCATTTGTGCAGTTGACTATTTTTTGATAATTCCAAAGGTTTATGAGTTATCCTCGTTGAAAGTAGCAAACCGCAAAAAAAACAATTTTGGGAGGAAGAAGGAAGTTTAGATAAGTAGACACAAGACAGAGGAGGGGGGGGGGGGGACGATTACTGGACTTTGAAGGCGCATATTTCAAAAATGGACAATGTTATGAAAAAGTTGATAACTACAAAAGTATGTAAAATGTTATGCTGAGCGTTTGTGCAGTTGACTATTTTTGGATAATTCCAAAGGTTTTTGAGTTATCCTTGTTGAAAGTAGCAAACCGCAAAAAAGACAATTTTGGGAAGAAGAAGGAAGTTTAAATAAGTAGACGCGAGAAAGAGGGGGGGGGGGGGGACAATTAATGGACTTTGAGGGCGCATATTTCGAAAATGGACAATGTTATGAAAAAGTTGATAACTACAAAAGTATGTAAAATGTTATGCTGAGCATTTGTGCAGTTGACTATTTTTTGATAATTCCAAAGGTTTATGAGTTATCCTCGTTGAAAGTAGCAAACCGCAAAAAAAACAATTTTGGGAGGAAGAAGGAAGTTTAGATAAGTAGACACAAGACAGAGGAGGGGGGGGGGGACGATTACTGGACTTTGAAGGCGCATATTTCAAAAATGGACAATGTTATGAAAAAGTTGATAACTACAAAAGTATGTAAAATGTTATGCTGAGCGTTTGTGCAGTTGACTATTTTTGGATAATTCCAAAGGTTTTTGAGTTATCCTTGTTGAAAGTAGCAAACCGCAAAAAAGACAATTTTGGGAAGAAGAAGGAAGTTTAGATAAGTAGACGCGAGAAAGAGGGGGGGGGGGACAATTAATGGACTTTGAAGGCGCATATTTCGAAAATGGACAATGTTATGAAAAAGTTGATAACTACAGAAGTATATAAAATGTTATGCTGAGCATTTGTGCAGTTGACTATTTTTTGATAATTCCAAAGGTTTATGAGTTATCCTCGTTGAAAGTAGCAAACCGCAAAAAAGACAATTTTGGGAGGAAGAAGGAAGTTTAGATAAGTAGACACAAGACAGAGGAGGGGGGGGGGGACGATTACTGGACTTTGAAGGCGCATATTTCAAAAATGGACAATGTTATGAAAAAGTTGATAACTACAAAAGTATGTAAAATGTTATGCTGAGCGTTTGTGCAGTTGACTATTTTTTGATAATTCCAAAGATTTTTGAGTTATCCTCGTTGAAAGTAGCAAACCGCAAAATATACGATTTGGGAGGAAGAAGGAAGTTTAGATAAGTAGACGCGAGAAATAAGGGGGGGGGGGAGGATTAATGGACTTTGACGGCGCATATTTCAAAAATGGACAATGTTATGAAAAAGTTGATAACTACAAAAGTATGTAAAATGTTTTGCTGAGCATTTGTGCAGTTGACTATTTTTGGATAATTCCACAGGTTTTTGAATTATCCTTTTTGAAAGTAAATCAAATCGTTAAATAGACGATTATGGGAGGAAGAAGGAAGTTCAGATAACCAGACGCGAGGAGAGGAGGGAGGACGGTTTTCGGATTTTTAAGGAGTATATCTCGAAAATGGGCAAATTTATGAAAAAGTTGATAACTACAAAAAAGTGTGAAATGTTATGCTGAGCATTAGTGCAGTTGACTATTTTTGGATAATTCCACAGGTTTTTGAATTATCCTTTTTGAAAGTAAATCAAATCGGTAAATAGACGATTATGGGAGGAAGAAGGAAGTTCCGATAACCAGACGCAAGGAGGGGAGGGAGGACGGTTATTGGATTTTTAAGGTCCATTTGAATTGGTTTACAATCATTTTTCGAAATTATGGTCTTTTGAAGTTACATACATTTAAGAATTGAATGCTCATTGCCTTATTGTATTTATCTCTGTGGTCTAAAAACCAATCCAGTCACTTAACGTCAAATTTGATGCCAGGTCCGCAATCAACACGTACTGACGCGCGAACGGAAAAATACATACATACCATTTCCACAAATAGAAAATAGAGAGAAGAATAGAAAATTATCATCTAGAAAACGGAGAATGTCACTGCTAATCGTGAGTGTTTACGGACGCTGAAAATACGATTACTATATATTTAGTCATGTCATGTTATGACCATAATGATCCCATACAACATGATTCTCGTCGTGACGTCATACGAATTTTCGTGACGTCATCTGAATTTTCCAGAAGGTCTCACTAACCTCAACCTATTTAAACCCCAACCACATGGATGACTCTATGCCACAAGCAGTTCAAGAGAAACCCAAAACTTCCTGACTCCTCTCTCGGAAAATGCAAGACCCCACTACCAACAAAGATATGAGACGTGAGTGAATTTTTCATAGGGTTATTGTCTGATTTGTGCAGAGCGGTTAATTTTTCATAATAGTAGCCGATTTACTGAAACGATATTTTCAGGTGAAGAATGGGACGAAATGGCATCTGAAAAACGGCAACAATGGTTGGTCCGGGAGGACAAGATGTTCCAGGAACTTGCCCACCAATTGAAAAAAAAGGATATGTCCTTATCAAACTCTACGAAAGACAAACCGCCAGGGATAGAGCTTATGAGAGTTATAAATGATGATTGCTCTGTTTTTGCAAAGATTTGTTGATTTGTGATTTTTTCATCTTGTCCACAAATTACTTCCCGTTTTTATAATTGCTATATTGGCGAAATTTCGCAAGGGGAAACACGCTCCATCGCCAACTTGGCTGAAATTTAAATTTTCAGCTTTCCCCCTGTTTTGAAAACCGCGAAACATGTTTTGGTGGGTGCGTGGACTCCTCGGGCAGCAGTCGAATTGTCCACGAGGAGTCCACGCACCTGCCAAAACATGTTTCACTGTTTTCAAAACGGCGGGAATGCTAAAAATTCAAATTTCAGCCAAGTTGGCGATGGAGCGCGTTAAAGGATTCACAAGAAAAGGACCCGTTGAGGAGCGAAATGCGGAAATAAGGAGACTAGAAACCAACTGGATGTTAAGGAAAATTTCATGGAGTAAAATCAGAAACGTCATCTGTTTGACAAGGAAAAAATGAAGCAAAAAAATATGTATATTCTCTGGTTTTTTTCCTCTATTTTTCCTGAAAACCCAATTATTAAGTTATGACTCCTGGAACTCCAGAAATTCGATTGTTGAAGCTAATGGAGATTATGAATTCTCTAACTTTAGAACGTCTTGAACGATCTTTGATTGTAAATAAAAATTCAGATCCGGTAATCAGCCAACATCACTGTTATTTTTTGATAACTTATCAAATGTCCTAGAGGAGCGAGCGAAAAATCCCAATTTTTAGTGGAATTGTACAGGTCATTCAGGAAATAGCTGTCCGGCTCAGATAATGGATTAGAAGATCGAAAGGGTCTATTCACCTTCGGTCTACATTGAAAACTCCGTCGGTCTTATTCAAAGAAGCCGAATTCTCCTGGTTTGGGGATGCAACCAAAGGCCAGGTGGTGGACCCCCCCCCCCTCTCCTCCTTGAAGGGACGAAAACAACCTAGTATCATAATTGCTGACAGACGCAGTGTTGCGCCTTTCACCTTTTTCTCTTTTCCCAGGACCCTTCCCGGTGCATTTTCCGTCATTAATCTCCTTCCTCTTCACATTTTCTTCAATTTTCCTCTGCGTCTCTTGTTAGAGGGAGAAGAGTCCTCTCAATTTCCCCCCTTCTTCATCATTTCCCGTGTTGGCTGATGTCTGTATAGTTGGCCTATTTTGTGATTTTTTATAAATTACTTCTTATTTTTATAAAAATATTCTTTACTATTCGGATTTGACGCAGTGGGTCTATGGCTCTGTTTCCGATTATTTTGTGATGAGGTGAGCTATACATAGCTATATTTTTTCTTCTCGAAAATCAAACTGCCCAATTAGACGGGTTTTTCGCACTTTTCTAGTCATTTTGGGTCAATTCCAAGAAAATTGTGAAAATAATCAAGATGTCGCCAAAAATACTGATATGCTAGAAGTGTGCGGAAATAAAATTTTGGAATCTTGGAGTAGTCTCAATTTTGAAATTTCGGAGTTTTGGTTTCGGTTTTTTTTTTGAATTTCAGCTTTCCAGTATTCTGGAATATCGGGCAATTCCGATAATCGGTCTCTTTTCAGATGGACCTTAACAATAATCTCCTAACACCCGACACTGATGGCCATTTTCCAAGGGACTCAGAAGCGAAAGCGAAGCAACTTAGGAAAATCCCAAAACTGCAAAGAGTTCTTCTGGAGAGAAATGCGCATGAAGACCCTGCTGGAGAGGAAGCACACCGATTGAGAATGAGGCTCTTCCTCAGGAGAACTTTGCACCAGGACCCACCTTCTCTTCTTCGGGTGTTGCTCCAGAGAGCTCTTCCCTGGGCTCAACGCACCGAGGCTCCAGGCTGCATGGCTACGTTCTATGAGGTATGTTCTCTAAAGAATTGAACCAAATTTTTACAGTAACTTTTCAGGGGTTCAAGCGCTGCTTCAAACGCCAGCACTGAGAAGGAAACATCTTAGCAGAACAACCACAATAAGGTGAGTTTAATTATTCAAAAAGCTCACAACATTATTATTTATAGTGATATGTATAGTGATATGATATAGTGATATTATAATACTATAATACTAATATATTACTATATTATAGTTATATTTTGCAGTCACACATGTGGTTCCGGGAACGGCCTTCTTCAATCAAATCGATCATGTCCTCGGCTGATTTAAAACTCCGTCACATTGAAACTCAGTTTTCACTTGTCTTCTGTGATACTTCTCTCTATTTCAACCCTCTCCCCATTTGTTTTTATATTTTGACACATTTTTGACTGACTCATAAATCCCTTCTCAAAAACAAAATTGTAATTAAAAATCCACCTCTTGGGATTATCGTCAGGTGACCCGCAATTCTCGCTTGCAACCGGCACGGCAATTTGAGAAAAAAAAGAGATGAGGAGAGGGAAAGATGGACGTGAACGATTGTTTCTGCCTTTTATGGATGTGTTTGAGTAAAAAGAAAAAGTTTGGATAGAATAGCACACAAGTAAAAATCGGGAATCATCACCATAAATGTATAAGCCGGAAAGGAGCACCTTCTCCATTTGACCACCTTTTCTGGAAAGTTACAAGCCCTGAAAGAGGGAGCCAAAAGCTTCAAAGTTCGCTTAGCCGCAGGTTCCCAGTTTGGACAAAACAAGAAGTAGTAGAACCGAGGGAACATCAAGAAGAGCGGAAGTTTTTGAAATTCAAGAGTGAAGACCAAATTTTCTAGAGGAGCCAGCGAAGAACCCCATATTTTGAGAGGAATTTTACAGGTCACGTAGGAGAGGGCTGTTGGTTTGGATAATGGAATAGAAATGAGGAAGGCTCTATTCACCTCCGATCTCTATTTAAAGGCCCGTCGGTTATTCAAAGAAGCCGGATTCTCTCAGTTCGGGGATGCAAGCAAAGGTCAAGTGGTGCCCCCCCCCCCCAAGGAGAAAACCACCTGGTATCATAATTGCTGACAGATGCGGTGTTGCGCCTTTCACCTACTTCTCTTTTCCCAGGACCCTTCCCGGTGCCTTTTCCGCTATTAATCTCCTTCCTTTCTGCATTTTCTTATTTCTCTCCTTCTCTGCGTCTCTAGTCAGAGGGAGAAGGGTCCTCTAGATCCTTCTATTTTCTTCATTACTCCCCGTGTTGGCTGATGTCTGTATAGTTGGCCTATTTTGTGATTTTCTATAAATTACTTCTTATTTTTATTAAAATATACTCTACTATACGGAGCTCTGTTTCTGATTATTTTATCCATGCAAAAGATGGAGAACTACGGATACAGGAATTCTCTCTGCTTACGATCCGAGAATTCCGATCAGTTCCTAAAATACACAAGCCCCTATCAAGGTTAGTGGTTTTATAGAGAATTATTATCATCTCTGAAATTTCAGTGTCCCCACAACTCACATTGTCTGTCAACCCATGGGATACTTCTTCTACTACCATGCCTAGTCTTGAAAGTTACGGTAAGCTTATTTTCCGATGTTATCAACTCAAAATTAGTCATAACTACCAAAAAGAACTTTCAGAATCTGATCTATCCCACCAATGGAACATGGGACTCATGACTATGCTTCAATCTCATCGGGCTCAGCAAGAACGTAAATATTTTAGCTTGACAGACGTTTTTCTGAACTGAATGTTTTTAGAACTCAAAAGGATTCCGATTCTCGAATCCCAACTTGAAACCGCGAGAGAAGATAATGGCAGGCTCAGAC
The DNA here is from genome assembly GCA_963932045.1 of Caenorhabditis sinica. Lineage (NCBI taxonomy): Eukaryota > Metazoa > Nematoda > Chromadorea > Rhabditida > Rhabditidae > Caenorhabditis > Caenorhabditis sinica. The sequence goes on from OZ009938.1 coordinate 30,382,463, forward strand.
GGAGAATCGCTGCATTGGAAGACTTGGAGACAGAAAAACAAGTGACGGAGCGAGATGAGAAAATAGAGAGACTAGAAGAAACCAATAGGAATATCAAGGAGAACTTCAAAAAGTACAAGGAGGAAAGTCTTCTGGTGGACTTAGAAAAAATGAAGCAATGTATTCGGAATGCAATTGCAGAATCGAGTTCAATTCCAGAGATTTCGACCACCTAAACTTTCCTTGGTGTCTATTTTTGTACCCTGATTTAGTAATTTCATACTACGAATAATATAGTCATGTTCTCCCATAATTATGTTTCTCGATTCCCTTTCTTACTTTTTATGATTTTTACACTTGATAGATTTCTTTGTCTCCCTGTTTTTTCTTCCGAATTCCATCAATTAATATTCCCTCCTGCTTCAAGTATGCCGCCTGTAAATCTCCCTCATATATTTTTTATCTTCACCCGGATACCTACTATTGCACCCCAAACTGTTATAATATTTTGAATTTATTTTGCATGTGGCTACTTTTTAACTATGGTTTTATTTTCAATTTCTCATTAATAAAGTACAACAATGGATTATAGATTCCAAACTGTCAAATTCTGTCTTTTTGCTATAATACCCTTTTACTAATCTTGCGATTCCTATATAAGAGCAAACATTTTCAATTGTCATAATAATCAGTATCATTTTGCTGCTCATCAGTATAGTTTTTAGTTTCATTTGGAAGAGGAATGGAAAAGGAAAGAATATGTAGGTGAGATCAAAAAAAGCAAGGGCGAAAAACTGTCATATTAGGAACGGAGATGTTCTCAATGTGTCCAATTCATTTATATTTTTTCTTTCCCTCTCGTTTCCGTCTCGTAAATGCTCCCTATTTGTTTTCTTTTCAAAACCCGGTCACAATTTTCTCAGGTTTCTCTTTCCCTCAAGGCAAAGATGAAGAGGACGAGGGTGTTGGTCACCTTTCCCTCTTATTCTGACAAGAAAGGAGCATAATTTTCTTTCGTTTTCGTCTTGTAAGAGCGGCCAATCCGGCAAACCCTATGTCAGTGTGCTAGACCACAATTTTCTCTGTTCTCCTTTTTTTCTTTGCTATACATTTCCTTCTCTCAAGGCGGAGATAAAGAAGAGGAGAGCGTTGGCTCTCCCTCTTTTTCTCATGTTGACGAGAGAGCACCTCTTCTGCTCTCTCCTCATTTCTCCTTTTGGTTGCGGTCTGTGTTTCGTAACCTCTATATGTATATATGTTGATTTTTTTTAAATTTACAAATGTTATTATTCCACTACTCTATGGTGGGTGTCTGATTTGCCCACCTCATATTCAAAGCTATTCTATTTTTTTTTTCTAAAACTTCATTATTCCCTATTCCCTCAACCCCCGTTGACTGACTGTTCTATCGGTCTTGGGTTGGGGGTTTTTCTGTATTTTTCTGAAAAAAAGCTGATATTTTGAAAATGGACAATTTTTTTACAAGGTGAGTTTTATATTGTAAAATCGTCAAAACTAGAAAGTGTTGCATTTAAAAGGGGAGCCCACTAATTCACATTTTTGAGATTTTTATACCAATCGATGTAGAATTTTTGAGAGATCCACTATTTCTCTTGGACCCCAGTCCAACAACCGCTTTTTAAAAGGTTGCAGGCCAAAAACAAGCCAAAAATTAGCACTGAGACTAAGCAGGTTCACACGTTTTTAAAACTATTAATTTCTTAGAGTGTGCAACTTAAAAATCAGCACACTCTCAGTACTAATTTTTGGCTTGTTTTTGTGCTGTAACTTTTCAAGGAGAGACTTTTGAATTAGGGTCCAAGAGAATTAATTAATCTCTTAGCACTTTTACGTCGATTGCTATAGAAATCTTGAAAATTTGAATTTGTGGACTCCCCCTATAAGACACAGTGATAACTTATTAACCGAGTGGCAATCGAACACTTTCAGATTCCGAATGCAGATGGATCAAACGGCAAATTGTGCCATTTGCGAGCCGAATGGCATGGAGCAGGCGAAGCCTATAGGTGAGTGAGAGAGAGAGAGAGAGAGAGAGAGAAAATCATGTTCCAAATAAACATACAGTAACCAAGCATGATTCCAGCCTTCCTGAACATTGCGGTCACTCTGCCACTCAATGGGCCGGACTCACCAAACATGGGTCAGCAATACCAAAGCAGGCAACAGTTCGATCCAGGTTTTTTCCTCAACCCAGGATCAAACTCCATGAAATGACCAATGTCTACTCAAATCAAGATCATCAGATGAGCGGAAACATGAGTTATGGAATCGGGACTAACTACAACCAGCACCATGTAGGACATCTTCACTTTGGCTATACTCAACATGGTCAAGTCGCTGCTCCATTTAACTTGATGGCTAGGGACCATAGTCAACTTCAAGGGATGCAAACTCCACAGGAGTCTTCTATGCCAATTCACGGATCACCACACCATGGTCAGTCTCCACGAGGTTCTGGTTCTCCTGGATCACTCCAAAGTTCACCAGCCAATGGTCCTGGGGCATCTGGACCAGCTCGAGCTCCATATTCACCAGGTTCTGGGACTCCTGATTCAATTGATGTCCGTTATCTACAAACCGGCGGTATCAATCCAATTGATGTCATGGCTTTAAATGGTGCCTTACCTTTGAGTTCTCGAATCGGGTCAATATTCATTTGTCGTTAAAATTTTGATAAACTTTGAACATTTTGCATTTGAAATGTGTCTTGATTTCAACTGGAGTATCACTTCTCCTCGAAATATCTTTATTTGAACTTTCTTCCCTCATTGTTGTCTGATTTGAGGGCTTATTCAATTGGCTTATCGGGTTCGCTTTTACCCTATTTTGCCGATTTCGCACATTTGTCCCGTTTCGGTGCGATCGGCCCATTTCACTCACTCGGTCATGTCAAAATCTGGCTCCGAGACATTTCGCAACCAGTTCTTCTGCCAATACGCCATTTCGCAACTATGCCATTTTGGCACCGGTCATTTTGCCAACGCAACAATCCGCAACCACGTCATTTCGCAACCCACGAAATCCAGGATTTTTGTGGAAAGTTCACGTTGAAGTCACAACTTTTCAATTGTAAAATATAAACCTGGAATATGTAGTTCGCAATACCCTTAATCTCTAAATCTCAATTAATGAACGTATAGTGGGCTAGTTTATAGATTTGGAAAACGTTCAGTTTCAAAATGTCTTGGTTGCGAATTGTCGCGGTTGCGAAATGAACTTGAGTTGCGGAACGTGGCGACACTTCGCAACCGGTCATTTCGCAACTACAACATTTCACCACACGCTGCATTTTTACTAGAGAAATTTTCAACATTTTCCACTTGGAGGATCTCACGCGTGGCGAAATGTCACTGTTGCGAAATTTACGGTTGCGAAGTGTCGCGGAGCCGTGAGATGACAAAATAGATAGTGCCCACTAACCATAAAGGTGTGGTTTTTGTAGCACATATCATGTCCGGGTGAGTCCAAGAAAATGTATTTATAAGAAAAATTTACCGTAAAAGATATAAAGTTTGAGAATCGTTAAAGTTACAAAAGATCAAAACATTTGTCAGCTATCACTCCTTAGGACCTTGACGGTTACAGTAATTGGATCCTCTGTGCGACTGTAGAAGAAATCTTGGTGGAGAGACTCAACGAGCTGAAAGCAAAAGTTTAAGGTAGAGCATGGCGTACTGAGCTCCCATTTTAAAGCCAAAACCTGGAAAACTAACCTTGAAAATTTGCTTGGCTTCGTTTGGATAGATCTCTACTTTTCCCAAGTACTTGTCCACAAAATGAGCGTTTTTTTAAACCTTTAATTTTCTGACCCCAAGGTTTCTCATTCGAGCTCCAACGTTCTTCAAGGTCAGCATGTTTGAATGAGACGGTGGCGATTGTCTGGAAAATTTTAGTGGTTCTGGGAGAACATTATGTAATAGTGATGGGCCAAAGCCTAACCTAACGGACCGCAGTCTTCACTTTAAACTAAGACTCACCTCGACGTTCCCATTAACAACTGTAGTCGGCAATGAAGCCAGCACAAGGATCACATCTTTTGCACAAGACGCTCAGCATGGTTTCGTGTACTTTTCTAGTCGATTTGGAGTAGTGAACTTATGTTGATACCATTGGCGTTTCTGCAAATTATTCAACCGCTATTTTTGTGAATCACCTTATACCAGAGCTGTCATACAGCTGGCTCATGGTCGCCCCAGGGGTGGTGAAATGGCCGACATAAATTCTGTCCGAAAACCGACAATTTTTGCTTCAAAGTTGACGATTTCTGTTCAAAAACTGAAAATTTCTGTCTAGAAAATGACGAATTTCGGCTCAAATATATAAATTCATGATTAGATTTTCACTCAAAACTCTTGACGTTCAGCTCAAAATTAGCGAATTTCGGCTTGAAATTCTAGATTTTTGTTTTAGAATGTTCGATTTTCGGTTCGAAATTTTTAACTTTTTTGCCAAAAACAATTTTTGTTCTTTTTTATTGAAAATACCATTTCATGGCTCAAAATTCACATTTTTTTTAGTATCAAATTCACATTCTCCGGCTCAAATCCAACCATTCAAGCTTTGAAGGCACACACAGCTAGACTTTTCTCACAAGATACGCATTAATATACGTTTAATCATCCAAAATATCTAAATTGTATTCACAATTTTTTTTTCAAATGTACAGCAATAGGTCATTCATCAAATGGACTCCTCCATCAAACTTGAAAGCATTATCTGCAAGGAAAAAACGATACGTTTTTTAAGTAAACATTCTCTATTCAACTTACTAAATTTTCGAAAAATCAGAAAAAAAAGAGGCCTAGCCCAACACAGATGGCGGCCAACAGAATACACAATAGTAGTGAATAGAAGAGAGTTACAGAAAAATCAAAGTTACAGAAAATTAGGATAGGCCAGCAAAACAGACGCTGGTCAACATGGGTTGTGAAAGAAGAAAGAGGAAGAGGCCTAACGGCCATTTTCCAATACGGCTCTCTCATCGAATGACTAGAAAATATGGGTGACCGAGGGGGGTGGACACAGAAAGAAAGGAGAGTTAATTAGGAAGAAGAAGAAGAAGGAGACCGGAGGTCGGTCGAAGATGCATCGGAGACGCGTCTTATTAAAAAGGAAGTAGCGGGGGAGGGGGGGAGGGAGAACCAAATACCAGCTGCCTGTAAATTATCTATTTGTCGGATTCTTGGGGGACTAGTTTGCAGAGAAAAGGCAAACAGGACAACAAGAGAAATGCAAAAGCTCAGAGCTGGTTGTGCTCTGCCAAGCATTAGAATCTGAAATTCTGAAATTCCAAATAAAGCTTCTCTTCCCTCACCATATAATATAAATTTTGCCCCCCCCCCCCTCCTCCCAATTTCCCTTTTCACTGCTATCTTATCAGTGTCTTCTCCATCACATGACAAACAATAGTCAGACATTAGAATAGTTTTATTAGTGAGAGTCTGACATCCTGAAGGGTTCTGAAATTTAGAAGAATTCTGAGAATCCGATGGATTCTTGGAATCTTATGGATTCTCAGATACTAATTCTCTGCAAAAAGGGACTAGAAAACTTGAACTCTCATTTACAGAATTTATTTTTAAAAACCTCGTATCAAAATCAATAGGCAAGAAAACAAAATTAAACCCGAAAAAGCAAAAAAATCATAATTTTAAAATAGACGTTCCGATATCATCAAGAATTTTGGACTTCTTTGAATACATTCTGGGAGTGCGCCCATCATAGGACTCGTAGAAATCTTGGGATCCTGAAAAATTGACAAAATTTGGAATTCAGAATTCTCGAAATCTAGAATATTCTACCTTGACAATTTTCGAATTTTCGGAACTCAGATGACGTGGATGTACATCCTGGAGAAGTCATAATTGTTGGCTTCGCCAAGTCGGGAATTTCCTGAAACTTCCAAATTTCGACAAATTTTAGCATTCTGAGTTCTTGACGTCTCATGAATTCTGAATTCAGAAGGTGTCAAAACTTCTGAGTTCCTAAAAATTGAATTTTTTAAATTTTGCTATTTTTTTTCGAAATTTGAAGATTTATCTGCTCAGAGATGTTCGAAAAGTTACTCGAAGTTCTCATTTTCGAAAAATGAGATTTTGAATATTCAGAAGACGTCATAACTCAGAATCCCCAGAATACAATTTCCCAAAATTTGACCAATTTTGAAATATTTTAGTCGTAAAATTATCCAATTTACGGGAACTTTATGATTTTTCCTTTTCTAGAATTTTGCAAATTCAGAAGACGTCAGAACTTAAGAACTTCATTTTTTCCCATTTTTTGAGTTCTAGGATGCAAGAAATCCAGCATATTTATCTCACCTATAACTTGGTCAAACTCCGATTTTCTGACTTGAGACGTCTGGGTTCGGAGTGCTCGGAAGTTTTGAGCGACCATATCTTTTTGTTGAACTTCAGAAGTAGATCAATTTTGTCCATGCCTCTACCGTAATCCTCATTGGAGCGCTGATACTCGAAATATACTCCGAGTACAGTAATTTGAAGTCTGCGAAGAGCTTCTTTGAGATCCTTAGAAGAATCCACTTGATTCGAAATCTCCTGTTCTTCTGCTGGAAGTCATGAAGTCGCTGCTCAATATTGATGGCTCTTGTGCAAGCTTCACGAACTTCGGCGCATAAGTCGTTGAGCTGGAGTTGAGAGTGGGGCCTCCTGAAGAAAGGGGCGGGGCTTAGAATGGGAAAATTGGAAATGATGTCATGCGTAAATCTATTTCAAAGTTTTCAGTTGTTAACTTCGAAAATATAGTTTCCGTTGAATCTGGAGGAAAATTAGGCAAGTTACAGTAGTTATTAAGAAAGGGGGGGGGGGTCCGAAAATCCCAATAAAATCAAATTTTGCTAAACTAGTCATGAGTATACTTTTTTTGAAGACCTTGCTTGGCTGATTATAACGGTATAAAGTTCATCTTAGTTGGAGAAAAATTAGAGGAGTTACGGTAGTCTGAGTGTCAAAAAAAAGTAGTCAGTTACCTCCATATCGAGTTCCGACATGCTTCAAAGAGTTCACCGTCTCAAATTGCTTTCATACTCCTCTCCTTTCGATCCGAGATTTCCACGGCATATTCTTCTCCAGGATTTTGCACACTTTTGAAGTAGTAGACGACATGAACGCGGTATTGATGAATCCGGATTTTTGGTGCGAGAGCTGAAATAGTTTTTTGTTGTAAAATTATGACTGTAGTCTTCTTTAAAAGTAGGCGGAGCTAATTTGTTCGAATCCCGGACGTATTTATACTCTTTGCGAAACGCATCTCCCTCTGAATGCAAACATACTATGGAATTTTCGGCACCCCGATGTTTCGCAACTAGATATTTTGCGACTTGTCATTTCGCAACCACGAAATCCATGTACTTTACAAAGTTGCGAAATGACTGGTTACGAAATGACTGGTTACAAAATGTCTAATTGCGAAATTTCGTGGTTGCAAAAACGACGTAAGTCGCAAAATGGCTGGTTGCGAAACGGCAAAGTGTCAAAAAAGATTTCGATGTTTTGAGATGCCGAGATTATGGATTCTGGAGGAAAAGACACAAAAAACATAAAACTAACTTACCTTTTTCTCTCCTCATCTCCTTGTGGACATTTGTTTGCATCGTGATCTTTTGCTTTTCTGAAAATAGCAAGATGTATATTTCGAAAAAAAAACCATTTGTAAAACTTACTCAGTTCAAAAAAATCAAATGAAAGAGGCACATAGACACACTGCGCCAAATAGTAGATCGTATTTTAGTGAAAATGAGATACAGGGGGGGGGGAATTTACAGAAAATAAATAAAAAGGCTAACAAATACAGACGCCAGCCAACGTGGAGAACATTGAATGAGAAAAAAGTAGAAATGTTGCACTCTTAACGAGGGAAAAGAGTCGCAGACAGAGAAAAAAAATGAGATAAGAAGAAGAAGAAGGTGAAGACAAAAGTGTAACATTGACGTGGGGCGCGTGATCGGGAGAGGAAAGAAGGGGGGGGGGGGGCAGACAGAACGGGCAAATGCATCATAATTGTGAAAAATGGGATGAAGACCAGGAGACGTGTTCAAAAAACGGTGATTTTGCTCGTAAAATTTGTTTGAAAAAATTGATGAAAAGGGTGGGGATGGGAAAAAATTTGAGCGGTGCAAAAATTTTTCCTAAATTAGTTACTTCTCCTGTGGAAAGATTTATTGGAAATAAAACCAATTTTCAGAAAATTTGTTCCAAAAGATATCATGACATAGAAATGGTTAGAAAAGAAGAGAAGTGGTGAAATTTTGTGCAAATACAGAGAAAGCAATGAGGAACACAATGAAAAAAACCAGAATTCGAAAGAATAATATAGTGAACCAGGCACTGAATTAGAAAAAAAAAGTGTTGATCTGGGGTTACTGTTAAAATTGAAGACGTCAAAAGGAGCTTATGCCAATATATTTTTTTTGGGTTTAGGAGTAAGTTTGTGTAAATTTCAATTATACTGGCACAAAACGGGGTTAAAAATTGACCGGCTAAACCCTCAAACCGAAAAACGATGCTTTGAGGATCAAAACAGCAAAAATCAACGGCAGGGGTAGGGAGATCAACGAAAGTTAATTTAGTTCCTGAAAAGCAATCAATTGGGAAGAAAATGCGGGTACAGATAGGTATGATTTTCATAAATTCCTCCACAAAAAATCAGCTAGAAATACGAACTTTTAGTAGGTTAATGATGCATGCAAGGAATGAGGTGCATGGTGGCACTGGCTACACACGCGCGGCTGAGAGCGCGAGCTGTCGGCGGAGAGGGAGGAGGGTGGAAGGCGCGCTGTTGTCTACGCAAAAAGGGTGTATGTCTACAGAGTGGGCGCGTGGCGCAGGAGGTAAGAGGTGTAGTGATATTCGCGAGGCCATGGTTCGACTCCGGGGTAGTGTTTTTTTTTGTAATTTTGTAGAAAACAGCAAACCTTTTCCTAGCTCAAAAAACTGTTCTTAACTCGAAAAAAGCGTTAAAAAAATTTGTCTAGCTCGTAATTTTTCTGATTTTTCAAATCATCCATTTCGGCCAATGTATGGATTCTGTGAAATACTGATATTCTGAAAGCATTCGAAATTCGAGAGTCTGAAGGGCGCTGAGATTTGTATGGATTTTGAGATTCTTAGACTTCTTCCATTCTAAAGAAAAAATTAGTGATCTACAAAAACTTTATTTTAACTCTCCATCAAGGTCAGAAATTCAAAAAATTATTAGATTTAGTTTGACTTTTCCCTCTGCAATCCTTGCTGAAGTTTCTTGCTGTCGGAAACGTCATCCATGAAGATGTCTTCGGATGCTCCTTCATACATTTGCTGAAAGTTACCAATTATAGTGGACCGTTTAACAATTTCCATCTCAACAACTCACTTCTCATAATGCGTGAACCACTTCAAATTGTTCGGATTGATTCATCACAAGCAAGGCGATTCCGGTAGTGAATCCATCATCAGTGATAATGAGCTCTTGATTATTTTTGAGTTGAGTACTACGAACGCGTTTTCCATGAGCATACAAATTGTTGACTTGAGATACTGTAAAAAAAGACCGTTAAAGTACTCAAAGCATTTCATCCGGTATACTGGGAGATTGGAGTCTCGGTAAACTGGTAATCACTTATTTCTCAGCCAATATCTAACCGACAACGTAAAAAATAGTTGAAATTCTCCCTAAGATTGTGAAAGGGACTGCTATAGAACTAGCCCCCCCCCCCCAAAATTTCAAAAACTCACTCTCATGCATCTTCATAATATTATAAGCCATTGCCAACAGAATCGAATCTCCTTCATTTCGTCATGTAGATATAAGGAATGTCTTGTTTCTCCAAACACTTGTAGACCCTCGGTTTGTACTTCTTCAGAATTCTCTTGAAATGCTCTTTGAATCTTTGGAGTTCTCTTCGTCCAGATACATTAGGAAGAGAGCGGCTATTTGAGACATTCCTTGACAGTATTCACAGGGTTTGGCGGTGCAGTCTTGGGTTATTTTTCTTTATCTACTGTTTCCAAGTGCATCAAAATTAAGTCCATTGCTTCGTTTGATATACCAAATGTTATTGGATGGGGTTTCAATATCCTCATTGCCATCAAATGGCTCAAGTTCTTCTAAAGCATCTATTGTTTCTTGTCGTAGTTCTTCGGACAAAAAAACAGCTCATCCAGTTGAACACGTCATCTTTCTGCAAAATTTTTTTGTGAAAATACAGTTTTGATGATGAAATGTAAAAATAGATTACTAAGGTTCCAAATTTTAAAATCAAAAAACCATTGTAAATTTAGTACGCGGCGAGCACGAACAACAATTTTTTGTCTAGAAATGGGGAAGATTTAGGATGATATTTTCATTTTCATAATTTTAGCTCCGCCCACTTTTGTCATTTTCTATTGTCCATTGTGTTTTCAAAATGTTTTCATTTTACAACTAATTTTGACCATTTGAGCTGAAACGGGGTCTCATTCAGAAATTTGCTTCTTACAAGCTTCACAGGAGGATTCCGGTCAAAATTTTTTTCGCTTTAAAGAATGTAAAAATGTGCATAGACACCGAAAATCATAATGAAAACGCTCTAAAATTGCTCCAAAACGCAATTTTTGCTCATTTGGGAGATTATTTCCGGGTTTTGGAGCAGTGTTTGAGCGTTTTCTTTATGATTTTTGGTATCTACACACTTTTTACATACTTTGAGGCAAACAATTTTTGACCGGAATCCTCCTTTAAAGTATGATCTCTGCTATCCATATGTATAAAAATCGTTATTTTTGGTTGGATGATGGCTGAAAAATAAGGGAGTCTAGCAGTGAAAACCTTTCATTCTAAATTCCGTTATAACTCAGCCAATAACCCCTCAAAAATCGTGATTTTTAACGACTGGATGGGAAAAACTATCCTTCAAGTTTTGTATTGAGCAAATTTTTGAATAAGAAATCGCTCCGTCTGAAAACACTAGCTAACAAAAGAAGTATTTTTCATTGCAGTTTTGGAATTTTCCAAGAATATGGATCTAGGTGATATCAACCCTATAAATCTTAAATCTAAAATAAAAACCGGCTAAATGTTTTTCAAAAACGAGTTGTGAGCCATCGAAGTTGCTCCAAGAGCCCTACAGTCGTACCTTTGACGACAATTATCTCACCTTCTAGGTACTTCTAGATGGTCTTAGTTACACTGAAGCACTTCGAATTGACTGTAAAATCGTATTCTATTACTAACTCAAAAAAAAAATTTCCAGACCCAAAATTTTGAACCTCGAAAAAAACTAGCTGAAATCCCCGTTATTACAAAAATATGTCCCCCAAAGCACTCACTTCACATCATATGTCTTCTGAAACGCCAAATGATCCCTATACGGCCCTATTGATATCCAAATCGATCTTTTTGATTTCCTTCGACACCAATCTTGCTCTTGATAGCAGTTCCGAGTACATATTCCTTCTCTCATGCTTGGCCGGATGACGATTCGAAGTTTCTCCGGAATTCCCTTCCAAATCGTGTCTTCCATTTTCTTCGAAGGTCCTTCCGTTTGTCATTGTTATCAGATGAAGGTCCAGGTTGTTCGAGACGATTCATAGTCTTGGATTCTACATCTTCCATATTGGTCATTCGACTTTTGCCCTAGGACATTTTGGCCGTTCCCTTATTTTTCACTTTGGTTCGCTCCGCTTGCTTTTGTAGTTCTGCAAAAATGAAAGTGTTAGCAGGGAGATTTTGAAAATTTGAAATTATGAAAATCTGAGGTTCAAATTTTTGTCTAAAAACTAAGTTTTTGGCCTAGGAGCTTTCAAAAGCGTCGATGATAGTTTTGGCTCATATTTACGATTTTTGTCTTTAATTTGCTAATTTTTTCAACAAATTTGGAGTTCAGAATTCTCCAGAATCCTCTCAACGTCTTCTACAATCACTCTGAACCGATTTTCATAGTTTTTCAACTAATTTTTTATGACTTTTGGTTCAAAATGCTTCACAATAATCTAGAATCCTTCTGACGTCTGCTGACGTCTTCTGAATTGTTCTGTGTTAAAATATACCTTTCAACGTTTGCAGCTTGTTACGAATCAGCATGTAAGGGACGTGAACAGCTGTGGGAATGAATCCGACTTCTTTTTTGACTTGGCAAACGATTTGAAGATGTTTCATGGCGGATGATTTTTCCAAGAACATTGCGTGTTGACTGTAGTAGCCGAAGTTGACTATGGAAGTTGGTTATGAGGTCGTTGAGAACAACTAATTTGTCTGATGTGCGATGGCAGACCTTTTAGTTGTGAAGGAATGATGTCGGCTGAAAATAGACACTATAGAGATTATTGAAATTCTAAAGCTCTTACCATTTGACATATCTTGAAGAAAGTGACCATCTCACAATTTTCAATGGCATCATACATGTCACAAGTTCTCATGAACGAAAGACTTCTGACAAGATCTTCAAATCGTTTGAAATCGACTGTTGATACTGGAGTGACGACTGCAAAGCCTCTTCCCATATCAGTCGGCGTGGGAAGAACAATGATGTCCGACCGGTGCTGGAATTGTAGTTGGGCGGACTTGGGCACTTGAATCTGACCTGAAATTTCAAATTTTATGTTTTTTCAGCACATCACCAGTCATTCTTACCATATTCCAGAAAAATCAAGATTTTCCAGCAGCCATCCAGAAGACAAAATAAAAAAATACAAATCAGAATTTTAGAAAAATACACACCAATACATTTCGGCCAGCACACAGAAGCCAGGCCTTAAGGAGAACACCATATGGATGACTTTTACCCCCAGGGGCACCCTCTTTTATACGGTGGGAAAAGGGGGTGGAGCCTTAGAAAATAGGGGTAGTGGGCGGAGTCTTGGAGAAAAGAGGTAAAGTGGGCGTGGTTTAAGAAGATGTCCAGGACATAGACAATTGATAGGGAAGATAAAGCTGAAACTGAAATTATGGAATATTCAGAGATTTAGAGTGTCCTTGGGATTCTGAAAATGAGATTTTTGGAATTTCAGAGATTTTTCGATTCGAAACATGGGTCGTGGGGTTATTGAGGGAGTCCGATTCTGTTGGATTCTGTAAATCTGATTTAAATTCTAAGCTTCTGATGGTTCCTGAAATTCGAAGATTCGGAAGCTCTGGGATTTGGATGTGTTGTTATTCTGAGTTGTTATAATCTTTGTGAAACGAGTCTCCCTTTGGATTAAAACCAACTATGGAATTTTCGGCACCCCGATGTTCCGCAACTAGACATTTTGCAACCACGTTATTTCGCAACTAGACATTTCGCAACCACGGTATTTCGCAACTAGACATTTCGCAACCACGGTATTTTGCAACTAGACATTTCGCAACCACGTTATTTTGCAACTTGCCATTTCGCAACCATGTTATTTCGCAACCACTTTATTTCGCGACTTGTCATTTCCCCAGACCAACAATCTGCAATCACCAAATCCACATGCATAATAACGTTCAAATTTACTTTTTTGGAAATTAAATGACAACCTGGATTGGTTTATGATATCCGTAATCACATATAGTCACATATGAATGAAAACTGGACAAAGTTGCGAAATGACTGGTTACAAAATGTCTAATTGCAAAATGTCGCGGTTGCCAAATGTCGTGGTTGCGGTAACGACGTGAGTTGCGAAATGTCGCGGCTGCGGAATGACTGGTTGCGAAACGTCGAAGTGCCAAAAAAATTTTTTTTGAGATGTCGAGACTTTCTGAGAATCTGAGATTCTCAGTTTCTCACACACTGGATTTTCATATTTCTCATCTCAGAAATCCAATTATTTCGCAAAAAGATCCAATTAATTTTTCCATTCCAACAAAACTCATAAAGCCGATTTTATTGCCATAAAACATAATGACGACCTACAATTAACGTTGATATGCCGACTTTCTCAATGCGAAATGTGAACTTCACAGACGATCATGATTTTTTTAAATCTTATTATGGTCATTAAGGATTTCGAAAGTCTCTGAGATTGTAAAAGTTTCTGAGATTCGATGTTTCTGAAACTTTGGGATTTGTAGGTGGTGTTTTTCTGTATTTTCGAAACTATGGAATACGAAAAAGGAGGCTCTTATGAAACCTGTCTGCATTCTTGTTGGCAGCCCCTTAATCCTTTTCCGCTCTTTTTCGATCTTTTTACCGGATTATGAACTACAGAATGCAGCTGTCAATAAGAAAAAGGAGGAGAAGAAAAAAGATACCATGTTACTGTAGGTGGCTAAAATACAATAAAAATTGCAAGTGTGATTATTTTTTCTCATTTTCTCTTATTTTCACTATGGACAATTTTATAAAGTTACAGGAATACTTTTTTCCGTTCCTCTTCCTTTTATCGTTTTCAACTACAGTACTTTCAAGCAACTTATTCTAGATTCCTTTCCCTCCCTCCATCCTAACGTTTCTGCTTGTTCTCTTCTCTCCAAATTCAAATATCTTGGCACCTTCCTATCCATTTGTTTATATTCTGCCACCACCTCCCCCTATCCCTCTGGGTCATGGGTACCTGGTTCTACATATGTATATACTATATACAAATTGGGAGGACCACCAGACGCGTAGGGAGGGGACGAGGGTGGCCGAGGTGTCGAGATACTATAAACAAATTCAAATCGAGCGAGCCAGAAGAATATTTGAATATGAAGGAGAAAGACGTCTAGAGAAAAGATACTAGTAGAGTAAGCCAACAGATCTACAGTGGTCCCTCTGAATCTCAGTCTTAGAGTGCTTCAGATTCGCAGAATCCTTGGGAATTACAGGGCGATGGCTAGGAAATTTGAATTCTCGCAAAAATCAAGGGAACTAGCTTCGGAAAACCTATGCCACTTTGTCTATAAGGCCGGCCGGCCCTAGCCTCTAAGCCAGGAAACTTTAAAGGGGGTATACACTAATTCCAACATTTTGGAGATTTTGATATCATTCGACGTAGAATTTCTGAGAGATCAACTATTTCTCTTGGACACTAGTCTGGAAGTCGCTCCTTAAAAAGTTATAAACCAAAAACAGGCCAAAAATTAGTACTGAGAGTGTGCAGGCTCACACGTTTTTCACTTTCAATTTCGTAGAGTGTGCAATGGGAAAAATCTGCACACACTCAGTACTAATTTTTGACCTGTTTTTGACATATATCTTTTAAATGAGCAATTTTTGGAATAAGGTCCAAGAGAAATAGTTGATCTCTCTGAAATTCTACGTCGATTGGTATAAAAATTTCGAAATTTTGAATTAGTGGACTTCCCCTTTAAGAGGGACTAGGTTTTTCTAGGCTATTGTTAGGCCATCAGAGGAAATTTCGGAGAAGATTTCGGAAGGAAGGACTCTGAAAAAAGAAGACAAGTTTCCACCACATTTTTATACCACAGAAAAATAACAGAGAAAAGTAATAACAGATGAAAAGCAAGAGTTGAATTTCTCGATTGACCTTCTGGGTGAGCTTCTGGACTTCTGAATGAAAACTTTTCGATGAGGACAGAATGATGTCGAATCTGGAAAATTTCTTTAAGTTTTTTGAAAAAAATTTATGAGTTTTTCTGAGAAAATGCTTACCGAATGGATACTGGATTGGATGAGGGTTTCTGGATGAGCCTTTGGAGGTGTTTGTGAAGAGGCTTCAAAGTTGGAGAATCTGGAAAATTTCTATAAGATTTTGAAAAAAAAGTGCATAACAATAGGATCTGAGGGAAAAGCTTCTGAAATTGAGCTTCTGGATAAAAAGAGCCTGGATGAGCTTCTGGAAGTGGAAAAGTTGGTTTTTTACTTGAAGAAAAACAGAGGAAAATGAACAAAATTGCGCTCTACTAAGAAAATGAACGATTTTTACGGAAAAATGGATGATTTTCGATGGGATTTTTTTCTATATGGTCCAAAAAAAATTCTAAATTTGAAAAAATGCACTTTGGTTTAGAAAAAATGATGTCTTCTATGTGAAAAACGGGATTTATGAAAAATGGACGAAAAACTGGCGATAATGCAAGTGCGCTCCACCGCGAGGTACTAGTTTTTCCCAAAGCTAGTCCCTCTGATTTTTAGCGGGAATTCGAATTTCCTGGCCATCACCTACAGGCCGGGCCTAGAGAAGGAGAGAGTGTGGCTAGAGATGAGGTATCATATTCTGGTGGTCATCTCGATGAATCGTGGTTGGCAGAAGGCGTCGAGATATAAACAATTGGATTGGGAGGTGGCAAGGAATTCGAATTTGGAGAGAAGAAGACAAGTAGAAACATTATGATAAAGAGAGATTGGGATCTAGAACAATCCTCTCGAGAGTACTGTAGTTGGAAACGATAAAATGAAGTGGAACGGACAAAAGTATTTCTGTAACTTCATAAAAGTGTCCATAGTGAAAATGAGTGAAAATTAGGAAAATCAAACTTGCAATTTTTCTGGATTTTTGTGAACTCCCCTAACATCATGTACCTTTTTTCTCTTTTTTTATTGACACCTGAGTACTGTAGTTCATAATGCGGCAGGAAGATCTGAAGAGGAGAAGGATTAGTGGGCTGTCAACAAGACTGTTGACAGATTTTCTTCAGAGAACTCTATAAAGGAGGAGTACACTAATACCAACATTTTAGAGGCTTTGATATCAATCTACGTTAAATTTCTCACTAGGAGAGTATTCGACCATACCAGTTTAACTTTTTCGATAAATTGGGGCGTAGACAATAATGACTACGGGCCTTCTATTTCTGAAGTAAATTCGATTGAAACGCTCACGTGAAACGAGTTATGGGCCATTAAATTTCCAGCCAGTACAAACTCATATATGGTAGCAATTGTCAAAAGGTCTTGTTTTTTGTGTTGTAATTCAGTTTAATTTTGTTGTACTATCAAATTATATAACTTTCGGAAAAGGTTTTCTGTTTTTAAATTTTTGATCAGTTAAAAATTATTTGAAATACCATGTCAGTCAATACCACAAAATTCAATCACTTCACGAAAACGAGATTTTCCGAAAACGGCTAGGATCATAGATATGAGTCCTCAAAGATCAGAAAGTTAGTACCGGCCAGAACTTTGATGACCCATAACTTGATTCATGTGACCGTTTTGGACAAATTGATTTCAGAAATTGAAGGCCCGTGGTCAATATTGTTCACACTCAAATTTGTAGAAATAATTTGACTGGTTAGTTCGAATACATTTCTCTTGGACCACTGCCTAAAAAACACTCTTCCGAGAATCATAGGCCAAAAGCAGGCCAAAGATTAGTACTGGGAGTGTGCAGGTTTACCCGTTTTTCACTTTTAATTTCTCAGAGTGTGCACGCAAAAATCTGCTCACTCTCAGTACTAATTTTTGGCCTGATTTTGGCCTATATTTTTGGAAGAAGTAATTTTAGACTGCTGTCCAAGAGGAATCGTTGATCTCTCAGCAGTTCTACGTCGATTGGTATATAAATATCAAAAATTTGAACTAGTGGACTCCCCTTTGAACAGCTCAGAATGAAAAACTCAAATGGTTGCAATTTCAGAACTATTCCGTATTCTTCAGAAGTCTTCAAAATCGTTTATCAGAGTCTTAAAAAACGTAGTAGAGTAAGCCAACAGTAGATCTACAGTAGTACCCTATAAGTCACAGTATTCTCTTCACCATTATCTTCCACCAAAATTGCAAAACATCTTGGTGTTAATGATTTCGACGAGAAATTCAGAAAAAAAATAGCTAAATGTTCGATTTTTTAGCATAAGCCAGGACCCACTTTTTGACAGCTATCTACTCCTTACTAAGGGAATAGTTCTGTCTCTGTGTGTGTCCGTTCAAAATTGTTTCTTGCATAACTTTTTTCTTCACAAATCAAATGTTCTCATATTTGCGATACAGTCATGGGTGCTCGGGCGCTTTATGACAGTTAATTGAAAACCAAAAATTTGTTCAGGATTAATGTAGGTACAGTAACCCAAAATTGGAAAAGTAACTCAACGTGAGCAAAAATTTCTCAAAATTTGCACACACAATGCACAAACAATATATGAGTACGATGCCGAATTTTGAATTGATAGCTCGAAAAAAGGCTGATTTACGGTAATAGGAACATTGACACATTCTGGAACATTCTAGAAATTTCTGCAAGATTCTAGATCTTTCTAAAATAGTTTTTTTGTAAGGCGAAAACCGACTGGTGTGTGATTATTAGAGCTATGAGTCAGATTATGATCTTGATAGGTATAATTTATCACAAGATTCAGCGGATTTTTGAAAAATTTTCAGAAGGATCTTGAGATTCTGAAGCCCACTGAAATTGTGACATTCCGCCGTATTCTGAGATTTTGAAGCACCTTGTTTCAGCTGGGGCTATTGAAGATTTTTTTTTGGCTCTCATTACAAGTATCTTTCCTCTAGACGTCTTTCTCCTTCATATTCAAATGTTCTTTTGGCTTCCGATTTGAATTTGTTTATATTTTCTCGACACCTCCACCACCCTCCTTTTTTCCTCACACGTCTGGTGGTCGTCTCGATTTGTATATACACATGTAGAAACAGGTACCCATGGTACAGAGGTCTCGGGGAAGGTGGTGGCAGAAGGCATCAAATATAAACATTTGGATAGGAAGGCGTCAAGATATTTGAATTTGGAGAGAAGAGGATGAGAAGGAACGTTATGATCGAGGAAGGGAAAGGTATCTAGAATAATGTTCTTGAGAGTACTGAAGTTGAGAACGATAAGAGGAATAGAAACGGACAAAAGTATTTCTTCAACTTTATAAAATTGCCCATAGTAAAAATGAGTGAAAATTAGAAAAAACAAACTTGCTATTTTTATTGGATTTTCGCCACTTACACTAACGTCGTATCCTTTTTTCTTTTCTTTTTTTCTTATTGACAGCTACATGCTGTAGTTCATAATCCGGTAAAAAGAACGGAAAAGAGCGGAAAAGGATTAAGGGGCTGTCAACAAGAATGCTGACAGATTTTCATAAAAGCTCACTTTTTATATTTCAGGGCCTCGAGAATTCAGAATAAAACTACTTACAGATCTCAGAGCTTCAGAATCATCAAATAACAGAAACTTCTGAAATCTTAAAAATCTTTGGAGGCCTTAATTAGCATAATAAAATTCAATTAAATCATGATAGTTTGTAAAGTTCACATTTCGAATTGAAAAGGTCGACATATTAACGTTAATCGTAGGTCGTCATTAATTTCCATGGCAATAAAATCGGCTATATGAGTTTTGTTGGAATGCCAAAATTAATTGGATCTGTGTGGAAAATGAGTGGATTTTTGAGATGAGAAATACTCTCGGGAGTACTGTAGTTGAGAATGATAAAAGGCAGAGGAACGGACAGAAACATTTCTGTAACTTTATAAAGTTGTCCATAGCTGTAATGAGTGAAATTTGGAATAAATAATCCCGCTTGCAATTTTCATTGCATTTTCACCACCTACACTAACATCGTGTCTTTTATCTTTTTCACCTTCTTCTTATTGACAGCAGCATGCTTTACAAGTGAACCTCAACACCTTGTAAGTTCAGAATTGGCTGAAATTCGATACAAATGTTGGGAAAGGTCTCCTTAGTCACGTCTCTGATTTTCAGAATCCGCCCCACACTCTCGCCTGACTTATCTAATATTTAGTGTGTTTTTAGTCTAATTTTTAGTGCTTTTGGGTGCGTATCTTGAGTTTCAAAAGGTTCTGAGAGCTGAAATATCTTGAAAATTGATTAAAAATGCTTCAGCTTTAAGAACCTTCTAAGTTCCAATAAAAAATTTGGGGACTGAAAATCGAAAGTTTGGCTGATCCAATAGGTTGATGAATTTTTGAGCCACTGCAGAGCTTTGTCATTTGTAGGTTCAAACTTATGGAAAACTATGAACTTCTGAAGATGGAACTCCTGAAAAACTTTTCTGACCAATTCGAGCATTTATGGAGTCTATAACTTGGATTCACATCACACAATAATAGGATAACATCGAAAATTTGCCAATTTTTAGGAAAAACTTTTTTCCAAAAATGCAATGGCTACTTCAGACATGTTAAAAAAGCAAGAAAAGTGTCCAAAAACTACTTTAAAAATCGAAAAAAAAAACAAAAAGATGCAACACCGGAATTGAACCCAGATCCTTCGACTCGGAGCCGAAGCTGCAACCCCCTAAACCACTGCTCCTACGGTACAATTTGCTTGGGAGAGTGTATAGATGCGCGGTGCTTTCTGCTGTTGTAACTGTGATGTGGGACTATGGTGAGCAATAAGAAAGCACACGATTCAGTACTAAAAGTTTGACCTAAAATATCTCAGGCCTGGGTATTGGGCAGATTCTGAAATTTAGAGAGATACCTAAGGAGACCTTTTTAACATGTGTACCACATTTCATTTTTATTAGCATGTCTGAAGTAGCATAGCATTTTTGAAAAAATATTTTTTGAAAAATTGGCAAATTTTCGATGTCATCCTATTACTGTGTCCTGTGAATCCGAATTATTGACTCCATAAATGCTCCAATCGGTAATAAAATTGAAGAGAAAGTATAAAACTCCCATCTTCGGGAGTTCATAGTTTTCCATAAGTTTGAACCTACATAAGACAAAGCTCTGCAGTGTCAAAAATTCATCAACCAATGGATCAGCCAAACTTTCAATTCTCAGTCTCCAATTTTTTTAGGAAGTTAAAAGATTCTTAAAGGTGTAGCATTTTTAATCGATTCCCAAGATATTTCAGCTTTCAAAACCTTTTGAAACTCATGATACGCGCCCAAGAACATCGCCGATTTAGTACTGAAATAACCACTTTTTGCACAAAAAATTAGATAAGTCGGGCGAAAGTTTCGGGCGGATTCTGAAAATTAGAAAGGTGCCTAAGGAGACCTTTTCCAACATGTGTATCAAATTTCAGCCAATTCTGAATTTGCAAGGTGCTGAGGTTAGCTTGTTAGTTCATAATCCGGCGGGAGACGCTGAAGCGGAGAAGGTTTAGGGGGTTGTTAACAAGAATCTTGACAGATTTTCATAAGTGTTTCATTTATATCAATTTTAAATCTTCGAGAATTCAGAATAACACCACCTATCCTCTAGACTTTCTTCTTCAAATTCAAATAGTATCTTGACACATTCGATTTGAATTTGTTTATATTCTTGACACCTCCACCACCCTCCTTTTTTCCCCACGCGTCTGGTGGTCGTCTCGATTTGTTTTTGTATATACAAATGTAGAAACAGGTACCGCTGGGTCAGAGGGCTAGGGGAAGATGGTGGCTGAGGGTGTCAGCTATAAACAAATTAATTGGGAGGTACCAAGATATTTGAATTTGGAGAGAAGAGGACAAGTAGAAACGGTATGATGGGAGGAAAGGAAAGGAATCTAGAATAATCCGCTTGCAAGTACTGTATTTGAAAACGCAAAAGGATAAGAAAAAAATGGACAAAAAATTACTGTAACTTTATAAAATTGTCTATAGCCGTAATGAGTGAAAATTAAAAGCTTGAAATTTTCATTGCATTTTTGCCACCTACAGTTACATCGTATTCCTTTTTCTTTTTCTCTTTTTTCTTATTGACAGCTGCATTCTGTACTTCATAATCCGGTAAAAAGATGGGAAAAGAGCGGAAAAGGATAAGGAGGCTGTCAACACACACAATGTTGACAGATGCTAATAAGAGCTTCGTTTTTTGAATCTCAGAGCCTCGACAATTTTTTAACAGCTCGGAATAACACCACCTCCAAATTCCAGAAATTCAAAACACTAGTATCTCAAAAACATTTGGAATCTTTCAGAATTTTAGATTCCTCACAAGGAAACCACAAAACCACGTAAATTTGAAATTTCTCAAAATTGTAGTCATAGACACCTCTATCGAGAAATGCCTGAAAATTTTGGAGTCCGCTGGTTACATTGAGCCAAGATATTGGAGCTCAAAGTGAAAAATTCACCATTTCAAAACTAAAATTTTTAGACTCAGACACGTCTTCTTTGAGTTCTAGACAGTGCTGAAGTTTTGGGGGAATATACAAAATTGACTGTATTTTCATAATCATCAACGTCAGTTTTAGATTTTTTTCTCGAAACTTCGCGTCTCTGGTAAAAAAAGGCAGAAATCGACATTTTAAAAAAATCATCAAATTTTTAAAAAATTGTTGTTCAAAAATAAATTGGTCTGAAAATACAATCAATTTTATGTATAAAAATAACCGTCAGACTCCCGCAATAGCAGCACCACGACCCATTTTTCGAATCGAAAAATCTCTCAAATTCCAAAAATCACATTTTCAGAATTCCAAAAATCCTCTAAATATCTGAAAATAGCGTATTTCAGTTTCATTTTTATCCTCCTTTTTTTATCCTCCAGTTTCCCAATGTCCTGGACATCTTCTCAAACCACGCCCACTATACCCTTTTTTCTAAGACTCCGCCCACTTTTCCTCCCCCGCCCCCTTTCCCCACCGTATAAAAGAGGTGCCCCGGGGGGTAAAAGTCATCCATATGGTGTTCTCCCCAAGACCTGGCTTCTGTGTGCTGGTCGAAATGTATTGGTGTGTATTTTTCTAGAAATTTTATTTGTATTTTTTTATTCTGTATTCTGGATGGCTGCTCAGAAAACTTGATGTTTTTTGAATACGGTAAGTCTGACTTGTGATGTGCTGAATAAGTTTAAAAATTGAAATTTCAGGTCAGCTGCTCCGACTACAAACTACAAAGCAGATGAGTATTACGAGAAACGGCTGATTGCAATGTTCGAGTCCGTTCAAGAAAATCCTTCTGGTGCTGATAACGATGATGAAGATGACGGAGCCGGTCCCAGTAGCGCAATTCAGTAGGAATGCTCAAGCTCGCCTTGCTGACTATCGATAAAGCGAAAATTCTCCGTAGTTGGACGAAGACCTTTATAAAGGAGAATCAACGATGTTATGGATGAGAAAACGATACGGGATGGATTCATCGTGAGTACTGGGAGAATGTGTTTTTTGATGAGTTGTCGAAATTTAGAATCTTAGGTCACGCCCCCCCCCCCCCCAAAAAAACCGTATTTCCAGAATTCACTACCGTCTCCAAGAGAACAAAGATGTTATCAAGAAGTTGGACAATTGCGAAAAAGACGACGTCAAGGCGCAAGAATTGAAAGCGCAGATATTCTACAAAATGGAGAAATACCAAGAGGCGTATGACATCTACGATTGGCTGCTGGAAAACTATAAAGACGATTCCTATGAGCAAAAAAGAATGGGAAAAAAGGCGGAAGCACTGGAGATTTATCAGAAGGTTCAGGAGGCCAAGTGAGTGAAAGCGCTTTCAAAAAGCATGTCAATAGAAAGATATTTCAGCTATTCCAATGAGAATGTCAAGGCGACAATTACCAACAACATTCCGGCGGCATCGAGCGATTTGGTCGATTCGCAAAAGAGATTCAAGTCGGCAATTCAAATCGATCAGAGCAAGCTGACTCGTCGTCAACGTCGTACTTTGATGCTTAATAATGCTCTTGTGCTTCTGATCTCCAAACGCAACAGTATACGGTAACAAGGCTATACTTGTCAACCACTCTTGGAATCCTAATATGACCGATGCGCTCTTGATGGAACTCCAGTGGGATTCAAAGCTATTGGATTCATGGCCAGACGGGACATCAAAAAGGGAGAGGAAATTACGGTTCAAAAAAGTAAGTTAAGGGGTACTAAAGTGTTCCAAAAAGTTGCGATATTGTTATATGGATCGACTCGGCTTGTTGTAGACAAAAAAATCCTCTTCGCAACATATCTCAAATTGACCTAAATTGAGTTATTCCCATTCAAAGTGCCAAAAATCGGGTTTTCCGGTCCTCTTTTCACACGTAGAAAAATTTGAACTGAAAAGAGGACCGGAAACCCCGATTTTCGGCACTTTGAACGTGAATAACGCGATTTAGGTCAATTATTGGAAGGTAACAATTCTCATCGCCGCCAATTTTCTCTGTTTTTGGAAACAATGAAAGTCCGAATACTTTAGAAACTTCGAAGAGCCAACGCCCCATGCTGACGAGGACGACGAAAATTCTGGAGATTCGGATGGTTCTGGAGAGAGTCTATAGAGAGTAAAGTATCCGACTGGAGGCCTGGATACGTAAAGAAGCCTAGGAAGAAGCGGAAGGTAGGTTTTCTTGGAAAATGGAACATCTGTTTGCTGCCAAAATGCACCATTTTTTGCTGATTTTTCTGTTAGGCGAAAGTGAGATCTTTTCACGTTCTTAGCCGTTAGCGATGCTTCCAACTTTGTTGAACCTGAGGCAAAACTCGGGTCGATGCTAGGCAAATTTGGCTTGCAGAATCAAATTCCTCATATTTCATATAGTCTAGGAGCACTACTTCTTCATAGATTCCAGCAAAAAGTTTTTCTTTCCAGAATAATATATTGTTTACACCCAAGCGTAAGCCTAACAATACGGAACAGAAACAATGCCACAACTGCGAAGCACTATTTACCGAAGAAATGGAAATCCCGAGTGCTGTTATCAATACTTCCACAAAAACGGGGTAAGATTAAAAAAATTTTTTGGGAAATTTTTTTTAAATTCCCCCGAATTTAGATTCTCAGATTTCAAATTTTTGCATCTTTTCGATTTTTCAGACATACCGCCCACTTCATTTGTATGGCAACATAAAGATAGGAAGACCTGCAAAAGTTCGAGAATTCGGATAAGGATGAGCAAACGGAAAAGATGGCCAAGATGATTCTAAATGATGTTTCTAAATTAAAGAAGATTACTATATTATTTAATGATATTATTAAATTATTCAAAATTGCGAATGAACGGCTTTCTACATATTAACAAACGCGAAATTCCGTCTGTGTATTGTTTGTTCCCGACTCGCTCACTCTAGGTTATTTGAAGTTTGAGAAACCAAGATTTTATAGTTCCAAAATTTCCGTTCTTCTAGAACCCCGGAATGTAAAGATACAGATTTTTTTTGATGATTAGAAATTGAAATTACAGATTTAGAGGGTTCAGGAATCAAAATTTTAGAAATGGGTGTTCCAGAAATTTCAGTGCCTCCAAAAGCCAACATTCTAGAATCGGAGAGTTCAAAATCGTATCTTCAGAAGTCAAATATTTGGGTTCTAAGTTTTTGGAGAACTGTCGAATTCTGCAGAATCTGAATCTGAAACTTCAGGTTTTTTTTAAATTCTGGACTTTTGAAATCCACATATTCCGTTTCGAGAACCACAAAATGTGCTTTCCTGAACACCGGAACATTTTAGAACTACTGTAACATCTGGAATGTCTACTTCTAAAAGTTTTTAATGTTTATAAGCAACTCCTGGAGCCAGAAGACGTCGATATACTCAGATTCAGAAATCGAAAACAACGAAGACTGATTTTCGAATCAGCAGATTCCCAGAACTCCTAGAAAGATTATATTTCTATAAATTCGAGGTTCAGAACATAGAAGACTTCCAAAATTTTTGAATTTCAAATTCATGGCCACTTCACTTCGGAAGCCCAACTCACGAAAACTAAATCCTCGGGTATCAGAATTCTCAAGCTTCAAATTCGGAATCCGTATCGAGGCTTCTTTTTTTTCAGACTGTCAAATTGAGATTCTGGCAAAATTCACAAAGTTTGCACATCATGCACAGCTTTATTGCTTTGTTGTTTGTTTCTAAAGGGTGTCTTCTTAGTCTTTTGGTTCTTCGTCATATTTTGGAATATCAACTCATTTGCTGCCAGCTGCATTTCCGGTTAATCACTCCCTCCCCCTCCCTCTCTGTATGCGTCTCTTTTGAAAAGTAAAAACATCAATTATCTCTAGATGTGGGAAGAAGAGAGGGGGAGGGGGTCCTCGGGTCTTTCCTCTCCTACTACTTTCATTCTAACTCGTTGGCTCATGTCTGTGTTTGTGAGGCCTCCTGATTTTCTATATATTTATACTGATTTTCATCTACTTTTCAATATATACTACTATTTGGCGCAGTGTTTATATGTGCCTCTTTTTTTCATGATTTTTATCAATTTTTAAAATGTATTCTACTATTTGGCGCAGTGTTTCTATGTGCCTCTTTGTTCATGATTTTTTTCCAAATTGAGTAAGTTGTACGAATCATTTCTAAACTTTGAATAGAATAACCTTCAGTTTCCACTGAAAATGTCGGATACTTTAACTTCACCAATCGGGAAAAACGATACCTTCACCTTCGTACTGACAATCATCCAAGCAGTATATGGAGTTGCTTTACTTGCTCTAATAATCTTCATCTCGTGTTTTATCGGATTCAAGAAGTCCTACACCGCGCCGTATTTTCTTATCATTTAAGTGGAGTTGGTTATCGTAAGTTATACTTGCTTCGAAAAACTCTCATTTTTGAATTTTCCAGAACATAGTCCATTTCATCAACACCTATATCTTTCTTTGTTTGGCTAACTTCCCGGTGCTACTCCCATTTCTAAAATCTGTGGAAGAGGTTGTTCCTAGATTTCTGACGTTCTCCAGATACGAAACTAACGAATACTTTTTCTATTTTCAAGGAATGTTGGTCGTATTTATGATTGCTCATCGTATCATTCAAATCAATAAGCCTAGACCACCAAGGGTAAGTCTTTCAAATCTACCATTTGAATTTCAGACATTCATTTTCAGGCATGGGAAAAGAGTCTGTCCGTCGCTGTTCTGTTCATCACAGTGCCAAGCTACCTTCCAAATTTATTGTTTATTTGTGGCTTCCCAATTGAGACCGCAATATCTTTTGGAGTTCTCCTGGAAGGCTCGGATTGCTCATCAGTTCAAATATTGTGACAGGAACTATTTCTGCAAATTATTTGGGAGCCATGGTATCCTTCGGAGTTTGGTTATTTCGGGTGAGAAACGAGTCAAACAGTGAGTTTGAACGTATGCCGTCCGTGCATTTTCAGTTAAGAAAGGTCAAATTTAGGGGGTATAAAAAAATAGTTCAAACTTTCGCGTTTTGTTTGAAATTTTGTGAACACATTGAGCAAATTTTGAACTTCAGTTGACCACATTAATGTACAAATTTGATTCAGGACCAAAATTCGGAATCAGATTGTAAACTTGTTAATAACTCTTTTGCGGAGCTTTTTACAGAATACTCATCGACTGCTAAAATGAAGTTCTAGGTTTTTTCAACATGTTCACAAAATTTCAAACACAACAAACTAGTTTAAATAACTTTTTAGACCCCTAAATTAAATTTTTTGGAACAAAAGATGGACGAAAGACATATATTTTCTTTTCAATGCCATTGAACTTGACCTAACCGCCTCATCCAACAACACAAAATGTTAGTTCGTGAATTTATGGATCGACTCATCACTTCAAAACAAAGAAGGCATATCATGGAGCAAGAGAAATCTACAAGCATGGATGGCAAGAAAACGGATAACAGGTAAGGAAACTTGTTTTGAAGTTTTCATAGCCTTGAATTTTTTGTCCGTCACTATATGAAGAAAAAGAAAATCAAATTTTTCAGACACTTTTGCAATCGGGATGACAGGAATTATAATTGATTTTTGTTTTATTATCGGGCTAACGTGGAATGTTCTGAGCCCTATCGACAACTATTCCCTCATCACTCCCGATTCAGCCCAAACGATGAACATGGCTCTTGCAGGAATTCAAACAGACATTGTAAGTTTTCTAGTTGAATTATTTTTACAAAATTTAATTTCAGATGACTTTGTCTCTTTCCATTATCTTGAATCGCTACTACTATATTGAAGAGAACTTGTTGTTTATTAGAACTGTGCGAATCGATCCAGAGCACAATCTTTCTTTCATAGATTCTGATCAAGATTTCTTCTCCTTTTTTTCTTTTTGTTTTGTTTTCTTTTCAAATAAAGTATCAGCCATCACCTTGCTTTTCGCATTTTCAGAAAATTCAACGATTTTCGACTTGTTAAGTTTCGTAACATCATATATACTAACGTTAAGTTCCGTAACATCATAAAAATTAAGAATTTTGAGCCGGAGCCAGTCATCTTGACCCATGTAGTGCGGAAAATTGTGATTATTCAACTGGAAATAGGAAACTTCGGGCCGGAAAAATAAATATTTGAGCTAACAGCTGCATTTTCATCCCGCCTTCTCTCTCCCCAGAATGAGTCCCGTGTCATTTTCGGTATCACACTTTCTCTCTCTTTTTCCTCCTTCATTAACTCTCTGTCTGTGTCTCTTGCCAAAAGTTGAGACTTTGGGCATTTCTATTCTTCATTTATGCGGTGTGTTAGGCGTGGGAAAAAGAGGCCCTCGGGTTTTTCCTTTCCTACTACTTTTATTCTACTAGTTGGTTCATGTCTGTGTTTGTGAACCTCCTGTTTTTCTAAATATTTATACTGATTTTCAATAACCTTCTAAATATACTCTACTATTTGGCGCAGTGTTTCTATGTGCCTCTTTTCTTCATGATTTTTTTCTCAAATTGAGTAAGTTGCACATATACATTTATTATTTCTAGAAAAATCAGTCTTGCTGAGCTGTAAATATTTTGGAAAAAATAAGTTTACCCATCCTAAAAACAGTGTATTTGCGCAATTTACGATTTTTTAAAGCTATACAGATAAAAAAGTTTGAGCAATAAATTTAGACATTAAGGGCGAAAAATCAAAGTCTCAGAAAATTTAAACCAGAAATCGGAAATGCGCACCAGTTTTCAGAGGCTAGAAAACTTTTATTCATTTCAGGCAAATGGAACCTCATCTCCCGAGGTTCGTTAAGATGAAGGGAGACGAGGACAAGGTAATTTTAAAAACCAAAAATTTCATTCGAAGTAAACGTTTGCAGGGCCCTGGACCAATCCCCCTTTATGAGATTTGTTCTCGAAGAGAACATCTTGACCAACAAATTTTCGGCGGTCATCTGCGTCTTCCATGTCGTCTTCTTCACCATGGACCTGGTGTCAACTTTGATCATTCGGCACCTCGGCTTGGACTACTTCGGATCGGAAGTCAGACAGTATCTGTTCCGTGGGGCGTATTTGGTGAGTTTACCATTTCGAAATTTGTTCGGACACAGTCGGCGTTCGGTTGCTGGTCGGCGACTCCGACGTTTCGCAACAAGTCATTTTGCAAGTGCGACATTTCGCAAATGATTGGTTGCGAAACGTCGGAAATATTTCGATTTCTGTACTTTCAAAGATTTCGATCATTTTTCAGTCAAAATGAATCACCAAGAGCTGATGAACAAGATCGAGCCCTCCCGTAAAACCTGGTTGGAAACTGGAGAGGATACTACAAGGATGGGTTAGGAGGAAAGAGGGATGCTTGTGGAAATAAGGGTGCTGAACGAAAGTAAATAGTGATGTAGAATCCAAAAGTGAGTATTACTATTTTTAGACCTGATTCACAAGTGTACGTTTTCAGGCCACCAATCATCAAAAGCCACCAAATGGAAGTTGCAGAACTCCAAGTGACTATCTTGAAGGAGCTGACCAATTTTTTTCGATTTTTTTTCAATTTTGATCTCTTTTTTTTTAAATGAACTTTAAACGAAAATTTAATGTCTCTTCTATCAGAATCCTTCAGAATCCTTCAGATTATTTCTGAATCTCAAACCCTGAGCATCATCTGTAGTTACATTGACTCCACTTGAGTTTTCGATGTCTTCTGGTCCTCCGTCAAATTTCGCAATCATAATTTTTCTCCCCAAAACGCGTCCCTTGTCATTTTGCTGTCCCTCTGTCTGCGTCTCTTGCCAATATTTGAGACTTTGGGCATCTCTACTCTTTATTTATGCCATGTGTTAGTTGTGGGAAGAAGAGGCCTTCGGGTATTTTCTCTCCTACTACTCCTCATTTATCCCGTTGTTGGCTCACGTCTGTGCTTGTGAGGCCTACTTATGATTCTCCATTTATTTATACTGATTTTCATCAACATTTTTTTTACTATTTGGCGCAGTGTGTCTATGTGCCTCTTCTTTCATGATTTTTTTTTCAAACTGAGTAAGTTAAAGAGCTTTTTTCAGAAAATTTTAAATCATTTTTAGTTGAATCGGGTTAGTATAGTATGGCCAATAGGTCATGCTCACAATACAATACCCGAATTATTGACACTAGAAAACATTTTGGAGTGCCATCAATCAATCCGGTTTTTATCGAAAAAGACCAAAAATGTGTTCAAAACACTTGAAAATAGCGCACGACGGCCTAATTTGGTCCAATTTCGGTATAAATTGGCTTACGTTTGTCTAAAAAAAGCAAAAAATGGACAGAAATGGCACAAAATAACACCAAAATCTCTCAAAATCTTAAACGAAACCTCCGTAAATCCCTTCATTTTTTTAGCACGCCCTCAAGACAATCCTCGAGAGAAAGCCTATAATCGAGGCCAACAAAATCGTCCCGTTCGGCGGCTCTCACGGCGGTTTCCTCGTCTCCCACCTCATTGGCCAATATCCGGGATTCTATAAATCGTGCGTCGCGCTGAATCCCATCGTGAACATCGCCGCCATGCACGACATCACCGACATTCCGGAGTGGTGTTTTTACGAGGCAACCGGCGAACTGCCGGTTTGGACAAAGACAGCGACGGCCGAGCAGCGAGAGCAAATGTTGGCCTTGTCGCCGATGGCTCATGTGGAGCAGACGAAGACACCGTATCTTTTTGTTGATTGGCGAGAAGAATCTTCGCGTTATTCCACACTATCGTGCGTTCATTCTCTCGTTGAAGGCCAGAGGAGTTCCGGCAAAGTGAGTCGTTTTTTTGTCTTTAGCTCATCTAGACCATCAAAATAAACTTAAATTCGACCTGGAAAGCTTCAAAACCGGCCTAGATAGCCCTAAAATACCTTTCAACTTTTAAGCATTGAATCTGTATATTTCAGATCTTCAAATTGGATGCCTTCCTATCACAAAATCTGATGGTTTATCGGAACTTTTTGAACTCAAGCAACTCCAAAGCTTAAGTTTCATGTGCACGGAAAGTGGATGTCAGTGTCAGGAAAATGAAAATAGGTATGTAGCATCAATTTGAATGCTAAGTGACTCAGTCTATCTGTAGCCAAAAATTTTTTCAGGAACCAAAGTCCAAAATCTCACTTACCAATGAATCACCATTCTCCATAGCAAGACAATCAAGGCAACAGTAGAGTCTCTGGATTCTGCCTACATCAGAAAAACACTCGGATAATCAACAAATTGCTCATCGACATTGATACTCTGTTGGCCAACTCTGACAAATTTAAATGTTGTGTTGAATCATTTTCCAGTGATTTAAATTTGATTTTTCTATAAACTACAACTTGTTTACTTTTTCGATTATTATGTTTTTAACTGCATTTCCTAATAAATATATTTTTTCTTGAACAGCGTTTTTTTCATCAGCGACACTTTTTCACAGAACTTCGTGGTTTCAAGATGACGTAGTTGCGGATCGTCGTGGTGGCAACCCGTCGTGGTGGCAACCGTTGCGAAATGTCGTAGTTCCAAAATGTCTCGGAGCTGAAAACCACTGAAGTTGACATTTCAAAACTAGGCTATTTGCCACCTGTCGTTTCGCAACTCTATAACCTAGACCACTTTACGTTCATTAAAGTTGTATTCCTAGATTTCATGGTTTCAAAGTGACGTGGTTGCGGATTGTCGTGGTGGCAATCAAAAACGGTTGCGAAATGTCGTAGTTGCGAAATTGACGTGAGTTGCAAAATGTCATAGTTGCGAAATGTCTCGAAGCCAAAAACCACTGGAGGTGACATTTCAAAACTAGGCTCTTTGACACCAGTCGTTTCGCAACTCTATGAACTAGTCTACGTTACGTTCATTAAGGTCGTATTTCTGGATTTTATAGTTATTAAGTTGGCCCAAAAGTTTTCGAACATAATTTCGTCTTCTTCCTACTCTGTGAAGAATGGTTCCCGAGATAAACCCTGTGGGTCATTGATGCATAAAGGTCCATTATTGTATTTAGTTATAAAATTATCTGTCCCACTCGCCCTGCTTGGCAGTAATGAGATAAGATACGAGAAGGTACGAAAACGGAGTTTCGAAGTCATGATTTCAAGAGCATTTATCTTTAAGTTCTCTTTAAGTTCTCTTTAAGTTCTCCGACATCTCAGCTAGATGTACATAAATATGGTTTTCCCCAGCTAGTCATTTACATAGTACAGCAATATCTACTCTTCATCTCTTTGACAACATAGGTTTTTTGTTGAATATATGAAAAAAATCGAAAATTTTTAATTCTTCAAATATATCGCATCCAAACAACGCCAACTTTCCTACAAACTATTATTTTTGTGTGCTGTTCCTATGCTAAAAATTAAAATTATTCCAGACCAGAATTCACTTGTACCCCCAAAAACAGGCACATAACTTCTAGGACACATAACTCTTGTGTATGAACTGAGAGACGCCAAAAATTTTGCATGTGATCACAGAACTCAATACCACATAAAACAAGCACAATGCGGTGTCTATACAAAACTATACCAACTGATGAGAGCGTATCGATTCATGTTCGGAAACTTATGGGCCAACCTAATACAAAGTGACCCGGTTGCGTCGTTGTGTCAAAAAAACGGTTGCGAAATGTCGTACTGGCGAAATTGACGGGAGTTGCGAAATTTCTTAGTTGCGAAATGTCTCCGAGACTAAAACCATTGTAGGTGACATTTCAAAACTAGGCTATTCGCCACCAGTCGTTTCGCAAGTCTATAAACTAGTCCACTTTACGTTCATTAAAGTTGTATTCCTAGATTTCCTGGTTTCAATGTGACGTGGTTGCGAAATGTCGTGGTGGCAAAAAAACGGTTGCGAAATGTCGTAGTATCGAAATTGACGTGAGTTGCGAAATGTTGCTTCGATGTCTTCTGGTCCATCACTAGCAGGTGCATTTTTATCCCGTCTTCTCACTCCCCAGAATGGGTCCCGTTCCATTTTCAGTATTACTCTCTCCCACTTTTTCCTCCTTCATTAACTTTCTGTCTGTGTCTCTTGCCAAAAGTTGACACTTTGGGAATCTCTATTCTTCAATTATGCAATATGTCAGGCGTGAGAAAAAGAGGCCCTCGGGTCTTTCCTCTCCTACTACTTTCATTCTACTAGTTGGTTCATGTCTGTGTTTGTGAACCTCCTGATTTCCTATATATTTATACTGATTTTCAATAACTTCTGAATATATTATACTATTTGGTGCAGTGTTTCTATGTGCCTCTTTTCTTCATGATTTTTATTCAAATTGAGTAAGTTGTACATATAAATTAACTTTCCCTTAAAATTTAGTCTTACTGAGCTAAAAAATGGAAATAGGAAACTTTGTGGGGGGAATCGAAAGTTTAAAGGCAAAAATCTGAAACTTCGAGATTGAAATTTTGCATTTTTCGGCAAAAAAACTAGTTTTTCCACCTTAAAAACAGTGTATTTTGAGCCATTTTTATGATTTCTCTCAAGCTATTTATTGGTAATTTTGGATCAGATATGAAGCATCTAGATTAGGTATCAAGAGTATCAGAAAATTTTTTTGAATAATATGTATTGAAATTCAGGACAAAACGTCCGATATTTTGAGCCTAAGCAAATTTAAAAACTCAAAAAAAAATAGGAAAACATCACCAGTTTTCAGAAGCTAGAAAATTTTTTTTCATTTCAGGCAAATGAAACCTCATCTCCCGAGATTCGTCGTAACGACTTTGGCATTTGAAAAAGAAACATCCGGCAAGACATGTATGCCAAAGAAGAGAAAGTCTGACAAAAAGAACAAGAGAGGAGGTTGAGATGGAGGACGAGGTAACTTTAAAAAACGGAAAATTGCATTCGAAGAAAACGTTTGCAGGGCCCTAGACCAATCACTGTCGATGAGATTCGTTCTGGAGGACAAAATATTGACGAACAAGTTTTCGGTGATCATCTGCATCTCCCACATCGTCTTTTTAACTGGTGTCAACTCTAATTATAAGGCACCTCGGCCTCGACTACTTCGGATCGGAAGTCAGATACCATTTGTTCCGTGGAGCGTATTTCGTGAGTTTACCATTTTGAAATTTGTTTGGAGAAATTCGTAACCACGCCGACTGATGTTCTACGGCGTGATCGAGAATATACATCGTTCTACCACTGGTCGGCACAGTCGGCGTTCGGTTGCTGGTCGGCGACCACGACGTTTCGCAACTAGTCATTTTGCATCTGCGACATTTCGCAACCACGGCATTTCGCAACTTTGTAGCATAGTCCAGTTCAAAACATTGCAGTCACGAAATTACTGGTTGCGAAACGTCGGGGTGCCGCCGGTCGGTCGGCGGTCGGCGGTTGAAGGTAGACGGTCGCCGATTTTCGACTAGCCCACGCCCCCTACCAACCCCTTCTCATTTTTCAGACTATGCCAATCTACAACTTCGCTTGCCTATTTGTTCACCAAAATAGTTGGGATGAAGGTCACAGGACAAGAAGGAATCGAGCTGCAGGAAAGAATCTTGAACGAGATTTGGAGCACCCACAGTTCTAGAGTCGCCCCAGTACTTTCACGCTCCGCAGTTTATCTTGTTGCATGAACTCGTCTTTATTTTTGCCCTAATAAACATATTTCATGTTGGACAACTTTTTTTTTGTCAGTGACAGTTTTTCACAGAACAAAAGTAACTTTTTTTAATATGGATCACCCTTACTATAAGGATCATCAATCTCCAGGCTCCGGGACATTTTGCTATTAGTCGTTTCGCAACTACGACACTTTGCAACTCACGTCAATTTTGCAACTATGACAATTCGCAACCAAAACACTCCAAACTGGGCATTTCGCCACCAGTCGTTTTGCAACTCTTCAAAATGTCGTAGTTGCGAAATGTCTCCGACCCGAAAACCACTGGAGGTGACATTTCAAAACTGGGCTATTTGCCACCAGTCGTTTCGCAACTATATAAACTAGTCCACTTCACATTCATTAAAGTTGTATTCCTAGATGTTGTGGTTTCAAATCAACGTGGTTGCGGATTGTCGTGGTGGCAAAAAAACGGTTGCGAAATGTATTAGTTGCGAAATTGACGTGAGTTGCGAAATGTTGTAGTTGCGAAATGTCTTTGACCCGAAAACCACTGCAGGTGACATTTCTATAAAGGCCTAGAGGGTACTAGGCTCTTCTTTCTGGTGTGTACGACGATGGTTCAGTGGTGAATATAAATGGGCTTTATTGAAATATAAAATATAATTAAAAGTACAAATGAGATTGGGGAACTGTAGAGCGGCAGCGAGGGGGTGACAGAAGGAATCAAGTCATAAGAACAAACTAGGGCGGAATATTTATACTATTTCCTTAGCAAGTATTCTTCTTATCGGCGGTCGTAAGGGTAGTGCCTCTCCTTCTCCTTTAACCTAATTGGTGCGGCGGCGGCGGAAACGGCGGCGGCGTCAGGGAACGTGTAGTTGCTGATCGTTGATCGCGACAATTTCAAAACTAGGCTATTCGCCACCAGTCATTTCGCAACTCTATAAACTACTCCAGTTTACGTTCATTAAAATTGTATTCCTAGATTTCGTGTTTCCGAAGTGACGTGGTTGCGGATTGTCGTGGTGGGGAAAATACGGTTGCGAAACGTCGTTGTTGCGAAATGTCTCGGAGCCAAAAACCAATGAAGGTGACATTTCAAAACTAGACTATTTGCCACCAGTCGTTTCGCAACTCTATAAACTAGTCCACTCTAAGTTCATTAAAAGTTGTATTCCTAGATTTTGTGGTATCAGAGTGACGTGGTTGCAGATCGTCGTGGTGGCAAAATGAACGGTAGCAAAATGTCGTAGTAGTGAAATTGACATGAGTTGCGAAATGTCGTAGTTGCGATACGGCAGGTTGCAAAATTGACGTGAATTGCGGATTGTCGTGGTGGCGAAAAAACGCTTGCGAAATGTCGTAGTTACGAATTAACTGGTTGCCAAATATCGTGGTTGCGAAATGTCATAGTTGCGAAATTGACGCGAGTTGCGAAATGTCGAAGTTGCGAAACAACTGATTGCGAAATGTCGCGGAGCCGAAAACCACTGGAGTCTTTTTTCTGTGTTCATGTGTGTGTGTTCTCCTCACATATTTCGGTTCTCTCTCATTTCCTATTTGCAAAAGCTGCCGCTTTTTTCCATTTCCAGGAAGCGTCGTTTGTATTATAAACCACGACTCTTTTCTTCCCTCTTGCACACTATTTCCGCTGGTTCCACATCCATCTCTCCGGAGAGAGCGCCGCTCCTTCTTCCTCGTCATTTCCCCCTTTTGGTCGCGGTCTGTGTTTCGTAACCTCCTCTTTTTTATTTTTCTGTTATTTTTCTCAAACCACCATTACTATTCTTCCATGGAGGGTGTCTGATTTGCCCACCTTATATTCAAAAATATCTTATTTTTCTAAACTTCTATTATTCCCTCAACTCCGTTGACTAAGTGTGTATTGGTCTCGGATTGAAAGTTTCGGTTTTCTGATTTTCTATAAAATTTATATGTTATGAGAAATTGGCTACTTTTCTATACGGTAAGCGCTGAAAAATAGAGTTTTGAAGTCTAATCTAGACATATGTAGGAAAATGGAAAACTACGGCTGAGCGAACCGGGTCTATAAAAAAGAAATGGGTATGTTCTAGAACTCAAAAAAGTTAATTTAAAATAAAATTTCAGAATGAAAAATTCAAACAAGTATGGGAAAAAAGAACAAAACCAGTACTGCCGGGTAGAATGGAAGGTGGAAGGGGAACTTGTGTTGATATTAATTGCGAGCAACTTCGTGTATTATAAGTTGGTCGAAGCAATAGTGGTAGGTTTTTTTTAAATCCATGCACCATCAAAAATTATCAACGACTTTCAGAAGTCAAGAGGTTCTTCTTTGTAATGGAACATATGTGGTGCGAAAGACAACAGTTTGGTGAAGTGAAATTCGACGAAAAATGCAATCAGCAATAGAGACTCTGTTTAGATTCTAATAAATTTTAAACCTCAATCATCTGTTTTCTTGTTTTTCAAGTTACATAAAAAACTGGAAAATCAGCCGAAAACAGATGGAAGTTTTCAGGGAAGTCACACGGAACTAACATAAGACACTGGAGGGGGGGGGGGAGTAGGAAAGGAGAATAAGAAATATTTTGGAAATAGTTGGGGGGGGGGGGAAGTTGGTTTTCCTCGTTAGTTATTTTCCCAAGAACGCTTTCCGCTATCCTTATTTGATCTTGATTTCCTTCTCTATTTCCTAGGAATTCTTCCCGTCTTATCCCTCTTTCCAGGTATTTAGACGGAGAAAAGACCATCGGCTCTCCTTCTTCTTTATCCAAAATCGAGGACATTTCGCCACTAGTCATTTTGCAACTACGATATTTCGCAACTCACTTCCGTTTTGTAACAACGAGATTTCGCAACCAAGACATTCTGAAACTGGACGTTTCGCAACTCTATAAACTAGTCCACATTACGTTCATTAACATTGTATGGGATTGAGGTTATTGTGAACTATTCCAGGTTATAGTCTACATTTGAAATTCCACAAAAATCCTGGATTTCGTGATTTCTGAATGACGTGTTTACGGATTGTCGCGGTTGCGAAATGACTGGTATCGAAATGTCGTAGTTGCGAAACGGCTGCTTTCTAAATGTCTCTGAGCCATTATTCATGTTGACTGTCTTCTGTGTTGGGTCGGTCTTTCCATTTGGTAACTGATGATTGTACTGAAAATCGTTTTAATATTCTGTACTGTATTCTCAGTATTGACGTAGTGTTGATTTTGAGCAAGAAAGTTCAATTGGACATTTTCACCACCAAAAACGTATCTTCGATATTCTAGAAACTTGAAAATTTTGGAATCTCTTTGAGCAGAATGATACATTTCAAGCGAAAAATGAGAAGTTAAGACCACAAATGTGAAATTTTATACCTAAACTGGTCAAGCCAATAATAAGTAATTTTAGACAACAAACCTTGATTCTCCCACTCTAAATGAATGTGAAACTGAAGCTGAAAATTGGAAATTCTGAGTGAAGCAATAAAAATTATGAGTCAGAAGAAAAATTTTAGGTAAAACAGGAATTTCGATAAGATAGTCGTGAAATTTTAAGCCATAGTACATCCGGGCAAAAATCAAAGGTTGAGTGCTGCAGTATGATCGTAGTCTGCGACCTACAATATGATCATACACTGAACGCTACAGTATGAACATAGTCGGAAAACTACAGTGTGATCATGAACTGAACGATACAGTATGATCATAGGCTGCGGGATACAATATTATCCAAAAGCACAAAATTTCAGGAGAAAAACTCACGAATTACGAGCCAATCGTCTTCTTTCTCACCCAATCCTCATATTCTCCGAATTCTACGCTTTCAGCCGAATCATGAAGAGAACAAGCATTGGACCCTCCAGTTCTGATGTCTACATCCTTCAAAGCCCAGACCAGAACGACTACAGTTGCGAACATGGCGATGACAGTAGCGAACATGGCGATGATGATTGATAGCCTCAGAGTTTTGAAAATTTCGATATTCATCCAGAAGACGTCCAGAATGCAATAGTCCATGAAGCATCCGCTTAGTATAATGTTATGTGAGAAACTCCGAACGCAGTTTCTTACTTTTTGCTACTTTACATCTACATGTTCTGTTTTAGAATGCATATTTGTTTGAAAATAGATGTGTTTTGAGAAAATTGAATAATAAACATGTTTCGAAAAGGCTCCGAAAAAAGTTCTGAATACATTTGAAATCCAATTTTTTATTTGACAACTTCTCCCTTTCCATGAACTAAGAATCAATGTGCTTCTTCGTTTTCTTTTGAAAATTACTACCTTTCGATCATAAAAAATAACAGAGTCAAACCAATAAATTTTCACCACTTCCATCGGGTGGTCATAAAAAATCGGCAAGAAAAAGATGAAACCAAAAAGAAGAAAAGCAGAAGAGAAGAGCATACACGAATCGTCCTTTTCCCATAAAACAATATTCGATTATGTACGGTTTCCCATGAGGTTTCCCCTCTCTGCTCTTCTTCATTCTTCCTTACAAAACCAAAACTGGCGGCGGTTTTTCTGGAATTCGCTATATTGAAGTGAGGTAGGCTGGAAAACAGTCGAACGGTGAGTATTTTTTGGGATTTTTATGATTTTCGATATCAAGTAAAGAGCGAAAGGCAGTTTTGTTTCAGGACGGTCCCCCCCCCCAGATGGGGGGACTAAAATGAAGAGGAATTTATTGAGAAAACGTGTGCTTGTAATACCTCTTTAGCCGGAAAAAAAAGAAAAAAAAGTTAAGTATTCTGAAAAGGTGCGACTAGAAAACAAGTTCTCTGTTGGCCATAAATTCGAAAATTATTATTTAAATGCTGAAAATTTTTTGAGGAAAACACTATAAACAAAAGTGCGCGGAAATGATTCCATCTTTTTTGAAAGTATTTGGTCAAAAGAAGTTTTCCCTCTTTCACCAAAAGAAATCTGGTCAATAGTGGTTTTCCTACAACAATCCATTTGATTTCAAG
Source organism: Caenorhabditis sinica (assembly GCA_963932045.1). Lineage (NCBI taxonomy): Eukaryota > Metazoa > Nematoda > Chromadorea > Rhabditida > Rhabditidae > Caenorhabditis > Caenorhabditis sinica. The sequence continues at coordinate 30,421,792 of OZ009938.1, forward strand.
TTGTTAAAATTACATGACTCAACAACCAAAAAATATAAAATTCCTAATTTTCAAAGCTCCCCAACGTCATCTAAAAATTTCAGATGCCACTCCCTATCGACCAAGAATACGAACGAAAATTCGCTAGAAATGTAGGATGTCAATGGATCAGAACTCTAGACTCCGGAGCATACGGTGTCGTTTCCTTGGTCAAAAAGTGGATTGCCGGAGAAGAAAAACAAGTTGTATTGAAAAGGCAAAGTTGTATTGAACAGTGGAGCCGACATAAGGATGAATATGAAATTCACAAGTACTTATGGGATGAAGGTGGATGCGAGAACATCATTAGACTTCTAGGAAAAAAGAAGTTTGAAAACGATGTGGGATTTTTTCTGGAGTATGCAGAGTGTGGAGATATCTTGCGGAGAATTCCTATGTTGGTACCAAGCAAAGCTCAATTCTACTTTCGGCAAATCATAGCAGGGCTAGATTATATCCATTCCAAAGGGGTAGTACACCGAGACATCAAGCCGGACAATCTGTTCTTGACTGGGAACTGTGAGTTTTACATTTTTTTGTCAGTGAAAAAAATCAAGTTCGATCTGATCAATAGAAGTGATAATGGTCGGGATAGACTCCAAAAAATCAGTCTCCAAAAATGTGTCCCAACACTGGAAAAGTTATACAATTGTACAAAAAATAAAGACATGATGAAAATCTAGATGAAAACTTTGAAGTTTTTGGTGTGTGTACTGATGATACTGCTACTTGATGGGGTGCGGGACATTTTGCAACTACGACATTTCGAAACTGGACGTTTCGCAACCTGTCGTTTTGTAGAACATTAAACTAGTCCACTTTAAGTTCATTAAGGTTGCATGGAATTGTGGGTATTGGGAACTGTTCCAGGTTGTAGTCTACATTTGAAAAATTGTGATTTTAAGGTGAATTTTCTACAAAAATTCTGGATATTGTGGTTTCGAAATGTCGTAGTTGCGAAATAACGTAGTTGCGAAATTTCGTAGTTGCAAAATGTCGTAGTTGGGAAATAACGTAGTTGCGAAATTGACGTTAGTTGCGAAATGTCATGGTTGCGAAATGTCGTAGTTGCGAAATAACGTAGTTGCGAAATTGACATTAGTTGCGAAATGTCATGTTTGCGAAATGTCTCGGAGCCATTGAATGGCGTTGTTGTTAATGCACAGTATGCTCTGAGAAAGTAAAGTTTTTAGGTGAGACCTCAAAAAATGGAAAAAAAAAACGGTTTTCAGGGAAAATGATTGTGTTTATGCTTATTTTGAAACTCACTTAAGTTATTAAAGTCACATAACCAACCCCCCATACTCCAGCTGTACTCAAAATTGGCGACTTCGGATTGGCAGAGTTCTACAAAGATGAGAATGACGTCCCGTATAAAATTCCAAGTGGTCCCGGAACACATACATATGCAGCTCCGGAAATCTTTCTTCCAAGTTTTGTCGATGGACCACCAGCCGATATCTGGTCAGCAGGAGTGGTTCTTCTCAATATGCTCACTAATGATCAACCATGGGAAGAAGCATTTGATGAGTGGGTTTAGAAAATTCTATCAGGAAATATCTAGAAACATCTCCAGAGATGAGGAATACCGAAAGTATGCTAAGAACGATTTGGAAGACATGGACTTTGCATGGGAGGACATTGAAGTAAAGAATAAGGGTAAGTTGGAACTTTTAAGTCCAAAAATGACAGTCAATTTTCTAGCTTTTGTTCTGAAACTGCTCACCATTGAAGTCAGCAAACGGGCAACTATTCAGGAGATCCAAGCAGATCCATGGTTCAAGGAGGATATCACGAACAATTAGACTAATATGGTGAGTTGTCCAAACTGGAAGTATTATAATCAATTGTATTTTTCAGATTCAAACACATTGGGTAACGGGATGAAACAGAATTTTGATTTGTAATTTTCTTTCGAATTCAAGGGGGTGGAACTTTATTCATGAATTACTTGTGCAAATATTGTGATTTTGATTTTCCAAAAACACGCTTTTTATAAATAAATGTTTATTGATGAATTTTGTGATTACAATAAAAATGCTCTAATTACAAATTAGGTGATGACAAATAAAAATGAACGAAAAGTAGGGAAGCAGTAGAAGTTGGAAATTTTCAAAAAATTGACCGAGGACAGTGCGAAGCAGGTCATGTTTTCTTGCAAATTCAAATTAGATGAAAAAAAAAGAAGAAAAGAATATAGCAACAGATAATTGCCCCGATGATGATTGGAATTCTGGAAACTTGGAATTTCTGAGCATAATCTCCATTCTTCCGTCCACGGTTCTGCCAACGGGTAATGTTTCTTTGGCTACATTTAATGTTTCTTTGGCTAGATAGATTTATAAGGGAGCATTCTGTTCTGTCGGGCTCTGAACATCTCGAGAAGCAGTTGAAAATAGGAGGATACCTCAACAGGGGGAATAAGAAAGAATGAGCTCCGAGCTTCTATAAGAACATTTTTGGCCGAACCCGCCCCAAAAGAAAATTATAGGCTTTGATAATTTTTCGTTTTCTCCGAGAATCACATAACATATGGTTCACGATTATCTTTTTTCGATAAAACAATCATCTGATTTTCTTTTTTGGGAACAAGGAATAGGAAGAAGCAAGAGAGGGATTAAAGCTTGTAAATAGAACCAAAAACAGAAAAAGCGGTTGGTAGTTAGAATTGAAAATAGTGGGAAACGGGAACCGAAGCCGAGACTTAAAAACTGAATCAGAGGATGAAGTTCAGGTAGACGTTGAAAATGAATCACTCATTCGGCACCAAAGTAGATAACAGAAAGGAATAGAAGATAACAAACGAGTCCGATTACAATGAAATAGACTCTCGGATCCATTGGCTGAGCAACCGGAGTTCTGATCTGACGTCGATTGTAGTCCTTGCGCCGCTTGAAAGTTCTTCGGAATGATAACAATAGAGTTTTGCAACGTCCCATTGCGGCTTTCAGTTAGAAGAAAAAATAAGGAATCTTGGGAAGAGAATATTTTTGAAGTGAGTCAACTAGAGTTCTTCTTTTTTCCAAAACACTGAGATTCCTCTAGAAGCAATACCCATTACCATTTGGTAGGGTTTGCGGTCCTTTATTCCTACACCAATTTTCAATTACGACCTCTGGCTCTCATTTCTTTTCAATTTCGACTTTAAATTTTATTTCTTAGAGAACGAAGACTTTATGGTCCCATTAATGGATGGCTAATGGCTATACGGTTTTGATGTACTGAACAGTTTTTTTCCTTCTGGAAAATGGGGATACATATCATGTTCTATTTTGAAAAAGAGAAAGCATACTGTAGCAAACAAGCTGAAGTTGGTAAAAATGTGAGCTATAATAAGTTTCCGGTCATTTTGAACCAAATGAGTAGCCAGTTCGTCAACTGTCAGACTAGTATTAAATCAATTTTTTCAAGAAAAGTTACATTTTTCTAAAAAATGAACCTCGTATAGAAGGATTCCGTCCAAGATCTGTTCTTCCGTAATTGGAAGTTATTCAGAAGTTCTGACTATTTGTCATCCCTAGTACTGTAGCGATTCAGTGTGAGATAGACTTCAGGTGTAGTGACAATCATTATTCTGGACTTCCTTTATCAATGTGTTTTGCAGATACCATTTTTCCATTTTTTCAGTATTCTTGATTTTCGATTTGTTTTTAGCGATAATTGACCAATTTTTGTAGTACTTTTGTAACTGATTATCTCACAAACGTTTATTTGGCTTACGGATTAAACTTTATCATAGAAAAATGGACCAAAACATATGAAAATTTGGTTAGTAAGTACTTCAACAGCACAAATTCGATAAGATCCATGAGCATTCAAGCAGTAAGATAAAGGAAGAAAAGGTAGAGAAGATACAAGACGATTCCAACTGCTACAACTAAAACGACCGGATCCAATGGTTGAGCAACTTGATTTCGGTATTGTCGTTTTTGACGTCTTCTGCAGAACTTGATGCGAGGTCTCTCGTTCTTATGATATTGTGTCATTCTAGAGAATAGTGGAGAAAAACAGAATACGCTTGTAGAAAAATCAGATGAATGAGTCGAGTTCCTGAAAAAAATTTTTGGATGACCGAGTACCCTATAATCATATTATGGGGTTTGGCGTCTCTCTGGTTACCACAAAATTATATTGAACGCCTTTCAGCTTTGGCTCCTACCATATATAATTATGGTGTTGTTTAATCTTTTTTTTTTTTGGAGGTTTTTCTTCCGAATTTTAACGAGTATACTGATAACAAAGCCAAAGAAAAGGCGATGGTTTCATAGGGATCAGACAATCAAAGTGAAAATTTACAATTTATTTTTATTTATTCATGCAGGTGAGTTTTGAGTGAAATGAATGCTTGTGGAAAAAATGAATCAAATCAAATTACAGGAAAAGCGTTTCTAGAAAGAGAACGTATGATGAAGATTCGTGTCGGCTGTGGAAAAAGTGAAGAAACAAATACTGTCACAATGAATTCTGGGAGATTCAAACTTTATGGAGTGAAGTTCCAGCAAAGAATAAAGTACAGCAGATAGCCACAGAAGAAACCAATAACAATAAGCAATATTCTGGGAACCGGATGTGATGTTTCAGGAACTCTGTTGCGTCGTCTCCTTGCTTGCTGTCGAGAGAAAGTTCTTGCCTTCTTCTTGATTGCTTTGAACGGAATCACTTTGTTCATGTGGAATCGGGCCATTGGGAAGATTGGTTAGTAGACAAAGTAGAATATTCTAGAATCGAAAATGTAGACAAATGAGCCTCTGCTTATTCTCCGTCAGAGCCGCCCAAAAAAAAAACTCATAACTTTTTGATGTGTCCCGGCTTCCCTTATTATCTAACGGAGTCTTTCTCAGAGTTTACTACCAATGGCTTACAATTATCTCAATTATGTCCTGGAACCATTATTTTGGGAAAATTTTTGGTCAGGCATTTTCAGGGGGAGGGAACCAAGATTCAGATTTTTGTTTTCATCAACTTTTTCTCTTTTTCATAAAGGACAATTTTAAAGACAAATATTTATTGAATCAATGCATCAAGCACAGAGACAGAATAAGTTTGAAAAACAAAATTACAATAAGAAAAGGACAGAATCAAAATAAAGTTGAAAATACCAAAATGAAGATTGCAAAAATAATATGCGATTAGTTCCAAATTGCAGATTAAGATCCAAAATTAGTGACGTTGAGGTCCAATTTGAACAAGGAAGAAGAATACGGTTAGAAGATAGCAGAGTATTCCAATCAGAATAATTAGTACTTTTGGATCTATTGGCTGTTTAGCTGGACCCTTATTCAGTCGACGATTATAGTTCTTGTCCCGCTTGAACACTTTTCGGAATGGCAACATCCATTTTCTCAGCTTTCCCATGACAAGTGAAAAAATGAAATATTAGTGAGGAGAATAGAAAACCGTGGAAGGGGAGATGCTCGAGAAATGAGTTCAATAATGCGTTTCTTGTCTTTTAAATAGTGAGATTTCTTGGATAGACTATACTCATTAGCCTCAAATGGGGTCGGAAAGCTTTGCTTAGTCTTTTGACGCCTACAACTCTTGATTCTATTTTGGGCAATTTAGCTTCTCTCGAAATTTCAACACTTTTTGAACTTTTTTAAGTCTAGGGAATAAAACTTCAAGTTTTGCGACTTGGAGAATTACAGAAAACAAACTCTGAAAATGCATGTCTAATTTTGAAGTTTTCTGCTTAATGGGGTATTAAAGTGATTTTTTAACATGCGATATTTTTATATGGATCAACTCGGCTTGTTGTAGACATGAAAAAATCCTCTTGGCAACATGTCCAAAAATTGACCTATATCGAGTTATTCACGTTCAAAGTGCCAAAAACCAGGTTTTCCGGTCCTCTTCTCCCACGTATAAAAATTTGAACTGAAAAGAGGACCGAAAACCCGATTTTTGGCCCTTTGAACGTAAATAACTCGATTTAGGTCAATTTTTGGACATGTTGCCAAGAGGATTTTTTCTTGTCTACAACAAGCCGAGTCGATCCATGATAAAATATCGCAAGTTAAAAAATCACTTTAGTACCCCTTTAAAATCAAAATTTAGAAATTTTCAAAATTGAACTTAGAATGTCAATATGCAGTTATTGAAATTTCGATGTTGAAACTTTCTAAAATTTTCGGATTTCAGAAAAATTTTGGGAAGAAAGTTTCGAATTTCAATCTTAAAAATTCAAATACAAAATGAGATTTTACTTTGTGACTAGATAGCGAGCTAGAAGAGATTTTGATTCTACGGTACTTCCTCATCGTCGTCGTTGGATTGAGAAGTCTTCAGACGTCTTCTGATAGGCGCAATCTGATTGAGGGGTCATGGAGGCGGTGCTGGAGTTTTGATACTTTCCTCGATTTTGAATTCGGCTTCTGAATCCCACAATCTCCAAGGAGAATCTTCAAATGCTCATCCCTAGATGCGAGATGGGAGGGTCTTCAATTTTTGATTTTTGCGTTTTGTGACATCTTCTGAATGACTCTCTGGACACTGACGGGCATTGAGCAACTACTCCAGATTCTTCTAGCATCTTTTCTCGCGGTTGTCTCACTGGAAATGTCGACTTTCCTTTGACAAGATGTGTGTCGATGAAATTTGAAAATGGAGCTGGAGGGTTGGCGGACGTTGTTGTCTGGAATAAGAAAAAAATTAAGATAAAATTGGCTTCAAAAGCTGACAAGAATTCTGTTAAAATTGGGTAGAAACTAGTAAAAAGGTGCAATGAAATGGTGGATAAACAGTGAAAATTGACCAAAATTTTGGTCGAAAACGGTCAGAATTTTGATTGTTTTTGGCCATCAATTTTCAGAACACTCCTGAAGCCGTCACTCACCGGAATCACTTTAATTTTCACTTTCTCCGCTATCACGTCACTTTGGAGGTTCGGATTCCAATTCCGCTCCGCCGTTGTAGTCGTGGATTTCTGAATCCTCGAAACGTTTTCTGATGGAAGCGGTGCTCAACGTGCTCCTCAACGGTAATGTACCCCGTTTGAGGTACGGCTTTTTGGACGGGACTATGCTAAATAAAACAAGCATAAAAAGTTATGTAAGGGGTTGAAACCGTTTTTTTTGCCTTATTAACGGTCTTCGAGAAAATCAACTTTTTGTCAAAATTTCACAAAATCTGAAATTTTCATCTTCAAAGTGCCATAACTTGGTTTGTTCTTGACGGATTTTTGAAAACTAAAGTAAGTCATGAAGGGAAACTATTCGAAAATGTAATTCTGAAAACAATTATGTTTTATCTATTTGTGTAAAAAAGTTATTCATTGAAAACCATAAGTGCCAAAGTACCAAGAATGATCTAAAATTTTTTTAAGAGTAGGACATTTTTTGGTTTTAATTTTAAATTGAAGAACATGTCCAATATAGTGTAAAAATATAGTTTGTTATAGGGGTAACCGTCCAAATTTGAAAAATAATTTCGATTTAATAAAATATATTTTGACATTTTTTGAGAAATTCAAAATTTCTTGCAATTTTTGCATTGAACTTTAAAATATTGTTTTAGGGCCAAAATGCTCAAGATTAGAGCTTTTAATTAAATTTTAAATTGTAAAATTTGCTCAAGTTTGAAGCATTTTATGACCGTTTGAAGTTGGAAGCCTGATTTTGAGATGCCCTCTGATAGTCGAAAAACGAAAATGATCCTAGAGCTTTGAAACTTTTTGCATTTTGTAGATAATTCAAATACAAAACATATTGTCAACTGCAGCTTTCTTCCATCTCTTCATCCTCGTTCGCAAAATTGCGAAGTATAATATCGAGCCCATCAGAATGGCGATTTTCTCCTTTTGCTATTTTACAAACGAGGATGAAGAGATGGAAGAAAGTTGCAGTTGACAATATGTTTTGTATGCAAATTATCTACAAAATACAAAAAATTTCAAAGCTCTAGGATCATTTTCATTTTTCGACCACCTGAGGGCACCTCAAAATAAGGCTTTCAACTTCAAACGGTCATAAAATGCTTCAAACTTGAGCAAATTTCACAATTAAAAGTTTAATTAAAAGCTCAAATCTTGAGCATTTTGGCTCTGAAACAATATTTTAAAGTTCAATGCAAAAATTGCAAGAAATTTTGAATTTCTCAAAAAATGTCAAAATAAAATTTTATTAAATCGAAATTATTTTTCAAATTTGGACGGTTACCCCTATAACAAACTATATTTTTACACTATATTGGACATAGTCTTCAATTTAAAATTAAAACCAAAAAATGTCCTACTCTTAAAAAATTTTTAGATCATTCTTGGTACTTTGGCACTTATGGTTTTCAACGAATAACTTTTTTACACAAATAGATAAAACATAATTGTTTTCAGAATTACATTTTCGAATAGTTTCCCTTCATGACTTATTTTAGTTTTCAAAAATCCGTCAAGAACAAACCAAGTTATGGCACTTTGAAGATGAAAATTTTAGATTTAATGAAATTTTGACAAAAAGTTGATTTTCTCGAAGGCCGTTAATAAGCTAAAAAAAAAGTTCCAACTCCTTACATAACTTTTTATGCTTGTTTTATTCAGCATAGTCCCGTCCAAAAAGCCGTACCTCAAACGGGGTACATTACCGTTCAGAAGTCTTCTAGAAGAGGTGGGCGTTCTTCTTTGGATTCTGGATTAGATGAGACTTCTTTTTCTTCTTGCTCTTCTTCTTCTGGTTCGTTTGGCGTTGAACCTTAGTGAATACTAATAGGAAGGGTACTAATATGAAGGTGAGCGATGAAAAAGCAAATTCCTTTTTTTAGCCTAACCAGTACCTAATAACTGATTCTGAGCAAACATGAGATATCATAGTTTTCAAGTATCCTCATCAGAAGTCTGGAGTGAAAGGTTGACCGACCCAAACACGTTAGGTTCACTTGAATCACCGTTTTAGGGGGTGAAACTACAATCCGATATGTCTTATCTGTCCCCGACTCCACCGGGGTAGACATCGAGCCAAGGAAAGGTCAACTGATCCCACTCAATGAGACAGACTGCATTAGAATCTACGGGAAAACTAATCGAAAAGGGGGAAACTCAGCATCTTATGGTGATCACCAATTCAAAATTGTAATAAAGGGGGGGGGGGGAATGCAAATTCCCTTTTTTCCCTTAACTAGTACCTATCATAGGATTCTGTCTAGATGACCTAGATGGCCTAACGAGAAAGAGCGTCAGGGACCCCTAATTGCAGCGAAGTGCCAAGTCACGAATAAAGAAGCAAAAGAATATAGCAGTCTTCCACGAATCGCTCTCCAAATCCGAGGCCCATCCAGCCTTCACAATCCATCCATCTTCGTTGTACTTCTTCTCCTATCCTTGAAATTTGGTGAAGCAAGATTGGTATTCTCGACTCCAAAATCCAACGAACTTCCGTGTCACCAAATCGCACCCCTCTTCGTCGTCTGATTTTGAGAGGGCCCAGAATATTGAGATTCGAGAAGTTCGGGCAGAGTACTGTAGTCCGGTAGGCATATGAAGATGGTGGCACTCGATCCGAGGAAATTGTGCGTACCTGGAAAAACATAAAATTTATATTTAAAAAATGAATCAAATTTTTGCTAAATTTTGGTTCGAAAAACCAAAAGGAAACTTCCATTTTTCTTTCAACCAAATTAAATCATTTTTATAGACTTTTTGACTGTTTTGGTCCACTATTGGCTCTTTATTAAAAAATCGCCCAAAAAAATCGAGAAACAGCATCATTTCGAAGAGAAAAAGTCAAATTTTGTGCCAAAAGTGGGAGTTCTCCTTACTCATTATTGTCCATTCACACCCTCCTGAAAGCGTAACTAACCGAATTCTCTTCTTGCTCTTTGTTCTCCATATCACCGTCTGACGTCTTCTGATGGACTCCTTCTGTCTCCTGATTCGATTTTTGACGTCATCTAGAGTGGGCGTGGCTTCTCTTCGTCGTCATCAGAATCCAGAGTTCATCTATCGACGTATTCTTCCTCTTCTGACGGCTGCTCTTCCTGTTGCTCCTTCGCTTCTGGAAAGAATTAACTTTTAATTTTTGGATTCTTACAATTTTAGAAGACGTCGAGGCGTCCTCTGATGCCTTCAGACGCCTTCAAAACACGTCAAACTCACCGGAATCTCTTCTCTTCTTCACATCATCCTCCTCTTGGAACAGGGATGGGCAAAACAAATTTCGGAGTGGCTTCGGAATGGATTTTCGAATTCTGACGTCTTCTATCCGACGCATGCTTCTTCTCCGGCTGACGGTGACAAGTACTGAACGTCTTCTCTCTGTTGAGCATGTCTTCGAGATTCTTCTCGTCTGAATCCTCAGTTTTCTTGCCCTCCAAAAGTGCCTCCAAATTGTTGGTGTCATCATCATTGGTTCTTCTCAATTTCCCAAGGAGATCCAAAGTGGCTTTGCGTTTATTTAGAGTCGAAAAGCCGTCGTCAGACTTGAAATTCGCGCATCTGAAGGTGATTAGATAAATGACGACTAGTTGTTGGGGGTCTCCTTAGAAAATCACCGAATTCCGTTCCTTGGCTCCTTCAGAAGACGTCGAAGTTCTGTGGCCATGAAGTCGGTGTTGGAGAGGGTACCGGGGGCACGACCTGGAAAAATGATAAGATTGTTTCTAAAAAATCCTAATTTCCAACTCACCGTATCCTTAACGTGCTTCGGCTTCTCTCTCACGGCGACTTCCTAATTTTGGTGTCCAGATAGGCGTCTTCTATTCGACGTCTTCTTTCTTATCTGTTGATGTCGGCGAGTGCTGAACTTCTTCTCCTCGTCGAGTAGTCCTCAAAGTCCTCCTCTCCAGAATCGCCAATCTTCTTGTCCTCCAAAAGTGCCTCCAAATTGTTGGTGTCCTCACCACTAATTCTTCTCAATTTTCCAAGGAGATCCGACGATGCTTTGCGTTCAGTTGGAGACAGAAGCCTTCGGCGAAATTGGAATTCAAGCTTCTGGAGGCGATAGAGCGGATGGCGACAAGTGGGTGGGGCTCGACTTGTGGAATCACCAGATTCTTCTTCTTAGAGCCTTCAGAAGACATTGAAGGATCTTGTGTTCAAGAAGTCGTTGATAAGAAGGTACCGGCGGGGCAAGATCCTGGAAAAATGATGAGGTTTTTTTAACAAAGTTTTTCTGATCTCCAACTAACCTAATCCTTAATGTCCCTCGACCTCCTTCTCACGGCGGCTCCTCGAAGGCGTTTTTGTTGGTGAGAAGTCGGTGTTGAAGTGGGTACCGAGGGCACGAACTGGGAAAAAAAATTTCTCAAAAAAATTCCGATTTCTTACTCACCTTTTCCTTAATATGCCGCGGCTTCCCTCTTACGGTGACTCCTCGGAGGCGTTGTTGTCGGTCCTGAAAAATCGAAAATTTTAGATAAAAAAAATTGCCGAAAAAAACGAGAAAATTAGACGAAAATTTGCACAAAAAAGCGATTAAAAGATGTGAAAAGCAAAGAAGATTAAATTTTTTTAGAAAAATCCTAACATTTCGTTAAAAACTCGACGAAAAACGATGAAAAACAAGCAAGAGCGAAAAAAGAAAAAAGCGAAAAAAAAAATTCTAGCGAAAAAATGGCGAAAAATGAGGCAAAATGAGGAAAACAATCACAACAACAAGTGACCTCCCGCTCAAAAATTTCGGCGGTAGATCACGAAAAAATTTTTTTTTGAGTGGGTCTAGAAATGAAAAAAAAAATTTTTGGACTATTTTGTTTATGGTTTTTCAGTGAATATCCCAAAAGGGTTCTAATAGTTCAGAAGTAACGTAAGATGTTCTGGAGCATCGTGAGAGATTCAGAAGAGACGTAGGCGATTCTGGAAAATTTTACAAAAATTGGAATTATCTTCAGGGATTCTAAAATATCGAAAGGAAATCTGAATAATGGTCAAGAATTCTGGGGCATCCTCAGAGATTCTTGATTAACGTTAGGGCTTCGGGGGGGGGGGGGGGGGCATCATCAAGGACACTGGAGGCGCTCCGTGAATTGCTTTTCCTGGAAATTTTTCGCACTGAAAGTGTTTTGAAATTCGCATAGAACGATGAGAAATTTTTTTCTATCTTTATTTTTTTTAGAACCCAAAAATTCCTAAAACTAACAAAGTTACAGAAGATCAAAGTTTTTTGGACCTCCAAATTTTTTTTATTTTTTCCTATTTTTTTGTAGTGTTTATTTTGCTGTTTCCACCTTTGTTGTTGTTTCACTGTGTAACTTATTTCATTTACATTTCCGCATTAATTGTTGTTTTTTGATTTCAATATAATTTAACTTCAATAAAATTTGATTGCGAAATAATTTTTTCCTACCTAAAATAAAACGAATAAGACGAGGCGTTTTTCGAAGTTTTTGGTCCAGATGCCAGTCAGTGGATTGTCTACTTGGGGAAAGTGGAGCATGTCAACATACTGGTCGGCAATTTCAATGTTGTTGGGATTGCTGAACTTGGGCATACAGTCTTTCAGCGTGTCAAAATTTTTGTTTTAGTAGTCCTATCTATTTTTCCAGAACCCTATCTGAGAACACACACCGTTCATTTTCACAGTCCGATAGGTCTACCTACGCTCAATATCACTGTCTTTTCTTCTCCTACTCTCCCTTTTAGGACCATATCTCTCCTTATTCTAAGTTCGGATCCTATTCTCTGCGTCTCTTCTTCTCCCAACCACCCTCACTTATTTTTTCGATGTGTGTGTGTCCCCTTTTCGGTGCATAAATTAAATAGTTTCTGTCTGTCCGTCTGTTTGTCGATTACCCATAACTGAGAGAAAGGGAGCCCCCTACAAATCGTGTGTGTGTGTGTGAGAGAGAGAGAGAGAGAGAGAGAGAGAGAGAGAGAGAGAGAGAGAGGAGGGCCCTACCGGTGTTTGTGAGAGCCTATAGAGCGTCTTTCTTTTCTCTAAAAAACGGGTGGCCGGTTGTGGCCGGTCGACTGCCGCACCAGGCTGTCAGTAGAGGTGTGAATGGGGTAATAAGAAAAGAATTAGTAAAATACCAAACTCACATTCAGACTTTGAAAACTCAGAGTTGAAACTATCGAACAATTGAAATCCTAATTTCCCTAATTTCTGCATTACAGAATCAAAGTCTTGAAATCTCAAAATATCCAGTTTAAAAAAAGGAATATTCATACTTCTAATGTTGAAAACGTTGAAGTTTCGGGCACTTGGATACACAAACGTCAAATGATCCAGATGATCAATTTTCGAGAAATCCGAATAATATTTTCGAAATTTCAGAAATCTAATTTGGACAGGTAGAATCCTACTTTAAAAATTTTTAAATTTGAAAATTTAGAATGCCAACTTTCAAAAAATCAGAATTCAAAGCTAAAAAATTTCTTATGACCACATTTTTTCAAAAGTCCATTTTCTTTATTTTGTTGATGACTATTTTCACTTTCTCTGTTCTACGTTTCACTCCTTCCCCCAGTCATTCGCAGAAATTGAGGCGAGCAATGTTTTACACTTTTATTGAGGAACTTCAATGTTCACTAAGAGAAGGGCCACAACGCGTAAAATGAGCACAAAAAGTGTAATAATTACGTAAAATGAGAAGAAAGAGCTCCACAGCAGATATCTCTTCATTCATGTAACCCCCAAATGTTGACTTCTCCACCTGAGTGAGTGTCTACCTTGTTTAGTGAATTTATTCTGATTTTTCTGAATTTCTCTTCTATTCTGTGATAATCTTGTATTATGGGTTGAACCAAGGTACGTTCTGGGAGTAATTGCTTTAAATTAATGTGTTAAAACTGAAGACTTCTTGCTATTTCAGGTTTTGATATGTGCTCTACCACGGGTTTCGCTATCAACGGGTTCCAAGGATTTATGGGGAGCAATATTGGTTACTTTTTTCCAGAAATGTGAGTCTTTAAACTATACAGTAAAGAGCCCCAACAAAAAGTTAACTGCTTACGTTGCTTTTGGCAAACAGACTTCTGATAGCTCTACTATTAAGGGCAAATACGAATTTTTTGAAAAAAAAATATTCAAAAAAATGAAACCATTTTTATTTCAGACCTACTTGCGGCATCGCTACTGGACATCCAATTGACTATGTCATTGCTAGAAGCTTCATGCTGCACAGCACCACACAAGCTCATTGAAAACATGGATATGAGCGTAACTGATTAGATTTGATAATTTTCTGATTAGTTGATTAATTTTTTTTTGTGAAAACTGTTCCTATGAATTGTTTATATTTATTTTTATTTTGGCTGAGACGGATAAACCTTCTTGACACCTAAAGTTTGTTGATAATTAAATGTGAATCACATATGCTAATATTTACAGTAGGATAAAAAATTGGAAACATCAGAAACCAAAATTAATATATTTGAACTACAAGTGCAAAATATCAAAGCAAATTAGAATTTGAAACTTTCAAAAATTGCAAGAATGCATCTCCGAAAATTTGGATTTCAAAATTTGAATATTTAAGCATTGAACTTGAATATTTTCTCAGTTTTATAATATTCAAGTTTTGTGACATCCGAACTCAATTTTTGAAATTTCAGAATTCAAATTTGGAAATCGAGAATTCTAATTTGGAGACTTCAAAACTTACATTTGGAAGTCCAACATCACACCTTCTTAAAAAACTAGAATTCAAAACTCCCAAATTTTATTAGGACCGCATTTTTCAAAAGTCCATTTTTATTATTTTGTTTGAAAACCTCTTGCACTTTTTCTCTTCCACATTTCACTCCTCCCCTCCAGTCGTTAGCAGAAATTGAGAAGAGGCAAGTAATTTTTTAACACTTTTTATTGTGGAACCTCGACGTTAAGAGAGCACTAAGAAAAGGGTTCCACCCGGTTCCTCCGGACCAGCAGTGTAATGATGAGAAAAAAGAGCAGAAAAAGTGTAATAGTAACGTAAAGTGAAAAAAGGGGGCGGAGAAAAAAGAACGGGAAAATGGCTCCCCAACAGATTTCTCTTCATTCATGTAACCCCCCAATGTTGACTTCTCCACCTGAGTGAGTGTCTCCCTCTTTAATGATTTTATTCTGATTTTTCTAAAATTATTTTTCATTCTGTGATAATCTATTATTATGTGGTACCAAGGTACGTTTTGGAGGGAACTGAGTCAACTTGAATGTCAAAAATTAGGACTTAACCAGATTTTAAAATCAATTTTGACAATTTCAGGTTGTGATTTGCGGCAACAACGAAAACTGCGAAAAATGGGTTTTTACGGGTATCTGGTGAGTTATGATTGGAAAAAAGTTGAAATTTAAGTTTTGAGAACATTTTTTATAGAGGGGAAGTTAAAAACACACTTTTTCAGTGTTTTCATTTTTTGACCTAAATCTATTTTCATGTCTATTTGCTTAGCCAGATTCAAAGAACAAAAAGAAAGTTCTAACAGAAAGAAAATCAAAAGTATAAAAAAACTTTTAAAAATCCTTATTTTCATCATTCTTAATTTTTAGATCGTCAACACCTCGAGAGCATGCGGGTTCAAACTAGATAGTTTTGTGTTTGAAATCTGTGGAGAGAAGGGAAACTGCAAGAAAATGTTTTTTTTTCTGAAGGTATGTTGGTTTTAAGACACTTCTAAGACATATATGTATAAGGAAATTTCTTATTTTCAGACATGGCTCTCCAAGCATGGTTTGCTTATCTGGCGGTTCAAAGGAGCAAATCATCGCTACCTGCTGCCCAAACTTGGTCTCCACGGATTTCTCATGACTCCTCATTGTCGTCGCCGTTTTCTGCTTGGCAAACTTCCCAATTTATGTTACCATTTTTTTAGTAATTTATCATTCTGTTCTTATCTTAGTAATTTTATGAATATCGTTTTTGGCGTTAGGTCGTGCAAGTTTTTGCGAGTTATATAGATGTTTTTATAAACATTTGTATCAAAAGCAAGGATTTTTTGATTTTTTAGAAAATTTCGGAATTTTTCAAAATCAGGAAGAAAAAATTTCAAAATCAAGATGAAAGTTCAAATTTTATTCAAACATATTTTTTGAGATTCATAGATTTCAGAATGTCAGAGTCCATGTAGTTTTCAACACTCCCAATTGTAGAACTGTTAGAATCTGAAATCATTGATTTTTCTAGATTCATCATTTTCAGCTCTTCCATAGAGACGCAATCAAAAACCTCGATGAAATTTGGTTTCAATCAAAAAACGGGACTCCAAAAACTTTGAAAGTTCAATTTCATCTGAACTTCTTAGTGCCTTGCCCCTGTTTTTCTCCGGGCTTTGTGTGCTGGTAGAAGAGGGAGTGGGGTGGTGGTCGTAAGCAAAACAGGGGAGCTAGAGAGTGTGAAACTTGAAGAGATCTCTATTTCTTGCCAAAATGCCCCCTCCACCCTCCTCTTTTTTGTCCCAGTCGTTTTTTCCTTCTCTTTCAGCAACACACACGGACACACACACACAAACACTCTCCCTCTCCCCATTCCCTTATGTCGACCTTTTTGCTGCTATTTTTTTCTTTTTAGAGTAGTGATTTTTCAATCATCCGTTTTTGGTGAAAGGTAGTAGACGTTTCCCTTATACTGTCATTGAAAAAAGCCTTCAATCAGCACCAAATTGAATCTGTATTTTGAAATTTTTTGAAACTTTTTGAAAATTTTCAAAAGTTTTCAAAACCATGAGAAAAGTTCAGAGTTTTCAGGTTCATTGTAGCATTGAAACCCTTCCAAGTTTCAAAATCTTCAAGAAACAGTTAGAATTTTTAGGATAGAAGCTTTTTTGGAATCTTAGATTTCAGAATTTCAAAGCTTTTGACGCTTCCAAATCCTCTAAATTGGCAGCTTCTCAGAATTTTGAATCCTCGATGTCTTCTAGACCAATTATTTGCCTTTGTTGATAATTCGTAGGACATTCTGATGAAAATTGGCTTCAGCTAGAGAAAATGGGACCCCAAAAACTTGGCTTCAAAAGTTCAGTTTCGTCGAAATTTTTAGTGCTCTGACCCCGTCATGTTTCACGAACACAAACGTGAAACACCTTATTTTTCCGTCCCAGTCGTCTTTCTCCTTCTCTCTCAGCAACACACACGAACACATATACAAGCACTCTCCCCTCTTCTTCATGTCGACCTTTATTTGTTGCTTTTTTCCTTTTATGGTAGTTATTTTGTAGGCATTACTTTTTGGCAATAGATAGTAGCAGAAAAAAATCAGACTTTTACATTGGAGTTTTTCATTCCAATATTTGAAAACATTTAAAAAAGTTGATTTTTCAGAATAATAATTCTTCTTAAAACTTTAGATTTCAGAATTTCAGAGTCAGTGAAGTTTTCAACACCCCAATTGTTGACCTGTTAGAATCTGAAATCATTGATATGTATCTTCTAGATCCATCATTTTTACTCTTCCATCTAGACGCAATCAAAAATCTTAATGAAAGTCGGTTTCAACCAACTAGTGGGACCCCGAAACCTCGACTTTCCAAAGTTTAATTCCACCAAATGCTCTTAGTGTCCTGACCCGTCACCCCCTCTCCTCCCTCCTCTTTTCCGTCCCAGTCGTCTTCTTCCTTCTTTCTCAGTAACATACACAAACACTCACACACAAAAACTCTCCCCTCGCCCTCATGTCGACCTTTGTTTACTGCTCTTTTTTCTTTTTATGATTATTGTTTCTAATTATCACTTATAGATGGTAGCAGAAGAAAAAATCAGACTTTTACGGTGGAGTTTTTCATTCCAAATTTCGAGAACATCAAAGGAAAAAGTTCGAATTTTCAGAAAAATGGTTATTCTTGGAAATCAGATTTTAGGATTTCAAGCTCTGTGAAGTTATCAAATCCTCTAAAATGACAGCTTCTTAGAATCTGAAATCCTCGACGTCTTCTAGATCCATCATTTTTACTCTTCCGTTCAGACGCAATAAAAAATCTTAATGAAAGTCGGTTTCAACCGAATAGTGTGACCCCAAAAACTTGGCATTACAAGTTTCATTTCATCTAAATTTCTTAGTGCCTTGCCCCTGTTTTTCTAAGGGGTGTGTGTGCGGGTAGAAGAGGAAGAGGGGTAGTGGTCGTAAGCAAGAGAGGGAAGCGAGAGAGTGTGAAACTTGAAGAGATATCTATTTCTTGGCGAAATGCCCTCCTCCTCTTTTCCGTCTCAGTCGTCTTTTTCCTTCTCTCTCAGTATCATAAACAAACACTCACACACAAACACTCCCCCCTCTTCCTTATGTGGACTTTTATATGCTGCCCTTGTTTCTTTCTTGTTTCTTTTTATGGATTTCTACTTTTTGACAATAGATAGTAGCAGAAAAAAAGAAAACAATCAGAATTTCCGTATACTTTGGAGGTTTCTTCTACAAATTTTTGATATCATAGAAAAAAATTCGAATTTTCAAAATATTCGTCATTCTTGGAATTTGAGATTTCAAAATTTCAAGGTCTGTGAAGACTTCAATACCTTATAATCTTCCAATTATCAACATCTGAGATACTAATTGCCTTTTGGATGCATTTCTTCCCTTCTTTGAAGATTCATAAGACATTCTGATGAAAATTGCCTTCAGCCAGAAAAAATGGGACCTGAAAACCTTGGCCTCCAAAGGCCAATTTCATCAAAATTTCTTAGTGCCCTCACGCGGTCATTGCCCCCCCCCTCTTTCTCCCGTCCTAGTCGTCTTCTTCCTTCTCTCTCAGCAACACTCACAAACACACTCACAAACACTCTCCCCTCTCCCGCATGTCAACTTTCCGTCCTAGTCTTCTTCTCCCGCTTTCCAAACACCACTCGCTCTCTTATTTTCATCTCTTGGCAGGAGGGGGGCACTTTGCCAGGAATCGGAGATCTCTTCAACTTACACACTCTCTCGCTTCCCTCTCTTGTTTACGGCCATCACCCCACTCCCTTGCCTACTCGCACACACAGCCCGGAGAAGAACAAAGTTAGTGCCTTCCACGGACGTTGACGCGTTTCGTTCTCATTAATCTCGGACTGCCCATTTTCATTTTTTTCCACCGATTTTTGCCCTTTTCTTCTACTTTTTAGAGCAGATTTTTGAAGAAAATTTTTGCAGAGTGAATGACCAAAAATTGGCAGTCGGAAACAACGAGTATAACTTGGATTCAACATCGAATAACCGGTGAGTAGCGAACTTCAAATATTTGAGAAACATTGATTTTCGATGGATTGAACCACTTTTCTAAGGATAATTATGTTATATTTACAGATTGCAAGCTGAAGAGCAACGTCGAAGGCGTCGGAGATTGACTCAAATGGACATTTTTTTCTACTTGGCAGCACGCCGACAAGAGGATTTGAAGACAATGAGTAGATGTCCTATGTGCACTACGAGATGATGGATTGGATGAGTGATGAATGGATGCTGTTGAAGCAGTGAGTATAAATTTATATAAAAATTGAGCCGAAAATCGAGAAAATTGAGTAGAAATGACGCTTGATAAAATTGAAAATTTTCGATTTTTCGCCTCATAGTGTCATTTTTCTCCAATTTTCATGGTTTTAGGCGCATTTTTGGCCTACTTTGATCCTAAAAGCTTAAAAATCTAAATTTCCAGAAGCAAAGTGAATCCACAAGACCATCAAATTGAATTTGGACATCATGGCGAGGTTGCCTGAGGATAAAGCAGGATTTCATTAACAACGTGACGACGAAAAGCGTTCCGGAGGCTGTAGAGCCCACTTACCATCCGGTGTTTCATCATTCCCGGCTCAAAATATCGCACTATAAGCTTCTTGAGGTGTGTTTTGTAGATTGAGCCAGAAATCAAAAAAATTGAATGAAAACGACACTAGATACCAAATATGTAATGAGTTTTTGCCAGCTGCTGAGGTATGCCTTCAAAAGTGAGCTGAAAACTTTTGATTTTTGAGAAAGAGAGAAACAGAACAGAGAGAATTAGACAACACAAGCCTCTCCCTCCACCCTGCCCTGATGCATGAAGTGCTTACACTCTCGCCGTCGTTTTGCAACTATCAGAAGGTCAATTCTTATAAAAACTTAACAGGCTGATGAAAGATGTTTTAAAGATCTCGACTGTTGTTTGAATTTTTCGAAAATTCCATTTTTGACGGTTCTGTTGACTTCAGATGCCGACTAGGTGAGAAAAATCATTCTCCCTCTATTGTGAAACTCTCAATGATTTGATTTGAGTAGACGTGTGTTATATAAATAGAACAGTAATAAAATATGTCATCTGTACTTTAAATTTTCAAAAAATTCAAAGTTTGACCATTTTTGAAGTCTATCCAGTGATGCTCATATTGCTAGGCGAGAGAGAAAGAGACGCTTCTATTCACCCTCACTTCTTCTTCCCTCAATGAATGTGTGTCTCCTTTTTAGTGTTTCAATTTAAAAATTTCTGTCTGTCTGTCGGTTTGTCCACGCATCACCACTACCCATAGTTGAGAAAAGGGAACCCCCACTTCCTAGTTCTGATCCTATTCTCTGCGTCTCTGTGTTTCTGACGCACAATTTCTTCTTCTCTTGGTGTGTGTGTGTGCCCCCGCTTCGGTGTTTCGGGAAACAATTTCTGTCTGTCTGTCTGTTTGTCCATTCACCATCACAACCAATAACTAAGAGAAGAACAGGCTTTATCACGTCTGGGGTGAAACCTAAAAAAACTGAGAAATTCGCTGATGGTGACTTGGAAGAATTGGAGAGGCAGCCAAAACGATGAGACGGAACCTAAGCAAAAATGCCTTAGAATCTATCATTTTTGAGACAAAATGTTCAAATCTTCCAAATCTTTTAAAGGATTTTCAGAATCAAACTTTTGTTTTTTTTCAGGTAACTAGTAAACCCCCAGTAGCTCAAATCGTTTGATCGTGGAATTATGGAGCAGCGGATTCTGGAGCCCCGTGGTTGTTGACTAGATTGGCTGGAGTTTTGAAAATGGACCGGAGGAAATTTGACTTGTATGGAGCAACCAGTATAAGGTAATTTTTTCTGAAACAAAACCCAAGAAAAAGACTAATTTGACTCGCCCAAGACCAAATTGACGAAAAAAATATCAAGATGAGGAAGAGGAGAAGGGTTCCGCCTTCCTCCTTTCCTTATCTCGAGAGTTGAATATAACAGAAGACTTGTGTATAAAGCAAGGGTTTATTCGAGAGAAAAAAAAGCGTCTTTGAGTATATATACTGGATACGGTAAGCAAAAACATATTATATCATTCACATGTATTGATCGCCAACTGATACCCCTGAATTTTTTTGAAGTAGGCATAATTCGAACCTACCCATAGATTTAAGAAACCCTGTGAAACAATTTTTTTTGAGGAGCCCCCCTTCCCGAGATATGCCGCCTCCTAGATTTTCGCGTGAGATGGGCCTCCGCAGACTTTGACGGGTCATAACTCTGCTCAAAATTATCCAATCAAGATGTTTAAAAAACCAAAATGTGTGAAATCTTCTTGTCTTTCAAATAATAACAGAACAAAAAGTTGAAAAAATGTCTTGAATGCTGAAAATTGTAAAAATGTAAAAAATGTCAATCCCAAATATTTTTCCAACCCAATAAACTTTATGGGACTATGACCAGAAGAAAGAGCATCTTTGATTCAGTATATAGTCAAAAAATCAGGATAGGTTTATCGATCATTTTTTGAGAAAAATTAATTTTTTTCGAAAAAAAATTTTTTTTTGAGAAATTTTTTTTCAAAAACGTTTCAAAATTATCTTTTCTTTTGTTGTTTTGTTGATTCTGAGTATAAATAATATTAAATTGCATCAGGATTCATCAAAGACCTGATATCAAAGAAGAACACATATGAGAATTTATGTTCTACGAGTTTTGGAAATCCAGGTCTTTGATGAATCCTGATGCATTTTAATATTATTTATACTCAGAATCAACAAAACAACAAAAGAAAAGATAATTTTGAAACGTTTTTGAAAAAAAATTTCTCAAAAAAAAATTTTTTTTCGAAAAAAATTAATTTTTCTCAAAAAATGATCGATAAACCTATCCTGATTTTTTGACTATATACTAAATCGAAGATGCTCTTTCTTCTGGTCATAGTCCCATGAAGTTTATTGGGTTGGAAAAATATTTGGGATTGACATTTTTTACATTTTTACAATTTTCAGCATTCAAGACATTTTTTCAACTTTTTGTTCTGTTATTATTTGAAAGACAAGAAGATTTCACACATTTTGGTTTTTTAAACATCTTGATTGGATAATTTTGACCAGAGTTATGACCCGTCAAAGTCTGCGGAGGCCCATCTCACGCGAAAATCTAGGAGGCGGCATATCTCGGGAAGGGGGGCTCCTCAAAAAAAATTGTTTCACAGGGTTTCTTACATCTACGGGTAGGTTCGAATTATGCCTACTTCAAAAAAATTCAGGGGTATCAGTTGGCGATCAATACATGTCAATACATGTGACGTATGATGACGTTTTCCATTGCTTAGATCCTGATTCTTCTTCGGTATCGGCGATAAAAATAGTAATTATTGGTCAAAAATGCTTACATTTGCTTCACTAGACCTAAATATACCCTAAATTTGAGTTCTTCAGCAATTTCTGATACGAAAGTTCTGGATGGAAATTTTTCAATTAATGTCAAAACCGATAATGTTGTATTTTCAAAGATCTTTTGATAGCAAAAAGTTTGAGAAATAGATTCTTGATGATGCCAAAGTAGCATTTTCAATTATGAAATACCCGTATTTTCTGAACTTTTATGATAATAGGCTCTAGAATACGCTAGATCATCTATAGGGTTGAACTTTCGTAACCCCAAGTAGTATGACGTTTTGCCTCCGGAAGATTCAGTGTCTCATTTTTGAGCTGAAGCTACCGGATATCCAGAAAGTTAAGATCTCGGCTCAAAAAGACGCCAATCTTCAGTGTATCATCTTGAGATACCGCAACTCAAATAGAATAAAGTGCCGCATACCCAAAAAATTAGATTCTAGGCTAGAGAAGATGTCATTTTCTCATGCGCTTGAGATACAGTAACCCCAAAAGTATGATGTATCGTTAACTGAAAAGTCAGGATATCTTTTTCGAGTATGAACTACTTTGGCTTCAGATACCGTAACCTAAATAGCATGTTCATTGGCCTCTCATATAGTTTCAAATCTAGGCTTTAAAAGACGTTAGTTTCCTTTTGATGGGCGTAGGCTACCGTAACCCCAAAAAGTATAATGTACCATCTATTGAAGAGTTAAGGTCTTGTTTTTAGGCATAGACTACCCCATTTACATAACGTTTGAGATCCAGGCTAGAAAAGACGTCATTTCTTCTCTCGATACCGTAACCAAAGAGTTTGATTTTCGTCCATCCGTGACTGTAACAGCTACCGTGGGCTCCTATAGAACAGTCAGGATTTTACTTTCAAGCAGAAATAACCGCTGTTCCATAACGGTCGAGAAATCAGTTTCAGGAGACGTTTCTTTTTTATTATGTTTGAGTTACCGTAACCCTGAAAAATATGGTTTTCCGCTTGAAGAGGCAGGATCTTATTTTCAAGCATGAGCTGAGTTTAAACTACCAGACATTCAAAAAGTTCCAGATTTAGGATCTAGAAGACGTCACGCCTTGAGATACGGCAACCCAAAATAGCATGATTTTTGGCCTCTAGAAAAGCCAAGGTCTTGTTTTTTAAGCACAAACTACCCCATTCCCATAGCGTCTTAGACCTAGGCTCTAAAAGACATCAGTTTCCTTGTTATAGGCTTGAGTTTGATGTTGGTCCTATAAATGTCTATGAGGAATCATACCGTAACCATGATTGTTTTCCAGACTGCGAGTTCCGCCAATCCGACTGCATTCCAATTCTTGGCGCCACTTTCACACCCAAAATATGGACGCCAAATCGTCGAACCCTCGAACATCTGGTCGTGCTTAACATGCAACAAAGCACATCTACAGTACCTCGGACCCCCCTTTCCCACGCCCCTTGCATCCTCATGATCTCTATCGCTCCCTCCAACCTTTTTTTCAATTTTTAGACTCTCGTTTTTTTCATTTTTCTCTCTTTTTCAACGCTTTTGCTTTTCCCTTTCTCTCTCTCTCTTATCTTTCCCCTCGCAATTATTTTCAATCAATATTAATTTTTCAGATCGAAATGAGCTACCCCGGGGCCCTGGGGTACTACCCAGCGCCTGGCTATCCCGGAGCTCCGCGATATGTTATCAAAAAGGATAAGACTACCGGACAGACCTCCTTCCACTTCCCAACTCTCCAACCAGACGACGAAGCCGCCTACAAGAGGACCCAGCGGTATATCAATTGGGAGCAAATGTTCCTCTCCAACCTCCATGATAAGGAGGTCAATGAGAGAGTCGAAAGGGAGGAGGCTGAGAAGAGGCGGAAGGGAGGATATGAAGAGGCGAGGAGACAGAGTCACGAGGCACTGCTGCAGAGGATAAAGGATTGGGATGACGACGTAAGGAAGTGGAATGAATTCGTAGATAAGAGGAACAAGGAGGCAGCAGAGGCCAAGGCAAAGGCAAAGAAAGAACCAAAAAAAGAGCCAAAAAAAGACAATAAGAAGAAGACCAATCGGAAAAGGAAGCAAGTGGAAGAAGAGGAGGAAGAGGAAGAAGAGGACGTGTACGAGTCGTATAATCCAGCGAAACATGGTAGATGGTGAGTTCGTGACATTTTTTTGAAAATTCAAATTCAAAAATTCATTAAAAAACACTTTTGAGATTTAGATTCTACAAGACGTCTATTTTGTGGGGCCTAAACATTTCTGAAATGTAAGTTTGTGACTAAGAATGGTCTCGAAAGTGGAACTTGACAAAATTTTTTTATTTTCTCAAAACACATATTCCAAATACCGCCATGAGGAAATTCAAAAATTTCACCTGCACCCCCAAAAATCCACTTTGAAAAACCATTTTTTGTCTAGCACTAACGTTACAAATACGTTTCCAAGAGAGCCTCCAAAAACTTTACCAAGATTCCATCTTATTCCAGGTGATGCGATTTGGCTCTGATGTCTACTTCGATGCCTTCGATTTTTTCGTCTTCGTGGTTTCCGTCTTTGACGTCAACATGTCTAACATTATCCATTATCCTAACAAGGAGGATACCGGTCAAAAATTAGTACTGCTTCAAAATATGAAAAAATGTGCGTATACTCCAAAAATATTGAAAATGCTAAAACAGTTCTAAAATTCCAAAAAATGGCTCCGAAATGAGCAAAAATCACGCGTACGATCTCTGGCGGCCGTGGCCGAGTTTCCCAAAGCAAAAAGCGGTTCCGGAGAGCATTTTCAGGGCTTTTAGAGCTATTTTTATTCATTATGGGTTTTGGAAAAAAGTATTTCATAAAAATTTTTGAAATCTAAGAACATTTTTACACAACTTGATGCAATAAAAAGTTTTTGATCGGATTCCTCCCATAATATTCTAACTTCCAAATTCCGTAAAATCTGTATCTCGCTCTATTTTTGAATAATTTTTTTGTGTCCAGTATTTTTGATATTCCCTATTTTTCCATTCTTTTGTTTGCTTTCAATGATTTCACTCTTCTTTCTTTCTTCCCAAATTATGAAACCCCCCCCCTCAAGCTCTGAATTTTCTCAGTACAAAATTAAACTTTTCTCAGTTTTCCTCAAATTCTGAGTTTTGGTTGAACGTCCCCCTCCCTCTTCTTACTCACTCATTTTCTCTTATTATTATCGATAAATAAACAGCTTAATCAAATCCAAATTGAGTCTTTTTCAAATTTTCAGAACATTTCAGAATTTTTCAAAATCAGGAAAGTGCTCATAAATGGAGATCTCTCATGATTCTTCGTTTCTGTAGAAAAATATTTCGAAGGAACGTTTTTTCTACTAAGAGACTTTGATTGTATCCCACGATGTCGAACAGATTGCTGATTAGATTTCACCATCTGTGCGATACGAATTCTGCGGCGGCTCGATTGGTTCAATGGTTTTGTGGGAGGGTTCAAAAATTTGAGTTTTATAGATTTATTCAATTGAAGGAAGATAACAAAAATACCAAGAAATGGGGGAAAAACGTGAAGCATATGTGAAAGGATTAGAAAGGTACGTGCCAGTTCCCTCCGTTTATCATGTATAGATAAAACTAGTGTGCACATGTGAATACTTATTGAGCACAAGAATATGGGACGAGTAGACAAGGCAACCTCCTCCCTTCAGATGGATATTCCTGACTAATGTTTATGTTATAGAATTAGCCTTTTATACTAGAGGGGCAAGGCTTAGTCATCCTCAATTATAGGGATAGAGATAAATACACAATACAGAAACTTCGTAATGAGGGTGAATGTTTATTTTTTTGCATTGGTAACAGCTTCTCTTTTGACACTTGATTTCCAACCGTCACCAAGTATTGTTGCGTGGTCTGCATGCATATTATCTCGGTGGAATTTTCTGATTATGATTCGTGCTAATTCGGATTTGGATGCAAGTATCGGTTTCCGGATCACGCTCCCGGTTCATGCACCATGTGCGCTTCCATTTCTAGGAGCCGCTCGATTGGTTTTTTGGGTGGAAAGATCTGAAATTTATCAATTTATTCAACTGGAGGGGGACAACAAAAAGACCAAGAAATGGTGAAAAACGTAAAGAATGATTCAGTGAAGGCCTTTTTGTAGTGAGATCCCTTTTATTGGAGGAAAAGCCAGTTAGGAACAAACATCAAATTTTCACAAATGTCTTGAATTACTTCAAAAAGTATCAGAATAAGCTGGAAGTTTCCGCTTCAACATTTCCATTTGAAATTAGAAAAATCACTTAGAAAAGGTAAACGTACCACTCAATAAATTGTGAGTTTTCCTCCAAGCTCTACAAGAAAGGCTCCCACTAGTTCTTTTGCTATCAGGGGACTAGACATATCTGAAAATTCAAAGATATAAATTTGAAAATTTGCTAAAACCAACAACTTACCTCATTTTACAAATGTCTGGTACAGTAGGAATATTCCGGAAAATAAAAGAAAAATCTCTAACGAGAAGAGGACGCCTATTCAGTTAGGTGTCTTGGGATACGAATGAACGGAACGTCGAGCGTAAGTCTATTTGAACAATGCACAAAGGTGGCGGATAACTAGTTGCTCAAACATCCAACTTTCTTAAGATATTTGCAATGCCTCGGCTCATGTTTGTCCAATAGTCAAGTGTGGTGAAGAGAGGGAAACGTTCCTCATGGATGATTTTAGCACATACTGTGTGCTCCCAATTTGAGGGTGGCTCGGATGGGTTCAGTGGTTGGTGAAGAATTGGAAGACCTGAGTATCCTATTATAGAGGGAGGAACTAGTTCGATGAGGGGAGGTGCCAGGTACAATAAAGGAAATACTGTAAGGAAGAGAAATCACATGAAAAAGTATTACAAGAACACAACATAATTAATCTTGTGGTAATACAAGAATATAACAGATTTGGGCAACAGGAGGAGTAGAGGAATGGTAGATGTTTCATTGTAATGCTGATTTTTTGGCTTATTCTGTCTCTGTGCCTGATGCATTGCTTCAGTCAATCTTCTTCTTGTTTTTTTTTGTTTGTTTTTTTTGCCTGGCAAAATGGACTAAAAATTTTCCCGCAAAAAAAAACCCGAAACATAATTGAGATAATAGTAAGCCATGGGTAGTAAACGTTGAAAAAGATTCTGTAAGAAGACAAGAGACGCCGAGGCACATCAAAAAGTTATGAGTATTTTGTGGGCGGCTTCAACGAAAAATGCTCATGTAAGCATCTAAGAGCTTATTCGTCTTCATTCTCGATTCTAGAATATTCAACTTTTTCTTCTTACCTATCTTCCCAATGGCCCGCTTCCATATGAACAAAGTGATTCCGTTCAAAACAATCAAGAAGAAGGCAAGAACTTTCTGTCGACAGCAAACAAGAAGACGACGCAACAGATCTCCTACAACATCACATCCGGTTCCCAGGTTGTTGATCATTCTTGTTGGATTTTTCTGTGGCTATCTGATGTACTTCATTCTTTGCTGGAACTTCTCTCCATAAAATTTGAATTTTTCAGAACATGTTTTGACTTTTCTTCTTTTTTTTACTTATATTTTCTCCGCAAAGACATCAATCTTCATCATCCTCTTATTCAAAAAATGCTCTTCTTCATTCCTGTAGATGTGTTTTTTTGGTTTTTTGCTCGCAAGATTTCATCATACCCAATCATCATTTATGTGAATGAATCTGAAATTTAAATCTCGTTTAACTAATTTTTAATGAAATTGTAATTAATTTTTGATGAATGAATTAATTTTAGCTAATTTTATTTTTCATTACATTTTTCAAGCTATGATCGGTTTTTGGACCCAAAAAGTAGTCATCGTCCATGTTCTGGGTTTGTCATCAGTATATTCGTTGAAATCGAATCAAGAAGCCTCCACAAAAAGGACATTATAATTATATGGTGGAGAGCCAAAGGTAGTAGGCGTTTGATAAAATTTTGTGGTATCCAGAAAAACGCAAAACCCCATCTTATGATTATGGGTTACTCGATCCTCCAAGAATTTTCATCAGGAGCTCGGTCCATTCATCTGATTTTTCTACAATCGTGTTCTGTTTTTCCCTACTATTTCCCAGAATGGCACAATTTCATAAGAACGAGAGACCTTGCATTTACTTCCGCAGAAGACGTCAAAGACGGCAATACAGAATTCATGCCTCTCAACCAGTGAATTCGGTCGTTGTAGTTGTATTCATCGGAATCATCTTGTATCTTCTCTACCTGTCTTTCCTTTATCTTACTGTTTGAATGCTCATGGATCTCATGGAATTTGCGCTACGATGAACTACTTACCAACTAAATTTCATATATACTGGTTCTTGTTTGTAATAATGTTCCATTTGTAAGCCAAATAAACGTTTGTGAAATAATCCGTTACAAATGTATTACAAACATTGATCAATTATTGCTGAAAAAAAGACGGGAATCAAGAATCCTAAAAAAGATGAAGAATTGGCATCTGCAACAATAAAGAAAATACAGAATAATGATTGTCACTGTGAATCTAAAGCCTATATTACACTGAATTGCTACAGTACTTACAGTCGGAGTTTCTGATTAACTTCCAGTTACGGCTCCGCGACACTTCGCTACCGGTCATTTCGCAACTACGACAGTTCGCCACACGTTGCATTTTTTATCAGAGAAATTTTCAAAATGTTCAACTGTGGAGGAACTCACGCGTGGCGAAATGTCACAGTTGCGAAATGTCCGGTTGCGAAGTGTCGCGTTGTCCCAGTCACAGTTTGACTGTTGAAGTTTGAACTGGCTACTCATTTGGCTCAAAATAACCGAAAACGTATTATTGACCTAATTGGGACCATTTCTAGCATATTTGCTACAGTATGCTTTCTTTTTCTCAAAAAAGAACATTCCATGAAGTCTGATTTTGAGAAATGAAAAAAAATCGTAAAGCTCATCAAAACAGTATAGTCATTAGTCTTCCATTAAGGGGATCATAAAATTTTCATTTTCAAAGAAAAAATTTTTGAAGTCGACATTGAAAAGAAGTGAGAGCCAGAGGTCGTAAATGAGAATTGGTGTAGGGATAAAGGAATTCGAGCCCTAATGGGTCTTGACTCAAATGGAATCTGAGCATTTTGGAGAAAAAATAGAGCTCCTGCTGACTCATTTCAAAAGTATTTTCTTCCCAAGATTTCCTACTTTACTATCTAACAGAAATTTGCCATGGGACGCTGCAAAACTCTTCTATTATCATTCCGCAAAACTTTTAAACGGCACAAGGACTACAATCGACGTCAGATCAGAACTCCAGTTGCCCAGCCAATGGATCCGAGAGTCTATTTCATTTTTATCGGACTCGTCTGCTATCTTCTATTCCTATCTGTTGTCTATTTTGGTGCCGAATGAGTTATTCATTTTCAACGTCTACCTGAGCTTCAGTCACTATGTAATTCAGTTTTTTAGTCTCGACTTTGGCTCCCATTTTTGTACTTTTTTTGAAATTCTAAAAAACCGATTTATTTTTTCTTGTGCCCTGTTCTTTTTAATCTTTAACTTTTTTCTGTTTCCTACTATACCGGCTCCGAGACATTTTGTAACCATGTTGTTTCGCAACTATGCAATTTCGCAACCCCGTCATTTCAAAACCACGAAACCAAGGATTTTTGTAGAAAGTTCACGTTAAAGTCACAAATTTTCAAAAGTAGACTATAACCTGGAATAGTTCACAATACCCTCAATCCCATACAACCTTAATGAACGTAAATTGGACTGGCTTATAGAGTTTCGAGACGACTCGCTGCAAAACGTCCAGTTTCGAAATGTCTTAACAGGGAACGTTCTCCACGTGGGTCAAAAGTTTTCGATGGTATTATGGCAAATAGTAGTACTCCCGATAACTTAAACATTCATTAAATATTACGTGCGCTTATTCAGGTTTAGAAAAAAAATGTGAGTTTTTGTAAATTTCTCAAATTTTTGCACTGCGAGCTTTCGAACAAGCACAACTCTTTCAATATTGAATGTTTTCATGAAATCTTTTTTGCATCTAATAGCTGAGAATATTTTCTTTAAGTATGTCTCCTAACACAACATTCCATCTTGCACCTGAATTTAGATAATCCCTCCTTTATACCAGCACACGATATTTTGTGAATCAAGAAACCGCCATTCTTGACTATAGAATTTTGGGGTTATATGCTGGTTCGAAATATAACAACAAATAAGGCACATTAGCATGCTAAAACATAGGGGTAACGGGCCATCCAAGGGAGATTTTCAGAAATTTTCAAAAATTTTCAAAAAATCATCGTATACCTATACGCTGAAAATGAGACCAGTGGGCCCAATTTTGAATGTGGTCCTTGATTAGAAAATGGTATTGTTTTTGAGAGTGAAAAATTTGATTCTTTATAAAACACTATTATGAAATCATCTAGGAGCAATTTAAAATTTTCGATTTTCCGTTATTCTTGGCGTATAGGTATACGATGATTTTTTGAAAAATTTTGAAAATTTCTGAAAATCTCCCTTGGATGGCCCGTTCCCCCTATGTTTTAGCATGCTAATGTGCCTTATTTGTTGTTATATTTCGAACCAGCATATAACCCCAAAATTCTATAGTCAAGAATGGCGGTTTCTTGATTTCAATATTGAAAGAGTTGTGCTTGTTCGAAAGCTCGCAGTGCAAAAATTTGAGAAATTTACAAAAACTCACATTTTTTTTCTAAACCTGAATAAGCGCACGTAATATTTAATGAATGTTTTAGTTATCGGGTGTACTACTATTTGCCATAATACCATCGAAAACTTTCGACCCACGTAGAGAACGTTCCCTGTTTAGTTGCAAACAGTCGCGGTTGCGAAATTGACATGAGTTGCGAAATGTCCCAGAGCCACTATACCTTATTCCCTGCAAACCGTCCCTTTTCTCATTCTTCCTTGGTAACTTTTTTAGCTATTTCTGAGATACAAACCCCCATGAAAATAGGACCATAGTAGGCGTAACTAATTCCCACGTTTCAATTTGAAATTTTCGAAAAAAGAAAATCAGAAAATTGCTTTCCCGAGAAAAGATAATTGTGCGCATAGGTTATGTGATTCTCTAAAGAAACGAGAAACGCCAAATCCTATAATTTTCTTTTTGGGCGCAAAATTTTCTTATAAGGAGCTCGGAGCTCATTCTTTCTTATCTCCCCAGTTGAGGTTGCCTCCTATTTTCTACTGCTTCTCAAGATGTTCAGAGCCCGACAGAACAGAATGCTCCCTTATAAATCTCTCAAATGTAGTCAAAGAAACATTACCCGTTGGCAGAACCGAGGACGGAAAACTGGAGCTTCTACTCAGAAGTTCCAGGTCTCCAGAATCCCAATAATCATCGGCGCGATGATCTGTTGCTATATTCTCTTCTTCTTTTTTATTCATCTAACCTAATCCTGCTTCACACTGTCATCATCCAATTTTGGAAATTTTCAAGTTCTACTGCTTTTCTAAGTTTTCTCCAATTCTATTTGTCATGTGTCTTATCCTAATTTTCAAATCTTTTATATATTTTATAACCACAAAATGCATCAATGAACATTCATTTATCAAAACCGTGTTCTTCAAAAATCAAAATTACAGAATTGACAATAGTCATACATGAATAAAGTTAAACCCCTTGAATTTGGATCAAAATTACAAATCAAATAGTCTGGCGTTGCGGAGGGAAGACATGGAAGCGATAAGCGGATAGTGTTAGACCACGATTTCCGTTCCTGAAAGTAACATAGTTTTCAAAAAAATAGAGATTTACAAAACCTACCACTTGAATCAGATTAGAGTCCCTCGCTTCTCTTGAAACACAAGACATCGTGGTTGAAAAATCTGTTCGATTTGGCAAGGTTATAATGTGCACGACACACGAGACACATCCCCATCGCTGATAAAAAATGAGTGAATCTTTACCAATAGGTTTAACTTACGGAGTTGAAGACGACCCTCCCCAACATCAATGATCTTCTGTTGAGCATTGAAATTGCTACATTCCTCGCAAACCTTTATCATTTGGATAAGGTTCTGGAAGGCGTACTAGCAAGTGATAGAGCATTCGATTTATAACAATTTCATTTTGAATACTAATTCTGAAAATTGATCAATTTCAAGCAATTTTTAAAATAATAACTTACTAAACTAAATTTAGTTTCAATAATATAAATTCAGAAAAATCGAAGATAACAGATAGAAATATATAGACCTCTAGATACATGAAGTCAAAAATTCAGTTGTTTGAAAATCACAGAAAAATATATACAAACGGTCACTGAAAACAGTTAGCAACCTGAAGAAGAACAAGAATGAAGATATTTTTCCCAAGCTCTTTCCCTATGTAAGAAGTCCAGAGTTAGTGTAATATTAAACAAAAAAAATGAAACTATGATAAAACAAATGTTATCGAAAAAATGGAAAAAAAACCTTTCAAATTGATAAATGTTGTCATGGTGTGTTTCATTCTCTCTCATACAACCGGTTTTTTTTTGCAAAAAAAGTATTGAATTTGGGGTGGGGGGTAACAGGAGTATAGTCTGATCCAAATTGGTGTTTGGATCTAAATTAGTTCTGCAAAGTGGTAATTACAGGTTGTGGATAATTGGTTCGTCCATTGAATATTCAAATCTGGTGATTGGTTGAGTAATTGGAACTCTAGCGATTATGTAGTATCAATTTCAGTCTCAATCAGTTGATGGTAATTAGAGAGTGTTAATGAGTAAGATAATTGATTGTGATCTTGAATATTCAAATTTTGTTGATTAGTGTGAATTTCATACGGGACGTCATTTTCATTTTTGTAAAACTCTGCCAATTCGAAATCGTCAATTTGGAGCACTTCTGGAACAGGAAGGTTCTTTGTTATCACATAACCAAACCCTTGTAAGTTATTAATTGACTTATTTTCGGTAACAAGTTTTCGAACACTAGAATCTAACTCTCATTAGTTCATTTGATGACCCCTCGGAAACTCTTTTTTTCCGAGATATTCAAAAAATTGTCTTCCACGGATGTTCGAAGACAATTGCACAAAAATTTTTGTTACACTATTGAGGAACTTCGACATTGAGGAAAGAGTCTTCTCCCCCTTCCCTATCTTCTCTGCACTTTCAGTGTAATGATGAGAAAGATAACTGAATTGAGAGAGAGGAAGAAAAAGAAAGATGAGTTCCGGAGTGGAAACTTTGTGTAAAAAAATGAAGGCGGGGCGAGAACAGTGAAGAGATGGCTCAACGAAAAATTTCTCTTCATTCATGTAACCCCCAACTGTTGACTTCTCCACCTGAGTGAGTGTCTCCCTTGTTTAGTATTATTAATTTTTTCTGATTTTTCTAAAATTCTTTTAATCATCTTTTTTTTTATCTGTAATCATCTTTTATTATGGGTTGAATCAAGGTACGTTTTGTGGTTAATGAAAAAAGTGAAAATATTCATAAACTTTACTAGTTTCAGGTTGTGTGATTTGTGATAAAAAATGGGTTTTGCAAGGATCGGGTCTCTGGATCCCGTGAGTCAAATTCAGTTACATTCACTCGAAAGTATAAACTGTCATTTCAGATTGCGAAAAAATTGAAACGGGTATGTGCGACAAACAATTTTGTGCTCGGGTTGAATTTGGTGAGTTTTTTGATTAACGGGATCTAAAATTATTGTATGTTTTTCCAGTTTTCTGAAGACGGCTCGACAGGATAGTTATGGACGTTTGTGGAAAAAAACAGTGCTTCTGCCATAACGTTCTGGAGACGATGAAAAAATTGCAAGAAAAGAGGGAATTTTCTATAGGTGTTTTATGAAAAGGTGAGTACAGTAGAGGGTTGTTTTATATTTTTAGTCAAAAAAGATTTTTATAGAACCGTATGATGGACAACATCGCCCAATTCATTGATCACCGAGAACAACAATGGAAATGTTTAAATTTTTTTCCTGTTAGATGTTTTGTTGAGTTCATCGACATCACTAATTCTTGCATTTGTATATTATTATTATTATTCATCTAAAGCTCCTAAAAACGTTCATGATTCTTCAACGTAATTGATTGTTAGTGTTTTTCCAAATTTCAGGTTTCAGGTAGAGATGAATTCAGAAAAATTTTGATGACCAAAACGCGGCATAAATCCGAAAATACCCGCTTTTCACCGAGAACAGGTGTTAGCTCTTACCCCCGAAAACACTTGGTACCAGGTTTCAGAACAAAAAAAAAGTGGTTCTCATTTCCATCTGTCAACATATTTTTTTCATTTTTTCAATTGATCCCTGATCGTTTTCATCTGTAACTTGCGGAAAACAAAAACAAATTTGTTACACAAGTTGTTGACGAACTCCGACATTGAGTGGAAGATTTTCACCCCCCCCCCTTCTCTATCTTCTCCGAACCTTTGATGTAATGATGAGAAGACATGGAACAGAGAGAAACAGAGAAATGGAAAGATGAGTTCTGGAGCAGAAAAATTGTGTAAAAAATGAAGGAGGCGGGGAAAGAAAAATGAATAGATGGCTTAACAGAAAACATCTCTTCATTCATGTAATCCCCAACTGTTGACTTCTCCACCTGAGTGAGTGTCTACCTTATTTAGTAAATTTATTCTGATTTTTCTGGAATTCTTTGATATTCTTTAATTATTCTTTATTATGGCTTTATTATGGGTTAAATCAAGGTACGTTTTGAGGAAAACTGATTTCATTTGAAGGGGAAAAATTCGACTTATGAAAAAAATTCAATATGGCAATTATAGGTTGTGATTTGTGGTGAAGAAACGATCAATGGGTCTTACAAATACGGGTTTCTGGTGAGTTAAAAACAGCCAAATTTTCTCAAAATGAAAAATTTTCATTCCAGGTTGTGAAAAATAATGATTCGGGTCTTTGTGGCAAGCAGTTGGTCTGGCGATTAAAGTTGTGAGGCAAAATACCTGTTTGTGCACTGTAAGTTTTTCTCTTTGATCATTTCAAAACATTAATGCATTTTTTGAGAAAAACGAAAGAAACACGAAGTCAGAGAGTCCAATGATATGTTAACAAAATTCACAGAAAGTTTGAGAAATCTAACCTAGTAGATTCTTGTACAGTAAAATGTGGGAACAAAAATTACGTTTCCAGGATTGAAGGGAAATTAATATACGTAAATGAGGAAACCACATAAACCAAGTATTAGGAAACAGGAATTATTTATCTTCCAACGGTAAACTTACCAGATCTAGAGAATGTAGGACATATCATAATAGGAAGATTAGGAAAACTCACTGTAGTTATGAGGATACTCCTAGGAACGGCAGCAAATAATATACCTATGTATCCTCCCAAGAATAACAAGATGCTGTATACCAATACCAATATGACTTAATTTTCAGATGAACGTCAACTTCCCCTATTTTATGGGTTGCCCGACAGAGCCAGTATACCACTTCCAACCTCCCGCTCAGCAATACCAGCCTCCGGCTCAGCAATATCAACCTCCGGCTCAGCAATTCCAACCTCCGGCTCAGCAATACCAGCCACCGCAATACCAACAACAGCATGCCCCACCACCAACTTCTCACCAGCAACAACAACCACCACCACCACCGCACCGTTCTCAACCGTAACATCCTCAAGTATCTGTCTCTTCACCCCCAGGTCTAGAACATCTCAGAAGGGAAGTCATAATCACAGAAACACCTATTCTAACCAATAGAAGTAGTGAAGGATGTTACATATGTAAAGGAGCTCATAGGGCCAGAGATTGAGATAGGTATAATTCAGAAGAAAGGATTCAATGTTATCTTTTTGTTTATTTTCGAGTTGTTTTTCTTTTCTTATCAGAGAAATAAAGGTTCAATTACCCAAGTTTGAGATTTTACAATTCCAACTACATCTACAACTCCATCCATCTGAAAAACGTCCACCTCGATCAAGTCCAGAAAGGTAACGACCCCTTTTGGATCTGAAATAACGCTATAATAAATATCAATGTCATCTTCCCACGATCCGAAAAGTTCGCTACCGTAATATTAGACCCCGAAAAAACGACAAATTTGTACCGAGTGTTACTGTAATGTCATTAATTTTTGTCCCCAATTGTTCTTTATTTCAAGGCGATTTTTCTTCAAATTTTCGCAAAAGTTTATTGTCTATAATATCATTGGCGACGATGAACTTGGATGAAGATTGTGTAATTTGATAATTTATCAATGATAAAGATTGCTTTTTTGTTTTTCTGTGTTTTCTCTACTCTGCGTGATCTCTGATACGGAGGAATGGAGAATTGTTATCTTCTTGTTAAAAGAACTGGTTTTTCTTGTAGACTTGTGGAATGGGTGTCTGATGATGATGTTCATTCTATCTGATTTCTTCCGTTATGACTTCCCAATAACTTTTATTCACTGGATTCTTCACCTCAATCAGCTCACTCTTCAATTCTCTCTTCCATTCGCTAACTATGACATTCATCTCTATGCGCCAGTGGCTTGCTACTAGAGCTCCTGGCCATGATCAACTCCCAGCAGACCTGGTCAGTCTGCGACTAAGGGAGCTCGACAGGCAAACGGTCCGGTTCGTTCACCGAGACCGGGCGCCTGTCACCGTCGTGCTCTCCTTGAGCACGTCGCGGGGGTACGAAGGAGTGTTTTGGCACTCCAAGTACCTCCGCTGGATGACCCATTCTGAATACTTCTTTGTGAGGTATGGGAGGATGTTACTGAGGCCGGACGACCGCTTCATCTAGATAATGAAGATGTGGAAGTACAACGATTGGATTAAATGGCTATTCTCTTGTAGCATTTGTTGTTGCTAACCCCCTGTATCTCTTTTTTTCTTGTCTAAAAGTCAAAATAAAATATTTTGCTACCACATGTTCAGTGGTTTACTACAAAAAAAATGAAAGGAAGGATGGTACAGAATGAAATTGGGGGGGAGGGGGTAATAACATGATAAACAAGCTTCGATATCAGTTAAAAAATTCGAACCTAGTGTGGTTTTTTTGGAATGCACATTGGAAAATCTAAATTTCACAGATCTTCCTACCTTCCTCGGATCACTTATGAACTATATTGACGATTTCAATCAAAATGTTTAACAGAAAATCGCTTCCTCAAATCAAAAACCACACAAAATACCAAAAGTGTCTATGAAAAACCATTTCGAAAATTCCGGTGAAATTTCAAAATTCGGTCAATTCCGAGGTTCCGAAGTTCCGAAATTTTAAAATTCCAACACGTTTGAGTATCCGAAATTTTGAGAATTTTATGTCCCCACACCCTTGAATTTTAACTAATCCCTAAAAACACTTGGTACAAGCTTCAATATCAGTTTCAGATTTAAAAAAAAGTGGTTCTCATTCCCATCTGGTGGTGCTGGGTCAACACATTATTTTCATTTTTTCAATTTATCCCTAAACATTTCCTGTGTCGCTCTCATAAGTAATCTGCAAAAAACAAAACAGTTTTTTTTAACAAATCGTAGAGGAACTCCGACATCTGGTAAAAGATTTTTATCCCTCTCTTTTCCATCTTCTTTGAACTTTCAGTGTAATGATGAGAAAGAAAATGGAACAGAGAAAAACAGAGAAATAGAAAGATGAGTTTCGGAGCGGAAAAATTGTGTGAAAAAAGAAGGAGGTGAGGCAAGAAAAGTGAGGAGATGGCTCCCCAACAGAAAGTTTTTCTTCATTCATGTAACCCCCAACTGTTGACTTCTCCACCTGAGTGAGTGTCTCCCCTTATTTAGTAATTTTATTCTGATTTTTCTGAAATTTTTTTATTTTCTGTGATTATCCTTTATTATGGGTTGAATCAAGGTACGTTTTGTGGTTAACTGACTCAAATTTAAGAGAAAAAATAAGACTTTGAAAAAAATTTCTTAAATTTTAACAATTTCAGGTTGTTCAATTTGTGATGAAAAAACGGGTTACACAATCAATGGGATTGACTAATACGGGTTTTTGGTGAGTTAAGATCGTTCGAATTTAGAAAAGAATTTTCATTTCAGGTTGTAAAAATATTGATTCGGGTCTGTGCGTCAAACAGTTTGTCCGGCCACCCCACTTAGGTATGCTCATAGTAAGGTTCTAAGTATTTAATTTTTTCTCAGATTCCGAATATGATTATTTTCAGGTTGTGAAAAAATGATCTGAGCAAAGTGAAGAGAGATTTTGCTTTTATTGGGTAAGTTCATCTGAATTATATTGGTTTTTTTACTATTCTCCGTTGAAATAGCAAATTTTCTAAATTTCAATTTTTCATAAGTTGTGAAACAAGACTTTGCTATTTGAATGATTCATGCCTGATGGCGGAACAAAGCTGGTATGTGTACAGATTGTATTTTTAATGCTATGGAAATCTAATTTTATTATTTTTCAGGTACCAAGCTCTTCGCTAACATCACAATGGTAAAAGTAAAAAGGCGAAATTCCTTCTGCCTCTATGTAAGATTTTTTCTTTGGGTATTTCAAAACATACTTTCATTAGTACATTTTTTGAGAAAATTGAAAAAACTCATTTAGAACACCATATTAGTTAGGGTACTGTCATCCAAGATGGGGTCTATTATCACATCTGTTATTGTATTTCAGGGGTCGGCACGGAAAGCATGACGTCTAAAGCATTCAATAAATAAGAAAATAGAGTTTAAATAATTGTTAATTTTTTGTTGCTTTGAGTTGAGTTTGTATGTTGGATTCTGTAATTCTTTTTCAAGATTTCGATAAATAAAATATTTTGTAAAACATATCATTTTTCTTTATAACTCTGAAAAAGAATGTAGTTTTTGACTAGAAAACTATGTGGTCCTCAGTCTAAATAAAAAGTGGAGTGAAAATTGAGAATTTCAATTTTTAGAGCATTTTCTTGGACTTTTTTTGGATCGGAATTTAGAGTTTTTGGAGTGTGGGCACAGCATAACAAAAAAATCTGAAATTTGGAAAAAAGTAGCATGAAATGTTGAAAATATCTTAAAAATTTGAAGATTTGAAAGAATAGCTTTTTTTGACTTTTTGACTCAAATTATTTTCGAACCTTCTGACTCAAAAAAGTTCTGGTTCAAAAACTTTCATTCATCGGTTTTCAGCTCGAAAATTCAATTAATTTTTGATGCTTTCGAACAACAAAATCTACATTTCTCAACTGAAAACAGGATTTCCTCTGATTTTTGCTGTTTTTGAATCACAAAATCGTAATTTTTGACTTACAAACTACGATATTTATCATTTCCCTCTATTTTTTCAAATCTCAAGAACCCAATTCTGATCCAATCTTTGTAATCACTATACTTAAAAATATGAGAGCGTAAATTCCAAACCTCTCTCTTCCGACAGACCCCCTCATCGGCCCCGGGGTAAAACATTAGCCGTCATTCGTCTTCTTTTCTTTCCCCTCAACACCACTACTCGGTCTTCTTATCTACGTTTCTTAGCCGACGGCCAACCAAAAATTTTCTTTACCCCTCTTCATCATAATACACACGTACACCACTCTCTCGCCTCCGTCCCTTTCCGACAGCCACCACCTTCCTCCTCCAACAACCCGCACACACGGCGGGTAAGAGAAGAAGAAGAAGAAGAAGAAAGAAGCGCTGATCGCCTAGTGTGCCTTCCTTGACCCTTTACGCATTTCTCGTGCCCCTTGCGCATTTTGTCTTCATCCGGGCTATTTTCAATCATTTTCGACCGTTTTTCGTCATTTTTTCGCCATTTTTACACCTTTTTTGTGCTAATTTTTTTGTAAAATTACGTCAAACTGGGTGGCAAACAATTGGATGTCGGAAATAACATGTACAAATCAAATTCAACGTCAAAAATAAGGTGAGTATTAAATTTCAAATTTTTGAAAAAATTCTTATCGAAAGACCACAAGTTTCTCAATAAAATCAGTGCACATTTTCAGATTACCATTCGGAAAGCGACGTTTGAGAGGACGAATTTCATTAAAATGAGCACATTCCACTTGGCGGAGAAACGAAAATCGATAAAATCCAATTTTGCTGTTAAGAATCGGGAATTTTTTGGAATTTCAAGACGAAAAATGGGTATTTTCCAAAAGAGAGTGGTGACCCAAAGGTGAGGATAGAAATTTGATTTTGCAAGAAATTTTAGGTAGAAATAGAGAGAATTGAACTGATTTTCGAATGATTTGACGACTTTTCTATGAATAATGTGTTATTTTTCAGATTAACAAGCTGATTCAATGCGAAATACCTATGATAGATTGCTCATGGGATCAGCCCAACCGAAACTGCTTGCCCTGGTCAACGACGTCGCGGTTCAACGATGGAAATTGGAAGATTTTTGTGAGTAAAAGAGAGATAACAATGCAGGAGCAAGGATAATGGCCTAGGTGAGTGAGTTTTTCTGTTTTTGCCTCCTAGAATCGGATATTAGTTGCAGATTACCTCTTTTTCTCCCTCTTCATCCTGTCGCCTCTTCGCTTGGTTATTGTGTGTGACCGTCATGGACCAAATTTGGACAAGAACTGCTTGGTAAACGATTTTTGAAGCCTAATACAGAGCGGAATACAGTGCGATTATGCAATTTCAGAAGTAACAAGTTATGAGAGAGGTAAGTTGAGATTTTGAAAGAAACTATGAAAACAATAAGCAATTTAGAGCCAAAATATTCCAAAAATTGAACCATTCTATCAATTTTAGACAAAAATGCTTCATTTTTTTGCTCATGGAGAGACAAAATTTTCTAGAAACTACAGTTATAACTAATTCTCAAACTGAAAATGACCTGAAAATTCAAAAA
This sequence comes from Caenorhabditis sinica, assembly GCA_963932045.1. NCBI lineage: Eukaryota > Metazoa > Nematoda > Chromadorea > Rhabditida > Rhabditidae > Caenorhabditis > Caenorhabditis sinica. The sequence goes on from OZ009938.1 coordinate 30,462,875, forward strand.
AATTCGAAAAATGAGCAATTATGACCAATTTTGAGCCCTTTTTGGTTCAAATTTGATCATTTCGGCAAATTTTTTTGGAACTTTTTGAATTTCACAGGTTTTAAGGTGTGTATCACTATCCGTCTTTGTTAAACGCCCCAAATATTTCAAAAAAGGTTTTTAAAAAGTCTGAAATGCTCCGAAAACGCTTAAGCTCCGCCCATTTTCTCCCTGGGAACCTCAACCCAACATGAGTGGAGCCTAGTAGCTCTTAGGCTCATTTCAAGGCTGAGAATAACCTAAATTGAAAGTAAATGACAAATAGTTTCAAAATAAGAACAAAATAAATGGTGTTGAACAACTTTTTTTGAAATTCGGAAAAAGTCGATATTTCTGAAAATTTTAGAGAACTAGCGTATGCGAGCTTATTTTGGAGCCCGCATTGACCCAAATCAAAAAATGTGGTTTTTGTGATCATACGATCACTGTAACTCAAACTACGGTAGGCAAAAGGAAAAAGGGGCGGAGCCTAACCGAAAATGACTTGAAATTTGTCATTTTTGACCCTTCTTTTTGGACTTTTTTCTTCAAATTTTCAGATACTTTAGCTAGTTGAAAACATAATCACTAAATCACTTTAAATCACTGAAAACTCCGGCACATTCACACAAATTCCCCAAATTTGTGTCAAAATAAGTCAGAACTACACCATTTTGGTTCAATTTTGCTCATTTTTGGCTGAATTGTTTTGAATTTTTTCTGATTGTATTTTTTTCAGGACGACGAATTTGACTGATGATCCAATGTCAAGAAATTCGGATGAGCCCTTGATCGAAAAGCGAGGAAACCGATCAAAAAGCGAGAAAATCGCAATCTGCAGTTGAGGAGACAGAACACTCTCAAGGCCCATCAGGAAATACAGTACCGCAGACATGATAATGGCTCTAATGAGTGAGTTTTTAATATCCATGGTCTCCCAAAACCAGTAAATTGTTCCAGATGACATTTTCCGCATCATGCAGTCGCTCCCATCTGGTTATTTTCCAAAAGAGAATGATGAGTATGAAAGGTGAGAATTGAATTTTGATTTTTCAAGAAATTTAGGCATAAAGGAAAAGAACTGATTTTCAAAAAATCTGACCACTTTTCGATAAAAAATTGTATTAATTTTCAAATAATCTAGCTTCAATGTGGAAGAACGACATTTCAGCTGCCATGGTTGAGTCAACTGGAGAGTTTCCACCTAACAGCTCAAAAACCATTAGAGGTGTTGTGGCTCGACGATGAAAAACCGAAAACAACTCGACAATGGAAGAGAAGTTAGTGTGAGTTTTTGGTTGTCTTCTTTGATTTTGCAAGAAATTTTCAGCCTGAAAAGAAGAAAACTTAACTGATTTTCAAAAAATCTGACTACTTTTCAATGAAAAATATCTTATTTTTCAGATCATCTAGCTGATTCAATGTGTAATAACAAAGGTCGAGCCTTCATGATTTCGTCAAACCGAAATTGGTCACTCTGCGGATCAACGACGTCGCGGTTCAACAATGGAAATCTGAAGATATTTGTTGGTGAAAAAGAAAAAACAATGCAGGAGCAAGGATAGTGTCCTAGGTGACTAAGTTTCCATCTTTTGGCTTTCTAGAACCGGCGATTTGTTGCAGATTACATCTTCTTTTTCTTCATCCTGTCGCCTCTTAGCTTGGTTATTGTGTGTGGTCATCGTCATGGACCAAACTGAGGTGAGAACTGCTTGGGAAACAAAATTTGAAGCCTAACTCGGAGTAGAGTACAATGCGGTTTTGCAATTCGAAAAGGAACAAGATATGAGAGATGTAAGTCGAAATTCTGAAACAAATCAATGAAACAAAAAGCAATTTAGAGCCAAAACATTCCAAAAATTGAACCATTCTATCGATTGTAGATAAAAATGCTCCATTCTTTGCTCATTTAGGCACACAGCATACTAGAAACTACAGATATAACTAATTTTCAAACTGAAAATGATCTGAAAAGTCAAAAAAATTCGAAAAATGAGCAATTTTTACCAGTTTCGACCCCTTTTTGGTTCAAATTTGATCATTTCAGCGAAATTTTTCAAAAATTTTCGAATTTCACGGATTTTAAAGTTTGTATTATTATCCGTTTTCCCTAAACGCCCGAAATATGTCAAAAAAAATTAAAATGAAGTCCGAAAAGCTCCAAAAACGCTGAAGCTCCGCCCATTTTCCCCCTACGAACCTCAACCCAAAATGGGTGGAGCCTAGTCGCTCTTGGGCTCATTTCAAGGCTGAGAATGACCTAAATTGGAACTAAAGTAACCAATAGTTTCAAAATGAGAACAAAACAGATGATGTCAAAAATTTTTCTCGAAATTAGAAAAAATTCGATATTTTCGAAAATTTTGGAAAACTAGCGTATGTGTGCTTATTTTGAAGCTCTCACTGTTCTGAACCAAAAAATTTAGTTTTTGTGATTATAAGATCATTGTACCTCAAATTACGGTAGGCTAAAGGAAAAAGAGGCGAAGCCTAACCAAAAATGACTCAAAATTGTCATTTTTGAGCCTTCTTTTTGAAATTTTTCCTTCAAATTTTCAGATACTCCAGCTGTTTGAAAACTTAAACATTGAATCACTCTAGATATGAAAAAAACTTCAAATTATCTACAGGAATTCCCCGAAATTGAGTGAAAATAGGGCGAAATCGGGTCAATTTGGATCAATTTTGCCCATTTTTGGCATAATTTTTCAGGATTTTTCACTAATTTTCTTCTTTTTCAAGATGACAAATCCGACTGATAATCCAATGTCAAAAAATTCGGAAGGGCCGTATAGGAGACCGTATTCATTGCTCCCTTGACGACCCTCACATACGGTCAGAAGAAGAAGAAAGGGGCACTACCCGCTTGGCGTGTTTCCCGTGATGCTTGGCACGTTTGGTGAGTCGTTGACGCATTTTTGTCTTCAGTTTCCCGCCGTCATTTTTTTTTATGAATTTTAGTCCGATTTTCGCTTTTTTTCATCATTTTCTGTTTTAAATTTCAAAAAAAGTTATTTTAAAATAGCTGGCAAAAAACTGCTAGCCAAAAACATAGTCTACAACTTGGATTCAACGTGAAAAACAAGGTAGTTGCGAGTTTAGGAAACATTCCTATAGAAAAGATTTTACACTTTTCCAATGAAAAATAGCCATTTTTTCAGATTCCCTGCTAAACAGCGACGCTTGAGAGCCTAAATTTGAACCAAACTTGCACATTTCTCACTTGACCGCCAATCGAAAAGCGAGGAAATCGCATTTTGCCATTGAGGAAACGGAACACTTTCAAATTTCATGAGGAGATACAGTACAGAAGACATAATATCCAAATGGAACATGATACGAAAGAGGTAAGTTTTTGTTTAAGCAAATTAAGAAAATGGTTTTGGACACATTTCAAGGCTACAAATAAAAAAGTAATAAAAAAAGAAAAATGGAAAACAAATCACATTTTCAAGTTGGTGATTTTTGCTCCAGAAGACGTCAGATTTCAAAATTTTGATTCCGGCTACCGTACCCCAGATAGTATAATAATGCGCTTCTAGAAGAGTGATGCTCTCAATTAAAAAAAAAATCATCGAATTTTGAAGTAGGTGATGATTTCTACTCTAGAAGACGTCAGATTTCAAAATTTTGATTTCGGCTACCGTACCCCAGATAGTATAAGAATGTGCTTCTATGTAGAAGAGTGAGGCTCTTAATTTTGAAAAAATCATCTTATTTTGAAGTAGGTCATGATTTCAGTTCTAAAGGACGTCAGATTTCAAATTTTAGATTCCGGCTACCGTACTCCAGATAGTATAAGTTTGTGCTTCTTGGAGAATAAGGCTCTATTTTCAAACAAATATGTAGTATAAAAATTTTCAAATTTTCTCTTTTTCAGGCCACATTGGACGAGAGCACTCTGAACGAACTGGGTACAATTGTGCAAGAACTTTGTCAGAACAGGACAGATTGCTCAACTTTGGCTAACTTTTCTTTTGTTATTCAGCGAGGACGGATGCTTCGTCGTCTTTCGACCAGCTAGAATCTTTTGCAAATGTTGCTGAACGTTCCTTCCGAAACGGCAAGCATGCGGAGTTCAAGTTTGGGTGGACCGAAGAACTATGCGTCTACAATTCGAACCCTCTCTGGATTCAGAATCCGTCCGCTTAAACCCACATGAAGACTTGCTGCGTGTAGTTTTAGGGATATGAGGGTTTATGTGGTCGCCCGTCTCAGAACTGGAAGCAAGATGAATGAAGACACTGAAGAGCGATTCTGAAAATCGAAATTTTTGTAGCAAGAATTTTTTGAAATTAATATCATTTGCAAAAAATGGGGATGTTGAATTTTGAAAGACATAGATAACAAAAACACATTGCAAAATGGATTTTAATTTCAGGGATCTAAAAATGAAATTCACAAATTGGGGGAGGGATTGAATAAACACAGTTTTAGTCATACTATTAGGAATGGTTCCGAAACTTTAGGAACTCTATGTGATGAGGTCTACTGTAGTTCGAGGAGGTAACGAAGTGAAAAAGAAAAAAAAATTGATTCTAGAATATGAAGGTCTACAGTAGTCGGAAACGGTTTGTGAAGATATAGGATTCTAGAAATCAGATGTGAGAAGCTCTATAGTAATAGATCGGTACGCCTACAGTACTTTTGGTTTCTAGAATGAGAATGGTTACAGTAGCTGGAAAGGTATGAGATGTTCTAGGATTTTGGAAATTAGAGGGTGACGGTTCCACAGTGATAAGACTTACAGTAGTTAAAAAGGTATAAGACGGAGAGACTATAGGATTGGAAGATTTTGGAGTGTAGGGTGGTTTGCAGTAGTTGAAGAGTTGAAGGAATTGTCAAAAAATGGAAGAACCTGATGTGCGCATGCGATTCGAAAAGTTCTGGAACTCTAGAACCCAATAGTGAGAAGATCTAGGGTAATTGATTGAGAAAATGATTAAAAACATGTATAATTTTGGCATGTGAAGTTGTACTGTAGTTAGAATAGCTCTCTTTTCAAATTTCCAACTTGTGAAACTATCAAAATTTCAAGTTATATTCAGATTTTTAAGCCATTTTTAGACTATTTTTAGAGTAATATTCAAACCGAAAAGTTCAGAAATTTGACTTCTCAAGATTAAGGTTTCAAACTTTTAATACATTTTTAAGACAAAAGTATGATGACCGTTCTAGAAATTGGATTCTAAGACTATTTCGGTCTGAATCGGTCTGAATTTTGTCTCAATTTTTTCAATTAGTCCAGGGATCTTTATCCTTTAACACTTTCATTCTTTTCCATATTTCTTAGCTCTCCTCTATCCTCTCATTATCCTCATCATTATTCAGTTCACACCCCCCCCCCCCCCTTACTTCAAGTTTCACTCATTTTTCCTTCTTGTGCTGTCTAATTCTCTCTTTTTTTCTCTCTCTCTCTCTCCGTTTTTCCTCTAATTTAATGGAACACCTTTATCTTACCTAACTTCATTTTGATTGCAGGGTACAAGATGGCAAAGACCAAGCCGACGAAACCCACTGGAGGCGAGAAACGAAAGAACGACGGAGCAGCTCCGGTCCCGAAGCGAGCAAAGAAGAAGGAGGAGGAGAAGGAGAACCGCTCGCAGCCGCAACCCGTCAATTCTTCTGCAAACTCATCGACTGCCGGTTCAAGTTCATCGACCGCAAGGAGCTCATCGACTGGAGAAAGCTCATCAACCACAGCAAGCTCTCGTGACTCGCCAGTCACCAAACCGAGCAACAGAAGAGTACAGTCGGCTCCGGTGAAACTGGCTGATTTGAAGAAGCAACTAGTCGTTGCTAGCGACGCAGGTGAGCAAAACAGTTTTTAGTTTCCATCAAAAACATTTTTGATACTTCAGGAGAGTTCGGCCCGTTCTTGGAGGGTACCCCAGAAGAATGGAGGAAGCGTCAAAGATTCCTTGTCCGAAACGTCGTTCAGCGCAAGCTTGCTGAAGAGCGCGTCGTCAGAATCGAGAAACGACCCAAGCAGACCATGAAGCCAGCTCTGGAGACGATGGTCGAGAAAATGGTTTGTTAGAAACTATTGAAAAAAACTTGATCTCTGAGTTTTCAGTATGAGAACAGTGATCTTCATGAGCTGTGCACAGTCACCATCGACAAGACGGACAACTTGGGGAACGAGATGGACATTGAAAACGGTATGTTTAATTTGAATTCATAAGTGTCAAAAAAGCGGAATAGATCAGATTTTTAGAATCCCTCCGACCCAAAAAATCCCATAATTTTTCAACCAACCAGGTTTTTCTTTTCAGCAACTTGCGACACCGCCGATGTCCACACCTACACCATCATCGTCGACCACAAGGACAACATCAAGGTCATCGATCATTGGTTGTCGCGGGCGGCACTCATCGGAACAACCACCATGGGTGTGAAGAAGATCTCCGTCACCAGCCAGGAGATGTCGAGCGCCAAGCTCATCTACTTCGCCGCGACCGTCGCGAGAGTAACTGCGAAGGAATGGACAAAAAGAAGCAGGAGAAGTGCAAAGCAAGATATGTATGCTATCTCCAACCTGGTGCAGGAAGTGCGCATTGGATGCACTCTACTGTACTCGGCGGAGGAGAATTTGGCGTATCGCGGAGGAAAGCATCAATTCTTGCTCTTGTAAGTTGTTGTTTTTGAAAAATATGGAAAATATAAAAAAAATATTTTCAGCAACGTGGAGGATGCATCAGTCAAGACGCGGCTCGCTGACGTTCCTGATGGCAGATGGTTGGAGGACGCCGATTTCCTGAACTTCCTGCTTGAGCTCAATGATTCCAAGGTAATAAAGTTGGTCTGATTTTCAGTTTTTAAATTATTTTTTATCAGGACCCCAATCCTGCAAGCCTCCTCTTCAACACGTCTGTTGAGGACATTGAGACGGTGGTGAGAGATATTGCAACCAGGCCACTACGGACTACGTAAGTATTTTAACATTTAAAGATTTCTTTTATAGTTACTTTTTTCCAGACGAGTGGTTCGAGTCCCTCAGCAGCCGACGACTGACAAGTAAGTTGAATTCATTTTTTCAAATATAGGAAAAAGTGTGATCTTTAGAAAAATTTCACTGAAAACTCCCAAAAAGCTATTTTTGACAAAATTCGGTCGGCCATCTCTAAATTTTCTTATTCCATCGGCCTGGGCCATCTCATTTTTCGGTTATTCCAGATCAGTTTAAAGGAGAATTCCAACCAAAACTTTTCATTGCTTTAGTATACGTAAAAATGTGCGTGGATTCCAAAAATCATAATGAATGTGCTCAAAAATTGTTCTAAAATTTCGGAAAATGGCTCGAAAATGTGCAAAAATCGCAGAACTTGTATCCGGTGGTCGTGGCCGAGTTTTCCAAAAAAGGGGCGGAGTTTGCTAATGAGCGTCTTTGCAGTCGTGTGGCAGCCAATCACTACGCTTGGCTCCGCCCCATTTTCGGAAAATTCGGCCACGGCCGCCGGATACAACTTCTGCGATTTTTGCTCATTTCGGAGCCATTTTTCGCGAAAGCGATTTTAGAGCAGAGCTATTTTTGAGCATTTTCATTGTAATTTTTGAAATCTACTCACATTTTCACATATTTTAAAGCGATAAAAAATTCTGATCGGAGTGCTCCTTTGAGCAAAAAAAACTTGATTAAACGGTCCGGATCTGGAAAACCGATGGAAGAGAAAACTCAAAAACTATGCCACGGCCGCCTGAGACAATTTCCGGCTAGATTTTTTAAAGCGGATTTTTGGGGTCTCAAAGAAATTTTTCGTGCGTTTTCGTGAGTTGAAATGTTGTCAATTTCAGGAAAATCCTCTACCTCGCTGCTCGCTTGCCATGCCTGGCCTTCACAGGAACTACTCCGGAGGAGAGACGCATGTTCTTCCGCAAGGAGTACTTCGCAGGCGGTGGCAGAGTCACCCACATTGAAGACTCCGACTACTACCGGAAGACGTTCAACCGGAGTCTTGCAATCGAAGGAAACGCTGACGTTCATGGTCATCCGGATCCGAACCGCGTCGTGGAACCAAAACGCACCAGCCGTTTTGGACCCGGCGCGGCGGTCCACAAAGGGCATACCCCCTTCCGCAAGGACATCCATCGCTTGAGGTTTTTTATTTATTTAGCTGATGCATGAACTTATTTGATCTAATTTCAGACAGGGTGACTGGGTGCCACTTCTGAATCCTGATGCTCTCCCAATCCAGCAGAACAGTCTTGAGTCGTTCACATTGAACAATCCGGCGGTGATGACTGCGATTGAGATGAGACTCAGAAAGAAGGTTTGTTCGAAAGTTAATAACTTTTTATGAATTATGGTTTTTTTTATTTTTAGCAGAAGGTCCCCACTGGAAGAGTCATTGAAGGCAGCGAGATGACTGTAGTGAAGGTGCCGATTTCGGAGAAGAAGAAGCTCATCCACAACACAAAATTGGAAATGGCTGGCAAGAAGTTGGAGGAGCTGAAGAAGAAGTTGGAAAAGGCAAAGACGAAGGCGGAGAAGGCAAAAATCGAAAAGGGAATAACTCGGGGACCACCGAGAGCTGTGAAGCCAGTAGCCGGAGATGTGGACACCGATATCGACGGACGGGAGATTCACGGATTCAAGGAGTTCTTCTTCCCGCAGGGAAAGTCGGAGATTTACGATATCGTGTTGAGAAAGTGAGTTTTTTTCGAGATTCTGATTCTCTAAAATTCATATTTCCAGCTACGTCTCGGAAGTCGGATGCCGTCCTGGAACTATCTCCGCTGACTGGATGTCGAGGATCATGACTGGCTTCATCGCCAGTCGCTACGAATATATTTTCGAACAAAAACTGGAAAACATCTTCGAGAAGCACCTCCAAATGATGGGGATGCACACAGCCGGCTGGAAGATGATGCACTTCATGGTTCCACGCAAAAAGATGATGGATATGAAGAGGATGTGGACGCTCAGAAAAGTAGGAAATGGTGCTGCGGATCCAATTCAACTTGAAGAGGATCCAGCGGATCCAATTCAACTTGAAGAGGATCTTGAAATTGAGCTTGAAGACGATCAAACTGAACTAGAGTAATTTTTCCTTAATTTATCAATTCCTATTTGACGATGACCCAACTTTCTTTCTCCCACTTTTTTCTCACCTCCCCCTTCTTCTTTTTTCACTCTTTTTTCTTTGTTTTTTTTTCACCCCCTCATCTTTTTTCTCCCTCCCCCTCCATGATTCTCGAAACTCCTACAAGTATTTTTTTTTTTCATTTTCATCTTCATTTTTCTCTGCATCTCATTTTGTAATACTTGTTTATTTTTCGTGTACTTATATCTAGCATGACACTGGATAATTGTAAAAACGAGTACTACTTTGCAATTTTTTGACTTGGATTCTCATTTTTCTTTTTTCTTTTCCCTGATTTCTCCCAGTTTTCCGTTTTCCCCAATGTTTTTGATTGTCTCGAGCCTTTCTTTTTCTACCTTCTCCCTCCCCTCCATTTTTCCCCAATACCAGTATTCGCCCAGTTTTTTGTCCCCGTCTCGATTTACTCTGCTCCCCCTCCCCCCCCCCCCCCACAAACACAATCTATCTCCAAAAACTCGAATAACGTTGCTTTTATTTTACTGAATTTCTACCGGAATCACCCACGGCTCAGCCTGGGGAGCTCCTAGAAGATTGCAGTTTTGTTCGCCCCCTTGAAATTCAAAATAAATCATTGAACTGCAACAACTTCTGTTTTACATTGTTGGACTGAGAGAGAGAGCTATTGAGCTAGCGAGCCTTTTTTACTGTTTTCATTGTCAATTGACGAGAATCATCAACCGATCGAGAATCCGAAGCCAGGAAACCCTAGTCAATAGTCGTTGTCTATAATTGTACCAAGATCCACAGTCATTTTATGAGATCTTCTGAAGTAATCCCATTCCTCCAATTCCGGGAAATCAATCTCACCGTTTTCAACCTTCAGACTACAGGAATCATCGACACACCAGCTGTCCGGAAGCCCTTGTCACACTTCATTATCTTCTACAGTACTCCCTAAATCCTAACATGCGAATATCAAAAACTTTCACCTCCATTTTCAAACTACACAGATCATAGACACTCCAGTTCCCTAGAGCTCACGTTCAAAACCAAAGTTCACACTTTCTCATTTTCTACAGTAATCCATCTACAGTACTCCCATAATCCTAAAATACGAAAATCTAAAATTTTCAGATTTGTTTCCAAACTACAGTAATCATTAACACTCCATCTCCCCAGTCCCCAGAACCTAAATTTACACTTTTTCGTCCTCTACCGTAACCCTCCTACTGTACTTCCATAACCCTGAACTTCAAAAATCAAAAAACTTTAGCCTCATTTTTGAACTACACAGATCATGAACACTCCAGCTACCCATTCCCCAGAACCTAAATTCACACTTTTTCGTTCTCTACCGTAACCCTCCTACTGTACTTCCATAACCCTGAACTTCAAAAATCAAAAAATTTCAGCCTTATTTTCAAACTATACAGATCATGAACACTCCAGCTAACCATTCCCCAGAACCTAAATTCACACTTTTTCGTCCTCTACAGTAACCCTCCTACTGTACTTCCAAAACTCTAAACTTCAAAAATCCAAAACATTCAGCTACGTTTTCCAAATACACAGATTATGAACACTCCAGATACCCAGACCCCAAAACCTAAATTCACACTTTTTCGTCCTCTACAGTAACCCTCCTACTGTAATTCCAAAACCCTAAACTTCAAAAATCAAAAAATTTCAGTCTCATTCTCAAAATACAGTAATCATGAACCCTCCAGATACCCAGACCCCAAAACCGAAATTCACACTTTTTCGTCCTCTACAGTAACCCTCCTACGGTACTTCCAAAACCCTAAACTTCAAAAATCAAAAAATTTCAGTCTCATTCTCAAAATACACAGATTATGAACCCTCCAGATACCCAGACCACAAAACCGAAATTCACACTTTTTCGTCCTCTACAGTAACCCTCCTACGGTACTTCCAAAACCCTGAACTTCAAAAATCAAAAAATTTCAGTCTCATTCTCAAAATACACAGATTATGAACCCTCCAGATACCCAGACCACAAAACCGAAATTCACACTTTTTCGTCCTCTACAGTAACCCTCCTACTGTACTTCCAAAACCCTAAACTTCAAAAATCAAAAAAAATTCAGCCTCATTTTTGAACTACACAGATCATGAACACTCCAGCTACCCATTCCCCAGAACCTAAATTTACACTTTTTCGTCCTCTACCGTAACCCTCCTACTGTACTTCCATAACCCTGAACTTCAAAAATCAAAAAACTTTAGCCTCATTTTTGAACTACACAGATCATGAACACTCCAGCTACCCATTCCCCAGAACCTAAATTCACACTTTTTCGTTCTCTACCGTAACCCTCCTACTGTACTTCCAAAACCCTAAACTTCAAAAATCAAAAAATTTCAGTCTCATTCTCAAAATACACAGATTATGAACACTCCAGATACCCAGACCCCAAAACTTAAATTCACATTTTTTCGTCCTCTACAGTAACCCTCCTACGGTACTTCCAAAACCCTGAACTTCAAAAATCAAAAAATTTCAGTCTCATTCTCAAAATACACAGATTATGAACCCTCCAGATACCCAGACCACAAAACCGAAATTCACACTTTTTCGTCCTCTACAGTAACCCTCCTACTGTACTTCCAAAACCCTAAACTTCAAAAATCAAAAAAAATTCAGCCTCATTTTTGAACTACACAGATCATGAACACTCCAGCTACCCATTCCCCAGAACCTAAATTTACACTTTTTCGTCCTCTACCGTAACCCTCCTACTGTACTTCCATAACCCTGAACTTCAAAAATCAAAAAACTTTAGCCTCATTTTTGAACTACACAGATCATGAACACTCCAGCTACCCATTCCCCAGAACCTAAATTCACACTTTTTCGTTCTCTACCGTAACCCTCCTACTGTACTTCCAAAACCCTAAACTTCAAAAATCAAAAAATTTCAGTCTCATTCTCAAAATACACAGATTATGAACACTCCAGATACCCAGACCCCAAAACTTAAATTCACACTTTTTCGTCCTCTACAGTAACCCTCCTACGATACTTCCAAAACCCTAAACTTCAAAAATTAAAAAATTTCAGTCTCATTCTCAAAATACACAGATTATGAACACTCCAGATACCCAGACCACAAAACCTAAATTCACACTTTTTCGTCCTCTACAGTAACCCTCCTACGGTACTTCCAAAACCCTAAACTTCAAAAATCAAAAAATTTCAGTCTCATTCTCAAAATACAGTAATCATGAACCCTCCAGATACCCAGACCCCAAAACCGAAATTCACACTTTTTCGTCCTCTACAGTAACCCTCCTACGGTACTTCCAAAACCCTAAACTTCAAAAATCAAAAAATTTCAGTCTCATTCTCAAAATACAGTAATCATGAACCCTCCAGATACCCAGACCCCAAAACCGAAATTCACACTTTTTCGTCCTCTACCGTAACCCTCCTACGGTACTTCCAAAACCCTAAACTTCAAAAATCAAAAAATTTCAGTCTCATTCTCAAAATACACAGATCATGAACACTCCAGCTACCCATTCCCCAGAACCTAAATTCACACTTTTTCGTTCTCTACCGTAACCCTCCTACTGTACTTCCAAAACCCTAAACTTCAAAAATCAAAAAATTTCAGTCTCATTCTCAAAATACACAGATTATGAACCCTCCAGATACCCAGACCACAAAACCGAAATTCACACTTTTTCGTCCTCTACAGTAACCCTCCTACTGTAATTCCGAAACCCTAAACTTCAAAAGTCAAAAAAGTTCAGTCTCATTCTCAAAATACAGTAATCATGAACCCTCCAGATACCCAGACCCCAAAACCGAAATTCACACTTTTTCGTCCTCTACAGTAACCCTCCTACGGTACTTCCAAATCCCTAAACTTCAAAAATCAAAAACTTTCAGCGTCATTTCCAAAATACACAAATCATGAACCTTCCAGATACCCAGACCCCAAAACCTAAATTCAAATTTTTTCCTCCTCTACAGTAACCCTTCTACTCTACTTCCAAAACCCTCAACTTCAAAAATCAAAAAATTTCCGCCTCATTTTCAAAATACACAGATTATGAACACTCTAGATACCCAGACCCCAAAATCTAAATTCGCACTTTTTCGTCATCTACAGTAACCCTCCTACAGTACTTCCAAAACCCGAAACTTCAAAAATCAAAAAATTTCAGCCTTCTTTTCAAAATACACAAATCATGAACCTTCCAGATACCCAGACCCTAAAACCTAAATTCACACTTTTTCGTCCTCTACAGTAACCCTCCTACTGTTTTTCCAAAACCCTCAACTTCAAAAATCAAAAAATTTCAGCCTTATTTTCAAAATACACAAATCATGAAACTTCCAGATACCCAGACCCCAAAATCTAAATTCACACTTTTTCGTCCTCTACAGTAACCCTCCTACTGTTTTTCCAAAACCCTCAACTTCAAAAATCAAAAAATTTCAGCCTTATTTTCAAAATACACAAATCATGAAACTTCCAGATACCCAGACCCCAAAATCTAAATTCACACTTTTTCGTCATCTACAGTAACCCTCCTACAGTACTTCCAAAACCCTAAACTTCAAAACTTTTGTTTTTTTTCAAACTACAGTAATCATTGACACTCGATCTTTCTACTTTCATATTTATAACCGTCTTGAACCCAAAAGAACAAGGAAAATGCTACCGAGCTACCGCCAATCAAATAGTCTGGGTTGAAAAGACTACTGTCATAGCAACCACAGATTAATAGACAGGCGCATCGTTGGCTATGTTCATTTACTTCACCATCCTCTCTGGAGTCTTCTTTATAGGGAACCACGTTGCTAGTGTAGATGAGATGGTAGGCGTGGACTTCTCAGGAATGCAGGTGAAAGACTTCTCCTTCTAAATTCTTCGGGTTGATTCCACTGATATTCGTGTTGTTGGTTTCGTCGGCGATTCTGGAAAAATGAAGGATGAGATTTGGCAAATATGCTAGATTTACGAAGACAGGAGGCTCAGAGATTTTGATTAAAAAAACCTGAATTTCTGATCATTTTCGAGTCAGAAACTCGGTATTTTTGATTAAATTAGTATCTGAATAGCGTTTTCCGACAATTCAAAATTTGAAATTTTGGTGTCCATAGTCCAAATTTTATTTGCAAAATTATCCAAGACCTTAAAAATTTCTTCGAAATAGTCTAAATGTTGGTCGTGGTTCCCAAAAAAGTGGGTGGAGCTCACATTGATGGTGGCTGATTCCGCCTCCTTTTTTGTAAACTCGGCCACGGCCAACTCCTGAACTTTGTCGAAGCCGGGTTTCCAAAATTTAGAGCGTTTTATAGCAATTTCTTTCATTTTCCAAACATTTTTCATTATCAAAATAGCATTTTTAGACGCAAAATAAACCATTTGGAGCAAAAATTGGCCATTTTCAGCTTTTTGTAAGGTTTTTCGACTCAATATTCGACATTTTAGTTCAAAATTTAGCTTGTTCAGCACCCAAACACCTCGAATCTCAAATTTCTGTTTGAAATAGCTCTAGAGTTTTCATTTTTTGCCATTTTTCCGCCGAAAATTCTCAATTGGCTGATTTCCACGTAGCTTTCGTAAGTGAAATACTCACCTCATCTTTCAGGTCCTCAATGGATTGCTTGTATTCGTAAAGACATTGGTGTCCGCTCATTCTTTGTTTTGCAAATCATCATTATCCCGGTCCACAAAACTCGAGTTTGCAATTGGCCACATTCCTCTGCTACTCCACAGCTCAACAATTCGATAGAATTTCAGCGTTTTCCCATTTCCCATCCTTGAAATTGCCGTTCAACCCAAGGAATGTTGAATCCACGAAGAACATAGATATTCTGAAAAAAAAACTCATTTAGCAATGCTGTGAACCAAAAAAAGTAGATGGAAATGGGTAAATTTAATAAATTCCGTTTGAAAACTGTGTGTAATAGTTGAAAATAATGGTGGAAAGTCTGTTGAATTGCTCTAAAACCCTAAAAATAAGCTCCCAAATGAGAAAGAATCGGAAAAATTGCTCATTATCAACCTCATCCCTATTGTTGGAAAACTCGGCTACGGCCTCCGGAGACAACTTTTTTCCACTTTGTCTCATTTCAGAGCTTCTTCTAGAAGTTTGCAAAGCGATTATCGAACATTTTCATCGTGATTTTCGGAGTCTACACATATTTTTTTTGTACTTCAAAACAAAATTCGATATTTTTCTTTTGTAAATGGTCAAAAACTTACGATTTCCATGGGTCATTTGATTGGTAGATGATGTCCCTTTGCCTTGAAGATCCTTGAATTCATTTTTCTCCGAAACCAACTCCAAAAATCCAAAAATGAACTCCAAAAAGGTTCAAAATTTGTAGTTCGACGCAAGATGCGCAGCATGCACGGAAAACGTGTCAATCGTCAAGCAATCGTCGCATTTGGTGACGAGGGGGGTTGAGCGGCGAGGCAGTGTCCAGAGGGTGTGTATATGTATGTCTATGACTAGTCTGTGTCTCTTTTCGTTTTTCTCTCTCGCTCCGTCCGTCCGTCCGAGTAGATGTGTATGTGAGAGTGTATGTGAGTGTGGTGGTGTGGTGGTGTGTATTTGTGTGTATATGTGAGTGTCTGAGTGTGAGTGAGTGATTGAGTGAGTGTATGAGAGTGTCTGTGTGTGTGCAGTCGGCGCACTATGGACCGAAACGGACGGCGCACTAGGGGCCGAGAAGGGAAGAAGCGAGAGAGTGTACCAACTGAATGTGAAGAGAGTAGGGACGGCGCACTAGGAGCCGAGGAGAAAGGAACTGAGAGAGTGTACAAAATGAAGAGAGAAAACTTGGCATCGGGCCAACAGCCGGGTCACATAGAGCGGGAGGCTGTTGTTGGTGGGGAGAAGAAAGGAGGAAACGACGAAGAGGACGACTGGGGAGAAGGCGACTGAAGGAAGGGAAAACGAGGGGTCGACGAGGGGAAAAGAGGGAAGTTGGGTAGGGGTCGGGACATTCTCGAGGGAAAAAGAGGCTCAAACCGGATAGGAAGCAGGGAAGAAGGGTATCCATGGATGCTAGTTCGGAAATTTGATGAGGGGGGGGGGGGGGGCATGAAGTCTCTTTCTGGGTTATGTCAGCTTAAAATGGTTCACTTCTATTCCAAAAAAGTCTTAAAAAGCTCAAAAATTCGCTTTTCGTGTCAAATTTTCAGTCAATATCTGCCCAAATTACCAAAAACTTAGTGTTTAGCCGAAAAGACCCTAAGATGTGATGAAAATCGAACATTTGAAAACACTAATTTTTGAAGTTTTTCGACTTGGATATCATCAATTTTTGAACATTTCCTCAAAAATAGCCTAAAAGCTCAAAATTCGGCTCAAACATGTTGAAAATTATCATCTTCAAACTTCGAAAATAATGCTTTTTCAGACTTTTTGTATTGGAATCCATAATTTTTTACCTGTTTTGTCGACAAAATGACAATTTTTTGAGATTTTCAGACTGAAAATGATCTAAAATTTAAATCTTCGAAAATACCGTATTCATTTTTCAAATCCGGTAATTTCCCTTTCGTCAATTTTGGTAATATCCAAAATGAAACGGCCTACCAATGGATTGCATAAGGACTGGAAACTTTTCAACACTTTTTTTTTCATTTTTCACTGCACTGAAATTCCCTGAATGCTCTGAAAATACAAGTCAAAACGTTTTTTTTTTTCAAACTTTTCAATAAACTTTATTGTGAAATTAACGTTAAATTAACAAAAAAATAGAATGAGATGGGGACAATTGAGTTCAGATCTTGAGCAAAGTAAAGTGACACGAAAAAATGGGATGTGATGATCAGAGCAAGAGATGTTTGGGGGTGGCAAAAAAGAAAAGAAATACCAGAGTGAAAATTACCAGAGAGAGGGGGAGTCTTGAATATAGAGGTGTTTACATGAGAAAAAGATAAGAAAAAAAAATAGGTACATTTACAGAGAGAAAAGTGAAATATGTTACAGAAATACAAAAAGATTACAATAACAGAATCTCAAATCTCCAGTGATATACATACTTACACATTTACAGGGCTCATTCGGGGGTGGGGGGAGGGGGGTAAATGGAAAAAAAAGAAGAAAGGAGAGACAGCGGAGAAGGATGAAAATCGGGGACAGGAAACAGATGGGAAGAAAAATGAAAGAGGTCCAGAATTTTACTTAATCCCAATTTCTCATCTTGCGAACCTGCTCCTTGACGGCCTCGTACACATCCTTGGAGATGTTGGAGTACTGTTGGTGACCATCAAGGAATTGGAGGCCGTGAGCGTGGAGATAGTCGACGAAGGGGCCAATGAAATCAAGGAATTGCTGAAAAAGAGAAGATACAGTACATGAGAATAGAGAAAAAATGAGGCGTAATCGAAGCGGGATATGCTACGGTCGGGCCTTTTTTTTCAAATTTTTGGTGTTTCAGTCAATTTTTTGTAGATAAAATGTTGAAGCTTAACTCGATTTTCTCTGGTTTTTGTGTAGAACTTGCTATTGTAATGAAAGCAGGGAATAATCGACAATTTTGGTTACATTTTGACCAGAAAATTAAAAACTTTCAGAAAAAATTTCGAACGTTTTTTTTTCAATAATTGCTCCACCGGGCCAATCGAGCCGACCGGGCCGAGCCGACCGACTGAGCCGGCCTGACTGGCAACCGGTCCGGACTTGACCAACCGAAGGGACGGAGCCTATCTGGCTGACGGCACCGAACCCGACCGGCGACTGGGTTGGACCCGACCAACCAAGCCGGACCGGACCGAGTCGACCCGACCAGGTTGGCCGAGCCCGGACGACAAGTTTTTCATTTTTCAAAGTCTACTCAAAATCAAATTCAGGTTTTTAAGAAATTCAGGCTTTTAAAAAACTTACGTCGATCTGGGCCTGGTTCTTCCAGTCGCAGCCCTTGGCCATGTCTCCCAATCTGGACAGCATGCGGAGGAGATGTGGGAGTCCGAGCCGCTCCGAGGGCAGGATTCTCCAGGTGTTGTTGAACTCTGGACGAGTTTTCTCGGGTCCGTAGGCCAGTTGCCTGAAATTATAGGTTAGGTTAATCCGAAGCTATTTGTGCTAGATTCTAAAATAACTATAAGTCAAGGCTGTCATAGCGGCGGCTGGCCGGAAATTTTACGTTTCAGTAGAAAATTTCAAAAAATTTGAAAATTTGAACATAAATTTTCATTTTTAAAAAGCCGCGGCCGGCCGCGAAAAATGCCCTCCTTGCTATACATGCAAAAGTTTCAAAAAAACTTACTTGAAGGAGTAGTTGAAGATGTCCTCAAGAGACTTGGTACTGGCGACCAAGTTCATGAGGCCCCACTTCTTTCCTCCAATTTCGATCTTGGCGTCGCCTGGAATCTTCTTCTTCGCCTCCTCATCCTTCGAATCGTATCCAAGGGCAGACTTGCAGTACTGAAAATTATGCGTTATGAGAGTGTTTGGATTGGTTAAAAAGAGAACTCCGATCAAAAGTTGTTTATGCTCAAAGATACAAATATCATGATGAAAATGATTGAAAATTGCGCTAAAACCTCAAAAATCAGCTTTGAAATGAGCGCAATACTCGTTTCCCATGGCCGTGGCCGAGTTTCTCCAAAAAGGGGGCGGAGTTTGCCGATGAGCGCTATCGTAACTCAAAATTACAGAGCCAGGGTCCGTAATTACAATGACGCCAGTTTCAACACTCCGCCTCTTTTTTGAGAAATTTGGTCACGGGCTCCAAAGACAACTTCTGCATTTTGGAACCTTATTTTTGGAAATTTAGAACTATTTTTGATCATTTTTACTATAAAAATTTTTGAATGGAAGAGTTTTTTGGAACTTGAAATTTTTGGGATCTGGGGAATTTGGAATAAGTGAGTCATAGGGTAGTAATAGCAAAAATTAGTGTTTTGGATATCAAAATTTTTAACAAAAAAACTCACCTCCTCAATGATCCCGTTCACCGTGAACTTGGCCGGGTGTTCATGGTGGGCCTTCTTCTGGACTACAAACATGTAGTCGCAGGTGACCGCCTGAGCCATTTCGCCTTTGAGCCGGACCTCCGTCCACTGTCCGAAAAATTTGGTTGGCTCCGGAGCTCCCACTTTCTTGTGTGGGAGGTACATGGGGATGCTTGGGTCCTTTGGGGTCTCCGCCTTCTTCATTCCCTCCTCCTTGACCTTCTTCGATCTTTCTTCCTCCGCCTTCTTTTCAGCCAAGGCCTTCTTCTCAGCTTTCTCTTGCTTCTCGGCCAACTCCTCTCTTCTGGTTTCAACTTCGGTTGTCTCCTTCTGGTCCTCCTTCTGATCCTCTTTCACATTCTTCTCCTCCATCTTCTGCTCCTTCATCTTTGGCTCGTTCTCCTCCGCTTCCTGGTGGTTGTCCTCCTTGCGATCTTTCTCAGCCATTGGAGCAGCAGCTCTCTTCGATCCTCTTTTGGGTGCCATGGTGGATGATTTCTGGAAAATATGAAAATTAAGCGAGGATCGATAAAAAAGTGGAAAAATCGAACGAGAAGGAAACAAAGAGTACACTCATGGCTAGAAAATGGAGGTTTCCATCCTTGGAATTGCTTTTGGGATGAATTTCAAAATGATGTGGAAAGTGGATTCCGGCCAATTTTCTTGGGTTTCAAAATATACGGAAACTGTTTCTATACTTCGGAGTCCGAAAATCACGAAAAAAGAGCTTCGGTCTAAACCCCGAAAAATGACTCAGAAATAAGCAAACTACTTAGAAATCGCCTACGGACCAAGTTTTCCCCGAAAAAAACGGCGGAGCGGAGCACTGGGATTGGCTGTCCCAAAATAACCATGCCGCCCATTAAAGTAGGAACCCGCTCGAAATGTTTCATTGCTTCAAAATATGTAAAAATGTGCTTAGTTTCAATTCCAAAAATTATAATGATAAAGGTCAAAAATTGCTCTAAAATCCCGTAAAATGGCTCCGAAATTAGCAAAAATTGGAGAAGTTGTTTCCGGTGGTCGTGGCCGAGTTTCCCAAAAAAAAGCGGAGTCAGCCGATGGACGTTTTTATAATTGTGCGGCAGCCAATCCCTGTGTTTGGCTCCGCCCCTTTTTGGGAAACTCGGCCACGGCCCCCAAATAGAACTCTGCGATTTTTACTCACTTCAGAGCCATTTTTCGGGGATTTTGAGCATTTTTTGAGCATTTT
Source organism: Caenorhabditis sinica (assembly GCA_963932045.1). Classification (NCBI taxonomy): domain Eukaryota; kingdom Metazoa; phylum Nematoda; class Chromadorea; order Rhabditida; family Rhabditidae; genus Caenorhabditis; species Caenorhabditis sinica. The sequence continues at coordinate 30,483,100 of OZ009938.1, forward strand.
CATTATGATTTTTGCAATCTACGCACATTTTTACGTACTTTAAAGCTATGAAAATTTTTAGTCGGATTCTTCCTTTAAGGAAAGCAGCTCGTCAAAAATTTCAAGTTGAGATAAAAGAGAAAATGCTGGTCTTCAGAGAAATACAAAACATTTCCTGCCAAATCTAGAATACAGGTGACAGATCTTCAAAAAGTGATTAAAAATTAGGGGATCTCGAGAAAATCTGCCAATAGCACTCTTTTTCTCTCTAACGTCTCTGCCCTTCTCACACTCCCTCTTTCTTACGTGAGGGGGTCTACAGGTCAGTCTAGGCAGCTGCGCGATCTATGGTCAGCGTTCGGGAAAAGAGAGAAAGAGTGACGATGGCATCTAGGTCAACCTGTGTGTCCTTTTTCCCAACAGACGTTCTTTGTGTCCCGGGAGAAAAGACCAGCGGAAAAGGGGTTGAGGAGACATACATAGACAGATGTTTGCCCTTTACTGCTAATCTTCCCTAGATGTTATCTTGAAGAACTTAACAGAAAATCAATTAGGGGGTAAATGGGGGAGTAAACTACCTCTGAATTTCTGATATTTTGAAGTGGATCTACGGAAAAAAATGGGGGAAAGGGTTTAGAAAAAAGAAGGAAAGTCTCCAGAAGCTTGGTTAGAAAATGACTCTTAACAAAATTACAGGTCTCCAAAGTTGGGAAGTTCTCGAAATCGGGATTCAAATCGGCTACTTCCGGCACCCTTCCAGGACTATTTTTTAGGTGAAATCAGGGAGAAAAAGTGACAGAAGGAGCTTGCTAAATTTTGAATTCTGGAAGGCTTGGCTACTGAAAAGCGGGTCATCACTAAGTGAGAAATTCTAGTGATTATGATGAAAATCTGAGCTTCAGAGTACTAGTTTAGAGATGAAATTGGGGGGGGGGGGGGGAAGGACAGGACTAAGCAAAAAGGGAGAGGAAAATGTGAAAAATCTATAAAAATCCACAGTATCTAAGAGATTCATAGCAGAGATTAGCCCCCCCCCCCCCCCCGGAAAGGAGAGCGCGTTCTAAGAAAACATGTAGAATGACAAATGAGGGTCAAAACGCCAGGAGGGAAGAGTGGGCGGGGGACGCGCAATGGCACGGTCCGAGGGGCGAGAGGGAGAGAAAGGTGAAGAGACGCAGAGGAGGCGTACACGTACACTCAACGACCTGAAGGCCCAATTTTACTCCTATTGTTTGTCATTGTTGCCTAATGAAAACGATTGATGGAGGTGGGGGGGGGGGGGGGAGATTAGAGGGATGAAGAGAGGGATGTTGCAAAGGGAGAAATTTGGTTTTTTAAAATGATAGTAAAGAAGAGATGGAAAAGAGGTACAGTATTAGACAAACATGTATTATATATATTTGAGTGTTTTTATGAAAAGGGCCAACTTCAGGTGTCTAAAAATATGGGTTTCCATCATTCGATTTTTTTCTAAATTTGATGGGCGTATAGATCAACTTTAGATTTATATTTTTATAGTTGACTACTTTTTCTAATAGTCACATCCAAGTGAGTTACGTCACTCAACGCATAAGAATTATCTGAAATTTTTCAATAATGAAAATTTCGGTAGAAATTTTCAATTTTTGAAAAATCCAATTTTGAAAGTTTCGAAAATTTCCAATTTCTACTGAAAAGTAAGGGTGGGGGGACCCAAAATTAGGGGGCGGAGCCTAATTTAAGGGTGGGCGGAGCCTAGTTTAAAAGTGGGCGGAGCCTTCTTCAAAAGTGGGCGGAGCCTAGTTTAAGGGTGGGGGGGGACCCGAAAACTAGGGGGCGGAGTCTAGTTCAGGGGTGGACGGACTCAAAAAACTACGGGGCGGAGCCTTATTTAAGGGTTGAGGGGGGGGGGGCCAAAAACTAGGGGCGGAGCCCATTTCAAAAGTGGGTGGAGCCTAGTTCAGGGGGGGGGACTCAAAAACTAGGGGCAGAGCCTAGTGCAAGGGAGGGGGGGGGGACCCAAAAATTTGGGGCGGAGCTAATGGAGAAAGTGGGTGCGCTTAAGAAAAGAAGGCGGCGGAGCCTAGTTTAAAGGTGAGCGGAGCCCAGTTCAAGGTTGGGCCGACCATATGGATTCAAAAACTAGTGGCGGAGCCTTGTTCAAAAGTGCGCGGAGCCTAGTTTAAGGGGGGGGGGGCGGATCCAAAACTAGGGGGCGGGGCTAATGGAGCAGGTGGGTGCGCTCAAGAAGGAGAGGGGCGGAGCTTAGCTCGATGGTGGGGGACCCAAAAATTAGGGGGCGCAGCTAATGGAGTAGAGGGGGGGGGGGGGATTAGGGGAGAATCGATATGAAGAAGAAAATATTGAAAAAACCATTGCGTGAGAATGAATGAATGGAGGGGATTTAGGGGGTTGGTGCACAAGAAGACTAACGATTTTTGACGTACAGCTGGCTTTTTAGGGTGGCCTTATTCATTTTTATCGTTGTCACTACCGATTCTTTAGGGTCACTACCAGTTCTTTTAGGGTGTCCTATTGGTCACTATCGATGTCACTACTAAATCTTTGTGTATCCAGGTGTGTCAGTGTGTGTTGTTGTTGTGGATTCAAATGATTCCCAGGAGAAAAGGATAGGCGAAGCTTGAAAAGTGGTCACAGAGAAAATCTAACACGAGAGCTTCAGAAAGCTGTTGGCAAAATTCAAAAAATGCCCTTAAAAGTTTGAACTAGCTGCTTTTCAAATGCCGAAGGGGCTCTTAGCATCTGCGATATGTGGTCAAAATGGGTGCATGAGGGTTATGACCAAGAAAAACCAGAACCGAATAATTGGGAAACCAATGAGATTTTGAAGATTTGAGATTGAAAAAAAAACTTGAAAAAGGTTGTTGACTTCACGTGATAATCGGTCATCAAGAAGACAATCAGAATCTCAAACAAATAAATTTCTGGATCCCAAGACCGTGCAAAATCTAAATAACATGGTTGGAAGTGATGATCATTGATATCTGTCAAGCTTGAAAATGAGAATGAAAATTTAGGATTTTTGATTTTTGGGGATCTGGGGTTACTGTAGAAAACGATGAAGTGTGCATTTGGGTACTGAGGTCTGGAGAGCTGGTGTATTTATGATCTGTGAAGTTTGAAAATGAGAATGAAAATTTAGGATTTTTGATTTTTTGGGATCTGGGGTTACTGTAAAAAACGATGAAGTGTGTATTTGGGTACTGAGGTCTGGAGAGCTGGTGTATTTATGATCTGTGAAGTTTGAAAATGAGAAAGAAAATTTAGGATTTTTGATTTTTTGGGTTGTGGGTTCACTGTAGGAGACGATGAAGTGTGAATTTAGGTTCTGGGCTTCGGGAAGCTGGTGTATTTATCATCTGTGCAGTTTGAGAATGAGATTAAAAATTTTGGATTTATGGGGTTCTGGGGTTACTGTAGGAGACGATGAAATGTGAGTTCAGGTTCTGGTTCCGGGAAGCTGAGGGGTTTATCATCTGTGCAGTTTGAAAAAGAAAATTTATGATTGCTAAATTTTGAGATTCTGGGAATACAGTAGATGATGTTGGATTGTGATTTTAGGTTGGTTTTTGGAAAGATGGTGTGTTCAGAATTTGTGTATTTTGAAAATGGGAATGAGATAATCTAAGTTTTGAATTTTGAGATTCTGGGAGTATTGTAGATGATGATAAAGTAGTATTTTGATAGAGTGGTACTATGGTGTCCGGGATACGGAGTGTTGGTTGGTTGATAATTTCCATCAATAGACAATGAGAACAGTAGAAAAGGCTAGCTGGCTCAATAGTTCTCACTCAGTCCAAGAAAGTACAAGAGAAATAGTTTAAGTTCACAATCAACGGTTTATTTGAATTTCAAAAAAAGGGGGGGCGCAAAAACCTGAAATCTTTCCGGAGCTTCCCAGCCGTAGCCTTGGATAATTTTGGTAGGATTTCAGTACAATAAAATCAACGTTATTTGAGTTTTTGGAGATAGATAGTGTTTGTGAGCGGAGAGGGGAAGTAAATCACGACTGGGACAAAAAACCGGGCGAATACTGGTGATTGGGAAAGATCGAGAGGGGGGGGGGGGGGGGAGGTAGAGAAAAAAAGGCTCGAGATAATCAAAAACATTGGGGAAAAATGGAAAAGTGGGAGACTTTTCAGAGTGAAGTGGGAAGATGCCAATTTGAGGGTTTTTGGAAACGTGGTTTGAAACTTTCTTCCCGAACGGAAAACCGATGTCTATGATTCTAAATTTTGTGAATTTTATAAAATTTTGGAAGTTATTATTTTCAGAATGATTTTGTTTGCTCACTTTGTCTCTTATTCCCTATTTTGACGTACCCGATCCTCACAACAATTTTCTAGTTTTGGAGTACGTTATACGTGCGGAAATCAAAATTTCCAATAATTATAGAGCGGCAAAGGCAGGGAGCTTTGCGGTTTAAAAAATGTTGACCATTTATCTAAGATTTACACTTTTAGGTTTCTGAAATTTTTTATTCTTGATTCAAAAATAAGAAGCAAGAAGACAGTGCATTGTGGCTTAAAATTTGAGTGAGATCGGAAATTTTTTCAAAAGGAAATCGTATTGTGAGGAGGTTCAAAAATTGAGAAAAAATGAAACTCTGTTAATTTATATCAGGGCCATTGCAAAGTGTGGACATGAATCGGCAATGAATTCAAGAAGTTAAAGGAAGTCTCTTGGAGTTATTTAAGTCAAAAATGACTGTGAACAGAGTTACAGACTTGCAAAGTTTCAATAATCACACGAAAGAAGCACAAAACTTGCTCTAAAATACAAAAAAAATCCGCTTCCAACATACCATTTTTTGTTGGAACTTTTTGAACGCGCCGTTTGAGGATTTCGGAGCCATTTTCGTGTTTTCTCAGGACACATTTTTATGTAACTTGAAGAATCTTTTTTCAGAGAAAAATCCTGTCTAGATCCAAAAATCCAGATATGGTGAAATCGCCTCAAAAATTGTAACACATGGGCCACTGCGACCATAAAGTGCTCTAGAGCTTTCGACTTCGAAGTCAGAATCAGAGTGAGTTTTAGTAGCGTGAGATTATTTTCCAGAAAACAATAATCAAATTTTCAAATGTAGTAAACATGCGGAGATGAGAAAGTTCAGCAGCCAGCTTTCAGTTTGTTTTTCATCTGAATAACCAAAATCCTAGCTATTTGAACTACTGTTTTTCATCATATGAAAACCTGATGAAGTCGAAAAGAGTGTCTAGCTTCATTTCCTGTTTTTCGTTAAAACATAAGAGCAGTTTGTTATTTACATGTGAATACGGTAGCTAGTCTAACTCCGCCTCTTTTTCGAGAAGTGGCTGCTCTCTTCATTTTTGACTCCTCCCTGTTTCTTCTTTATCTCGCCGTCTCTCTAATAGGCGCTTCTCCATTGTGCTGGAAAAAGCGAAAGCTGCCCGCCCACTGAAAATCGGTACTGCCATACGGTGGTGCCCTTCTTGTTCAGTTTTCTTAAAAATGTTCAATCAAGTTTGGTTCAGTACCTATAAAATTTCAAGAGGTTACTAGTCATTAGAATTTTTCCCGTGCTTCATACATCTATTCTGCTCCGTTACGCAACCTCATCAGACACTGTATCCCTTTCTGATCATAGGATTCAAAACCATCAGAAGTATTTTGCCCGTGATGCTTCTTTCTGAAATCAGGCGCGTCTCCAAGAGAAAATTTTCGAGTTTTGAGTACCAGAAGAAGCGCAGATATGCAAACATGATGCTAGAAAGCTTGAAGTTTCAGAAATTTTCGCATATTCAGTTTTTGGCTCCACGACATTTTGAAACCAGACATTTCGAAACCGCGACATTGCGAAACCAGGAACTTTGAAACCGTGACATTTCGAAACCAGCCATTTCAAAACCAGACAATTCGAAACCAGACATTTCGAAACCGTTGTAACGTTTCGAGAATTTTACTGAAATTTTGTTGATTTTCGACGACGTTTTTTGGTAAATCAAGTCAAGATTTTTTTGGACAATCATTCAAGAATTTTTTGGACAATCCAGGTTCTCACTCACAAAGAAATCAAAAAGTTGTCAAAAATCAACAAAACTTCAGTAAAATTCTCAACACGTTACAACGGTTTTGAACTGTCTGGTTTCGAAATGTCGCGGTTTCGAAATGTCGCGGTTTCGAAATGTCCGGTTTCGAAATGTCGCGAAGCCCTGTTTTCTAGCACAACAGTCAACAAAAATCTGGAGAATAAACTAGATCAACTTCTAGTCAAGACTCAGTTCATCGAGTTCAAGATACCCAGAGTTTGCTCATAATTTTTTCCATATCTGTGAACATGTCTAATATGTTGACATACTCAAAATTTCAAAGAAATCAACAAACAGATTGCCAAGGAAAATAGTCTCTAGTTTTTTTTTTCAAAATAAGCATCTAAATTTTCATTGACGTAACCAACTCTCGTAAACAATTTTCTTATATATTAGACGTGCGGAAATTCGAAATTTTGATAATTATAGGTGTTAGGGTATTTTGTGAGTAGGCAGAAAACTTTAAGGCAATTTTTCGTAAACATAACTCAACTCAGTATTTTTTTTTGGGAAGCCTAAACTTTGCTTGTTTTTGGAGTCTATTCTATTAGATTTGGGGGGGGGGGGGGGGGAGCTTTGTTTGACTAACTTTGCAACGTTTTATATTTAGAATAGCGTCGTTTTCTGTGCAAATTTCACAGTTTCCAGCTTCCAATCTGCTTTCAAAAATGGAATGGCGAGAGATTTTCATGTCTGTCGTGCTGGTTGTAATCCTACCCACCTTCATTCTCTACATTGGTAATTTGTACCTTGTTCTTAGAAAATTGTGGATGAAGAAAGCAACGCTTTTCTTCTGTATTTGGCATGTTATTGAGACGATAGTCAATGTTTACACAATAGTTATTAGTTCCTTCATGCAAATTTTTCCCGTTTTCATAACTGAGGATAAACCAATGCATGAATTTATACTTCCGAATAACAGTTTCGGGCTCAAGTGGTGCACTTTTTCGTTATATGAAAATGCGTATCTTCAATTTCTTGTGGTTCTTGGTATTTCAATTGAAAGAATGGGAACTGTCATATTCGAAACTGCTACACATCGAACCGTGAGTTTGTAAAAACATTTGTAATATCGATATTTCAATTTTCAGAGATGGAGAGTCGCATACGGGATTATATGTTTTATTCTGCTGGTTTTGTCATTTTCGATAGATACGCGTATATATTTGATATCAGATGCATATCTTCATTTTAATGAGGATATGGAGATTTTCCAATTTCAAACTTCCATAGTAAGCTTAAAGGAGGATTCCGGTCAAAATTTATTTTTTCTTCAAAATATGTAAAATTTGTCTCCTGGGGCCGTGGCCTAACTCCCAGAGTTTTCTCGGCCATCTGACTCGGCCACCGCATTTTCAGAACGGAAATTTATGATTTTCACAGGAAAAAAACCTGGTTTTCTCAAAAACCTGAAAACCCGAAAAAATAGTAAAACAAAAATCTGAAAATGCGGTGGCCGAGAAAACTCCGGGAGTTAGGCCACAGCCCCAGGAGACCGTTCTCCCGAAAAAGTGTTGTTTTGAAGCAATTTTTCAGGGTTTTAGAAAAATTATTGAGCATTATCACTGTCATATTCGGAATCAGCACAAAATTTTACTTATTTTGAAGCGAAAAATTTTTTACCGGAATCTTCCTTTAAAGTTCCCAGGCCAAAAATAATAGTCGTTTTTAGTCGGTTTCGAGACGTTTCTTCCTACTCAATATATTCATGACGGCGAGCAGTTTGTTGTCGCTCATTATAAATTTCTGTGGTTTATTTCTACTTGGTAGGAGAAAGACTGATAGTGTCGAAAAAGCGAGGACCAACCTAAAAATCCTCACATGCTACTATATATTTTCTCAGCTTATTGCATTACTCTTTACTATGGTCAGAATGTTTGATCTGTTTTTTGATGATTCCCAATTGGCATTTTTCTTGCCAGTTGTGAGTGGACTTATCAGTTTACCACCGCCATGGATTTTTCTTTTCTACACTTTGACAGTGAGTTCATGGTTTGTTGAGGAGAACGTTTATTAATGTTGTCGTCTGGACTCTGAAAAATGTAGGAAAGCTCGAAAAATCTTCACTTCTATTTTTATTTCCGTCAGCTAGGACTCCAGTGGCACAAAAACATGATGGCGTACTTTTTTCCCTCAAACATTCACAGTATGTTTCCAGAATCGGAAGAAAAATAGAAAACATTCCACCGGACGTAACATAAAAGTGGAACCAGCAAGGATTTTACAAACCAGTATCCTGAGAATCAACACCTGATGGACATAATATTCTCTTTTCGTTTATTCATGCACTGAAATTTTTAGTTTTTACGTATTACCGCAGAATAAAAATTTAGTTCTGTTACAATAGCTTATTCCTTTTTAGGTATTTTTGGCTCCACGACGTTTCGACACATGACGTTTCGAAACAATGACATTTCGCCACTCATGTCGATTTCGCTACTGCGACGTTTCGCAACTGTGCCACTTTGCAGCAACACCTTTCGCAACCGGTCACTTCGCAACTGGACTTTTCAAAACCGGACGTTTCGAAACTGCAATATTTCGCAACCGGACTGTTCGCAAATTAGTGAGATTTGGAGTGATCAAAATCGCCTTTTAAAATCTGGCGATCTTTACGGTGTCCTTTTTCTTTTTCTTATGGCTTAAAACTAGTTTAAATTTAGAAATAGGTTTCGAAATATATCGAATTCACAAAAATTTGTTGAAGTTTCGAACTGGCCAGTTTTGAAATATCGCAGTTTCAAAACGTCCGGTTTCAAAATATCCAGATGCGATGTGACCGGTTGCGAAAAGTCTAGTTGCGAAGTGTCACACCTGCGAAACATCGGAGTGGCGGAATCGACATGAGTGGCGAAATCTCACTGTTTCGAAATGTCATGTGTCGAAACGTCGCTGAGCCATGTTTTTGCAGATTTTTTCATCATTTACACAAATGCCTTTTAATAGACCAGCTTTAACACCGTGGTGTTTGGTTTCTAAGAAGAATAAAATTGGCCAAAGAGTAAGTAAGAGACTAGATTGGAAATGGCAGAAAACTCTCCTATCTTGATTATAGAGGTAGAAATGTTGAGCACTTACTATTTTGAGTACTCTATTCCGAATTCTCAATGAAATCAGAAAATGAGAAATATAAAAATTGAAAAGGGGGTGAGAAGCCTGTGACACTGAAAATTTTGAGATGTAAAAAAAGGAAATTTTCAGAAACGTGAGAATGTACTGAAAAAGGCCCGGAAAATGCAATAATGACACTTGTTTGGATAAATGACTCTGAACGGAGTTACAGACTCCCAAAGTTTCAAACTTTACAGGATTTCGACTTGAATCGGTTATTCACGGTCAGCTTCGAGGACATTTTCAGCTGAAAAATTTCACGTGTAGAAGGGTCTTGAGTGGGGGCCAGGAATAGCCGATTTAAGCCGAAATGTTGCGATGTCTGAAGCTTTAAAAAAGCATGTAACTCTTCTTTTTTCGAATGTCGGCCTCCTCATCACTACTAGTCTTAGAAAAATGATGACAATGGTTTACGAGTCTTTACAGTACGCGGCACCCATTGTATACCGCTAGAACAAAGAAAAACAATCTCCACCCTCTTTTTTGAGGCTACACAGTCATTGACCGGTACTTCTTTGTTCTTTACATCGTTTTACTATCGATCTTTGTTTTTTATGGTTCCACCTGTTTCTTGAGCCCGCCAACTCTGGCAACTGGAATTTCATTCTTCACTTTCCATTAGTCAAGCCAATCTTTTCTTATCGTTTTTTTTTTCGAATTTTCTTTCGTCTTCGTTATCGTTTTTTTTTTCGAATATCTCTAATCCTCCAAATTTTCCGGTATTTTCAAATTGTTCAAGCTCCATTCAGGCAACATTCAAATAAGTTAGAAGCCGGTCAATCAAGAGTCAATACCGTCCGTCATCAAAAAATCATAGACCCGAGGAATATAAGGTAGGTCAAAAATGCTGGATGACGAAAATAGGGAGAAATTTTTAGTTGAAAACTTTAATTTTTCTGGTATTCCTCCGAGAAAGTTTTGCGTTTTGCGAGTATCGTTGATTTTCTAAGCAGAACATTTTGCCAATCACTTTTTCGACAACTGAGATGCTTCGAGACTCAAGAGAGCAAGACCCGGATTTTCAACAAAGTTCAAATATGAGAAATTTATTTATTCAGAATCGACAAGTATCATCTTTTGGGAAAATTAAAAAACAATTGTTTTGTGGTTTATTTAGAAAGTTAGAAAATTTCCGAGGAAGAGTAAATTGCCAAAAGTTAATTACGCTTTCTCTTCAATCCCGGATTGTATCTCGCTTGTTCCGGTGTTTTTGTCCCAATTTTTCCACTTCGAAGAGTTATGGTATCTGGAGATTGAACATCCGTTGGTTGGGAGGTGGGTTGGTCGTTTGAGGTCGTAGGTTGCTGGGAAGAGTTATCTGAAATTTAAAAAATTAGATACGAAGGAACCTTTTTTCGATGAAAGTATCCAAAAGTTTTCAAGACTTACCTGTCTCTTCTTCTTCCAATCGTTCCTTCTTTTTGGCTGGCTCTGGGATGGTTTTGGGTGGCTCTGGGATGGTTCTGGCTGGCTCTGGGATGTTTTCGGTAGAGACCGCCCGATTGTAAATTTTGAAATTGTCGTGGAGCAAGTTTTCAACGGAAACCAGCTTGATTGCCTTCACTGCTCCATTCAAGTCGAATGAGATTTGGTGGGGTGCTATAACATCAACATCCGAATAGACCAAGGGTTCCTTGTTTCCAATTTGAGCTACGAATTCTCCTCTCTCAGTGATCCAAAATGAAAGGTAGTTGAGCTTATCAATGGGGTCCTTCAAGTAGACATTTGAAGATATAAGTTTTGAAGGATTGCCTGATTCCACGCTACGATCGGTGATTCCAAAACTGAAGGTGTACCCGGAAACTCGTTCTGCTTTCAGAATCTGTAAATAGAGGAATTTTAAGTTTTCGATCCCTCGATCAAAGTTACCTTGATAGTGATTTTCTCCATTGGGCGAATGGCTTGTTTTGTGAGAACACGTTTTTGCCTGTCGCAACCAACAACTTCCGCTACATCTCCCGATTCGTTGAATTTGAGCCCTCTGCCGATGATCGGAGCAAATCCAAGAGATTTCGCGTTGTGCAACTTTTGGGTAACAAGTTCGTGGAGCATGTGTTTCCGGAATGTTGGCATGTCCTCCTCGGTGAATCTGGGGAAGCATGCACGAGACAGGACCTCGGCGGCTTGGCACACAAAGACTCCACAGTCCACGTTGTTGGTCTGCTTTGGGTAAGCCTGAAAAAACGATGTTCCCAGTTTTAACAAATTTCTAAAATTTTGATTCTTTGATTCTATGGTTTTGAAATTCCCTGAAATTCAATATTTTTCTCACGTACAGTATAATTCGCCGCTGTCCAATTGTTTGCTTGTGTTTCTCCTTCACGTAGAACGTCCAGGAATGTCCTAAAATATATTTTTTGAAATAGAAAAACTAAAAGCTATCCTAAAGGGATAAATTTTCTGGAATATTACTCACATCAAAGTTTGGGAAACTTTTTCATAATACCGATCGTAAAGGGGGAACTTTGGGTCGTAAATGTAGATTCTTTTCTCTCCCATGTAGTAAACAGCAAGAATCCAATGACTGTCTTCTAGCAATACCGGGTGTAAAACAAAATCATACTCAAAAACATTGGTTTTCTCGATGAATCTTTCAATGGTTTTTTTAGATTTTCCAATACTGGGATAGACCAATGTGCTCACAGAGCACACTTTTGGATATCCTGGATTTTCGGAATTTCTTTGGCAGATAAGACGGAGATAGCTGTCGATATCACATCCGTTCAACCATTGTTTAATTCTGAATCTTAATGGATTAATATCAGATACTTCGTTTGCTTTATCGTCAGTGAACGGTGATAGTTTATCTTTAAGCATTTGACTGTACAGAGATTCGATTTCTTCGTTCAAAACAGGCATTACTGGAGCGTAATCAGACATGTTTGAAAGTTTTGGAGATCAGGAAAGATGAGTTATTCTGCAAGAAAGGAAACATTGAATGCGATATATATTTGACAGATGATAGCGAAAAATTGAAGCAAACAAGGGGATTCATAAAGAGAGAATCAAAAGGACAACAAAAAATTTTGATGTATTAGCGATATTCCCCAAGGGGAAACGCGCTCCATCGCCAACTTGGCTGAAATTTGAATTTCTAGCTTTCCCGCCGTTTTGACAACAGCGAAACATGTTTTGGTGCGTGCGTGGACTCCTCGTGGGCAGCAGTCGAGTAGTCTACGAGGAGTCCACGCACCCACCAAAACATGTCTAGCTGTTCTCAAAACGGCGGGAAAGGTGGAAGTGCAAATTTCAGCCAAGTTGGCAATGGAGCGCGTTTTCCCTTGGGGATTGTCGCTAAAAATATCTAGTGAATTATTTCTGAATTTTTGATATTTTGACAAGCACCGACTTCCAAATAAAAAAGAAGAAGGCAAGTCTCTTAGTTTAAAAGTGACTCTGAACAGAGCTACTGGTTTTCAAAGTTTCAAAATTTTCAAAATTTTGTCACAAGGAGGGTGGGGGGGGGGGTGTAAGTTGAGGGAAAAGGGGCGAAGCCAAAAACAAGGGAAGGAGTCAGGTGAGGGAAAAAGGGGCGGAGCTAAATTTGAAGATATTGGAAAAGTGTAGTATGGGTATGATCCCTAAAATGAATACTGTCTACTAGGTCATTTCTCTTCACATACAGACATACAGTTCCACCTGCGAGTCGTAGATATGGTAGCTATTGTTTAGGTATGGGATTGTATACTCCTGATACAATAGAAATGCTATCGATTTTATCAATGTGTCTCCCGTTACCGGTAGTCTCCCATGTATGTTTTGGGATAGTATACAAAGTGATTGGTTTTACGGGTGGTAAAACATTGTTTAGGGGGAAAACAATAACAATGAGAATGATGACTGTCCAGCTGGCGTTTGAAAATTGAGCGGGGGGGGGGGCGGAGACAACTGCAAGTACTCACCATAAAAATGTGAAAATTGAGAAATATAAACTCCAAATCTGAAATCGGCGTGAAATTCTGATCAAAATGAATACCATATCATACGGGATTGAGGATATCTTATTTTTCGGGTTACGGTAGGTGCGCGGCAGCATAATTAGAGGGACCTCATCCAATAATAGAGACACTATGTAAACAGTTAAAAGAGACACTATGTAAACAGAAAAGACGCAGACCCTTTCCCGCCTGGGACCAGTGATGACTCATCGCGAGAGAGCAAGGATCTGGAAGGGGAGAGACTGAGAGAGCGCAGGTGGTGCGGAGAAAACTTTCCAGATATTTTGAAACTGTAAAAATGACGCTGCGGGCAGGACTCGAACCTACGCGGTGAAACACCATTGGAATATAAGTCCAACGCCTTAACCCCTCGGCCACCGCAGCTTATTTTTCTTGGAACCTGAAACTGTCATATATTACGTGGATCAAGAATTCGGAAAAATGAGCAAGAATGAGCAATTAGTCAATATTTCTAGCAGCATCTCCTGATCACGAACTGTGTTCTGTACTGATGCCCCTTCCCTTGCCAATGGAAGGGGCGTTTCTGATGCTCTTGGGGTTCTGTGTACATTTTTACGAAAAATTTCAGATGAAATTTTGAATTCAAGGTGTATATTTTACGTGTTTCTTTTCTATACAAGTCTTGGATAGAAAAGAAACTGTTAGTTTTCAATAGGATTACTGTAGTGATTATAGCTCAAAAACTACTAGAACCAATTTGGGAGAAATAGGCGGAAAATTGACTGAAAACTCTCCAAAATGGAAGCATTTGGTAACTTATAGAAAAGTCTTATTTTATCTTATCCATTTTTTTTTCAATCTTTCATTGACAGCTGAACTTTTTTTCAGGTTGAGCCCGTCAAATTGAGTATAAAAATGAACAACTTCGTCTCTTTATTTCTCACGCTATTTCTCCAAAATTACTCCAAAATTACTAGAGCTCCAAAGACTCACACACACATGTGGAACGTAGGGAAAGTTCGGGGTCAACACCAAATTTTGGGGGTTCGGCAAAATTAGGCAGGGTCGGCAGGAAAAATAAGAAAAACATTTTTTCGTAATTTCATATGATATCATGTCACAAAGTAATCACCGTATGTAAAATGAGACAAGAACTCGGATGGTGCTATTTGGCAAACCCAGAGATTAGTTTCAAAGGAGTTACAGTAACCGGAGAAGATAATCACTGTGTGGGTTTCCCTTTTGTGTAAGGAGCGCGATGCAGGTTTGCAAAGAAACACCATTGGAAAGAGGAAAACATTTGAAGCTGATTTAAAAAAGAAGTCAAAAATTGGTGCGAAAATTACAAAATTAGACGAGGAGGAAAAAAACAACTTTCCCAATGCTTGAGCGCCCTTGCTTCGGCTGACGACCCTGTGGTGGTGGCAAACCTAGAGAGTGGGTGTCGTGTGTGCGCGCGCTATATATGTGGGGTTGGGCATGAGGGAGAGGAGCGGACGAGTGGCGCAACGAGGAGGGGCGGCGGGGAGATGCAAGAGGTTGCGGGTTCAAACCCATGTGGTGGCGAAAAAGAGCACAACTTTTTTTTGGGGTTTGACTTTTTTTTGGGGTCGACATTTTTTCAATGATTATCTTTCCCTTTTTCCATACATGTGTGATCACTCAACCAACCGCAAGATTCGAATATTCAAGATACCATCCAATTATCCACAATCTGTAATTACCTTTTTTGCAAAATTAGGTTTCATTTCATCGCCAATTTGGATCATACTATACTCCAAATACCCCTCCCCCCTCCCCAAAATGCAATCAAAACAATTTTCTCTCAGATGCCCCCCCCCCCCTCAAAATAATTATTTCATCGTCTTCTTCCTCTTTTTTTGCAAAAACGCACATTTCATCGCTTTCTGTCAACATTCATCAATTTAAAAGGGTTTTTTTTTTCGATTTGGTTGATAAAATTTGTTCTATTTTGATTCTATTTTTATTGTTTAATATTACACAAACTCTGAGTCTCTCGCATAGGGAAAGAGTTTCTGGCAAATTGTCCTCATTCTTGTTTTTCTTGAGGTTGCTAAGTGTATTCAGTGACCATTTATATATATTTTCTGTGATTTTCAAATAATTTAATGACCACGTGTATCTAGAGGTCTATATATTTCAATCTATTATCTCTGATTTTTTTGAATATATATTATTGAAACTAAACTTAGTTTGGTAAGTCATCATTTTAAAAAGAGGAATTTTTGAAAATGCAAAAAGTGAGAATATGTAAAAAGTAAAAAAGTAATTTTGAAATGAAATTGAATTGAAATCTTCTTGCCTTGTTTCCTGTTTTGAAATAGGTTTCCTTTTTGTTGCAAAAATTGTTGTGGTAGAAATGTTTTGTATTTCAGATGCCGAAACCTTCGAAGAAGCGAAACGAAAACCCCGAATTCGAGGAACCAACAGTAGTTGTGGATTCCCCACTGCCTCCAACAAGACACGTAAGTTTGATATTACCTGTAATTAATGTATTTTTTCTGTATTCAGACCTATCTTGCTGACAAGGCTAAGAACACCACCATGCCAAATGAGGCCAAAGCCTCCATCAAGACGGAATACGCATACCAGGGTCCAGGACCTCTGATCATTGAAATGTGCGCAGACTGCAGAGACTTCAACTCGAAAAGACCGATGAAAAATGTTGGCGGAGTAGAGAAGAGCAGCGTGAGTAATTGTATCATTTCTCCTCTTTTTTAATATTTTGTAATTCAGCAATGGGACCCTGCGCAGTTTGCCGCTACCACTTCAATATCGCGAGGGGAAATAAGTTTTTTAAACACGAAGTACTACCGTTCAAAGTAAAGGAGAACTTGCAAAAATTCGTGTAAGTTCTAAAAATAAATTTTATATTTCTCTTCTAGTTTAAAATAATGTGATTTCAGGATTCGAATATGTATCCAGCAGAGATCATTTGGATGCAAATTTGTGTGTTTTGAATAATGTTTTTTATCTTTGAATAAATGTATCTTTCTACATTTCAACTTGATTGTTTTCTCAGTGTAGATTGACCAAATCTGACGATTGGCCAAAATGTAGATTGACAAAATTTAGCTTCAGAGAAGTGAATGTTAGAAAATTGAAAAGGGGGGGGGGGAGTTAGTTTAGGCTCTTTTTTTGTACTTCCCAACAATTTGAATACAAAAATTTGCATAACCCTATACAATATGATATTTTTCTGAATAAGAATTTTACGGTGATTCTGAATATGGTGTTTCCAAATCATGATTTTGACATTTCTAGATTACGGTAGGGATACTGTACCCTTTTTGGTTTGTTTTTTTTTGTTGTGTATTTTTAATCATGTTTTTAATGATTTTATTGCATTTTAGATAAGTGAGTTTTAAAACTAAAACCGCATTTTGAATTTGAAACTTTCCACCCCCATTTTTCTTTAACATGACTAATAAGATGTCTTGTGTTTGCTGACATCAAAAAGAAGCCGCGCCCTCTGCATCTTCTTCTTCTTCTCTTCCAACAACATTTCCTATTGTTTGTGGTCATTCTTGGTTTTTTTGTATGTATTTGACGGCCCGATTTTAGCTGTCTCTCTGTATATTATTTTATGTAGTTTCTATATTTTGACCACCGTCTGATTGGAGGTCTACATATTTGATTTTTCTAAAATGGTAAGGTAATTTTTATTTCTCAACTTTTTCTATTTTTGAAATTTCAGATTATATGTATACAGTCCGGAGGAGGTCCGCGAGCTCATCGTCAATTTCAATATGGTCGCCAAACCGTGCGCAATAGCGGTAAGGGATGCAAAAAATTGGATTTTTCACAGAAAATCAGTCTGGGGAAAGGGAAAATCAATGAAAAAAGCAGATTTTTTGGTATTCAGAGAAGCTGAATCTTTAGAATTTTCGAAAACCTAGACCTTTTGCTGCAAATTTTCAAAAATTATTCTTTTATCTTTCACAAAAAAACTTGCCCATTTCCAGATGAATCGCGCTAATGAATTCTGGTTGAGAGGTGTGATCGTGCCGTTCTCCAGGGGAGAAATCAACGATTGGAAACGACCGTTCAAAAAAAAAACCAACAAATAGAGAGAATGCGTGAACAAAATGAGGTAAGTGGGAAGAAAAATTTTCTATAAGTAAAACACACTGATTTTTTTTCAAAGATGGTTCAAACCGAATTGGCAGATACCCCAGGGGAGATGAAGAACATGGAAAAGACAACAGCCATATATGAAAAGCCGCAGCCATCAATGAAAAGGCTTGGAAAGAGACATTGGATCTCCGTGCGTGCTACATTTGCACCAAAAAGTATGATGATCATTATAAGAGAACAGTTCTTGGTGAGAATTCTGATAGAATTAGCTTTATTCATTATCTTTTTTCAGAATGCGGACACCTGTTGTGCCATCGCTGTGTTAGAAAAGTGACAAAGTGTTCTTCCATCAATGATCAAGCCGGGACAGTGTGTTCTAGACAGATTGTCAAAGGAGAGGAACTACCAAAGGCGACTATATTGAACCAACGGAGACAGTGGTTTTCAAATTTTGATTTTCATTAGAATAAACAGTTGTTGAAAAAACTTTGTTTTTAAAGCAATAACTCACTTTTACTTTACTAGTCATTGTAATTCGTCGTCGTCGTCGTTGTCGCTGTCTTACTTTGTGAAGGGGAGGGAAGAGCGATTTGGGAGGATAAAGGAGGATTGATTTCTTCCGATCAAAAATTTTTATGATCACAAACTAAAAAGTAGCTTACGAAACACATGTTCTCCTGGGAACAATTTGAAGTCACAATAACAACGCACACAATGACATACCCGAATACACAAAGAAGTGACGACGATAGTGAACAATAAGCGACCCTAAAATTTTTCGGTCGGAATTCTCCTTCAAATTGAATCACTTGCTCCTTACTTGGGATTTTGACAAGATAGCAGTTTCTTAGCACTTTCTTAGCACTTTATTAGCACTTAGTACTTATCATAGCACTTTCTGAAATAAGGGCCTAAACATTACCAAAGTACAGTAAGCCAAAAATCGAAATTGTGGAAATGTCTCATTCACTTTCAGTTCCCATCTGAAAAAATGTTTGGGTTAAAAAAATTTTCTTGATGAAAGTAACGGCTCTGTTTTAGAATCGGGTGCCCACCATACAAAATCGGGTGCCCGAAAAAAATCGGGTGCCGGTCAAAAAAATCGGGTGCCCAAAAAATCGGGTGCCCAAGAATCGGGTGCCCAAAAAATCGGGTGCCCTAAAATCGGGTGCCCAAAAAATGGAGGGCCCAAAAATCGGGTGCCTAACTTTTTGAAGAAATTTAGAGTCTGCAGAAAACGATTTTTAGACTATTTTATTTGGAGTGTGAAATGAGTTTGGTTCGTGGAAGTCCATAGATGGCTTGCCCTAAGCTTATTTACAGCATCTTTGCCGGAATTCTTAATGTTGGTTCCGAGTGACCATATGTTCGAAAATGTGTATGAATTAGCAGAAATTATTCTGAAAGTGCTTAACAAGACGAATATAGTGTTGATTAGTCTGAGAAAAGTCTTTGAGTCAACCCATAGCCCTTTCCACTGCAGATTACGAGAGATGTTTCAAATGCGACCAACAGTATTGTCCTTTTTAAAATCTTTTGGCAGCTCAAAAGTGACTATAGACCTTCCAGACACCACTCTAGAATCTTTGTCATCGAATTTCTCATGAATTACCGTATGCCGAAAAAAAAGTTGGGCACCCGATTTTTGGGCCCTCCATTTTTTGGGCACCCGATTTCTGGGCACCCGATTTTTCGGGCACCCGATTCTTGGGCACCCGATTTTTTGGGCACCCGATTTTTTTGACCGGCACCCGATTTTTTTCGGGCACCCGATTTTTGATCACCGGCACCCGATTCGAAAACAGAGCCAAAGTAACACAGTACACTCACCCTCCACTAAACAAACATGCCCTCCTCCATGCTTCTGCTTTTCTTATATATATTTTTCTCTGCCTTCTCTCAACTGCTCAAATGGCGCAGTTGGTTGTGTGTTTTGCCGCCGTTCCGTCGACAGTTCGACTTTTGCGCGAGGCCCATCTCGACCACAGTGATACTGTAATTTTACCGTAACCTTAAGGTAGCTGATCCCCTCTATCTGTGGTGCTTACAGTGAGCTTAGAGTTTGAAAAAGTGAAATGAGAAAAATTATTTTTGAAAATTTTTGGATTGATGACGTCATAGATCAATGATCATCATTTTGGACCATGTTATTTGGACTTTGCACATTCTTGGGATCTACAAACTGACTTATTCGAGTTATGTATTGCCTTCTTGATGACCGATTACCGCGTGAAGTCAACAACCTTCTGCAAGTTTTTCAATTTCAAATCTTCAAAATCTCATTGGTTTCCAAATTATTTGGTTCTGGTTTTTCTTGGTCATAACCCTCATGCATCTATTTTGACCACATATTGCAGATGCCAAGAGCCCCTTCGGCATTTGAAAAGCCGCTAATACAAAATTTTAAGGGCATTCTTCGAATTTTGCCAACGGCTTTCTAAAGCCCTTGTGTTAGACTTTCTCTGTCACCAATTTTCAAGCTCCGCCTATAATTTTCTCCTGGGAATCATTTGAATTCACAATAACAACACATACTGACACACCTGGATACACAAAGAATCGTAGTGACAGCGATAGTGAACAATAGGCCACCCTAAAAGACTTGGTAGTGACCTTAAAGAATGGGTAGTGACAACGAAAAAAGTCAATAGGGTCACCCTAAAAAGCCAGGTGGGAGTCAAAAATCGATAGTCATCTTGTCCATCTAGCCTCCTTAATCCCCTACATGCATTCATTCTCTGAAATGGGTTTTTTAATCCCCTCTCGCTCTTATCGACTTTTCCCCAGTACACTTTTTTCTAATCCCCTTCCCCCCCCCTTACTCTATTAGATCCACCCCCTAGTTTTTGCGCTCTCCCCCCCCTGAACTAGGCTCCGCCCCCTAGTTTTTGGGCCCCCCACCCTAGAACTTGGCTCCGCCCCCTAGTTTTTAAATCCTCCCCCCTCACCCTCGAACTAGGCTCCGCCCCCTAGTTTTTGGCCCCCCCCCCACCCTAGAACTTGGCTCCGCCTACCCTTAAACTAGGCTCCGCCCACTTTTAAACTAGGCTCCGACCGCTTTTAAACTAGGCTCTGCCCACTTTCAAGCTAGGCTCCGCCCACTTTCAAGCTAGGCTACGCCCACTTTAAACTAGGCTCCGCCCACCCTTAAACTAGGCTCCGCCCACCTTTTAAACAAGACTTCGCCCACTTTCAAACTAGGCTCCGCCCATTTTTAAACTAGACTCCGCCCACTTTTAAACAAGGCTCCGCCCACCCTTGAACTTGACTCCGCCCACTTCAAAACTAGGCTCCGCCCCCTTTGAACTAGGCTTCGCCCACTAGTTTTTGCGTCCACCCCCCCCCCCCCTTGCATTAGGCTCTGGCCACCGTTAAACTAGGCTCCGCCCACTTTTAAGCTAGACTCAGCCCACTTTTAAACTAGGCTCGGCCTACATTTTAACTAGACTCAGCCCACTTTTCAACCAGGCTCCACCCATTTTAAAACTAGGCTCCGCCCACTTTCAAGCTAGGCTCCGCCCACTTTTAAACGAGGCTCCGGCCACTTTTAAGCTAGACTACGACCACTTTTAAACTAGGCTCCGCCCACTTTTAAACTAGGCTCCGCCCACCCTTGCACTAGGATCCGCCCCCTAGTTTTTGAGCCCGCCAACCCCTGAACTAGGCTCAACCCACTAGTTATGGATCCTCCCACCTTGAACTAGGCTCCGCCCCCTAATTTTGGGTCCTGCTCCCTATGAATTAGGCTCCGCCCATCGTTGAACTAGGCTCCGCCGCCTAGTTTTTGTGTCCGCCCAGCCTCGGACTAGGCTCCGCCCACTATTTTGTGAGTCCGCCCCCTAATTTCTGAATTCCCCCATACTTGAACTCGGCTCCGCCCCCTAGTTTTTGAGTCCGCCACCCTTCGCCGCCTACCAGTTCTTCATGCTCCTTATACCAAATTTTTGAAACTTCGCCCCCTGGTAGCCTATCCATTTTTGGCCCCACCTACCCACATGTGAGCACGACCTATATTTTTTCTAAACTCCGCTTAGCCGTTTGCTAAGCTCCGCCCACTTTTCCCAAAACCCCTTTTTGAAGTTCCCCCACCTCCTTTTTTTAAGCTCTGTCTTTAGCTCCACCCACTCACTTATGTCCTCTTTTTTTATTTGTAGACCCCTTCCAGACCCGACTCCTAGTACAAATTTTCATTAGTTTCAGGCCGTAACTCCCCATCTGCCCGGAAATGACCATTCACTATGACTTCCCCACCAAAAGATACTATGACCTTACCCAGTACAGAAATGCAACTGGTGTTGGGGGTGGCTCTTTTGGAAAGGTGTTTAGAGTTGAATCCGTACAAAACCCCAATTATAAGTACGCATTTAAGCAAGTTAAGCTCACGACCCAAGAAAAAATGGATAAGGCAAAGATGGAGATGGAATTGCATCTTGATATCTCGTGTCGGGATCCTAAATTCATAATTAACTTTTTTGGCTACGAGCATAAAAAAATCGGAAATGATGAGCGGCTTAACATGTTCCTTGAATATGCTCCAAACGGAACAGTTCAGTCTATCATGCATACGGCAGAAATGAACTTCGGAACTGCCGTAAAACTCTTTAGACAACTCATTTTTGCTTTGTACTTTTGTCATTATTATGAAATTATTCATGGTGATGTTAAGCCAGCAAACATGCTCCTTGATAAAAATGGAAATCTGAAATTGGCAGATTTCGGACTTTCTCGGAGGCAAAACACTTCCAAGTCTAAATCTCTAGGACGAACCAAAGTATATGCAGCCCCAGAAATGTTAGTCCACAGATACGTTGACGGTCGTGCGGCGGATGTCTGGGCAGCAGTCCTAGTATTTTTTGAAATGCTCACTGGAATGCATCCATGGAGAGTTGCTGAAATCTCAGTGACTAACATGGAAACGGTCAGAAGTGTCCCGCGAGTTTTGCTTCGATATTTTGCGGATGAGTAAGCCTGACCTACAATAGTGCACTGGTAAATTTATAGCGGCTCTCTCCTAAGTTCAAGGAAGTTATTCAACTTTTTACATTTTTTGAAAATTTTTTGACCCACTGCAATCAAACTATCATAACTTTTTTCTTTCTCATCCAAACTGAGTAATCTTTTCTGTATCTTGTAGTTCTTGAATGTACGTACATTATTGCCAACTAAGCGTATTAGCTAGCACTTTCCAGAACTTTGCAATTTTCAGAAATACAAAAATTGTGAGATGGAGTGAAACTCAAAAGTGGCGATTTTTGGAAAAACGTGTCTGGGAAACTGTGACTATCGGATTGTATACAGCAAATGAGGTACGCAGGGATATTCAAAAGTATACCTAGCCTTCAAGTTACGGGACTTATTTCAACTTTTTTCACTATTCACCCATGTTCCATGTAGCCCTATACGTAAAAATAGAAAATCCCATTATTACTGATTTGCTTCTGGACAAGTCCCAATGTATTCAACACAAGCAGTATTGTGAGAAAAAAAGGGTTTCATGCGTTTGTGACCGCTTTGGTTGCCGTAAATCGATTATGATTTTTCAGTTCAAATTTTCAATGTATAGGGATACATGGAACATGGGTGAAAAGTGAAAAAAGTTAAAATAAGTCCCGTAACTTGAAGGCTAGGTATACTTTTGAATGTCCCTGCGTACCTCATTTGCTGTATACAATCCGATAGTCACAGTTTCCCAGACACGTTTTTCCAAAAATCGCCACTTTTGAGTTTCACTCCATCTCACAATTTTTGTATTTCTGAAAATTGCAAAGTTCTGGAAAGTGCTAGCTAATAGGCTTAGTTGGCAATAATGTACGTACATTCAAGAACTACAAGATACAGAAAAGATTACTCAGTTTGGATGAGAAAGAAAAAAGTTATGATAGTTTGATTGCAGTGGGTCAAAAAATTTTCAAAAAATGTAAAAAGTTGAATAACTTCCTTGAACTTAGGAGAGAGCCGCTATAAATTTTCCAGTGCACTATTGTAGGTCAGGCTTACTCATCCGCAAAATTTCGAAGCAAAACTCGCGGGACACTTCTGACCGTTTCCATGTAAGTATGAGGAGTGGGTCCAAGGGAAGACCAACTTCTTTGAATACCCATGGACTTTGTTAGGTTCACAGATGATCGAATTTTTCAAAAAAGGATTTTGCCCTGACCCATCCAGAAGAGCTAGAACTACATGGATCTTGGAGAATTTCAAGCCGACTCTAGAAGCTAGACGAGTTCCCCCACTTCCAGTACCACAACCACCAAGACCAGAAGTCGTCGTTGCTCGAGCTGCCACTCCAGAAGTCCTTCCACCACCACCACCACCACCACCACAGCCAGATGTTGCCGTTGCAGTCGTCGCTCAAGAAAATCCAGCTCCACCACGCCGAGGACCAGCACGTCGTGTCAAGAGAGAATATGTTGCCCCAACTCCTGTGCCAGAGAAGAAGAAGCGTGTTACCCGGAAATAAATACAAGAAATAAGAGAAGAATCATCATAATTGCCATTCACTTTTTTTAAACTTTTCTCACTTTTTTGAAAAATAAACATATTAAACATAAAAAAACCGTGTTGTCTTCTCAATTTTAGATATTTGCTTCTTGTCGTTTGGTCTCTTTCTCCGTCCAGCTTTCGACTTTTCTCCGATCCCGTTGAACTACTTCATTTTGCAACCATTCCATTTCACAACTGGACAATTCGCAACTATAAAAACTTGTCTGTTTTTCGCTTATTTAGGATATTTGTGATAGGGATCATTGTGATAAGGACTATCAAAATCTGAAAATTTTCGATTACAATGTGAAATTTTTACAAGAAAGTGTACCTTTTGGTTGCGAAATGTCGAGGTTGTGAAATGACTGGTTGCGAAATCGATGTGAGTTGAGAAATGGCGTAGTAGCGAAAATGACGTGAGTTGCGAAATTGACGTGTTTGCGGAATGTTGTAGTTATGAAATCGACGTGAGATGCGAAATGTCATAGTTGCGAAATGTCGTAGTTGCGAATCGTCGAGGTGCATGAACTACTGGAGCACTAGAAGTAAAAAAGCATTTTCATGAAAAAGCGGCTTACAATTCTATATCCATACACTAATCCGAAGAAGCCTACTAGCGATATTCCTTAAAGAGAAACGCGCTCCATTGCCAACTTGGCTGAAATTCGAATCCTCAGCTTTCCCGCCGTTTTTAAAACACCGAAACATGTTTTGGTGGTCGCGTGGACTCTTTGTGGACAACTCGGGGAGCAGCCGACTTGTTGACGAGGAGTCCACGCACCCACCAAAACATGTTTCGCTGTTTTCAAAACGGCGGGAAATCTGGAAATTTGAATTTCAGCCAAGTTGGCGATGGAGCGCGTTTCCACTTGGGGAATATTGCTAATACCGTACTTAGGACAAACACAATATGGCGAAAAGTGCTTTCCCGACCTTTTATGAAACCAACTTCTGAATTCTTGAAGTAATGAAAACGGTATTCACAAATAGTTTATACTACAACATCTAAAAAAGTTAGTGTCATTCAAAATATAGCACAATTCAGGTTTCCAATATCCAGCATCACTCTTCAATTTTTGTAACCAGGACATGTACTCGAAAGTTGCGTCGATTGATTCGTGACTTTGCGATTTTGATCTTGATTCGAATCTCATCGTTTAGTTTGAAGCTGACACTCATCGGGAATTCAGTGATTCTGGAAAAAACATTTTTGAAGAAGATTTTTTTTGTTTTTGAAATTTTCTAAATTCCAATCTCTCACCTTCCATCCCAACCTTCAGGGTCGAAACTGTCCTCCATAAACTCGTCCAACATATCTCTGATAGCTTTAGTACGGTATATTTGTCCGGTGAAATATTGCCCAATGGTAGCTCCGTTATCCCTCCACAGAACGACTAGTTTAGGAATATCATTGTAATCAAGGAAATCGTTGTAGTGGATTCGCTTGTTTTTCATCTTTGCGACGTCTTCCATGCCGATATCGTTGACGATCAGCTTTCGAGCATTTTGAATAAGAATGTCGTCTATATATTCCTCATTCAGGATTTTTACAGAATCCAAGGGAAGATACCGAGCATCCAAAATTGGTCCTATGGTCATGCATGGTGTGTCCGACTGAACTGCGGGAAGTTGAATCCCCTTGACTCGCAATCTGATGTCTGTATTCATCGAGAAAGTGATTGAGTCGTCCAGATAGCTGAGCATTTTCACAGTAACCTGTTTGTTTCCAAGAAGTTGGTCGAGAAGACGTTCCATGAGCTTGGGCAAAGGTTCGGTTGACACAATCCACTCGACTTCCTCATTGTTAATAGAGAGCCATACATCGCTATCATCACCTTTTTCGAGCTCGTATGTGAAGTCATCCATGACGATTTTTGTAAAACCCAGTTTCAAGTTATCCAGTTTAATGACATGGTCTCCCTCGGCAATCATTTGGAATAGACGATTCCTCTGAAAAGAGAGATTATTTGTGTGTCTTAAACCTGATCATCATCGTAAAGGATGATTCTGGACAAATTTTCTAGTGATTTCAAGGACATTGAAATATGTGTAGGTTCCAAAAATCGTAATGAAAATGTTTGGAAATAGTTCTAAAAACCAGAAAATGTGCTCCAAAACGAACCTATTCTGGGAAACACGGCCCCACGGAGACAACTTTTGCTTATTTCAGAGGCATTTTTCCGGGTTTTGGGTAATTTTTATATATTTTCATCATAATTTTTGAGATCTACACACTTATTTTTATATAAATTTGAGGCTCCTAAAATCAGGAGACCTAGATGACCAACTTGCTAGAAACAGGGCGAAATTAGGCTGAAAGCGCTCAAAAATGGCTTTAAAATGACTAAAATGTGTTCAAAAAAAGTGAAAATGAACTCAAAAAGCACCAAAAGTGGTTAAAGTTGTTCCAAAATTATTAGAAAACGGTCCGGACTTGAGAAAATTGCGTTCAAATTTTGGGCATTTTGGTAAATTGTGGTGCTTTTTGAGTGCATTATAAACAATTTTCGACTTTTGGATATAGTGTTTCTGAAAAATATTTACCTTTTCACACCACGGGTAAACATCTCTATGTGAAGCATGTCTTTTCCGCGAATTCATCTTCAACCTGAAATTTGGAAAAAACTTTTTTGAAACCAACAGAAATCAAAATAAAGAAGAAAAAATGAGCCGGATATTACCAGATTCTCACAAAAATTCAATACTGAGAAAATCAGAGAAAAATGAAGTTAGAAAATAAGCTCATAATGAATGATCACGCCCATAGATTTCCAATGTTACGGATAGAGCACAGAGGAAAAGAAGAAAATGAGAGACGGAGAGAAAAACGTGACAAATCTCAACTAATCCCGTGTGCATATGCTCAGGTGACCGGATTATCTCACGCTGTTTGGCTTTGTGTTTTGAGTTTTTGATGTTGGATTTTGACTTTGTATCCTTTGAGAAGTGACAAAAGAAATTTAGATGGAAAACTTGAAATCATAGAATAATGGAAATGAAAAAAAGGTGGACATTAAAAAAAAGTGGAGTCACAAAAAAAGAAGGAGAGAGCACAAACCACAAAAAGCCGAAGATGTAATTGGAAAAAGTAAGGGTAAAGAAGAAGAAAATTTTTCGGGGAATGAAAAATAACTTTGGATATGAAAAATTCTGAGGAGTGATCAAAAATCTAAAATTGTTTGCTGATAAAAAAGTGGATTTGAGAAATGAACACTAGGAGACAAATGATAGAAAAGAAAGCATCTAAGAAAGTTTGGATTTTTATCAAAGAAATTCATTCTAAAGAGACCATTGAGTGATGTTTTATCTCCGGGACATTTTCAAACCTGTCGTTTCGCAACTACGACGTTTCGGAACTTACGTCGGTTTTGCAATCAGGACATTTCGCAACCAGGACGTTTTGCAATCAGTCGTTTCGCAATTTTCAAAACTTGTCCAGGTTATGTTTCAAAGTTCACCGTTTTTGAAAAACAATCTTAATTTTGTGGTTTCTAACAGATGTAGAGGCGCATTGTTGTCGTAGTTGAAAAACGACTGGTTGCGAAATGTCCCGGAGTCAATATTTCATAACGGAAAGCTTAACGACGAGCACACGATCCTCATGAAGGCTCGTCTGGAAATGCAATCCGGACGAGAAAAAATGGCACATTTTCAGTTGATTTTTTTTCTCGAAAAACTGAGAAGATTTATAAACACTAGATTTTCAAATTTTATGATTTTGAAACATCTTTTTTATCATAACTTGTTATGTTGTTCTGTTTCCTTGTCGATTAGAGAATTTATGATTTTTTTTTGTCGCTCTAAAACCATAAAGGTATAAAAATAAGATAATTTTTCCTAAGATCATTCACCTGTCTATTTTTCATTTTTCCATTTTTCATTTTGCGTAGGCGAGGCTATCAATAATCAATCTGAACCTCCCCCAAAATACTCAAAATATTAATCTAGACCCATATTTCACGAGGAAATTTATTGGTCTAGACCAGATTCATGAGTATAGAAAAAGCCATATATAAGAAAATATTTTAGTTTAGTTTTAGTCAATTCCTCATTTTGCCAAGATGCCTTGCCATGTTTCAAAAATGTTTCCGTATATTTTTTTAGACCAATTTAGTATATTGACTTTAGAATAGACTTCAAAGAACAGAGAGTTCAGGTGTGTACTATAATTTTGATTACTATTAGTAATAGTGTTGGAGAATGCTACTTTTGATTATTTTTGTCAGGTTGTTAGTGATTTTCTAGTTGCTTTCCGACTTGATCTCAGTAACTTTTTTTTATTGAACCCCAAGATTTCACGAACACAATAAATTTTAAGAGTTTAATATTTAGATTTTATTTCACCGCAGAAAACAAAAAAATTAGTACTGGCTGGATCTTTGTCGACTCTTAACTCATTTCACGTTACTGTATTTCCTGTACAAAAATCAAAAACTTTCAGACACAACCATGAGTCACCTCCCCACCCTCCCTGTTACCCAAACTCAAGTCGAACAAGATGCGGAAGATAGAACACCAATCGTATCACTCATTCCATTCGAAGCACTCAGAAAAATGGAAAACAACACAATCGACCAAATCATGCCATCATCTGAAATCTGCTGCCATGTCGTTTTTCTAATTGTCCTTTTCATGTTTTTTGTTGTCTTCCTTACTGGAGTCGCTGGAGTTATCAATCATTGAGAGTCTGAATAAATAATTCTGCAGTATCGCTGTCCGCTCATATCGATATATAAAATTTACTCTAGTTTAATATTGTGAAGAGTTATGAGAAATGTGAAAAAGTCATAAAAGGTGTCCTTGAAGGAGGTTGAACAGCTTGCAAAGCCGAAAATAGCCAATTCAAACGACAGTTTCAAAAATTCTGGATATTTGACTGCCTGTAACTCTGTTTAAAGTATTTTTAAACTTTGTCTCAGGAAACTTTTGTTCTTATTTTACTGGATTCTGCGTTTATTCATGAAAAATTGAAAAATTTGGGTCCGAGACATTTCAAAACCAGTCGTTTGGCAACTACGACATTTTCCAACTCACGTCAATTTAACAACTAGGACATTTCGCAACCGCGACAATCCGTAACCACGGCGTTTCGAAATCACGAAATCTAGAATTATTGTGAAAAGTTCACGTTAAAATCACAACTTTTCAAATGTAGACTAAAACCTGGAATAGTTCACAATGCCCTCCATCCCATAAAACCTTAATGAACGTAAAGTGGACTAGTTTATGGAATTGCGAAACGGCTGATTGCGAAACGTCCAGTTTCAAAACGTCGTTGCGAAACGTCCAGTTTCAAAACTTGGTTGCGAAACGTCCAGTTGCAAAACTTGGTTGCGAAACGTCCAGTTTCAAAACGACTGGTTGCAAAACGTCGAGTTTCGGAAGTTGGTCGCAAAACGTATAGTTTCCAAATGTCTTGATCGTGAGTTTTAGCGGTTGCAAAATTGACATGGGTTGCGAAATGTCGTAGTTGCGAAAAGACCATTGGCGAAATGTCCCGGAGTCGAAAATTTAGGAATATTGTACTCCCCTTCACTACGTCTTTCACCGAAAATAATCATAGTTTTCAGAAATTTGTGATTGAGCATTGTGTGCTCTTCGATTTGAATTTAGGGTCAATTTTTCCAAATCTCAATTTTCAAGGAAACAAAAATAAGTTTTCTAGGATAAAACTTAATATTTGGTACCTGACAAAAGTACCATATTTTAGTGTTTACTGTGGAAAAATACCAAGTTTGATTTTTGTCTCTTCCTTTCTTCTTATTGCGTCAAACAACGATAATTTCTGATTCCGCCGAATTCAGATAATGTGAAATCTATACTTTCCGCAAAAATGAATTGTCGTCCTATTTAGTGCATTCTAGTCCGCAAACACAGTGAGGTCCCTACACTAACCCTGGATTACTGTCCCACTGTGTTTCCCGGTCACATAGTTGTCTCTTGGGGTTCATTGATTTTTTCGTGGTTTTCATAGGTTTTCTTTGTGGTTTTCTCTTGATTTCGTCCTTTTTTATGACCTCGACTGATTTTTTGACAGACCTTTTTTCATAATTTTTTGTTTTAGGCTTCTACCCAAGCACACTTTCACCCGAAATACTAGTTATGCCAGTTTATGGACCTGCTGTAGAGGATAGCATCAAGGAGCAACTGGTTGCTCGGATCGTGACGTTGGAGGATCTTTTACGGAAGGAACGCGAGGAGCATGAGCAAACGTGAGTTTGGGATCAGCATTCATGAGGTTGGAAATATGGAAATCTGAAAAGTGTTTGAATTGGGTCTTTGGAGTGATTTCAAGGTTTTTTTATAGCAACTAAGGTTTAGAGCATTTTTGTCCTGAGAGTTAGTAAAAATTATACTTAAAGTTTTTTCGGCGGATATGATATTCCTTTTTTTTCAAAATTTTTAGTAATTTCAAAAATCGAGCTCACAAATTTCAAGCAAAATTTTCACTCAGAAAAAATCCAAGTTTTCTTCCTTCTAGTTTGATATTTTGTGGAATACTTTTTGTTTCCGACTTTTTTTCTCATCATAGGATTCTCAGGACTGTTTGCCTTGCTATTCACTATAATTCCATATAGCACTTGCCTTCCCAAGAGGCCGAAATCCCATAGGGCAAGATTAGGTGTGATGTTGATTAAGAATAAGGTTGTTGAGGTTGCCTTAGAGAAGTGAGAACTCCAGATGTTTCACAGTCAAACAAGGAATCCGACCAACATTTTTTTGCTTCGAAGTATGTAAAAATGTGTGCTCATTCCGAATATCACAGTGAAAATTCAAAAAAACTCCTTTACTATCCCGAAAAGCCGCTTAGTTTTTAGCCGAAAATGTTTTGGGTGACCGCTTTTTCGCCGATTTGAGTTATCTTTTTTTGTTTTTTTGGCAGAAAATGAGATAAAAATTGATAATTTAACAAAAATTCAAGAAAAAGAAACAAAAAATTTTTTTTGGTCGGATTCCTTCTTTAACATTACATCAATGGCGTCTAAACCTCTTAGTTTAGTACTGAATGAGCTAGACTTTTGACATGTGAAAAATTACCATTTCCAGGAAGCAAGACCTCCTCAAAGCCACCAATGACGTCGAGAATGCCACCAACGATCTGGTCTGGGCTTCTGTCAGCAACAAGCAGCTGCGAGTGGACCGCCGTCTGGTCGCTGAATTGGCTCGCAGCGAGCAGAAGCAACTCCAAGACCACCTCAACGACTCCTTCAAGACCATCGAGCGCCTTCGAGAGAGCCAATATCAACTAAACCAAAAAATTCAGTCTTTGGAAAATTTTGATAAAGATAAGGAAATCCAAAGACTAAAGTCTGAATTGGAAGAGGCGAAGAAGAAGATGGTGCCGGAGAGTGAAGTTCAGAAGCGATTGAAAGAGGAGGTCAACGATGTTAGATCGATGATGGAGGCTATTTTGTTGAGGGAGAGTGCAAGCCAAGCTTTCTACGAAGGACGGATCAGTGAGCAACAACGACAAATTCAGGACATGATGGACCAGGGAATAGTCGGAGATGGAGGTCAAGTGGTGTACCAAGAAGAGTACCCGGAGACCGTCGAACAGTACCCGGGACAATACAGCCAGGAGCCAGTTGGTCAGGATGGTTGGGTGCAACCATGTTTCCAACAACAGCCACTCTATGTCAATCCTGACGATGTCTACTCGGAGAATAGTTCGGGGTCTTGGCAAGTGGAGAACATGCCGAGAAGCGGTCAGAGCAGCGGGCAGTTTGGAGCAGCAGAGGATGTGGAGAACAATGGCAAGATTCAATGAGACGATGGAGGGAAGGAAGGCTATTGGATTGATAATTGGCTCGTTGATATTTTCTTCTGTTTTTTGTGAAAGATTGTGAATAAAGTTATGTATGTTGAAGTAGGATTCATGTTCGAAAATTGCTCTAAAATCTTGAAAACCGCTTTAAGAGGATTCTATCTTAGCACCAGAGTTGCGAGGAATCCCGACTTCCGACATCAGACTTCCGTTTTCAAAATTTTACTTCCGACTTTCTAGTTTGAGATTTTTCACTTCCGACTTGGAATTCGATTTTTCAAATTTTAACATAGCAGGAAAAATATCGAATTTTTCCAATTTTTCGTTTTTGTAAAAATTCACCGAAAATTCGACGTTTTTTTTTCAAAATTTGGACCTATTATTTCTGACCTCAACATTCCATTACCGTCGGAGAATGCAAACTTTTAGTAGGTTAATGATGCATGCTAGTAGTGAGTTGTGTGGAGGCTGGACACAGACGCGTGGCAGACAGCAAGAGCTGTCGGCGGAGAGAAAGGAGGGAGGAAGGCGCGCTGTTGTCTACGCTGAGAGGGTGTATGGCTACATAGTGCGCGCGTGGCGCAGGAGGTAAGAGGTGTAGTGAGAGGCACTAGGCCATGGTTCGACTCCGGGGTAGTGTTTTTTCTTTTTTAGAGAGCATCAAACGTTTTCCTAGCAGAAAAATAGTTCCTAGCTCAAAAAAAGCTTGCTAAAAATTTTCTAGCTTGTAATTTTTCTGATTTTCCAGATCACCATTTTCGGCCCATGTATGACTTCCGACTTTCGCGAACTGTTTCACGTCCGACGTCCAAGTTCCTACATCCGTTTCAGAAAAATTCCTTCCGACTTTCGACCTCCTACTTCCGTTTTTCGGATTTTACTTCCGATTTCCGACTTCCGACTTTTTTTTCAAAGTTTTCACTTCCGTACAACTCTGCTTGGTATCAATGGTTTTTGAGAGCCGTGGCCGTACTCGGAGTTTTCTCGGCCACCCCATTTTTCCAAGATTTTATTTCATAAACGGAACCAAAAGATAAATTTTTGTTAATATTCCATCGTTCCATTTGGGTTTCTCAAAAGAAAATCTGAAAAAACGGTGAAAAATAGATGAAAATGTAGTGGCCGAGAAAACTCAGAAAAATTAGGCCACGGCCCCTTGAAGATCATTGGTGCCAAAACAGGGTTTCAAAGTGGTTTTTTAGGGTATCACATTAATTTTTGAATTTTGAATTCCAATTTTTGCAGGCTTTCCCAAAAAAGAACGAAAAGTTCATTTTTTTACTTTTTCGATTTTCGAATGAATTTTCCCAATAAGACTTGTTGATACGTATCTAAATTCGAATTACCGTCATCCTGGTTGTAAACTTTTTCTTTGGAAAGTTTATAGAAGATGAACTTTCTGTATTCATTTTCTAGAGAATCAGAAATTACTTTTTTCCGGGCATTTTTCATTTTTGAAATTTGGAATACCCCTAATTCGTTTTCGAAACATTTTACTAGAAAAAATGGAGACCTCGAAACAATGCAATAATTGTGCAGAAACTTTCATTACCATCCCAGTGACAAAGACTCACAAAAGTAATTTCTTAATTTCTCTTCAATATAAACTGTGCCTCTTTCTTTGTTATCAGTATTCCCCCATCCAGGCACTCCTTCAATGTTAAGTTGATAAGACAACTAAATTTGTGAGACTATTGAGGTGCTTATATACATGCATACGAGTTATTTGCTCGGGGAAAATAAGAACCTACATAAATTAGAAGTTTTTGGGATATGAAAAAGTGAAGAAAAACTGATAAATTGAAAATTGGGGAGAGAGGTAAGAAAATTTGTAAAATCCTTTGAAGACAATTTTTCGATAGAACCAGTTTTTAGTTTTGTGAGATCCCAAATAATCAGATCATTCGGATGACTCTGAAAACAGTTTTTACTTTTTTTCCAACTAGGTTTTTTAGTCCCCCATAGATGTCAATTTTGAAAATTTCATGATTTCATTTCAACATTCTACAGTTTTGATCGCCTTTGTTATCAGTACTTGTTTGCTCTCTCCATCCCAATTTCCGTGCACATGACATAACTCTTTTCCGTTTTTTGACTCACACTTCCGCTAGAATGTTTCCATTAACATCTGGTGATAATTACTCAGATTTAGAATTTTTGATCTGATAAACCGATAATCATTTCATTGAAAGTGAAAAAGAAAATAATTTCTTGGAAAATTTACATTTTTTTCAAACTCTGAAAATGTTTCCAATGTCAAGTTTTAGGCAAAAAGTGCCGCCTGAAACATTCCAATGTAGTGAAAATCACTGATAACGGTTTGCAGAGTACACACGGCCACCGTTATTGCACAATTTTATGGGGGAAAAGTTGAGAAAGAGGAAAAAGTAGTAAAATTACCAAATTTCATGTGAATCGTTTTTGAAGTTCAACATCACATGCTTTGAAATTTTACATACATTTTTCACTGAGTTTTTTTTTGGAGACACACCCAAGAAGTTCCGTTGGTATTTTGAACTTTTGTTTTTTGTATTAGAAGTAATCCTATCAACTTCTAGTTATCAAGTGGTTTTGAAAACGCCCAATTATTTCCCATATTGAGAAATTGTTTCGAAATTGAATTATTTTTAATATGTGTCAATTTGACGATAAGAAGAAACTAGAAAATTTTACTGTACTTTCTCTAAAATGTATACTGGTATCCTATATTTTTCTGCGATGTAAGGAACTGAAATTTCAAATTTTTGACTCCGAGACATTTCATAACCAGTCGTTTCGCAACTACGACTATTCGCAACTTTCGCCAGCTTTGCAACAACGTCATTTCGAAACCACGAAATCAAAAATCATTGTAGAAAGTTCTCGTTACAGTCATAACTTTTCAAACGTAGGCTATAACCTGGAATGGTTCACAATACCCTCAATCCCATAAAACCTTAATGAACGTAAAGTGGGTTAGTTTATAAAATTGCGAAACGACTGGTTGCGAAATGTCCAGTTTCAAAATTTTTTGGTTGCGAGTGTAAGCAGAGCTACGTCAATTCGAAATTTTTTTAAAATCTCAGTATTGTTCAGATTCATGTTGAAAAAATTGGTGAAAAATGACTATCAAAAATTGAGATATTCTCCTTTAATGCGAAAAATTGGAACGTAGGACTCATTCCGCAATCACGAGATCCTAATAATTAGAAAACCGGAATTTCGAAATTCCGAGATATTTCAAAAATTCCCATTTTCGAATTCTTGTTTTTGTTAGTTACCATGTTCCCAACCCATTCCTCCCTTCCTCCAACATCATTATTCTGCACCGACAAAACGCGCCCCGACTCAACTCTCTTATGCAATCATTCTTCAATTTTTGTTATCTGAAATGATGCCATTAAGACTGTTTAATGGCAAAAGTAAACTGAAAGAAAACGAGAGAAAAAGAACAAAAACGAGAGGAGAGAAGTGAGTGGGGGAGTTGATAAGTGACGCCTATGGGTGTGATAAGGAAAAGAGAGTTAAACTCAAAATCAAAAGCGACTCCACCCAAAAACTGTGCTGCCGCCGCCGCCGGTGTGTCGTCTATTTTGCCTTTCGTCACCTCCGTTTTGTCTTTCAAAAAATTAATGTATACAGTTTCCGTCCTTTGGTTCTGGCCTCGATTTGAGATTCGATCTTTGTTTTTTTCAGTCGTTGAAACTATCAAGCACAATTTTTGATTTCAGGATGCTGACCAGGGCCCTCATTCTATCACTACTAGCGGTGTCAGGTATTTTTTTACAATATTTTTCAGAAAAATATAATTTCGAGAAAAGCAAAAATCTTTTGCTAGAAGGATAATGAAATGAAAATGAATAGTTTGAAAACTAAAAAGCAGATTCAATTAGGAATCTCTTACTAGGTAGATGTGTGGAATTTTAATTTTGAAATTTTTTCAAACTTCTACTTTTTGCCTTTTCTTAACCAACCTTTGGAGCCAAAATGTTTTGGCTCAATTTGAACTCAATTTTTGTTAAAATACTTGTTAGAAATACTCGAGGGTCATTATTTCAAGTTTAACATCATTCCAAAAGCTACAGTCCTGGCAAGAAACTTCAATGAGTCTATCTTTCATGATTTTTAAGCTTTGGAAGAAATATTTTCAAAATTTCAATCATCAGTGTGACCGCTCTTAAAAGATCACAAAGGTCGTCTTTCAAGATCAAAAAATTATTACGGAAAATAAAATTTCTACTTAGTACCCGGACATCTCGGTTCCTGTGGTCTTAGAAAACTGCTCATCATGTTACCTAGACGCAGAATTTTACTAAAAACAGATTTTTGAAAAATTGTCCGAGAAAGACTTTCATCGGAGTTACAAGCTTGTAAAATCTTGGAATCCTTCAAAATTAAAATTAAAATTTGTTATTTCCAGACCTCTGGAAGATATTTCTGATATTAATTGAATTTCGCGTTCATTCATTGCATATTGACATCTATAAAAATAATTCAATTTTGAAACAATTTCTCAATATGGGAAATAATTTGGTGTTTTCAAAACCGCTTGATAACTAGAAGTTAATAGGATTAATTTTAATAAAAATACAAAAAACAACCGTTCAAAATACTAACGGAATTTTCTGGGTGTGTCTCGAGACTCAGTGAAAAAACCCAGTAAAAATTCATGTGGAATTTCAAAACATATGATGTCGAACTTCGAAAACGTTTAACGTGAACTTTTGTCTTTGGTAACTTTACTACTTAAAGTTCGCAACCAAGTTCTTCTAGGCGCCAACGCTGGCTGCACATGCTACACAACCGTGCCCCAAGTCACTGGCACAAAAATATCACTCAGCAATGGCTACGACACAAACGACTTCTCCACGTGTTACGTTGCTGGAGGTTGCGGATTTGTGGCGTACAGCGGATCGGATACCGTAGGATGGAGTGTATGTTTCTAATTTTTTGTTGTCATACCTAATTTGCAAATATTCAGAACATTACAATCACTTTTAATAACCCAGCTGATCTTACTGGAAAGTTTATAATTTATGATGGCAAGACGAATGACACGAACACCGCTCAAGCTGCAACGTGATTTTTGAGCCAGTTTTATCAACGATAACTGCTGTTTTCAGATATTCTGTCACCGATAGCGGAAAAAGGAAGGACTTCACCAGTTCTACGCCATACATTTTTGTGCTTTACACTCAAGCTGATGGGACAAAGCCAGGTAAGAAAAACTATCTTGAAACATTTTCAAGTCAAACTTTTTAGATGCCTACTTTGGAAACATCCAAGCTGGTTCTAGTTTTGCTGCACCAGTGACGGTTCCACCACCAACTGCTGCTCCAACCACCAGACCATTTACCAATGCTCTTTACGCCCATGACCCATGGTTTATTGCTCATGACACTCTTATTTTGGTCAACCAGAGAACCGATCAAGGAGCTGCTGGACTCAATGCGGTATGTTGATTTTAATGGAACTCGATAGGTTACTGTAAAAGTCAGTGCTACAATTTTTTCACGTCGCTCTAATACAGTGCGTGCAATAAGGATAGGACCACCCCTTATTTTGGGTGTTCCGGGAAATGAAGAATGATATGAAAAATCTGTGACTGCCATGAGCGAAATTTTCTTGTTTCGAGCTCTTTCGGCACTTGCCTACTATCCAGAATTCACTTTTGCAGTCGTAAATCAAGGATAGGACCACCTGAGAAATCGAAAAAATCGACACATTTTTGAACCAAGTGTTTATAATTTTTTGGTTTGAGCGATCAAAATTACATGATGTGAGTGCTCATAAGGGTTATTTAGTCATCCAGAATTACCATAACATCTTTAGTAACTCTTCTTAGCCAGATAAGATTTTTAGTGAGCTGTAAACTCAACTCAGGTGAAGTTCATCGACCAGAAAATGCCGGAGAATGTTCTGAGTGAACTCAAACTTTGTGATAAGGTTAGAAACACGCCACAGACTTTGCTCAGAAAAAATGAAAGAACATCTCTAAGTTTGACTGACTGAGTTTGATTAAGTTTGACTGAAATATGGACCACTGACTGAAAAAGTACTGAAAATGGTCAAAAAGTCGAAAAATTGAAAACTTCACTTTCTGACTTAGAGTGTTTATTTTGCTGTAATGGTTGTCTTTTAAATGTTTTTCGTAATTTCGATCGTTTTAACCAAAAAATTATATACATTTGACTCAAAAATGTGTCGATTCTTTCGATTTCTGAGGTGGTTCTATCCTTACTGTATTGCACGGTTGCAAAAGTGACCTCTGGATAGTAGACGAGTGCCGAAAAAGCTAGAGATATGATAATTTTGCTTCGTGGGTTATTTTGTTTTTTTTTATTCTGAATCGAATGACAGTCACAAATTGTTCATATCATTTTTAGTTTTCTCGGAACACCCGAAATGGGGGGGGGGGGGGGATAGTCCTATCCTGATTGCACGCACTGTACGGTTTTTTTTTTCTGTTTTTTGATAGTATTTGTCAATTTTGTTTTTAGTACAATCAATTTTGTTTCAGTTGAACAACATCACCACCCAATTCGTCAATCTTCTCAGTGTCTCTACCGCCTACCCGGGAAGTGAATCCCAAACTCGTCTTGGACTCGCAACAATTACTCCATATAAGCCCAATTATGCTGCCCAAGGAGAGGTTAGCATTTTAAAAGTTCTTGTTGTGCTACAAAACTTGCTGCTACTGCTACATGAATAGAAAATTGATTATTTTAGATCTGGAGTATGACGGCTTCGGATGTGATTGGAGCACTGCCCAAATCTGGAGTCAGTATTAACGTTGACGTCATCAAGTAAATTTATTAGTAAAGCTAATTGTAAATATTTATTTTTCAGTGCTTTGAAAGAATTGGTTCCAGTATTTTTCGATGTCGCTTCTCCATCGGCGCCAACCAGAAAAAATGTTCAACGTTCCGTAGTTCTTCTCACAGCCTGGTGGTGAGTTCTATTCCAAAATTATTATTTTTCTGTCTAGTGTCACCTCGCGTAAAGGTATTTATGCATGTATGGTCTCGCCACGAAAAGATGATATCGTAGAAAATTTGAGTTCTAACAAAATTTCGCATTTGTGATGTCCATTTTCCTGGCGGAATCATCTGAAAATAAATGCATGCGACTTTCAACAAAATGACACTAGATGACAATATTGTGATATTTTATGTCTTGTTTATTTCATGCGAAAAATTTCCAATTAAATGTTATTTCAATTTTAAGGGACGATACTCAATCTTTGGATAGCACAGTCCAAGCCGTGTTTGATACATACGGAGTAAACCTTGCTGTCATAGGATTTAACACGAATTCTCCATCGCAACTTGTTGCAAATAGTTGGTACAACTACGTGTCATTGACCACTACTACTAGTCAGGATGTTGCTAACATTGTGAACAGATACTTCTTCAACTCCGCTTGGGGAAGTAATTCATTGATCAACAACTGTAAGTGAAACTGAGACTGTCAAAAACTGATCATCAAACTTCAATGGTAAATTTTAGGGTGCAAGAAGGGCAGCGATCCAGTCAAGAGTGGTGACTTCTTCAATGAGCCAAGCAACTACATGGGACCAAAAGCAAACCCTGATAAGTGGGCAAGCACAACTGGACAAGCAAACAGATATTGTAACTATCAAGACTCGACATACACTTATACCAGAACAAGCGTGAGTTCAAAATGATATGTCTTAAATTTAAAAATTTGGATACTGATTTTCTGTCTTTCTGAAGTTTATTAATTAGAAAAACAAGTTTTTCCTAAATTCATACTTTAAAAGGGGGAGTCTACTAATTTCCAAATTTTTGAGATTTTTATCTCATTCGATGCAGAATTAGCGCACGGGAAATAAATTCTTTTGGACCCTAGTCTTAAAACGCCTCTTTTTCAAAATATAGGTCAAAAACAGGTCAAAAAAATCAACTGTGTGGGTGCAAAACTCACGTTTCGAGTGTGCGAATATTTCTTGAGGGTGCAAATTTCCACGTGAACAAAATTTCTGCACCTTGACAGTTGATTTTTTTAACCTGTTTTTGACCTATATTTCGAAAAGGAGGCGTTTTAAGACTAGGGATCTAGAAGAATTTATTTCCCGTGCGCTAATTCTGCATAGAATGATATTAAAATCGGAAATTATAGAATTAATGGACTCCCATTTAAGCTGAAACGTCTTTGTTCTGCTGGTGTAATGCATTTCCAAATAAAACATTTAGCAAAACTTTTTTTTTGGAAATTCACTTTTGTTCAGAATTCAATTAAAGTCAACTTTTTCCAGATGAACAATGTTGTTGGTTTCACCGTGTACTATGAGCTTGAAGTCGAACAAGACTTCCTCAAATTTTACGCCGACGGAGTTGAAGTAGAAAGGTATGATACGTGGAAATCGTAAACTTTTTAAAAGAAAAGTATTTTCAGTTTCACCGGAATGGACGTGAACAATGCTTACTTTGAATTGGACGCTAACGTCACAACTGCTCGATTCACGACTGACAACGCTGGTGTTCGACGAGGATTTTATGTGACTGTGACGGAAAAAGCAAAACCATAATCTTTGTGAGAAATCAATATGATTGTATCTGACGTTGCTGTGTCTTTTTGAATATGCAAGAAATGAATTAATGATTGATATTCCAACTTTTTTTTTGGGGCAACCGACTAAATGTACGTACAATTGCAATAATTCTGGGAACTATAAAATTTGCTATGTCATTTTTTATGGATTGACTTTTATTAGGTTGGAAAGAAAGTTTTTGACCATAAATGAAAGTCCAAGTACTTGATTATCCGAGAAGCTCCCAGCTTTGTTCAATATGCGTTTTAAAGAACAATAAACGAATGTTCACTACCCGGAATTGGAAGATCATCGGAACGTTAAGAAGAAAGTTATACGTCGAAAAGTTGAAAAGGTCATTTTTGGGG
The DNA here is from genome assembly GCA_963932045.1 of Caenorhabditis sinica. Classification (NCBI taxonomy): domain Eukaryota; kingdom Metazoa; phylum Nematoda; class Chromadorea; order Rhabditida; family Rhabditidae; genus Caenorhabditis; species Caenorhabditis sinica. The sequence continues at coordinate 30,523,389 of OZ009938.1, forward strand.
GCAAAATATAAAATTGAGCTGGGGTTTTTTTGTATGGCGAGGGAATGCTCTGGAATTTTTTGGAGAGTAGACTGGGGTCCTGTGCTGTTTGTAGCCATATGCCACGAACGTGTGCTCACCAGGCAAGATCAGGACATGAGATTAATCAAAAATCTGCAAAACCAAAATTTCCACTAAAAACGAAAATTTTGTCTAGAATTCTTAATTTTTGTTCAGTTCTTACAGTTTTTGTTGTAGAAGATTTAAACATTACCTAAAACATTTCTAGAAAGTTTTATGAAAATATGTCTAGTTTTCCTGGAGTTATGACAATTTTCCGATTTTTCTATACTTTGCCAGAATAACCTACATTCTCAAGTATTGACAATTATAAAAAGATTGCATGTTATTTGAGAATAGTTAACTAACAACATATCAAAAAATCATGAAAAATTCTTTCCTCTGAAGTTAGATATGAGTGATAGAACGAGAGCGAATTTTTTACGAAAATGCACCCTATTTTTCTCTGAATCAGAACTTCTTGAATACGATGCCAACGAAGCTGAAATTTTGTCTACCATACTACCGTCCCTAGATGAACAAGTTTTACTAAAAATTAGACCTTGTGACAATCACCTTTCCGAGAACCAATGATTTCGATTATGGTCAAAAACTTTCTTTCCAACCTAATAATGGAAATGAGCTCAAAAACAGTACCATTTTTCTCAGCAACCAAACACTTTCTTGTTTTTCGTTCTAAGAAAAAAGCACCATAGATATTATTCTCGAATCAGTTTTTTCTGAAGATCTCCAACGGGCACGCCCTGGGGAGTATATAGTAGTAGACTTTCTATGTCTAGAAATGTGTTTTACCAAAATAATTTTCTAGAGTAAGAATTCAGCGTTCTGAGTATGTATTGGCAAAGAAACAGCCCTTCGGGAGTATATAGTAGTAGTTTGTCTATGTCTAGAAACTAGTTCCAAGAAAATTTACGTTTCTGACTATCATATTTTTTTCGAAATCTGTTATCAAGATGTTCAGGCAAAAATACTCTCGGGATTATACAGTTGGAGTCTGTCTACCCTTCAATTCTAATAACTAACAACGTAGGCACATGATTTCTAGAGCGGAGACTTCTATATAAACGTATAGAAAATGAGAAATATTCAGTCATTTGAGTCATGCTCTCTTACATTCACGCCTTCTTCTACTTCTTGGGCACTGTGATCCACGCTGTCATCGAGGTTTTGTTCCCGAAAAAGAAAGAATATGAGAAGGTATGTTTCAGTGTTTATTATATAGGGTTGCTGAATTTTTGATGCGTTGAAGTGCACGAAAATGTGTCCCTAAAATGTGTCCCAACCCTATTTACTGAGAAATGAAACATATATAGGCTGGAGTTTTGACTATGAAAGATTGGGAGATGTAAATATCGAAAATTGTTCGGTTTTTTGCGAAGGTTAAAGGAGGATTCCGGTCACAAATTTTTTGTGCTCCAAGATACGTAATAATGTGCATATATTCCAAATATAATAACAAAAGTTCTCTATAACTGAAAATGAGCTCCAAAACAAGCAAAAAGCGTAGGAATTCTGTCTGGCCGGCGGTTGGCGGTTAGTGGTCGGTGGTCGGCCGTTTCTGGTCAGCATGTGCTTTAATTACTGTATGTATTGTATGTATTAGCGTTTCAAATTTTAAAATACATCTAGAATGAGATGAGAAAAAGTTGCTCTTCCCAAAATTGTCTCATTTTTCGTGTCCAACACTATTTTTTCAAATATGATGAGCATTTTGCAAAATAAATAGATAGTCACTCCTCAGACCTCCATATTATATATGCGGCACTTCCCAGTTGAAGAGGTGCAAAACCATAGTACCAGATTAGGTTCACAACTACAGTAGCAGTAGTAGTAGTAATAGAAGCTCAATTTTTATGGATGTTTTTGAATAATCTCTATTAGCTCAATCCTTGGGTTTTCAGAAAATTGAGACCAGCAGCCAAAATTTAGCTCTATCACTAAAACCTTCAGAGCATTTGCTTTTGTCCAATATTGAGCAAAAAACCTGAAATTTTCAGAACCCCGACGACGCTCATGTCTACAAGCATCAAGTGGTCGTTTTCATAAACGAAGATGAATTCTTCGAACAGTATGGCACTGCAAAGATGGATTACATCGAGTTGTCCGAATTCTCCCGTGACTGTCTTTAGTGCGGTGATGACGAAGATGAGGAAGATTGATAATGACCAATGACGTGTTAATAAAAAATGTGTTAATAATTTCGCGTTTTTATGTTTTGATGTACGAAAAATGAGCAATCATCCATAGTTTTGGACATTTGATGAACAACTTTAAAAATGCTGAAAATGTTAGGTTGCTCCGACCAGAATACCGTTTGGACAATTGAATAAAACATTAACTGTAAATAGTCGGCCATTTTTTGCACTGGTATATTAGCCATTCGTTGAACAATTTTGAATTCTCATAGTTTTTCTCCCGGTCTTGATCTGCTCTGAGATTTTGAGAATCAAATATTCTTCACTTAGTAAGCGGATCGCATTTTACCAGCAATCATGATAGGACAAATGGTGCCTACATTCATTTACAGTATATGTAAATGTCCCCGTGGACTACTTTTTCCCCCGTGGCCTAGTATCCCCCGTGGCCTAGTTTTCCCCCGTGCCCTAGTTTCCCCCCCCCCCGCGGCCTAGTTTTCCCCCATGGCCTAGTTTTCCTCCGTGGCCTAGTTTTCCCTCGTGGCCTAGTTTTCCCCCGTAGTCTAATTTTCCCCGTGGCCTAGTTTCTCCTCGTGGCCTAGATTTCCCCCCGTGGCCTAGTTCTCCCCCCTTATCCTAGTTTTACCCCGTGGCCTAGTGTTCCCCCGTGGCCTAGGTTCCCCCCCCCCGCGGCCTAGTTTTCCCCCATGGCCTAGTTTTCTCCCCGTGGCCTAGTTTCTCCTCGTGGCCTAGTTTCCCCTCGTGGCCTAGTTTCCCCCCCCCCCCCCCGTGGCTTAGTTTTCCCCCCGTGGCCTAGTATCCCCTCCCGTGGCCTAGTTTTCCCCCATGGCCTAGTTTTCTCCCCGTAGCCTAGTTTCTCCTCTAGGCCTAGTTCCCCCTCGTGGCCTAGTTTTCCCCCTGTGGCCTAGTTTCCCACTCGGCCCCGGTACCATTGTTTTACGCACACACACACACACACCTTGTGTACAACAGTGATACGCTGACCGCGGCCGTGGGGGAAAACTAGGCCAATTGATTTTTAGTTAGGTGTGTGTATGGGGTCACTTCTTCTGTTTTGTTCCAGTTTCCAAATTCGTTCCGTTTCTAAAATTCGTTTTCGTTCTCATTTCTTCTCTACCATTTTATTCATCAACAATTCTGATTATATCACTCTCACTCATTTTTCCTTTTTGCCTGCTACCATCAGCTTCTGAAACAAATTTTTTTTCAGATTAACCACCTCTAAAATGTCGCACCCAACTCCGACGACCCCTAGCCGCCCAACCAACCTTCTGTGAGTTATTTTTCTTATTAATGTCATGAGAAATACGGCTTTTTTCTCAGACCACATAAAATGTGTAAGGTCCCAGAACATTTTTGAGCAATGCTTGTTTAAATGTATATGCCATTCATGTATTCAATTTTCAGACCTGCCATCAAGATGCCGTTGCAGTATAGATTGGCCGGAATATTCACCATCGGAGATGTGCCATCAACGGCAAAAATCTTTGTGCACAGTGAGTTGGACAACTCGATTACTCCGTTCAATCGAAACCCGGTGAACTCGTCGACCGTAAGTTATTTGATTTTTAATTTGTTAGGGCGCTGGTATACTACTATTTAGTGTTCATTTTTGTGCCGCTAGTGTAGCAGAAAATGGTGAGGATACCTCTAATGTTTTGACAATAACTTGGCGCAAGCTGGTTTAATCAACTTGAACTTTTCATTGGTTTCTGATAACGAATTTTGAGAACTAGCTTCAGTTTTTGGTGTCTTCAGAATCAAGTTCTATGTAGGCGTGACTTAAAAACAAAAAACTAACTTCTGATTTTTGAGTCACGCCTCTCATTGAAGATGATTTTGAAGACACAAACCGTTTCTGTGTTTCTAAAAACAGATGCTAGTTTTCTAAATTTTTCATCAACAATTAAAAAAAATTTCAAGTTGATGGAATCAGTTGGCGCAAAGTTATTGACAAAACATTGGCGGCACACTCACCATTTTTCGCGACTATAGGTGATGATGATGTTTCATATCGCAAGCAAGTTTTGTATGGTCTCTAGACATTGTTTTTCTCCAAAATTTGAAAGGTTGGAGATACTATTAACGTAGGATTTTTCTAATCAGATAGTCATAGGTAAGAAATGTTACATAGTTAAGTAGTTAGTTGGATACTTTGAATAAGTCTTATGTGCTACTAATCATACTGTATTTCAGACTACGACCACTAGTGCCACCACCACCACCACCACTAGTGCTGAACCGATCGCTCGCCGGACCCGGAGCCAGAAGGCGAAACCTGTCGAATAGAATCTGTATTATATTATTTATCATTTTATTTATTTTAACTATTTTGTCTGTCCCTGTGAAATAAACTCTATTTTATGTAAAACCGGTTTCTTGAGCGTATGGTTACAAAAGAAAAGTCCATCCATTAGAAGTTGTCGCTGTCTTCGGTGTCGTCATCAGAAGTTTGTCCTCTGAGAATATAAGGTTTTGAGGTTCTCATAGATACTGTGATTCTAATGAATTCTGAGATCCTGAGACCGAAATTTCACGATTCTGTGGTATTGTTATTACGGGATTTTCGAGTTTAGAGTGTTTGAGATTTTGAAGTTTTGTGAACTTCAGATTCTGGAACTCTTAAGTTACTGACCATGAAATTTGGTCGTTCTGGGATTTTGAAAATCCGCAATTCATAGATTTGAAACTGTGATTCTGAAACTCCAGTATTCAACATGATATAAAATTCTCAAGTTTTTTTGGATTCTGGATTCCTGCTGTTGAAAGCACATTATCCCGAATCATACCTCTCGTCCGGTTCAACGTCCCATGGACATTATCTCGTCACTTTTTTGAGATTTTTTTTGGTCCCTTTCGGGATTCTTCACTGATTTGATCTTCAGAGCACCCCCTCCCCCCCCCCCCCCACTTCCTCTCACCGGTCTACGTCTCTTCAATAACTTCGTAGTTTTGTTTATAGCTTTGCTTCTTCTTATGATCTTATCTTATTGCTCTGATCGGTAGCGGTGCATATGAGATCGCAACAAAAAAGATAAACAATCTGTTAGAAAAGCATTTCTCACTGTTTAAAGGCAGACGGTGAACCACCACAAGCCACCAAGTAGACGGAAAGGTAGGAATGGAACCACTTAATTTGGTTTTTCTATTCAAATTTGGTTTGAATTGAGAGAGTGTTTGCCAATTACATTTTTTTGTGATATCCATATGTTCCAATAACCAATTTTGTTTTGACACAAATATCCTTTTGAGAAATAGACTTCTTCGACTTCTAGGAAATGAAATTCAATGTTTCGACCTTTTCCGGACTTCTAAGATCTTATAAGACATTATAACTGAACCATCAAGCTTATCATAGCTATCAGTTAGTATATCAAAATCAGAACTTTCGTAAACTGTGAGTTTTGAGTGAGATTTTTGAAAATCTGTATCAAAAATGGATTTTTCGACCCTTTTCTGGATTCCAAACTTATACAAAAGACCCCACGAAATGATCGCCTAATGAAGAGCTATCGATTGGTACATAAATATCAGCATTTTGACGCATCCAATTCTAAATCCCTCTCAATTTTACATTTGACCTTTTATCAAAACAAGCGTTCACTCTCAAACTCTCTTTTTCTCTGTTCCTCCTGCGCTAGAGAAGTCTCTCAAGGTCACCCCCCCCCCTTTTTTTGAATTTGGTACTCTTGTGTCCCGCCGACAGAGGGCGCCGCTTATGACTAACGAGGAAAAAGCAAACGTGCCCCACTGCACTCTCCGAAACATCGCTTTCCACAGCGATTTGAATTCTACAAAGGAATTTGAATTGCGAGGGTTTCATTTTTGCCTGTTTCAGTTTTGTTTTCGCATAGTTTTCTTTGAGATTTGACCATTTCATCACACTTTTGTTCAATAATTCTTATTGTTAGAGCCAAATTACCTCCATTTTATTCATAAATTCAATGGGAAAATGGAATTTTTAGGCCTAAATTTTTCCGCTTTTTTTTTTGAAAACTTTACTTAAAACTAAGTTTCTGATCATTTTTTAAACTAGGAAGTGAGATTCAATTTTTTGGCCTTTTCCTGTCTTCTAACTTTTCGATGAATCATCAGAAGCAAATTGCACGTCTTCTGAAGGCGTTCCGCAAAAGCTGACCTGCCGTACCATGGTTTCGAAACATGTTCTTTCCAATGGTTCACATAACTTAAATCATCCCCTCCTTTTTTCTGCAAGGTTCTCTAGTAAGAAAATTTGAAAGACCGTCCAAGTTAATCATAGCTATCAGGTAGAACATCGGTATCACAGATTTACCAAACCGTGAGTTTTGAACAAGGCTTTTCAATCTTGGAAACAAAAATGGATTTTTCGACCCTTTTCTGGATTCCAAACTTATACAAATGGTCCCACTAAATCATCGCCTAATGAACGGCTATCGATTGGTACCATAATATCAGCATTTTGACGCATCAAATTCTAAATCCCACTCAATTTTTTACATTTGACCTTTTATCAAAACACGTCGCTCTCAGACTCTCTTTTTCTCTCATCTTCTCAGCGCTAGAGAAAGTCTCTCAAAGTCACCCCCCCCCCCCCTCTTTTTTTTGAACTCGGTGCACTTGCTTACCGCCGCCACATATGACTAACGAGGAAAAAGCAAGCGTGCCCCACTGAACACCGTTCTACAAAGCCAATTTTGCGATTCGAAAGGATCAGTTTTCCTTGTTTCAGTTTTGTTTTCGCACAGTTTTTTGAGATTTGACCATTTCATCACTTTCTTGTTCAATAATTCTTATTGTTCAAGCAAAATCACCTTTGTTTCATTCATAAATTCCATAAGAAAATTAAAATTTCTCTTCATATTTCTCATCTCAAAAATCCATTTATTTTGCACACAGATCCAATTAATTTTGGCATTCCAACAAAACTCATAAAGCCGATTTTATTGTCTTACAAATGAATGACCTACAATTAACTTTAATATGCCGACCTTCTCAATTCATTCGATATGTGAACTTTACAAACGATCATCGTTTGATTGATTTTTATTATGCTCATTAAGGATTCCGAAAGTTTTTGAGATGCCAAAAGTTTTTGTGATTCGATGATTCTAAAGCTCTGGAATTTAAAATTATTCTGAAATCTCGAAGCTCTGAAATTCAAAAGACTGGGTCTTATGAAGTCTGTCAACTATTTTGTTGACAGCCCTCTAATAGTTCTCAATATTTAATTCTTGATTTTTTTAATGAAGACTTCCTAACCAACTCGATCTGATCTTTCCTCAAACTAGGAAAAAATACTTCATTTTTGGCATTCTCATGTCTTCTAAAACAATTCGGAAGATTTTCCAAGTTCATCATAGCTATCAGGTTGAACATCGATATCACAGTTTCATGAAACTGTGAGTTTTGAGTGAGATTTTCGAAAATCTGTAACAAAAATGGATTTTTCGCCATCTTCCACAACATCAAATATAGCAAAGTGACCCATCAAAATAATCAGCTAATGGAGAGCTATCGATTGGTACAATAATATCAGAATTTTGACGCATCCACTTCTAAATCACTCTCAATTTTACATTTGACCTTTTATCAAAACACGCCGTTCTCAGACTCTCTTTTTCTCTGTTCCTCCTGCGCTGGAGAAAGTCTCTCAAGGTCACCCCCCCCCCCCTCTCTCTTTTTTTGAATTCGGTAGACTTGCCTTCCGCCACCACATATGATTCATGAATAAAAAGCAAACGTGCCCCACTGAACACCGTTCTACGAAGCCAATTTTGCGATTCGAAAGTATCATTTTCGCCTGTTTCAGTTTTGTTTTCGCAAATTTTCTCGAGATTTGACCATTTCATCACACTTTTGTTCAGGAATTCTTATTGTTCGAGCAAAATTTTCTTCATTTTATTCAAAAATTCAATGGGAAAATGGAATTTTTTGGCCTAAAATTTATTCGTTGTCTTTGAAAACTTTACTTCAAAATTCTATTAAATTCTGAGATTTAGGGGGTTTGAGACTCTGAAGGATTCTGAGATAGTTTGCCGATTGATCCTTCTCGACTAGTTCCAATTTTCGTAGTTTCACATCATTTTGTAGTGCTTTTTTTGGTTCCATTTGGAATTTTTCGCTTATCAGATCTTCGAAGCATCTCTTCGATATTCTCAAAGTTTTTTTCAATAGCACTCTAGTTTTGTTTATAACAACGCATTTTTAATGATCTTATCTAAAAGCGCAGATCTGAAGCGGTGCATATCAAATTACAAAAGAATCATTTGCAATGTATCCCCATAAACAGTTTGCTAGTATACTTTCACTCTCTAACTTTCTTGTAGCTGACGGGGGCTCACCAGCTGTCACTTAGGAGAAGGACGGGTAATAAGGGGGCCCATCATAGAAAGAGTCCAGCTGCAAAATGGATTGCTGACCGTTTGAAAAAAGTTTTTCTTATATAAAATTCTGAAAAATAAGCTATATCGTTTCTCCTTTTGTGACCTTTAATATGACTTCAATCATAGACAACGTTTGAATTTCGCTTTCATGATATTTTTAATTATTTCTCCCGTTCCTCTCCTTCTGAATAAGTGTATAATTCTTCTTTTTTCACCTTACTTTTGGAATTTCAGCCGTCAAAAGTTCACTCTTAAAAACTCAGCGTTTCGAATCGACTTCCGAGTATCATCAGGTGAGGTCAATTTTTAACCATTGGCCTTTCTCATTTGTTATATTTTCTTAGGAACTTTTGAATCTCCATATCTTTGGTCTTTCTCTTTCAATTTTTCAGATTTTGACTTTGCATCAACTTATTTTGACTGAATTTTTGTCGCATTCTAACTTCTCTAGTTTGGGAATTTCAGTTTTCTCATTCCTAATCCTCTTCTCATCAATTTTTTTTTCCTAATTTTGATCGACCTATTTTTTCTAGTACTGATTTTTTCCTTCCTCTTTTTTATTATTCCAAATTTTGACGCCTACATCTTTTTAATTTTAGGTTCCGTGAATATGGGTCTCTGCCCACATTTCAAGCTTGGACCCCCCCCCCTCTTTTTGGCGTTTTCTGAAACTGACATACTTCTCAAATTTCATTACTTTTGAACCAACCATTTTCCACTTCTTTAAAATTTACTGTTACTGATTTTAGGAAAATTAGGCTCCGCCCATTTTAACATTCGGTAGGGTTCTGAATTCTAAAATTTCAATCCAATAATCATTAGTTCCATCTTGTTTTTTAGATTTTCGTTCATTTCTCATAGTTTCTTTCTCGATCCTCCCAGTTTTCCAGACTTTTCGATTATTTGAATTTTGAGTATTAGACGTCTCGAGAATCGTAGATTGAAATTTTAGACACCCATAAAAGTATGAGAATGTGCATTTCGAAGTCTCAAAAACTAATTTTCTCTTAAAAAACCATTGCATCTCTAAGTTGATGAAAATCAAGGCTCCAGAAAACATCAAATTATAAATTTTGGATTCTGGCTACCGTACACCTTGAATGTATAAGGATGTGCTTTTTGAAGTCTCAGGGTCATACTTTTTGAAAAAAAAAACCATCACATTTCCAAGTTGATGAAAAACTAAGCTCCAAAAGATGTCAAATTCCAAATTCTGGATTCTGGCTACCGTACCTCATGAGAGTATAAGGATGTGCTTAAAGGAACTTTCGAGGCTTATAAAAAAATCATTGCGTTTCCAAAGTGATCAAAATCTAGGTTTTAGAAAACGTCCAATTCTAAATTTCGGATGCTGGCTACCATAACCCATGAAAGTATAAGGATTTGCTTCTAGAAATCTCAGGATGTTAAAAAGGAGAAAAAACCAAATCTTTTGAAAAAAAAACAAAGGCATTTCCAGGTTTATGAAAATGTACATTCCAGAAGACGTCAAATTCCAAATTTTGGATTCTGGCTACCGTACCCCATGAAAGTATAAGGATGTGCTTTTAGAAGTCTCGGGGTCTTACTTTTCGAAAAAGAAACCATCGTATTTCCAAGTTGATGAATCTAAACTCCAGAAGACGTCTCATTCCAAACTTCGGATTTTGGCTTCCGTATCCTATGAAACTAAATGGATGTGCTTCTAGCGAAATAAGTGCCTTATTTTTGAAAAAATCATAGCATTTCCAAGTTGATGAAGATCTAGCCTCTAGAAGACGTCAAATTCCAGATTTTGGATTTTGGCTACCGTAACCCATGAGAGGATAATAGTGTGCTTATATAACCTTCCGGAGGTTTATCTTTGAAAAAAAATCATTGCGTTTTCAAGTTGAAAAATATCTAGGCTCTAGAAAACGTCAAATTCCAAATTCTGGATTCTGGATTACCGTACCTCATGAGAGTATGAGGATGTGAATTTTTGCTAAGTTTGCTCGATTCTTCAATTGAACTTCCTGAATGTCTAACACATGTTATTCCACCTTATATTGCTGCTGATATTTTTGAATTCTCAAAACACTTTTAAAGGAGGAATCCACTCAAAAATTTTTTTTGCTTTAAAATATGTAGTAATGTGTGCTGATTGCGAATATCATAACACAAATTCACAAAAATCATTCTAAAACCCCGAAAATCCGCTTTGAAAACGTCATTTTTGATGCGAATCGCATTGAGCGGCCGTGGAAGAACTCCGGAGTTTTCTCGGACACCTGCTCTCTTCCATTGCCTTTTTTTGCCAATTTGAGTGATTTGTTCTTGTTTTTTCGGCTGAAACTGGCTTAAACATTTATTTTTCATGATTTTTATTGAATTATCAACTTTTAAGCCGGTTTCAGTCGAAAAAACAAGAAAAAATTACTCAAATTGGCAAAAAAAGGCGATGGAAGAGAGCAGGTGGCCGAGAAAACTCCGAAGTTCTTCCACGGCCGCTCAATGCGATTCGCATCAAAAATGACGTTTTCAAAGCGGATTTTCGGGGTTTTAGAATGATTTTTGTGAATTTTTGTTATGATATTCGCAATCAGCACAAATTACTACATATTTTAAAGCAAAAAAAATTTTGAGTGGATTCCTCCTTTAAGAATTTGAAGCCTACGATTTTGGCTCAATACGTTTGATCCATCAGTCAGGATTTAATGCTAATTTTTCCTCATTTTTCTATTGATCTTCCTGAATTCTCAACTATTCTCACCTTTTTCGATTCAAAATTTTAGACTCCATCTGAATTCTAGAATTCTGTCTTAAATTTTTTATATATTTTTATCTTTGAATGAGTGATAGTACAAAAACTACAAAGGTGTTTTCAACCTAAACAGTAAAACACCCTACATTTTAAAAATAGCCCACTTTTTGTTTGGGGGGGGGCTGCTTTTCTTTTTCTTTTTTTTTCAAATTTCTTATTTTTCAATCCAATATTCTGGATTTTTTGCTGGTTTCTCTTGGTTCTTCTGTTGATTTTCCTGGTCATCCAAGCCTTCTGAACTTTAAGATTCCGAATTTTAAAAAATTGTTCCATTTCATTTCGAAATGTATGCCGCATGGCATTCAAAAGCTTAATCTGCCCACTTTTTTCAAAATGATGTATTTTTAGGATTTTAAATAGGCTTCTTCGGAATTCTGAAGAAATTTTATAGAAAATTTGCAGGCATTCCATTGAAATCTCAATGGAGGAACGCGACCGCCCATCGCCGGATGCCGCTCCAAATGGGCAAGGAGACGCCAGGCCACCTTTTCCTCAACCGCCACCACCAGCCCCACCAGTCCCACCAGTGCCGCCGATTTCGATTCCCAGCTTCTTTGACGTCCTCTTGGCTCAAATTTATGAAGCGTATCCCAATGGTATCCTGCAGCCATCAGACTCGGTCCCAATTTGCTTGCAAGTTGTGGAACCGCTGTTGCAACAAGCTCGTCGTCCAACTGCACAACAAGATCACAAGCGTTGGGCGATGGCAGTTGCAGCCTTTCTCATCCACACAGCCGCTCATCCAGATGAGGCCATTCGTCTTCTCACGGAGTTGATCCATATCTGTTCGTTTTTTGCTTCAGGGCGAGGTGAAGTAGCAGTTTCTCTGAAGAATGCAATGGATGCAAGAGTTGCACAAACTGCTTTGAATTTCTTTGTGCATCTAGTAGCTCCCTATCCATTCAATTATTCAATGCCTGTTCCTCACGGTGCAGAGCATCATAGATGGAATGGGGCGATGCTGATGAATGCTGCCAGGATATTCATCCAATTCCAATGCCAATCATTGCCGGCAGACGAATGGTTTGCATCTAGTGCCGTACAGTTTTCGCCAGGGATTGGCCATATAACACCAGATCACGTAACGTCAACTTCGGTGTACTGGCAATACATTGAGGATCTGTTTCGTCAATTCAGTGCTGCCGCTCAGCATCCCGAGGAAGCACCGAGATCTGCTGAGTGGTGCATGCGGAATGCTTCATATGAAATTGGACAAGCATGCGAATTGGTAAGAAGAGGTGATGCAGCACAGAACATACAACTGGCGTTGTTGCGTTCTGAATCTGCTCAAATGTCATCACTTCCACCATCTCAGAACGTGGAATGCCACCAGCTGAATCCAACGAATCCGACAGAAGGACCCCCAGTTCAAGATTTCCCCACGTCTTCGTTAACTAATCCATTAATTCACCTCGAAGAAGCTCCTAATGCTCAGCCTATTGCTCAAGTTGAAGATGAGCCATCTCAGGCTCATCAGCCAAGTCAGAAGCGTGACTGCCCGGGTCACACTGATCATGGAGTGTCGCGTCAAGAGCCACCACCTCCACTCCTACCAGCCCCACCAGCCCCACCAGTGCCACCGATTCCCAGCATCTTTGAAGTGCTTTCAGCTCACGTTCGGGAAGCTTTTCCCAATGGGGGCTTGCAGGCAGCAGACGCGGTTTCAATTTGCTTGCAAGTTGTGGAACCGCTATTGCAACAAGCTTGTCGTGCAAATGCTCAACCAGATCAGCAGCGTTGTTCGATGGCACATGCTGCCCTTTTCACCCACACCGCTGCTTATCCAGATGAAGCCATTCGTCTCCTTGTAGCAGTAGCCAATGGTGAGAGGGATGTAGAGGATGTTAGAGTTGTGGAAAATGCTTGCAATTTATTTGTGCATCTAGTAGATCCCTATCCATTCAATAATCCAACCCCCCTTCCTCATGGGGCAGAGTATCATATATGGAATGGAATGATGCTGATGTTTGCTGCGAGGACATTCATTCTATACCAATGCCAATCACTGGCGGCATACGAATGGTTTGGATCTAGTGCCATACAGTTTTCGCAATTGATGTACTGGATATACCTTGAGGAGGTGCGTCTTCAATTCAATATTGCCGCTCAGTACCCCGCAGAAGCCACAAGATTTGCTGAGTGGTGCTTGAGGAACGCTTCATATGAAATTGGAAAAGCATGCGAATTGGTAGGAATGGGTGCTGCATCACAGAACCCACAACAAGTGTTGTTGAGCTCTTATTCTGCTCAGCTACCAACAGTTCCGCCATCTCAAAACGTGGGCCGCCAGCAGCAGGCAGAGGGACCATCAGTTCAAGAACGCAATCCTTCTTCTCTGATCGATCAACAAGTTCACATCGAAAAAGTTCCAGGTGCTCATCCAATCACCTCTGATGCAACTATGAACAGAGTTGCTCATGTTGTAGATGAACCATCTCAGGCTCATCAGACATCTCAGGAGCACGACTACTCAGATCTCTCAGTGGCAGCAGACCAGTCGGTCGATGGTGGAGTGTCGCGTCAAGAGCCACAAAATCCAAATGCCAGTGGATCCGCTTCCCCACTTTTACCACTATCGGAACTCCCAGTTCAAGCTTTCGATCTTTCCTCTTCCACTGATCATGTTCACCTCGAAGAAGCTCCTGGTGCTCAAAAAGTCCTCCTTGGTGCCACTCCGGACCATCTCGTTCAAGTTGAAGATGATCCACTTCAAGCTCACCGTACAACTCAAGACCAAGTCCCTCTAGTTCTCGAAGCTACGCCAAAACGGCTGTCTGGTCTGGAAGTGCTTCAACAAGCACTGGCCCAAGTTTTTCGACAGGACCCAAGTATTCCAATCAAGGCTTTCAAACAGACGATACTTGAGACCTACGATCAAATGGCAAGACAGCTCTCTGATTCGGCAGTGACAGAAGAGCCACTTGGACCAGGGACCGTGGGGTTGAAAAACGTGGGGAACTCCTGCTACATGTCTGCTGCACTGCAGTGCTTGATCCAGACACCGGATTTTCACAAGATTTTCACTCGGAAAAAGATCAGCTCTCTCCTGAAATTTGGAAGTGGTGACAAAGCAATGCGAATTGCCGCAAAGTTGGCTGCTTTGTTTGACGCCATGTGGAGTGAAATGAATCAAGTTATCACTCCTGCAAACTTCCTAAAGCATTTTGTTCCGGCACTCATTCTTCTTAGACAGGAAGACGCAAGCGAGTTCCTCACTCTGCTGTTGACAGATCTGGACAATGTCACCGATCGGACTGAGAAAACCAGATTCGAACAGGATTACGAAGGAGGAGAGGCAATCGTGAGCAATGCGAAGGATTATTTGGAGAAAAATCTGAAGTACCAATCATCACCAGTGAGAGATGAGCTTGGAGTATGTGAAAACTAAAGGCTCTGTTCCGGTTCTTTGAACCCATCGCTGAATCTCAGGACCCAACCCATGTGTCCAAGGAACTGGAACAGAGCCAAAGTTGAGCCTGAAATAATAATGAATGAGTTTCAGATGGTTACTGTCAGTGAAACGGGCTGTGGAAACTGCAGTCTGTCATCGGCGGTGTTTGTGGAGCCCATCACTCTTCAAATCGCTCTTCCTCCTGAAAAGGAGGAATGCACACTGATGGAATGTATGCGCTCGCATTTCTCTGTTGAGGTATGTTGAAATATTATTTTCATATTTTTTATAAGGTGGTGCTTTGGGGCCATACAATTTTTCGGGGAATACAACTTTTTCTTGGGGCCATCAAACCCGACTAGAGCCGATATGTTTACATTTAGTGAAAATATTGGAGTATAAAGGTAAAAAACTTTATCTGGACATTTCATTTCTGGAATTGATTTTACTAGTACGACCACGTGAAGCTAGTTTCAAGACATCAAAGCTTCATGTACTAATTTTGTTAGAAGCAGAGATATGGGCTTCCAAAAATCAACAAAATTAGTACTGGCTGGAATTCTGAGGACACATTACTTGGGCCACGTTACCGTTTTTGTAAAACTAAATTGTTAAACTGGAAAACTTGAAACCAATTTTGTATATACCCAAATTTAGATGAAAATTGTATTTTTATGCTCACAAATCTTTATGCGCAAATCTCCAAACTTTGATTTGTTTCTTCTTTTTCTGAAACCTTCCAAAACTTTCATAGATTTTTCCCAGAATGTTTCAAAAGGTTTCAGTACTTTTCCCGCATTTCCATGTACCGTGCAATGAGTCATACAATATGACCTTTTCAGTTGAAAAGGTCAATTTTGAGGCACTGAAAACAGGGGTTTCATTCATCCGATTTTGTCAAAATTTAATAGAGGCAAAGATTATTTTCAGCCTCTGGATGATGCTAAATGCGATAAATGTAAATTGCCACGTACCCAAACCACCAAGCTGTGGAGACCCCCCAAAGTGTTAATTCTCCAACTAACACGCTTCAAGAAGGTGGTAGACTCCAATGGTAAAGCAAGATACGACAAGAACTGTGTGTGGGTTGATTTAGATGACGGTGCTCTCGATGTCACGCAATTGCTCCATCCTAAAGCCCCACGAGAGAAAACCAACTTCAAACTCTACGCGGCCACGGTGAGAGACATTAATTATTATGAAACAATTTTCAACTGTCTTTTCTCAGGTTCACATGGGGGATCGAGAAAAAGGACATTACACAGCAGTCACATGTAATTTGAAAAACGGAAACTGGTACGAGTTCAACGACACTAAGGTAGAAAGGCCAGAAATTCGAGGAGAAGAAGTCTGCACTCTGTTTTACAAACAGTGCTCCAATGATGAGGAAGTGGGTCCCGTTGCAGTCTCTCCCATTCCGATGGAAGAAGAGCAATCAGTACAAAGCAAGGAGCCAAGTTGCAGTCGTTCTTCATTCTCTTCTTGCCAATCTGACAGTGAGCTCCATTCAGATTCTCATGATGTAAGTTTTTTTATTATTATGGAACTTACACATGCCATCGCAGTGACTAGAATATAAGGAAACGTTTATGATGTGTTCCAAGTGACAAAAAAGCTTAAAAAAAGCCAAAAAGAACTGTTCAAAGTGACGCAAAGTTTACCCTTTTTGCCCCTCAAAGTCCAATTCAAAAAGTTTAATTTTTGGTAGTTTTTGCGTGACCTGACTAGGAAACAATTTGACATTCCAGTTTTGGAAATTTCCAAGAATTTCGATCTAGGCAATATCGACTCTGTAGATTTCAATTCTAAAATAAAATTTGGCTGAATGTTTCCCAATAACGAGTTATGAGCCCACGAAGTTGCTCTAAGAGCTCTTCAGTGGTAAGTTTGACGTCGAATATCTTATCTTCCAGGCACTTCTAGAGGGTCTCAGTTACAGTGAAAAACTTCAAATAAATTGTAGAATCGTCTTTTAACACTAACTCAAAAAAGAAATAAAACGAAAAAAATTCCAAAACTGAAACGTCAAGTTGTTTCCTAGTCAGGTCACGTGAAAACTTAAAAAAAAGCTTTAAAAACTTTTAAAAAACTTTAAAAAAAAAAGAATACTTAAAAATCCTACTTTTTTGAAACTGGACTTTGAGGGGCAAAAAGGGTACATTTTGCTTTTATCAGTCTTTTGGTCTTTTCGGGCATTTCTTGTCACTTTGAACACGGCATTAGGTTCGGAGATTCTGAAAAACTGTTTTCAGAAAGCTCCAGCGCTCGTTCAATTGGATATTCAAGATGGAGCTGACGATGGTATGGAGCTTGAAGCACTTCAAACAGCACTCCCAGAAGAGTCCATGGAGCATCCAGGTTTAGTTTTAGTTCATCGAAAAAAAACAATAATGTAGTTTTTCAGAGCTCACTGATCCATCGACAACTCCAGCAACCCAATCCAATCCAGGAGCCCCTGTCCATCCGGTTTCTCTTCCAAGTGTCGTTTCTTCCCTTGGTCAAGGAACTCACCAAGAGATGGAATCAGCTGAACCAGAAGTCCAAAGCAGTCCTCCAAACCATGTGGACCAGGTTGTTGGCACACCTGCCATCCAGCCAAAAACCGAAGTTCAAGATATCTTGTCTTCGTTTGAAGCTGATGGACTTCCACCTCTGGTGGCGGTTATTCTTCGACGGAACGCAATACTAGTTGGAAGAACTTTCCGTCTACAAGAAGACAAGAGTATTGCTGTTCATTCGTCGAGGGAAATGGAATCGGTTCTGAGCATTTGTTTGGAATTATTCAGCACGATGCATGAACTTGCAACATTGAGCACGTCGAAAGCTTTTACGAAAAGCTTGGAAGCTGCACGGCAAATCTTGGAAGTGGTGATGGAGCCGAATACCAAGGAATCCGCAGATTTTGTTCTACACCTCCTAAAACTTTCAAAAGTGTTCTTGGAGGCTTCTCATTATCCAACAAGAGCCGAACAACTTTTGAATCGTTGTGCTGGGACCTACAAGAGAATGGTTGAGGTGGAGATCAATGGGAACGAAGCATCCACGCCATGGTCAATTCAAGAAGTCGTTTCCGAATTGAGCAAGATGAAAGGAGAGATTGAAGAGGAGGATGACAGCAAAGAAGTTGTTGGAACACTATCTGGTTTGAACAAGTGGAGACGAATGCATGCTACTGAGCTGGTGGACAAGGTTCTTTATGAATGGTACCAGGCAAAGCACCATACTTTTGCTTCCAATCTTCCGCCAACAATTTTCCCAGACTGGCGAGGGTGGCTACTTGATGCTATTCGTTCACTGCAATTGGTATTGGAAGAGATTCAACTACCACAGACGATTCCACCACTCCAGCACATCGAGAAGCGAGCAGAAGAGACCGACGATAAAGAGGAGCTGAAACGGGATGTTCTTGATCATCAACAAACATCTGGAGAAACGGGAATGTCCATGAATTTCGGTGATTGTGAAGCCACGGATATTTCAGAGAGCGATGTTTTGGCTGATCAAATCTCAAGCCAATCCTCTCCACTTCAAAGTGTTCCAGTTTCTCCACAAGTTCAAGACCAAGCCGACATCCAAGAAGAAGAAGTCATTTCTCCAGAATACGACTACGATCCGGACGATGCGTTTGATGATGTCCATCTTGGCCAAGAAGATAATGCTCCATCAGATCTTGGAGCTCACTTAGTCTTGGACAGACCAGAAGCGGTTGAGGAATTGGATCTCCAAGTTGAAGCTGCTGACGAAGTTAACGCTCCCCCACTTGGACAGAGGACTCCTTCGTTGCCATCTAGCCTTCTGAGTCCTCGCGTTGCTCACTTGGCTGAAACTTCAGACGCTCTAGTTTTTGATGCTCTCAAAGCTCTTCCCGTTTTCTCCCGGTTAATATATCGGCCACTTTTCCTTCTGGTGAGTTCATTTCATAATATTTGCTGCTCACGTTCAGAACAATTCAGAGCCATGCACCATCACCACCACCAGCAGCGCAGATTTCTCAAGTTGCTCCATCAGCAATCTTGTCTCTTGCTCAAGGAATCCGAGCTCCAACTACTGCTCGACAAGGACATCTTGGGGTGAGTTTTTTTATTCCTGATAGGATAGGGTTTACATAAAAAACTTGCTGACTCACCAAAAATTTCAGATTCCTGCAACGCCACCACTAGCTCCTCAGATCTCTCCGGTATCACCAACTGCTCAAGTGGTCCCAGCCCTTGGACCAATCCGACGTGGGCGCCGTGCTAGAGCGGTTGCAGCTCCAGCTCCAGCACCTATCCATAGATATCCCCTCCGCGTGAGTTTTTCGAATTATTTTTTTCGGAAATTCAAAAAACTCATAAAATAATGGAAATGGAAATTTCAGAGTCGTGCACCACCACCACAACCAGCCGCGCAGATGACTCAAGTCACCCTTCCAGTCGTTGCTCAGCAAATCCCAAAAACTCAAGGAACCCCAGTTCCAAGAGTTTCCACTCGACAAGGTCGTCGTGGAGGAAGGAATGGGAGCTCACCATCACGTCAAGCACATTCTCGTGGTGTGAGTTTTTTTTGCTTTTTACAGATTTCGGTTTTGAAGCATCAAAAAAAAAAGAAAATAATTTCTTACCTAGAGTTTTATACATATGATCTTCAGCATTTTTATAGCCTTTTTTAGGGGCTTTTAGGGACTTTTTTCAAATCCCTTATATTGGGAAAGATGAAATTTCTTTCAGAACCGCGCCACACCGGCCCGCAGCAATGCTCAAGTTGCTCCAACTGCAGCTGCGAGACGGAGAAACGTGCGTCGAGCTCGAAGTCCCACCGTGCGATACAGCAGTGCACCATTGCCAGCGAACTGGAACCCTCGTCGCCTTCGTGTAAGTTTTTGTTGAATTTAAGATTATTGAATATTTTCATACTTGTTGCGGCCCGCGGCCCGGTAGGCCCGGATTTTTGGAGTCAAAATTTCGAGGGGTCAATTTTCTGATCAGAACTATAATAGATGTATTCAGATATTTTGGTGAAACACCAGTATTTTGTCATTTTGAAACATTTTAAACTAACATTAACATTAATTTTCTTTAACTTTTGAGAGAAAAAAATAACTTCAAATAATTTTTCTCCAATTTGTTTCCCCTTGGACTGACCGAGCCGGGCCGACAAACCGTAAATATGGTTACTTCGGTTCTGAAATTTAGATGCCTTGAAAATTTTGGATTCAACGAACTCCTAGAAATCTGTATTTTAGAACAATCAAGTTACACGCGACCGAACTCTTGCGATTCTCATGGATCAAGAAGAAGATTAAGAACATCTTCACATGCTTCATCATTTCACCAATCTTTATTCAATTGCATTTTTTTGAGCGTTCACTATTTACAGAGAGTTAGAGTTTTTGTAAGGACCCATTCAGCATTGGGACAAAAGTTCCAAGTACCGAGAGAAAATTCTGGACGGATCTTTACAAATTTCAAAAATTTTGGACATAGTGGATGCTTACTTTGTTTTTTATAATACGAATTCAAACACAATTTTTAATTTTCCAATCTTTTTTTCTGTTTTGCAAAAATTAATGTTATTCTTTGATTTTGAATTGTTGATCTGTTTATGCTTTTTTCTGAGATACTAAGATTAAACTAAATTTTTCCATTCTCATTTTTCCCTCTTTTTTTTTCATTTTCCAGTTTATGAAATAAAACTTTCTCACTTTCCAAAAATTTTTCATGATATTTTCTGAAAAACGAGACAGTATTCTTTACCTCGAATTGTTTTTCAGAGTTTCTCAGAGGGGGGTATGCCTCTGAGAGTATATAGTGGGAGTCTGTTTTTTGTCTAGAAACTAATAATCCATGTTCTCGAAAAATGAAGTTTGAACACAATTTCTTTCCCCTCAAAATCAGAGTAGGTTATTTTCTCAGATAGTATGTTTTTGGGGAGGTTCAGACAAAAGTTCTCATGGGATTATACAGTTGGCGTCTGTCTAGACCTCGATTCTAGGAACTAACAAAATTCTTAGAGCTGTGTTTGTGGGATTGTCTATATAAGCATAGAGATATTGAAAAATATTCAGTCCTTCGGAATTGTTCAACCATGTTCATTTTTATTCGGGCCATCTTCCATTTCTGGGCTTCCATCATCAACCTTCTCATCGGGGAGCCGATCCCAAAAAAAGAGGATAATAGTGAGGTATGTTGATTTCCAACTCATGTGAACCATGAAAGACCAATCAAAAAAGAATTTATATTTTCAAATAGTATGTTTCAGAAGCCTTTTGCTCCTGTTATCATCACTATGGAGGATTTAGACATCACGGAAATAGAACCAGCTCCTATTGATACAGATGAAGACAAACTCTGCAAGGTCTACACTATCGTCCTGGTAATTTTACTCTGCTTTATTGGGCTTCATGGAATTTTTCTAATTCTCATGTCAATTGCCTTCGCGTCTTGAAGGTTAATAAAGATCAGACTCAATGAACAATGTGCTAATTTGTGTGTTTGGATATACTATCTACTGTGTATGCTATACTGCACAATGAGCAAGAAGAAGTTGCAACTGTTTCCT